>OY776098.1:15953112-17261446 GCA_963675205.1 Catocala nupta
ATATGGTTGGCAGCCACTTTACTCACCAGTAAACCGAATCCATCAAGCCCATAATCCTCATACCCTCCCTGATCTTCTTCTCCTTCTCTCCGACGACAAACATGAGCAGGTAAGTGATAAATTGCGACAGAGTCATCACCATGTACATGGGCATGATGACTCTGAAAATCACCAGCCAGTCGCCCGTGTGCTGACGTTTGGGAAATTGCCGGAGATCTATTCGAGGAGGCGGGATTGTAGCGCCTGTGTCCATCTGACAAGAGACAATTCGATGTTATACACTTATACGTACATACGTAATATGACGTCTATATTTTTGATGGCGTAGGCAGAGGTATATAAAACTCACATTTCACCACCTATGGTTTTAAATCCAACAAATAAAAAAATGAAAATGGAGTCACCTCTATAGTAGTCTACTGAGCACAGTACTGGACTTCGTGCTACAACAGAGAGTTATATAAAACCCCGCTAAATTTTTTCCGACTCGGATTTCAAACCTGAGAACTTGTGCACAATATCGTATTTACTGCAGCTGCACCAGCGAAGTTTTATTTTCAATTTAAGTTAAAGTTTGCCAGCAATATGCCTCAACTTACTCCTTGTAAGCCCCTATAGGTTGTTAGTTAATTGGCAGAGAATCTGACGCATTACCTTTTGATAGCAAAACGTATCCTTTACCAATGTAGCGTTTCATAACATAGTCTAACCTATCGTATGTTTATATTTTCGTAATACCTTATGATATGTCCTTTATCCAAAACAAATCCATTCGTAGCTGATAAACAATCAGTTTTAAGCGTTAATGTTTGGAAAATAAGATTTAAAGTAGCGCGCACTTGGTGGCTCGCATCCGAGCCGGTAACAAATACACGGTACAAATACAGCGGCTCGTATGCGAGCTTCTGTTAAAGGGCAGGTTAACTATAGGACTACTATCCCTCTCAATCCATTTCTAATATAAGCATTTACTTTTACTTGATTTGTTGACAAAAGACTACTAATTTTCTGTACATTGAACACCATTTTTAATGTATTCAGTTGCAAGAATGTTAAAAAAAACAAATCCAAAATAGTGGCTGGTCGCCGGCCGGCCGCTGCCGCTCAAAAACCTAACGAAATAAACCCCGTTACCTTAATTTTAATATAATCAATGAGTGTCTGCAGTGCGAGGAATCCGGAGTAGTAATATTGAAGTACGGGACAGGTGTCCTCTCTGTGCATCTCCGAGAGTGGTATGAGCTGTCCCCCACGCGACCAGTCGAACTGGTCTTTCACGGCGTTCCTCTCACGGCACTTCGCTGGCGAGGTTGTGAGCGTGCGTGTCGATGGCGTTCCAATATGCGAAGGGTTGGTTCGGATGGTGTATCTTAGAATAGATTACAAAAGTAAATTTATATAACACAGTATATGTCCGTGGCTTCGCCTGCATAAATCTCAAGTGAACCCATATCGAGATAAAAGGATATGTTTTCCCCAGGATACAATGTACGTCTTTGTCAAATTTCAATAAAATCGGTTCAATGGTTTAGGCGTGAAAGCGACAGCGAACAGACAGACGAAGTTATTTTCGCATTTTAATATTAATATTAACTTTGTAGCCTCCTACTCTACCTGATCTGAACTATGGTACTTAAAGGAGGCATTTACAAGTCTGGTCCACGCAAAATAAATAAATCAAAATGGTAATGGATTGACCATACCAGTCGGTGGATCGATTGCTTGTTGCAGCAATCGAGTTTTGGATTAGAAACCGTGAATTGATTAACTCATGCCATGCATACAGTGCCTCTTATATTTGTTTAGGACCGTTTGTTATTTTTGCAGATACCTTTGCGAGTCTGCGCACATCTCACTAAGACTTATCGCAATCGACTAAAGGAACTTATAGGTTACAAGTGAATGGAGAAACAAACAGATATTATTTCTTATATGCATATTAAGTAGAGGTGATCGGTTAAGGTAGATATGTATTTTACACATAGATTTAGAGTAGCGAAACTATTAAAAGTCTATGATTTTTCAACTTTCACTGACTAGCTGGTTGATCGACTAGGATCAATTACTAATGTGTTTCTCTCAATTCCTTTGAATTGCATGACGATTTTATGTTTATGAGCGCTGAAGTGATGAGGAAAATCATTCTTGTCCGTTTAGGGTTTTGCAACTGATAAAACCAGGCTCTTATGTAGAAAAACGCGTATTCTTTATTATTGAGAGTAATCTTTTGTTCATTGTACTTCCACAAATACATTGTTGAGAATACTAAAGACTTTTGTGATGAAGTTTCAATCTTATCTTAAGCTGTTTTTGTTATTTGGTTTTAATCTAGTCCATTTGGAAATTGTAAAATGTATTAGATTTACGATGTGTAAATAAACTAAATTCCAGTTTTAAAAGGAGATACTCAAAGTAGACATTTGTATATTGCCCAAATCATTTAGGTTTAAATAGTAACTGAATATAAAGAAAAAATCCCGTTATTTGTATCATCATCATAGATTGTCAGGAGTATAATGGACCATTGCCTTTATTTAGATTTGCTGTTGCTGATTTAAACAGTTGCTCCACTAGCATCTTAGGGATTATTGACCATTAGTGCTTTTGCTAAAAACATAGCATATCCAAGAAACAGTATAAAAACAATGCAAGGTGCTAATTTTCTATAGATAGCTACTATCTCAGACATACCTACTGCTGCTGTTTGAATCAGGTTGGAAACCCCATTGTTCTATTGGAAAATTATTTGCGTACATTTGACAAACTCCTTATAAGACTGATTATTTCTTCCTTGTTTTGTAATGAACCACAGTTCGTTAAAACAACGAACACATGAAACACGTAGACTTAAAATATTCATAGAATGTAGAGTGGCAAACACTTAGACTACTGCCAAATCCCTACAGTGGTGCATCTATGTTTGCCCTACGCCGGTAGTAATCTACTATGACAATCGGCTCTTACGAACCGTTGCCAAGTAATGGCAACAGTGACTACAGCTACATAAGAATATAAGAGGATTCCCTTACTGGTACAGCAAGCATGTATTTATTGGTTACAATCAGACTAACCTGAGGGGCTCAATGTTGGACATGGGGTCCGTATGGAAGATGACGGTGATGGGGAAGTTCTTGGCGTCATTATGGTACGCGTCGTTCAGCTCCGTCATGTTGTTGTACTTGATCCACCTGATCGGGTGCTGGTGGGATTCTGTCAGCATCCCGTTTATCTCATCTAGAAAACCCTAAAACAAATGATTGATTACTAGCTGTTACTTGTGATTCCCCATTTTTTTTTACAAAATGTAGCTTATATTCTAAACATAACTACCGGGCGCTGTTTAGGTACATTAACGTATCACATAATGATATCGAGACATAATAATAAAGCCATTATGTCTGGATCGCCGGCGATCATAAATACGCAGATGGACGATTTAAAATTTTCTGACATAAGAACTTAGTATGCTGGCTGAACTAGGAATCGAATCCTTACGATTGGTGATTGCACTTGCGATAATGTGTTCGGCCCTTAAACTCATATAGTGTTAATAGATTTACAAATAATAATTATACATGCCCGTATGGTCATGTCTACATACTTTCCTAAAGTTGCACAAAGATGTAAAGCTCCCAAATTTTACTGTACTGTAGTTTGATTGTCTACGAGGCACTTCTAGGTTGGTGCAGCTGACAATAACACTAGTTCAATAACTCTTGGCCTAAACAAAAATCAAATTCAGGGCAATAATAGTGTTGTAAACACGTCAATTTATACCACGGTATCAGACAGTCTAAAGCGTATTTAGTCAATAAGAATACAAATATTTAATACCATAGTCCCGTTGGCGTTCATCCAGTCTGCAACCACGGCGACGGAGTGGTTTTCCGGGAAAGCGTCGTGATGGATCCTAAGCAATCGGCCCGGTTTCCGCACCTCCGGGAAGTTGGGGTTTGGCACCAACATCTTCAGGAATATTAGGACCCCGAGGGAGTACAAGGGGACGAGCACTTCCTGTTAAAGAAAATATTCTTAGTGGCTGTTGTATACTAATGCACTTCTTCTTAAATGTCGATGGCAATCGTAGTTGTACCAGCCCAAAACGAAGGGTGAATTTTTAGTTCATCCATAAGTTCTGCTTAACTTTCATTATCTGGACATTAATAGATACAATACTTGTGTCGTATCTCAGAGCAACAGCATCACGTTTCAAGCAACTCCAGATTAGAATTTGCTATAAATATAATATAAAATACCTACCTGAGCTACATGCAATCCTTGGTTTGGCTAACTTGCGCCCAAAGGCCGTTGTTTCAAAAATAATTATAATACGTAACAAAAAAAATTAATAGTAGTAGTAGGACCACAATGGTCAGAATTTTTATAGTCTGGAGAAAGATTTGCGATGACCTCTTGACAACACAAGCAGAAAAAATGTAAGTGTTGTGAACGTACATATTTATCAAACCAAAATAATGTCAACACCCCATTGCATCAACTGCATTACCTATATTTAAGCTTGAAGTGAAGAAAGTTGAAGAAAGTTGCAGCTATTTGTAAACACCATCTTGGCACACTGTACCAAAATCCAAGTCCAACTTTGGAACAAATCTTGATAGAATCTTTGACTATTGGAAACAAACTATGTTTCAAATTGAAAGTCAAACTTCAGTTAATATAGTAAGGACTTGAAAACAAATACTGAGTTTCCAAACCCACTGCAAACACTACTTCCAAAGTGATAGCTAGAGTGACTGTGAAACTACAGATTTGATTTTATGATTTAATCCTAATAGGCACGCCATCTTCTCACAAATGGGAACTGACTGACTTGGGAAATAGATCCACCTTGCAAAAGCTAGTAGTGTTTTCATTTAATAAGGATAGTTTCAAGAGTGCCTTAAGGTTTAGCTATGTTAAATATTGCCGAAATTATAGAGATTAGTAGTTTAACACTCGCGCATGCAGTCCAACAATACTAGTTGACGTCACTCACGACGCGTGAGTATTATGAAGTAAAAGTAAATAACTATCGCGTATATAAATCTCGGTGGCAATAGATCGTTTGTTTGTTTATCGTTTTACAATTATAACAAATAACAAACTTACTGCGAGGGTCTTCCTGGTATCCCGTTTCTTAAGGAGTAGGTTCCTGACGACGGTGGCCCAAAGTTGCGGCCAGAACTTGGCCGGTGGTCTGGTCCCCATCGCGCCGCGCAGTCTGCTACCTACCGCCACGCAATCCAGCTCGCTCGCCTCCTTCTCCCCGCATTTCCTGTACAACAAATATTAAAATGTTATATGTATAAAGTTGTTACAAGCACATTTTCGGGATGTCGTACGTGAATTGTGAGATCTACAAATAAATTATTTACAGAGTACAGAGTTCGTAATACAATGATATAACGACTAGACCTAAATAGTAGTCTGAATAGTAGTTGTGCTAAAGCGCCTAAAGTGATAAGAGAAAGCTATATATAAAACAAAAATATAAATGTCGTAGGAGCATAAACTTAGTATTTTTAAATTACTAGTAATTTATGTCAGTTATATAAAAAATATACAACCAGCTACTCGAGTTTTAGTTTCTATAAGACGATTGCAATCAAAGAATTTGAATAAAAAACATACTCACATAATTTATAATAAATATATACAGTCTCTTACACACAATAGCACACGTCCGGTATTCTTTCACAAAAGCACACAAGTGTACATTTCATCGGGGAAATGGATCGAGCTGCGAATAATACGCGCTCCTGACGTTTGCCTACATGGATTTTTGTGTGACGGCCGATTAGATTATTTGTTGCGTAGGTGGACACTGTGTACTTAATTGTTACAATAGATATCATACACAACGTTTTGTCTACGAAACAAGTAATTAGGGGTTGTACATTTATTACATTTAGATATGTAAATATTCTAATTTGAGGTTCAGTAAAATAGCATAATATGTAATGCGTAGCTTCTGACGAAGGCATTAGTTAGTACGATATCGTGACAGAACAATTAGATATTTAACAAGAATTCGGTCCGTCTGATGGTAACCGGGTATCGCAGCTGCTTATG
The DNA here is from genome assembly GCA_963675205.1 of Catocala nupta. Lineage (NCBI taxonomy): Eukaryota > Metazoa > Arthropoda > Insecta > Lepidoptera > Erebidae > Catocala > Catocala nupta. Next base: position 15,959,185 of record OY776098.1, read on the forward strand.
CTAACACCAAGGGTGTCGCGCGTCTCGCAAGTCTCGCGTTAGGCTCCCTACAAAAAGGTACAGTTGTGCTGACAACACAAGGAACAGACAAATGTACGTCCACTACTAACCTGCCCTGAGCCTGGCATCCTAGTGATGTCAGAAATACGACATTAGATTATTTATTTGCCTATGATCTATTGTTAGTTGGATGTAGTTATTAGGCTGTAAGACTTTAGTAAGAGGAAGCGTCGATTCAAATGAAAACCAACTTCGACCTCTCTTGAAATTCTTATGATTTGTGTGATTGCGTAGTTCTATGGTTGGCCAATAACATCGCCAAAAATGCTTATAGAAGAGAATTTCAACTTCTCTTGGGACGTGGCTATGAATTTCTTAGTTAATGATTTGTCAAGTTCACTGTTTATCTTATCTTATCTTATCTTGATCCGGAGGCCAGTCATTGTAGACCGGCGACACTTCGACCCAGTGGGATCTTTTGTGTCGGCCCCGAGGTTTATCCCTGAGCTATCTCCCTATGAATCTACTGCATCAGTCGCAGCGTACACTTCAGAGGGAGAGTTCGGATATGCCAATCCCATCAGACCCATCCTTAGTCCGGCCAACGCGTCACATTCACACAGTAGGTGTGATATGGACTCGTCCTGTTCACCACAGGCTCTGCAGATCGAATTGTTTGACAATCTCAATCTGCACAGGAAGTCGTTGGTGCCAAAATGACCAGTAAACGCTCCTGTGAGTAGGCGTATTTGGCGCTTTAACATAGTTCAGGACCAGTGCTGAGTCCACCCTACAGGAGTTCAGAGCCTTAAGAGCAGCTTGACTGTCACTGAGAATATAAACAATCTTGTTAGTGACATTGTTGTTAATATTCTCCTGCGCACAGGCAATTATAGCATAGGTTTCCGCCTGGAAGACCGTTGCATATTCGCCCATGTTTTGGTTCACCTTGCAGTCGTTGGCATAAATACCAGCGCCTGATCCTGTTTCCATTTTGGAACCATCGGTGTACCAGATGAGACAACCCTTGTCAGGGGATCGTAGACTTCGTCTCCATTCGTCCCTTGTGGGGACCTTTATTTTAAAATTCTTTTTGAATATGTGCATTGGTTGCATTTTGTCACATTCCATGCTCATAATCTCCTAAGATCTTTCTAAGATCCTTCGAGATCTCCAGTTTTGTGTGTCGTGTTACTGGCATGTTGACGCTCCACAGCCCATGTATAGATAGTCTATTTAGCGCCTTCATCGCCTCTAACTCCACAACAATGTGTAGCGGCGTTAGGTCCAGCAGGATCTTTAACGCAGCCGTTGGCGTAGTAGGGAACGCCCCTGTTATAGCCATGCAGGCTAATCACTGCACCTTCGACAGCGCTTTCCTGCATGTTGCTAGTTTGGTTCTTGGCCACCAGACAACGCTTCCATATAAGTAAGTTCACTGTTTGGTTTTGTATCTTAATTATCGTATGTCAATTTAGAGGAAAGTATGTACATATATACTATATTTTGCCAGGTAGGTTTGATGTTCATTAAGCCGGTTAGGTAGTTGAGTAATGCGGCTTACGGCTTCGTTGACTAATTAAACAGATTTGTTCTAAACACGTGCGTTTGCTAACAATTCATTTGATTTGTTTGACTTATGACTGTGAATGGCAGAAGCTCCATTATAATAATTACGACTCAATTCTCGCTGCATGACTGAAGATGGGGGAAGTACAATCGCCATTGTGCCGTCATGCTGTTGTTAAGGTGTTCTATTTTACACTATAATAGGCCACTTCAACAATCCCTTAGCAATCCAAACATGAATAGAGAGAGACTTATTGTACGGACAAAATGAATAAACACTCCGGACAATACTAGTTGTAGTGTAAATTGGCATCGTTATTAAGATTGCTAAGACGCCAACTGAATTATGTGTTTCTAGAAGAAATGCGTCAAATGATGTTTTGGCGTCACTCACAAAGCAGCTGCGCGTTTATTTCAATTTCCAGTTCAGTCATGCGACGTTTTTGTTAATTTTGGCTGCTAACGGTGCGTGTTCCCTTAAAGACGTCTCTCGGCATTACAGTAAATATTTTATCGCTCGGTGATATGTACATGTAATTTTCATAATTAAAAATTAACGTAAAATATTAAGCGGTCATTGATTCAAGCCAGCCTGACACCGCGGTTGGTGCAATTCAACCGAAACGTCAAGCTACCGCAACGTCATAATGCATTAAGCTTACATTTTTGAATCCCATGACAGTTGGCAAGTCTAATGTACCCGGGCTTAGTTCCAGATGAATCACGAAATCGCACTTTAGTAGTCTCAACGTTCTCATAAGTCCATAAATATACGCAAAGACCCTAGGAGTTCCCGTATGTTAATGTGCTCTACACTCGCTCAATATGTCATTAAGAGATGTTGGAGAAACAGATTTCATATGAATATTACTTTTGAAATATGTTCGACCTCAATGAATTACCTAACTTTAATTCATTGAGGTCGACCGTTGGTCTGCCACGTAGATGTCTTAAGATCGACCCGAAGACATGTAACTCTGACTTTTAGAAATTGTGTATGTGTGTTTTTAATGTTGTTAATAATTGGTCACTTTAACGACTTCTTGTGAAAATCTGCATGGGTCAGAGTTCTCCATAATGTTTTTTATTAGATATTTACAAGTCTGCCAACCCGCACTGTGCCCGCATCGTGGACTTTAACCTAATAATACAGAGAAGAGGGCCCAGCAGTAGGACAGTTTATAAAAAGGGTTGATATTGTTATTACATACTAAAATACTGGTTACCATTGAAATCATTGTAAAGTCGAGCCCTCGACTGTCCAAAGCAACTTAAAACAATATTTGCTTTAATTCCCTCATAACACAGTTAGAAGTTGACAAAGGCTGAGAAATCGAGGGGTGTGCCGGCGCCCGGATGGCGCGCATATTGTATTGCAGGGGGTCGTAGAAAGGGGTGCTTTTAAAACTGTTGCCATGTCGGGAAACCCCGTATTGATTACATAATTGATGGTTGACGGAATTGTAGCTTTAAAAGACAGTTTACATTTGCTTCTTTAAACTGGAGTTAAAGAAAAGCAATGATAATTACAAGTAAATGTGTAATGTGCGTGTCAGGGGAACCTTTTCGTCCAGAAAAAGTACTGTTACTAATGTAACCCAACCTAAGCTACATTTACGCACATGATATACAAAATATGAAACCAGCGAATTATGTAACACTTATTTGTTTTCGGCATCCAATAACATTTCACATAAATAACTAACTCAATACTTAGGCACAAGATAAAACGACTGCCATCAATCAATTAAACCAGAAAACCATTTGATGGAGACAGCTTTACGGATGACGTGATTGTACATGGTGTCAAACAAATTAGGATAGGAAATAGGAAGCTCCATTTCCTGTATTAATCCCAGAGCTTTCTGTGGGCAAAATATTTTCCTATTTTCCTCCACCGCAATGAAAATAAATGACACGTCAAGACCTTGCTCCACTCTGTTGGTTGCTCAAACTCGGTGTGTTTTAGTATCGCCATGTTTTATGTTTTGGAAGTAATAAAGTAGTGTTACGTGGATGGCGACAGTGAATGTAGGTTTCATCTAAGATATTGTGACAACATGAAGCTGTTGTTGCGAATTCATTTATTTAAACGGGTACCAGTGAATGTATATGTTACAAGAATTTCGACTATGATGCGCAACTTGAATGTGACAGTTGATCAAATATGCTGCTGATATACATGTCTTAAGAAGACGTGAAACTCAGCTTATATATGTAATATAAAGTAAGCATATTCTGCATAAATATATTTTTAGGTAGGCACTTTAAAATAGCCTATTTTTTAAGGTATCAAGACTAATTGCTCTTATACTTGGCATGACCATGCCTGCTGTAAAGCAACCGATGCGTTCGCGTCGGAGAAAGTGTGATTTATTTAAGTCTCAATAAATCCATTATAGATAGTAGTTAAATAACAATGTGTAACATTCACGTAAAGGTAACATAGCCTTACCTCAAATTAAAAATATCTATCCTCTTTTAATCCGCAACTTAAACTCAGCTCAACAACTCACACTTCAACTCATAAAATAATTTTGATAATTTTACTGTAAGATAGATAACCGGGCAGCGGGCGACCATGATGGTCGGCGCTAGCGAACTTTTCATCTAATCTTATATCCTATAGTCCTGATGAGTATTAAAATGTTTTTACCGTTTACTAATGTATAGATATTGTTTGTTTATAAGTAAAGCAATGCTCGCACTGTTGGCGATTCCACTGTTGCCAAGTACATAAATAACAAAATAAAAACGAACACATACATATGTATATCTTAGACATAGTCATCTGTCGATCTGACGAAATTTTATTCAGTACAGGTATATAAAAAGATATTGCATTTAAGCTATTGTGTATATCGTGCAATCATAGATAGGCAAGTAAGTTCACGAACAAATTGACACTAAAAATAAACTCGGCCATTGCAACGTTTCGCATTATTTAAAGACAACAATCCGTCACGGCTCATACCATACGTAGGTGTTCTTCCGTTAGTAATAGTACCGAGCTACAAATTTTAATGTGTTTCATACGATGTTAGATGCCTATACCCAACCAGACCCTGACGCCCACTAGTGTCTTATCACTTTGTAGCTATTATTTTGAACATTCGCCTTGTCTATGTTTATTTATTTGACCCTGGTATATTTGCCTTGTTAGAGGGCGATGTGTTTTGTCTATATATTATTGTTCTGGCTATATCTGCCTGTAATATAAAAATATGTGTAGTGGTCTATGGATGTAAAATTTGGACATTTAGTGGTTATTTCCTTCCACTTTCTTTTACTTGTGTAAGGTAAACCCTATTAACAGGTTTTCTGTCCGATGAATCACACATGATACATAACAATAGATTTTCTATTGTGTATATCATGGGACAGCAAAAGGGTTAAAGTTAACAACTGTAATCAAACTTTACCGTACAGTCAACCGAGACAGTTGTAAAAAATATCATTTCAAGGTATGCTCTGTAGTCATTCTCAATGTATCACAATTAATTAATATCTAATAATCAGCATACCTGTTGGCACTCTTAGTTTATACACGCAAAACCGTAAACAAATTTTATATCAATAACCCTATAAGCACAATTACTCTCGTTGACCTTTAATAATCATTTAAAGGTATTATGTTTTTATAATTGTACATAGCTTACCAGATCAAAACTTATCAACATTATGTACTTTTTGTGCCCTAAAACATTAGTATACGACGAAGAGGAATATAATGTTCAAAAATACTTATTGTTTCTTGGATCTATCTATCTACCTTTTCTCTTAAATCAATTTAGCGGTTTAGTCGTCTAACATATTATCAGTAACACTATATAAATACTTTTAACCTTATTAAATCTACATGAAAACTTCCTTTAGATATATTTTACTGACAACCTAAAATAAAATAGATATACATTTTTTTATTTGTGACATCAAATGTATTAAACTAAATCTTTAATATCAGAACTATATGTATCTTATATTAAGAGCCGCATCCGTTACATATATTTTTAAATGATGATCATATGTACTTGTGAAAGAATGTGCAATACCGTCGCAGTCAGTTATATTCTTTGAAACGTACGTAGTCATAACTGAGATCATAATCAACCAGTGATGATGACTGTACATTTTAATTCTGTCAAGATGGTACAAAATACGTATCAACTTACTCATAAACTGGAAATGTTAATGATTTTAAAAGACCATCCTACTAGGAATGTTGCGGGGGATTTAAATGAAGCTTATCCATACTTATACAAAACATTTATTCAAATCTATAACACTTGGTGTACTGTTAGTGATGAGTCGACCACGTAACCTAATGAGTCGCAGCGGCACATTGGCGTCCAAACTCAATAGGTTTTTAACTATGTCTGGTATTCTAAGGCTTGACAGGTTGAACCACTGCGCTATCCGCGCAGTCCGTATTCTATAAGGACAAAATTACAATATTCTAATATTTGTCTACTGAAAACTGCCTCAAACTCGTGTTAGAAATTGGGCGCTGCTGCGGATTGAAAGAGCGTAATATTATATTACGAAATATTCATCGATACACGGCATCTTAAAATTGCCTAATAAACACTATGCTGATTTCTATAGTGTGCATAATAAACCCTGTGCGATCTATTAAGGAATTCCATTAATTTCCATCTATTAACTAAAAAAATAACAAAAAAAGCTATGTCATCGTAAAACGTCTATATAATATTTTAAGTCTTTTTTTTTATATTTATTGACTAAATATTTACAATAGTAATACCATGGCTTAAACCACTCGCAAGTACAGTATTGATCAGCATTTTTACCCTTATATTACTGAAATTTCGCACAGTCTAGCAACATTCCTCACTCACTTCTATGTATAATATGTATGTATTTACAAAAAAAAAAAGTATATAATTATGTATGTTTATCCATTATAATAATAAATAATAATAATAATAATAATAATCATTTATTCAACTTAAATTGATACAAAAAAGGATACAGAGCTTAGGTTACATCGTAAAGGTATAATATAAGGGGTGCCTGTACTAGGGTAAACCTGTGCCACAGGCATTAAGGGCACATACTGTATAATATAGATATAAATTCTAAAACAATACTTATGAAAACATTATTATTTGTATATAAAAACTTACGAATTACATTATAAACTAAGTGATTACTATGACTACTTAAAGAGTTATTTTATTGCGTAACACTTATTGAACAACAGTCATCAAATTTTCAGTTTGATCGTAGTTCAAGGTTTGTAAATATTGTTGAACTAATTGCTTAGTGTTAGCATAATTTTTTTCATAAATCGCAGTTATTTTGTTTATATTATTATAAAGAAATGGACCTAAAAATGCGAAAAACCTATTGGTAAAAATATACTTAGATTGAGGATGAGTAGTACAAACGATATCTTTCCGTCGCTTAGTGTTAGTTAGTTCCGGGTTATATTCAAGAGTAGTATGTTGTTTTAGTACGGTGTGCATAATAAAAAGCTGCCTGACTGTTAGTACTTTAGAATTTTGATACAAAAGGCATGTGGGATAGCGAAAAGGTCGATGTGTAGCTACTTTTAGGAGTGCTCTTTGTGCTCTTTCAATTGGAAGAATAACCGACTTGGCGATGCCTCCCCATGAGGTAACACAGTATTGAATAATGGATTGGCACAGTGTCTTGTAGATTTGTATAATAAGATTATTGTCTGCTATATAACGCAGTTTTTTAAAAACGAATATTAATTTACGTAGTCTGCTTGACAAAGTGGCTACATGTTGTTTAAATGAAAGAGTGTGATCTATTATAACCCCCAGATATTTAATGTTAGTTGTACTATGGATTGCAGAACATATGCAATCGTCATTCATGGTGTTGTTACAATGGTGTGCATATAGTCGAATCTTACTTAAATGATCTTGTTGATTGCGCATGTTAAACTTAATGAATTTAGTTTTATCAGTATTTAGTGTAAGCAAGTTATTTCTAAGCCATTTATTAACCACATCGAACCCACGCTGGGCATTTTTAAAGACTGCCTCATTTGTGTCAGCGGAGAAGAGAAGGGCGGTGTCATCTGCGTATGAAACGATTTTGCCGCTAGGAAAGCTTAAGTTACAAAGATCGTTAATGTACACCAAAAATAGAGTACTTCCAAGGACACTGCCTTGTGGAATACCGAATTGTGGCACTTGTAAGTCGGCACTGATGATATTATCTATTTTTACGCACTGATACCTATTTTGTAGATAGTCTGTTAGCAGCTTAAGCTGAGTGCCTCGTATTCCTAAAGCATCTAATTTTTTTAATAGGATAGGTACAGATACAGTGTCAAAAGCTTTTGCGAGGTCGAGGAAGATTCCAATTACTTGTTTTCTTTTTCCAAGTTCCTCTGAGATAAAAGCTGTCAAGTTGTGTACTGCATCTGCTGTTGACAACTTAGGTCTGAAGCCGAATTGCATTGGGGAAAATAGGGAATTTTGTTCAAGAAATGATACTAATTTATTATTAATTAATTTCTCTAGTACTTTTGAGAAAGTAGGTAATAGCGAGATTGGTCGATAATTTGTTACGAGGTCTTTCGTACCAGACTTATGAATGGGAATCACTATTGCTTTTTTAAGGCATAGAGGGAAGACTCCGATGGAGAGACAAATTCGGTAAATGTGGGTTAATGGAGGCACCAGGATATGCTTAAAGGTCTTTAATATTTTACAGCTTATATTGTCCCACCCAGGTGCACAATTATTTTTTAACGAGTGAATAACCCGCTCTATTTCTTGTTCATCCGGATCCAACATAACAAAAGATTTTCCACTTTTAAGATATGTTGAAACCGGAGGAGAACTGTTATTTGTGCTGCACTGACTTTCTATTTTTTTTGCCAAAGTTGTGCCAATATTTACAAAAAACCTATTGACGTTGTTGACAGAGGAAAGCAGAGAGGAATGTGTTTGCAATAAACTTCTATCAGATTTATGTTGTTTTGAAGTAAACGTGACTTTCTTCACAATTCTCCAAAGTTGCTTTGTGTCTTTTTTAGCTCCTTGTAATTGTGACCTGTCGTACTCTATTTTTACATTCTTCAAAAGATTATTGCAAAAATTCCGATACCTTTTATATGATAAATTTAGAGTAGAATTTTCGGGGCATTGCTTAGCTTTCTTGTGTAGTTTATCGCGGTTTCTAATACATCGGACTAAGCCGGGAGTTATCCATGGCTTAATTTTACAATATTTTCTACTTAATTTTATTATTTTTGTATTGTGCATGATAGCCTCTTGTACTTTATTAATAACAAATGGCATAGAGATGTTAACGTCGGCAGTTTGATAAACTGGGGTAAAGTCAATATTGCACAAATCACGTTCTAGGTGAATCATATTTATAATTGACCTTTGTTGCGGGCGAATAATATTCTTAGTTTGCTTTAATTCAAGTATTAGTAAAACAGCAGAGTGATCAGTTATTGACGAGTTAGTAACAAGTGTTAAACACGGAAGCCTAGTTTTGAGCATGATGTGGTCTAAGCATGACCCACTTTGATGTGTGGGAAAAGTGTGGCTAGGCAAAATACCATGGTACGCACAGAGATTTAGGTAATCTTGGGTAGATGCGTCATAATTCCTACAATTTATATTTATGTTTATATCTCCTGTTACAATAATATTTTTTAAAGTTGATAAGCTTTGTAAAATTTGGTTTAAATTGTTTGTAAACGTCTCTAAGTTTCTGAAAGAAGGAGGTCTATATACAGCAATGATCGCGGTATCAGTGCCTATTTTTATAACAAGACAGTTGCAGTCTTGGACCGTTAGCTCTTCGACGGAGACGAGTAAAGAACTTTTCACATATATTACTAAGCCATCATTTTGGTTGAGAGATGTTGTACTATTGTAATTATTGTATCCCTGCAAAGTTGGTATATTGTTCCGTCTGTTTGAGAGCCAACATTCTGTTAGAATAATCACGTCACACTCAAAATTAAGCCTGTGTAAAAAGACATTCAAACTATCTATGTTCTTACATATGCTACGAATGTTTTGGGTTAATATTGTTAGCGGCTTACTATATTGAGAAAGATAAAGTTTGCAGCTCTCAGTATCACACATTTCCGAAAGATATTTATAATTATTATCTAAGTCATTAATTACTTGATCAGCCATAAATACTTTTAAAGTTAAGGTAAATTCAAACAAAAATATAAATAAAAAAAGGGTCTAAAAGAAACTGAGTAAGGTAGCGCTCTTAGGCGCCTTCATGATAATCTATAGAATTAATGTACCTTGTTTCAGCCATTTTCTTCGCTGGACATTCGAGATCACCTGTCTTATGGTTGCATGGTTTCTTAAAACGGAAGCATGTTGCACATTTTGGTGTTTCGGCTTTCTTTGTACATTCATTGGTCTGGTGACCTAATGCACCGCAATGTGCGCAGGTGGAGATGGTTTCGCGGCAAGTCTTAGCGGCATGTCCATATTGTTGGCATCTGAAACACCTGGTCACGAGTGTAAAGTCACGTACGGGGCAGGATGTCCAGTTGATGAAGACTCGATCCTGGTTGATTAGGGCCTTTCTGATGCTGGCAGGCACTTCAATAATGAAGTTGCAAGTTTGTGCGTCTTTCTTACCCGACTTATGGCTCAGTTTTAGCGAGGTTAGGAATTGATCACGGGTTACGTTGGGTAGTTTTTCGGCAACATTCTGCTCGTATATGCAATCATATACTTCTTGGTCACTAAGGGCTGCTGGTACTCCGATTACTACAATTCTTGGTCTTCTTTTATGTGGATCCTCAACCATTAAGCCAGAGCTAGTTAACTGGGTTGACTGCCTTAGCTTCTCAATGTCGTCCTTGCTGTCAGTGCTAATGATTACTCCTCCGTTTTTGGTCTTCCTTAATCCTCTAACGTGCAACTTCAATTGTTCAGGGCAAATTATTTTCTGAACCAGCGACTTTGTGTCGTCACTAGTTTTCAATTTATCGTTTGGATAAATTGCAATGGCGCTCACATTTTTAGGTCGTAGCATGACATTTTTTGTGGTCTTGACCATGTCCGCAAAAGACACTTTTTCAATGGCTGAATTTTGTGCAACGCATTTTTCTTCAATGGTCATCTTAATGGACTTTTCGAAGGCATTCAGACACTTAGCAAGATCCTGCTTTTCCGTCATGGCTTCAAGATAGCTATTCATCAATAAGGCCTTTTGCTTCAAGGATTGGTAAAAAACCGCCATTTGAGAGACACCATTTCCAACTTTACGGGCTAAAGAATTTATTTTCAACTTCTGTTCAGAGTTGAGTTTTCCTTCTGATGCAATGTTACACACCTCACTTAGCGATCGCTCAATGGAGGTAATCCAGTATTTGATGTCATTGGTGCTTAAGGTTTCCAAGGGCGCTTCGGGTTCATGCTGAGGTGGTTGTGGCGTGCTGGGTGGGCTGCGAGTTGTCATGGTACTCCGATTGAAAGGACTACTTTCAAAATTAGCCATAGTAACACTTAGTTATTATCTTGCATATTACTTAAGTTTCACCGTTTTACTTAGAAATTGCATGAGTTGACTAAACGCGTTAACTAGGTCAATGAATTAAATAAAAATATTTGAACATTTGTAAGTATTGCTAGGTAGGCACGTCTGCTCAATTCGAACACTTTATTAATCCATTGTCTAGTACTCATATACAAGCTCTGCTTAGTTTGGGATAAATGATGTTGTGTGTATATGGTAAAATATTATATTATATTTTATTATTACTCCACTAATCTTGACAAGGACGCGGAGCGTGGCATACTTTTGGCGGCATTTTTCTAAGGCATAGGTAGGTAGGCGCGGCGTAGCGCGGCGCAGCATCGGTGAACCTTCATGAACTTTAGTGATATCTAGGTATTATGATTAATAAGTTGTCGGTGTTGCCACAGGTAATCTATTAACATATTATTTTAAATAAATTAAATTTACTGGGGTAATTTTTTTGATCGATTTTTATAAAAGGATGTCACTTACGTACTCATAATAAGCTACTGTATAACACATTTAAGGATCGGACTTACTTTACTTAGGGTTTATTATACACACTGTATAAATGGGACCTAAACCATGGCTGGTGAATTGTGTTCTTAAACGTGTGTTAAATCTTGGCCAGTACACAGAGAGAGACTTTCGGTCTCTTTCGCTCTCTCTCAACTCTCATATTTCATGAGCGGCCTATATTCAGCAGTTGTATAGAATGCTAGATTTTGCCCACGGCTTCGCTCGCGTAAATGTAGATTAGTTTAGATTAGTAACAGTACTTTTTTCTGGACAAAAGGTACCCTATGCCGTTTTCTGTTTCCCTGACATGTATGCGAAATTTCATGATGATCACGTTGTCACGTTTAATGCGTGAAAATGTAACAAACAAACGAACACACATTCGCATTTATAATATTAGTCAGGATAAGCAGAGATAAAAGTATATTTGATGTTCTTTATTAAGTGAACAATCATAGCAATATAGATTCTTTTAGTCGCGATTTACAATTAACGTTAAATGCTTGCTGCTGATTGTAAAATCCCGGGTTTAATACCTATCTCAGGCAATGACATTACTTTTACATTTAAGTAACGCCGAGATAGACGACAATAGACGCGTTTCTTATAACTTAACATAGTTGGTGTGATGTTAATGTAATATATTTCTGCCTACCCTCTAGGCATGAAGCGCGGTTTAACTATCACAAGCAACCTTTTAAAAATCCCAGAAGTCTAATATCTAACTTAATGAAATGTAAGAAGATATGAATCCAACTTCTAATATTTTTGTCTGTTGTTTGACATTCAATTCGAGATGCCAAGGTTGAAGTAGACATTGGTCTCAATTCGGTTAAATAACGGAGAGTATATTAATAAATGAGTATAAATAAATGTTGTTTTACGAACCATGTTAATTTTAGTCTCGAGAATAAAAAGAGTTCTTTTAAGAGTTTATGAGAAGACATCGGAGAATGGGAAATGGTCTCAAATGTAGAGTACTCGAACTCGGGAACACAGACAAAACCTTGAATAGTTTTCCTGCGGTGAATAGTAATTTTTTTTATAGCTTCTAGTGGCAAATATACTAACAGCCTTCAATTCGTTCACGGTAAACAGGAATCGCTAAACGTAGTGCACATTTCTTGGTATTACAGAAACGATACAAAAGAATCACACCTGCGCAGCTGTATACTGTAAACCACATTGATGGTAAATAAGCACAGCGTCTGATGGTAGGCTTTACCGATGTCTAGCATTTGCAACACAGAAGACATTATATAGCAGATAAGATGAAAGAAGAGAAGGGAAAAGGAAGAGGCGAAGGAGAAAAATGGGACTAAAGGGTGTCTAGCGTATGTCCAGCGCTAAATATGCGCCCGATCTCGATTCAGTGGGATTTGCACACAAGTAGCCTTTTCTTTGGGGAAAACCGTCAAATGATATCGATCTCTCTGGGCGAAAAGAAGGGTATGTCAGACTTCTACAGACTAAAACCACACTCGTGTCCCATTACTTCTCACACACATATTAACCATCAGCAATTTATCTGTAATTTAGCGTCGTATGGCATATGACGTCACAAGTTATGGTTATACCGATGGTGACCGAGTAAGGCGCGCCCGCTGCACCTCCACGGTCATGGCCGACATCGCGCTATACTCAGAGTATACAAATTAGGAACAGAAATAGTTCATACGTAATGGCTATAGCATAATTAATGATTTGGGTCAAATGGAAATTCCTTTTCCGATTTCCTTTGAAAAATGCTTAGTTGACACGCAGTGAAATTACAAATTTGCCTTGGGCATTATTGCCTCTAATAAAGGAGAATAGAGTTTAAAGTATAAAGTTGTTAAATAATTGAAATACGACTTTAATATTGATTACAGTAATAAAATTTATGAATGGCCATTAAAATATATTGACCATCTATATTGCAAGCAATAAAAGCTACTGTTATACTACGGGTAAACTTTCTTATCCGGACTTTGATATTCTAATCCGTTATGAACCAGCACGTGGCACGTTTATTCCTCAGAATGTTTAATGTTTACTAAGTGTGACATATTGATTTTTATTGATGTAGTCTCGTGACAAATTTCTTCATAATTAGTAAGTGATAATTTGTACTCTGCCTGCTTCCTCAGGGCTGTGATGTTACCACTCGTTAATATAAACGTACGTTTGTTAGTATCAGTCTCATCAAGTAAACCTTTTATCCCTTATTTATTGTTATTCCTATTTCGGCCTCGATGGCGCGGGTTTGATTCCCGCACAAGTCAAATATTTGTGTGCATGAACATGGATGTTTGTCTTGGTCTGGGTGTTTCTATGTATAATGTGTACGTATTTACAAAAAAAAATATATATGTATGTTTATCCATTGTCTAGTACCCATACACATACATACATTGCTCTGCTTAGTTTGGGCTAGATGGTGTGTTGTGTGTATGTGATAGAATATTTATTTATTTGTGTGTTTACATAAAGTACTTGTATAGGTTCAAACGTCTTTACGCACGTGATAGTTACTTAATGCACTAACATGATTTGCTTGGTTTTTTATAAAAAAAAAAATTATTGCCTTTGGTGGCAGACTTTCAAGTGGCCCACCTGATGGAAAGTGGTAACCGCTGCTCATGGACTTCAGCAATGTCAGGACACAGCAAAGCCGCTGCCTACCTAAAGAAGAACTCTCTTTAAACCTTGTTTGAAGAAGGACATATTATATCTTCAAGTTAATATAATATACTACAAGAAATATATTCTAAACGGCTTTCGAATCGTATGTTATTTGTTCATTACCAAGGTTACCAAGCAATTGGTCTGCCTGATGTTAAACAGTTGCTGTAATCACTTACAACATTAGGGGTAGTCACTTATAAAATTATCACTCTACGTAGGCAACTTTTAAAATAGAAGTTACTATGCTGACAGCTTTTAAGTTTGAAAACCTGACCACACGAAGAAAAAATAGAAATTTGAAATAAAAGCTGTGACATACTGTAAGCAAGTACAATCCCAGTGAGGCTGCCCCTGTTGAGGACTGAGTTGTGTAGACCCCTTATATCGAATTCAAAAATTAAATTGAAATTAAGTAAAAAATACATTTAATTTTAATAATAACATTATGTCACCCAAGCAGGCAGTCCACTGGTGGACGTTTTATACTTAAACTCCTAAACAGCCAAAATCTGGTTACAAGTTAGCAACTCCAGCAATATCAAATTTTTGGCAAGCAAAAGTTTAATCTCGCAACGTCAGAAAGATAACGCGGCCCTACGTTGGGCGCCATTAATTAATTAAACTTAACTATTAAAACTGACATAGCCCTGAGCTTCGTTGTCCGTGACACTGCATTAATCATGGTTAATGTAATTACATCACGTAATTTGTTTTCTATAATTACTTACATAATGTAAAGGATATACTGGCTTTATATAAAACTGACTTTGATCCATGGCTGCGCTCCTTTGGTTCTCAAGATCTATCCAACAGGAAACTTGTATTTTACGGGGATGAAGCCTATGGCAGTTTTGGATTCTTAAATTAACTTTATACAAAATTCACAGCGAAGCGTTGATCGTGCTGTGTAAAGTAAGAAGAGAACATGCTTTTGTATCTATAATATTAGTAAGCATAGTATGTATATAATTGTGGATGAATAGCCATATTATTCTTGGTCATTGTAGTATAATTTCATAGAATAACAGGTTTCAATTAGGACTCGTTTGAAGTGTCTCATGCAAGATTAAGCAAAGCAAAAATAAATATTTATTGCTCCAAATAGTAAGCCTGAATAGACTCAAAATAACACAAACAAATTAAAATAGACAACTGGGACTTAGTTATATGTAAACTATACTCTATCCATCCATCTATTCAACCTATTTCTAATCATGTTGCGTATAGGTCTGGTCATTTACACCACGTTTATCAATTTTGTGCATATCTCATCCATGTATATCGTCTGACTAATGGTCTTTTGTAGTTGGAAGTGTTTTGTCCTTTATCCTTTCTTTAACTGCCACTCAATTACTACATTGGACCACTTTCCATCTATACTGTATACAAAAAGATTTAAAACAGGTGATCGCTTTGTTCCACCCGGGATTTAATGCAATGATCTCACTATCAGCAATCCCAATTTTAAGCCTTTAACCACGATATCGAGAAGGCGTATAAACAAAATCATCATAACGAGCCTGTGGCAATTCACTGGTGGGTGTATGCAATTCCCCAAGCACGCTTCACCTAGAGTCCCTTATGAACTGCTATTGTGGCAAGTAATTAAATACATACATAGACGCTTATTGCTCATAGAGAGAGGTAGATATCACTGATTTCCACATAGGTATATATTTCGGGTATAGCCGCCGGTGCTAAGTTTAATTTAATAAGGGTTTGTAACAGTGATTATTAATTTACCTAACGCTTATTATACGTTGACTACACGGGTGGTTTAGTGGTTTAATTGATCTAGATGACCATTGTCACTGCGCATTCGATTCCTACACGAGAGAAATATTTGTGCATTCCACAAATAGTTCGGAGTCGGGATGTCCTTCGTGTCCATTTTTTGGATGTTTATAAAGTCGTCCGCGACACTGGAGACATTTGTAGTGCGGGAGTTGTGAAAAAGTGTAGTATTTTTGTATAATTTTGAATGGTTTATAAAAAACATTATTCTAGTAAAACATTATCAAACTTTCGAAGGTTGATGTGTCTAGCCGACTTTATAGTCGACATATATTCGCTGAGAGCTTTCGACACGAGTAAACATGTCACTAACTATTAATCCCCGGGATAAGACCTATAAAAATTCAACACTTTTTTTCTGGAGAAAAGTTTAAATATATTAACGTTTTATGTATTGCTCTTGAATGAATTGGGTAATTTATTGGGATGTTTGTTTGTCTCCTGATTTATTTCGAAATAAAAAGCCGTGATTTTGAGAGCTGCTATCCTTCTCTGATTGTGTTAAAATTTTATTGCATGTGTCATTGAACAAAGATTGGCTGGCCAATAGACCAGATAGTAAATGAACAATAACTTAATAGTGATGTATAAATGGAATTCCTACTAATGTTATATTTTGTAAAACTGTTTTTGTTGGTTTGACTTTTTATGTTAAGATTAATTATGAGCCGGATAGTGTATGCTATTTTTAGCCTGCATAACGGCAGCAAAGCCGCGACTTAAACATGCACTAGTTTTGCAAGACTGCCTGATATTTGGTCGACTCCAACAAGTGTTAATTCACCAGTCAATTCAAGGTGCGTAGACATGTTATGGCGTGTCACGTTTTTCCAAGTCTAATTGCTCTGAAAGTTAAACAACTATCCCTCAACTGTCAACAAATGGATATTATTACGTTCATATTTCTGTTTAAAGAACGAAACCTAGGAAAAGTGCATACTAAACATAAACCACATTTTAAAATTTTCTGACTCGCTACGCGTGGACGCTCTAAAACCTTGTAAAGCTTAGCAGATTTTATCGATCCCCGTGATACCGATATATCTGTTTTGTAATCTTTTTAGTGTAGCTACCAATATGTAGCTAGTAACGCAGTTATGAGAATGGTGGTACTTTTATCTTTTTACTGTCATGAGTGTTTTTATGGCCAGTGTTAATGTCGAAATGAAAGCTACAAGCTTCTATTGAGATAACAGTGCAAAATATTTTGTGTTTATTATTGCAGCTTTGATTGTAATAGTTTTGTGATACTTTTATAACGTAGATGAAATTAGCACAATAAAGTTACAAATTGGATATTTTACTTTACAGTTGGTTCATTCGTCGTGTCAATCCAATCAAAGACTTGTGTAGCGCTACCCATGTCAATAAAAGTGCCAACTAGTCAGCAAGTTTATCGCCATGGGTAAAAGCATTTGTCTGTTTTCAGTTAGTACTATCTAAACTAGACTATGGTAAGTACCTACTCAACTAATATCTATTTTTAATACCCGATTTGATCACCTAAATTTAAAACCTTAAAGAATAAAGGTTATGTAAATGACAAGGCGGTCATCTTGAAGTTTTTTCCCGATGTAATATTTTGATATGAATATCTAGCTATACACATAGCTTTAAAATATCAAATTGAGAAAGTTCATGACGCAAAATTATTCATCCAGAGCGTCATTACTCCGAGGGTGTACGTCACGTACGTCTATTTCTGTCGTAGTTAATTAAACTACTCTATACGTGGACACTTTATAAGCCCAGATATGCACAGTCATAGACATTTAAACTTGACCATACAGTATGAGCGTCATCAAATTTATTCTAGAAGAAGTTGATATTGTGTGTTTTGAAATTGCCCCAATCGATAATCCATATTTTCACTAAGTGTGACGAACAGTTCTAAGCAATCAAACGTTTATGCATGCAATAAAGGAACACACTCATTCTGAGCGAATAAACTCGTTGAGTTTGAAGGAAGGAAAGAAAGACTTACGGGATTTGTATTTTTTTTTTAACCTAACTAATATTAGAAATGTGAATGTGAATTTGTTTGTTTTTCACGCTTTCACGCTTACTTTTCACGCTTTCCTCAACCGATCATCATGAAATCGCACACGCATTATCGCAATACTCGTTTTCAGAGTTACAGAAAATACATAGAGCACCTTTCATTCAACAAAAAATCGCTGTTCCGAGGGATTGTTAGTAATTCATGTAATATTAGTGCACTCGACAACGCTTGTCCTGGTTGAACGAACAGATCGCTGCACTACTCATCGGTTCTCACTAAAACACACCATTTTGTCAAAATCAGTCCAGCCGTTTGGGTGAAATTCATACACACGTACAGAAGAATTATATATACAACGATTAAACAGTGGGTCTTAATCGCATTAAGTATTTAAAGGTAATCACGAAGGTGCCACTGATAGTTAACCCATGACTACGATCGATGCAAGTCGGCCAGACCGTCAGGTAATAATTAGGTATTGATTACCTTTAAAAACTTACTAACATGATTAATATCCGTTTTGTGTTATTATATTTAGAACTAACATTATTATATGACCTACTATGCGTTGAATTTGAAAATAGGTATCTAACTTTATTTTCTGTCCCAATACTCGACTTTTAAGCGACGTTTCTCTTATCAATCGCATATCAAGATGAAACGTAGATCAGTCAGTAATACAATCATATATAGGTTTTTTTTTATATTTTTTATACTTACGTAGCTGAAATGACTCGTTTTTATATATTGCAACCCATCTCTCTGATGATCATCTACGTGATGAATCATAGAAACAACGGACAGAAAGAACACCCAGACTTAGAACAATTATTTGTGAATCGCACAAATGTTTATCCCTTGGGTACTAACTGTGTATACAATTTACAGATAGACAACATTTCTAATAATAATGTTTATTATTACGATTGCACTTATAAAGATCACTTCCCATATATTATTCCTAAATATCTCCTACTAGCTTTTGCCAGCGCCTTCGCTCGCATAAAAATAGATTAGGTTATGTTAGTAACAAAACTTTTTTTAAATAAAATATTGCTTATGTATCTCGGTGACAATATAGCTTTCTAGTAGTGAAAGAATTTTAAAATCGGTTGGGTAGTTTTAAGTTAAATTACAAACAGACAAATCAAATCCTTCCTCTTTCTAATATAAGTACCTAAATGTAGATGTACAGACATTGACCAGTTATAGTATTATTTCACTCGCGTTTATGATTACTGCGCCGACCCCGTGGGTTGCAGCGTGATGTTCTCGTATCTTCCTTGATAAATAGGCTTTCCAACACTAAAATAATTTTTCAATTGGAATCAACTGCAGCTCCTGTAGAGTTACAACGCTTTTTCGTGCATAGTGAGGTCTTGTGTTGTCATGGAGCAATAATGGTGAAGATCGATTCACGAGTCGGGGCTGTTTCAGTTTCGCCATCAATGTTCGAAGTTCGGCACAGTAAATATTTGCTGTTATTGCTTGACCAGACCTGATAAAGCTTTAATGAATAACACCATGAAGAGACCACCAAACAGTTACCATTACCTTTTTATTGATAAGCTTTGCTGTAATGTACTGTTGCGGCGTTTGACCTGGGGTCAGCCATTGCATTTTTCACTTATAGTTATCGTAATTTTCGTCACATGGAATTCACTTTTCGTCACATGTCACAATTCGATCCAATATTCCTTCATTTCTGTACCAATTCAACAAGGCAACACAAGTTTCAACACGCATTTCTTTCTGCAGATCAGTTAAATCATGAGGCACCCATGTTTTATATTTTTATCTTATTGATTTGATGCAAATGAGCCTATATTTTAGATAGTGTAACGTTAAGCCATGCCGCTAATACCTGGGTAGTTTGACTCGGATCGGCTTCCATCATCTCCTTCAATTCAGTGTTATTCATCTGTATGGGCGGTCTTCCACGTGGTTCGTTCTTCAAGTCTAAATTTCCATTACGAAAGCGTTTTAACCAAAAACGCATAGTGCGTTCATTAGCACTCTTCTCTCCAAACGCAGCGTTGATACTGCGAGTCGTTTCTGCCGCATTAGATCCGCGTTGCAACTTGTATTCAAAAATTACTCGGATTTTCGAAGTATCCATCTTTAACGTCTAAGCGGCATAAAAAAACAATTGAAAGTCAAAAATGAAATGTTGCACATATTTTAAAAGAAAAATCTTATAGGTATTATGTGAAAAAAGTTACACTCGAAAATCTCACACCATTAAGGTTTTATGTCAATTCAAAGTATCTATAACTATACGGTCACTTCATACTTTAACCCCTATTATTTTTAGTTTAAGGCAAGCAATAAAAGAACCGTTAAATATTTGCTAAGATATAAATGTACAATTAGGAGTATACATTTCTTTATCTGTAGCATAAAGGGGACCCATGGACGAGGGATTAATACTGTTGTCATCTTCATGATGTAAGTGATGAAATACTGTTACGTCCATTATATCCTATAGACATGTCTGAATGAATTGGGACAATATACCTTCAAGGTTATGAGAAGAATTAAATTCAAGGTGTGGAACAACCATCTTATATACTTTTGCTGTATTTAATATGGACATGGCTGTTCGGATTCGGACGTTATATTTATACTGGTATTAGTAAATTTTCATTTTCATTCAATCGTTCATTTTATGTTGAATACACTAATTATAGTTTACATAAATTTTGTCTGCAACTTCACTCGCGAAAATGTAGGTTATGTAAAATTTCCATCGGGCACAGTACTTTTTCCTGGACTGTTCCTAGTATTCATTCGTGTGATTGTGACTTTACAAACATTGAAACAAGGGACACAAAGAACACCCAGACTCGGAACAGCCATTTGTGGATCACATAATTTTTGCCCGTGTGGGATTCGAATCCACAACACTCAACGCAGTGGCAGCGGCGAGGCGACCACTTAATTCTATTAATGACTATATTCATGTTTGATAAAATAGAACTTTATTCTAAATCAATGGTTATCGGTTTATGTCTCTTTTGATAAACCAGATAATGTCAAGCCAGGGTCTCTCACAGGCGGTGATAAGTTGGCGGTGACGTAATCGCCGCGTTCGCTTGTTTTACACAATCAATACCGAAAGGTCGGTGGAGCTCGGCGACCGTCCTACGTTACAATGTAACCATGTAAGTGAATGAACGGTGGGTTAAGTTCACACATCCTTTTCGGTCTCGCCATGTCGTAATTTACTGTTTAGTTTTATTGTATTTTATACCTTCATTTTGTTGATTTTTTTTATTTGATGTATTTGTTGTTTTTATAATAAAGCGTCAACGAGAGTAATAAATAAAATACCGGTAGAATGGGGGGTGACTTGATAATCAATAGGTAGAATCGGGAGTAAAACTATATTTTTCTTAAAATATGCGAGCGAAAAAATATATACAAATATATAAATATCGGCTTTGCATGTACTATCAATTTTTCTAATAAAAATATTTAATTTTTGATTATTTACCGAGAAAAATAATAAAATGTCAGTGATCAACTTTAAACTATGGGGTTACCTTGATACCTTGATACCCCTTTTTTATTACGGCGATCGAAAGTATCCCCAAACAGGAACAAAAAATTATACAAAACTAGTACTTACATATTTTAAGTATTCTTTCGCAAATCGGCACGGATCCATCCACAACGATTGAACACACAATGATAATAATATACAATGCTGCCAGCCGTAAAGGAAAGATTGAAAGGATGCGTTAAGAATTCGCACAATTTAAGTTTAAAACTAAAGCGAAGTTTTTATCAAAGTCACCCCGCGATTCAAAGTAGCCCTATTCTACGGTACTTTATTTCTTTCTGCCACACACTTTGTATTGGTGGCGATTCGACAGCGGAGACGAAGTCTGCACTAAGAATAAAATTCTGCTGCTTGTGACGCAGCCACTTAAAACAACACAGACACAAACACATACGAACGCGATGCTTGGATTGTATGGCCATATAATCCAAGGATTAAGCCGTTGCCTAATCTATCAATACGAAAACAACATTATTTTTAGCAATGCTGAATTTACTCTTCTAGTATAGAGCACGACCATTAAGGATAGCTTTTTTAATTGCCTCTAGTTGCAGATTACTCACATAATGGTAAGCGGGAATCAGGGTCGGTAGTTCATAGACATGGTTGAGTTCCGTTAGCACTTCAATCCAATGCGTTGGCGTAATGGAAGAGAACAATTTGAATATAAACAATGTTTCGACCCGTGTTTCGCGTCCACCCGATGCGTCCTTTGGAATATACAGACGTAGTTAAGGTGTAAACTCTTTGTAATCGGTGTTTGTGGTCGCACCCCTCGGAAACAGCTCGACCGATTTTTATGATTTTTTTATGTGTGTTTTGTAGGTATGAGAATAGGTCGTAAAGTATATTTCATACCGCTAGGTGATTAGCATGACCCTATCGAATGAACTTATATGGCAGAACAACGTGCCGGGTCAGCTAGTATATCATAAAAAATTATTTCATAAAATGTTCAGTTTATTGTTGTTACACTCATGTACTACTGATGCTTATTTATTATGCATTTATTTATTATGCAGATGTTATTAACAATAATTTGTACTATGTATATACCTATTGCCATCTTACAGGCGCAATTTTAGTCTCTATGTCATCGACTAAATTATTGTTCAAATACTACAACCTACTACGTTTTTGTTTGGTGGTTATGCGGTGGTGATGGTCATGGGTTATAGTTCGTTCGAGCAACTGAGCCTAAGTAGCATATTGATAATCATCTGCAAAGTTGTCACTGACATGTTAAATGCTATAGAATAAGACACGCGTGGTGACTCCATTAGATGGTCTATAGAGTAACTTCATATGATCAATAAAACGGCGTACAAAACCACACAAGACACACGTATCTCAGAACAATTATTTGTATATAATCATTGTAATCAGCACTTTGAAATTGATACGAAATAATCCAAGAACCTTGTATTAGCCTCATAGGAACTATTAGATACAATAGTTCTGCATGTCTGTAGGCCATAAACGCCGACAATAATACAACTGAAATTGTAATATACGTGTCAATACACTTAAAGTATCAGGTCGGTCACACGCGACCATCTGATCGCTTTTCGTCTATTTATAGAATTGGGTTCATTGCCTGCCCACCGAAACTTTTCTTCATTGAAATTCAACCTAACAGAGAACGTTATTTTATACAAATATGTATAAACTATTTTAATAGTCGACGCAGAATGTAGTGTGCCTTTTAGTTCTTTAATGGGGATATTAGCGTTTCTACATATTTATAGTAATAGTAGACGAAATGTTATATTATTACTGCCCCACTGTTAGACCCAGGCTTCACCCGTCTATAAAGATGGATAGGATACTGTTCCATATTTGAATTCTTCTAACCCCAAAGGTATATTTAAGAACATGATGGAGAATTTTCAAACATGTATATATTATATTTGTGTATTATATTATATTATTATAATTATGTGTTTTCTCACAATGTTTTCCTTCATCGTGGAAATGGAGCGATAATTATCTGCTTATTAGGCATACCAAAAGTCAGAGATGCTTTATGCGGTATGACTAGCTTTATCGCTTTTCTTCAAAGCTCACGTAAATCCCAATGCCTCAGCAAGAACGTCTCGTTGCGTTATGCCAAAGGATGGCACAAATAGTATAATTTTACAATATATAATCATTAGCAGTACGACGTTAATATTTCCGGTAGCACTAGGTTCGTCCCTTTTTACGTGGAACCAAAAAGATAGATGACAAAATACTTAGAGATGTAAAAATTTAAATACATCTGAGCCTATCCCTCCAAGGATATGCAAGCATGAGTCAATGTCACGAATGTCTATTTATCCGCCTGATACAAAGGAAAGTCATTAAACATGTTATACATCTTTAATGAGTTTGCTAAGTAGTTCCACCGTGACTTTGTTCTGTGTACTGTTTGTTATGCGGCTGGCGCTTTAGCTGGTACAAGTTCAGTGAAGCGACATTACTTTAAAGCCTATTGACCGAAACTAAAACTTGATTGCGGTAACAACTACATATAAAGGCGATGGTATTTTACGTTTATATGATACTAGAATTTGCCCGCAGCTTTGCCCACGTAAATATAGGTTACGTTAGTAATAGTATCTACTTCTTTGTACTTCTGATAATGTGAATGCAAAATTTCATGATTATTGGTCGAGTAGTTATTACGTGAAAGCGTAACAAACAAACAAACTCACATTCGTATTTAGGTATAATATTAAGTAAGGACTAGCTGTGAGCTGGTACACACGGGCGTGTATACCAGCTCCGATCGTTAGCGTCGTAATTTCACTGATGTTATCTTTATATATATAATTCTTCTGTACGTGTGTTGACAGTGAACTCCTCTTAAACGGCTGGACCGATTTAAATGAATTTTTTTGTGTGTGTTCAAGTGGATTCGAGGATGGTATAGATTTGTTCTTTTTTTTCGCCTGTACTGGACAACGTCTGCCGGGACAGCTAGTATAGTCTATAACCTCACTCAATAAATAGATGCTATAAATGCAAAAAGATTTTTTACATTATATTAGAGATAAGCCCTTTCAAAATCTCTTAAGCTTTATGATATTAGTATTAATTTGTATTAGCTTTATTATCGCATGAAAATCCCGCGATCACGACGCGTATAAAGAACGTGTAATAGAACTTTTATGAGTTTACCTAGAACATGTCTCTCTGTGCGCCAAATTTCATCCAATTTCGGATAAAAGTTTAGGGGTGATTAAGATTTCGTCAAACATTCCTAATTTGTTGGTTTCCGAAATCAGCTCTAAAAAAAAGACCTACTCAAGTAAATATTGTCTATCAGCAAGCCAATAATCGAAATACTATAAGCTTGTTATACTTTCAACACAATAGCTATAAGTTACGTTCCTGAAGTCATTATAGTTTTATGCACTCCTTGGTGAGGCGCTATGCTGAGAGAAATATACCGACTAACGTTAAGAACCCAGCCCAGTGCAAAGGCACTTAATTTAAATAATTGCTTAACAATGGTTGGATCATTTGTTTGCTATCTTTAGTATAAAAATACTTGAAGAAAATTGACCAAAAGCAATATTCTTGCTAAACTTAATACAGTTATTTTACATACGTTTATTTAGTTAAGAAACATTTCAGAAGTTGTTTATATTTACCCTTTTTCGAAGCTTTGGTTGTTTCTCAGCGGCTGTAATTATTTGTTTAAGCTTGCAGTTTAATTTAAATGTCTAACAATCGCGTAAACATAAATCAACTGCAGAGTTTTAAATAGTCTTTAATTTATATGTATATGTAGATGCAAATAGAATATAATTTTATTTTAAATACCAAATGTACTAAATAGTCAATTACTTAAAAACCTAATGGGTACTTATATAGGTACAACATAACTAATAACCATTACATATATTTTTTTTTTACGTTGGGAAATGCGCCTGGTGCATACACTCTCGCCACAAGGGGAGGCGAGAGGGTTATGTCCGGCTCTCCCCTACTTCGGGCCTATGGACCAAAACCCCACGGTGTGCACGCTCGCTGCCTTGTATAATGGATGGGCCGCTGGCAACAATTACTACCTCAGCGACCCACCCAGCAGTCTACAGCTCTTCGGCGACGCCCCGGCAGTACATAGGGCGTCGGACCGACTCAATGGCTGGCGGACGGAAGATCCAGACTGTGCCAACCATAACCAATAATAAAATTGTCAGTCAACTTGCGACCACTTGGTTAAACGTCAAGCATCAAAAACGTAAACAATATATAATAAGAGGAAAAGAAAAGCTCTGATCATATTTATTTAAAGATGACACTGACCGGTTTTCCTATTTGATGATTAAACTATTAATGAACAAACAAGCAAATAATCATTATCATCATCTGACCTCCACTGTTAAACACAATTATCTCCAAAAAATTCATAGCTATAATATGTATAAAATATTAAATATTATCGATGTAGTGTTGCTGCCAACTATTTTGATAAGGTCATTTATCTAAATGGTGCTTCTGATACGCTTTAAACTATAATATAATAATGTCAGACCTGTTTATAACTTGTTTCACTGCAGGACATGCTCCTTTTCTCAGTGTGAGAAGCTTTGGGCCATAGTCTACCACGCTAGACCAGCATGGACTGACATACATATGTAGTACCTAACACATCTTCGAAAATATTATGGTGAACTCACAGACTATATACATATATTTTTAACCCCGACGCAAAAACGACGGGGTGTTATAAGTTTGACGTGTATGTGTGTGTGTGTGTGAGTGTGTGTGTGTGTGTGAGTGTGTGTGTGTGTGTGTGTCTGTCTGTCTGTGGCACCGTAGCTCCCGAACGGATGAACCAATTTTAATTTTGTTTTTTTTGTTTGAAAGGTGAATTAGTCGGGAATTTTAAAAATTAGTGTTCTTAGTTATGTTTGATGAAAATCGGTCCAAGATGGCCGCCGCCACAAAATGGCAGGTTACATATTTTTTCACAACTCCCTCAATATGGGTATTAAATGAAAGGGCTTGACTCGTAGAATACGCTATGATAAATTTCAAATCCAAGATGGCCGCCACCACAAAATGGCGTGTTACATTTTATTTTCACAGCTCGTTCAATATGGGTGTCAAATGAATTTTGTGTCAGGGATATTTCAAATTTTAATATATCAATTACTAATTAATATATGGGGATCAAACATTAATGATTTTATCTATATTAATATTATAAAGAGGAAAGATTTGATTTTTTGTTTGTTTCTTTGTTTGTAAGGATTTTAACTCAAATAATATTAAACCGATTTAAAAAATTATTTTACCGTTAGAAAGCTATATTATCACCGAGTAATATAGGCTATATTTTATTTAAAATAGTCCTGTAACTAACATAATCTAACCTACTTTTACGCAAGCGAAGCCACGGGCAAAAGTAGTAGGGTAATAAAAACATAATAACACATTATTACATTTGTATTACCCTATTAAACTATTAATTGTTTCCCTTCATAGCGATTATTCATTTAAGAATTAAGAATTTTATTATGTAGGTATGTAGTCTGTTAATAAAATTTTACCATAAATTAAACGAAATTAATGAGCTTTTACGTATATCAATTCCGAAGAGGTTGATTACACGTATCGATAAAACTGAAAACGTCCATATAAAATAGTTAAATAGTTATCACTACATATTATAAAATAAAGTCCCTCGCCGCGTCTGTCTGTATTTGTTCGCGACAAACTCAAAAACTATTGAACGGAAATGTGGTTTCCACCAATAGACAGAGTGATTCGTGGGGAAGGTTTAGGTGTATAATTTGTTAAGGCTTTTGAAGAGGAGCACTGTTCGAACTGTTGCGATTCGATGGATGAGTGAGAGGATGTACAATTACACTTATTTCCCTTTGCTTTTACTCTCTACATTTGTACATTCCCTCATCTTAGATATCTTTATATCCTTCTCCTTCCCACTCCTTTCCTAAAGGGTCGGCAACGCGCAAGTGATGCTTCTGGTGTTACAGGCGTCCATAGGCTACGGTGACAACTTAGCATCAGGTGAAAGCAGCGATAGCTCAGTGGGGAGATCAACAGACTGCAATGCAGAGGGTCTCGGGTTCGAACCCACGTGGCACATCTCTGACTTTTGGCAATTATATGACTTTTCGAAATTATGTGCGTATTGATTGACAATTATCGCCTGCTCCGTGCCTCGGAGAGCACGTTAAGATGTCGGTCCCGGCTGCCATGAACATCTATGGCAGTCGTTATTGGGGAAGTCGACACAAAAGCTTCCACTGGGTCGAAGTGTCGCCGGTCTGTACTGACCCCCACACATGTCCCTATCTTCAGGACCCGAGTAGATAGGGTTTCGGGGGGAGAACTACGGGTCTCCCCCTTTGGACCAGGGTACTGCGGGGTCAGGAAGCCCACTGCGCCTCGAAAGGCGTGTTCTATCGACCGCTGACTAGAGTGCGCGGTGCCTGACATTGGAGTTGGACTCGCAGGGGTATGTGGTTGGCCGCTGAGGACGACATGTTCGTTTGCTCGGCAAGCACGTTGCGTTCGAGCGTTGGACTCAGACGCGGCCAGTGCGAACCAGTCGGTCGCATGAGGCACGGAGTTGCCTTTAGCGAAGTGGCAGTGTGGTTTCACTGCCGCAACGCATCTCGGGAGCTTGCCTGCTCAGCAAGTAGGAGTCATAGCTGGAGTGACTCGGGCCACACCCGGCTTGTAGGCCTATTTGGGTAGGCATACGGATGTATGTCGGGAAGTGAGCGTGCCTTACACAGCTCCGGTACCATACTGGAGATATGGGAGGCGGCTTCTCCGTCGGCTTCAGCGAGGTTATCGTTAGCAACTCCTTTGAGTTGCGAGTAGTGAGCGGCTTTATTGCTCCGGTACCTATCTGGAGAATAGGTAGTGTCACTTGGGCACGAGGTAGCTCGCTTACGAGAACCGGATCTCTGAGGTTAGGGTGGAGAGTCGGGATTTGGGGACAAGACCTGTCTATAACTGGTCCCGGAAGGTGCTCTCGGGCACTGGAAGGTACAGCGGCTCCTCTATTATAGCCTAATTGGTTGGTGTAGAGGAACGCTATATCATAAACTGGGATAGTCGTAGAGGAAGGGATGTGGCCCCCACACAAGATAAGATAAGTATATGAGTTTAAATGAAATTGAATCTCGTTTGTAATTTACATCGATTTATATCTGAAACATTGTTGGTGTTCTAAATTGCATTTTGTCGACATAAGACATCAGTGTTGCGTAGTATCGATAAATGTGAAAACGATCCAATATTATTCCACTTACGGCAATTATTATTTGTATGCCTTGTCATATTAACACTATTTTAAATATCAAATCACATGTTTTCTCTATATATGCTCCTCTGAAAGAGATACATAATTTGGCAGGCGCACATATATCACCGACAGTTTATAATACTTTTTCACTGGCAGTGATAGCACTTGCCACAATTTGGCCGACCGCCGCGCCTCCACCTCTCTCGGCAACGGCCGAAAGCCCCGCTCCAGAGCCTTCCCGCGCCACTGGTAGAGCGACGCGAGAAGTCTGGCCTCCAGGTCCCAGGGCGGTGATCCGGCCAGGAGGCTTGCCGCCTCAAAGAGTCCTGTAACTAACATAATCTAACCTATTTTTACGCAAGCGAAGCCGCGGGCAAAAGCTAGTAGGGTAATAAAAACGTTAAACACATTATTACATATGTATAAGCCTATTAAATTATTAATTGTTTCCCTTCATAGCGATTATTCATTTAAGAATTAAGAATTTTATTATGTAGGTATGTAATCTGTTAATTTTTTTTTTAATTTTTTTTTACTCTAAAGTAAACGAAATTAATGAGCTTTTACGTATATCAATTTCGAAGAGGTTGATTACACGTATCGATAAAACTGAAAACGTCCATATAAAATAGTTAAATAGTTATCACTACATATTATAAAATAAAGTCCCTCGCCGCGTCTGTCTGTATTTGTTCGCAACAAACTCAAAAACTATTGAACGGAAATGTGGTTTCCACCAATAGACAGAGTGATTCGTGGGGAAGGTTTAGGTGTATAATTTGTTAAGGCTTTTGAAGAGGAGCACTGTTCGAACTGTTGCGATTCGATGGATGAGTGAGAGGATGTACAATTACACTTATTTCCCTTTGCTTTTACTCTCTACATTTGTACATTCCCTCATCTTAGATATCTTTATATCCTTCTCCTTCCCACTCCTTTCCTAAAGGGTCGGCAACGCGCAAGTGATGCTTCTGGTGTTACAGGCGTCCATAGGCTACGGTGACAACTTAGCATCAGGTGAAAGCAGCGATAGCTCAGTGGGGAGACCAACAGACTGCAATGCAGAGGGTCTCGGGTTCGAACCCACGTGGCACATCTCTGACTTTCGGCAATTATATGACTTTTCGAAATTATGTGCGTATTGATTGACAATTATCGCCTGCTCCGTGCCTCGGAGAGCACGTTAAGATGTCGGTCCCGGCTGCCATGAACATCTATGGCAGTCGTTATTGGGGAAGTCGACACAAAAGGTCCCACTGGGTCGAAGTGTCGCCAGTCTGTACTGACTGGCCTCCGACACAAAATAAGATAAATAATATACCGTATGCTTGCTTTTCACCTTAGATGTATAAAAAAAAACAAACAATATGTTTTCACATGTGTTCCTAATCTTATAATGTAGGACAATTGGTGAATCTTTATAAATAAATAAATATAAAGAAACAAAGTGAAATACAAATTAATAAAAATAATATTTTAATTTATCAGGTACCTATATCTATTATATGAATAGGTTGAAAGGCTTTAATCGTCTAACATAGTTTACATTTTACGACTTGGCAATAACTATATAATGATAGGTTAAATCATTAAATTACATAGATAACCTATAAATATACAGACAGTGACTAGGCCCTACATTTCACCAAATTGAACGCACAACTTGAAAGTTAAAAGACAGATACATAATTATCAGCATTATTACTCAATTCATATTTGTGTTATCGAAATGTTTTTTTTTATTCAGCTGTAAGTCAGTTATTATTTTTGAACAGCAACAGACATATATTTTCCTATGACTTGCAAACACAACATGCGGATATGTGGTTCTTGCGAATATTAATCTCGAATCGAACATATAATAATCAGCGCGCTGGCAGCGGCAAGACGATAATTTAAATCGCCCGTGCAATCTAAAATAGTTTTGTCTCTAAGCTATGAGCTAGTATACGAGTGGTTCGGATCATATTACTCGCACCGGCCGCTGACCGACTAATCGTTTAACGCATATATGTAAGTGTTGCATACAAGTGATATACAAGCGAGTGTTCAGATTGCATAGACGACAAACTACTGACTCGCTGGCAATGTAAACACTCTGTATCTCTCTCAATATAATATGTACCTCTTCTTTTATAATATTTACTCGAGGTCTGATATCATATAATATCTATATCTATTATCAGCGATAAAATAACTAACAAATTAAATAAATGCATACAATTACGCCTAAAAGTACTGAGGATAATTATATTCCCGAAAGGATACGCCTGTTTTATTATTTTGTTTTGGATGAAACATTATACAGGGCGAGCGATACCGGACGTATTTCCGTTCTTCTACTAGGAATCAGACTACGTTCTGCTAGTAGGAATTACCTAATCCAAAACTCCAATATCACTGTCCGAGCCGGAAATCGACTCTTAGACCTCATGATTGGAGAGTAAGCACTAATGTCACGGGAACAACGAAGCAATCTCATTCCAACGAGTCCTACAGGTGCGATTTTTCGTGAATGGCTACACGTGTATGGGCGGTAACGTAATGTTACGGATCAATCGATCTGCGCGCCGCTGCGTCACGGGGTTCCTTCTACGTTGTTAGATTTTACAATTATCCTAACTTCCTAACTAATATTATAAATGAAAATATGAGTTTGTTTGTACGCTTTTACGCTTTAATTTCTCGACAGATCATCATGCAATTTCGCACACACGTTGTCAAGGATACAGAAAAGAATATAGGTACCTACCTCTCATTTAGAAATAAGTACTGTTACCAATCGAAGCCGCAGGCAAAAACTAGTACAGAATAGTTTAATTTTGATAATACTTAGAAGTAAAAAAACATGGCCTGTGAAAAAGCCTTCACGCCAATATAATACTAATAAGAAAAGTGTGAAGGTCACCTCTAAAGTGTTGTTAAATTATCACAGTTTCCCCGAATCCTGTAAAGGACAGAGGTAAAAGAAAATTCGAGCAGAGTCGCGAATAACGGCTAATTTAAGCACGTATAATATTCGTGAAATGTAAAAATATATCGAATAACAAAGCTTATACCGATTCCCTTGTACTAACTAGTTAAGAACCCAGGAGTAGGTACATATTTATGAATGTTGAGAAGCTTAATATAAATGCCAAGGTCGTTTTTTATGTTGGACCCGCCCTGATTCGCACCGAGACATTTCACGCTGACACGACACTGGCTAAGTAAAGGACTAAACCAATGCCTTGGCTGCTGCCAAAAAGTTGAGGTACCACTTGCGATCAAGGTTGACCCCCATAGCAGAGTTGATTTGAAACGTTCATGCCAGAACTGCAGCTCTCTCGATTCCGTAAAAGGTTTAACTTATTGTTAATTAAAGAAAAACTAAGAAATATATATATGGATAAGCCATTGGACTTGCGATCGAGAGATCGTTGGTCCGAATCTCATCCATTCCACTCCTACCGTGGATCCACTGCTAATATTAGCAATTTAGCTGAGCTGAAGGAGTAACGATAATACTATATCATAATTTGTAAACCAAATGCTAGATGGCGTAGTGGTTAGTGTAACGGACTGCCACGCCTGAGGTCGCGGGTTCGATTCCCGCACAAGACAAATATTTGTGTGCATGAACATGGATGTTTGTCTTGGTCTGAGTGTTTCTATGTATAATATGTATGTATTTACAAAAAAAAAATATATATATATACATATGTATGTTTATCCATTGTCTAGTACCCATAGTATAAGCTCTGCTTAGTTTGGGCTAGATAGTGTTGTGTGTATGTGGTAGAATATTATATTATTATTAATTAAATACAACAGGAAAATATATAAATATAGTCCTTTTGTTGTCCGAACAAAAAACGGGCTACTTGAATAAGAAAATCATGTAGAATTTCAATAAATGTAGTTAAAAGTGTGCCATTATTTGTAATATTGTCAAATCGGAAGGCAATAGCGACATACATACATATATTATCAGGCTACTCGCATAAACTTGGAACTTCACTCAAATTGCTGCAGCCAGATTTAATCTTCGAACTTATAGAAGATCATTTAATATGTGTATATAAAAGTAACCTTGTGTTGTTACGGAAACTTAAGGAAACGTTTTGTTGCCAGCTGAGGATCATAATTTTTTGTTCCTTGTGCAGCAAAGCGCCGTCTATTTTGAAAGATTGGCAATACGCCAATGATTTGGTCAAAAGTAATTGTATCAACTTGACATTGCGTGGGCTGTGGTAGCCCTGCTCCATGTTTTTTGTCAAGAAAACGAGGGTTACATTTAAGTACTTATTTCACCACGAACGTAAGCACACATTTATGTTACGGGTTCAGTGAGGCTTTCACTCAGTGAATGTAGTCAATAATATTCAATATACATCATCATATTATTCAGACACATGAAATAAACCTTCATGAATAACCTATTAAACAGCATTCAGATATACAGATATCTACACACTCGCTTCTATAACATTCATAAAGCTGTGGTAACATTTCCGATGAGCGAAGTTGTCAAAGTACTTTCTATTCATTTGCAAGTTTTAAGTGAATAACAAGTAGATATAATAAACGTGCGCCTACCCCTTAGGCAATATAATCCGGGTAATTATATTGCATTGCAGCTAACTCACGACTTTCATACTAATTTTCATTTTCCAATCGCCAACTATGATTTTAGATCCTACATAATTGGGGATCGAGTCTATTGCTGAGGCACAATTCCAGACTACGTAACTGAGAATGTGACAGAATCCTATTATCACTTTGCCCAACCTGGAAATCTCACCCAAGACCACATGCATAGAGTCCATTCACTACCGCTGCGCCAACGAGGCAGCCAAACAAATTTTATTAAAATAAAAGATACCTAAATAAATAATGACTTACTATTTCAAACGATGACAAAATATATTGATGAAAATTGATTGAATTGGCGGTAGCTCAAGCCTATTACCGGCGCCCGGGCTAAGGCAAAATATCCGCAGACTAAACAACGGATTGTCCAACTAAATATTCTAAGCTGTCCACTGAAGCAGTCTGTAACTTGTTAACCACATCAGGTACCAAATAGTACCTTCATAACTCATAAAATGTGACAATCGTTTTGAATTTAAACAAACTTCATACAGATTTTATGACGTAGTTATGCCCTTGAAAATGACTCGTCCACCCCCAAGCATATAGCTCTAGCCCCCTAGGGAGGTTGCATCTGACCGGCCGACCAAGGCAAGCCAAAGTTAAGAGTCCTACGAGCGCTCTTGAAATTCCACCTCAGCCAACCAGTGAAGGCAAGCCAGGGACAAGGGCCTTAACCGACTCTCTGAGGCTTTCAGCACCGCAGTGTCGCCACTCACATTCAGCTCGCCACAAGCTGCCCTGCGGTTTGTGCGTTTTAATTTAACCTGGTGATACATTTTTTGTTTATATCACAAGGTGAAGGTAAAATTTGTAACGCTTAAGTACTGTACCCTCCGAGATTGCGTTAGTCTCATGATGAGATAACGACTGCCCCAGAGAGGTTTTATTATTATTATTAAAATAGCTTAAATTAAAGTAAACAGTAACTAGTAAAAGTGTTTAACAATAGTAGTTTAAAGTTTAAAAATTATGTAATAACAGTGCTTTATAAAAAATAAACAACGAGATAAAATCTGTATAGTTTGTTTAATTTCAATGTATAACATTTGTGTAAACATAAGACAATATTATGTGACAATAATTGGCAAAAATATATAAGGTTTTGTAATTAAGTGACCAATGATCGCAAATATAAGGATACCATTTATACAATTTAACAAGCAAGCGGATGTGAACTTGTAACCGGGTGTGGACCGGGCCGAGTAAATAGCGTAATAGTGGGTAGACACGAAATTAGTTTCAGCAGACCGTTCGTCCGTGAATAATAACGTAAACGTGATGGGATTCACTGATTGCTTAATGTTTTGCCTCATTTGCGAGTGAGGAATAATGAGTCTTATGTTGCCAGCAATTAT
Source organism: Catocala nupta (assembly GCA_963675205.1). Taxonomy (NCBI): domain Eukaryota; kingdom Metazoa; phylum Arthropoda; class Insecta; order Lepidoptera; family Erebidae; genus Catocala; species Catocala nupta. The sequence continues at coordinate 15,994,080 of OY776098.1, forward strand.
GTATACGTACTTACGTCTGTAAATCCATGAATGATTGCCTCGGGGCCTCATGGGTTCATAGCTCGGGTCGGACGAACAAAAAATTATTGGGATTTTCTGCTAAAATCTCAATAGCAGCCCGGAGTTAGGAAGTTGGCGATGTTAGTTGTAATCTAATGTAATGTATGTAATGTAACTGGACTCCCTTTTCCGCATTTGAACTCCAAGTTGGTCCCATTATGCGTGAGAGTCGGCCAGTTATAGAGATAGCCAGCCCAACTATGCCAAGAAGCACAGAAATTTCGTGGGGTCTTCGCAGGCTTCGCGGAGTGATCTCGGATTGTTGAGGATTTCCTTACGCTGTGCTGTTACTCCATTCCAGGACTATGTGGGCAGCAGATTCTCCTTCGGTCAGACAGCCCACTCTGTAGGGGATGTCCGCGTCCATGTTGCTCCGATGTTGTACAGATGTTTGTTCAGGGGACAGTGTCCTGTTAGAGTCCCCACGAGATGGTCCGTAGGTCTATTCTTTGTAGGCTGAGCAGGCGGTGGGTCAGAACTGGTGAAATGGCCGGCGGGGCTGCTCTCGACTGTCTGCAGTCCATTGTCCATGCCCAGCGTTTATTATGTTGGCTCTGAGTGCGAAGGCGCATTCATTTTTTTTGTTGTGAGTATGGTCGAGGGAGGCCTGGAGGTGGACCTACCGTGGTAGTTACCGATCTTCTTCTAGCCAACTCATCTGCAGCATCATTGCCCACTGTGCCCCTTTATCCATTGTAAAATCACATGCTTGTTGTCGAAATCGTCCGTTCCCTGTATGGTTTTTGAGCCATCAGTGTAGACTCGGACCTCGTTGATTCCCGATTGATCTCTCTGTTCCTCATGAGGTTGCATATAGTGTTTTTTTTAAATAGATGTTGTTTGGGGAATTTGTCACACGGGGCGGAGAGCAGTGGTTCGTAAGCTGTAGCTCGCTCTAAGATCGATGCATGTGGACTCCTAGTGGTTCCCCACAGGCCCTGGTGTTTCAGCCGTATTGCGGCAATAGTCGCTTCTTGTTGTATGTAGAGGTCTAAGGGGGCCAGCCCTAGGATGACTTCGAGGGCGGCTGTCGGTGTTGTTCTCATACACCCTGTTATTTCTGAGCCTGCCATTCTCTGGAATCTCTGCAGCTTGGTGATGACAGTATTGATTTCAGTTCTGGTCCACCATACGATAGCACCGTATGTTATTGTAGGTCAAATTACGGCGGTATATAGCCACATTAGCATTCTGCTGCATTGGAAGTAGCATGTGCATGCTCGTTGTAGTTTGTAGTCAAGGTGCTTGTTCCACATCAATTTGCTGTCTAGCATGACCCCTAGATACTTGACTTCGTTGGTAAGTTTTATTTCGGTGTTGAATAGTTCCCGTAGTCTGAGTTTGTTTGAGTTTATCATGCGAGTACGCATTATGAGTTCTGTTTTTGCCGGGTTGACCGATAGACCATGGCTTATAGACCATTCTTCGATTATTCTGAAGGCAGATGTCATGAGGTCACATAGTGTGTCCACGAAGCATCCGATCGCGAGAATTGCAAGGTCATCTGCATATCCCACTGTGAAGAGCCCTCTACCGTTTAGTTTTCGTATTAAAGCGTCTACCACTATGTTCCATAGGAGTAGCAAAAGTACACCACTTTGTGGGCAGCCTCTGGCCACAATTTCCCTGGTTATTGTGTTAACTGAGAGTTGTATCGCTCTGTATTTCAGCATATTGTTTATCCAATCTGATAGCGTTGAAGCGACCCCCATACGCTTCCAGTGCTTCGGTTATGCTGTTAAAGTTGGTTTTGTCAAAGGCTCCTTCTATATCAATGAAGGCGCCCAGCATCGGTTGTTTTGCGGTTAGTCTCCAATTTGCGATACAACGTCGTGGAGCGCCGATTCTGTAGATTTGCCTTGGCTGTAGGCATGTTGGTGTGGGTGTAGAGGTTTGAAGGTGAACTAGAGTGTTTTCTCTTATTTCTTTATCACATAGCCTCTCTAGTGTTTTGAGGAGGAACGACGCGACATGAGACATCTTGGCCGAAAAGATTTCACTAAAGTGTAGTCGCTCCTGCCTGGTTTTGGAATGAATATCACTTTCACTTCCGTCCATTTCCGTGGTACGTATCGGTGAGCGACGCATGGTCTGAATATCTTAACAAGGTGGTCTGCTAGGAGATCGCCGCTCCATCTTAGTAGGCCGGGGAAGATTGCAGGCCGGTTTTAGTAGTAGCATTAGTCCCGTGTTTCGGCAGGCACGTAAAGCTTTTGGTTCTTCGCCTGATCTCTTTCAGGTTGTCGGATCATGATAATTAGGCACCAAAGCGTGCATTAGTGTATGTTTATCTCCTGTTCAGATGACTAGTCTACGTTAAGATTGACCGCTATAATCGAAACTCGGTCTTAAGGACATTATTATTAATATATTATATTCATTAAGGGTAACTGAGCTATATGTCATTCACATTTTAGCAGATATGTTCTTAATCCAACGTAATGGATGGTTAGAACATTGCCATCAGCCAGGTAGCTCTGAGTCTAGTAAGACTCAGAGCTGCTACTTGAAATGATTAAACAAAAAAAACAACAACAGCTGCCATATCCCCGATTGTAAATTCGGGTTCTCAGTATTGGCCGCAATCCTTAATTTAAAGCCCGCTCTAGATGGAGCTGCTTCTTTAGTCCAGCACAAGCACTTACCCTTATGTAATTAGGTGTAATGCCTGGTTTAAGTAAGTAACTGGTGTAAGTTTAATAACCGGTTTCTGAGAAGCTAATCAACAAAATGGCAAAACCGAACTTATGTTTAGTGATTGGCTGTTGCTGATGTAATTAGCCAATCGCAACTGTTGACATGCGATTCTGTATTTATCTGCTTTTTAGAAACCGATTGTAAATCCTAAAGATATACAACATGTGTATGCCTAAAACAGTACATAGGGGCCTCGGCATGAAATCCTTTGCAAGGCCTCACGTTGGGCACCAAATATCTGCATTAGTCCCTGTTGGGTGCCAACAGGAAAACGATTCCCTCACGACTAACCGTTAACGATACTCGAACTCACGTAATAACAACTTTAATACCACTGCGTAAGGTTCATAATACATTCACAAAGCCAACTTTTCTTTTTAGCTCCATTTTAGTCTGGTAGACATGGCGGCGTCGAACAAACGCGTTCAGAAATAAGAACGTTTGACTTGGCATGCGTCCCGACTCCCTAACCCACTGGACTTTTATTTATTTCAATTCAACGCGGATAAAATCTTTATTCTTGCGTTACGGTAGCGAAAGTTTACTTTGGATCGAAGGCCTTGGGATCTAAAATGATTGACATGTGTTATCTGCCAACATAATTAAAGTAAGCTAAGAATAACGGTTGGAGTGTATATTTAGTGGCCCTACATGAAAAATTTACTTGCAGGTGGATTTGATACGAAATCGCTCTACGCTTGCTGTATTAATGTATGAGTGCGTTGGGTTGAGTCAAGCTGGTTCTGTACGCATGCGATTTGTGGCTAAAATTATTTACAACTGGCTTCGCACTGGCAATACAAAACCTTAACAAATTATATACTTAAACCTTCTTCATGGATCACTCTGTCTATTGGTGACAATAACATGAAAATCCGTTCAGTAGTTTTTGAGTTAATAGCGAACAAATACGTACAAAACAGACAGACGCGGCGGAGGACTTTTTCTGAGGTAATAAATAATAATAATAATTTTTTTATTTTCTCATCACAAATGTTTGCACAGTAATATGGCTTAGTCTAACATAAGTATAAAAGACATTTGTGAGAGACTGGTGCCCGAAATAGGTATAGGAATACCTGTGTTACGGGTCACCAGGCCCCCAAGACTTAATAGTAGACATATTATAAGATTAAGCAAGCGTACGATGAGGAACAAATACTAACAGTCCTAAAATACATGTAATTCTATTGGAGTGTATTCATTGGATATTGGGTATACATTTAAGTTGTACATGCGTGCGTGTGTGTGTGTGTGTGTGTGTGTGTGTGCGTGCATGCGTGCGTGCATGTGTGTGTGTGTGAGTGTGTGTGTGTGTGAGTGTGTGTGTGTATGTGTGTGTGTGTGTGTGTGTGTTTGCGATCAGCTGATTGGTATCAATAAACTCTCAGTTGCATCATAGTCAAGAGTTTTGAGCCATTTACATACAGTTAGTTTACACACTGATTTACGCATTGGGTATATTGATAGAGATGTGTTTATTTTATTATACAGGTATCCTCCAAGAAAACAGTAAAATCTTTGTGATAGTCTGGTGTGAAAAGAGCTAGTTGTACATACATTGCCCTTTCTACGTTTGTCTTTATTTAGATTTGGGTCGTATGGCAACTGAGTGTGTTTCATAACGACTACAGAAAGAATGAAGTTTTGCCTGAATGAAAGGACATCCCAACGTTTATATAGATTAGTGGTTGAATAACGAAAAGGTAATCCTGCAGCAACCTTGAGTACAGCTCTTTGCGCCCTTTCAACTTCCATAAGGTGCACTTTGCCTGCTCCTCCCCAGGAAGTTATGCAATAGTTAACTATTGACTGGCAGAGTGCAGAGTACACAATTTTGATCGTCCTAGTATCCGCTACATGCTTTAATGTCTTGAATATGTATATCATTTTACGAATTCTAGTCACAAGAGTATCAATGTGGGGCTTAAATGTTAATGTCTGATCTATGTGTACACCAAGATATTTAATGGTGCTACATCTTTGTAAAGGTTGGCACTGACAATTAGGAATCGCTGTCTGGACGCAGGTGTGAGCAGTGATGCTTAGAGCTATAGGTGGAAGAAGATTGCTTTTGGGCGCAAACGCAATATATTTGGTTTTGTCTATGTTGAGTGTTAAAACATTATGTTTTAGCCATTTGCAGACGCGATCAAAACCACTCTGGGCATTACGAAATGCATCTTCCCAAGTATTTCCACTAAAGAATAGCGCTGTGTCGTCTGCGAAAGATAGTATTTTTCCATGTTTCAGCTGCAATTGACACAGGTCATTAATATAGGCCAGGAAAAGACTGGGACCAAGAACACTGCCTTGAGGCACGCCGTAATGCACAGAAATATCGTCGCTAACCCAATCACCAATTTTCACGCATTGCTTTCTGTTATTTAAGTAATCCTTGAGTAATTGTAGTGGAAGTCCTCTGACACCCATTCGTTCCAATTTATTTAAGAGCAAATGAATGGGAACCGTATCAAAGGCCTTGGCTAAGTCAAGGAACACAGTGATACACTTTCTCTTGTTGTCAATATCAGTAACAATAGAGTTAACGAGTTGATTTACAGCGTCATTGGTCGACCTGCCCGAACGAAAACCAAATTGAAGAGGTGAGAGGAGGGTATTCTTTTCAAGGAAATTCATAAGGCGTTTATTAATCAATCGTTCCAATACTTTTGATAGCGTAGGTAAGATTGAGATAGGCCTATAATTGGATATGTTGTCTTTATCACCACCTTTGTGTATAGGCCTGACAAGTGCTGTTTTAAATGTTAGAGGAAATGAGCCAGTGGCAAACGATAGATTGCAGATATGGGTGATCGGAAGAGTAAGATACTTAATATAGCGTTTTAGAATTTTGCCAGATATCTGGTCTATCCCTGTAGCCGTATCCTCTCTTAATTCCAAGATCAGGTTTTCAACCTCTTTTTCATCAGTTGGAAGAAAGACGAGTGAGGCAGAAGTACTAGGAATAGAAGTTTGGAAGTTACTAGGTTGGGAGTCTTTACCAATAATATTTTCCGCCATCCTCTGTCCAACGCTGGTAAAGTATTTATTAGCCTCGTTAACACTGTTTTTTGGATTGTCGAATTGAATAAGGGCCGAAGAACTGTCTGCCTTCCTGTCAAAACTGCATATGTATTTTATCACATCCCACAACCTTTTATTATTATTTTGAGACTTTTCAATCTCCTGTCTATCATATAGTTTCCTCTGTTTCCTTAGCAAGGCATTACAAAAATTCCTATATCTCTTGTAAGTTATTTGAAGAGTTTCGTCGTTAGGGTTTCGTTTTAGCTTTTTGTGTAGTTTATCTCTATTGCGCATACATCGTAATAACCCTGCGGTAATCCACGGTTTATTTATTCTTTTCTTATTAGGCAATTTTATCACACTTGTATTTTCCTGTATTACCTTTTTTAATAAAGATGTGAGTTTGTCAGTAGCTAAGTTGGCATCGCTGAAATCCAGTATCAATTGGAAGTTAATTTTATTTATTGCAATGTCTAGACTTTTATAATTAATAAGTTTTAGCGGCACAGAATGATCTGATGGTTTCAGGAGTTGGTTAATAATAATGCCAACACTATCGTGGTCAGTTACAGATGATTCAGCAACAAAGCAAGTGGCTTCAAATTTCGTTTTGATCATAATATGATCTAAGCAAGTGTAGCCGTGAGTAGGTATATTATGAGCAGGTAGAATACAATGACTAGCCAAGATATTGAGGTATTCAAATGAACGATTATCACTACTGTTAGGAGTTATGTCAATATTGATGTCACCACAAATAATGACGTTTTTGTAATTCGATATTTTTCTTAATAGTGTGTCCAGGGAAGTGTTGAAATTATTTGTGTTGCGCTGACCTGGAGGGCGATAAATACCAATAATGCAAGTAACGCAGTCCAACTTCAATAAGAGACAATTCGCATCTGTTAGAAGCGGTTCTTCAATTGAAACATTATAGTTGTTTTTATAATATATGACAACACCTTCATTTTGCGTTCTATGTGAAGTTGTCGATGTAAAACTATAACCCTCCAGTTCAGGAATCAATCGAATAGACTGGAGCCAACATTCGGTTAAAATAAGTATATATACTTTGTTTTATAATTATGGAGTTATTACGAATGCTATTTTAAAAGCGCTATACATGCTTTCCTGGTAGGATAAGATACGGCTTTCTACACATTGCAATTAGTCAGCATTCGTCTTTGATCTCGTAGTTCTTGAATCAATTGAAGTTGCCAAGCAGACAGAATAACATATATCTACATTATATATAAACTCACGCCAGTATACCAGCACTCAGCATAGTTGAGGTGTGTGTAAGTGCAATGGACCATACACACAAGCGGCATTTTTGTGACACGAGTCTAATGATGTATTTAAATCAGTAGTTCCCAAAGTGGTCCAGGTGGACCCCCTGGAGTCCATGGGAGACTCGACGGGGGTCTACGATGGCGTGACAAAAAAATGGCAGTTCACAATTCATAAGTGGGGTCCACGAAATTTATTTTGAAGAATACTAGTCACACGCTGAAGTGCCGAGAATTTCTAAAAAGAAAATAAAAGGTCAGCCCGTCTGCCGTGGTAGGCTTAGTCCCGAGAATTTTTTAATTCAGTCCTCATTTTTTAATTTTAGTCAAGTTTTATAGTAGAAATGTAGCTGCAGGGGTCTACCGCAACCAGCAAAATTTTTATCTTGTGTCCGCGGTTTTTAAATAAAATATAGCCTATTTTACTCGGTGATAATATAGGTTCCTAGCGGTGAAAGATTTTTTTAAATCGGTTGATTAGCTTTTAGCTAAATTAAAACAAAAATTTAAAATTTTGTGATGAGAAATCTGTGTGCCAAGTTGCTTTCAAATCCGTTCAACGGTTTACATGTGATCGAGTAACAAACATTCAAATCTTCAAACATCCTCACAAACTTTCACATTTATAATATTAGTAAGATTTAAAGTTTGTGAAAATGTTTGTATCAAAAACGGTTGAATAGATTTATATGAAACTTAACACACAAATTAACATGTTTTAGTTTAACACAAAATGATACTTTTATCACGTTATGCGATTCGTTTTATTCACGCGAGCTAAGCCGCGGGCAGAAGATAGTGAGATATCCATAACATATGTTAACTCGACACTGACAATCTCATTCTACCCGCTCACGGTCAAGTGCTCCAGTATAAATAGCAGATACTAAAAATAACGTTATTGTTGCTGAAATAAACCGTTATATATAGTTCTGAATACAAATAGCGCACCTGCTTTTATTTGTTTTTGAACGCGAAAGTAGGACGTTTTCGTTGAAAAACGTTTCAAGTATCACGGCCATCACATTTCCTAGTAATATTTTAAGTAGCTTTATTTGTTATGTATTCAAGATTTACGAACGACATAAATTATTAATCTAATCTCTATTCTTTAGAATTACGATATTTGCTTAACCATTCGAGGATGATACATTCTCGAAGGTTTAAGAAAATATCGGTTTTATTCTAAAAGTGGTTGTATCAGCTGATTTGGTAACTAACGATCAACATTAAGAAAACAAAAGTAAGGAGATTCCATAATCAAAATCGAAGACGTGTGAAGCTTGGCAGACTTCACACATCTTAGAGAATATTATGAAGAACTCTCAGACAACCAGGTTTCCTCACCGTTGACGCGAGTGTTTATTAACTATTTAATTTGCGCATAGCTACGAAAAGAAAGTGATGGGTGCTTCGGGATCGAATTCGAGATCTCTACATGGTAGTCCAATCGTAACTAATATTATAAACGCGGACCTCAGTTTGTTTATTTGTTTGTTACGCTTTCACGGATTAACTACACGACTGATCAGTTGTCAAGGGAACAGAAAAGGACATTATGCATTGCATAAAAATAAAATAAAAATATTGCATCCAGAAAAAAGTACTGTTACTAACATTTTTTTTTTTTTTTTTTTTTACGTGGGGGAATGCTGTGACGCATATCCCTCCGCGGGGGCGGGCGGAGGGATTATGTCGGACTCGCCGGGGTAAAAGAAAGATGGAATAATAGTAAAGTACCTCCCGGAATACCGACTAAACCTACCACGGTGTTCCTCGACAAAACCACTATCGACGGGGCCGCGCGAATCACTTTCGCATGCGGTCGCGACCCCGCCGAGGTTACGGCCCGCCGTGTGAAACAAGGCCACTACCCGAAGAGACCTACCCAAAGGACTCACGCTCAAAAACGCACGCACGCCGCCTCTCGGACATGGTGCTGAACGGATGGAGGGCAGGCCCACAAAGCCCGCCACCCCCAGGTCAAACCTCAGGGTGGCTGGAGGTCATCGCGCGCCCTCCGGCGCCCGGCTCTGCGGTTGGGGAGAGGGTTCAAACGCTCCCTCTCTCGCTCCGCCGCCTCCTTGATGGAGATTACTTCCTCGCAAAAGGAGGCGACGGCGTTCCACGACCTCTCACTCCGGACCATAGACTGAACTACGGCCGGGAGCGAGAGGGCAATCGATCCGACTGCCGCGATCAGCTCACGGCGCTGCGATGCCCAGGCGGGGCAAACCGCCAAAGTGTGCAGCGCCGTGTCCTCTACAACGTCGCGGCAGTCACCGCAGTGGTGACAACCGGGCGTCTCTTGCCGGCGTATACGACACAGGAACTGGCCAAAACAACCGTGGCCAGTCAGTACCTGTGTCAGCCGGAAGGTGAGGGCGCCATGCCGCCTCTCCAGCCACTCCTCAAACACGGGACTTACCGCCACGATCGTGGCGTGCCCGACTGTTACTCACATAACTTAACCTACATTTACGCGAGCGAAGCCGCAGGTAAAATCTAGTCTAGTATAAATGCGAAAGTGTGTTTGTTTGTATTTCCTTTTTCCTTTCTTCATGCAGCAATATAGCAACGGACCGACATCACATTTGCACTTGCAAAGTTTATGCGCGGTAGAGGGATTATCGTAAGTTTTACCGCTGAAAAATGGGTCCTATGTTATTATAGTTATGTTTTCTTAGAACCATGGAGTAAAGCTACGGGTGCTTGTGTTACATAAATAAGTTTACTCATTTTTATAATAATTAATTAATTCTACAGTATCTCAATGGAAAAATCATCTTACTTGCGATAGTGGTGGTCGGATGCCACACAATATATTACCAACAGAAACCAACTCTTAACACCATCATTTTAACTAAGCTAGAGTTTAAAAATAAATGGCTGCTAACTCATGTTGAACAAGAAGCATTTATCCTCACAGCTATAAAGATGCCACGATATCTTTAAAGGCATTTTATTTCCGATCCTTCCAGGGCACAATATGGCAGTATAAAACGTTAATCGGCCGGAGTACCTACACGCCACCGAGTATTAACGATATATGGAGCTTCTTAGCGAATATTGTAGAAATTATTTGTTGAGCTAAAATAATTCTACTGATATTGCTATTGTAGTAAAACTATTTGTCTATGCTTGCTTTGTTAGCCTCTTATTGTTTCGTTGGAGCATACAGGCGATCGCGAGGTGTCACGTCAGAGTGTGAGAGTGCTATTTCCTGGTCAGACAAAGTGTTGTTTGAAAGTTCTCAGTCGCAATATGCAGTCGCCATATAAAATAGCGAATATTGGACGCAAAGCGCTTCTTGTGAGTCACACATCGTGTTTTTTTCCGTGCGGGGATCAAATCTGCACTCAACACGGCGGGCATAGTAACCACATAAAACGTAGCGCGATTACTGCACGCTTAAAAAGCTTAAACTGGAATTAACACATAATCTACTCATATTGTTTCATTAAAAAGGCAACTCTCACACTAGGGCTAATAGGGCTAATCCGGTTAATCCGGTTAATCCCTGAAACATGAGGAGTTTAACAAACATGGAACGGACACATATGTACATTTATATGACTATTCTACATTTTGTTCTGTGCGGGGTCTATGATTGCTTCGTTGACCGTAAATTTGTGGGCGATGGCGAGGTTTCAGGTTTTATTGCCGTGCCCGGTAGACGGCGATATGACTACCTATTTGCTCGTGGTACCTTATAGCATATTTATCGAAATGTAGGTATAATACGGCACGGTCTACAGCTACAGGCATATACGGATGTAAGCCTGTTGAAGATTGAGATCCTATCATTAGTTAGCAAAGAGATCAATAAAATACTGCGTTTTTCAACAATACTAAATAAATATTGTCTGTCATTGTCTGGAATTAAAGTGCACTATGTGCTATCTAAATCCGTATAAAAATTGCACTGTTAATGTACTGGTATATTTATTTATAATTCAGAATACTTTTACGAAGCTTCAATTTAATAGGATCATCATACATTTCTTCATACAAACTTTCCGGGGATTTATATCGCAAAACTCTTTTTTTTGTACATAGATCATTTGCCTTCGTTATGTAATAATCTCATCATTTAATAAATATGTGCAGAATTTCCAGAATTATACTCTACGAATTGAGTTGTACTTTACAGACGTAAATTCACGCTGACTTTCGATACGCCAGCCAGTCTGGCAATCATTCAGCCAGTTACTGCTTATAGTATAGAAATGAGTAGTTATTTAAAATTGTAAATATTGAATACGGTAAGTTATTTATCATCATTTTTGATGAACGTCAGGTAAACAAATGTGAAGTAAACGCATCGCTGTACTATATTACCAACGATTATAACGAAAAGCTAATTCGACACATTACCAATTTCTGCACATTATCTGCATACCCTGCACTACCACTCAGTATCGAATTCAAGCCCACAGAACATATCTCAGATTTTTTGAAGGTATACGCGTATTAATTAGTAAATAATCGCTTTAGCGAGTAGTTAAGAAAAACATCGTAAGTAAATCTATATGTATTAAAATTTTCTACATGTTCTCGATGTGTAGTTAACCAACCAGTATTCGACCAGCATGATAGACTATGAGTAACCTAAACCTTCTAATACTGCGAAATGGCCTGTTTCCACCAGTAGTTCAGTTTATAAACAACATTATTTCACCACTGATGGAAACAAAGAAAGCCGTACCATTTCTTATTAACAATTGCAAGCGTTGTGACAGTAGGTAATTCAATCTGCAATAGTTCAAGGAAACCTTGCCGATATATTGGAGTTCTTTGCCAATGCCTAGAAGTCACACTATACGTTGGTAGGTAGCAGACAATAAGTATCGTCGATAGAAACCTAACAAGTATTTAGAGTTACACAATAGTTATGGATTTTTACGCGGTAATGACGTAGCATCGTCTGAAGCGTAAGCGTCTATCCGCTGGCAAGACGCCAAGCGACGTGACACACTGCCTGTATTAGTCTAACAAAACAAAGTACCACCGAAAAGGTCAGAACTATTCGTTGTTTAACTAACTTAGTATTTGTATATATATAATGCATCGTATAAATAAGATTTGAAAGTTTTAACAATGACGACAGGGACATACGTAGATTTTTGTTTGGTACCTATGGTTTCTCATATAAGCATTAGCCGAATAAACCTAACAAGGTTATTAAACATTTGTGGGTGACATTTTGGAGGTACAGACAAGAACGAAAACAAGGAGTTTAATTAACTTGTTTCATATATTTTACAGGAAGATAACATGCACATATCTTAAATAATAGAAAAGTGTAAAAAAGTAGTAATTGAGTACGAGCCGTGCCGAAATACGGCAATCTATTATTTTCATTTGTTCGAGAAATTGATTAAAATAATTCTGCTTCAGTCTCCAAAATTATGAATATTGGATATTAAAAAAAAATTGTGAGACTTCCTAGTTGAAATTAAATCTTTGGTGCGATAAATTTATACATAACTTCCCAAAACGAATAATTCATATTGACGTGTAAATAAACACAGCTTAAATAATTTAGTTTCTCGTGTAAATACAGAGCACAATAAATAAAAGTTCCTCATAACCAGAAAATAATATAAATTTGATTTAAAAGCGTTCGAATAATTTTACGCAGATTGGTACTCGACATTATACTCTTAGGGAGCACGGCTTTTAAATTAACGTCATTATTCCGTACTTATAGAAAGCGACATAACTTTGTATGACAGAGACAATAATACTAAAGGCAAATAAAATATTTAAAAAAATTATTCCAGGTCTTTTATACCATACAAATAAGTTGAACGTTTTAAGAATCTTATTTTATGTATGTAATCTTAACTACATAAATAATAAAAAGTAAATAATAAACCCAAAATATTTATAATTAAAAGATTTCTATAATGAATAAAATATCTTATAAGAATCTTATTATGATTGGCAGCTTAGTATAAAATATGACTGAAATTATTCTAAGAACTATTTCATTTGAAACAAAGGTCGTCATTTGTCACCACGAATTACTCAGTTCTACCCGAGTTCTATGTATAGAATCCATTTGCTTCGATGAAAGGCTGCCATTAAGGGTGCGGTAAAGCTTCATTATGCATAGTACCTAAACATGTTCCTAAATGAAAGTACATTATCAAACCAATTTTGGTACAATTGATGTGGTTCTAACGGGTGACTGTAATGAAGGATTTGTGTTTGACGGTTAAGTTTTTTATTTTCTTACGTTAGCTGTTCCGTGCTGGCTGGTGAATCGCGTCCATCGTCCCGTACGTCACCCACCCCATGAGCACCACTCATGCAATAAACAATAACTCACTGTGCACACAAAAGAATCCACTTAGCACATCCGGAGACGGACACTATAACATTTTATTCGTCGCGGGTGATGTGTAGAAATAATTACGAAATATAGCGGTGACAGAATGTGATTATACGGTTGTTTTATGAGACGAGGCGCGCTCCCGGAGCGTTCGCCATGTTGGTTTGATACAACGATTCGCGCGCGCGCCAAATGCAATCATGTGTTGCCAAGCTTTTATATCTCTCCTTTTTTAAGATCTTTGTTAATTATTGATTTTTGTTTACTTTCAAATAAGTTTCTTAGTAATTTTATTACAAATATCACATTTCTAAATGCATTAGTATTGATACTGTATTACCAAGACTAATCTAGCAGGAATAGGTATAAATAAATTCCAGTGTAGAACTGTAGAAGCTCAGAAAACACTTAAGTTTTTTTAAAAGTATAATTATTTATTCCATCAGTAAAATGTACTACTGTAATTAAAGTATAATATAATATTAATTCACAAATATCTGTTATATATTAAGGGTAATTTGGGCATAGTTTCGTGTAACACCGGCACGCATGCGCGGAGGGCCGCCACTGCAATACGACGCTGTAGCACCATGCGCCTATTTTTATTTCCGTGCGATTAGTCGCTACAACACGCGAAGCGACACAGCGACTTGGCGACTCAAATACGTAGACGAGCTTTCGTCACGACTTTTTTGTTAAAAGACAACATTATTGTGCTGCGTAAGACATTTTACAGACATTGTATTCACGTTAAATATTAATCATGTTTATTAGCATTGTTCACTCCCCTACTTTAATGTGTGACAGCGATCAGATCGGTGATTAAAGTCAACTGGTTGGGGGAAGGTAGAAGTCTCCGGTGCCATGAACTCTGTGTAACGTTGCAGTACACAGGTGCGGTGTATAATGCTCGATATAAATCGAATGAAGAATGTATTGATCGTTTGTTACTTCTTCGTCTTGCTTTAAGAACTTATTATATTTCCACCAATACAAAGCGTACAGATAAAGCTGTTTTTAGTCTGATATAAAAGCACATTTTGATATTCTTGCGTAATTTAGTAAGTACCTTCATATTTTCAATGCTTCTAATTTGCAACATTTTGTTTTACTTCTGTTGTAAGCTACCAGCGAATAACATGACCTTAACATACACTGTAAGGCTTAACGCTACTTCGAGTCTGTATATACGCCGGGACCGGCCACGCTGAGCGTGGCGGCGGCCAGCGAGGACGCGGCTGAAGCGCCGGGAGCGCGCGTGGCGCTGACGCCGCTCGCGCCGAATGACGTGCGCCGCGCGCTCGCGCGCTTGCCGCCAAAGCGCTCGGTGGGGCCGGACGGCATCCCAGCATACATTTTTAGGGATTGTGGAGCAGTATTGATGGAGCCTTACAACATTTATTTAACGTGTGTATTAACACTGCAACGTATCCCGACAGATGGAAGCTCACCCGAGTAGTACCGGTGCCGAAGGGAAGGGGAGGGCCTGCGCCGACTGATTATAGACCCGTGGCGGTTCTATGTACTCCGGCCAAGGTGTTAGAGGCGGCAATTCATGGCTGTCTTTATCCGCAGATTAGTTCTCAGTTGTCCGACGCGCAGCACGGATTCCGTCCTGGGCGGGGGACAACGGGTAACCTGCTGAATCTAATGACGCATCTGGTGCCGGCAGTGGACGCAGGGCTACAGGTTAATGTCGCGTACTTTGATTTTCGAAAGACATTCGACACAGTTGACAATGACGTACTTCTATCCAAGCTGGCCGGTGTGGGGTGCACCCCGCACACGCTCTCATTCTTTGCCTCTTACCTGCGTGACAGATGTCAGTATGTCGACTGGTGGACACCTTTCGGATCCCTACCCTACAAGGTCTGGTGTGAGTAAAGGCAGCAATTTAGGTCCCCTGCTGTTCATTCTGACGGTCAATGACCTCCCGAGGGTAGTATGTAAGTCCATACCTTTGTTATTTGCAGATGACTTAAAACTAGTTTTAGAAATAAAACACAGCACAGATCATAGCATACTACAACAGGATATCAATAGGATCTTCGCGTGGAGCCAAGACAATAAGCTGTACTTCAATGTGGATAAGTGCTCCATACTATCGTCTGGCCGAGCACAAGCTCCGAGCCAGTACCAATATGTCATGGATGGGTTGCCGTTAAAGCGCGTCACAGAGGTAAGAGACCTGGGCGTGCGCTTTGAGCGTGACCTACAATTTCGGCAGCACATCACAGACGTATGCAAGAAAGCGTACCGAAATTTGGGGGTGGTTTTACGCCAGGGTAATAATTTTACCAACATTGTGGCCTTGAAAGCTCTGTACGAAGCACTCGTAAAGAGCCACTTGGAGTGCAATGCGGTCATTTGGTCTCCACACGAAGAAAAGAAAAGTACAAATTAATGTTAGAAGGCATACAAAACAAATTTCTTAGGTTTTTATATATGAAGCAGTATGACGTGTTCCCAGGGTACCCACTGCTGTATCCTACTTTATTTGTTTTAGGAATGGTGGGATATTACAGACTCGAAGTAAGAAGGGAAGTAGCTCTTGCTACCTACGTCTTTAATGTACTGCGCGGTAAGATCCACAATCCGGGTATCTTAGAGACGGTGCAGCTGTGCGTTCCGAACGAGTACCTCGGTCGTCGCCAGCGCGGCGGCGCACTGTGGGCTGAAAATCGACCTCCATAGACATAGAAATGAAAGTTGCTAGATGTTCGTTTTGTTGACAGATATGGCTTCTATTAGCTATTATACACATAACAATGTCGTCTGAGCTAACTCCGCACAGAAATGAATTTATTATAAGGTTTTTTCGAAAAAAATGTATGGAGCTAGCATGAAAAATCTGAATATCTCTGAACTTGCAAGGAAAACCGTAATATCCTCAGAGATGGTTATAGGACTAATTATTTGTGATTTTTTGACATACTTCATATAACGGTACCTGCTGCAGAATTTTTTTTAAAAATCATCTAATTTTTAATTAATTTTTTTTAACATTAAACGATTTGTTTTATTGTAAAAGTAAAGAAACAACACGTTATATGCATAAAATACTAAATCTTCGCCAGTTATTTGTTAAAATATCAAGAAAATTATTTTTGCCTTACATAGTATATATGTTTTAAAACAGGTAATTGGATACCATTACTAAACTTTGCATACAGGTAAACCACTGAATATTAAATTAGCCTTCTAATGAGTTCTGAATAAGAGATTAAGTGATTTGCAATATCGCACAATGGTAACTACGGAGTACACTAATTAAATTCTTACAGGTAAGTACATAAGTAAACTAATTAGTTAATTAGACATGTTACGAGTTCTAAGAAATATTTTCGACAACTGTCTAATTATTTTATTATTATGTCTAAATGAAGGTATTTTTTTAAATCATTAAATTCTACTAATGTCAAAGTAAAGATCAATCGATAAGTTAGTTATTTTATTAACGCTAATAATAGGCATTAAATAAAAAGAAAAATAAATTAAAAAGGTATTTTTTAATAGTTGATAAAATTTATATAAAACAAAACATAGGTACAAAAGTATGCAAAAATATAAATAGGTACAAGAATAGTAATATAAAATATTTAAAAATAAATCAATTGCAAAACATAGTTACGTACCAAAGCTAAATAACGAAAGATCATGAAAAAATTACATTGAATAGAATTATAATTAAAAGCACAAAAAGTTTCTAGTTTTCCTTATCACTCTCGTCGATTTCTGAATCAGAATCTAGATTGCCTAGAAACTCACAGTCAGTTTCTTGAAACTGAATTAAATTGAGGGTTTCAGGAAATAAATCCTCCTTTTTCTTGGCATCTAACTTGGGCCTTTGTACATTTATAAAAGGATCCGAAGAAACAACTAACATATTAAGGATATCATGATTCGAATCTTGCCTGCTCTTTTTCTGCGAATGATGTTCCCGAAACCTCCTAAAATCTTTATTGCGAGACTCGGATGCTTCTTCCGAGAGACTTCCTATGGGTACAACATCATTCTTCTCGATTATGTCTGCCCCGTGTATAAGTAATTTGTGGACGGTTGATGACATATAGTACCAGTCATATAATTCCACGTACTTCTCTGCTGTTTTGAAGGCATAATCTTTAAATTTAATTATATCTACTTTTTCCCCGGAAGTTATTGCCTGTAAAATCACAGCAAATCTTCTTATTAGTTCTTCGTCCAACCCAGTAATGGCTGCAGTTTTATGGGGAAATTTGAAAAACTTTCTTGCAGTGTTACCGTCATTAGTAGTTCCGGAACCTTGTTTAACAATGTCAATCAATAGATTTAATTCGTCTTTAAATTTGTCTTGAATAATCTTTTTCTCTTACTTAGCATTTCTTTGTGCTCGTTACCTCTCGCAGCCCACTCTTTAAAATCTAGTCTGTACGAAATATGTAGTAAACATTCCATACAATTTATACGGGCGTGTAGAGATGACAATCCAAACTCGTATATATCAGAAGATACGGTCTTTGCTGTTACTACACTCAAACGGTTCATTTCTGTCGGTTTTGCCAGACACAAATAGCATGATGAACTTGATCTGGCTTGAGACAAATACGTGCAGACTTTACCATCGATCATTGTCATCATTAGGTGATGATTCACCCTGTTTCTATTATTGCACTCTGTAGGAATGAGAGCCTTAATTTCTTCATCCATTCGTCGTTTGTGTTCGATGACTACTGCTTCGCTTTCCTTCACAAAAGTAAATTGAACTGGACGACAATACATTGCTGAGCATGGTTTTGGGTTCATCCACAAAGTATTGTCTCCATCAGTCAGTTTTAGTGGCACCAAGGAAGTCATGATAATACTTGAATCGTCTTGATCGCTATCCATTTTCTGCTTGTATCGGCTTTGGTTTGACGCACCATCGAAACCCCATTTAGATATCAATTTTAAATCCTTATTTTGCACATCATCGTTAGGAAAACTTTGGAGGATTCTTTTGACCATAATGTCGAGTAAAGCTTGAAGGGTTATTCTTGCCGATGAATCGGTCACTAACACTGATTGCTTCGGAGGATAGCATGCCAGCTTGGTTTGTTGCACTTTATAGTAGGATGGATAAATATCCTTTCTACCTTCCCGAATAGCTGACTCTCGTAAAGTGATGTATTGCCACTTTGATAATTTTAATGAAAGGAGTAATCCAAGTGCTTTTTCTGGTGTAAATAAGATAGTTTTCACCGGTTGCTTAAGCGTTTCCTTAATTTTAGAGGCTGCTTCAGGATGTTTCAGCATATATTCGATTACAGATGCGATATCCTCACAACCTTCTTCCTTAAAACGCGCTGCTGCTGTATATGCCAATTCACTGGGATTGTCAGTTTTATGCTCATCAGATCTTCTCTTCTTCTGTTTGCTTTCCAGATCTTCGAATGGTTTTCGTGACCTCTTTGTCATTGTACCAACAGAGTATGATGTTGAGGGTTCTGGAGAGATTGATCTTGATCCCTCAGCAACAGTTGGTTCTTGAGCGACTAAATTTATACAACTTGGCCAATCGATAGTTGCTTGCAGCCAAATTTCGTATTGTTTTCTAAAAGTATCAAGAATTCGGTGAGATTTTTGCCACCTTTGTGATGCAGCTCGTACAAATCTCCGACAAAATTCTTTTAGAGTCACTTGATCTTCAATGGAAAGACAAACGTCTAGGCGGGATATAACTTCACTAAACAATACCTCATGATCAAATGAAGTACTCTTACATTTTAGAAGAATGAATAGGTCTAAATTGGTATTTAAACTTTCCATTATAAAATTTCACAGTGATATGTTAGGGGTAACAAAACTTAGAATAAACTAAATTATGATGCAAAATGTTAACCATTTTATATTTCAGTCCAATATTAGTTAACGACCTCATTAGACAGTTGTCGAAAATATTTCTTAGAACTCGTAACATATCTAATTAACTATTTAAGTTACTTATGTACTTACCTGTAAGATTTTAATTAGTGTAATCCGTAGTTACCATTGTGCGACATTGCAAATCACTTAATCTCTTATTCAGAACTCATTAGAAGGCTAATTTATTATTCAGTAGTTTACCTGTATGCAAAGTTCAGTAATGGTATCCAATTAACTGTTTTAAAACATATATACTATGTTAGGCAAAAATAATTTTCTTGATATTTTAACAAATAACTGGCGAAGATTTAGTATTATATGCATATAACGTGTTGTTTCTTTACTTATACACCAAAACAAATCGTTTAATGTTAAAAAAAATTAATTAAAAATAAGATGATTTTTAAAAAAAATTCTGCAGCAGGTACCGTTATATGAAGTATGTCAAAAAATCACAAATAATTAGTCCTATAACCATCTCTGAGGATATTACGGTTTTCCTTGCAAGTTCAGAGATATTCAGATTTTTCATGCTAGCTCCATACATTTTTTTCGAAAAAACCTTATAATAAATTCATTTTTGTGCGGAGTTAGCTCAGATGACATTGTTATATGAATAATAGCTAATAGAAGCCATATCCGTCAACAAAACGAACATCTAGCAACTTTCATTTCTATGTCTATGGAGGTCGATTTTCAGCCCACAGTGCGGCGGCTGTCGCTGCTAGAGGTACCTCGCGCGCGCACCAACCTGTAGCAGCGCGCACCACTCGTGCGGGCGCTGCGTGTGCTCAACACACTGTCTGACCAGATAGATTTGTTCACGTGTCCACTGAACGTATTCACAAATGCTGCTTATTGCCACTGCAGTAACTAGCTTAGTTTAAGTGAATAGTATAGTGTATAGTAAGTATATGTATAGTATAGATATAGATATAAGATAGTCTAAGTTCAGCTACTCTATCGCATTAGGCTTGCCTGTAAAGATAGAAGTAAGTTTTTATAGTCAATAAATAAATAAATAAATAAAAAATCGTACACATGTCAAATCATTTGGTTGAAATTCTCTTGAAAATTCACCCAGCCAATCCCAGCAGTTGACATGTGTTTGACCGCTTGTTAATGTGTTTTTTGTGTTGACCTGCCTTTAAGAAACCGGCTGTCAGTGGTGCACTTAATGGTTTTATACTCATTTTATTGATGTTCCTAGTTCTTTAATAGTACAGTGGCTGGGGATGGCATTACAATTATTGGTCACGAGTTCGGCCTGGACAAATAGTGATTGCGTTATTTAGTAGGATGATGTCTCGGGTTCGATTTCTAGACAACACATTTATTCTTAGGAAATGCTCTGTAGCACCACGGAATCGAGATCTGTACCCCGTAGTAGAATAGTCTCACCCACTATTACTTTTACCTTCGATTTATTACCTGTGAAGGTTTGAGTCTATCTACATAATAAATAAAATAATAAATTATTTAATACATAGTACTGATTTAATATAGTTGGTCTGCAATTATACCTAAGTCTATGTATCAGAAGTTTTACTGATGGTTTCAGTCAAACATTCTTTATTTTGTAATTACTCTTCTTGGGAAGATGATGACTTCGAAGCACTAGACTCGGAAGACTTAGACGACTCAGGTGATTCATGAGACTCGGAGGTTTTGGAAGAGGCGGAGGATTCGGAAGACTCGGAGGACTCGGAAGAATCGGCAGACTCGGAAGACGCGGAAGACTCGGATGACTCGGAAGACTCGGAAGATTCTGAAGGCTCGGAAGACTCGGCAGACTCAGATGATTCAGACGATTCAGGTGTTTCGGGAATCCAATCAAAATCGACACCAGTTATCGTCGTGAACCAATCATGGTAATAGCCGGGACGGATGAAACCTGTAAATGTTTACATTTTATTGAAACTCGTAGATACGTACCTACATACATACAATACTACTTTACTACATATATAAATACTAAGTTCATTTATCTTTATTGCCTAGGGTTAACTAACTCATTGATAGTTAATACTAGGCGTGTGTATATGACTGCGGATCATGAGATTCGGTTTAAAGAGTTTATTTCTCAAAAGAACATTACAAGTTCACTTTCAGATTCTGAGAGATTTCTATGTGAAGGAGAGTAAATAATATAAAATAGTAAGTAGCAGCCCGGAGTATAGAAATTACTCAGGTATTATCGTCATGCCGCGAAAAGCAGGTAAATTCCTTTATCATGATCTTTCTCGGGTTGAGACGAGTATCCATCCCATCGAACTAGTAAAAAAATATATAGTTTATTTGTACCGTACATATCTACTACAAAATCTTCTGTATTACATTAAGGCTAGTCGTGTCACATAAAATTCTAAACTTTGAAAGCCTCCCAGATATATTGTTATACACGCATGTGCGATCTAAGACGTGACTGACGTTGGTATAAAACATTTGTGCCTTCTCTATTGGGGATACACTGGCGTGAATTGATATCATTAGGTATATAAAAATACTTACCGGCAGGCATACCAACGTGGCAGCCTCGAGCCGAGACGAAGGAGGTGACACCGATCTCTGAGACTTGGCCGTCAACATCGACAATTGTCAATGGACCACCGCTGTCACCCTGGAATGCACCAAAATATATATGTTATTTATACATTTACAAACATACATATATCTCTATCTGTACGTTTTTTAAGTATATAAATCAAAAACTACTGGCTCGGTTTACATGATACTTTTTTAGTTTGGCAATAGTTTCTGGCCAAGTTATAGTATACATTTGATTATCATAAGTAAACTTGAGTATTAGAAGTACCAATTTTGGTTGCAATAAAATCTCTATAATTCTCCCAAACGGCACATTACTACAACCCGCGACATCTTGCAACTGGATTTACAAGTTTATAATACTTATTAGTAGAATATTTTAGCACAAATAATCTGATGCCTCACCTTTTATCACTTGGTGTTATGTGTTTAAAACCAGGAAACGCAACCCATCTACGTACGATGAGAGCACTCTCTTATCATCAAACGAGCGATCCTTATTTGTAACCTTGGTTGTAAGGGAAACAAAGCTTATGGAAACAGTTCGATTCCAACTCTTACCTGGCAAGTGGACTGGCTGGTGACGTTGTAGTATCTGGAGCAGACAGTGGATGGCACAATGATGGAGCTACCACCGTATGCGTTTAAGCAATCCGCGTTCGAGACACCGACTTGGAAAACCCAGTTCATGTTTTCGGGTGAAGCACCTGAGATAAAAAACATGCGTTTTACATGGTTTGGTAGAAAGGTATGGCGATATTTTAGGGTCGGTAGCATTGGTGATAAATAGTATCGTAAGCTGAACATGTATTTTGGATGTTCAACTAAAATATGTTGTCTTGATTCCTATGAAGACAAAGAACGAAGAGATTACACAATATAATATGTCAATATCAGTAATTTAGGACTGCATGTGTCCAGACATATGTTACTATCCATAGTCATTACTTAGAGCTGATTTAATGTGTTCTCTCTTTCAAAGGCCCGACATAATGATTTTTTCATTGTATTCATTTCATAGCTATTTAATGAGTTAAATAAACTTTGTCTTTTATAAAATTCGCTGTGGCATTCCCATAAGTGCATTTACTCATTTTTAAAAAGGAAACTATCTTAGAGCCTCTGATTATTTTACATTAGTTACTGGATACACCACTATTTCCTTCCGATAACGAGACCTTGAGTTCGGTCTAGCAGTTTTATAGACTTTCCTATTAAAATTCCCAGAGGCAGTATCGGATCTCAAACTCATTAAATACATATAATAAGTATATCTCTTTCTGTAACGTTACACAAACATTTACGGATTTACGTCAGCATAGTTATCCAAACTTACCGAGAGTCCAGTTGCGTCCCCAGCCACTGGCGATGAGGACTTCACCACCGTAGTCGCGGTCCCTGTGAACGGAGCTCTGAATCCTGATGGGCTTGACGTAGTCTGAGGCAATAAGTATATTATGTTATTGTTGTTCTTGACCAACATAGAAACAAACATACGGCTAGTCTGACAGTTAGGGGTTGCCTAAGGCCGCTTACAACGGAAGAGGTGAAAAGGTTCATACTGTTGCTACCAAAATTACGGTCTACCTGCACTCACGTTACTTTCATAAGACATTCTAGAAACCCTATTTACAGCAGTAACACAATATTCGATTAATATTATGTATTAAAGTTTATGATGTTGTTCGGGTGTTTGATAGTTGATCAATAGGTTTGGATGAAACTTAAAATACAGATAGATCCACATCAGATAGATACTTTTTAACCCGGCATACAACTCTATGGGAACACACGAGAAAAGCCAAGGGAAACGGAAAGTGAGGTTATATTTATCTATAATCTTCTATAAGGTGGAGGTGCTTCTTCATTCGGAATCCTTCATGTTTGACCAAGCTATAAAACCTATATCTCGCTTTTCTTAAATGTAAGTATATTAAATATTCTTATTATTATAGGTAAAGGCGAATGTGTGTTTATTGCTTTTTTCTTCTTTTATGCGTCAAAAAGCCACATATTACCATGATTTTTACATTGATATAATTTATGGACCGATGAGCCACGTTAGATATTATTATTCTAGTGAAATTCATAATTCGTGTAAAATGTTATTTTCCTTATAACCACAGCAGCAAAATCGCGATGTATAACTTCTACTTAGTATACATATTAAGACAATAAATAATCATTCAATATTTTTTCTAGCTTTCTCCAATAATATTTGGGTAAACTGCCTGGTCTTAATAATATAAATTTCTAACCTCCCAGTACAATATCTAGGATATTATATTGTTGACTTTACATCTACGATAACCTGACGGATGAACAAGTGATTAATAGAAAGTTCACGCGTGTGTTGAATCTGTATCATGAAAGTGTCCACATTTAATGTGGTATACAGTTTCATGCAGGTGCCACAATACTGATTGTATGAGTTACATTGATAGAATTGCTCAATTCAAACTACTAGCTATTAGAAAAGAAATTAAATATAAATAATGACAATATAATTAGGATATACATAAAATGTCAATTCTAATAAAAAACTATTTAATTTACGTTTTGTTCTATAGTACCTATATATTTTTGGCGATGTTGCTTCTCTAACTAATATAGTTAAATGCCGTTATCATCGACGTCGCTTTTCATAATTCCGTGACAACAACAGTCTGGGACCCTTCCAGGACGCGTTTAGGGAGAGGACCTCTCCACGCATGCGCGTCAGACAGCCCTCGGTCGGTGTCTGTCTAGATACTTCAGATTGCCTGGGTTTCAGCTCGGATCCGGACGTCAGCTGAAACCCAGGCAATCTTTCTAAATAATTGAATTGATTACATGGGAGGTGAAGATGGCATTTCTTATTGCTTTTCAAGTTAAAAACGAAAATAAAAATTTTCGTTTTCCCATGATGACATTGTAGCTACTAGCGCGGGCTCCATGCTAGATTTAATCATACTGGTTACCTGCGCGGGTAACATGCGCAATTACCGGCACTTGTGCATGTACCCTGTTCAGATAACTCATGCAGTATGTCTGCGTAAGCAACAAATTGATCCCTGCTATAGCCTGCTTATAAAAAGACCAAACTATAGTTTGGTCTTTTTATAACAAAAATCCATTGGTAACTAATGATTGTTATCAATGTTAATACAATGTGTAATTATTTGTTTGTGAATCTATTATTCTTTTATGAGCATCACTTCAAAATGGTTGAATTGATTATGAGGAAAAAACATAGAGTGGTACACATGTGACATCAACAACATCAGTAAATGAGCATATTTTTTTTATGTACGTTGTGTTGACTTGCATTATCGATATAGGTATGTACAGAGGTGAGTAACCTAAATATGAATTAACGATATATTAAATAGTCATTTTATGTGTTGGTTAATGGCAAATATCATTACGTGTGTCGCGAACCTTACGCAAAATCAACTTGAATGCAACAATTGTTTGACGCACGCTGACAAGCCTCACTAAGCTACAATAGCAAGGAGCACATCATTATGCGCATGCACAGCATTTTCCTAACTTACAATCTTATATCTATTTATTCTTTTATACAGCTCCCGCACTTGTTATAATTGCTGTGTCCTGTACAAACATTCAAACAACGGACACAAAGAACACCCGGACTCGGAACAAAAATATATATTTGTGGATTACACAATAATTTGTCTTGTCTGTGGATCGAAACACAACACTCGGCGCAGTGGCAGTGGCGAAGATACCACTTTATACCACCACGTCATCCTCGCATCAAATTATGTAAACGAATCTCAGTGAAATAAAAATTTGATTGATTAAATATGCCTGTTGCCTGACTCCCAAAATTGTGCAAGAGTTCAGATTAACAGGTTGTAGACTTTACCATTAAATTCGATGCTTCTGCTAAACTCAAGAAGACCGATGTCGTGGGGCTGGACCAGCGACTGCTGGGTCTCATCGTACTGTGGGTGATTGATGTACTTGGTGGTTTCGAAGATGTACGTGGGCTTGGTTAAGTTAACCACACCGGCGCGGATCACCACGGATACACGACTGTAACAAAAAAGATTGCAGTTGTTTGTATTTGTTTTTAAGAAGTGGGTTGGTTGCAGCTTCTTACAAAAAATATTTTAAAATAAACAATACTGTAAACTTGGCGATTAAAAAGAGTGACCGTGAGTTTCTTGCCAGTTGTTGTCATCGGTATTACGCCCTTGCTTGGCTGAACTTGGCAACAGGTAAATTCACATTTATTAGTGTAACTACGTTTATAAGTGTTAATTTGTGACCTATTTGCATAAACATATCTGATTTGATTTGAATAAATAATATAGTCGTTGTAATACTGCATTATTCCATTTCTTTCGCAGCTGTACCCTGATGTTAACGATGCACACTTTCTTTACAACTACAAGTTTTTGCGTCTTCGGCTTATCCTAACCAATGTTATAAACGTTTTCTCGCCTTAGCTATCAATCTTTTATGCATGAGGCCTAAAAATATAGTTGACAAAAGTGGGTAATCTATATAATTATGACTAAGTGCTTTTTATAGTAATGGGCTTTGATAGTAAAGATACTAACCCAGCAGTACAATGGGCAGCAGTGAGACCCCACGATGCGTGTATAAGAGAACCACCACAAGCGCTGACTGCGCCGGCCGGGCTCACCATACGGAGCGAGAGCTGATGTGGGAACTGCCCCTCTTCAGCCTCCCATCCTGAGACTATGCGGCTGCCAGAGACTATAGATAAAAAATAATATCAAAGCGTGTATAGGCTATTTGACTAGTTTCTGGAAAACATCTCACACTATTTAGTTGTGTCTATGAACCTTACAAATAATGTTTATTTTTAATTATCTAAAAAATATTTATAACAATAGAAAAAACCAAATTCACGAATTATTTATTTTAACTGCCAGAACGACAACTTGGCCTGTAGTCGTCTAATGACGTAACACGTTTGTAAATAAACATTAGATGGCAAGCAATGGCAGGTGAAATTTATAAACATGCGACGTCAAGATAAATATAGCAAACCAAAACCAATATAATCAAGTGGTTTTTCCGCTATTTCTCATAGCGCGTTTAAGCCATAATCTATGCGGTTAGCAAAGAAGAAGTGATTATGATTTATACTGTCAAATAGCCTATTAGAAACAGTGCCACAGGGATACTCCCTGGAGACGTATCAAACATTATTGACACAGACAATATAATACTATCATTGCAACAAAACACCCAGTCTATGGATCACAGTTTTCCATCCCAATGGGGTTTGAACCCATATTGCGCCACGGACTCACCGATCCACGGAATGGTCACATTGTATAGTAATGGTTATTCTCTTACATGTCTCTTGTACATCTTCGGGGAAGGCAAAACGGGGATCCGCCAACACCTGAAATAAATTATAAATTTAACAGTAGTAAGTTATGGGAAAAGTTAACTACGATGGTTAAGTATGTGGCAATAATGGACTAAGATATGACGGCTAATATAAATGGAGCAGCGATAACCTCGTGGGAGACTGGTAGAGTGCCATGCAGAAGTGTCGGGCTCGATCGAGAGCCACGCTCCTCTAACTTTCCGAAGTAATATACGTGTTAAATAGCGAAGGAAAACATCGCCAGGAAACTTGCATGTCTGACAGTTCTCCATTAGTTTTCGAAGAAAATGTAAAGTCTGCCAACCCTTCTCACTGAGAAGAGGCCCGTGCCCAGTAGTGGGCACAGGCCTCGGACCGTTTATTTATAAGACTAATATTATTATTATGAACTAGACAGTCTAAATTGGAATTAAGTAGTTTCAAAAAAAGTTTCTCGAACCAGATCATACGTTCTGGAGACGAACCAAATTGAAAATACTAAGACCATGAGTGAAATTGTGATGAGTGTGAATAAAAAACATAATATATGTTGGACTGTAGTTAGTTACAATCCATAGTATCACGCCGGAGAAAGGGTGTGTCTACACGTGTATACAATAAGCTATTCAAATACCGTTTACACAAATAATTCCATATGAATTACAATGCATGACTGAATGCTGAATTCTCTTCCATCCAAGTAATAGTAGAGTTGATGTAGGAAAACGAAATGTGCAGAGCCGGGCGCTAGAGGGCGCGAGACGACCTCCAGCCACTCTGAGGTTTGACCTGCGGGTGGTGGGCTTCGTGGGCCTGCCCGTCACCCGATCAGCACCAGGTCCGAAAGGCGGTGTGCGTGTTCCCATGCGTGCCTCTGTGTCGTGTGTCCGTCCTCCCCTCAGGGGGACAGTAGGGATAAAATTAGTGATGCCAAATGGGCAGGTCTATTTGTGGTCTATTATTATTATTATTATTAGGTCTATTTCATACGTCGCGCGGCGGGCTGAAACCTCGGCGGGGTCGCGATTGCATGTGAAAGCGATTCGCGCGGCTCCGCCGATTGCGTTTATGTCGAGGAACACCGTGGTAGGTTTAGTCGGTATTTCCGGGATGTCGCTCACCATCTTTCTCCAGTGAGTCTGACATAACCTGTCCGTCGCCCCGCGGAGAAGAAAGAGCCAAAGCATTACCACGTTTAAAAAGAAAAGGAAAACGAAATGTAAAAAAAAGAACTTTATTAAATACTTCTGTATACATGTACTATATAAGTATACTACTACTACTACTAGTAGTAGTAGGTACCACTACTTATGACTATGGTTATTAACTTTCATGAAAGTCATTAAATATAAAAGTATACCTACATGCCTAATTAAAAATTTCGATGTCTGAGTGTTTATTACTGCGCCCGAACTATTGGAACGTATGAACGATTTCGGAATATATGGCAAACAACATAGGCTACACATGTCATAAACATGCAAGCGAAGTAGGGATTTACAAATAGTCTCCTTGAATTGTATTGTGCATACATATTTTATATCAATTTCTGCTTATAGCTTTGCATTATCCATTTCAGCTATAAAGCTCGGCATTTATGCATATTAGCTCAAACAAACACAATAACTGGATGTTTAGCTTATAGCTCTACTACCTGTGTTTATAGACTGCTTATAGGAAAGATTTTAAAGAAATGCTCTACTTTTCATTTCTCTCGTCATTACATAGCTACACACTTTACAGGCTTTCAATTAATATTATCGCAATCGCCGATAAAGAGCTCGCATAGTTACGATATCAATGTAATCTAGGTTTTCAGGTCAGTGGAAATTTTACTGGTTTACATAACAGAGCAAGCTGAAAGCTATCGTGAATTTGGAAATATGCTAAAATATATCATGGCAATGCCCGTTTGTAGGATAAACAATGAAATCTGAATAACTTAGCAAACCCATTTTTATCATAGATTCGTAAATGCAAACACTTTTACTAAGTAATAACTCCTGAGATGTGTAGAGTTAATCATTATACAAACTTAGAATTCGTAATAGCTATGTGCTCAATTGCAGTCCCATGTATTGACAATAGTTTACGTAACGCATGCTATGTCCTTGAAAATACAAATCAATTAAGCACAATGGTGCACACAGCCTACCAACAATCGCACTTGCATACAGACGAGATGTAACAAGATAAAGTTATGAAAGCAAGTACCGGCTAACTATTTAATGAGGCAGTGGTTCCATATGCTACAGCATAGCAGTTAAACCCTAGTAAGAGAAAGTTAGACTGTCACGCAGACTGCCACGCAGACAGAATTTTTGAAGCTAGCGTATTAAATAGTTAATTATCGCTCGCTTCAACGCTGAAGGAAAATATTGCAAGGAACCTGCATGTCTTAGAGTTCTCTATAATGTTTTTAAAGATATTTGAAGACTGCCATACTGCACTAGGTCAGCGTGGTGGATTATGGCTTAATCCTTCTCACACTGAGATGATGCCCGTGCTCATCAGTGGGACAGTGGATATAACAGTCATTAATAGTGATATATAGTGGAACCATAAAGAGATGTAGGATGGTGGTATGCTCGATTAAAAACGTATATCTTTATATTTTGAATCGTCTGAATTGTCTTGTATGGTTTTAACTGAGATATTACTAACCAATATTTCATTAAATATAGTGAAAATAAGACTGGTGCTACAACATTAAGCTAAAGCACCTAGGTTTTAAGCATGATCGAAATAGTCAAAGACGCTTCAAAAGCTAGATTCCTTGTATGACCTTTTTATTAAACTGTGTTTATGTTCCTTTGTAAATCCTTCTCTTTGTTTGAGCCTATGAATCTAATCATGTTATTAATTTTTCTTAAAACATATTATATATAAATAGGATTTAAAAGTGTTGTCAAATCTATAATATAAGTGTAGTCAAAACGGTGCATTTACGGTTAGTTTTGGAGCACCAATTTAATTAGTTTGGTTTGTAAAGTTGTGAATGTGGAAAATCCGACGAAGCAAACATGTAATAAAGAAATCACCTCAGGGATATGCTGGTTTAAAAATGACTGACGCTGATGGGCTTGCAAGAACAATGTGGTTAGAATGAATAAAGCAAAAGAGGTATGTCAGGATATCAGTAAATGTACTTCCGTCAACCCTTACAAGAAAGAGGTGCAAGCTAATAAAGATATGTTCAGCGGGTCCCCATTTAATATTTGTTAAAGAATATTTACCGTTGTGCCAGCCACAGCTAATAATACAATAGTCACTAGCCACGACGCCATTTTTACGCAACCAACTAATTAAAATGGAACAATTTCTAACTTATATCTACTTACGACCGGTAGTATTAAATGATAAAAATATTTGATTAATGAATGATCGATTGTACTGATTTAATCTAATTAATCCGAACACTTGTTTTTAGTACTGATATTTGGTGGATTTAACAAGTTGATTACATATGCTGGTTACATTTAAATAATTATTGATACAAATGTTAATAACATGTGTACCTATCTAAATAATTTAACATTATTCATGGTAATTATACAGATAATTCCCAGAAGACCAATATTATTAAGTACTAATTATTTTAATAAAATATAGGTTTTTTTATATTATTCGATGTATAAAATCTTCGTATCAGTTCAGATAATATTGTAAACTACCTTTGCCCGCGGCTTCGCTTGGAAGCAGTACTTTTTGGATTCTGGATGAAAGGTGCCTTATGTTCTTTTCTGTACCCCTGACTAAGTGTATGCGAAATTACATAAAAAGCGGTCGAGTAGTTAAGGTGTGAAAGGACAAACAAACAAACTCACATATGCATTTATGCGAATAAATAAAATTTAAGTGTCTGTTTGTGATGTCAAAATAATAGCTTTTTACTAAATTTATACGAAAGACTGTATGTATATACGGTTCTTATATCAAAAAATCAATATTTAAATTATTGTCTGTCTGTCTGCTTGTTCCGGCTAATCTCTAAAACGGCTACGGCTAATCTTTTGACGGGTCTTTTACTGGTAGATAGCTGATTTTATAAGGAGTAACATAGGCTACTTTTATTTTAGAAAAATAGGGTTTCGCATAAAAACTGTTTTAGTCAATTCCACGCGGACAAATTTGCGGGTAACAGCTTTTTATAATATATAGTAAGGATGTAATAATACTTAGTTTCTTACTTAGTTTTGTAGTTTGTAAAAATATTTATCTAAGATATGTTTGTCACGCGCAAATTACTGTTGGATATATTTAATAAAACTTGTCACACAGATATATTATGTCCTGAATTAAGATATAAAATACTTTTGCTGCTGTATGCTAACATGAAGCCACAGGCAGAAACGAAGGCCCAATAAAACGTAGATTCATTGTCATAATAAAATAACTTTATGTCGACTCAAACATGTTCATGAATAATATTAATGAAACATTTTCCTTTAAAACATGGATTAGACTAGCAGATTTAGTACCTAAATCCTACAGAAGACATGAACGCCTTCATCGCATTCGTATGAAATTGTATTGTATTTCTGCGGTGAGTGCTGTGAGCCAAGTTGTTTATCCTTCTGCAGACTCTAGAGGAGCTAATTACTAGCAAATACTTTTTCCCGGTTGGTTTTAAAGATTTTATCTTACATTGATGTTAAGGTCCAAGAAATAATTTTGAAGAACAGGAGCAGATGGGTAGAATGAATGCCCACATAGGTGTGATACTCTTTTGCTACAATAAAGACCATTCTTTTATCACATTTACAACAATCTTTATAATATATTTACGTTATTAATTTTAAAACTAATTAATCTAATGTATATTTATTGAAAAAATAACATCATTACAAAAACACTTATAATTATAATACTAAATATTTACAAAAATGGTTTAGGCACCGTAGAATTCGTCAGGATCGCTGCAAACTGGTAACGTGCCCAGAAGACTGGCGGCATTGCCACGTTGAATGGCAATGCTGATTCTTTAGGCCAAGAAAAGACTAGCCTTCTGATCAGGCGAAGCGTCGGTCAGTCGTTTTGCGATCTCTCTGTATAAAATACGAGCGCCCGAACCCTTATGGGTCCGGGCGCTCGTATTTTATTTTAACCTTGCGCCGTTTGAGGTTTATCGCGGTTGCAGCAGCAGCGCCGGCACATCCTGCGGTGCTTGGAAGATGTGATGGCGCAAGAGTGTGTCGCATGTTGCGTCCCACACCAAAGGCCTGCCCATGTTCCAAGGCAACAATGACATTCCGTCCGGTCTCTTCCCATCGTCGCGTACCAAGCCATTGGGTTCAAGTACAATATACAGGGTGTTTGGAGGGTGAGTAGCCATAGGAAAATGGTCGATAGGTGATGGTGTTGGCTACGTGTTGCGCCTACTTAAATAACATTTTGCCTTAAGTTTAATGAGTAATAATTTTTTTTCAATTTTTCTAGAATATCTCCATTTTTTTGTATAAAAACTTTAATTATTTTTTTAATAACCGCTGAAATGTTAAAAAAATGATGTCATTTGTTAGTGTAGTCTTACCTTATTCAGATTTAATCATAATTTTATACAAACAATTTAAAAAGAAATAACAGTGAAGTATCAAACTTTCATAAATAAAAAAAAAACATCCTTATGTCAACTTCACATGGTAAAATAAAAAAATCTTACGGTGTATGGCATTTACAAATGTTTTTAAAAACTTCTCTAGTTAATACTCTTTCGAACGATATGTAACATGTATCATAACTAACCAGGTAACTCAACAAAAACCGGTTTGTCGTCACGAATGGATTAAAAAGGTGAAAACCTAAACTATTCAATTGAGCAGGTAAAATGTTTTGTCTCATTGTAACACAGCTAAAAGTATTGTGTTACTCTTTCATCGGTTGACTATTATGCTCCCTTTGGCCCTTACGCACCCTGTCGGGTGCATTTAGTCGACACTTGTCGTTCTTTGCTACTTCACGTGTTGTACTTCACAACTCCGCTCTGCGCATTATTTTTGTTTTCGTTTGTTGTTTTTAAGTTTTGTTGTTACTGTTATTTTTAATGGCTGCTTTTACTCACGAGGAATACGCTGATATGTTGATGGCTTACGGCAAAGCTGATGGAAATGGACGAGAAGCAAAAGTAATTTATGAAGAGCGTTTTCCCAATAGACGTTAACCTAATCGTCATACTTTTGAAACGACATCTAAACGCTTAAGGGAAACTGGCAATCTAAATCGCCGTGAACCTGGAGTTGCCAGACAACGTAATGTTGCTGATGACGAACGCATTTTGGAAGCTTTTGATGACGATCCCACAACAAGTATCCGCACTGTAGCTGCAACACTAAATCTAAGCCCATGTAAAGTGTGGTCTGTTCTTCGCGCTAATGGTAAGTATCCTTTTCATTACACTCCCGTGCAAGGTCTAGAAGAAAACGATTATCAAAGACACGTCCAGTTTTGCCGTCTCTTGTTACACATGGATGTTGACAACCGTGACTTCTTAAAAAGTATCCTATGGACGGATGAATCAAAGTTTTCAAGGGAAGGCATTGTAAACTTTCATAATTTGCATCATTGGGCCCCAAAGGATGAAAACCCTAAAAAGAAAAGAGCGGTGACACATCAAAGGAAGTTTTCGGTTAACGTTTGGGCAGGACTAATTGGCAATACACTTATTGGTCCACATTATCTACCAGACAATTTGAATGGCAATAATTATTTAGTTTTTTTAATAAATGATTTGCCCGAACTCATGGATGGAGTTCCAAATGTTCAGAATCAAGAACCCATTGTTTTTCAACAAGATGGCTGCCCAGCGCACTGGATATTAGCAGTCCGGGAACACCTTGACAATTCATTTCCCAACGCTTGGATTGGCAGAAATGGTCCCATCCCATGGCCTGCAAGGTCGCCGGATTTAACACCGCTTGATTTTTATGTCTGGGGTCGTGCTAAAGCTCTAGTGTATACGGAAACCATTGAAACCAGAGAGCAATTAATTGAAAAAATAGATAATGCATTTGTGATAATGAAACAAGAAATCAGGTTAAGCCATACCACAACGGAAATTAGAAAGAGATGTTACGCATGTATCAGAAATAATGGACATCAATTTGAACAAGATTTGTAATAAATGATTTAAAAAATACTTTTTGTTTTAATTGCCCCAAAATAAAGTACATACATAGTAATAGAAGACAAAAAAGTGCAACAGCTAAACCTATTGCACTTTTTCGTTGCGTCATCCAAAACAAAACATTTTACCTGCTCAATTGAATAATTTAGGTTTTCACCCTTTTAATGCATTCGTGACGACAAACCGGTTTTTGTTGAGTTACCTGGTTAGTTATGATACATGTTACATACCGTTCAAAGACTATTAACTAGAGAAGTTTTTAAAACATTTGTAAATGCCATACACCGTAATTTTTTTTTATTTTACCATGTGAAGTTGACATAAGAATGTTTTTTTTTTATTTATGAAAGTTTGATACTTCACTGTTATTTCTTTTTGAATTGTTTGTATGAAATTATGATTAAATCTGAATAAGGTAAGTCTACACTAACAAATGACATCATTTTTTTAACATTTCAGCGGTTATTAAAAAAATAATTAAAGTTTTATACAAAAAAATGGAGATTTTCTAGAAAAATAGTAAAAATATTATTACTCATTAAACTTAAGGCAAAATGTTATTTAAGTAGGCGCAACACGTAGCCAACACCATCACCTATCGACCATTTTCCTATGACTACTCACCCTCCAAACACCCTGTATATATATATATATATATATATATATGTGTTGGAGAGTAGGACGGCAATTCGGTTTTGACATGATAAAGCAACAAGATATAGGTGTGGTATTATACTTCGTACGTAGGCAAATACAAGTGTAAGAAATTAAACGATAAAGGTATCTCTGATTTGATCCGTAACGCAGCGAGTTCGTCCACCGAATGTGGCCGCGCACGAGTCTCCGGCGCTTATATAACGTCAATATGACACTGGCTATTGGCTTTATGGTGACCTCACCTTAAGCTTAGGTACTCTTGACGTTCCGAAACAAACCAATAGACAGCGCCTTATTCAACTCCAATTACAGAAATAAATTACAATCCAATGATTATTTTCTTAACCCTCCGGCATATATGTATATATATATATATATAATATACAATAAAGTATATGATCCTGCTCGTGTATTTCAGAATGATCTGACTAGTTTCGTACAAAAATTGAGTTCCATTCCAGACTATTTGTGATCACATCAATCGTAAATTCGTAATGCTTCCATTTGGGCAAACTCCAATACGGTACACGGTTAATAGATTACCTTTTGATTACCGTTTACAAAAGTTTCTATAAATACCTACCCTTGATTACTTATCACAATCTGTACAATATTATAAGTAAGCACCGGATACAACGTCATGGTATTAATTTATTATTGTTTAATGTTTTGCAGCGATGACACGAACTACAAATCGTTTTGTAGTGTATTTGACAACATGTCAAGTTGTAACCGCCTCTTATAGTTTTTGGTAATGCCAAAATTATAGCCAAACTATCTATTGGTAATTATGTTTTACGGTTCGTATCACCTATTTATAATCGTTGCACTGCACATAAGGAGATTATGGCAATATTTTATTATACAAATTTTATAGTCACCGTATTTCAGGCTATTGAAAAAGATTTAAGAAAGAGAATAATGCGACACTTGCCGGCTTGGCAGGTTGTTACAAGGTTATAAAATAGGATTGTTCGTACAAATATATAAGCATATAAAAGTTCATAGTCCATTTTTTTATAAACTGTTTTGAAATACTGTGTCTCAGTGAAATACTACCCGTATCAAAATATGATTTTAAAACCCGCCTAAAACCAGAAGTTTCAGGAATTTTTGACTAGAACCAGAATCGTTTGGTAGGCCTCAAATGTCATTAAAAGCCTAGCTAAAACAATTGGCGAATTTAAGGTTAATTATGGTAGACAAAAAACGAAGTCTAGCGATCTATGAATAATTGTAACAGCAGAAATCATTCTAACAGTGAAAATATAATTTGAGAGTATATGCGAATTTTATGCATATCCACGAAGTAGTAAGCAGTTGTCTATTATTACACCCACATATACCTATGTTTTAGGCTTGAAACAAATAATTAATCAGAAGTGATTACAGTCATGACTATCGGTGACGGCTTATGCCGTATCTGGTCAATAACACTAAATTACATAGGCATTAGTAAACTATCAGCATTGTGTCGCGGACGCATATGCGTCGATAGGCTCGTGAATGTTTCGGACATAAACATTTTTTAAATATAACATGCAAATTTGCAAAGATTTTTGACACGAGTTCCCTTCCATATAATTCAATAGTACCTATATCAATTGGGCTGGTCCCACTATGTCGTGACGACACCTCCACAAATATATATGTAGGTATTGTCGTTCAATCGTATGTTTAGCACGGTTCAGAAGTTTCAGATAACTAATTGTACGATACGATAACATATCTTTTTCGTATTGCAAATACCTTTTCGAACTAAATATAAAATTTATTCAAATCAGAGTTTGATTCAAGGTCTTAATTAATTATACAGCGTATACATACAATCAATAAAAAAATTCCTGAATTGCATTTACATTCAATCTAATCGATTTATAATTGTGTTAAAAAGACATTCTGAATCGTACTATTTAAATCAAAAGACGAACCTAATAACATTTATTCCGCACCGCAACGCTAGAAATGTTGTGGCGCAATTAATAAGAACTGTTCTATCATGCCCAGCATTGGCAAATAGCAGATTTATTTTGGTCAGATGGTCTCAGTCTGCAGACCCATCCATAATTTTCCCTGTCACTTATAAACTGTAACGAACGCATCATAACAGACGACCGAAGAAGTATTTCACCTTAAACATTTTAGAAGGACATGCTTCAAAACAGTTTTGTAAACTTCTATAAAGAGGAATAATTGTTCGAAAATTACTGAAATTAGGCAGTGTTACATTTTAATTCGTCGAGACGCTTGAAAATTATATTATATAAAGTAAAAAATATTGTATAATAATCAACAAAATATTTTGACTCACTCTTAAGTATGAACTGCCAATCAATTCTAATCCAATTTTTCTGGTATTTTCTCAAGTCTTTTCTACATATTTTAATGAAATTGGACTTTTCCTGACATGACAAAAAAAAAGCATACGTAAACCGCGGCAAGACTCGTTTGTGATTTTACTCTTCTTCTAAACGAAACAAATTATTTCATCAAAAAGCTGCATCTTCACTGTGATGCAATTTTTTTCATTTGTCATATTTATTTATATTCATATACATATGTCTTTCCTTCTTAAACATAACTGATAATGATTATCGCCACGATTAATTTATATTACACGAGTCAAGGTTTACTTCAAGTTATCTGAACAGTAATCTGATATAAATAAGAAAACAAACTACTAAAACTACGCAGCGATAGTTTTTGGTCAGAATATTGGTTCTTTTCGAGGTAAAAAGATAGCCTTTATCACTCCTGGTATAATTATTTTCCACCTGTCTGTGATGTTTAATTGCGATTCATCCAGCTATTTCAGACATTAGTCCGCAGAGATAAAACGACAGACACAAAATTAAAAAATGCGGCGTACGCATTTGTTGTTCCTAAATATTTAAATGAGCTCAAAGAAGATATAAATATTATTATTTTGTTGATATTACAGACAGACATGCGTCGATGCATGGAGCAGAGGTAGCCTGGTGGGAAACCGTTGGACTGCCACGCAGAGGTCTCGAGTTCGATCCCAAGGCGCGCATCTCTGACTTTTCGAAGTTATGTGCGTATTAAATAGTTAATTATCATTTACTTTAACGGTGACGGAAAACATCGTGAGGAAACCTGCATGTCTAAGATTTCTCAATAATGTTCTCAATGATATGTGAAATCTGCCAACCCAATTTTGAAGGAAAATATCGCAAGGAACCTGCATGTCTTAGAGTTATATATAAGTCCTTAAAGATATGTGAAGTCTGTCATATCGCACTGGACCAGCATGGTGGACTATAGCCTAACCCTTCTCACACTGAGAAGAGGCCCGTGCCCAGCGGTGGCACAGTTTAATACAAGGCTTATATTGTTATATGCGTCGTTATCTAACATTTGCTTCTCTTCAAAATCGTACTGTCGTCGGTCCAGTCAATGTAGTCAAAATGATCAGCGTTATTTTTTTCATAATTTAAGATTAACCATAATAATGTAATATTGATGAAATTGATATCTTAAGATATCAAGTCGAATTCGTACACCGGAGGTTACCATACCACAACATAACAGTGGCCCAACCAGATTGGTGCTTGCCTGATTGGATTATTTGTTCATAGTCAATAAGTGTTATTGCATTAATTGTTGTTTTACTTCAGGATTTGCATTATCATCACACCAGGTTGAAGCTTGCATATGTATATGCCTTTACATAATGTCATATGCTGTAACTATTTCTGTCGAAAATGTCAGTAACAACCTGGAGTTATGTAGATGGCAGTGTTTCTGGTCGATGCCTCGGCAACCATGTACATTTGTTGGCTCTGCGCCTGATCTCTTGCTACTGCTGCGCCGGTTGTGACTGATTGTTGCCTGTAAGAGTAAGGGAACAGAATGCACTTGTATAGGATGACTGCAATTATATATGCTAACTACATAAATGTGATGAAACTAGTATCTTTAGAAGCCGCACAGTATTCCTGGTGATGTTCAGAAGTATAGCACTGAGACTAGGGCTATCCAACACATGTCTATTGGGTGATATATGTATATGTTGACAATTTATAAACAATAAAATCAATTAGAATATTTTTTTATTGTCTAAAAACTACTAATTTAAAAATTGTTCTGGAGGTAATAGAAATTAAAGTATAAATAAATTAAAAAATAAATGTGAAGTACATTGAAAATCATGTTTCTTGAATGTGCTCTCTGAATATTTTCTTTATTGTGTTTTTTATTATTTGTAGGCATTCCGCCATTATCACATATATTTTGTGAAAATTGCTGTCCGCTGATTGTTATAGCAAGCAAACAGAGGTTAGTTTCCATTTTCTAGTATTATACAATAAAAGAATGTACATAATATCTCAATAAAATTAACTGCACACATTTGCATACATAATAAATAAATAAATTATACGCTGCAATAATAAGGCGACGTTGTTGAGCAGCACATTATTTAGTCGATATATAAACGAAGTCAGTTATTTACGTCATTGTATCGATGCTCCTTGTTAAAAAAGATTTTACTACTTCATGTAACTATTTCAGATTATTTATAAAACGATCTATAGGTGTGAATGACTTTTTAAATTTTCATCGTTATCTTTATATTGCTTTTTGTAAATTAAAATTAAGGTATCTGTCCGTCTGTAATATCCAGGGAAATATCTTTTTTGAATTCATATCGTTATTTAGAAGTCACAAATATATAAGCCACCATTTAAATTATTAATAAATATTTTGTCTGTCTGTCGTGATTTAGGATTGTAGGGCGAGCGTGATTATAAGCGCCTATTGTGCCCAGCCCCATACCCATATCAGAGCGTAGTAGCGCGCGAAATATCGGGCACCAAGTATGCCGCGGAGTCAGACACCGACTTCGCGACGAGAGCCGTCTTGGGCCAAGACCCGAAGATACTGAGACTGCCAAAGTCAGCACGCACCAGGCATCCCTGCGTATAAAGGCTGCAGAGCGGTGCGCCGCGGACGAGCTGGCGCAGCTGGCGCTCAAAATCTGCCTACCTGCTAAAACCGTGGCAGATGAGTCCACTCAAAATTGGTCGAGCCGTTTCAGAGGAGTGCAACCACAAACATCGTGACATGAGATTTTTATATGCATATATACATTGTAATTGTATATTATTTACAAAGATGATTAAACATCAACTGAACAACCATCTAAAACAGAATACTGGGCTGTTCGTAACATGCATTTGGGTGGACTTTAATGCCATCATATGTATTAAGCCACTGCTTTATTAATATTGCGCTCAAACGTGTCGTTCCAGTATTCGCCTGGCTCGAGACTAACTGAGTTAGAAAGCCTGCATTCTAACACGTGTTATAAACAATTTAGTTGCGAATTTACCTCATCATAGCACCTCCGTAATATTTGGAACAAAGCATCAGCTTTCAACCTTTATTGAATTTATTATTGATAATCACACGTTTATATTACGTGTGACTATCAAATACTAAAAAAACAAATCATTCGATATTTGAAGTGTTTTCATTATCACAAAATAGCTATTTGAATGCATTCATTCTGTAAGTACGTACACGTATTCAGTAATACCATAACAAATTTGTCAATATTCAAATGGTCAATTATCGTAGTGATAATGATTCAAAATCAAAAAGAGTTCAGATCTAGTTTCAATGTTATAATAAATATCACAAAATGTAAATAAAAATTGCATTTCAGTTTACATTTGACATTTATTAGACTAGATCGACACTCTATTTTGAACAGTTTGAAACTTTCACGATAATTTTCTCAAATTTAGGAGCGTTTATGTTTCGATTGATTTGATTTTTTAGATAGTGTTATGAAATAAAAATAATCACAAGATTTATTGTATAACAAAAACAACTATATAATTATATAACATATTAAAAATTATTTCGTCGAAAATCATTCACAAACTTTATTAGAAATAATTATATATTTTAATTGGAATTGGGTTATATGCAGGTAATCAATCGCTATCCCTTAACAAAATGTATTTAAATAAGCTAAGAACTGCATATTGATTTAAATAAACAACATTCTATTTAAAACAATGTGCAGTTCTTGCATACAGCAGTTAAATAGACATTATTATAATTTTTGCGCGTGTTTCTTTAAAAAAATCATTCACAATTTTTATCTATTATTGGTTTTGGCAAGGGTTATCGATACAAATATAGCTGTTATTGGTCTTTAAGGTATGTTAACATTTTTAGCAATAAATATATCGAATGCGCCGTAAAATAATAAAAACAATCGTGCTTTAAACTTGATCTGCATATTTAGTGTAGCGTATTGCCGATATCGCGATTATGTACTGTGGCGCGAGCATTTGTTATTTACTCAATGTGATTTAGTAATTGATGATTATTCAATATGCATATCGTTTTAAATAAATGTTTTACTGCTTCGGTGACACAGCGGTAGTATATGTGCTGCGTAATTCTCATAAGCAGTTCAGAGGCTTGTGAACAATTATATTATATACAGAAAAGAAGATATATTATGTTACTAGCGCACGAAAAGTGAAGACAAGTCGTATTCCTGTAGTTATTACAATAAAATCGGTTTAACAAAATCCCTTGAAAAACGGACAAAGCTCAATAATTGTTCGAATGATATAAATTTTCTTTACGTAAGCTCGTTTATTATCTATATCTATACCGCTACCAACAGTTATAACAAAATTGTATGGATTTTCGATATCCATTACTATGAAAATGACATATCTAGTATATAGTAATATTATATACTAGATATGCCATTTTTATGTTCGTGTTTGCTATTCAATGGAATAGCTTATTCAAACATAGAGCATGTTCCACGACGGGGCAGAGCAAAACGCGGGACCTGAGATATGTAACAGATAATAGAGGAAAAATCCGATGTGCGATTTTCATGCCGGAACCATCTACTCTCTGGATGAGAAAAGATAATTATGAAATCAAACACTTTTCAGTCAATTAAATCCCCATCCGCCCATCCGCGCTGGTGTGCCTCAGGGAAGTTGCCTTTCTGCCATGTCTGCCACTCTTGGTACACGGACGACATCCCCGTCACCGACGCGGCGACGGCGTTAAGCTTGCGCTGTACGTTGATGACGCCGCCTACATCGCGATGTCAATGAACGGTGTCTACGCGGTGACCAAAATGTAGCGCACCCTAGTCGCACTTCCCAGCTGGCTGAAGCACTGGAGACTCCATCTCCATGGGCAGCATAGCCCTGCCACAGTTGAAGCTCCTGATCCGCAACGGTGAAATATCTTGGTGTGACCATCAACCGCGCCCTCTCCATGAAGCCACGTCAACAACGCAGTCGTCCAAACGCGCACCACGCGCGCCCTCTTGCGATTTGTGCTATCGTCCCGACTGCCGCTTTGCGCAAAGCCCGGCGTGTATAAGGCGTACATGCGTAGCCGACTCACCTACGTTGCACCGGCTTGGTTTGCTCTCACCTCTGAGACGAACCGCCGTCGGTTGCGTGCGCAGCAGTCGCTCGCGCTCCGTACTATCGCCGACGCCCCTCGCTTTGTGCGGAACAGAACGATCTCCAGGGACCTGTGCATGGAGAGCTTGGACGCGTTAGACGTCTGAGCACCAACCTGTTCGTGCGTGTCGACGGATCGCACGCCTGCCATCTGCGAGAGCTTGCGGCTTACCATCGGCGACCGCGGGACAGGATGGCCCTGACTATACCTCGTCTCCTTGGCAACCCCCACCGGACCTTTTTTTTTTTTTTTTTTTTGGTTCCCAGGAAAAAATGCTTGATGCACTACCCGCCGGCTAGGGGACGGCACCGGCGGGGCGTGTGGGACTCACCAGCCTACTGCTGGTATACCCACTAAAAAAACCTGGGGTGTTCCCTCTCTCACCCAATGGGGGGGGCCAGTTGGGAGTCTGAAGAGATTCATCCATAGCAGGCCCCCCCGTGTGGGTGCCGGCCGGGTCAATCGGACCCGACCTCCTCTCGTCCCCGGGGGAGAGCATTTCACAGCTCTCCCCTTTCGACGTTAGAAGGCGCGCGGGAACACCGCGCGCGCCCACTATGGGTTCTTACTCACGGGTGGCAGGGTCCCCTGAGGCCTTGCCACCCAGAACCCTTAGGTGGGGGGCAGGAGAGCGACATAAGCGCGTCTCCTGCGCCCCCTCCTCCGGCGGCGGATGTCCGGGGCGTAAGGATCTTCCTCACGCCCCCGCTCCGCCGCCTCCTTCTGCGAGATGACAGCCTCGCAGAAGGACCTCATTGCGCCCCAGCACCTGTCGTCGCCGACCATCATGGATACGACGGTCGGCAACGAGAGGTCGGGGCCAATCACGGCGACCAGGGCACAGCGCTCCTCGGCCCACGCCGGACACTCCTCCAGCGTGTGCTGCGCCGTGTCCCGGTCGCACTCCTCGCAGTGGTGACACCTGGTTGTCGGCTCCCTACCGGCTATCTTGCACAGGTACTCTCCGAAACAGCCGTGTCCGGAGAGCACCTGAGTAAGCCGGTAGGTGAGCGGTCCGCGCCGTCTGTCCGTCCATTGCCTTAGCACCGGACGGACAGCCTCGACTGTCCTCACCCCGTAGCGGGGCTGGGCCAGCCTTTCCCCCCACTTGGCCTCGAGGACCAGTCGAGCCTGGGACCTTCGCGTCTCCACCGCCCCGTGAGTGGGTTCCTCACCATGGAGCCGGAGGTCCACGCGCCAGTGATACACCGACGCTTGGACCTCCGCCTCCAAATCCCAGGGCGGCGATGCCGCCAGGATGCACGCCGCCTCAAAGGAGACGGTGCGGTACGCCCGCGACACCCTGATCGCCATCGCCCTCTGAGGTTTCCTCAAGAGGGTGATGTTTCGGCGATCGAGGGCGCCGGCCCAAATGGGCGACCCGTAAAGGGCCATCGACCGCACCACCCCCAAATAGAGGCGGCGGCAGACGACACTCGGCCCCCCGATATTCGGCAGCAGAGAGCTAAGCGCTCCCGCCGCCGACATCAGCCGGGGGGCCAGGCGGCTAAAATGGACGCGAAAGTTCCAGCGGCCGTCGAGGTGGAGCCCCAAGTATTTCATACTCGGCTCCACCCCGATGCGGACCCCTCCAACTATGATGTGGGCATCTGGTGGCGGCGCCCGCCGAGGCCCATGAAATAACAGGGCCTCGGACTTTTCCAGCGCCAACCCCCACCGGACCTACATCAACGCTCCCCCTGATGCTCGCTGACGGGCACTTCCCAGGAAACTTCCCGAATAGCTCGATCTCGCCAAGCGCAGGAGGAACCCACCGGACACGACCCGAACGCTACTGGCACGCTGCTCGCCCGCGGCGAGTCACCCGTGCGGGCTGGACATCGCTGACTATGTCCAGCTCTGACGACCCGGACTGACCAACGGGCCCGCATGGTCCCACCCCAGTGACAAGCATGTATTAGCAGGAGGCGACGACCACCGCCAAGACAGGCCGACGGCCTGGTTTAGTTACTACGAGAACCCGTAGGGGTCTACGAGAAGAACCCCTGATGATGAACGTCATCATTTGCATTTCAACGCTCAATCTGAAAGGAGGTCTCCTGACTACAGTTGCATTCATCTGAAGAAAATGGATAGTACTCCGGAAAAAGGCGCTCAAGTTGTTGCTCTAATTGAAGTAGGCCAGAACCAGAGTACTGTAGCTCGACAGCTGAATATCAGCCGATATTCAGTTCGTCGTGTGTACCAGCGCTATCGGAAGACTGGTGGCTATAGACGATGATGAGGATCTAGTCGACCCAGAGCTACAACACAGCACTACAACCGATTTCTCGTGACAACGACATTGTGAAATCGTCGTCTGACTGCCGTTGACCTTGCACATCATCTTCAAGAGGTGCGTTAAGTGGACGTCAGCCGGTGGACAGTCAGAAGAAGGACTTGGACTTGGACTTGCTGAAGGAGGTCTG
The DNA here is from genome assembly GCA_963675205.1 of Catocala nupta. Lineage (NCBI taxonomy): Eukaryota > Metazoa > Arthropoda > Insecta > Lepidoptera > Erebidae > Catocala > Catocala nupta. Next base: position 16,038,973 of record OY776098.1, read on the forward strand.
ACTGCGCATAGGCAAATGGCCCCAAACTAACGCCAGCTCATCGCCGGGCCCGTCTTCGATTTGCACATGAACATTTGCACAGGACAGTCGACCAATTGAGGGCAGTCCTGTTCTCAAATGGGTGCAGGATGTGTCTTTATGGCAATTATGGACGAGGAAGGGTCTACAGAAGGCCTAGGCGGTGGTTAAAAGAGTAAAAACTATTAATATAAATGAAAATTGAAAAATCTTATAAATAATAATCAGTGTTGCCACCTCTTACATTAATTACAGCGACATCGATTGTTCATACTTAAAATTAAATTGTCAATGCCTTGCTGCGTTATGAGATCCCATGTTCTTTGTAAGTGTTCGTAAAGTTGTTGTTCCGTCGTCAAATTTGGCGGGCAATCTCTCAAAGCTTTTCGTTGTAACATGTCCCAGTCATGCTCGATAGGATTTAAGTCAGACGACTGTGCAGGCCAATCCAAAACTAGAATATCGTGGTCTCGGAGAGCGGCCGACATCAGCTGAGCCGCATGCATTATCGTGCATGTGTAGAAATTCCTGGGCCATTTGGATCCTGTGTGGGACAACAATAGGCTCTACTACCTCCTCGTGGTATTTTTGTGTAGTCATGCTGCCTTGGATCCAAACAAGCTGGGTTCGTCCGCCAAGGCGAATTCCTGCCCACACCATGATTGAATGATGAAGGCAGGACGCCTTGGTATGTGTGGACCTCCTGAGTGTGCTGTAGACGGCAAATGCTCCCTGGAGTTCTCCAAACGCATGTTCTTCATAATTCCGGGTGAAACACAAACCGGAACTTATTGGTGAACAGCACCAAAGACCATTGTTCGTCACTCTATGGTAAATGCTCCCGAGCCTACGAAAGTCGCCGACCGCGATTGCCACGTCGCAATGCTGGAACACGTAGCGGTCTTCGAGCATGAAGACCAACACCCAACGACCAAAAGTCGTAACGAATTACTAACAATTTTGCCGCCATATTTTGCTTTTTATTTAAAATGATTTTTATATACATTTTTTAATTTTGAAGTTTTAAGGTTTTAATCTGTACGTAAACTTTTTATGGCAACTAAAAAGATTTTAAGCTATAAAGTAGTAAATAATTTAGGATTAAGGTATCCCTAGATTCTGTTGATGTGTGTATGCTTAAATAATGCAACTGCTATAGATTTGTCAATAATGAAATTGTAGAAATAGACATGGCACTAGTTTTATGGCTATTTAGAGTCCTAAATCTTAAATATTAATTTATTTTTATTTATTTCCATTCATTCGCAGTGAAAAGTAGTTTTAAGGCTTGTTTTGTAGATGTTTTATACATTGTTTTAATCTGTGTTTTTAAACACGTGTTTTAAAGCAACTCGTTTTAATCATGTCAAGCCTGCAGTATCTATGTAAGTAAGAATTAATGTTTTAAAAATAGAGCCATTTGAAAACAACACCGTATTTCATTAACGAATCGTAATAATTCAGAATAATAATTAATCGCGAAAAAATTACTACCTACACGATAATATTTAAGGAAAATGCATAATACATATTCTTCGATACCTGGGCAATAATAACCTTATTGCGCTATATGAGCCACTTTTTCTATCAAAATAATAAAATATCATTGCTGGTTTTAATTTAAAATAAAAAGTTAACATTTGAAAATAGAACTGCTTGAAACAAAATTTGTAGATAGCGCTTTTAATGAACACTTTATGATATACGAGCTTTATTTTATAAAAATTAAATAAATTGCAAATTGTGTGGGTAATCATAATTTTTACGAAAGTACATAAATTATATGTACGTGCAAAATAAACATTAATTACAAAGGAACATTGATGGTTCAAGGAAGACCACGGAATAAAATTTGCAAGCTAGCAAGTATAGCTAAAAAAATACAACGCTTTAGAAGAACATGTCTAATAGTGTAAGTACAAACATCAATAGTAAATAAACTCATTGATATTTAACTTTTTTAAGCTACAGCCGCGCGTTAGTTGGTGCTCGGCGCAAGGACTCGATCCTTTTTCAATTATGTCTGACATTCTAATAAAATTCGCAGTTATTTACACTTACATATATTATGATTGTATTTTTATACGTTTTATCGTGATTTCTTTGCTTTTTGGTGAAAATTGCCTTCCCGCGTGTTAGCACGTAGTTATACTATAATATCTGCAAGTCATTTGATTAAAGCTCAGACAGATAATCTCTTGATAATAAATAAATGCTTGCATGGCGAGTAGATATTTTTTTCGCAGCAAATCCGAATAGAATTGAAGAGATTTTTACGATCCACATGAATGTCCCACCATGAAATAAGCAACGGATAAATATAATATTGTTATATACCTACCTTCTGATAATTAATCAATGTCAAAACGTAATTTAATCAACACTGTCATAATAATAATACACATATTCCATTTTAATGACATTGTATTTAAATTCAATAATCTTCTTCTTCAATCTTCAATTGAACTGACAGAATAAATCAATTAATATAAGTACCTAATAATATAAATAGTAATAGCATTGTGTATATTAGCAAAATAAGTATTTGCACGCCCTATTTTACGGTAGAGTGTGAATGGGACACACATTAATCATTAAGATCAGCAAAATGGCGGCGGTGCGTTAATATTACATGAATCTGTATATTGAAGTATTAACGATTCTTACTTATTTAAAATTACATATTTCTATAAATGTAATATTAGAAGCTGCAAGGATGACGCCGACACCTCAAGAGTACTCATCGACCCGTCAGGACCTTCTGTCAACGCAGCCGCTGGACGGGAACAGAGTCGTCATCTCCGGCATGTCCGGACTCTACCCACAGTCACGCAATGTCAAGGAGTTTGCAGACATATTGAACAATAAGGTAAATACTAAACATTTATAGGTATTTTAATTTATGTATTTATTTAAGGTCAACCAACAAAGGATACACTAAAACACTGTGATAAATCATAAATACGGATACATTACATAGTGCTGCCTTATTTATAGGCTACCACGGCAGGCAAAATAAAATAAAGTAAAAATAAAATATAGGTAAGTAATATAAAATAAAATAAAATATCTATGCTTGTTTTTTAATAAATAACGAAAATGTGTGATTATATTACATTAAACAAACCAACAAATAATGGTATTAATTTATAATAGTAAACTATTATAAATTAAACTAAAGTTGTGAATGACAAAAACAAGCAAATACCATAATGTGTAGAACACATTATGGTATTAGCCACAAGGGATTCAAATTTAACAATTAATTTAATTACTTAATATATATTAATTACACTCGTTTATGTTTTATAAAGTTTGGCAAATATATTCTGCTACAAGTAGAACCAATTCATCAAAAAAAGTAATGTATGTTAATACAACTATTGTAAACCATAAAAAGGAATTCTCGAGGGCAATGAATCCAGGTCACAAACATGTACTTGAATATAAAGAAAAATGTTTTATAAATCAATTAACAAGGGGTTAATATTTGACAAATACAGCACAGCTGAAACTCCCAAAGACGACACTTTGTTGTTTTTAAAGGTTAGCAACACATACATCTTAAGTTACAAGAACAATTACCTTTGTAACAGCATCCTACCGTACGGTATGCATGTTGTCAACATGCTATCCAAATTCGTTGAAAATGTTGTTACCCACAAATGCCTGAGATGATTAAAATATAGTTATCTTAGAGATATAATTCCATTAACATTAATAATCTTAATCACAATGGTTTGCTACACTTTTTAATAACTGTGATGCTACTGTCTATTTAACTTTGTATATAATTTTATTATTTACTTTACATAATACTAAAAGGTAAATAATAAAATTATAATATACATAACGCTACATAGCGAGAGTATAGAAAAAAAAAATAGGACTAATATTTAATACCACGCCCAGCTTTGTATAGCATGATTAGATATTATATACAAGGACTATTGGCGTCAAAATCACGAGACCAATATCTTAATGTTAAAACTTCCTATTGACAGTTATACTACTGAATTGGTACTATTTGATACCTTGAGTTAAAAAATTGGTATCTAGTTCGTTCAAAAGATATAAAACAAAAAATATTTCTGGAAGTATATAGGCTATACAATGGAAAGCTTTTTGGATTAGCAATTATAGATTTAAAGGTAGTAAATGCGTAAACAGACAAAAATAAAAAAAATTAAATCACATGATTTTGCGTTAAACAAAAACACCTCATAATGGCGGCACCAAAGTTTATGTTTTATATCTTTTGAACGAACTAGGTACTATTTTTTTTACTTAAGATATCAAATGGTATCAATTCAGTAGTATAACCATCAATATGAAGTTTCATCATTAAGAGATTGGTTCCATGATTTTGACGCTAATCAAGGACTGGATACTCTGCTTTGCTGGTAACAAATATAGTTATTTGAATATTATCTGATCTGCAACATTTTATTTGTAGTTATGATCGGCTTACTTTTAAATTACGAGTATTTATTTTTGATTTTTAATTAATATAGATAAATCCAGTGACGCAGGCAGATGTTCGCTTTAAGTACAATCATCCCGAAGTAATACAATATTCGGGCACTATACCCAGCATAGGGTACTTCGATGCACAATTTTTTAAAGTTCACCGTCGTCTTGCAATTTCTATGGATCCCATGGCAAGAAAGATGCTTGAGCAATCTTACCAGGCCATTTACGATGCAGGTAATTTTATTGTATAGTCTATTTTTATAGGACATTTGTATTAAGCTAGCAATGTTGTATGTGCCTCATAAAAATGAATATGAAAACACACACGCGAGCATACACGCGCTAGTGCGCAAAACCTAGTTACTCGCGCGTTGCTGACCCTTCATAAAAGATTGCAAATATTATGGTGTAGTAGTTTCAGTGGTTGCTTGGCCACTGCCACTACAATTTGACAACAATTTGTGTGATCCACAAATGGTTATGCCAAGTCTGGGTGTTCTTTGTGTCCGTTGTTTGAATGTTTGTAATGTAACAACCAGGTGGTAGTCTTAAAAAAAATGCAAAAAGTAGTTAATGTACTACCAGTGCAAAAGACGAAATTGTGCTAACAGCACAGTGCCTATTTGATGAGCTTAGATACCATACTTATCGTAAAAATACAACACAAGGTTGTTTGGCTGTGATATTTTGTGCAGTAGAATCATTTTTGCATCAGTCTTACCTGATTTGCCTAATCCCATATCCCAGTGAATAAGCCAGGATCTCGCTGTACCCTACCTCTCTTGATAATATGAAACATTGCGTCATATGTTACATGAAATGTAGTTTCAGCTGAACTTTTTTACAGGGATCAATCCAGATCAACTTTCGGGAAAAAAAGTAGGCGTTTATATTGGCTCATGTTTTTCTGAAACAGAAAAAGGATTTATTTATGACAGTGCTACGAGCCGTGGTTTTGGCATAACCGGGTAAGTACATATAAAAATAGAATTATATATTACATACACACATACATACACATATACATATATGTAACGAAGGGTTGGACGGCAACTCGCTTTTGACATGATGAATCAACAAAATATAGGCGTGGTATTATACTTCGTACGTATACTAATTATAGGCAAATACGAGAGAAACGAAAAAATCAAGGTTGTCTTTGATTAACACTGATTTGATCGGTAACGCAGCGAGTTCGTCACACCGAATGTGACCGCGCACGTGTCTCCGGCGCTTATATAACGTCAATATGACAATGACAGCCATAACTGACACATTCGCTCTGTGACTCTTGACGTTCCTAAACAAACCAATAGATAGCGCTTTATTCAACTCCAATTACAGAAATAAATTGCATTCTAATGATTATTTTCTTGACGCTTCGACACGGCCATCTTGACACCTCACACGTCCTCGTGTGAATTACCTGGAAACAACAAAAACATTTGCAATACTATGCAATTCCGTTCGGCCACCCTGGCCTATAGGAAATTAAGCAGTCACAAATCATTGCGACTCAAAATTGTTCACATTAAGAAATATTTTTCAGTTTAGCAGAAATTTATTAATTCGCAAAGTAACGATTCTTTTAAAATTAATTACGTCTTTTCATAACCTGCTCTCTTTTACTCAAAGTTTACTATCACCACTCTTAATAACCAAACCGGTGTCCGAACAAGCCATGGACAACCTCTCAGCATTCTGATAACCACATGCATAACAGAATCAGCGTCTGAGCAACGACATGGACAACTGACCCGCCATCCGATACACTTCAAAACAACCTCAACTGGCTTCTGATGGCATATGTCAAGATAGCTTTACACAAGCTTCTTATAGTATACTTCAAGACAACCTCAACTAGCGTCTGATAGCATACGTCAAGACCGCTTCACATAAACGTCTGATAGTACACTTTAGGACAACCTCAATTGGCGTCTGATGGCATACGTCAAGACAGCTTCATATAAGCGTCTGATAGTACACTTCAAGACAAACTCAACTGGTGTCTGATGGCGTACCTACGTCAAGACAGCTTCACCTCATATCAGATTTCACACTTAAAGACAACCTCAACAGGCGTTTGATGGCGTACGTCAAGACAGCTTCACCTCATATCAGATTTCACACTTAAAGACAGCCTAACTGGCGTCTGATGGTGTAAAACGACTTTTCGAGAAAACCTCTAGGCCCGATGTCTGATAGCGAGCGTTCAAGACAACCACTTAATAGCGTCTGATTTCAGCCCCTTGTACTTGGAGTCTAATTTTGTTTTGGTTATGATTTTAGTTTTAAAATAAAACATAGTCACTGTTAGAAAGCCGGTCTAATTGGGTCGTCATGCCATCATATCGCGCCTTGATCTGCAAATTCCTCGTGTCTACCGATAGAAAGCCGAAGTAATTGGGCCTTGGTGCTGTCAAATCACGCCTTGATATGGAACGTCCTCTTGTGTATCTGTAAACAAGAAAACATCTTGGAGTAAACTATTAACTTCGACCTGCCTGACCAAATTGTGTAAAGCGAACTTCTTTATTTAATTGCAACAGTTAAATGTTTTATCCTCTCAATGAAGGTTATCAAAAAATTAAATGTACCAACGATCAAAAGTTAACCTATCTCGATCACATACAATGACATGCTTTTTAGCATTTTCAACAACTCGTGACCAGCAGTCACCCATACCGCTATCGCCTCTCGTGATACGACCAACAACAATAGTCTCTTTCGAGAACCAGGTCCCCGCTGCACCACCGGCTGCCCATCGCCCCGAACACGTCACTTCTGAGTTCCAGTTACGAATATAGACAAGTGCGTACAGTGCGACCAAATTTGTATGGTATAGCCCTGGTATGTATCTACATACTCGCAGGTATCTTTGCCAATGTCCTCAACATCGGATGCCCAATCACACAATTTTATTTCGGAAGGAACTTCACTTCTAGGCATATTTCTTATACGATTATGAACATACTTGTAAGTTCAGCCTAGTAAGGGACTTCAAAAGATAACGGTCTCTATCAAGCAATTTATATCACAGATCACTTGCCTACCCTGCTGAGTCTTGACTCTAGCAATATTTCAAATAAACCTTGATCCTTTGCTCGACGTACTGACCAGCATGCTGTAATTTCTGATTTAAAAGCGTACAATTTATAATTTTTATACGAAATACGCGATGCCGATTTCGCTGCTGAATGCCTTACATCGATTATTACAGATATCATCCAAAAGCACTCCACAGAGGTTAGAATACCTGGCCTTCTAAAATGTATAAAAAATCGAGACACTACATCAAAAAGCGAAAGCAGACCCTGATAATACCGTACAACAAACAATTTATAAACGCTATCGTAATTACTGTAACAACTTGTTGCACAAGTTAAAATCTTCTTACGATCGCAACCAATTCCAGACTGCTAAAGGCAATACAAAGGCTACTTGGGAGGTCATCAAGACCATTACTGGTACTTGTCAGAGTAAGACGCCTCCAAATAAACTCCTAAATTTACACAATGATCCAAGAGAATCGGTGAATGGTGTTAATAAATATTTTGTAAATATAGGCAACTCTTTTGCAGCAAAAATTCAAACAAACACACACAATAACGTCACTTATAAATCATTAATGTACCAGATATAAATAACCGAGGATATTCTTCCGGATATCACTGCCGCTGAATTGGACACAGTAATTCAAAGCCTCAAAAATAACTGTGCAGTGGGATGGGACGGCATTTCTTCTTCCATATTAAAATCTACACATCATTTATTTATTTATTTGATTCACCAACAGTTATATACAAAAATTCATTTACACATAATACAATTGATAGGTTTAAAACTAAATGCGTAACTAATAATAAGTGAATACAGCATGCATTTCGATGTTTATTAAAACTATAATATATTTAATAGTAATCGATCAAAATTATAAATTAATCATAAATTGAAACTGAATATTTAAACAATCACAAAATTTAAGTCAAGGTAATACCAATATAATCCATTTCTTAAATCAAGACATAAATCCATTAATTTAATCAATACATAAATTCATTAATTTAAAAAATACAAATTCATTAATTAAATTGAAACAATTAATACAGAATAAATTATTATTTGAGATATACATAAATATAAAACAGAAAAGTGTTAATTTTATCATATATACAATATAGTTTAAGTAAGTGTAAGTAACTAATTGGCCAAGTTTTCCAATAGTAATTTGCGAAACTTATGCAATTTAACAGCAAAGATGTCAATCGAATTAGTACAATATTTATTCACCGCTCTACATAGTCTGGGAATCGGCAAATTATATCCCAAAATCGTACTTCTAAAAGGATGCACCATTATTGCCATTTTTTTACGGGGCACGCGGTTAGGGGCGTTAAATTTTAGGCTTCCAAGTAGAGCTGAACAATCTAAATGGCTGTGCAATATTTTGTGGATAAAATATAGATCAAGAAGCGTTCTTCTCTTTTCAAGCGATGGTATCTTAAAAAACGATAGTCTTTCATCATACCTCTTGTGAGTTTTAGAGATGCCGACAGAGAAGGCTAAATGCCACATGAAACGCTTCTGGATTCGTTCCAATCTCAAAATGTTAGTTGAATAATGCGGTCTCTACACAGTAGGACAGTATTCGAGTATTCTACGAACCAAAGTGTTGAACAAAAGTATCTTTGTTTGCGACTTACGGAATATTTTAGCATTTCTTATAACAAATCCCAGCATCTTTGATGCTTTTTTAACTATGTGATCCAAATGAGGTTAAAAAGTGAGTTTACTATATAAAATTATACCTAAGTCCCTTATTGTATCAACTTCTTGTACGGGCATGCCCTTTACAAAATACTTTGAGTCTAAGTAATTTAGTTTGCGAGTGATCTTCATGTGGTAGCATTTTTTAATGTTGAGGTACATCTGATTATTGCTACACCATTGGCTTATGTGTTCTATGTCTTGTTGTAGAAGAGCTAAGTCGTGAGAACTATTAATTGTTCGTGAAATTTTTAGATCGTCAGCATACATGACGGTTTAGAGTACAAGAGGCAGTCAGGTAGGTCATTAATAAAGATATTAAAGAGATAGGTCCCAAATGTGATCCCTGTGGCACGCCAGATAAGGTGGGGAATAGATTTGACCTAAAGCCGTTTACCACGACGTAGGAAGAGTGATTGATTAGATACGACTCAATCCATTTATAAAGACTACCAGTAAAACCATATACTGATAATTTCTGCATCAATATTGTATGAGACACTTTGTCGAAAGCTTTGCTGAAGTCAGTATATATGACGTTTACCTGTTGACAATGGTCAATTGCTTCGGCCAAGCGTTCGAAAAATGTGACCAAGTTCGTAGAAGTAGACCTTGCCTTGACGAATCCATGTTGATGAGTGGACAGGTATCGGCTGAAATACTTTTGTATATAAGGACAAACGATAGACTCAAACACCCTCGCCATCGTGGAGATTATCGAAATTGGACGATAGTTATTCACGTAATCTTTGCTACCTGACTTATAAATAGGTACTATTTTTGCAAATTTTCACTCATTTGGAAATATTCCAGACGAAATCGATGTCGCAAAGATTATATGTAGCTGTAATGTCAATTGGGACGCACAATTTTTAATAAAGATAGGTGGAATACCGTCTGGTCCTGCACCCTTAGCTATATCCAGACCATTCAACTTCTTTATAATCATTGTTTGGTCCAAAACTAACGAACCAAAACTAGGACTGGATTTATCAATAGACTTTAGATCATTTTGCAGTATGAAGTTATTGTTAGAAGTCGTATTATTGTAAACCTAAGAGAAAAAGGTTGTAAAAAGATTACAAATTCCCTCACCATCTAAGCTGACAGAAGTTCCATCAGTAGTAAAAACTTGATTCGTCTCTTTTTCTTTTGTCATAATTGATTCCACCATTAAAGCTTATTTTTGATCTCACCTATGGTACTTTCCCTAAAATCTATAAAAAGGCCCTTGTACAATCCGTTTATATCTAGTATAGTGGTGAGAGACACCAAGTTGTCAATTATCGCCCCATCTCAGTATTAACAACTATGTCAAAAATTTTCGAAAAATACGTTAACGTGAGACTTTTAAACTATCTCGAACAATTCAATTTAATTGCAAAAACTTTTAACATAAATATTAAACCGCCAAAAAAACTGAAAAGCAAAATATAATAAACCTTAATATAAGTTCAAACTAATGTTAGTATATCTAAGTAATTTTGAGTCGGCGGTTGGATTTAATCCGAAATTAAATGCAAAGGAAAACCAACTGCCACAGTATTTCTATTAAGTACGAACGTACGTAAAAAAACTGAAAAGCAAAATATAATAAACCTTAATATAAGTTCAAACTAATGTTAGTATACCTAAGTAATTTTGAGTCGGCGGTTGGATTTAATCCGAAATTAAATGCAAAGGAAAACCAACTGCCACAGTATTTCTATTAAGTACGTGATAGTCCACGTTTATACGACCACTACCGTTGCGCTTTTTGACTAATAGAACGGGACTCGCAAAAGTCTAACAACTAGGACAAATACTTCTAGCTTGTAACAATTATTATTCGTTAATTTTGTTACGTACAACCTGCCTGTCATCTATACTTAATCGGTATGAACGATGTTGAACGATTAGATCTGGATTGATTAACCATAATATTATGTTAGCTGCACTCATTTGCATGAGAGAACATTTGGAACCAGAGTCGAAATAAAATTAATACGACCCACCTGATTGTAGCGACTACCCGCACACAGCAATCATCTCGCAGCTGTACGCGCGGCGCTGGCTTATTGAGCTCGATCAATTGCATTATGTTCTTTTGCTGCGTCTCAAACGTAGTATACCAGTGAGAATGGAATTCAGATCCCACTTCTGATGTCGGAGAGTTGGACTCGCTTTTGACATGATGAAGCAACAAAATATAGGCGTGGTATTATACTTCGTACTAATGATAGGCAAATACAAGAGAAATAAAACAATATAGGTTGACTGTGATTATCTCTAAATTGATCGGTAACGCAGCGAGTTCGTCATACTGAATATGTTCGCGCACGCATCTCCGGCGCTTATATAACGTCAATATGACACTGACAGTTATAACTGTCACTCCAACTGACACATTGGCTCTGTGGCGACCTCACTCAAGTTAACGCTTAACGTTCCGAAACAAACCAAAATAGATAGCGCTTTATTCAACTCCAATTACAGAAATAAATTGCATTCCAATGATTATTTTCTTGACGCTTCAACATATACAGGGTTACTGGTAACTCGACGTATTCCCGGCAATAATAGATAGAGGAGCTAAAATGCAATAAATTTAATCCCCCATATGTATGGCGAAAAGTTAACCGTTTTTAAAATTCAAAATTTTTATCTAAATATATATGTCAGGGCTAATAGCCGAAGTGCGGCTACACCTAGTTTTAGCCGGTTACAACTAGGTGCAGCCGGCCACATGCGGTTAGGTTACGTTGTGTTAGTTGTAGTTGTAGCCGGCTAAAACAAGGTGTAGCCGCACTTCGGCTATTAGCCGTAATATATATACAGATAAAATATTGGTATTCTAATAACTGATATATTTTTAAAATCAGATGCAGTAAAACAATGTTCGCCAACCGTATCTCGTATTGGCTGAATGCCAAGGGACCATCGATGTCTATGGATCAGGCATGCTGCAGTTCTACTGCTGCTCTGGAACAAGCATACTTGGCCATTAGCCGCGGCGAATGCGAAGCTGCTATTGTCGGAGGTTCTTTCTTGTGTCTGCATCCGCAGTCTTCGGTGCACTATGGGCGGTATGTCGTATCTATGAATTATCATACAATTCATTTCAATTTAACGAAATGGTCTTTAACCTCATTAATTATTACAGACTTATAGAGATGTGTAGTGATGGTAAAACAAAGTGTTTCGATGAGCGTGCTGATGGATGCACTAAATCTGAAGCCATCAATGTTTTGTTTCTGCAAAACGCAAAAGATGCTTTGAGGTTAGTTACTACGGCAATTTCGTATTAAGTACGCGAGTAGGTAAACCATATTTGTAATTTACACGTAGCGCCTACAGTGCTTATGCTGTGATGCTTCCACACGATAGTGACATGAATATACCAAAGAAACAGTACCTATATTATGAGATCATATACTTAGAATGTACAAGACAAATAATGTCATATGAAATGTGTAACAAAAAAAGAAATGCAAATCTGTGAGTGCAATAGTGTTGTCATGACTCAGTTTAATCATTATGTCGATAAACTAGTGTTTCTGACGGCTTCACTTGCGTGAATTTTGATTTAATGATCATCTGTGTAAAGTAATAAATAAATGTTATTATTGTTATTAATCATAACATGATATTGTATTAATGCACTAAAATTGCCATTGCCGTTAATATCGAATATCGATACTTATGACATATTATATTCCTAAAAGTTTACACAATTACACTTTGAATTATTTATTACCTCTTCTTTCTTCTTTGTCGTTCCCTCACTAATGAGGGTCGTGGCCATATACTATCCGTCTCCATTTACCCCTGTCCTGCGCCAGTTCAATAGATCGATGTAGAGTTTCACCTGTTGCCTCTACAATACTTTTGCACCATCGTGTTGGAATTCGGCTCCTTGAGCGCTTCCCCTGCATTTGTCCCACGATCAACTGCTTCTCCAACCCATGCATACTTGACCGCATTATACGTCCAAAAAAGCTTAGTTGTCGTTCTCAGCATAGAGAGGTGAGTCGTTGTTTGATGTGGAGTGTAGTGTAGAGTGTAAAATTGATACGTTTGTTCTCATGGCTGTCCATGGCATCTTTCGCATTTTTCTCCAGCACCACATTTCAAAAGCGCTTATTTTGCTTATGTCTCGACTTTTGAGGCACCAGGTTTCAGTTCCGTACAGAAAAATAGAAAATACTAAGGAATGCACTAGACGTATTTTGGTAGCTCGACTTATACCCTTGTTACTCCAAATTTTCTCAAGGCTTGACATTGCACTTTTAGCCATTCCTATACGACGTCCCAGCTCATTAGTACAACCGCCGTCTTTCGTAATGAGGGAACCCAGGTAAACAAATTGATCTACTTATTCATAGTCTTGGTGGGCTAGTGAAGGAAGGAGTCTGTGTCCCCGATCTACCAATATTATATGGGTTTTTAAAGCGTTGATTTCGAGGCCGAGTTTAACGCTTTCTTTTTCTATCCTTGTAAGGAGCGCAGCTAACTCCTCTTCACTAGATGCAATTATGGTCGTGTTATCTACGTATCTCAAATTGTTTATTTTTGCCCACCTACAACAATGCCACCTTCCCAGCCCTCGAGTGCTCTTCTCATAAAATATTCTCCATATAAGTAAAACATTTTTGATGACAGAATGCATCCCTGCCGAACGCCTCTTTATGTGGAGAAGGGTTTAGATTTTTGATCTTCTATTCTAACAAAACACTTGCCATCCATATAGAGATTCTGTATGAGAATAACAAGTTGATCCAGGGCGCCCATTTCTCTCAGTATTTCGAACATGGTACTCCATTAGACACAGTCAAAAGCCTTAGCGTAATCAATGAAGCATAAGGCCATAGAGATGTTGAACTCTCTGCATTTTTCTATCGATAGCCTGATATAATATTGTCTTATGTTTACGCGAATGTTATACATTGAAATTAAACACTTTATACGGATTTTATCGCGTTGTTTATTTTACTTTAAACACTGTTATTACATAATTTTGAAAACTCTAACACTACTATTATTGAATTTTACTACTATTTAAGCTATATATTTTTTCTAATTAAAACTATTTGTATTTAAGTTTACACTTTGCCCCGACGGCGACGTTTCGGTTGCTTTACAGCAGCCATGTTCACGGGGAGACTAAGATGGTAGTTGAACATGGCTATATAGTAGTAAAATTCAATAATAGTAGTGTTAGAGTTTTCAAAATTATGTAATAACAGTGTTTAAAGTAAAATAAACAACGCGATAAAATCCGTATAAAGTGTTTAATTTCAAAATAGCCTGATATTCAGAATTTGTTCGCGAGTGCCTTTTCCTGAAACAATGCCTGCTTGTTCACTTAGTATTTGTCTGTCGACGAACGCAGCTAGCCGGCTATTGATTATCCGAAGCAGTACCTTACTGACGTGAGACATTAGAGATATCATACGGTAGTTCTCGCATTTTCGCGTCGATCCCTTTTTATGAAGAGGGATTATTACTGATTGTGTCCAGTCCACAGGCCATTTTGTAGTCTTCCATATTTTGTTGCAGATCTGGTGTAAGATTGCAATGCCATTACTACCGATATTCTGTAGCATGGCAGCCGATATCCCGTCAGGACCAATAGCGTTGTTCTTCAACTTTTTTACCGAGTTCTCTACTTCCGAAAGCAAAACTCCAGGTTCTTCTGTACAACTATTCCAAATTCTGTTTATGGCGTACCGTGAATCATCTTTATATACATAAGTCTCGACAGTAAGTCCAGAACGTGTTCTAGGTTTGTCAAAGCGTTACCTTAACAGTCATCGATGATCCAATTCTTTAAAATAAAATCACTATGAACTACATTAAATTTAATTTATAACATTTGCGTAAACGTAAGACAATATTTTCTTTTAGTAATCATTATTTTACTTTGTACTCATGGCACTAAAAATAGGCGATGACGTTTTCCAATATCGATACTCATGACGTCACGCCTTTGTCAACCCCTATCGTAAACAATGTTTTATAAAATTTACTCGGATTCTCCTTTTATTCTCTATTCTACACTGAATTATAGTAATACGTGTGAAGCAAATAACTAGATCTACAATTTAAATCGATATCTTAGTCAATTTATAAAGAAAAACCGCCAAAATATAATTATCAACAATGGCATGAAATTTTTATTGATAACCTGTGTAACGTTTATTTATTGGGGTTATTGCGTCCTGTCACGTCACTTTCACTTAACTGAACAAGAAACCATATTAACAAATCAAATTTATAGTATTTTAGTGCAAATTTATACTATTAATGCGAAAAATTTATTCCGCCTTACAGCAATAGGCTCTTGCTCGCAAAAAATATGACATACGGATACGTTCGTCGCTATCTCTTTTCCACTCCAGTAATGTATACTTAATCTGGACTTCTCGCTCTAACACT
Organism: Catocala nupta; assembly: GCA_963675205.1. Classification (NCBI taxonomy): domain Eukaryota; kingdom Metazoa; phylum Arthropoda; class Insecta; order Lepidoptera; family Erebidae; genus Catocala; species Catocala nupta. The sequence continues at coordinate 16,054,648 of OY776098.1, forward strand.
TCGTTGGTCTTTCAGCGTAGCGAAAATATTCTAAGTCTGTGTATGAGATGTACTAAATAGCCCAAAAAATATATTATATATACCTTTTGTACATATTATTATTTATTTTTTATTTTATATTTTATTATTTATTTTATATTAGTATATATACATATTATTTTATTTTACTTAACATCATATATTATGATAAATAAAATAAATAATATGTATATGTAGTACTTATTATATTTTTTGGGCTATTTAGTACATCTCATAGGTACTGTTTTTTCTATCGTCATTGTAGGAGGAAATACGTGTCTGTTCAGGAACGCGCTTTAGAAAAAGATTCACGGATCGTTGTAAGGGTAACAAGTGATCCCTCTGAAGTGATACCACTTATACGTATACTATAGGTGTACTTTAAGAAATCCTAATCATGTCGATTAGGATTTTTTAAAGTACACCTGTATACTGGTCTTTAGGGAACTTTGTTGCCGATTGCAGTGGTAACCATGCACATGCTTCTAATGTAAACATGCTCTAAAGGAATAACTTGGAGGATGTGCAGTATAGGTGCTAAATTTATATTTTTTTAAATACAGAATTTACGCCGAATTAATGCACGTTAAAACCGAATTTACTTCTGTACTGAAGACAGAAACTGGACCAAAATTAGGATTTCACAGAAACTTAAGCAGTTCAGCAAATTTTATAAAGAGATTCTACGATGATATAAAAGTGCCGCCGCAGGTCATTGAATATGTTGAAGCTTTTGGTTCTGGTAGGTTTTTAACTTGACATTAACATTATGAATTTTTATTATCGTGAAATAAAGAATACCTAGGCAAAATAATATACTATCTAATTCACATATTTAACTAATACAAAAAAAATGTCTATGATTTAAAATTTATGTGATCCTTATCCTTTTACTATTATAAATTCGAAAGTAACTCTGTCTGTCTGTCTGTTACCTTTTCACGGCTAAACTACTTACCTACTCAATTTAGATGAAATTTGGTACAGATATAGTTTAAAACCTCGGGAAGGCTACTATTTATTGATAAAGGTACCACGCGGGCGCAGCCACGCAGAAAAGCTGGTATTCTATAACCTCAATTTTATAATTCTGTGCTTTCGGTTTTGTTTGGCATTTTGAGTTTACTTTACTATAGGAGTGATACATACATAATATTATGTATGTATCACTCCTACAGTAAAATCAACACGTAATCAGATTTATAATCTGAAACCATAGTTATTTACTTCTAACAATGCTAAAAGTAGGTGATCGCATTCTTATAGACCTTTAACTTAAATGTACTGACAAAAATACATTCATAATATGTATGTATTGTACATACATAATATTCTATCGTCTGTAAATATATTGTTTATCTGTATCAATTACCCAATAAAATGAAATCTCTACCATTACAGCTGCACCTGAGGTTGATAAAGTTGAGTTACAAGTTATTGAAGATGTTTTCTGTAAAAATAGAGATGATCCACTATTCATTGGCAGTGTCATGTCTAACATCGGCTATGTAGAGGCGGCTTCGGGCATAGCTGCCATAACAAAGGTATTATTAATTACTATGGTCTTTCAGAAGGAATCATAATTAAACTATGAAAACTTTTAAATAAAATTAGTCATTATATCAATGTGTTTTCAAATAATTATGACTGAGTGTTTATTTATTATTCATTATTTACATAAACAGAAACAACATTCAAAATGTATAATTTAACTAATGTTAACACACCTTATAAATAATGTAACATAATGAAAGGTAACAAAATATAAGACTGTAAAATTTAATAAAACGAAATAGCTGGTTTAGGCAGCGTCGTAAAATTCCTCAGCATCATTGTCGAACGGATAAGTGCCAAGAAGTCTAGCAGCATTGCCACTTTGAATGGCAATGCTGATTTTTTAAGCCAAAAAAATACCAGCCTTCTGGTCACGCAAAGCGTCAATTAGCCGGTTAGATAGATCTCTAAAAAGCGCACAAGCGCCCGGACCCTATAAACCTAGCATATCCACACCAAACGGCTCAAAAACGTAATTACCAACTAAATTACTGTATTTGCGCCGTTTGAGGTTTTCCGCCGCTACAGCAGCAGCACTGGCACAGCTCACCGTGCTCGGAAGATGTGATGGCTCAAGGTTGTCGACGTATGTGGCGTCCCACACCAAAGACCTACCCATTTTCCAAGGTAACAAAGACACACCATCAGGTCTCTTCCCATCGTCACGCACCAAGCCTATAAGTTCTAATACTGCTGGTACGCCGGCGATAATAAGAGCACGACAGATAATGTCATTTAAGTGAGCGTGTCGTGAAATACGACCAGCGCTTCTGCTGCACGATTGCGCATTGTTTCTGTGGCTGTCGACGGATTCTTCTTCTTCGCAATGACAGCGATGCGAACGAAATACACTGGGCATCTAAACGAAGACAGGTAGCGACGCGAATGTTGTATCGTCCAACATTATACCTGCGTTGGACGATGGAAGTGCCTGAAGCCATAAACCCGATGCCCACTCTCCCACAGCCAGCAAACGTGCGCGCTCTGCAACACTTACAGATGTAGTAAAAAGATTTTCTCTTACAGTGTTGCATAGCGGCTAATCCCACTGCATTTGGGAGAATGGGTTGGAGGGCAAATCAGTATTTGGATAAGCCATTTTCCAGGCGTTCACGGGGTCTGCCTTACATGACACTTCTGAACTAACCAGTGTGAGTACCGATAGGAAGAATTATAATCTTAATTATTCACATGTACCTACATATATAGGTGCTGCTCGGCTACCATAATGGTGAACTGGCTGCTAATCTGCACTGTGAAAATCCACGCCAGGACATTGTGGCAATCCGCGAGGGACGCATGCGCGTCGTTACTGACCACCAACGCTTTCGTCGAACGTACGTCGCCGTCAACGGTTTGTCCGTCACCGGAGTCAACTCACACGTGCTTCTGCACGGCCTCTATAAGCCCAAGGTAAGCAGACATACGTACATGGACTCATTTCATAGATTGTTACACAAAACTTATCACAAGTTCGCCTAACAGGACGTTAATCGCTACAAGACCAATATACCACACCTGGTTACTATATCTGGCCGACACGAAGAATCTGTAAAATATGCACTAGAAATTTTAAAATCAAGTCCAATAGACCCTGAACAGTTGGCACTGTTACACAACATACACCGCACGAGCATCTCGGGGCACGTGGGCAGAGGATTTATTATACTGAGTAAGTTATATTGGTTCTCAAGTAAAAGGTTTTATTAATATTGGAATGTTTACTTATATTGTTCAAATTAATTCATCATTCGTAATTTTAGACACAAATAAAGATCAAGAAACAGTGGGTCTATGTGAGAAAGTTGAATACTTCGACAATCAGAGGAAGCCGCTGTGGTTCGTGTACAGTGGGATGGGCTCCCAGTGGGCCGGCATGGGAGCGCAACTCATGCGCATACCTATCTTCGCTGCGGCTATACAACGGTACTCAACAATCAATTTAATAATAAGATAATAATTACATATTACACGGTTCTTATATTTATTTCAATAATAATTGTAGATGTGACAAAGTTTTGGCGCCTAAGGGACTTAACATCAAAACCTTAATTACTTGTCTTGATGAAAGCATATTTGATAATATTTTACATTCATTCGTGGGAATAGCTGCTGTTCAAATAGGTCTCACTGACATCCTTCGTGAACTTGGATTGAAGCCCGATGGAATCATTGGTAAGACGAACATGTTTTTACAGTAGACAATTTGTGGTGAATAAAATAACAATAGAGACCACCACGATAAACTTCCGCTGGCGATTGGTATTGCTGTTCTTGCAATAATATATAATTATACATTTACTAATAATCTGCAGGTCACAGTGTGGGAGAGTTAGGATGTGCTTACGCAGATGGTTGTCTGACTGCAGAGGAGATGATACTGTCTGCGTACTACCGTGGTTTGGTGTCGCTAGAAACCAAATTCATACGCGGCTCTATGGCTGCAGTCGGCATGGGCTATCAAGAAGTAATAATTAAATCATATTATTTTAAAGAGCTTCTTTATCATAACGACGAGCCTATTGCATATTGATTAACATAGCCTTGAAGATACATTTTCCAAAGTGCAACAACCTACAATTATTATGAATTTAATATATTAAGTTCTTACTTTATTGGTGGAGGGGTTTCTGTAGTAAAATAAATCATGTTATCTTTTACAGATTGTTAAAATATGCCCACCAGTGATTGAAGTGGCTTGTCACAATGGACCAGAATCTAGTACACTTTCTGGACCTGCCGATTTAATGCGTGAGTTTGTCGCTGAATTGACTGCTAAAGATGTCTTCGCTAAGGAAGTGCCGTGCTCTAACATCGCGTATCACTCGCGATATATTGCGGATGCTGGTAAGTTTGACGTTTTCATGATAGACGCGTATCAGCTTGTTATTTTACTGTTATGAATATAAATAAGTGCTGGCAACGTTATGAGAGGCAACGTGGTACCAAAACGTTGATGGCAGGACAAATTAATTAGCCACAGGAGAGACTTGTGCAAACTAGCGCATAATAGGGACATGTGGCAAAGCGAAAGGGAGGCTTTTGTCCTGCAGTGGGACAATACAGGCAGAAACAATAATTAAAATATCACCGTCTGCCCATCCGATTGAAGCTATTAGAGTATTCAGGGCAGACACCGTTTTTCATCCGTAGTTACCAATATACCGGTCTATTAAACACCCATTCTCATAGCCCATATGTACATATATTAGAATCCATACGTAGCAATAGTCCTACGCCTGCTGCGGCTAGTGCCGCTGTAGGTGTTCCATCGCACATTTGATTAAAACTCTCGAAGGGTCTCTTCACGTTGGACCTATGTCTCCGTGTAAGCCTCCAAAAATACCTGTGATAAGAGAAACATAATAATATAAATAGTAATATTAATCGATATTATTAGATATATCTAAATATCCGTTTGTAGGAATACGCCCTAAAATTGAGTACAAATGTTAGAATAATATGACAAGTAAGATTTAAATAGAGTATGTGTGCCAGGAATACATAGGTACTTTTTGTAAAGTTATTAAAGCCGGCTGTAAACAATCCATATATGCTTTCAAACCAGCAGGTTGGCAACTAGCTATACAAAATGAAGAAGATTCAATCTTGATAACATAGTTGAGCATTAAAATACTTGTCAACTTATTTTTGCACCACAGCGCCTGCATTATTAGAATATTTAAAAAAAGCAATCACATACCCAAAAGCACGAAGTGAACGTTGGCTTTCAAGTTCCGTACCGAAAGACAAATGGGATGAGCCTATTGCAGAATTATGCTCAGCAGAGTATCTCACGAATAATCTACTGGTAAGAGGAAATCATTGTAAAACATATAATACTATAATTTATTCTCACTCAACTAACTCGTTTGATTGCATCAATTTTATACTCACACAGAGCCCAGTACTGTTCGAGGAGACATCGCGATTGATACCACATAACGCTGTATTAGTGGAGATAGCTCCACACGGACTGCTCCAAGCCATTCTTAAACGTTCAATGCCTTCTACATGTACTAATATACCACTCACTAGACGGAATCATACTGAGAGTACATTATTTCTACTCGAATCTATTGGCAAGTAAGTAAAAGAAGTAAATTGTCACATTTCTATTTTAAATTGGTGTTTGCTTATTAGCGATTTAAAATATAAACAAAAGCTTTTGGAACTATCCTTTCTAATTAGCCAAAATTCTTACAATTATCAGACTGCTGGTTTACTGGCGATCGAATTAGGCGTTTAAACGGGTACAGGTCTCCAAGGTCTCATTATGCGTCGGTGGTATATCCTACCCTTAAGGTTTATGTCATAGAAATTTTCGACACCATGCAGAAGACAGGCTCAAGCAAAGCTGCTTATGTGACTGTCGAACTGAAGTAGAAGTCTGTTTTCCAAGAAGGAGCAAAGAAGGCTAACTCCCCTAATTGTGATACATGTGGTGTAATAGAAGATGTTCAACACATACTTGTCGAAAGTATTATATATCAAGGGGTTAAAGAATCATTTGTGCAGAATTTTAATATTAATAAGTATGATCAAGGAGCTTTTTTAAGCATATTAGTCGAACCGATTTCTGAAGCTGCAAAATTTATTATAGAAAAGATTATTTATAACAGATGATTCTTTAACTAAAGTTAATAGAATCATCTGTTATAAATAATCAACCTTTATAACTTAATTACAATTAGTATATTATTGTAGTAAGTATTTGTACTGGTTAGAAAACGCTCGAGTTTACCTATCCTTGATGGACATATTTATAATATTAAATAAATAAAGAGAATAAAGAAAAGAAGGAGTATAAGAAAAGCTATATTATGTAGGTACCATAGGATTTATTAGAAAACTTATAACGAAATTTAATAAACTAAATGCATGGTAACTTACCCCAGCGAGACTTGGCACTAATAAGCTACAACAGCTAACTATAACATCGTATCGTAGACAAGGAAGGCATATTTTATATCTTGACAAAAATTATGTTAATTCGTCTCATAACGTTTCAAAATATTGACAATCAAAGAATGAACACGGCGTGCTGTCTCATATCGGAAAAGGCGACCGTTTGATCATCGTCTTGGAACAGGAACGCCTTGTGGAGGCCAAACTGGATTTGTAGACGGAGCACTTGTGATGTATCCAAATGTAAATAAAATCAAAATAAAAAACCTCATGCCTAATATACCACCGTGTCCTGTTATAGTAATGGATAAGGTAGCTTGTCATTAGATTCGAGAAGAGAGAAAAAGCCTGCTATGGCTTCCACCAAGCCAGCTATGCAAAATACGACGGCGTGCCTTATGATGATAAACTTAAAATGGATGACTTGTTTAAATTAATTAAAAGTCTTTTTATATAATATTGTCTTCTGTTTACGCGAATGTTATTCATTGAAATTAAACTACTATATACGGATTTTATCGCGTTGTTTATTTAACACTCTATTACATAATTTTGAAACTGTTACACTACTATACTATACTATTAAACTTTACTAATTTTAAGCTAATTAAATTATTAAAACTATCAAATCTATTTGTTTTTAAGTTTACACTTTCCCCGACGTTTCGGTTGCTTTTCAGCAGCCATGGTCACGGGGCCATGACCATGGCTGCTGAAAAGCAACCGAAACGTCGGGGAAAGTGTAAACTTAAAAACAAATAGATTTGATAGTTTTAATAATTTAATTAGCTTAAAATTAGTAAAGTTTAATAGTATAGTATAGTAGTGTAACAGTTTCAAAATTATGTAATAGAGTGTTAAATAAACAACGCGATAAAATCCGTATATAGTAGTTTAGTCTTTTTATATTTTTACAAATTGACGAGTTATTGAAAAGAAAGGGACATAACGTGTTGCGTTTGCCTCCATACCACCCAGACGGCGATATTAAAGGACAGTTAGCACAAGAAAGGTATTGACATTAATTTGGACCAAAAAAATTCCAGGTTATCCATTAATTACCGGACAACCTGTATAGTTAAGTATACAATTAAAATGGTTTTAAACAATAACAATTATAAATGAAAAATTGCTTATACGATAAGAAATTATTTTACAACTACTAGCTTTCTCTGTATCTGAGTACGTAAGTGTTTTTAGGTATTTTGTTAATACTATGTAAAATAGATTATGGTTAATGCTATATAATATATCTAATAACTGATTGATTTATAATTTTGATAAATCTTGCATATAATAAATAGTAGATACATAACATAATTTATTACCATATATTTTATTTTGTTTGTTGTGTAGGTACACATACATAGTTGTTTCATTCAAACTTTGATTTCAAAAGTCATTAATTTTATAATAAAAAACATCACTACCTGTTCAGTATTCACCGTTAACCACTGTGATGACCATTATCTTAAAAACTGTCTAGTGGACATTTAACCTCTTGTGTATCACGCTACGAGCCCCCGCTACCCACACCTCTCCCGGTCCTCGTTCACGTCCTTCCTCCGTGCCCCGCAGGTGAGGACGCAATTACGCGGTCTGCCTATAGTAAGACAGATTTTAAAATATTTTTGGTATATACGTCGTAATGAGTGACACAACCGCCGAAAAACCGTGCAAAAGATACTTTGGGTAGCATTTTAATTTGTTAAGAAACTTATTTTGCAAATAATACACATGTAAATACTGTGTTATACTGCAAATAGCTTATGGGTAAATCTTTAGATTGGGAATATTCAGTTGATTTCCGTGGCGTAATTTTTTAGTACTTTCTTTACAAATTATATTTTATCATGATTCTTAGCCGAATTATAAACACATTTATCAAATAGAGGTCATTTTCTAACGACGCATTACAAAGATATAGAAAATAATTTTTGGGCCAGGAAGGTAATTAAAAACCTATGACAACGAAATCAAAATTAAAACAACGGCAATAAAACATTGTATTTATTTATTAATTAGTATCTTGATCACAGTTATTAGCACTTTTAAGCCTAATTATCAATCACTTTATTCCTAAGTTATAATTATAAAATATATAGATATTATTATAATTATAAAATCTATATATTCATACATGAAGCTAAAACTTTGTACCCCTTTTTACGAAATTGCGCGGATGGAGCAGTATGAAAGGCACAGTTAAAGTTTATATGGAGAAGGAGGGGTGAATCCTAATATTTTTATAAAATATACATTAGAATTTAATGAAAAACACTATACGAACACATCCATGCATTTGACACACGCAGTCGAATCACGTTCGTACTATTCGGCATTGTTCGTCTGACGTCGTACAATTCTTTGTAACTATGGTTACCTATACCTTATTTATATGTAATAAAGAAGAAAAGAAAACAAAGAAGCAAGCTTAGGAATTTTGGTCGAATTTTGACCACTAGTCGACCGCTAGTATATATTACTACTTTAATTCTTGAATCTTTCTGTCTTTTATTTGCAATTCTCTTTCTCTTCTGTATTCCATTTTTCGTAAAAGGTATTTTCAAGAAGATTTTTTCCTTATCGACCTGTGTTCTAAAGCTTGCCTTTAAGTTATACTCTTAGTTTGAATGGGTGATGTGAGTTCTGAACTATTTACACTTATTGAACTTCGGGATGAACCTGTTTCAGTGTCGCTTAGCGGAATTGGGTCTGATTCCAAATCAAGTGGAGATGCTGGAGACTGGTTGAATAAACTTCTCGATCTTGTCATACGAGTTGATGTAAATATATGTATATGACTGCTAAGACTTGGAGGTGGTGGCGATTCAGTAACTAAGCAATGAGATGATTGAACTGAAGTTGCACTTAGAGGGTCTATGTCGGATGACATAAATAACAAGGATTGTTTTTTTATACTTAAATCGTCTTTATCTACACAAATAACGTGCTCTTCATTTTCTTCTAATTTATTGAGTTTCTTCTTTTGATTGTAATGATTTGAATTTTCCCTTTTTTCTTATGATCTTCTGCTGTCGTGAACTCATTTCACTTATTGGTACGATCTTACCTTCTCTTTTTTACTTCAAATATTTTCTCGTTCTTTCTCTTGGAGTAGAGCGCGAACTTCAGGATCACTCTTGATTCGATCTAATCTACGACGCTCAGCAAATCGTTTTTATTTTCTAGTCTCTCGTGTCTCGTTTGTTTAGGAGGCATTGTAAGAATCATAACAGACAACGTACAATATTTTGAAATTTGATACCTTAATCTAATAGTTGCAATACTGCTAATCCTTATACAAAACGTTCTTATTAACAGGAAAGTTATCAAAATGCTAAATAAAGTTTAGGGTTATCGACGTAACCTATCTTTCTATTGGTTAGTTTCTTTCTATAGACTGTCTGTCTATCAGCAAAATAAATAAATAAATGCCTTGGGACATCTAATGCCTTGGGACATCTCCTATGTGGCCATCACATCACAAATTAGGCAGTACCTGTACTATGGCAGCCAGACAATTGATAAACATATTTATATATTTTTAAATACATACATATTATAGATAAATTACACCCAGACACAGAACAAATGATCGTGCTCATCACACAAACATTTGTCCTGGGTGGGAATCGAACCCACGATCTCTGGCTTAGCAGTCAGGATCTTTAATCACTCGACCTTACCTTATTCAGAATATACAAAAATGTTGTTTTAATATGAAATAGTGTACAGTTTTAAGAAAAAAATGTGTAATGGACGCGCCAGGGTTATCAATTTTTGTGATGTTTTGCTTTTTTTAACAATAATTACACACATATTAAAAAGAGTTATTATTGTGCATCAATTAGATAACATAGTGTTAGACGTAAGAAAAATACTTTGGGTCTTTATTTCAATATTGCGGGTACTTTTTACCTCCAGACATCATAAATTGGGCCTCTCAAGATTCACCCTTATTTTAATACATTTTTAGAAACTAGGTTTTTTGTTTTGTACGTCACTTGTCCCGTGGTCATAACATTGTCTACTGAGAGGTACACTACAACATCACCCTCAACATCTGACATATTTGTTCGTTTATCTGGCCTACTGTCTCATTTGTCAGCCTCAAATTTAACCTGTCACACAACTATTTTCGATTTTCTCGAAGACATTTTTATGTGCACCCATAATACAGACGCCATCAAACAGGCATTTATTTCATCTGCCCGTGTACCCCTAGTAATAACCGGCAGGGTCTGTCTTAAGTCGCCAGCTAAAAGTACCACCATCTCTGCCATCACGGCAGGGATGGTGGTACCTGGTTGCTCTTGATATCTTTCATGGTGCAATATAGTGCTTCGATTTCTCTTTTGTGGGACATCGTACATTCATCCCAAAACAACAGCTTACACTGCTGCACCATTTTTACGCGCTCACCTCTTTTGCTAACGTTACAAACTTCCTCACTACGCCGCGCTTGCGCCGTCGCCGGCGTATCGTTCATTACGTATGGTACTTGGCGTGTCCCACGCTCGCGCGACGTGTATGTATTAAGACGGCATTTTTACTTTTACTAATTATACAATATTTCCGAGACGAAATATATACGTATATATATGTATTAAATAAATATAGGTATAGACGTATTGTAAAAAAGACAGATTTGTTTGGGCTTCTTTATACGAACTTTCGTCTTCTATTTCATCCTCATGTAGGTCGAAATTTCAAAATTGCTAAAGCATATGTTTACTTATTTACTTCTTATCAAGTCGCTAAATACAAAGTCTCATAGTTTTATCTTCAATAATTACGAATTCCCATACAAACTTTTATCCCTTAATTTAACCCCTTCATGCCCTTTTCCCCAACAAAAAGTAGCCTATGTCCTTTTCTAAGGTCTAGCCTATCTCTGTACCACATTTTATCAAAATCGGTTTAGTGGTTTAGGCATGAAAGCGTAGCAGACAGACAGACAGCCTAAGTAACTTTCGCATTTATAATATTATAGGTAGGAATGATTGATATATTACAATGTATTAATTTATTTAAGGTTTACTCACAGCACATACATTCACTACTAGAAATAAGCATAAGTTGGTAGGTCCGTATCATCGTTTACATAAAGTTCACAATTCATTTGCGGGACTCAGTATACGCTTTTTAATAAACTACCGATTGATATTATAAATTTACCTTTACTAAAATTTAAAAGTGCTGTTAAAAGTCAGCTTATCCGGAAGGGCTATTATTCAATCAATGATTACTTAAATGATAAAAACTCATGGAACTAGTTGCTTGTTTCATACAGGATTCAAACAATGTATGTATTATATAAGTCAATTTAGTTATGTGCAGGTACTTCCTGTTTATTTGGTGGTGTTAAAGTATCTTTCTTTTCTTTTAAACAAACTTTATAAGTATTAACGTAAATTTTGTTTTAACTACATTTAGTCACGAACTACCTTTTCATGTCACAAAGTGTAAGTGTATGTGTCCTCATGCCATACTACTGTCTATTACAAATGGCTACGTACTGATAAATATGATTTCAAATCTCAAATGCTTTTTACATAATATTACCAATTTTTCTTTATTTTAGAATTTAGTTTTATATGGACAGTGACATATGGCATAATGACTGCAACACCTGGTACATAAATGAGTTGTAAAATACTGAAATTATAAGTTGATGGCGATTTAAAAGAGTGGCCTTGAGTTTCTTGCAGGTATCTTCTCATAGGCTCAACCTTTTGCCTGAACCTTGCAACTAACATAAATGTAAATTCAGTAAATATAATAAACTCACTAACCCATTTGACGTTCATAAGTGTTACTTTGTGACCTAAGTGAATAAATTATTTTTGACTTTGACTTTGACTTTACATGTTACAATAAAATATTTTAGAATTGGTACATACATATATTCTCATGCATATGCCTAATACTAGTTAACACAACATTGTCATAAATACTTCTCATTAGACATGCTACTTAAGTGAGATAAACTTCAATATTAAAAACAGAACTAAAATTAAACTAGAGTTAACATAATTATTACGGGTAAAAGAAAACATAAAATAATTAAAATATACATTTACAATTATTTCCAAAGAGGCGTACTTAGGGATTTCAAAACTTTAAATTTAAATTTTGCTCTGCTATCATGAAATATGTTTAGTTCGGATAGAGTGTGAGTGACTGATTTAAAGTCTCTACAAATTCTCACTATTGGAAAATTTCGGCCAACGTTGGTTGAGGTGATGGGCCGTTCTAATTTTCTTGTAATTGGATATCGGGGTCCTTGCGCGGGACACTCAGTGATACATGTGTAAGCATATTCCAATCCATTAATCCGTTAATTAACTTATATAAAAACACAAGCCCATAAGTTATACGACGCTCACGTAGGGATGACATTTGAAACTACTAAGACGTCGGTTGTAACTACTGCGAGGTGATAAATGTCTAGTAAAAGCTCATTGCAATTTTTATATCCGTTAAGAATAAATGTCGTACCACGGATTCCAACCGCCTGGAATATGCTTGTGTAGTAACAAGCATATTCCAGCCGGCTGCGCACTAGGAAGTTATAAAGTCCTATTTTAGCCTGGGTGGACAGAATACCTTTGGTGGTACCCTTGATGAAACTTAACATTTGAGCTCATTTTATTGCTGTACTCTCGATATGAGCTCTAAAATTCATTTGGCTGTCTATGATGACACCTAGATCAATATCTCATTCAGCACTTGTTTTCAGGTTGTACGTAGAAGGATATAACTCTAATATAGATGTTTTATACCCAAAAGTTGAAATGCCTGTGTCTACCGGAACTGCTTTTCTATCCCACTTGAACAAATGGGTTCATGACGAAAAATGGTAAATATGTGACTTAATCTCACGCGGCTGAAGCCATGGGCAGGAACAGACCCAGTTTATATTTAAATTACCCAGTCATCCTTAATAAGTAAATTAAATATTTTTAAATAATACGCGAGCATACATCATTCTTCAAAAAATTCTATTATGATGACACAGTTAAAGTACTATTTCTTTTTTATGATTTCTGTTATCACTTGACTAATGATCAGCGCCTCAAATAAAATGTATCCCACATTACATCCAAATGTGTTTAGCGACTTACGAATAAACCAGTAACAGACATCCAAACATCTTCATAAACTGTCACATTTATAATATTAGTAGGATGTAGATGATGACAAATACTACTAATATCATAAACGTGAAAGATTGTGATTTACAGATTTTGTAATTTTAATGAATAATATTATGTTTTTAAATTATTTGTGCAGGCCTTTGAAACTATATCGCACTGCTAATCGAAGACTTGCTGCAAATTGTAATTTTATTATAGCTCTGCATGACAAAGAACATGCTTATTTAAAAGGACATTCAATAAGAGGTAACTATAAATTACCAAAAATATAATTGTGTAATATTTATCTAATTTTATTTTTTGTTCTCAAATGTTAATCATATTTTAGGACATAATTTATACCCTTTCACCGCCAGTCTTATGCTGGTATGGGACACTCTTGCTTTGATAATGGGTATGAAGAGAAAACAGGTATCTGTTACATTTAATGACGTGCAGTTTCACGCACAACCAGTGCTGCATGATCGACGACAACTAAGACTTAGTGTGACAATACAGAGAGGAACCGGCAGGTTTGAGGTAAAATATGTAGTTAACTTTGCAATTAAAATTCTCTACACGCATTTTATCATTGTTTATTTGAAAACACAATTTTAGCGTTAAGCACTATTTAGAGTCTGTCTCCCCGTGACCATGGCTGCTGAAAAGCAACCAACATCGAGAGAGTAAACCTTAAACTAAAGAGTTTAATAATTTACATAGCTTAACTATTTAAGCTATCGTAAAGATTAATAGTAGTAATTTAATTGTTTCTAAATTATGTAATAACTAGATTTTTACCGCGGCTTCGCTCGCGTAAATGTTTGTTATGTAATTTTCCACACAATCCGCACTGGGTCAGCGTAATGAACTATGGCCTAGCCCTTCTCACACTAAGAAGAGGCCCATGCCCAGCGGTGGGACAGTTAACTACAGGGCTGATATTATATACTTATTAATTGATATATGGGTTTTAAATTCAAAATCAATGACGTTTACTCATTTTGGTTACATGTTACTTATAAGCTTCAAAGATACACTGCTTTATTAGCAGTGTGTTAAATTAATCCCTTACCACATTCCACCAGGTAAATACGTATTAACTTACAAACAAATCCTTAAAAAGAAATCAAATAATTTAGCATACCATTTAAATGTTAGGGTATTGTGCTAATCTAAGCTATTTGTTAACCAGTTACAAACATCTAATCATGTTACGAATTAAAGAGAAAAATTCTTACAGACAATTAAAATGTTATTATCATTACAGTAGGATTTAAAACATTAGTACCTAGGCTTGCCAGTAGTACAATGATCTAGGCGTACTCGCACTTGACCTATTTTCTTTTTACTTTAATATTTTTCAATATTTTGAATGAAGGTTTTAGATGGCATTTCAAAAGTCATTACAGGATTTATATTCTCATCAAAATGCAATGTAACAGCACTCGACGAAAATCAATATAATAAAATGTATTTTACTGCTGAAGATATTTACCAGCTGCTACGTGATAGAGATTATTTGTACAGGTAAAACTTGACTAATAGCTAAATATGTTGTGAATTGAATTTAAATTATTGATCAAAATGTTGATGCTTTGATAATGTTTTACTTATAGTGGCGAATTTCAAAGTATCAAAGCGGTTGATGAATCTTTGAGCAACGCATTACTGATGTGGCAAAACAATTGGGTCACATTCATCGATGGCATGCTGCAGTTGAATGCATTACGACAGTCACACAAAACTGTGTCACTGCCTACACGCCTCAGAAGTTTACAAATTGATATCAAAGAACACTCCAACATTGTTGGTTCAGATAAATCAGATAGTATGGTTTTGATGCAAGCTGAAGTTAACAAAGAATTTGATAATACTAGGTTAATATTTCCCACTAAATAATTTAATAATGTAAATAAGGTTTTATGAAATACGATTAAATTAGCATTTGTTCGTAACTATACAGGGTGATTTTGAAATCGTGTAATTCATTTTAACCACGCATTCTACTGGTGATATAGAATAACCCTGACCATATTTTTTCTTAATTAGAATAATGGTTTCGGCAAAATTAGAGTACAGATTTTTTTCATGAAATGATTTCAAATAGTCATATTTTAGCCACCTGACACAATCTTAATATTTTACTAATTTAAAAATAATAACATAACAATAACTGATGTCGTAAATAATAAGGGGCAATAAAAAGGACCGCCCGTTATTATTTACGACATTAATTATTAATATGTTTTTTTATTTTAATTAGTAAAAAATTAAAATTGCCTCGGTTGGTTAACATATGACTATCTGACACCATTTCACAAAAAAAAACGGAACAATAATTTTTCAAAAAAAATAAATCTAATTAAATAAAAATATGGTCAGGGTTATTCTATATCACCAGTAGAATGCGTGGTTAAAAGGAATTACACGATTTCAAAATCACCCTGTATATGTACATATATTTTCAATGTAGATGTGGAGGAGTTGTTATCCAAAATATTAAATATCAAAACCTGCCGCCAGTTAATGAATGTAAATTGGCTCTCAAAACATTGAGTTTTGTTTCTAATTTTCAATCTGGTCTTGACGTAAGTATCCGTTTTAACTCACAATTCAAATGATTATATCAATTAGTAGTCTTCTTTCAAATATTATTTAATTTCACAAATATTATAAAATTCACAGATATTTTCGTCACTTGAAGTTTATTTACAAATAGTAGCAGAAAATATAAATAAAGACGTAATAACTGTCGTGGGAGTACCAAGCCAGCTGAAAGAAGAATCTGTTTTCAATAAAATAAATCATATTTTTAATAGCGTGATTGGAGTAAAGGTGTGCTACAAGCAGATAACAAGAGAAAAGGCTTTAAAAAATTATGACTTCAATAACATTGATTTGGTATTAGTACAAAACCTGTTAACTGATGAAAACGTATGTTATTAATTTATGATTTTTGTTGAATATTCAGTTATTTTCATAATAAATATTTAACCATTTTAAAAACAGGTATGTCAAATGTTGCAACAAGTTCTACTACAAGACCAGTTTGTTGTGACTGAAGAAGATCTAGGGCGTGCTGGAATCTCACAACCATCTACACCTTACCGTATACTGTCCGTCCATTACGTAGTAGACGGCAAAGACGACCAGTCAGAACTGCGTCTAGTTCGCTGGGGAGCAACGGCAACGCCCAGTATTACTACAACTATTTCAGTTCGCAATGAGACTGACCTTAAGCATCTAACTTTAGTACGCGCCAATTTGACATCAGACCGTCGTCTACTCATTATTACTCCCTACCCTACTCAAAATGGCCTTAAGGAACTCATGAATTCTTGGCGTAAAGAAGTTGCTAACTGCAGAATACATTTGATCACAGTCAATAATGATTTGGTTGACAATCTAGAGGAAAGACTCCGCGATGTTGAGCTAGTATTCAATGTTGTGGATCACGTAAGCAGACATATTTTTATATATTTCAATTGTTCTTGTTTAAAATAGATTATATATCTTGGTTAATATTTTATTTAGGGTAATTGGGGTGGCGAATACTATTTACCGTTAAAGAGTGCTCCTAAAGTGAGCAACAATTTGACATTACAAAATATACAACTTGATGACTATCATTCCGTGAATCGGATTGATGTTCCCGAATTAACTGAAGCTGGTGTGACAGTGACGGTACGCTTTTATTTAATACAATGTCCTCAATTTTCTTGTTAATATACAATCAAATACTTATGTACCTATATGTCAATCGCATTTTTATTTTAGGTTTATTATGCTGGAATTAATAATACTGACATCAAAACAGTCAACAATTCTTTAAGTTTCAAACAAAATAATGAAAGTGGTTACGGGTCAGATTTCAGTGGCATCACAGAAAAGTAATTGAATATTTATTGTTAGTCGTATACAATGGCAACTCATTGCTTTAAGAATGGAATCAGTGTAGTTGAATGCTTGATTGTTCACCAGCGGCGAGCGTGTGATGGGTGTAGTGCGCAGTGGCGCGGCGAGGAGTCACGTGCGCGCGCGGGCGGCGCTGCTGTGGCCGGTGCCGCCGCACTGGAGCCTCGAGGACGCCGCCACGGTGCCGCTCGCCTATGCGCAGGCATTCTACTGCCTCGTAAGTGCCGCATTGAGATGGGTGTAGTGCCTAGCCCCTAGATAGTGAGATCTTATTAATAACCGGAACGGATACCGACTAAACCTACCACGGTGTTCCTCGACAAAACCGCAATCGGCGGGGCCGCGCGAATCATTTTCACATGCAATCGCGACCTCGTTGAGGTTTCGGCCCACCGTATGAAACGGCAGGTCACTACATGATTGATGACTTTTAAAATCCCTACTGTCCCCCCCTAGAGGTGGAGAAGTCGAGATTTGGGGACAAGACCTGTCTGTAACTGGTCCCGGAAGGTGCTCTCGGGCACTAGAAGGTACAGCGGCTCCACCTAATATAACCTTAATGGTTGGTGTAGGGGAACGCTGTATCATAAACTGGACTAGTCGTAGAGAGAGGGCATGTCCCCCCCCTAGAGGGGAGACGGACACGACACAGAGGCGCGCGTGGGAACACGCACGCTGCCTCTCGGACCTAGTGCTGATCGGATGGCGGACAGGCCCACGAAGCCCGCCACCCCCAAGTCAAACCTCAGGGTGGATGGAGGTCATCTCGCGCCCTCCGGCGCCCGGTTTTGCGGTTGGGGAGAGGGTTTAAGCGCTTCCTCTCCCGCTCCGCCGCCTCCTTGACGGAAATTACTTACTCACAGAAGGAGGTGACGGCGTTCCACGACCTTTCACTCCGGACCATGGCCTGAACCACGGCCGGAAGCGAAAGGGCAACCATACCGACTGCCGCGATCAACTCACGAAAGTCTTTTAGGCCTATCTCAACTATCCCTGTGGTATGCCGTATTTATGTCACCATAATTAATTGCTATTTACAATTGATTTCAAATATTATGTTGGACGGGCACCTCATTTCTTCACAAAGAGTTCAAAAATGTAATTCATGAC
This sequence comes from Catocala nupta, assembly GCA_963675205.1. Classification (NCBI taxonomy): domain Eukaryota; kingdom Metazoa; phylum Arthropoda; class Insecta; order Lepidoptera; family Erebidae; genus Catocala; species Catocala nupta. The sequence continues at coordinate 16,073,298 of OY776098.1, forward strand.
TTTCTGCAATGATTCTAATTATTTTATATCTTGTATAACAATATTGTCTGCGAATCAGTTAACTTCTGACGATACAAATTTAACACTTAGGAGATATTCTATCCTACGGGATATATATATTTGTATCTTCATTTCAATTACATTCAATATAGCTTATATTGAATGTAATTGAAATGAAAATACAAATATGAATTACCGATTAAAACGCTAGACGTTTAAATCGGTAATTTTCATAAAGTAGCAATATATCTAACATAGGCAACCACTAAGAGAGCAACATTTTTTATCCCATCCTTAAAAGAGTGATAAGTTACTGAAACGTTTGTATGGAAAATGTTATTCTACCATTATATTTGCATATAACTTGGCACACGTAATACTTGATTAAGATAATTAAATGTTAAATACACTACGATCCAAAATCAAAGTGCGTATAGGATGATGAAGTTTGTAATGGGAAAACTTATCACTTTGACGAATTAGGCTAACCTTAACAAAATAGTTATTTACTGAAAGAAATGGAATATATCTGTCTCAAATAAATTTAATCTATCATCGTATTCATTTCAACAGGGTATCAAGGCTAAGCTTTTACCAGGCATGACAGTCTTAGTGCACGGAGGCGCTGGCGCTTTAGGACAAGCTACAATTTCTATTGCACTAGCACACGACTGTGAAGTATTTACGACCGTTAGTGATATACGTAAAAAACATTTCTTGGAAAAGCTATTCCCAGCATTAAAAGGTACTACTTGAGCAATCATTGAAATATTATTTACTAAGTCTTGTATTTAAGAAATTAAACAGTTATCGTAAGGAAACCTGTACGCATTAAGTTCTCTGACATCAGCATAATGGTCTCGATAATGTGCACTGAATCAGAGCAGCGTGGTTGAAGAGGTCGGTCGGTACATACATTTGTTCGTGATTGTGGTTCCTTATGATTTCAGCTGATCACATTATGAGTTCGCGTGATGAGACATTTGCAGATACGGTTCTGACGGCTACTAAAGGCAAAGGTTGTGATATTATAATAAGCTGTGTGCAAGGCTACTTGAAAAATGTAAGATGTGATTATATAAACTTATAATGTTATAGTTTTTTATATCTCTATGAAATGCTTCTCATTACTATGATACTTTTACAGGTTACTCTCAAGTGCACTGGTTTCTTAGGGACATGTTTCGATGTTTCACAACTTCATAATCAAGATAATTATAGTTTTGGGTTGCGGAATTTATTTGTTTTGAAGAACTATTCTACCGTCGATTTCTCTGCAATATTTACAGCTGAAAATATTGACGAAGTTAAAGTAAGTTTCAGATAAGTACTACTGAAAGTAAAAAATCTTAAATATCTGTACGATTTTCTCAATATTGTTTTATTATGGTCATATTATTACAGAAAAATATTTTAAAAAATCTGTCACTTTTTGAAAAGCTGGAAAATGGTGTTCTTTAAAAGGAACGCTAGTAATATGAACTACTAACAAACAGTCTAGTGATGTTTACTAGGTAACTGAAAAAATAAATAAATTTACGTACTTAATTCTTGGACAATATTTATTAAAAAATGAAAACCAATGAACTTTATAGATATTAGATTTTATTTACACTTTTTCACGAATAGGTGTCCTGTATAAATCTATATTTTGGTCCAGTCTATCAACCCCGCCTATGTTTTCGCTGTACGATTTTATAACAGCTGGTACATTAATCTGTACATATTACTTGAGCTGCTGTGAAAATCTTCTAATTTATGATACAGGCTGAATTTTACAAGCATTACATGCCACGGTTACAATATTATAATATTGTCATGCCATCTGCATAACAAAATTTCTTCAGCTCTTATGGGTTTATATTAGAACATTCGACGTTCTGTTGCATGTCTTTATTAGGTGGTAAGTCGTACTAAGCAACACGATTCTCCTTTATTGTACCAGTGCCCTTCATGCCTCTTTGACCCAGCTCATCAATAAGATGGATCGAAATTAAAATAATATCAAAAAACAGATGAAAAGATGCTGTCTCGTCAATTTAACGTAGAACATCAGCAAATCTAAGAACTGTTTGCTTTGGACAAAGGTTTTATTCTGCCAAATACAGTCCCTAGGATGAATGTCTTTCTAAAGACATGGGTACGTCTTTCTTTTCGGGACGGAAATGGTTGACGATGTAGGAATAGGAACCCTTTACAGATCTGATGACACACTCGTGACTGCGTGATCAATAGCTGTGTCAAAGGCAGTATATTATCATCACTGTTGCTAGATGATTGAGCATCGTCATCACTATATCAAAGTGCTGCCTGTACTCGATATTGAGAACCAGGTAGATTAGACAAAGAAACGTGATTTTTATCTCCTGAATCTTCATCGGTTACTTCGGCGTTGTAATTCTCGTGTGGTTAGATAGTGATGCTAGACGGTATGTCCTCATCGTTTTCTATTTGTTCCAACTGCTCGATAATCTCAAATAATCCTAACCCTCGTACACGTGATATACAAAGAAAACATTAGACATAAATGCAAAACGAAATAGTATGCCTTATTACTATCGTTTGATTAAAAGAACATCTCTTTCAACGCAAAAATGTTAACCTAATATATTGTTATTTCAAATGAAAAAACGTTGAAAGTCTTGTGAAAGGAGATAATATTACAATTCTGAGACATCAACAAATAAATATGTTATAATTGATGTCAACTTACCTTTTATCAATCATCTTTACATTTCGGCGAGGTATTTTCCATAAAAAAATAGTAAAGGAGCTATGTAATGATTGTAGAAGCACTTCCAAATCGAAAAGCACACTAACCGATCGGTAACAAACACAAACTATTTTATATACTACCCATATTTTACAAGAGATTTTTGGGTGCGCCAAAGTTCACCTAAAATTTCAACTCCGATAATTGGAAATCCGAAAATTTTCTTCCTAACATTTTTCATCCTAACAATCACAATTCCTAATTACTTTGTCTCTAATGCTAATAATAACGGTGCATTCAACTTCATAATATCAGTAGCAATAAACATATATTATACTTTTATTTGTTTTCCTATATTTTCTCAACATAACCATCGTTCATACTATTATTCAAAGTCATATCTTTTTTGTTTAGATTTCTTTTTATTCATAATAATCAATATTATATACATTAATTTTGCGTAACTTTGTTTTCACATAACATGTAGGTATAACATATAAGAATAATAGTACCATGGTACAAGTAGTTAAATACATGTTTTCATATATACATTTCAATTAAATGAGTTTAATATTAATCGAATCAGTCCTATTCCTAATTATTGGTTTAGGTTAGGTTAGAACTGTGACCCCAACGCACGAGCCGAGCGAGCGTAGCGAGCGTGCCGCGGCAGCGGCCGGCGAAGTGCCAGAACCGTATTGGTCCTTTAGTTATTGGTTTAGTTACGGTTACGGTAAACTCCCAGGCCATAAGCATAACCGTAAACGAGTCGTGTTTTATGAATTTCATTCATTTAAGACTATTAATAATAATCATTAAAACTATAAATATCATCATCTACCCACATATATTTTTTATTACACTTGGTAAATGTTTCTTTCTGAGTATGAGTGAAAATATTATGGTGAGTATGTTTAAGGATAAAAGCTTTATGATAAAAAACAGTAGGAGTTTAAATATATTTACATTAATGATGTTATTAATTACAATTTTCGGAAACATCAGTGTTATGAGCATCGCCGGTAGCACTACAAATAGTATGAATGAAAACTTTAGGATGAAAATTTTTAGGAAGAATGATCATTCGGATTACAAATAGTTAGGAAGAACAATTTCGGGTAAAGAACTTTAGGTGAACCAATATGGACCCGAGATTTTTTCTTAATGTGTTCCTGTTGTGTGTGTAAGTGAGCTATTAGCAACTGGGTTAATATGCTTATTAGGTATAACAGCATGCACAGTAGTTGTGACTTAAATGATGATCGTAATCATCTCAATAATACGGAACTAATAACACATAGTCGTCGGTAAAGTTCAAGGAAATGGTTTCCAAAAATAATTTGTGATTGTGGAAGTATAATAGTAAAAAGAGCAGCGATAACTCGGTGGAGAAACCAACAGACTGCAATGCAGAGGGTCTCGGTTCAAACCCACGTCGCGCACCTCTGACTTTCGGAAGTTATATGACTTTTCGAAATTATGTGCGTATTGATTGACAATTATCGCCTGCTTCGTGCCTCGGAGAGCACGTTAAGCCGTCGGTCCCGGCTGCCATGAACATCTATGGCAGTCGTTATTGGGGAAGTTGACACAAAAGTTCCCACTGAGTCGAAATTTCGCCGGTCTATACTGACTGGCTCCACACAAGATAAGATAAGATAATAGTAAAAAGTATAAATAGTAAGTATATACTTCGTAATGAGCGCAAAAGTAGTCGTGAGTACCTGCTAGTTTATCATAAATGCCAGATTTCCCGTAAGGTCATACCTTTAATGTACATGGTAATTGTTGTCAGATTAAGACAGTTTATGTGACCTATAGGCTATAAAGAACATGGTGAGCGAGGGCATCGCTCGCGGCTACGTGCGTCCGCTGTCGCGCCTCACGTACGAGCCGCGCGACGCGGCGCGCGCCTTGCGCCTGCTCGCGGCGAGCCAGCACCGCGGCCGCGTGCTACTGCGCGTGAAGGATACCACTCTGCAAACACAACACAGGTATTCCTCTACTCCAACCTCCCCAGCCACTGAATGGATTATGTAATCATAGATATCGCACACCATCTCCTGTCTGTGTCATTAGACACCAAGCAGATACGAACCGTTCCTAATTGCCTTACAGGGTTTGTTAAGTTCTGCGGACATTGCGACAAGATAACACAGTTATGTTTATTTACTGTTATTCAGTTTCAGTCCTGTAACAGATGTCATCCGGATCACACGCATACAGTACAGTATTTCATGACGGTGAAATGTACGCACAATTATATCATAATTTATTGGTAAATGTGCACGAATAGTGACGGCAATATTCGTGCACTTTTACGGACCTTGCATCATCTTAACTCGATGATAAATAAACTGAAAAATATTGCTAAGGAAGATCAAATTTTCCCTCGATATTATTATTGGAATATATTTAACACAACAAATTCCTTGAAACGTTATGTATGTAATTCGTAAAATTAAAAGATAATTTAAGTTCGAATTAATAAGTGTAGAAGTTTTTTTAATAAGACAAAAAAAACTTAAATATTGTTACACCCAGTGCCATCTCTCGGCATTGTGGGGAAGACTCGGCAGTTCCGTCTAATAATTGATTACAGCGCCATCTATTTACGTCTTACGGAAATACATCGTCGGTACGAGAAGAGTAGAGAGAACGCTGGCACATTCTCGAATCTTCGTATTGTTACGTATCGTGTATGACATTTCTAGAAAACGCCAGAAACGCTTTAACCGCGTATAAAAGGGGAAGGCCAGCGCTCGCCGAGTCTGTTTACACTCGTAAAGGGTCAATTATTCATCGAAGCGAAAGGAAGCGAAAATACTACGGAGTTTGAAGCAGTTTTTACAGTGGAAAAGTGTAGTATGGGGTCTGCTGTGTTTTAAATTTAATTGTGTGCTAGAATAAACGTTTTAGTCGGTAATATTGTTTTACATTCTTATCCCTCGAACCCAGCACATAACAATATATATTTTAGATTGGGAGCACGACGGATCATGAATTTATTTCTAATCTATATATTACTCTGATAGCTGTCATAGGACTCAATCTATAATTTACAAACTATAGGTAGGCCACTGACTTGGCTGTCACCAGTCTTTAAATAAATACCTATATATGTTATATATGTATTTATTTGTCTTCCAGATTAATATGTCGCACAGACAGTACTCACCTGCTGATTTGTAACAAAGCGACGTTTGAGATACAGTTCGCTGACAGGCTCGTGGCCCGAGGTGTTAAAATATTACGCTTGTATGTGCCGAGACAATCATCTTATATACAACATAAAATACGGTAAATATATAACTATTTGCTTATAAATATATATTACCAGTCATACTTATAAACCTATCTCAAACATTTGACCAGTAGCCAACTATTAAATAGCCAGTGATCACAAAAATGTCACTTTTAAACATTAGTTAACGCTAAGAGTTTTTGACTTATAGCTAAATAGCATAGAAATGTAAACACCACCGTTCATTAAAATTTAGCTAAGATACAAGAGGAGAACAACATGGCAGGTTTGCCGACCAGTTGGGACAGATCTTACGTTAATGTTAATGGTTTAAATATTAACGTCATAAATAATAAAACAGAATGCATATCGTAATTTAGAACGTTTCTTAAAAAACAAAATGTATCTGCGCTGTTCATCGTGCCGTATGATTTGCCGAATGAAATTGAATAATTGAATATGTTAGTTTGGAGAAGACGTAAGAAGATCTCTTAAATACGGTTCAATCCGCTTTACGATTTTAAGAGGCAGAATTCTCTTATGTTTGCCGAATACGAAAATATGTGCCGATTACATAAAGATATTTTTATAGATAAGGTAGTGTGGTAAACAAAACCCAGATACTTGCATTTCTTAAAATATTGGTTTGTCTCGTTTGGTGTCCCTTAATTATCATTACATTGCATCCTTGGTCTTGTAATGATATTTGCTGCATGAACTAACGACTTTATAAATATTTATGTCACTTGTTATAATAAGTTTATATTACTGTTTTAGGTCGTGGCAAAGTTTGGGTGTCGAAGTTAAGGTATTTACATTCAACGAACAGAACTTGTCTGCTATACTGAATGACTGTTCACAATCTGGCCGTCTAGAAGGCGTTTATGTAACAGTAGACGAGAAAAACTACATTATCAGCGAAAAACATATCAGGGAGTTAGACTCAGAATTAAGAAAACTGTGTCCTGAGTTAAAGTACGTTGAAAGCCCAATTATATTATATTTTACAACAAAATAATGTAGTAACCGTAGATTACTCTAACAATACACCTTAAATGTAAGTGTAATATACCTCTGGCTACAGACTGTGTTTGTATGTAAATATACAAACAAGTAGAGAGCTATAACACTGTGTTCGGTCCTAATCACAACTATACAGCAACACTCACTTGCTTATGCACAAAGCGACGCAAACTGATCAATTGAAAAGGACGACCATCAAACCGAAATTGCTGTCAAATTTATTGCATTTATTGTTAGCGCCGTTTATTCTGATTTGGTCGTAGATCATAGTGACGAGAAACGGAACTAATTCTCAATGTGGACAAGAGCTTAGATATACACGTAACTGTTAGTAGAGGTCTCATAGTACCCAAAATTAAATTAAGACGGGAAAGTGTCACCCTAACTGAGAGGTCATCAATTCATCATTTACTTAACTATTGTGTCTTCGACTTTGAAACTATTTTAAATATCGGTACATCGAAATGTTGGTGCAACTAATAATGCAATGAATATACCTATGTATATATACTGGCTGTGACGTTTGATCGATACAAAACTTACCTACTTGAAATACAGCAAATACATGTTGTTTTTCACACTCAGCACACAAATGTGTCCAATGACGATCTGTCCGAATTGATTATTAGTCAAAGGAATTCTAGGCCGTAGTTGTCATATCTTTGCGCAGAATATTTGAATATAGTTTTTCTTAAAGTTAATAACATTAATGCGACGGTTAACTCATGCGCGTTTTCAAGCGCTGTATGACTAATAGTTATTATTCTTGAAGTAGTAATAGGTATTAAACAATAAAAGCTAGCTCTCATACTTATAACTTAAGATTACAGTAATCAATAAACATCGGAACTAAAATATAACGTTGATCATTATTATACTATCGAAAGTGTTCCAGCTTTAGGTTGATGGAGAGAAATCACGTTTACCGCTTCGAACAGTTACTCGAATGGCATCCCAAACATGATCGCGAGGTTCTTGAGTTTCTTGACGCTGCATTGTGTATTCAATATATTTTAGCGTTTACTAATGTGCGTAAAAACATTCGTATTCGTTGCATATTAATTACAAAAACTATTCGCTAGAAACGGCAGTTTAATTTCAGCTCAAACTTATATTTCAATACTTATAGCTATTATTAATATTGTATTGATTACTTGTGCACACTGAGGCGTGTGCAGCGAATATAATAATTAATATTATTATTGTGCGGCGCGGCGCAAGCCGACACTATTTATTTGTGTTATCATGAGTGACACACTCGTGGCAAATGAACTGCTGGCATTCATGCAGCAGAAGCTGGACCTGATGGACAAGGTGTCCGTCATCCAGATCTGCGCTTCGAACTAGAAAGAGATTGCAGCTGCTAAGCAGCTTGTGTTCCGGTTGCTGAACAAGAGCGACCAGATGGTGTCTCGTCAACGTGACAAGACAAGGAAGAGTCTGCAGGATGTCATAACACTGCTTAAGGAGGCCGATCCGAATGACGTGCCGATATTTATGGCGAGAGACTTACACAAGTTACCGCCCGTCACTTTCGATCACGTCGACTTTACTAGCCTTTTAAAAGACATCGTCTCTTTAAAGGCAAGTTTAGCAGAAGTGCAGATGAAGTTGAGTGCATCAGAGGTCACTGTTGCAGATTTGCGCATGGAATTAGAGGCGTTGCGCAAGTCTGTGCCAATAACTGGGCCACCGACGCGTATAAACAATGTGAACATGCGTCGACGCATCTATATGTAGCTCGAAATAATTGATTAATTTTAAATTTTTATTATAAATTATTAATTTGCAATCTTTCAGATATTTTGCTGTATTCAATGTTGGTGGTGGTTCGATTGGTAAAGCTGTGTGTCTTCAGCGACTATGCGATCAACTATCAGCAATAATGTTGACGCTGCCTGATCTGAAACATGTAAGTAAACTTTACAAGACACTTCGCGAATAACGAAAACAATTATTTGTTTATGTTTCAAAAGCTTTGTGACAAATTTTATTTATTTTATTTTATTTATTTATTTGGTTAACCAACGATTAGTTACACTGATACAAATTATTCTATATACAAAATTGGAAATATAGATAAGTGCACTATTCAATTAAAGGTTAACACCTCATGCACAGATTTTGTGAATATTGAAAAGATTAAAACTATTACATTATAATTCGCTTATTATCAAGATCAAAGTTTACATTAATGAATGATGAAGATCAAAAATTTATGTCAGAAATTGGGTACAGAGATTAAAATTAAATAATATGTTCAACAAAATTAAAAAAATAACTTATATTAACTAATTGAATAAAATCGAATAAATAATAATAAAATCAAATTAAGGATAACAATAAAATAAAATTAAAACTAATAATGGATTCAAATTAAAGATAATAATAAAATCAAATTAAAAATAATAATGAAATAATTCATCGTAACAATAATACAAATCAAATATGATAGAAACCAAGCAAAATTGGACAAAATTGAAAAATATCATAGAGCATGCTGAATAAAACAATGTTTATGATACCTAAATTTCAGAGAATTCATTAAGTATAATTTTATAAAATTTGCCTTTACTATTTTCAAGTATATCGATCAAGTCACTATACTGATTTAGGATATTGGAGAGTCTAGGTATTGGGGAATTTGCTCCGAGGACTGTTCTTCTCAGTGGGGGACAAAGTGGTGTCAAGCGGTGTCTAGGATATCTCAAGGGCGCACGAAATCTTACAAAATCCAATAGCTTAGGGCAGTCAATTTTATTTCTTAATAGCTTATAAAGGAATAATGCGTCGATTATTTTGCTTCGTGTTCATAGAGTTTGTATCTTGAAGTATTGCAAGGGGCTTATGTAGGAGGAAAGTTGTTTCGCTTTCCCGTTCGCAAATGCCAAGTGCCATATAAATCTTTTTTGGACTCTCTCTATAGTCAGGGTGTGCGTGGCAAAGTGCGGCCGCCACACGACGCTGCAATACTCCAAGACACTTCGTACTAGGCTATAGTACAACATGATTATTGTTCCACTTTGTTTGAAACCTTTCGTATTTCGGATAACGAACCCTAGTATCTTAGATGATTTCTTAACAATGTGTTCAATATGAGGAACAAAAGTTAGTTTTTTATCAAATAGCACGCCTAGGTCCTTAATAGTGTCAACATCTTGGATTTTATAGCTGTCGATGTAATAATTAGAGTTAATATTCACGAGCTATCTAGAGATTTCAAATGGTAACATTTTTTATAATTTAAATCCATATTATTATTCTTACACCATTCCACTAGGCGGTTTAGATCTTTTTGGGGTAATTTAGCGTCAGCTTGTCATGTGATCCTTTTTGAAAACTTTAGGTCGTCGGCATATAAATAGCATTCAGAATGGTGAAGGTGGTGTGGAAGATCTTTAATGAATATATTAAATAGAAGAGGGGCTAGATGTGAGCCACCAGATTGTGGGGCACCAGAAGTTATATTTTTGTTGCTGATTTGAAACCATTACAACTACATAGAAATTTCGATCATTTAGATAGAACTGCAACCAATTCAGTAAGGATCCAGTGATTCCATATGCCGCAAGCTTATTCAAAAGTATTTTATGTGATATTTTATCAAACGCCTTGCTGAAATGACAGCCTGTCTGTGAATTAAACATATTTAAACACTTTAAGCACCACGTGGATTCTGTTGCTAAATATGGTGATTTATTATGATTTATATTTATGGTGATTATATATTCTCATAAATATACCTACAATTTGTAAATAGTCTGTTTGGTCAGGTTGCACTAGTAGTCTTTATGCCCGTAGTATTTGTATGGCTACCTAGATTTATTAACATTTAATATGTATCGTGAACGCATGAGTTATTATGGAATGGAATTCTATTTAACACAATATTGAACAATAATATAATATGAAATATTCGTTCGCATCAGGAGTCGAACACTGATTGCGCAAGCTGGCGCAGTGGTGTGGAGGCGGCGGAGCGAGCTCTGCAGAGCGCTCACGGCGTCCTGCTCGCACACACAGAGCGCGCGTCACCGCCGTCCTTGTTGCACGACCTCAGCATATTGACCGGTGAGTGGCAGTTTCATTCAATCAAAACATACAATTTGTGCGTTATATTGAAATTATAGATATTTGTTGTTCGGTTGTATTATAACCCAATTACTTACAAAATGGCGCGATTATATCCGTCATGCTTCTGCCCGCAGCATCGCTCGCCTTATCTCACTGGAATGCATACCGGGATAAAACGTATCGTATGTGTCAATTCAAGATATAAGCTATTTTTGTGCTAAGTCTCAACCAAGTCCATTTAATAAATATTTTACGCGTTACTAAGAAACAAACATCATAAATTATGGTAAAATAATAAAGATCATTTATTTTCAGGCATTAGTATACCAGATGGTGTTGAGAAGAGCCTTAATTTACAAGAATTGGGTGTTCAAAATCACAAATTGCAGTTAATTTGCGATTTCTTACAAGTGCATTATAATGTTGCATTCGACGAAGAACAAGTGTCACTGTTAACTATAAACACGTAAGTTGATTTTTCCGTAACCTATTTTAAACACTGTTAGCCGCACTCATCATAGGTTTGGTTCATCTATGTTCTTCTTCTTGTCGCCTTTTTATTATAATTGTTATCGTCTGAAACCAACATTCGAACAATTGCGTTTTGTGCACTAAGAAAACTAAAGAAGCGCGTGCAACACCGAGTGTACACGCGCACGAGGTGCACCTTATGTATCTCTCTGCCTTACTCCTTCTATATCCCTCTCTTATTTATATCCCGCTGACAAAATTTGGGTGCATGATCAATATCATAACATATTGGCATTTTGTACCGCAACAATATTTCGGTCCAGGATGCTAAACAGAGGCATAGTAAAATCTTAGTTATAACTATTAGCCTATGAAACATCCAATTGATACTGCTCATATTCGTCACCTATCCAAATCTCACCTGCACCAACAGCACTTTATTATAATGGTTTACCCAGAGTCTTTCATTTACCTCATACTATAATTAATACTAAAAAGGGGTACTTATTACAATTTTCAATGACCACCTAACCAACGTTTCCAGACCACTTTAAACGTAAATTTTGTTATAATAGTCTCTATCATAACAACAACAAACAACTTCTGTGCCATGTCCTATTTTTGAGAAAACCGTTGATTGATTTATTGGTAATTTTTCAGTTTATCAGAATTAGAAAAATCTATCTTAAAATTGCCTTATGACAATATAAAAGGTTTGCAGACTTTCTTCAGTTACGTAGATTCGGATGAATTGCTCGCGACTACAGAGATGGTTTTTTTGCCGACACTCGTTAATAGTTCTTCTATGGTGTGTATCTCTTACAATAGATTTTTGTTATATTCGGTAATGAATATGTTGTCTGGTAAAAACAAATATGTGAAACATTAATCAATATTAAAATTGCAGAGAGATGACGAAATTTTGTCAGAGCAAGCTTGTTTATGCATAGTACCAGGTATGGAAGGGCATCACGAGAGGTTCCGTGCATTGTGTGAACGAGTTAAGATGCCGGCGCTCGTGTTGCAGCCTGGACTTGACCATCCGCACGAGACTGTAAGAGACACGGCGGAGAGATTCACTAAGGTTCGCTTATGATCTCAGTTAATTTGGCTTGAATAGCTTGTAATATATATTTTTTATTTTATTTTGTTTGGAGCCAGTCATGCCTATTCACTTGGTAGGCTGTAACTACCACTTTGTTGCGCTTGTCCCACATTTCGTAAAAACACAGCCCGCTTTTGTAAAAAGGACTTAAGTCAGAATGAAAATCGCCCGGGTAACAGAAACAGATAGAATAGTGGTACCAGTTATTAAGGCCAGACCTAAACTTACCGGTTTGGTCAGATTCTTATAAAGAATCTCTACTTATCGCCTCATAATATACCCAGCCCAGTCCGATTAGCGAACCTGTTAATAAATTAACCGGAAAATCAACAAGTCAACGGCTAGAACGCTCGATGCGGTTAAAAAGAGATATGGTTTTCCTGCTAACGACATAATATATCGTCGCACACAGTCAGGTCCAGAGAGTGGTTGTCTGTCTCGTGTGAACTCCCTATATCCAAGATTGTAGGGAATCTAAAGTGAGAGGGCTTGCGGAGCTAGTGTCGTATACTTGAGTCACATGTAGCTGTGAGGTTACAATCAGGATATGTGACTTAAACTTCTTTAATATTTGACATTCGAGGATTTACGATCGATGCACTGTCCGGTGCACATAGAATGGAATAAAGATTACCATTGCATCAACCTCATCACACGATTGATATTTATAACTGAGATCAAACTCGAATAGTCATAGTATCACTATGCGTTGCTACCTTATATTTTTATTCTTTGTTTTTTTTATGGATATCACAAATGATGTTGTTTGTTCAGGTTTTGCTCAAGCGAACTGATCTAAAAAATACATTTTATCTATTGGGCTATGAAAGCGGCATTAACGTTGCCTTGGAAATGGCTGCCATTCTAGAAGATCGCGGTAAGTGCTTACATATACAAAGAATTAAGATTTTTATTGAATAAATTAGTAATTGTCTTACAAATGTGTATGTCAATAAATAATGACTACACGTGCTACTCTATTTATTAATAGCTGCTTGTTGAGACTTGACTTCCAGTACAATTTCATGTGTACATTATTTGCGAACGTCATTATACAAATAACTAGAAATTTAAAAAATATTCTTTATCGAGTTGATAATTTATAATAGGTAATAAATACCTATTAATTTCCCGACGTTTCGACCGACTTACATCGATCGTGGCGCCTTCTTGAAGTGCGGGTTTCGGCACTTACCTTCACTTGGTCAGTTTTATTTATATTTTCACTGTCAGTACTTTCACACACAATATTAACGAGGTCTACACAATGATGAACGAATCATTGCAGCGACGTATACGTTGGCTTATGACTGAATTCCAAAATGTAGACAAACGGTAACCATCCTCCCGGTTGAAATTGCGATATTTACTCATTTCAACCGCTAGTAATAGTGATGACGGGTGGATAAGACTTTGTGGTTGATGCTGTTCAAGTCCAGTGGTTTGGTACAGATTCCAACAAATACTCGGCCACAGCAGAATTGTTGATTAACCGGTTCTTGACAGTTGCGATATGTTCCTTGACCCATGCAATGATTGTTAATTTGGTCTTTCTGATATAGGAACTACACAACTGCAATCCACCTTGTAAGTGCCAGGTATTTAAAAAAGGAATTACATCGTTTAGAGTGCATAGATAGCTAACTACTTTGGAGAACGGACTTTATACAGGCTAGATGGAGTATTTCTTCAGTGCTGTTCAAACTTTGACCGTCACTCGTTTTATATACGACATATATGCCAGCACTCTGCTGAGCCTCAGGCTGGCTGTCTAACCTCTTCGGAGGGTTTATCTTAGCCCTGAAACCGTTGCGCCTGAGTAACTCCTGAATACATGTGCTCACCGTCTAGGAGATCAGGGCCACAGAATTTATATGCTCTGTTCGTCAGCGATGCGAGTGTGCGGGTAGATGTTAAAAGACAAACCACACCACAAGACAAGCTACAAAGGACATTGGTGAATAGTGATTCCACTTTCATGCGCTAAGGATGTCAACAAATATGAATTCTTCACAAAAGGTCTGATAACCGGCTAATAGTTGCAGTATGTTGCTAATGTGCTTCGCCAAACCATGTGTTGGTGAATTTATTTGACTCACCATATGAGAATCAAATCAATCAATCAATCAGCCCACCGCAGTCCACTGCTGACATACGCCTCTCCCAATTTACGCCACAACATCCAGTCTGCCGCCTTCCGCATCCAGTCTGACCTAGCTACCTTTTTCAGGTCATCGGTCCAACTGGCCGGAGAGCGTCCTACCTTACGTTTACCAAGTCGCAGTCTCCACTCTAAGACCCGCTTGATCCAATGGCCCTTCTACAGATATGGCCAGCCTATTGCCACTTCAGCTTGCTTATTCTGCGAGCTATGACGGTAACCTTGGTTCTTTGACGGATACCCTCATTTCTAAGTTTATCCCTCAAAGAAACTCCAAGCTAAGACTACCATGAGTGTCCACGTTTCGGCACCGTAGGTCATAACAGGTAGGACGCACTTGTCACTATCTTCAGGACCCGAGTAGATAGGGTTTCGGGGGGAGAAATATGGGTCTCCCCCTTTGGACCAGGGTACTGCGGGGTCAGGAAGCCCACTGCGCCTCGAAAGGTGTGTTCTATCGACCGCGCTGATTAGAGTGCCCGGTGCCTGACATTGGTGTTGGACTCGTAGGGGTATGTGGTTAGCCGCTGAGGACGATATGTTCGTTGCTCGGCAAGCACGTAGCGTTCGAAAGTCCGACTCAGGCGCAGTTAGTGCGAACCAGTCGGTTGCGTGAAGCACGGAGTTGTCTTTAGCGAAGTGGCAGTGTGGTTTCACTGCCGCAACGCATCTCGGGCGCTTGCCTGCTCAGCAAGTAAGAGTCATAGCTAGAGTGAATCGGGGCACACCCGGCTTGCAGGCCTATTTGGGTAGGCGTACGTTGGGAAGTGAACGTGCCTTATACAGCTCCGGTACCATTCTGGAGATATGGGAGGCGGCTTCTCCGTCGGCTTCAGCGAGGTTTTCGTTAGCAACTTCCAAAGTTGCGAGTGGTGAGCGGCTTTATTGCTCCGGTACCTATCTAGAGAATATGTAGTGTCACTTGGGCACGAGGTAGCTCGCTTACGAGAACCGAATCTCTGAGGTTAGGGTGGAGAAAGTCGAGATTTGGGGACAAGATCTGTCTATAACTGGTCCCTAAGGTGCTCTCGGGCTCTAGAAGGTTCAGCGGCTCCACCTATTATAACCTTGCGGTTGATGTAGGGGAACGCTATATTATAAACTGGGATAGTCATAGAGAGAGGGGATGATCAAAGACTTTGGTCTTCAGGCATTGCGGTAAAGACGATGAAAAAACCTGACGAAGCTTACGAAATGCTGCCCACCACAACTGGATTCTCCTAACGATTTCTTTTTCGAAGTTGTTCCTACCAAGTTGAATCACTTGTCCAAGGTAGACATACTCTTGAACAACTTCGAGCATCGACCCATGGACGTAAATCGCCCCGGCATAACATGTCTATTAAACATGATCTTAGTTTTATCCAAGTTCATGCCGAGACCAACTTGTCGTGAGGCTCCATTTAGGCTGTGCAGCATCCCGCTAAGCTGTTCCAGCAACTCTGCTATAATGACAATGTCATCGGCGACCCGTAGGTGTGAGATGTACTCACCATTCACATTGATTCCTCGTCCAGTTTAGTCCAGTGTTTCAAAAACATCCTCAAGCGCGTTGGTGAACAATTTGGGAGATATTACATCTCCCTGTCTCATTCCTCGATGCAGCTCTATCGAATTTGTTTTCTGGTCCTGAAGCTGGACAGTCCTTGCGGCGGTGTCATACAGACATCTCAACACTTCTATATAGCGCCAGTCAATGCGACATCGTTGCAGAGCATCCAGAACTGCCCAAGTTTCGAATGAGTCGAAGGCTTTCTCGTAGTCCACAAAAGCCATACACAGCAGCTGATTGTTCTCTTCAATCTTCTGTACAATCTGCCGAACAGTATGGATGTGGTCCACGGTGCTGAAGCCTTTACGAAACCCGGCTTGTTCTGGAGAATGGAACTCGTCAAGTTTTCTAGCGAGACCGGTTTGTGAGGACTCTCGAGAAAAACTTCTAGACGAGGCTTAGGAGTGAGATGGGTCTATAGTTCTTATGTAAGATTTTATCAGCTTTCTTAAAACAAAACCACCGAACTCCCACTCCACGTCTGAGGTGTTAAGCCCTGTTGGATGACGGAATTGAACAGGCTAGTTAGGTCCTTCAGGATTGCGATCCCACCCGCTTTTAAGAGCTCTGTTGTAATACCGTCATCACCGGGAGATTTATTAGTCTTAAGCTGTTCGAGAGCCGCGCTAACCTCGCTCTGGTTGATATTCGGGATGTACTCGGTGAAGTGGCGCGTGAGTGTGGCTCTGTGGTCATCGCCGCCACGTCCCGAAGGGCTCGCCATCCGTGATGCGTAAAGGTGTCTGTAAAAACTCTCGACTTCGTCGAGTATCTCGAACTTTGAGGTTATGACTCAAATACACAGTTTAAAATATAACCGGAGTCCAGGCGAAGACGACATTACCACGGAAACTACAAAATCTTCGTAAAAATTATTGAAAACCGCATACAAGCAGGATTTCGCCGAGGTCTTTCCACCATCGCCCATCTTTAATCCCTAAACCAAATCATTGGAAAACACCAGGAATTCAACCTCGCCTTTGTGGATTACTCTAAAGTAATCGACAGCCTTTCACACACTGCAATATTCAATGCTTTAAAAGCACAAGAAATAGAACCAACATATATTCAAACACTTCAAAGGATTTATAACAATAGTACAGCAGCCATCCGCTTACACTGCACCGGACCATCGTTCCCAGTCCACAAGGGCGTAATACAGGGAGATCTATTGTCTCCCAAGCTTTTTACAGCGACGCTAGAAGAAGTTATTAAAAAGCTAGGCGAGAGATGGATGAGTGAGGGCATCGTCGTCGGTGACAAAAGATTAATCAATCTTCGTTTCTCCAACTACATTACCCTTATCTCCTCGTCAGCAGCAGAATTGGCCTAAATGCTCGATCAACTGAGCCAGGAAAGTCTCAAAGTTGGACTTCGTATGAATGTGGTGAAAACAAAGTTAATGACCAATAGCGTAACACGTCGGATTATGGTGGGGAGTACTAGGATAGAATAAGTTAATGAGTAATCATTTACCCTTCAGGCAAGACAAGAAAAACAGATCGCTCGACGCACAGAAAACGCCTGGAGGAACTACTGGTCAATGAAATACTTAATGAAGGGCACTCTACCATTATCGCTAAAAAGGAAACTCGTGGACATGTGTATCCAACTTACTGTCACCTACGGAGTGCAGACATCATCGTCATTAACTAAGAGTCAGAAGTCCGACATCGGGGTCTGCCAACGGGCCATGGAGCGCAGTATACTTGGTGTTAAGCTGATAGATAAAATCAGAAATATGGTACTGCGCTCCCAAACAAAGGTTAAGGATGTAGACCAAGCTGCTGCCGAACTGGAACTGGGCTGGCCATATCTGTCGTATGTCTGAAGAAAAGTGGGTAAAAATCACCACAGCAGTAGCAGTGGGCACCAAATAACAAACGGCCCCGCGGCAGACTCAGAATGAGATGGCGGGATGAATTGGATACGTTCAACCGGGTTTGGAGACAATTGACGCTAGACAGAAAGGAGTGGAAAGATCGAAGGTAGGCCTTTGCCCTGCAGTGGGACGTATCACAGTGACATACTGTAATAAGATTCTCATTTATATGCTATTTCATTTTAAATTAACTAACAATAATTATTATAACAATTGCAAGGCTTTACCAAAGAGAAAACTTAAGTATTGAGAGAATGATAAATTCCAAATTCGAATGAATGGAACACGATGCGTATAACATTAGGGTTTGCTCATATTTAAGGGTTATGGAGTATAGCCTATGAATATGCATAGGCTACACTCAACAACCCTTAAATATGAGGATGTTAAAAATTGCATAAAAATACTCATATTATTAAGTTTCTCTTATCACAGAATTTTTTCTATCATATTAGAAAATTATCTGGCCCTGTGGAAGCTTAAATGAAGACATGGGTCCAACGTGCAGAGGCCCTTCGAGAGTTTTAATCTAAAGTGGGATGGAACACCTACGGTGGCATTAGCCGCAGCAGGCGTAGGACTATTGCTACATGTGTACTCTAATACGTCTTGGCTATGGGGATGGGTGTTTGATGAACTGGTATATTGATAACTATGGATGAAAAACGGCGTATGCCCTGAATACTCTAATAGCATCTATTGGATGGGCAGACGGTGACTCACCAACTCACTATAATCTGTTTCAAATACGAAGTCCCTATTGACACTTTATAGCACGTAATTTTGCACATTTCATATTATAAATTGCTAAAATAAACAATAATAATATAATAATAATAATATATATCTACCACATACACACAACACCATCTAGCCCAAACTAAGCGGAGCTTGTACTATGGGTACTAGACAATGGATAAACATACATATATACTTTTTTTTGTAAATATATACTTATTATACATAGAAACTACAATACTATGGTTACGCACTAGGGTAATTTTTTTACTTTTATTCATAGTGACGCGACAATATGAATCGGATAAAATCGAACTTATTCGAGGCAAAAACAATTGTCTGAGAAATACTTTTATAAATTTATATTTGGTATTAATTATTATAACGTTGCAACGTACCTTAAATCCCATTCCGCAAACCCTTAATAGGTATATTTTCTCTATCAAAAAATGTATTTGACGATTTGATATTGAAGAGAAAGAGTCAAAGTTCAAGAGCCTTGTCAATCAAAATCTGTTAAACCACATTCATTTCATTCCTAAACTAAGTATGGAGTATGTTAAACTAGGAATTAATCAAGGATAAGCCCAGATTTCTTTTACAAGTATACACGTTATATTTATTAACTTTGATGTAACTATTTTTTATATTTAGTATATAGTGTGCATACTTTTCAGGACTAACTGGTACGGTGTTTTGCGTGGGATGTGCGCCCGGTGAATTTAAATTAGAACTTGAAGAGCAACTATTTGAATTTGAGAGCGAGGAGCAGCTGCAGGACGGTGTGTTGCGCCACATGTATACGCTGATGGCAGGCGCCGACACCACAAAGCTGGAGCACGCGCTACAAGGCGTGCGCACTTGGGCGCAGAAAGTGGACACGTGCGTGCGCGTACTGCTCGGGCGGGTGCCGCACTCGGCGCAGTACGCGCGCGCGCTCATCGAGTCCGCGCTGGCGCGTATCCAACAAGCGCGGCGTAGCACCGTCGCGGCGCGCCCGCTGCGCTCGCAGCTCGTGCTGCTGCGCGCGGCGCACAGTGGAGACGCACCGCAGCGTGAGGCGCACAGTGGAGACGCACCGCAGCGTGAGGCGCACAGTGGAGGCGCGCCGCAGCGTGAGGCGCACAGTGGAGGCGTGCCACAGCGTGAGGCGCTCGCTGAGCTGCAGCGCCACACGCACCGGCCGCTGGTCGTGCACCAGCTGAGCACGCGGCTGGCGCACGTCGCCGCGGACCTGCGCTGCGCCGCCATCGTCAATGACCATCTGGACCCCGCGATACTCCACGCCTTCGCCACCAGAAACATTTGCGACACTTACCTTTTGAAGGGTAATACATATATGGCATTTGACTTTCTTGATGAATAAAATTACGTAAAATATTATACTTTTTGCCAAATAAACAAATCGAGAGCAAAATTTATGTTACTAATGGAAATAATATACATATATACAAATTTGTAGTCGGTTTACGTAAACAAAACGTAAACGTACAAAACTACGAATCTATAGCAATTTAAAAATTAGGTAATCTAAATTTTTGGAGGCATACCATATTGCGTACCAGTTTGAAGCGCACCCGTTCGAAGTGCACCAACATAGTCCACGGCACCTGGTGCGCCAGTTGTTTGGTAAAAGTTTTAATCTTTTATATAGATAATCTTTGTCTCATTAGTTTCCTTTTACTTATTTTTTGTATAAAATATTTCCTATGATATCATAAATATGCTTATCTCCTTCTCTCAATCTCTTACGCTCCCACATCACACAATTCACGCATAACTATATATTTATGCATAGGATATATGATGCATAACACGTAATTGTAAAAATCTCCTGAACAACAGCTACAATAAAAGAAACAAACATTACGTAGGTATGAACCAAATATAAAGACAATTATTAATCAATAGTCAATACAAATAATAAAGATACACTTCCACACAAGATGTCGCCAGTTTGAACTTTTCGATAAATGAACATGTGGTTCTGGTCTATAAAATTGGTTCCGAAGTATAGTCTATATTTAACTATATTATAAAAAAATTATTATTATGGTTTTTAGATTTTTATAAAGTATTTTTTTATTATTTACGTATATACCTGTAAATGTAAAGAATTTGAAATAAATCGTTATTTCAAGTTAGGATTATATTTATTTTAGTTTCTGCCTTTCCTCATACAGACAGTTTATCTCCTCTGTTCGTCAACAGATTTTTATTTTTATCATTATAAAATCGAAACAACTATTTATTTTAAATGTAAATTCATATAAGTTATTCATCTAACTTTCAGTAATGATTATGGTCGAATTCCGACCGATGAGTGAACACAAGTAAATATAAATCACTGAAACCATGGTGATTTATATTCACTTTGCACTAGTGAATATAAATCACTGTATGCTTCAGTCATTTATAGAAAAGTTTAAGAAACAATGAATAGTCATCTGGCTTGCGAGGTGCCATCACCTCTAGTGAAAAAAAAAATTAGTAATTTACAACTAATTTTTGTACTGTTACAGTCATTATGCCATATATTACTGTTCATATGAAACTTAATTCTACAAAAATGTTATGAATGAAGTAGGTATTTCAGTTTTGAAGTAATATTTATTAGTAGTAATGTATAATAGACAGTAGTATGGTATGGGGGCGCATACACTTACACTTTGTGACAGGTGAAAAGTTAGTTTGTGACTAAATGTAGTTAAAATAAAATTTCCGTTATACTTACACTGTTTGTTTAAAAGAAAACAAAAGACACTTTATCGTCATAAAATAATCACGGTACTTTGACATAACTAAATTCACTTATATAACACTGGGCAACAAAAAAAATATATTTTCTGCGACATTAATTTTGTTAGGTACTGGTTTTATTAAACACCTTCATCAGTCATACCCAAAATGTATTTACTTTGTATGAATTGACTCTGGTTCTTGAGATATTTAACATAAAGTATGGTTCCATCAGGACATTAGAACAATGAAAGAAAGATACCAAGGCCGATGGGACAGCCATATTATGATGGCAGACTATTGCTTGAGTTTAATAAGCGATTCTCCTGAACATAAACACACTAGAAAAGCTTACTGATTAAAAAACATCTAATATTTTTCATGATTTTTTGTTAATAGCATTGGCATGTATCTATTAGGATTTCTTGTCGTTATTATAATAATATATATTTAATATGTAATTGTATTTTATTTCGACCTTCTTTCAGCCATATAGTTATAAATTCTTATCTCATAAACTAGAGTCAATTTAACAAATCTGATATTTTCTCGCATACTGAACTTACACAAAATTGACTTCATCTTACCATGCCGTAAAATGACTGTTCTTCAGTGTAATATATACATTGTTTGAATCCTATATGAAACAAGCAACTAGTTCCATGAGTTTTCATTATTTAAGTAATCATTGATTGAATAATAGCCCTTACAGATGAGCTGACTGTTTAATAGCACTTAAATTTGAGTAAAGGTAAATTTATAGTAAATATCATTATTCTTATTATATAAGTGAATATTATGTTTAAACATAATATTCGTAAATACATATTGCGATGCGAAGGCAACTATACCTATTTCTTTAAATCGCCCTCGAGAATCTTGTGGGCCTAAATTATAAACGCAACCTACTATATGCTTTTGAAGAATAAAAATTGTATCAATATCAGCTGCCTTACCCGACGACACTATGCCATAGGACATGACGCTGTGAAAATCACTAAAATATACTAATCCCGCAATATATCTACATCAATAAACTGTCTTACTTTTCGAACTGCGAATGCGACTGAAGTAAATCCCTGTGCAAGACACGATGTTTGAGCACCCCATTGAACTTTTTCATCTAAAGTTAATCCTAAAAAAACTGTGGATTATACAAATATTTCTGTTTTATTATTTAAATTTATGTCATTCATACATTAGTAAACTTAACACATTTTGTTTTTAAAAATTAAGGTGTATTTTATTCGCACTAAATCAAATTGGCGCGTTTTAACACCCTGTAAATTTAATTCCTACTTTAAAAATAAGTTATGTGCCATCAGCAAATAATACAATGTCGCACGACTTCTGTACGAAGGACAAATCATTTTCGTACGCCAAAAACGGAAAGGGTGCTCACCCTGTGGCACGCCTTTTGTGACTGGTATCCAAAAGATTTACTTCCATTGATTTCAACATGTTGTAGTTTATCGCTTAGGAAGGAACCAACGAGGTCGACTGTAGTATTTCGAATTCCATAATGCCTAAGCTTTCGCAATAATGTATGAAGTTCAACGCTGTCAAAGGCTATTGATAGATATCAGAATACTCCAATTAAATCTTGCGAATCTTTCCCGCATTCAAAAAGCCGCATTTATCGTAGTGCGTAAATATGTTGCGATTTGGTGGTTTTAGATATAATCAAGACACTCGCTTGTTTTTGGGTACTCGTTTATTGAATCGTTTGTAAAACTACATAAAACTATACAGGTAAGTTAGGTATATGCTGTCTTAGAGTATTCAATTGCCGTCATAGATAATAATATATGCAAATCGAATATTAATATATACTAATGTATTGCACAATAATTTCAAAGATTATATTATAGAATGATAAGCATTAAACTTAAAATACTGTGTAAAGTACACAGCCTTTAATGCCTATACTTCATCTCCTCCGAAAAGTTACATACCTACACATATTATGCATGAAGTTCAACCGATTCCCAAAAAGGGGGACCGTTCCGAGCCAGGCAACTATCGACCCATAGCTATTACCTCAGTGCTCTCCAAGGTGTTCGAGCGGATTATTAACACCCAAATTGTCCGCTACCTGGAGGATCACTCGTTGATCAATGATCGCCAATACGGCTTTCGGGCTAAACGATCAACGGGTGATCTTTTAGCGTTCGTCACGCACCTCTGGGGTGAGGCTATGGACAAGCACGGCGAGTCTTTGGCTGTCAGCCTAGACATAGCCAAAGCTTTCGATAGAGTCTGGCACCGGTCTCTTCTTTCCAAGCTTCCGGCCTATGGCTTGCCCCCTCAACTGTGCACCTGGATTGCAAATTTCCTGCAGAAGCGTCGTATTCGGGTCCTTTGCGACGGTCGCGCTTCCAAATTTATGCAGGTCAATGCAGGAGTGCCTCAGGGGTCCGTCTTATCCCCTACGCTCTTTCTTCTGCATATCAATGATATGTTGAATCTCGGCAACATACATTGTTATGCGGACGACAGTACCGTGCATGGGCGATATCTCGGACGTCCTGGAGCCAAACAGGCTGAGGTTGTGGGGAAAAGGCAGGATCTTGTCGTTGAACTTGACCAGACCTTGAACCGCATCTCTGAATGGGGTGCCAAGAACTTGGTCCAGTTCAACGCCAAGAAGACCCAGGCATGCGCGTTCTCAACAAAAAAGTCTCCGTTCCTTTCCCTCCCTTCTCTGAAGAACACTCCACTGGTGATACGTGGCAGCCTCTCCATCTTAGGTATGGATCTTTGCCGCTCCCTTAATCCCAAAACCTACATCGAGAGCGTCATTAGGCAAGCTTCGCGAAAACTCGGAGTTCTGAACAGGGTGAGGCGGTTCTTCGCGCCTGGGCAGCTGTGCCTATTGTATAAGGCACAAGTGCGCCCTTGCGTGGAGTACTGTTCTCATCTTTGGGATGGCTCCGCGCAGTACTTGCTAGACGCTCTTGACAGGTTACAGCGGCGGGCTGTCCGTATCATCGGAGATCCAGAGGTCACGAGTTCACTGGAACCTCTGCAACTCCGTAGGGATATTGCCTCTTTGGCATGTTTCTACAGAATATACCACGGGGAGTGCTCTGAAGAGTTATTCCACCTTATCCCGCCCTCCCCTTTCCTATCCAGAACAACGCGTGCTGGGCTCAGATGCCATCCTTACACGGTGGAGTCGACTAGAGTGCGTACCAACAAGTTTGGGTCCCCATACCTCTGCCGAACGATCAAGGCATGGAATTCTCTGCCAAGGCACGTGTTTCCTTCTTCCTTCAATCCTGGGTCCTTTAAGCGGGGCGTGAAAAAGCACCTTCTCAGGCCGTCAAAGTAGAGACCTCAACATCGCCTCGGCTGCTATGAGGACGATGTGGAGGCCACTGCTCTTAGACCACACGACTGCTTACCATCAGGCGGAGTGTGGTCATTTTGACAAGCAAAAATAAAAAAAAAAAAAAAAAATAAATAATAATAAGTGTGTTTAAGCAATTACATTTTAGGTTTCTTGAGAACTTCAACGACCGCGATGTGATCAGTCCCGGGAACGGTAGAAGACTCGGTTGATTGTTTGTGGCCATGGCCTTGAACGTCTAACTTTCTTTGTTGAGCTCTACTTAGAACTGAAACTACATACTCGTGTAAGATTTTGATTCCTGTGATGTTACCAAAACTCGACTTAATGCGTCGCCGGTGATTTAGTTCAACCTGGACTGTACAAATATGGGCGAAAGTGGCGAACGGCCCACATGATTGCTAACAATTCTATGTTAATAATTGGATACCTAGATTCAGCTGGTTTTAGGTTTCTACTAGCGTATGCAACGACTTTACCATTACCATTAGATAATACTGCTCCTAATCCTGTTTTGCAAGCGTCTGTATAAAGCTTTAAGATGGTATTTTCTGAAAATCTGGCATTCTTTACTCGTTTGGTGGTACCAAATGACACCAACAGTGGTGACAGGGAGAATTTTCATTCCATATGACACCACTGGTGGTATAATTACCTATTCTCTGTGACACCACTGAATGCTAGTGATGGCCAAGAGCTTTGTACGTTCTCTACCCGTGTCACCACCAAATGATAGTGGTAGACTTGAACTGTCTATGACTAAATAGATCAATACTGTTCAAAAAACTGTTGGAATCCGATGATTTATCATTTCCTTTAAAAAGCATTGGGACCTATCTGATCTGCTTTTCGAATATCGCAAATACAAACGAAAAATATGTAGTTTATATATGTAAATGGTTTACATAATGTACATAGGTATGTAATTTAATACGGTAAAGATTTTTCTCTAGTTTATGGGAATGTACAGTGAGTTGCCGCACAGTAGGATGTTGTGCACATAATTATTCCCAGTATGATACATATTTATGGTACATCTCTGCACCAACCGCCTTTTTGGATGAAATAGTAATTATAGTTTATAATTAATAATAATAAACAAAAAATTTACCACAAGGTCAACTGAAAAGCGCACAAACCACAGAGCAGCTTGTGGCGAGCTGAAAGTGAGTGGCGACACTGCGGTCCTGATGCTCCTGTGAGTCGGTTAGGGCTTCGTCTCCGGCTTTACCTTTATTAGATGATTGGTGTGGAATTTCAAGAGTGCCCGCAGGACTTACAACTCTGGCTTGCCTTGATCACCGGCTAGAGAGGAGCCGCAAGAGTTAATATGTTTAGGGTATAAGTATCATTTTTAAGCGCATAACTACGGGGAAACATACGTCGGGTCTCCGTTGTCTCGAAACCCGTGATGTCGAAACCGGCACCGCGCCGCTCGAGCCCCAGCCACTCACATCGATGTTGTCCTCTGACTGCCTTTATGGCAACTACGTATGCTTTTGGTGGCTATTTTAGAGGGCCCATCTAGTGAGTCGTCGAGTCACCGTCTGCCTTTCCAGCAAGATTAATAACAGTATTCTTGGCAGAAACCGTTATTCATCATAATTAATTATTATATATTGTAGTTCTAATCCTACCGCGGCTAATTCATGGCTGAGCTTCTATAGCGCAGTTGTTGAGGATGTTCGGTAGGTGCCCCATCCCACTTTAGATTAAAACTCTCAAAGGGCACGTTGGACCTATGTACCCGTGTAAGCCTCCCAAAGGGCCGTGACAGTTTGGCAGCGACTGAGCCGACTATAAGACTATGACAGAATAAAATCCTTTTATAAACAAATTTATGCTCGACTGACTTAAACTTGATATATCACGATAATTATATCAATCGCAGCAGTGCGCTTCATGTTTACATAACTAAATATCCTTTAAAAAAACGTTAGATTTATCTTTGTCCGCCATGGGTTTTATTTCCATAACAAAAGTTGGTGTATACTTATCTAAATTGTTCAGGTCAGGTCATTTAATACTTGGCCAACAGTAATATCCCATTTATTAACTGCATTTGAATGTCCAGTATAAAATCATCATTTGCAGTGTCTTTTGGTTTTATAATAAGACTAGCTGACCCGCGCAACTTTGCCTGCGTCCCATAAGAGAATTTCCCCATTTTTGCAACATTTTCCATTGGTGCTCCTCTCCTATCGGTCGTAGCGTGATGTTATATAGCTTATAGCCTTCCTGGATAAAAGAGCTACCTAACATTAAAATAATTTTTCAATTCGAACCTGTAGTTCCTGAGATTAGTGCGTTCAACTAAACAAACAAACTCTTCAGCATTGTAAAATTAGTATAGAAAATAACGACCTAGCTATCAAAATAATTATATCTTATAAAATTACAACTAAAGAAAATCGAATATCCAACTAGGCCTAATAATACTTCACTTTTTACTTACTGAATAAAATAAGTCTAACTACACATATATATAGCTAATACTTAAAAACTACCTACTTTATCTAAAGAATAAAAGTCGTGCTGATAAGCACGGATGTTTACGATTGCTAAATGTCAATAAGAACCTACGCGCAGAACGTCTGTTCGCATCGACAGCCAAATTATATATGAAGGTCGCGCACGAAAATCAACTGTATTGCACGTTGATACTTTCGCAAGTCAGAAATCACCTACCACACCGTAGTTAGGTACCAAAAATTTTATTTCATGGAAATATTGTGTGTTTATAAACCGATTTCTATAATTCTTTTTTTATTAGTTAGATATTAAAGTCTCCTTTTTAATCGTGAGAATGATGTGAAGATACAGCTATGTATAATACGTTTTTTTATATTTTAGTACATTGCGAACGAATACTTCGACCCCAATTTTTTTTTGGTATAAAAGTTGTCATATCACCTGTCCAGGATAAAGAACTATAACTGTACCAAGTTTGATTAAAATCCCTTCAATAGTTGTTGATCCATGCGTGCACATACAGACTGATTGACAGACAAAAAAATATTAATTGCATTTTTGACAAGTGCAAATTTCGAGTGTAAATTTCGTGTCATTTGTCGTAGTACGTAACAATCAAGTCAATCGTGCTACCTATCGATCGAAAGAGATAATGCAAACCAATCTATTCGCATAGCGTAATCTCACTTTGCCGAAAGTCAGCCGAAAGTTAAGTAATTTTTTAAGTAAAAGAGATGCTAAATGCTCTATACGTCGCTACATGTTTCAATACAAAAAATCTTTTAAAACGTGATCTCAGCCCAAATTATTTTTCAGTATTTCTACCAATATCTGCTTTATCGAAATACCAAATTACATAATTTTCCATGAATGTAATATTATAATGTAAGGAAGTTATATTATAATATTCAGTATGTACCATACAGTTCTTCCATTTCTATTTATATTAAACAAAGATTGGATATTTTCTTTTTTCAAATACCGATTTGGGTTAGAAACCTACCGACATTTCTGAATTACTTTAAAGGAGATACCCTATTTTTCCTACATCTTTGGGCCCACTTGTTATAATCATAAATTTGATGGCATTTGTTAGATAAATACATAAATTATATTTCTGCTTTATTTCATTAAAATTAGCAATTGCAATAATGAGATATTTTTATTCGAATGTGTAACTAGGTTAGGTTAAGTTAGGAAATGGATCGGGCACGCCACGATAATGGCGGTAAGTCCCGTGTTTGAGGAGTGGCTGGAGAGGCGGCATGGCGCCCTCACCTTCCGGCTGACATAGGTAATGACTGGCCACGGTTGTTTTAGCCAGTTCTTGTGTCGTATACGCCGGCAAGAGACGCCCGGCTGTCACCACTGCGGCGACTGCCGCGACATTGTAGAGGACACGGCGCTGCACACTTTGTCGGTTTCGCGGCATCGCAGCGCCGTGAGTTGATCGTGGCAGTCGGATCGGTTGCCCTCTCGCTCCCGGCCGTAGTTCAGTCTATGGTCCGGAGTGAGAGGTCGTGGAACGCCTTCGCCTCCTTTCGCGAGGAAGTGATTTCCATCCACGAGGCGGCGGAGCAGGAGACGGAGCGCTTAAACCCTCTCCCCAACCGCAGAGCCGGGCGCCGGAGAGCGCGAGATGACCTCCAGCCACCCTAAGGTTTGGTCTGGGGATGGCGGGCTTTGTGGGGTTGCCCGCCATCTAATCAGCACCAGGTCCGAGTGGTGGCGTGCGTGTTCCCACGCGCCTCTGTGTCGAGTCCGTCTCCCCTTTAGCCTTTTACAGAACTTTTATTACAATATTGGGATAGAACAGGGTTGGATCAGTTCAGTTCCATTATCGTCAATATCAATAGCATTTTGTTTCGATAATATTATGCTTATCGAACGCGTATCAATCGAATGCTTGTGAAACAGAGGGCTGAGAGGCTGTTTATTTCAGCGCCCTGTGCCAAGGGCAAGCTTAACCTAAAACAGAATACCGATATGCGTGCACAAACACAAAATCATACTTTATCAATATAATTGTTTATTTTTATTTGTTTGTTTATTATTTGCCAATGCTAAAATCACAGAAAAGGCGAATAATACAACAGAACACATCACCGGCGGAAACTCGAAAGCATGTACTTTTGGTTTTATGACGTTAAACATCATTATCAAACTTAAAGTTTGAAGTTAAAAAATCTGACACCGTGTCTTATTAGCTGGATATAATTAATGCAGTGTCATTAATTAACATAAAATATTATTTTGTCATCCTAAATTGAATATAGTTCTTTATAATTTTGTGGATTGATAAAATAACAAACACTTTACAGTAAAATGTTGATTGTAGCACATGACTTTAACTATAAATTAAGATTAGATATTTCTCCAATTAACCATTGTAAATTCAATTTATTTTTTATTATTTTGTATAGTGATGAAATGACGCTATTTTTGCAGTAAAAATTTTAGCTATAACACGTGGGCCCAGAAATGGGCATGTTCCTTTTGACGTTCGCCTTCAAAAGCTTACCTTAAGCTTAGCATATTAGCATATAATGTGCGCAATATAGACCACGCCATTCCAATTTGAAATTCTGGTAAAGTGTATGGAGCAGTAAGTAAATAAATATACAGTTAAGCATGTTTACATATACAAATAATCACTTTATAACGAAGTAACGATATAAAAATTAAACTGCTTTATACGGAATTTATCGTGTTTAAAGCAGATTAATTGTAAATTATATATACATTTTAATCTTAACTATAGTTATTTTACATAATATTATACTTCGTTTACGCGAATGTCATACATTTTAATCTTACAGACATTGTGACATACATAAGTCGTCGTATAATGCAAAAGGCAGAAATCAAGGAATTCAAGATTGGGAAAACTAATCAAATTTATTAAATAGTTATCCCACTGGGCAATGAAAAATATGGAAAAGTGAAGAAAGGTATCTACCTCATCAATTACGATAAATAAAGAAATCTACTTAAATAATGCATTTAACTGATGAGAGTTAATTTTTTCCAGAGCCAAAATGACGATAATACTATAACTTTGTCACCAACATCGCCTATGCCTGCTAGAAGTCTTCAGGTTCTTGAAGCAGAAAGCAGTCGTTATTGAGTTAAGTACATATATTGATTATAAAAATATTAATATTATAATTTATAACATTGTAAGCCCAATTAAGAAGCCGACAAGTGTTTCGAATTGTAGATGATAAATTGCTGTAATAGGTTTAATCACTTTGATACGTGACAGACATATAAGAATATAAATGTGTGTGCTTCACCTTCATAATATTCAGGTGTGAATTTTAATTACTTTCTTTTTTAGCTGAATGCTATATATGAAATATGCCTGGACCATCACATCAGAGTCTCCATACGCTGCATTCAAACAATACGCACGTACCACAACACAGTGATTCAGGTTTCATACAAAGGCGGTCATAAATACACAAATCCGTTATAAAAAGTATTTTATTATTTTACACGTTGGAATATATTTAGGTAAACGTAAATAATTAAAATTATAATATATTATATAAGTTTAAAAAATTCTTAACAACATTTAGGTGTAAAAATGTCTCGCAGTAATTTTATTTTAGACGATCGATGTATCTAAATCATTTTATATTGCAAAATTTTAATAGTAAAACTGTAAATAATGGTTATTTGTATTAACAATAACCACAAAAGAATAAAATAAAATAGCAAAAACACATAAAATAAGTTTATTTTCTAAATACAAACAACCTACAAACTATACGAAATATTGGCAAAATTACCTTTAAATACATAACAAATCTAAAACAGCTTTTGACAGTACACTCTTTTTTTTGACAGGTAACTTTCGTAGACCTGTTATGAAGGGATCTGAATGAAGAAGAAGCCTATTAATTAAATCAGTATTGGTCAAAATGCGACTCATTTTTCGCGTGTGATTTCTCCTAAATGATTTGATGTGTTTGTTAGTTGCTTCAGCTGCTTCTTCAGACAGCTCTCCGATTGACAATAAAGCGTGATCAATAACATTAGCACCATGAACTAGGACTTTGTGAACGGAAGCAGGCATGTTATACCACGGATACTCGGCAACTAATTGCCGAGCTGTCTCTAATGCGAACTCTTCGAAGTTCGTCTTATTAATGTTATATCCCGAATTCAAACATTGAAGTATGATCCAGCAACGATCTAGGAGATCTTTCTTGATCCCAGTAATTTCAGCTGAAATTTCTGAGTTCGAGAAAAACCGTCTGGCGGTATTACCATCGTTTGAGGTCCCGCTTCCGCCACTTTTGGGCTTATCCACTATAAGACCTAATCTTTCTCTAAATTGAGTCTGAATATATGTTTTTTTTGCTGCAACAAGAATTTTGTCATTGTTAGATCTAGCTTGCCATTTTTTAACATCTAACTTGTATGCGACATGAACAAAATATTCAAAGAAGCGTATTAACGCGTGAAGAGGTGATAAACCAAATTCATATTTACTCTCATCGACTTTCTTGTTTAAACATTTGTCAATTTGGTTCATTTCGCTGGGCAAGGCATTACAAATATAACATTTAGACGAGGAAACACTGCTAAGTGCATTACACACTTTGCCATCTACCATAGTAAATTGCAAGCAATGAGTAACGCGGTATTCTTGAAAACAGTTTGCTGTAAGTTACTTATTTTCTCTTTAAAATATGCTTCTTCCTCAACTGATACTGCAGTCGATTCTTTCAAATATCAAAAGCGTACAGGCCTACAGTATCTAGTTGACGAAGGACGAGGATTTTTCCACAAAACTACGGTATTTTCTCCAGTATCTAATTTCAAAACAAGCTGAAGTGGCACATATGAAGTAAGAAACAAGCTACCGTCTTCAATAGTGGCGTCAGAAAAACACTGTTTATATTCAGAATGCCCTGTACTGCCATCGAAACCCCATTTCCCTATCAAAGCTATCTTATCCTGGGATTCTTTAGGTACCCTATCCAAAACAACCTTTTGAGACTTGAGAATCCGATTGGCTGTATGATCTAATAAACTTTGAAGTTCGACTTCGGCAGATGATTCGCTAACAGTTATATCTGGAGGATAACAGTGTTTTTTCGATTCCACAACAATTTGGTAAGATGGCAAAATGCTTTTTGAAAACTTATTGTTTATAAATTTCTTTACTAATAAATATTGATGTCGAGTTAAGTGAGCTTCGACAATGAGCGATAAAACTTCGTTAGCATCGATTTCAGGAAAAGTTAATAAACTATCATCGGAAGCACTAAGCAATGAATGTACAAGAGAAGGATCTTGCTTAGACAAATTAGCTAATCTTCTCCTTTTTGTACGTTTACTGGTCTCGTCAAAGTTCATTTTCGGACGGCCAGACGATGAAGATGTTGATGCTTCAACTTCGTCAAAGTTCAGAGATACACGTACCTTAGTTCGCTCTACATCAATATTTTCAATTTCATGCAGCCAATCTGAACACATTTCTAAGAATTTAGATTTAGTACGATTCGACTTGGCCCAGTAATGAGAAATTCGTTTACATACATTCGTAATTCTAAGGCTTAAAGGTTCTAGGTTAATGTTTTCAATGTAATCAGAAAGGCATGATGTTTCAGTCAAAGTGTTCAGGACATGCTGTGATTTTTCATTTGGTTTACCCACTTTAGAGTACCAAATGTTAAAAATTGACATCCTCGATACAGAACATTTGAAAAATGTACCTGAAACAATATGAACTTAAAAAAATGACTTTATTTTTATTCTATGGGCATACATACTTTGACAGCCCACTAACGTAAGAAGAGGCAGGAAGAGGCAGATGAAACTTATAGCCCTTTATAAGGATGTTCTTCTTATTCTAAAAAGATATGCTTCAAGGGCAGCAAAGTACAGCGAAAAGTTGTAGGTCCAAAAGATATAAATATACATCACATTTTTTAAAAAGAAAACTACCCTCAATAATAAAATGATACAAAATAATATGTGCATAAAAAAAAATAAAAAGTGGTTGATAATAAAAGTACATACCTTGCTCTTGAACATCCATACCTTCACAATACGTAAACACTTGATTTGAAATGGTGACACTCAAAAACAACGTGATTAAGTTTTAATGACTCACACGTAGCGTTAATTAGTATCGCGATGCGCTCACTTCCGCTGCACAAAAGTGAATGATACCTTGACCTAATTACGTTGGTATTTATAGTTTTTGGAAGTATGTGAACTAGCTAATGACTTAATGAGGTGATCTTACTGGAGTAAGACAATGAAATTTTTCAATTTATGGCCTAGGGCGGAATCACAGTGCACAACCGGAGGCCGATACGTCAACAGGATCCCAACGTCGTCGACGTGGAAGAGCAACCTCAATAAAGTATCATAGACATATAAGTCGTTCATATAAGTCGCGTATCGATCGTTTGCCTGAAACTACATAAATGTAGATTCAGTAACTTAGTAAACTCACTTACCTATATATGGTGACGTTCATACGTGTTACTTTGTGACCTAAATGAGTACATGGTTTTTGACTTTGATTTTAGATAAAGAAAATGAGAATGATTTCTATGTAACAGATGTTGTAGATGTTGTTAATTCAATAAAAGAGAAACATTATTTTTATGTTATTGCGCCTGTCTTCTTTAATTAACTAAATAAATTTGAATATGGTGTCAGCAGTGTTATTTACAAAGCCACATTGCCACAGTTTTTATATAGATTCTTAATAAAAACAAACATATTAAATCATATTCATGTAAGTAATTGATATTGCCAAAAACATTGTAAGAAAATGAGAATATGACATAAGAATATAACAGTGAGAAAAGCGAATGTAATGATTATTACACCAATTGAGGTCAAAATATAAAAAGAATCAGTATGTAATAATAAAAATTAGTGACTACGTCTAGCTATTTGATCATGCAGTGCTCTTCCTCGAATTAACTCGGTGGTTGCTTGTTGCTCTTCCATACGCTGGACATGATCTATTGTAGCTTTATCATGTTCACTTAGATCTAAAATTAAAGGAGATTTGTTTTAGTAAATCCTTAATGTTCATACTGTCCATTTGAAATATAGATTCATCTTAATATTATAAACCATTCTTACCTAAATTATCTGGTTCAAATACACTATAACCTAATATTATATTATAGAGCACACTATCGTGCCTGAATAATTTGTGCTTATTTTAGAGGCTTATAATGCAATACTCTATCTTTGCAAAGGCAACGCCTACGATTGGTTGGTTGTAAATTAGTTAGTTCTTCTAATTAAATATTTCCTATACACAGAAACAGGAGGCTTCCTTTGATAAGAAATATCTATTTTTTAATTCAATGTTACTGAGGTCTTCAACCGGATTAAAAGAGGCACTAAATAGAGCTCTCTTTTTTCTCAAGTAATTTATTTCATCTTGGTAATGAGTGGCCATCATCAGTTTCCACCAGAAAAAGCTACGAGCCGCCATTTTCACCCAAAAATAAACACAAAATTACACAGTTATTAATATCGTATTCAATGTCAACTACGTCTCACCAACCCAACACCAAGTGAGTTTACTGCACGACCGCGTTACCGTTTCGAGACGATTGCAAATGTCAAATTTTAGCTCACACTCGCAAAATCTTGAAAAACGTTTGCCGAAACTATCAATACCGTGCCCGACATGATAATTTTGACGTCTCATTCAACGACACCGCTATTGTAGTAGTGCAAAGAATTTCCCACTCACTAGTTTTAGTTAGAATAGTCGTCGCTTTGTCAGGGGGCGCTTTGTAAGTTACCATACATTTGTTAGTTGATACGACAACTTTGTAGATTGAGTTAGCTTTATGAAAAATCACACTTGGGGTTCAGTATCGATTACCAATCACCCTCCAATAGTTATTTTTTAAATATATTCAATGTACAGAATGGACCTCTATAAAATTTTATTATAAGTATAGATTTATAATAGATGCACCGACAATATCAAATTTTAGAATCTATAAATCATGTGCCAATATGCATGGAGTTTTATCATACATTAAAACTTATTGTAGTTGTACAAGTAATGAGTAACCTGAGTTAATACCAGAAAATTACAATAATTCAAATGCTCATAGTCAGTTCAACCCTACAAAACTCTTAGCCATCACTAGCATTCAGTGGTGTCATAGGGAATGAAAATTCCCCCTGACACCACTGGTGGTGACATTTGGTGGTGTCACGGGTAAAGAACGAAATCTGGATAGCCAAGCACAGAGTTTATAAGGCGGATCTTAATTTCTGAAAAGCATTTTCGCAAATTACTGTCCAATTAAATATTGCACTTTTCTTACATAACTGATTTAACGGGTAAACTACATGAGTTTCTTTGCGAAATGGGAATTAAGAATGGCGTAATAACAAATGTATCACTAAATACGAAAAAGATATACACAAGCCTAAATTTGAAATAAATTTGAATTTGGAATTCCTAACCAAGCGTCCGCGTCAGAGATTTGAGATGAAACAAACATACAACATAACGCTAATTTCATATTTTTACGTGCTGGGTTCAAGTGGTAAGACAATATTACCGACTAAAACACGATTTATTCTAACATACAATTAAATTTAAAACACCACACACACTACTTAAACACTTTCCCATTCTAACTGCTTTAAACGCCGTGATATTTTCGCTTTCGTTCGCTCCGATGAATACTTGGTCGCTTACGATTGTTAACTGACTTGGCGGTGCGCGTGCGCTCTATTTAAAAGTGATTCAAGCGTTTCTGGCATTTTCTAGAGGCGCGATAACCGCGTATAACAGTCCGAGAAAGTTCTAGCGCTCTCTCTACACTTCGCGTACCGACAAGCTATGTAGTTCAATAAGACGTCAATAGATAGCGCTGTAAAACATTATCAGAAGGAACTGCCGAGTGTTTCCCAATATGTTATATGTAAGGACTTAATAGTTTAAGTTGGTATTGTCGGTCTAATCCTAAGTAATATTATAAATGCGAATGTGACTTTTTTATTCGTTACGCTTTCACGCCGTAACTACTCGACCGAGTATCATGATATTCCGCATACACGTTGTCAGGGGAACAGGAAATGACAAAAGGATCATGGATTCATTCAGGCAAAAGTACCGTTAATCTAAACTACTTTTATAACTATTTCATTTATGCGAGTGAAGCCGCGAGCTAACATTAGTCACTTATAAATCTCTTTTCCATATCATTCAAATGCACACTAGCGTTTACCATACACCGCAGTATGGCTTTTGTAGACAAACGCCGTCTCTAACATGCTCTGATCTAATCTCTCAGAGGATTCCCTGAGAGATGAGATCTGAGCATGTTGTCCATATTTTCTTAATGACTCGAATCTGCTTCACTGATTAGTAAAGCCGATTCGAGTCATTAAGAAAATATGAACAACAGAGGTATTTGAGCCCAATTAATAGACTAGGCCTTCATAGTACCAGTACTGAATATAAGACCTATTGGCACCACAATACGTGATCTCCCGCTTTTTCAGACACATTTTCCGCCTGACCAGAATACGTTTTCTTCACGCTTGCCTAGTTGCGATCTTCAATCTAGATTTGGTGCACTTCTACAGCCCATAAAATGACCTCTTGAACATTACTTGACGATCTTTATCAAATTTAGCAATCTCCAGCGAATTTGCGTTCGCAATATAAAGGTTAGGTTCGATCAACCCGTCTGATCCACGTTTCGGTAATGATATTTATTAGTTGAGTTATCGTATAGAATTTATAGGTATTTTATGCAATGCTGAATGTTTAGTGTCGTATACGCGGTTTGCCAGATGGTGGTATTAGTCTAATATGAACAAAACGCATCTACTGATTCATTATCATCCAAAATGATTACTTGACTACTAACTAATTATGGTATCAAGCTAATTTTATTTAAAAAGGCAACTCCTACCAAGAGCGGGTCCACCGTTGTGGGCACGATGGGCATGCTCACAACCCTAATAGACTTGTGACGTTACACTTTCACGATCTAGGGTGCGTTCCACTTAGCGTTCACAACGCCTAAGACGCTCTTTCTGCCATTCCACATGACAACAACGATCGTTGTAGTCGCGGTGAAAACGTTACTAATGACGTCATTACTCGCGCTCAGGCAAAAATTTCTCAACGCTCACGACAACCCACCTCTCAAGTCGTCGTGAGCGTTGAGAAATTCCGCGCCATATTATACAGCGACATAAACATAAATATTATATCAGGGAGAAATGACATCCGAGGACATGATTACCTCAATATATGCTCTTTTCACGGTCTCTTGCCAGCCCATACCTTTCCTACTCATCAAAGTGGATCTTGCTTAGACCACTTCATTATTAAAACAAGTCAACCATTATGTACTTTTGTTACTAACTCAACAATCACAGATCATCACGCAGTCTTACTAATAATAAAACTATCACTTCATAAAAATAAATGCACACACAGCTATACTAAACTAAACATAGGAAACCCCGCATTTGATATACCTAACATAGATTTTGCCTCGCTTTACTCATGTGCTGACCCCAACATTTCACTCGATTAATCAATTATAAAATTATCTAAAAAACATAAAATAACAAAGCCTTGGATTACACAAGGTCTTTTGCGATGCATTAGGCATAGAGATAAACTACATTTGTTAGCAAAAAAATCACCTGATAATGAGATTATGTCTGTGACTTACAAAGGTTTTGTAACAAACTTCTTAAGAAATTAAAACTTCAATATAAAAAGACAGAACTGGAATAGGCGAGAACTAATAATAAGCTAGTTTGGAAATTTACACAATCCTGCTCTTTTATCACAAAACCTCGAGAATCAGCTGTAGACCTGCTTCAATCAGAATCAAATCCAACTCTAGCGTTGAATAAAGTTAATATTCTTTTCGCTAATGTCGGTAACGTATTAAGCGAAAAAATTACATCTCAGAGCAACATTTCATCACATCATATCGCGTATCTCAAGCCTTAAATCTTTTGTTTTATTAGACACTGATGTTGACGAAGTGGTCTAAGTAATAACGGGTCTGAAGGACACTTATGCGGTAGGATGGGATAATATACCTACGACCATAGTCAAAAGATTTAAGCACTTCCTTGCGCCTCCTTTAACGCATATTTTTCAAATCTGTTTGTCTGAAGGGATATTTAAGTCTTTGAAAAAGCTATTATTATCCCAGTGCACAAATCTGGCGACAAAAAATGTGTAGATAATTACAGGCCAATTTCAATTATGCCAACTTTGTCTAAAGTTTTAGAAAAATAATAAATCACATATTAGTAAAATATTTAGAGCCTAACAATATACTTTAAGACAGGCAGTCGGTTTTAGACCCCAAAGAACAACAAATCAAGCAGTTCCCATGTTGACTGATCACGCAGTAGCTAACACGGATAACGGGATGCATGCTATTGGGATCTTTTAGACCTTGCCAAAGCTTTCGACTCTGTTTCAGTTTCTATACTACTAAAAAAGCTTGAAAGTGGGAATAAGAGGTACACAATTAGAATTATTTACAGACTATCTTAGGGACAGATATCAATGCGT
This sequence comes from Catocala nupta, assembly GCA_963675205.1. Classification (NCBI taxonomy): domain Eukaryota; kingdom Metazoa; phylum Arthropoda; class Insecta; order Lepidoptera; family Erebidae; genus Catocala; species Catocala nupta. The sequence goes on from OY776098.1 coordinate 16,112,402, forward strand.
AAAAATTGGTAAATGCTTCAGTTCAGATATCCTCAATGCCCCTTGTGGGGTTGTTCCTCAAGACAGTATACTTGGAGTTATACTGTTCCTGATCTACATAAATGACCTATGCAACCTAAAACTCCAAAATGGTATCATAATGTCTTATGCAGATGATACAGCCCTATTATATTCACGGGAAAAACTCGGACTGAAGCAACTACACACACTCAGCATGGCTTCAATACAGTTAGTAAATGGCTTTTTATAATATACTAACCCTAAATACCCAGAAAACAAAATATATTCACTTCTCAATGAGCAACAACACACATGATTCACCTAACGACATATTATTTGCTCACAATAATAAATGTTAATTACACGCTGACGCCGCATGCACTTGTCCTACTTTAGAATCAACACACTTTATAAAATACCTCGGCCTAACGCTTGACGCTAATCTAAATTTTCGCAATCACATTGAGTTATTATGTAAGAGAGTACGAAAGATAATATTTATTTTTAAAATCATTCGTGGAGCTGCTAATTTTAAATTACTAAGACAAGTATACCTGTCACTATGCCAGTCAATCATATCTTACTGCATTACCTCATAGGGTGGAACATCGAAAACGATGTTATTGCCACTGGAACGAGCTCATCGGGCTATTTTAAAAGTGGCGACGTTTCGACCTTTCCTGTTTCCTACCTCTGAGTTGTACCAATCCACTAATGTCCTAACTGTTCTCCAATTACTTATTCTGCACACCGTGCTTAAACAACATGCACTACTTCCAATCAGACCACTTCCTCCAGACAAGAGACGAAAAGATTTAGTATGTACGAAGCTGCGTGCCAAACATGCCTTTGTAAATAAATTCTTCTTATTCCTAGGACCATTTTTATATAATAGATTAAATAAAATTTTAGATATATATAGTCTAAGTTATAAATAATGTAATGCTATTTTACCAAACACCTGCAAACACTGACCTACTCCGATACGGAGAATTTGCTTACAGTTGTAATTTTTTGTAAGTAGAGAAATAGCCAGGTCAACACAGGTTTAAACCTAGATCAGGCAACCACTTTATAAAAACCTAGCGCTTGAAATTAAATTAGAATGCACAATGTCGGCCAATTAAAGTGTACCTAAGTAAAACATATTCCAGATTAAGGATAATTATAATTTATTGTAGTATAATATTATTTTAGACTAATAACAAAAATGTATACCTATGTATTATTATTGAATAAATTATAATTATATTTAAAAATAATAAATAACCAAGATGGCAACTATGAAAATATAATTTTATTTGTTGCGATTTTGATGAAACGATAGATACTTAAATAACTAAAACTGTTACAATCTACAGTGTTTCAATTATCAGTATTTTGAATTCTTCATCGGAGTAACGATTGATTACGTTATGTAAATCGTTAGTTACGTTTTTCACAATCTTTTCAATGATTTTGTAGAATGGTATTGTTCATCTGAACCAATGACGTAATATAAATAGACGCGTCATGCATGAACATCACGGCACTCGAAAACAGCGTAAATACTATCGGTAGCTAGACAGCTACATAAACGCACGAAGAAAGGGAAAGAAAATTAAATGTCATTTACGGAATTCCTGTTGTTAGAGAGAGATAAATATATTTCTTTAATTACGTTGTCATTCTGTAGTGTATCAGTGCATGCTCATTGACCGAGCGCGAACGCTAACGGCACGTGACTAACCTCAGGCAGGCGCCAGCCGCCATTAGAAGGCAACGAAAAAAAAACATTTCTCTTGATACTTACGCATGAAATGATACTTTTTATCTTTCAATGTTGCAGTATAATTTTTACATTTCCTAAAAACAGGACGGCATTTTTTATTTGTTGTTGAGGAAGTTATTCACTCATGTTACTTTAATGTCACGTACGCGGCACTGGTTGGTACGTGACTAAATGGACTTCTGGTAATTACCTTGCATTCATGTTGCCACTACAGAGCGTGAGCAACGTATCTGTAGTTTATATATCGTTGATCTGAATTGGATGAACTAGTACTTTCTGGAGCATTATTGCGACGCACTAACAAATATCCTACAGTCGCCGTAAAATACATTTTTATTGTATTTGAATGTAAATTAATTAAACACTCCACAAAATTATGCAATACTAGATTTTGCCCGCGGCTTTGCTCGCGTTAATGTAGATTTATGTTAAAATATATTTTTAGTAACCGTTATGTTATTCCGATGAATTAACAATAATAGGTAGGTACTGTAAAGATTTATCAAAATCGTAAGTAGTGAAAGAGGAACAAACATCCATCCATTCTCACAAACTTTCACATTTATAATATTAGTAGTATATTATATATTTTTTTAATATATAAATCCAGTTAATCAATAACTATAAGAGTTTATTGGTCAGACTTACAAATTGTAACCGAATTTCTTTAAGGTTTCGCTTTTTTTTATAATTCGCCATTTGTATTATTTACATCAACACCAAAACACGCCATTATCCGTTCCACTTGAGTTTACAATTGTAACGCTCGGAAACAAATGGAACGGGAAAAACAGTGGTCGTGAGCGTGAGTGTCGTGAGCTCTAAGTGGAACGCACCCCTATTGAGATTGATAGGCTGATAATAATAAAAAAACAATGAATCATGAATCGTGCGTGATTCGGAACGCAGCAAAGAGCCATAGACGATTTGCATATTTTTGACATTTGATAACATATTATCTGTTTCTTTTTGGCACATGAATATTTGTATTGGAAAAAAGAGATGAGTATTGGCCGGGTGTGCGCATTCGCGCAGACACATCTACTAATACTACTAATAATTTGGTGGCTTGGCGCTACTGGCGCGCTGACGTTAGTAGTTTGTACTGCCAAACATAGGTAACCTAACTTAACAAAAGGTTTCTTTATAAAAAAATGTATTAATGGCAGTCAGGGTAAATTGCTCTGATTGTTTTTTTGACATAATATATATTGTTGTGTCATGGTAAGTTATTTTAATGGCATCATTTCTATTTCACCGCTCTAATGCAAAGCCCTACGCTATGTATCATCATTTGTAACTTTCGTTTTATAATAAAACGAAGTTACAAATGATGCAATAATACATTTATTGCATTGATACACACAGCTCATACTTGTGACTTGGATAATAACTGCAACTGTCAAAGTCTTACTCGCACATCAACAATTAAATACTTGGGTATTGTAATAGATCATTGTTTAAGTTGGTCTCCCCATGTAGACGAACAAGGAAATTAATACCCATCTTCAAAAAACTAAGTTTCTGTAGATACAGAAACTCTGATATGTGTCTACTTCGCCCCTGTCTGCTTCAATACTACATAGTACCTAACATGGGGTGGAATGAGTAGGACAAATCTGCTTCCCTCAGAACGCGCTGAAAGGGCTATACTGAAAGTAATGTTCGGCAAACCCCGAAGATATAGCACTGACCTGTTATATAGCGAATGTTCGGTGCTCATAGTGAAACGAAACCCATATTAAAACGAAATAAAACCAGAATTTGTCGGTCGGAGCGACATAGAACCATGACCGTTTCGACCCCAAACGGCTCAAAAACATAATCCCCTGCCAGGTTTTTGTATTTGCGCCGTTTGAGAGTCTCCGCGGATACAGCAGCAGCGCCAGCACTACTCGCCGTGCTGGGAAGATGTGATGGCGTAAGGGTGTCTATACACGTTGCGTCCCACACCAAGGGCCAACCCATCTTCCAAGGCATCGACATACCGTCCGGTCTCTCCCCATCGTCACGTGCCAAACCATTAGGTTCAAGATGAGCTGGTACGCCGGCGGTGACAAAAGCACGACGGATAATGTCATTAAGGTTGGCGTGCCGCGAAAAAAGGCCGGCACTCCTGCTACATGATAGGCCATGGTGGCCAAGGCCATCGACGGCTTCACCACAGTGACATCGATGTGAAGAAACACATGGAGCACCTAGACGAAGGCAAAAAGCGATGCGGAATGTTATGTCGTCCAACATAGTGCCTATGTTGGACGATGGCTTGGAGCCAAAGACCCGATTCCCACTCTCCCACAGCCAATAAACGGGCACGCTCAGCAACATTAGATGGCAAATCAGAGCTTGGACAGATCATTTTCCAAGTGGTCACTGCGTCGGACTTGCACGACACTTCAGAATTAACCAGTGTGAGAGCTAAAATTTTCCTGGTCAATTCTTCAGTGCAGTGGACTGAAGACAGGAACGCCGCTAAACTGACATCACTAATTTTGCGAACGCCGAGGCCACCCAAGCGAACTGGTAGGGTTGCCTGGAGACATACTCGGTCGTACAAGACCAAATTTAAAATTTTGCTAAATGTATGCCGATTAGTATCGTCGATTTTATCCAAAAGTATTAAATGCTTCCAAAATTGAGAGGAACGGAGGGCATGTGTGAATTTAGGAACGAAGAGGCAATAACGAATTATTGTATAAGCAGAATGAATATTAATTTTGAGTAGTCTTTATTATTATTATTGTTTATTGATTTATTGTTTATTTGTGTAGTGTGGTGTGGGTACTAAAATGTTTGTTTTCTTAAGGAGGTTTTTGTGGCGTCTACTAATAGATAACTAAGTACCTATCTATTAAATTAAATCCTACAGCTACTCTCACAGGCCTCGCAGCTATGCATCTTTTATAATAATAGCCCACTAATAAAATTATTACTTACATATTTATAGGGCATTTCATGCTATCTTGACTGAACATTTCGATTTTCATTTCATTTTTAATTGGATCGAATTTTGTTGCCTTTTTCTATTCTGTGATATATGTAATAAGGTATTGGTGCCAATTCTGTTGTCACAAAATTCTCTAATCTTAGCTAAAAATCTCTAAAATTTATTTTAGTCCTATCACGTTTAGCGATTTCAGAATACAAAATGTCGTTTGACAGGACTAAACTAAATTTTAGAGATTTTTAGCTAAGATTAGAGAATTTGTGACAACAGAATTGGCACCAATAACTCATACCTATACATAATTGCTTATGTTAATTATACACAACGAAACGTCGAAACTGACAGTAACAGAACAGAAAAAAGATTCAGTTCAGGTAGGTAATATGACAGTGTCTTATCTATGAATATTACTACCTATCTATTACATAAGTCACAGCCCTATAGCTAACCTGAATTTTAAAAGACCTGCCTCACCTCCCTCCCACCAATTCTTAAGATTTTTGAAAAGCTGGCATGTGCACTTTGTTTGCTTCACAGGGTGATGAGGGTGTCAGTGTGGAGAAAAAGGGTGGTGGTGGAGGTACAAGTGGCTTTAAGCGGAGTCATAATACTGCTTCAACGCGAAAGTATATACATAATTAAAAAATCTAGAGTTTAGGTTGAGGCTGGGGCATTGAGTACTGGTAGTGAAATTGATAGTCCTCCAACTGAAATAAATAATGATTTAGATATTGCTTCTTCTTCTGGTCAGTCCATGTCGACTGCTTTAACAGCGTCATCATCATCAACTATAACTAGTGGCTTGTCATTGAACTCTGATTTTGCTTCAGATATCGGAAACTATATTTCTGTTAAAAAAACATGCATGAATTACCTGATGTAACTAAAGCTGTACTACTATAAAAACATTGGGTGCCTCCACCTAACTATGATTTTCCGCACCAAGTTTAGCAAAAACACGGTAGGTACAAATACATTTCCAAAACCACATCTTGAAATTTTCAAAACCACATCTTGAAAATATTGGCTTGTGCACATAAAGATTTATTGCAAATATTGTGCCTTATTTATCACTCCATCTGCCTCTGATTTCATTAGATCGAACCCTGGACGTCTTGTGAAAGAACCATTGAAAGCCTTTAACAACTTATAGGTGAAGGCGGGTTATTACTGCATCAACGTAATCATTACCATAAGATAGCCGTTGAAAGTGGGAAAAAATTTTCGACGTATTTTCATAAACCTGAGGTTGATATTGCTCACCAGATTTCTACTCAAAAAATGGTTTAAGTGGCAGAAAACAGACATCGTTTACGATCAATTATAAAAACTATAATATTATGTGGTCGTCAAAATATACCATTACGTGGCCACAGAGACGATGGCCAGATTTTTAGCATGAACACCGATCATAGTGACGTCTCCTCTTCAGAAGAAAATTGTCGAGCTCTGTTGAAATTTAGAATAGATGCAGGCGACTCAGTTCTCGAACGCCATTTATCATCAACAAGTTCTACAGCGACTTACATAAGCAAAACTGTACAGAACGAACTTATAGACGTTTGTAAATAAATGATTCCGGAAACTATTTTAGAAAACTTCAAAAAACGCTAGGTTTTTCGCTATTCTTTTTGATGAGACTACAGATATTTCTCATACCGAACAGATGAGTCTATCATTCAGATATTTTAATGATGGTTTTATTAAGGAAGATTTTACGTGCTTCTGCGACGCTTATGAAATGCTAAAAATGCCTCAATGTGAAGAAGGAGGTAGCTTAGATGGCACAAAAGAATATTGGTTAACAGGCATCGCATTACCGAAAATCGTGGAAAATCTTTGCTAAAATTTGATACAGATTTAGGTTTTTGTGTAGGGATAGGAACTGACAGCTGTTCAGTAATGGCATCCGGTGCAAAAGTGCTGTTCAGGAACTCTCTAAAAAAGCCATTCACGCAAAACGTTGTCCTTGTCGCAATCATGTCTTAAATAACTCCTTGGCTAAGACATTAAACGTCGCTTCATGTAGAAACACAACTGGGACAATGAAAAATATCGTAACGTTTGCTAACGCTTCTGCAAGACACCATCGAGTATTCTCAGAGGAACTTGATGGTTCAGCAATTCAAAGTATATGCAAGACACGATGGGTTAAAAGACACGATGGCCATTTACAATTCCAGGGTAATAATCTGGTTAAAATTTGTAACGCACTGGAGAGAATATCGACATGGCAAGATAATAAAACTTCAAGTGACGCTCACTGTCTCTTAGAAATACTACGTAGCTCTGATTTTATTATATCATCGATATGCCTAAGCGATATTCTTGGTAAGAAAACAAAACATTTCAAAAGGATTTATATGTAAGAAATTTTTCTTTAAGCAATGTAATAAAATGTTTTTTTTAATATTTTTGGAACTACTGTTTCGTTGAGCCAATTCCTGCAAACAGCATCGGTTGATATTAAAAGATCCACCGATGCAGTGAAGGATGTTATGGAAGTATTACGATCGAAACGCAAAAAGGCTGAGTCTGTATTCAAGCAATCATTTTCAGAGGCGACAGAACAAGCAAAACTGTTGGATGTTACATTAAAATCCCCACGTACAGTTCCAAGGCAAACAAACAGGTCCAATTATGAGGCAAAATCGGTGGAAGAGTACTTTTGGAAATGAAATTACATATCTCTATTAGATTCCATTATTAATGATTTGGAAGAGATATTGTCTCTGGAGGTACTCGATCTACTTCATTTGGGAGTTTTATATCGATACTGGGATATCGATATCGAGACAGTGAAAGTGAAAAAAGTGGTCCAGATGCACCGCCTATTTATTAACGATAGTGAATCAACTGTTATAAATGAATACCGACCCTGGATAACCAAATGGAAAAGAGAATGTGAAAACAATTCGGCCATACCAGACTCGATAGCTCATCTCATTGAAGATTGCGACCAAGATTTGTACCCTAACATAAAAAAAATCTTACAGTTACTTACTGGCACCTCTCCTGGTCAGTGTAGCTACCGCAGAGAGATGTTTTCTACACTTCGCAGAATAAAATCTTGGTTGCGTGGCTCAATGGCACAGGAAAGATTATCCAGGCAAGCTCTCCTAAATATACACAAAGATATGAACCTGGATATCGATGAAATTATCAACGTTTTCGCGAAAAAGAAACGTAAGCTTGAATTTGTAATTTAATTAAGCACCTAAATAAAGTTATGTAATGTAAAATGTTTCCTAGCGCTTAATTTAATTTGATATCCTTTGAAGTAGTAAAAAATGTATCAAAATCGGTTCAGTAGTTGTAATGATATTGATAGCCTAATTAAGTCTCGCCTGATGCATCTCACTTGCTGGTCATGCTTACGACTCCTGAGACAGCGTCAAGAATATATACATATATATATGTATGTTATATTTCACGGTTGTTATATCTTGAGAACTTTATTAAATGATATGCGACACGTTCCATATTTTTTGGTTTTGCTACAGTACTTAGGCAGGTAGGTATTGTAAACAGTGCCTATATGTAACAATTACTGAATTTCCAAGTTAAAATTTAAATACAATATAAATTTAAATAGTTGTAATTGTAGTTTCATGTAAATCAAGCTATCTGATATAAATTTAAGAATACGAAATTAGGTGAAATACCTATGTTATTTGCAAGCAACATTCTGCAACATTAAAGTGAAACAATCACGATCGGAATGCATAATTTTTTTTGTATTACTAGCCGATCCGGCAAACGTTGTTCTGCCATATAAATTCATTCGATAGGGACACCCTTATCACCTGGCAGTATGAAATATAGTTTATGACCTATTCTTATACCTACCAAATATACATAAAAATTCATAAAAATCAGTCGAGCCGTTTCAGATGAGTGCAACCACAAACACAGAAGTAGTTACATCATCATAGCACCTTAATAATATTTGGGCAGAACAAAGCATCAGCTTTCAACATTTTTTGAATGTATTATTGATAATGACACATTTTGCATTAATATGCATCAGATGTACCAAAAAAAAATCATATCGTTCGATATTTAAAATGTTTTTATTGTCACGAAATAGCTGTTTGAATGCATTCATCGTTGATCTATAAGTACGTACACGTAGTACTACAACAAATTTGTGGACTTCAGATGGCCAATTCTCGTAGTAATAATGATTCAAAATAAGAGTTCAGTTCTAGTTTCCATGTTATAATAAATATCACAAATAGTATTCTCCTAAATTAAAATGACAATCAAATGTACATAAAAATTGCATTGCAGTTCACATTTGACATTTATTAGACTAGATCGACACTCTATTTTGAACAGTTTGAAACTTTTACGATAATTTTCTCTAATTTAGGTTCGTTTATGATTCGATTGATTTGATTATCAACCGACTTCAAAAAAGGAGGAGGTTTTCAATTCACCTGTATTGTTTTTATGTATATTATTACCTCAGAACTTTTTCCTATGTGAACCAATTTTAATGATTCATTTTATTTGAAAGCTGATGCTTTTCATGTGGTTCCATTTAAATTTGATCAAGATCTGACCAGTAGTTTTTGAGTTATCCTTAATAATGCGTATTTGGTTGACTTCGACTACATTGATGATGTTCTCATTTTATTACTTTTCGATGTAAAATTAACAAAAAACAACTTGTATAGGATGGTTTGAAAGCGCATCGTAGTATATCGAGGTGATGTTGATAATTTGGTGATGTTCTGATGAAGATATTCGGTGATATACAACGGATTTTTTTAATAAATGGTGACAAATCTGCCGTAATTACTGCAATCACATGTGTATATGTATTGTTTACACAATCCCAAATTGAATTTTGATTGCATTTAATAGGATAGGGTTTATGTGCAACTGTAAAACTCAACACTCAACAAATCAACTTTGGGTATGACTCTAAAGCCATTAGGCACCGGAACTCCGGAATAAAACATAGCAACCTAGCCGTATTTGGAATTATAATGAGATGCACTGTGGCCAAAAATGATTTCCCTGTTCAAATCATTTTTCATGTTAGTCCTAATTATCGTAAGCCTATTACTGCGCTCTTCACAAGTCAAGTTTTTTAAACAGCCCGGTAGGTAGATTTCCTATTTTAAGAAAAGAGATAAGAGGCGGTACACCCTTTCTTCGTTTGTCTCAATTAAATCTGTTTCTCTGTTTCTACATTATGTAATAGAGTGTAAAATAAACAACGCGATAAAATCCGTATATAGTAGTTTAATTTCAATGAAAAGCACTTATTATTTTTGGATGCAGGTAATCGCCACCCCTTAACAAAATGTTGTATTTAAATAAGCCAAGAACTGTATAATGCTTTAAATAGACAACAGTATATTTAAAGAATGTGCAGTTCTTGCATACAGCAGTTAAATAGACATTAGTATAATATTTACGCGTGTTTCTTTAAAAAAATCATTCACAATTTTTATCTATTATTGGTTTTGGCAAGTCAGCATCGATAAAAAATATAGCTGTTATTGGAGTCTTTAAGGTATGTTAAAATTATTGGCCATAAATATTTCAAATGCTCTGTAAAATAATAAAAACAATCGTGCTTTAAAATATTAAACTTGATCTCTACATTTAGAGTAGGTAGTGTCCATATCGCGATTATTGAAATGAAATGAAATTTTCTACTTTTATTCGTTCTTGGACACTTACATGTTCCACGAGCGGGCAGAGCTGAACATGGTACTTGAGATTTGTAATAAGTGATATAGGAAAAATCAGATGTGCAATTTTCATGCCGCAACCATCTACCCTCTAGATGAGAAGTGATAATAATAAAATCCAAACATTTTAGTTTAAATCATTTAGTTACTAATTTTGTATTACTAGATCACTTTACAGTTTATACCAGCGATGTAACTGCTGTATTTACTTAAGTTAAATGATTCTCAGTTTAAGTTACACCCGAGCTTTATTAACATTCTTTGAAGTGTTTTTGCCATAGTGAAGAACCTATGACTTTTGTGTATCAACCATGAATTTCAATAAATATATTAACTATTTTTTTAATTTTCATGGTTATGTTTCTGTTTTAGACGATATTATATAACTGAATTATAATAACTACACGTAAATATATAAATATGTGTGTATAAAATAACATTTACACTTTTAATTTCCATGACATCGTTTATTTAATGAAGTGTTTAATATGCCATTTTCCCTTACTGTTCTGCAATATCTAGTCTCTGTCTCTAGCTCCGTCTTCTCTTAACGCGCGCACGTGCCCGCAAGTAAAAAAGAAACGGAGATATTGTGTTGACGCTCGGCACAGGCAAGTCTAATTGTATGTAGAACGATGGACTTGCCCACGATTTAATAATTTTGTATATTATGTAATTATGCAATTGTACGCAACGTATTTGTGCAATCTATTCTATTATTACTTACGTACTATAAAAGTACAAAGTCACAAGTCAATCCTTTACAGTTTTACACAAGTACGTAATGCAGTACAATGCAGTGCTAGTCACTGCGCCAGTGTTAAAAGCAAGACTGAGATAGATGCAGTGCCGGACCCACAGTTGAGTAAAACATAAATATTATTTTGAGTTCTAGTGGTCACATACAGTTCAATGCTTATAATTACTTTGCTCGGTAAACATTATAGGTAACCCTCGCCACCTATTACATAATATCAAAAACCAACCAACCAAAAAGCTGGTGTTATATGTACCTATGTATATAAAGAATTAAGGTTTGCAACTCAGAAAAACAATAACAAGATGTCAATAAATAAACTGGGTTTAATATCAATCCACAAGAATATCCATATATCCATATCAAATAATCTCAATTTGTAATGCGCGGCTTTCCCGCGATAACCCATAACCACAGATTATTGTATATCTGTATTCATATAACTGAGACCAATAGCCGGGCGGCTAATGTTGCCAGTCTCATAATTTACCTATTGATATTATATATTATAAAATTTAATATATCATACCAATAGGTAAATTGTAAGACTGATTATAATATAATTATATAAATTAGTACAATTAAAAAGGATGCTTACATATAACTCTGGCTATCCCTTCGAGTATATAGAAGTAAGAATATATATGTAAGAATTAATCTTTTAAAATAGAGCCATTTGAAAACAACACCGTATCTAATGAGATAGGTTCAATGGACCCTATTATATTAATTTATAATTATCATCATTAATCGCGAAAAAAATACTGAATGATAATATTTAAGAGAAATACAAAATACCTACATATTCTTCGGTACCTGGTCAATAACAACCTTTTTGCGCTGTATGAGCCTATTTTCTTCTATCATAATAAAATATTAATACTGGTTTTAATATAAAATAAAAGTTAAAAATTGAAAATAGAACTGCTTGAAACAAAATTTGTAGATTACGCTTTTAAATTAATTCTTTAAGATATTATTGCTTTTTTATTAGTGTTCTGTTCATTGTTACTTATATAAACAATGCAACGTTACCAATTGAGTACTTAATTATTCTTTAAATTGAAAATTGTGTGGCTAATCATTATTTTTACACAAGTACATTATATGTTAGTATGTACAAAATTACATTAATAAAAAAATGACATTAATGGTTCAAGGAATAAAACCACGGAATAATATTTGCAACTATAGCTAAAAAAATACCTACAACGCTTTAGAAGAACATGTCTAACAGTGTAAGTACATACATACATCAATAGTAAATAAGCTCATTAACTTTTTGAGCTACAGCGGCGCGTTGATTATCTTGATTGATTTTCAATAATTATCTCTGACATTCTAACAAATTTCGCAGTTATTTACACTTACATTATTATTGTATTTATATACATGTTATAGTGATTAAGTAATGGGAAGTTATACATTAAGTCACAAATTTGTTTAATTTGTGACTTAATGTGTAACTTCCCACGTGGTAGCACGTAGTCATATAATAAAACTGCGTTTGGTTTTATAAAAGCCCAAACAGATAATCTCTTACTTGTACTTACTTCGCAGCCGAAGCAAATCCGAATTACAATTGACGAAACTGATCCCAATGAATTTATGTCCCACCGTGAATAATTAAATTAAATATAATATTGTTATATATACCTACCTTATGAAAATGAATCAACGTCCAAACGTATTTTAATCAACACTGTCATAATAATAATACACATATTCCATTTTAATGACATTGCATTTAAATTCTTTGATAATATCTTGAACTAACAGATTATGTCAATTCATTTAATCACCTTATAATTAGGTACGACATTTTCGTATTTACGAAATAGATGCGAATTTATGCGAAAATTTTGATGTAAATGCGATAAATGCGAATTTTAATTTTTAGTATTTTCTGCGAAATAATAATAATTGTATATTGATATATATGATTCGTTTTTGGCGTCGCTCAAGTAACGCAGATCTTTCCCGGCGCATCGACACATGGTCGACTCTGGCCTGCTCTGTTATTTTGATTATTTAGGTTATTTTGATGGGAAACCATCACGTTTACTCAATGAGTACGAAGTAATTGATGCAACATTAAAAGAAATGCTAATAAAAGCAAACGAAAAAAGCTTCAATAAACGACTCTCCACATGACATGAGACAAACAAGGCTTTCTTTCACATTGGACAATTATTTAACCCATCTGTAACTGCAAGTTTGACTTTAAATCCGGATGTACTTTTAGAAAGATTTTCTAAAATTGCTTTTTTCATAACACTCGCAAAAAATGAGCAAACAGATGGATATACTCACATTCATAGGTTATCTCTTCAATCTATATACAGAAACGAGGATCCCAATGTGAAAGACATTTTGCTTGCTGTACAATGCTGCTTTCCATCCTTTGCTAAAGCAGCATTACATTACAGAGTCCATTCAACAGTGTAGACGCAGAACGGTTCTTCGGCATGTACAATGTCGTCGTAACAGACCGAAGAATAGCTATTAAGGAGTCGAATGTTGAAATTGCAACTATGTTAGCATATAATTAATGTTAATATAGTGTTTCTTTCGAAAATATACGTATTTTTTGTTACTACGATAGGTACCTAAAAAAAATACGAAATGGGTGCGAAATTTCCTTATCATTAAAAATATAAATGCGGAATTCATCTTTTTTATTTGCAAAAATTCCGTACCTCTAGTTATAATATAAATAGTAACAACATTGTGTATATTAAAAACATTGGCAAAATAATAAATTAGGTAATAAATAAAAATATAATTCTATTGATGAAATTGATTCGCAAAACATTAAAATTTATACACGATTGTTTAAAGTGAGCGAGGAATGGGACACGTAAAATATATTTTAGTTGCAATAATACGTCAAATATTATAAAATAAATTTCATCTTTTATCTTTAATAACTACAAGATAGGTGACCACCAAAGTCAAGTTATCAAAAAAAATCTTATAAATACAAACGTAGCCCGAAATATTTAGTATTAATAGCAAATAGAATAATTATTCACTTATTAATCAAAATACTTTTGGATTATGTTTTAAAAAGGTATTCATTTTCATCGGTAGTTGGTAGATAATTAATATAACAAAAATCTTGGAAAATTCTAATCTATTATGTTTAGTCGCGTAATTGCAGAAAACTACATATTAAGTTTTAGCAAATTCTACATTACGTACTTACGGCAAAGTTATACGCAGCACTATAAACAACAATTCGGCAAGACTTTATCTCTTCTCATAGCATATGAAAAAGAAGAGTACTTTTTGTTATGTTCACATCTCGTGGCAAATAAAAATATATTTTATAGGGGTTTGCAACACTTATTGTATTTTTGCACCTAAGTAAAATACACTACTACATAAAAGGGTTTACGGTCTTCGATATCGTAATAAAATTAGGTTAATATTACATTGATAAAATGATGAATCTGCCTACCTTTATAGTTTATCCATCACAAGTTATCAGTACTATTGTGGAATCTGATAGCATTAGTGAGCAGAAATAAAATGATTCGTATTATAGTGTTAGTATTTGTTTGTTTTTATTTATCTAATTTTTATTATTGTTTTCTTTGTTATTTTTCATGTTTTTGGGTGTGCCCTCTTGTGTGCCAAAATAAACCATTTTTCTTTCTTTCTTTCTTCTTCTTTCATTAAGATCAAGACGTGAAACAGAAGAGTCTCGTGTCGCTAATAAATTATATTCAAAACCCTAAAATGCTGACGAGGCGCTTTTGCAGAACTAGAGTGATAAATATTGAGTAGGTGGAAAGAAGGCTTTTAAGGAATTCGTGTACAGTAGATATTTATGACAGATCGAATACAAACGTTAGGCCTGTAATTTCATGAGTCACTAGAAGCACCTATACTTTCATTGAAACGGTACTTGTCTTGCCAGTACGGGGGGAGGGGAGAGGATTACGTCTTGAGATGTCGATTTGTAAATCTGTATATTAAAATATTGACATTTCTTGCTAGTCTAAAATTACATATTAAAATAGTTTTATAAAGAGTCGCAAGGATGACGCCGACACCGCAAGAGTACTCATCGACTCGTCAGGAACTCCTGACGACGCAGCAGCTGGGCGGGAACAGAGTCGTCATATCCGGCATGTCGGGACTCTACCCACAGTCGCGCAACGTCAAGGAGTTTGCAGACATATTGTACAATAAGGTAAATACCATACATTATTGCCATACATATACGTAATTTTAATCTATACCTAATAGATTAGTTGTGACTTGTAAATGACTAAAATAAGCAAATACCATAAAGTGTAGACACAAGGGATTCACGTTTAACTAGTGATGTAAATACTTATGTATATTAATGACATTTTTGTTTATGTTTTATAATTAAACTTTTAACAAATTTGTTCTGCCACAAGAAGAACGAATTCTTCAAAATAAATGTATGTTAATACAACTATTGCAAAACATAAAATGTATCCTCGAGGGCAATGAATCTGGGACACAAACATGTACTTGAATATATCGAAAAGAAATAATCAAAAATTTTTAAATAGATTATGTTTACATTAACAAGAGATTAATATTAGGCAGATACGGTACAGCTAAATCTCCCAAACGACGACACTTTATGTTACAAGAACACATACTGGTATAATACCAACCTTTGTAACACTTACTGGTATAATTTGGTATTCAAATTCTTTAAAAAAAAGGGAATAGTCTATTCCAATCCATTTTGATAAAAAGATAAACAAACCAAATTTTACTTTGACGTTAAATTTATAACTTAATGGTATAAATAACATATTACACACCAGAGTAGTAGAGCCTCGCTGATTACAGCATGAATGGGCCGACCAGGGAAGGACTACCCTCTCACAGAATATCGACGTGAAATAGCAGTATTCCTACTGTTGTGTTTCGTTCGGTGAGTGAGAGTGCCGGAGGCTCAATCACCCTCTTTTCCCCTACCCGCTCCTTCTCCTTCCCACTTCCTTTCCTAAAGGGTCGGCAACGCGCAAGTTATGCCTCTGGTGTTGCAGGGGCTACGGTGAACACTTACCATCAGGTGAGCCGTATGCTAGTTTGCCACCTATGTCGTATAAAAAAAAACATTTAGCCGTATTTTCAGTTTTCACATGATACCTTAAGGTATTTTAAACCAATTGGCGTTTGATTGATAAATAAATATTTAATTCTAAAATCTTAGACGTTATATGTCAGATGAAAAATATCTATAATACCCATATGATTTCTTAAGTTTTAAGTTTTTTAGTAATCGATTAGGTAATCTTTTGCTACAAAAAGATAGTTAAAATTAATAAGCAATCAAAAAAGGTATCGCGGTATTTAGAGAGATTTATACTTTGAATTATTCTGTCAATTGTTGGCAACTAATAAGTCCTTACGTGCAACAGGAAAGTTTACTGTTGCCGATTCGGTGTGCCGAAAGAGAATTTCTAAAGTATAGTTTATCATTTTGAAAAAGGGTGACCTTGAGGTTTTTGCTTGGCCTTAAATCTCACACGCGATAAACATTTGTGAGATCCATAAATAGATTTTCGAGGTCTGATTGTTTGAATGTTTTTAAATTCTATTGCGGCATAAGATATAATACTAGGCGGGAGTTTAAAAAATAGTAAACGGTCTGCGGCTTGCCACTGTTACTTAAGGTGTAGGTTTAGCAGCCGTTACACCTAATAAAAACAGAAATTAAAATATGTTCTGACCATTCTTAAAAATATTATCCTGACTGGCAAGAACACTGCCATTTTGTTGACTAGTACTTTGTGTGCTTTTGCTGACGACTTGGCTTGCTTACGAAATATTGATTCCATACTGATTTGGTGTGTGCTTCGCCTTGGTACGATAACATTTGGAGGGAGTTGTGAAAAAGTATGTAATCCGCCATTTTGTGGCGGCGGCCATCTTGGACCGATTTTCATCAAACATAACTAAGAACACTCCCGACTAAGTCACCTTTCAAACAAAAAAAACAAAATTAAAATCGGTTCATCCGTTCGGGAGCTACGATGCCACAGACAGACACACACACACACACACGCACAGACACGTCAAACTTATAACAACCTCGTCGTTTTTGTGTCGGGGGTTAAAAATACGATAGGTCAAATATTTTATACTAGCTCAGCGTTGTGTACAATGATTAGGTATTATATTACTATATACAATGACTGAATAATATGTTTTGTCGGTAACACAAATACAGTTATTTGAATATTGTCTGGTGTGCAACATTTTATTCATAGTAATGATCGTCATACTTTTTAAGGACGAATGTTTATTTTTAATCTTTAATTAATATAGATAAATCCAGTGACGAAGGCAGATGTTCGCTTTAAGAACAATCATCCAGAAGTCATCCAATATTCTGGTAGTATACCCAGCATAGGGTACTTCGATGCACAATTTTTTAAAGTTCACTCTCGGCTTGCAATTTCAATGGACCCCATGGCAAGAAAGATCCTTGAGCAATCTTACCAGGCCATTTATGATGCAGGTAAGTTTTTTTCTAGTCTATTTTAATAGGATACTTGTGTTAAGCTAGCAATGTTATATGTGGATCATAATAATTTATATGAATATACACACGCACGCATACGCGCACAAGTGCGCAATACCTAGTTACTTGCGCGTTGCAGACTGCAAATATTATGGCGTAGTGGTTTCGATGTTCGCTTTGCTAGTGCCACTGCGCTGAGTGTTGCGGTTTCAAATCTCACGGGACTATAGTTTGTGTAATTCACAAATGTTTGTGCCAGGAAACGTTTTTAGATTATCGCGATTTGTACACATACTAAATATAATGCTAGGTAACGGGTCTTACTCGCGATAAACTATTTAAAAGGTAATAAATACCTATTGATTAGCCGGCGAAAGGGAATAACATCCTTTGGAGTACGTCGATACCTTACTACTATGGAGAACGGACTATATACAGCCTTGATGGAGTATCTCTTCAGTGCTGTTCCAACTTTATCCTTTACTCCTTTTACATACGGCATGTATGCCGGCACTCTGTTGACCTGAGATTGGCTATCCATTCTCCTCGGACAGTGTATCTTACCCTTATATCCGTTGCGCATAAGTACCTCCTGAACATGTGTGAGCTCACTTTCCCGAGATCACGATCGGTGCAAGTCAGCAGAAACGCCGGGCAATCAATAGGTATTTATTACCATTCAAATAGTTTATCGCGAGTAAGATCCGTTACCTAGCATTATATTAAGTAGTTTGTGCCAAGTTTGAGCGTTCTTTGTGTTCGTTGTTTGAATGTTTCTTATAAAGTTTCTCGCGACACAGGAGATACACATGACGCAGGAGAGTCTTAAAAAAAATAGAATACAAAAGGAAACTTATACTAGTCCCTTGCTAATTGTATAGTGCCTATTTAAGGAGCTTAGATACCATACTGATCGTAAAAATACAACACAAGCTTGTTTGGCTCTGGTCTTTTGTGTAGTGGAGCCATTGCCTCGTCAGACCTACCTGATTTGCCTAATCCCATGTCCAAGTGAATAAGTCAGGATCTCGCTGTACTCTAGCCTATCATATGACGCGATGTTTTATATTATCAAGAGGGTAATATGAAACATATAGTCATATTTTACATGAAATATAGTTTCAGCTAAACTTTTTTACAGGGATCAATCCAGAACAACTTTCGGGAAAAAAAGTAGGCGTTTATATTGGCTCATGTTTTTCTGAAACAGAAAAAGGATTTATTTATGAAGGTAGTACAAGCCGTGGTTTTGGCATAACTGGGTAAGTAGGTACATACATATAAAAGAAATAGAATAATATAATATACAGTTTGTCCGGTAGTTAATAGATAACCTTGAAATGTCTTATAGTAGAAAATACGGCCGTTCAAAAAAAAAAAGATAAATATCTATCCTAACTACCACCTGAGATATGTTTTTTTTAATTACCATATTTAATTGAAATTAAACTACTATATACGGATTTTATCGCGTGGTTTATTTAGCACTGTATAACAAAATTTTGAAATTATTACACTACTACTAATTTTATTTTACTAATTTATAAGCTAATAAAATTATTTAAACTATTAAAGCATAGGCACCCGCATAAAAGAACACATAGCTGACGTAAAACACAAACGCTCGTTGAAGTCTGCTGTGTGTGAACATGTACAACAGGGGACCAACCACTTCCTGAGATTTGACAAACCACAGATTCTCGCTAAAGAACACCGATTCCTACAAAGGATGCTTCGCGAGGCTATTGAAATCAAAAAACATCCCAATTTCAATAGAGAAGATGGTTGGAATGTACCACCAGCTTGGGATCCAGTACTTCAAATAGTCAAACCCAAGAAGAAACAAACCACAGCTAGACTTACACTGGAACATTGAGACAACTACCATCTTAGTCTCCCCGTGACCATGGCTGCTGAAAAGCAACCGAAACGTCGGGGAAAGTGTAAACCAAAAATAAATAGATTTAATAGTTTAAATAATTTTATTAGCTTATAAATTAGTAAAATAAAATCAATAGTAGTAGTGTAATATTTTCAAAATTTTGTAATACAGTGCTAAATAAACAACGCGATAAAATCCGTATATAGTAGTTTAATTTCAATGAATAACATTCGCGTAAACAGAAGACAATATTATACCATATTTAACTTTCTTGTACACTACCACTACAGAAATGAATGAATTCCATCGGTTTTTTGTTGTTTTATTATTAAACACTAATTATGCTAATAGATAGACAGTCAAAAGTATGACTAGCTTATTATTGTTGTTTTCATATTTTTCTGAACGGCCTTAAAGATAAAGATAAAGATTATTTATTTTGTGAAACATGAGTATACAATACCTGTGCCTTCTACTGTGCCTACCAATGCCTTCAGTTCTACTATAAGATATTTCAAGGTTATCGATTATTTACCGGTCATACTGTATATACATATATATTAAAAATAGAAACTGCGTTAAAAAGTTAGGCTAGTCGGCAAAGGTAGGTAGAATGCGTGTTTACGTATAATAGAATATTTTTGTGCGGGTTGTAGTGCGTTTTGGCATGAGTAGCTAAAATGTCGAAGGAACAAAGTAGATGTGGTGATAATTTTCAATACTACATAGACATTAATTGTAAATTTATGCTGTAAGGACCATGTGTTATTGTTTTGATGTATTCTGTGTTTGTTTTCCATGATGTAATTTGTGAGATTAGTGTGTTTTATATTGGTGTTTGAAATTGGTTTAAAAAAGACAAAGAACTGTTACTATTTGCGAGTTGTAGAAGGGTGGTTATGTCAATAGCGATATGCTTTTCGCCATCCACTTTCTGCAAGAGAGCCTGCCCAAATGAGGTCCAGCATATAGTTCTGTTACGGCTAGTGCCATCTGACGGCACTGTGGGGAAGACTCGGTAGTCCCTTCTAATAATTTATTACAGCACCATCTATTGACATCTTGCGGAACTACGTAGTTTCGGTGCGAGCACAGTAGAGAGAGCGCTAGCACATTCTCGAATCATCGTACTGTTGCGTGCCGGGTATGGCTTTTCTGGAGGACTCCAGAAGCGCTTTACCCGCGTATAAATAGAGCGTACGCGGACCACCGAGTCAGTTTACAATCGTAAGCGGTCAAGTGTTCATCGAAGCGAACGGAAGCGAAAATACTACGAAGTTTGAAGCAGTTACGGTGGAAAAGTGTAGTATATTGTTTGTTGTGTTTTAAAGTTAATTGTGTGCTAGAATAAAACGTGTTTTAGTCGGTAATATTGTTTTATATTCTTATCCGTCGAACCCAGCACGTAACAGTTCTTTTTAAGCAAAATTGGGAGCGTATAGTAGTATGCACGTTTATTGGGTCCATCGACTTTCATGTGTACTGTACTAAGCTTATGTTGCTTGTTAGTGCGTTAATGTGTGCCTTTTTACGATCTTGTCCTTGATGGCAGAAAATACAAAATTTTAATCTACATCTTATATATAAAATTCTCGTGTCACAATGTTCGTTCCCGTACTCCTCCGAAACGGCTTGACCGATTCTCATGAAATTTTGTGAGCATATTGAGTAGGTCTGAGAATCGGCCAACATCTATTTTTCATACCCCTTAGTGATAAGGGTTGTCCAAACCTAATATTATTATTAAATCTTTTGGTCAGAATTTTTTTTGTGGCAAAACAACGTTTGCCGGGACAGCTAGTATATATATAGAATATATATCTAGATATTCTAATAATAGTTATATTTTTCATAATCAGATGCAGTAAAACAATGTTCGCCAACCGTATCTCGTACTGGCTAAATGCCAAGGGACCATCGATGTCTATGGACCAGGCATGCTGCGGTTCTATTGCTGCTCTGGAACAAGCGTACTTGGCCATTAGCCGCGGCGAATGCGAAGCTGCTATTGTCGGGAGTTCTTTCTTGTGTCTGCATCCGCAGTCTTCGGTGCACTATGGAAGGTATGTCGTATCTATGAATTATCATACGATTCATTTCAATTTAACGAAATGGTTTTTAACCACAATAATTATTACAGACTTATAGAGATGTGTAATGACGGTAAAACGAAGTGTTTCGATGAACATGCTGATGGATGCGCTAAATCTGAAGCCATCAATGTTTTGTTTATGCAAAACGCAAAGGATGCTCTGAGGTTAGTTACTACGAAAATTTCATTTAGTTAGTTAGTTTCAGTACGCGAGTAAACCATACCTGTACCATACACGTAGTGCCTCAGCACATTTGCTGTGATGCTTTTTTTACCAGCTTGTGTGATACAATGTGGGAGGAAATACGTGTCTGTTCAGAAGTGCGCTTAAAGTAAAGATTGACTGCTCGTTGCAAGGTTAACAATAGCGACCCCTCTGAAACTGTACCACTTTGACATGATTCGAATTTTTTAAAGTCCACCACAAAGTTGGTCTTCGGTCTTCTTCTTCAACTTTGTGGCCGGTTGCGGTAGTAACCGCGCACATGCTACGTAAACTTTCTCTAAAGGAATAACTTGGAAGATGTGCAGTATAGGTGCTAAACTTATATCTTTTAAATTCAAATTACAGAATGTACGCCGAAGTAATGCACGTTAAAACCGAATTTACTTCTGTACCGAAGACAGAAACTGGACCAAAATTAGGATTTCACAGAAACTTAAACAGTTCAGCAAATTTTATAAAGAGATTCTACGATGATATAAAAGTACCGCCGCAGGTCATTGAATATGTTGAAGCTTTTGGTTCTGGTAGGTTTTAAACCTGACATTAACATTATGAACAACGTGAAATAAAAAATACCTAGGTAAAATAATATACTATCCAATTCACATATTTAAGGAATATAAAAAATATGTCTATGATTTAAAATTCAAGTAATATCTTATAACCTCAATTTTATAATTCTGTGCTTTCAGCTTTGTTTGGCATTTTGAATTTACTTTACTATAGGAGAGATATATACATAATATTATGGATGTATTGTACATACATAATATTATTTTAAATTAAAATTATTTATCATTTAATAAGTCCGTCTGTAATTATTTCTTTATATGTATCAATTACCCAATAAAATGAAATCTCTACCATTACAGCTGCACCTGAGGTTGATAAAGTTGAGTTACAAGTTATTGAAGATGTTTTCTGTAAAAATAGAGATGATCCACTATTCATTGGCAGTGTCATGTCTAACATCGGCTATGTAGAGGCGGCTTCGGGCATAGCTGCCATAACAAAGGTATTATTAATTACTATGGTCTTTCAGAAGGAATCATAAACTATTAAAACTTTTAAAAAATTTGGCATTATATTATAAGTGTGTTTTGTGTGTTCGAAGAATTATAATCTTAATTATTCACATGTACCTACATATATATATAGGTGCTGCTCGGCTACCATAACGGTGAACTGGCTGCTAATCTGCACTGTGAAAATCCACGCCAGGACATTGTGGCAATCCGCGAGGGACGCATGCGCGTCGTTACTGAACACCAACGCTTTCGTCGAACGTACGTCGCCGTCAACGGTTTGTCCGTCACCGGAGTCAACTCACACGTGCTTCTGCACGGCCTCTATAAGCCCAAGGTAAGCAGACATACGCACATGGACTCATTTCATAGATTGTTACACAAAACTTATCACAAGTTCGCCTAACAGGACGTTAATCGCTACAAGACCAATATACCACACTTGGTTACTATATCTGGCCGACACGAAGAATCTGTAAAATATGCTCTAGACATTTTAAAATCAAGTCCAATAGACCCTGAACAATTGGCACTGTTACACAACATACACCGCACGAGCATCTCGGGGCACGTGGGCAGAGGATTTATTATACTGAGTAAGTTATATTGGTTCTCAAGTAAAAGGTTTTATTAATATTGGAATGTTTACTTATATTATTCAAATTAATTCATCATTCGTAATTTTAGACACAAATAAAGATCAAGAAACAGTGAGTCTATGTGAGAAAGTTGAATACTTCGACAATCAGAGGAAGCCACTGTGGTTCGTGTACAGTGGGATGGGCTCCCAGTGGGCCGGCATGGGAGCGCAACTCATGCGCATACCTATCTTCGCTGCGGCTATACAACGGTACTCAACAATCAATTTAATAATAATATAATAATTACATATTACACGGTTCTTATATTTATTTCAATAATAATTGTAGATGTGACAAAGTTTTGGCGCCTAAGGGACTTAACATCAAAACCTTAATTACTTGTCTTGATGAAAGCATATTTGATAATATTTTACATTCATTCGTGGGAATAGCTGCTGTTCAAATAGGTCTCACTGACATCCTTCGTGAACTTGGATTGAAGCCCGATGGAATCATTGGTAAGACGAACATGTTTTTACAGTAAACAATTTGTGGTGAATAAAATAACAATAGAGACCACCACGATAAACTTCTGCTGGCGATTGGTATTGCTGTTCTTGCAATAATATATAATTATACATTTACTAATAATCTGCAGGTCACAGTGTGGGAGAGTTAGGATGTGCTTACGCAGATGGTTGTCTAACTGCAGAGGAGATGATACTGTCTGCGTACTACCGTGGTTTGGTGTCGCTAGAAACTAAATTCATACGCGGCTCTATGGCTGCAGTCGGCATGGGCTATCAAGAAGTAATAATTAAATCATATTATTTTAAAGAGCTTCTTTATCATAACGACGAGCCTATTGCATATTGATTAACATAGCCTTGAAGATACATTTTCCAAAGTGCAACAACCTACAATTATTATGAATTTAATATATTAAGTTCTTACTTTATTGGTGGAGGGGTTTCTGTAGTAAAATAAATCGTGTTATCTTTTACAGATTGTCAAAATATGCCCACCAGAGATTGAAGTGGCTTGTCACAATGGACCAGAATCTAGTACGCTTTCTGGACCTACCGATGTAATGCGTGAGTTTGTCGCTGAACTGACTGCTAAAGATATCTTCGCTAAGGAAGTGCCGTGCTCTAACATCGCGTATCACTCGCGATATATTGCGGATGCTGGTAAGTTTGACGTTTTTATGATAGAAGCGTATCAGCTTGTTATTCTACTGGCAACGTAGTAAACCAAAATGTTGATGGCAGGACAAATTAATTAGCTACAGGAGAGACTGGTGCAAACTAGCGCATAATAGGGACATGTGGCAAAGCGAAAGGGAGGCTTTTGTCCTGCAGTGGGACAATACAGGCTGATAATAATAATAAATAATAATAATATCACCGTCTGCCCATCCGATCGAAGCTATTGGAGTATTCAGGGCAGACACCGTTTTTCTTCCGTAGTTACCAATATACCGGTCCATTAAACACCCATTCTCATAACCCATATGTAGGTGTTCCATCCCACATTTGATTAAAACTCTCGAAAGGTCTTTTCACGTTGGACCTATATCTCCTTAATAAATAGTTATATTAGTCGATATTATTAGATATATCTAAATATCCGTTTGTAGGAATACGCCCTAAAACTGAGTACAAATGTCAGAATAATATGACAAGTAAGATTTAAATAGAGTATGTGTGCCAAGGAATACGTAGGTACTTCTTGTAAAGTTATTAAAGTCTGCTGTAAACAATCCATATATGCTTTCAATGTTTAAACCAGAGGTTGGCAACTAGCTATACAAAATGAAGAAGATTCAATCTTGATAACATAGTTCAGCATTAAAATACCTGTCAACTTCTTTTTGCACCACAGCGCCTGCATTATTAGAATATTTAAAAAAAGCAATCACATACCCAAAAGCACGAAGTGAACTTTGGCTTTCAAGTTCCGTACCGAAAGACAAATGGGATGAGCCTATTGCAGAATTATGCTCAGCAGAGTATCTCACGAATAATCTACTGGTAAGAGAAAATCATTGTAAAATATATAATACTATAATTTATTCTCACTCAACGTTTGATTGCATCAATTTAATACTCACACAGAGCCCAGTACTGTTCGAGGAGACATCGCGATTGATACCACATAACGCTGTATTACTGGAGATAGCTCCACACGGACTGCTCCAAGCCATTCTTAAACGTTCAATGCCTTCTACGTGTACTAATATACCACTCACCAGACGAAATCATACTGAGAGTTCATTATTTCTACTCGAATCTATTGGCAAGTAAGTAAAAAATAAGTAAATTGTCACATTTTTATTTAAATTGCTGTTTGCTTATTAGCGATTTAAAATATAAACAGAAGCTTTTGGAACTATCCTTTCTAATTAGCCAAAATTCTTACAATGACTAGACTTGTGGTTTACTGGCGATTGAATTAGATGTTTAAACGGGTACAGGTCCCCAAGGTTACATTATGCGACGGTGGTATATCCTGCCCTAAAAGTTTATATCATAGAAATCCTCGATACCATGCAGAAGACAGGTGTAAGCAAAGCTGCTTATGTGTGACTGTCGAACTGAAGCAGAAGTCAATTTTCCAAGAAGGAGCAAAAGAAAAGCTATGTTATGTACTATAGGATTCATTAGAAAACTTATAACGAAATATAATAATCAAAATGCATGATGACTTACCCCAGTGAGACTTGACACTAATAAGCTACAACAGCTAACTATAACATCGTATCGTAGAGAAGGAAAGTATATTTTATATCTTGACAAAAATTATGTTAATACTCATAACGATTCAAAATATTGGTAACCAAAGGATCAATACGGCGTGCTGTCTCATATTGGCAAAAGCGACGTTTGATCATCGTACATTGTGGAGGCCAAACTGGATTTGTAGACAAAGCACTTGTGATATTTAAATCCAAAATTAAAACAGGTGATCATCACGATTCTATGAATTTCGTGACTTTCAGAAAATGAATGAATAATAAATGGTGGTATATTAGTATACCACCATGTTCTGTTATTAATGAATAAGGCAGCTTATCATTAGATTCGAGAAGAGAGAAAAAGCCTACTATGGCTTCTACCAAGCCAGCTATGCATGATTGGCTACGACGGCATGACGTGCCTTTTGATGATAAACTTAAAAATAATGACTTGTTTAAATTAATTAAAAGCACAATTCACATAAAATATTTACAAAATTGACGAGTTATTAAAAAAGAAATGGACATAAAGTGTTACGTTTGCCTCCATACCACCCAGACCTAAACCCAATCGAGTTGGTCTGGGGCGATATTAAAGGACAGTTAGCACAAAAAGTATCGACTCTAATTTACACCATAAAATATATGTTGGAGGGATTATTTGCTGGATATTCGGTAGAGTGTTAACCTACATGGTTAACACAATGCTCCTTAAAGTCGAGGACGAATACTGCAAACATGACGGCGTTCTAGATTATGTTGTTGAATTAATGTGCTAGGACTATTCAGATGATTCTGATAATAGTTGCTTTGAAAGTGAAAAAGCTCCAGTAGTTTTAATATGGACATAACTGATTGATTAATCATTCTAATTTTTTTATATTTTATTTTACATAACTTAGTATATTACCTTATATTTTATTTTGTTACCTACACATAGTTGTTTCATTCATGTAGTCATTAATTTTATAATAAAAATAATCACCATCTGTTCACCGTTATCTGTTCACGGTTAAGAACTGTCTAGTGCACATTTCACCTCTTGTGTATCACGCTACGAGCATCCGCCGTCCGCATCTCTCCCGGTCCTCGTTCACGTCCTACCTCCGCGCCCCGCAGGCGAAGACTCAATTAAGCGGTCTGCTTATAGTTAAACAGATTTTAAAATATTTTTTATAAATGCGTCGAAATGAGTGACACAACCGTCATGTCAAATTGATTATCCGTTGTTAAAGCCGAGCCATCCCTAATGTCAAGCCAACGTCAGATGCAATCGTTTGAAGTATGCCCAAGCGCATTACTAAAACAATTGGATTTTTGTGTTTTATGATTATGACTAGCTTTTGCCCGCGACTTGGTCCGCTTAGAAAAGTTACTTTTTTATGAAACTAATTTTGCAAATAATACACATATAAATGCTGTGGTTTACTGCATTTTTATAAACTAGGTTTTTTGCTTTTCATCCTTTGCTAAAACTTAAAGATTTTGCGAGTTTGATACTCGTGAGCACGCCGCATAGTTGCCCATGGCAAACGGTTTTCTTTATTATTATCGTAAATGCTGCTTTTAGGGAAACTGCACTTTTTTAAACTGAAATGGCAAATTAGTCGGAATTATCGGAATACGGAGAATTAAAACATTTTCTCCTTTTGCTATTCTAGTCATGATTATAGCTTTTATGATATTGCGTCCTAGATGAGTAATTTGGTGCCGTGTACAATGGTACACGGCATACGGAGGCGTGGAGGCACGGAGGACAATAGGATACGGAGAAATCTTGACTCACTAAGGTTATGAGTCTTGGTGAGTCAAGATTTCTCATTAACAGGACTGGAATACCAACTTTACCCTTAACTTATGGGAAGGCACTCCTAATAATTCTAAAGAGTTGAGATATTCTATAGGGTACGATGTCACTATTGTTAAGTGTCCATAATGTTGTCTACTGAGAGGTACACGATAACCCTTAACATCTGACATAATTTCTTCGTTTATCTGGCCTACTGTCTTATTTGTCGGCGCCAAAATTGACCTGTCACACAACCTCGATTGCCCATACTTATTTGTAGATCTGGATAGATATTATTATTTAAATCATCTGAGTTATCGACAATTTGACAGAATTCACGTCTTAGTGTAATCATGCTGTTACTGTCTGTATATAATCATACAATCTGTTCCGACTTTTAGAAGAGCAGCTGCAATCGTTGTGTACTTGTACTTGTATATTTGTAGTCAGACAAAGCTCTTTTACGTGTACCCATAATACAGGCGCCTTCAAACAGGCATTTATTTCATCTGTCTGTAAATCCCTAGTAATAATCGGTAGGGTCTGTCTAAAGTCACCAGCTAGAAGTATCCATTCCATGATACCCTGGTTGCTATTGATATCTTTCATAGTGCGATATAGTGCTTCGATTGCTCTTTTGTGGGACATCGTACATTCATCCTAAACCAACAACTTACACTGCTGCAACATTTTGCCGCGCTCACCACTTTTGCTAATGTTACAAACTCCCTCACTACACCGCGCTGTGCCGTCGCCGGCGCACATTGTCACGATTCTCTATCATATATGCTTTCTTGCAATATTTTAACAGGTGAATTATTGATATGGCATCATTTTCTAGAATAATTTTTCATTACATGAACATAGTTATAATTTTTAAGAACAATATTATAGTAATTGTGGATAAGTAAACTTTGCGAAATGAGTAGGTAGTATCGATCAGAATTTAATTGAAAAGTTTTATCTATCTTATCAACAGAATTATTTCAAGTGGATAGAATATCAACTCAGACAAATTTAAGAAACTTCCTGAATAAGACAAATTCTTTATATTTAAGTTTATATCCATGGTATACCATCATCAATAAATAAAATATAAGTTCATTCAACTGAATTAATACACTCTATTCCCTTACCAATTGGCCAGCTTTCTTAAGATGCATATATTAGACATAAACATGCATGAAATTTTAGACACCGCCATACTCGTAATCTCTTGGATACTAATACTAATCACAATATAATTACAATACTGTCACTTACTTCTGATCCATTAATATCAACGATCAGATCAGGAAATAAACATACAAAATATTTTAGATCCTCATTTAAGGCAATTCTTACATCTGAAATAAAAATATCAGTTAAACTTCTTTGTTTTGGTCACATTTCTATGTATTTTAGTTTAAACATGTAATTCATCCAAGTTCCATCCAAGTTAGATTTATGATAAAATGTTGTAAGAAGTCGCAACGCTGTGCGGGCGCATCGTTCATTATGTATGGCGCTTGGCGTGGCCCACGCTCGCGCGACGTGTAAACAACGTTATTCTTACTTGGTATAAAAGCCGAAACACACCAAACATATTATTATAAGAACAATCAATAAAACAAAAAAGAAACAAAAATAATAAAATCTCACTAACCTGCTGATATATATAAGCTGATATAGTTGCATCGTTGTCCTCGCCGAAATATTGTCACCCAATGCGTCAATGACCGCTCACTGCCCGCGCCCGGTAGGTATTATAAACATAATATGATGATAACATTTTCCATCACACTTACAGGCTTTGGACTGTCAGAATGGTTAACAGATATCTTATCTTATCTTATACGGGGGCCAGTCAGTGTAGACCGGCGACACTTCGACCCATTGGGATCTTTTGTGTTGGCCCCAATATCTATCCCTGAGCTATCTCCCTATGAATGTACTGCATCAGTCGCAGCGTACACTTCAGAGGGAGAAGCCTGAAGTCTTTAGGGTTCGGATATGCCAATCCCATCAGACCCATCCTTAGTCCAGCCAACGCGTCACACAGTAGGTCTTATATGGACTCGTCCTGTTCACCACAGGCTCTGCAGATTGAATTGTTTGACAATCTCAATCTGCACAGGAAGCCATTGGTACCAAAATAACCAGTGAACGCTCCTGTAAGCATGCGTATTTGGCCCTTGTTGTACCCGCAGAACTTCTGGGTGAAGCCTGTGGCTCTGTTTGCAATGAATTTCTTAGAATGTTCCAGACCCCTAAGAGCCATCCACTCTAGCCTGTGTTTATCATTGCGATGTGCATTCAAAGCTGCTTTGACGGTACTCTCAGAGAGTCCTACGTATGGCTCGGAGCCCACAAATAGTTGCTCCGAGCCCTTCTTGGCTAATACATCAGCCTCCTCATTACCCTGCACCTCTGCATGCCCCGGAAGCCACCAGCCTGACTGTGTTTTTCCTGCCAAGTTTGTTAAGGGCTTTAACGCAGTTCAGGACCAGTGCGGAGTCCACCCTACAAGAGTTCAGAGCCTTAAGAGCAGCTTGACTGTCACTGAGACGGAAACGCCCCTGTTATAGCCATGCAGGCTAATCGCTGCACCTTCGACAGCGCTTTCCTGCATGTTGCTAGTTTAGTTCTTGGCCACCAGGCAATGCTTCCATATGTGAGTATGGGTCTTATCATCATTGTGTATAGCCACTTGATGACCTTGAGCTTCAGGCACCAGGGTCTTACCAAAAGTAGAACGAATCATGCCGAAGACCCGCTGGGCCTACATTATGGCTTTGTCTACATGAGATTTCCACGTTAGCTTGTTATCTAAGGTCATACCTAGATACTTCACCTCCGTGGACCATTATAGCTGTATACCATACATGTATAGAGTTCCCAACTCTGTCAGATCCCTCATCGGTCAAACGGCGCGACAGTAGTTATCCCTGGGTTGATCGATAAATGGTTACTACTGCACCATTTTTTTACCATACTCAGGGCTCTCTGCATGAGACTGGATACTGTGTGTGTAAATTTTCCATTGATGAGTATCACCAAGTCATCCGCATAGTCGATCGTTAAGTAAGGATTTGTTGAGTTGTTCTAAAAGTGAATTAACCACCAACCACCATAAGAGTGGTGAGAGTACTCCACCCTGAGGGCAGCTTTTGGTGGTCGTTGCAATCATTTCATCTCCTAACAACTCAGACCTAATAATTCTTCCTTTGAGCATACAATCGAACTACTTGCAAATGGTTGGCTCTATGCCATGATTTGCCGATGCCACACTAATGGCATCAAAGGTGGTCCGATCGAAAACTTCCTCAATATCCAGGAATGCAGCAATGCATACTTCCCGGTTATCTAATGCATGTTCTGCCTTATTTATCACAAAATGCAATGCCGTCTCAGTGGTTTTTCCCGACTGGTAGGCACATTGTAGCCTGTGGAGGAGAAATTTCCTTAATGCTCCCTCCCTGACATGTCTATCTAATAACTTCTCCAGGGCTTTCAAGAAGAACGACTCAAGACTGATAGGTCGGTAAGCCTTGGCTTCTTCGTAGTCCTCTTTGCCCGGTTTTGGTATATAGATGACTTTAACTCGCCTCCATATCTTTGGAATGTATCCAAAAGCTATTCCGCACAGCTTTGTTATAGTTGGTTAAACAGCGAGCGTAACCGCTATAGTCCTGCTGGTCCTAGCATTGTTGAACGCTCGTCTGGCTTCTAGCCGCAGCTTGACCAACTCTGGCGTCCACCACACCCTCTTGAGCCTAAGTTCCCTTTCAGGACAGTTGCTTGTCCAGGCCGTATTTACAGTCTGGACCAATTTGTCTGCGGTAAACTCCTTACTACTTACCTTAGAATCCTCCAGATCTATTCTGAGGTCACTTCTAAAGGAGTTCCAGTCTGTATTTTTGGGTTTCCTTCTGCGTGCTATAGGAGCTGGAACCAGCGTCCTGTTCTTAAAGCATATGTAATTATGATCTAATAAGGTAATTTCATCAGACACATACCACTCGACAATCTTAGTGCTAGCCCTGTTGGTGGCTAACGTGATGTCAATTACCTCTGCTCGCCTACAGTTAGCGAACGTTCGACTGTTTCCCTTATTTAGAATTTGTAAAGAAGTACTTACCACATAGTCCAGTAGCTTTTCCCCTCTTACATTCACATCCGTGCTCCCCCAGACTGTGTGGTATGCGTTGTCATCGCATCCCAGGATCATGTTCAGGTTCTCCCGGCTGCCATATTCAACAAGGTCCTTTATCTGTCTAGATACAGTTTCCTTGTCCATATAGTCGAAGTATGCAGAAGTCAGAATTACAATATCCCGCCCTCCGCTCCCTCGCACATCGAACTTTGTATAAGGGCATTGCATTTATGCCATTTCTGACATACACACATGTCCTTATATCATTAGTGGAACAGTTATGAAAAATAGCACCTTCCGTCCCACCCAAACCTCTAATCTTTTCCTCTTTAACATAAGGTTCCTGGATCAGGGCAATGTCATATTAAGTCATCCGCAGGTTGCGAGCCAGAACGGCCATCGCCCCGATGCAGTGATTAAGGTTTATTTGTACGCACCTTAGTCCCGCCATTCGGTCTGCCTACATGGTGGCGTCTACGGTGGCAGGCACTACTGGCCACCCCCTTCGCTCCCTTCCTCCATCAGCGCCCCCACAGCCTCCGGCGACGACAGATCTAGACAATCTATGTGTCCGATTATGTCATCGGTCTTTGGAGACGCGCATGGCGATGACGTGTAGAGAGCCGTACCTGGTTCATTCACCACTGGTTTCGTGGGCTCCTCCCCATGCCCCACTTGTGGTGCCGTCGCAGCAAGAGCCTCTACCGCCAAGCTGGCATTCACTGACACCTTCTGCACGTTCAGATCCTCAAGGATCTTGATCGTGCTTTTGTCCATGCCAGCATGGAGACAGAAGCCGCCTGGATTTATGGCCGCAGGCGACACGCTGTCCATCAGGACGATGCACCTGGTGTGCGTCTCGTCGACCTGCGTGCTCAGCACCTTTCACTCGCAGGTCCTCAGTGAGGGGTTGAGGCGCTGCAGCATAGTCAGCACCCTGGAGGTATATAGGCATCAGGTATTCCCTTTATTGGCCTTGGAAGCTCCTTGGCGCTAACCACTTTGAGCTTCACGTTCCCAACTGTTTTACCGTTGAGGCCGCGATGCCACTCTAGGGCTCTTTCACCCTTACAAATCAGGTGCAGAGCTCCTCCAAGCAGTGCACCGACACTAGTGGCCGGCAAAGAATCCGGCGTGGCCTCTAGCTGGTCCCAACTGGCCACCCTTATAGGTTCCACCTGTTCTGCATTAAGCACTTCTTTTTCTGCACCTGTTCTCATGGTCGGATGTTAACCATCGCAACCCCAGGTTTGCGATGGTTAACAGATAAGTATTTGGTTATTAAGAAAATAACAGGTAAATAAACAAATGTTACAAATAAGTACATACAAATATTACACACGATTAACCATTTTGGCGTGTTTAAAAATGTTTCACAGCTTCTGACACATTGTCATTGCACACCGCAAGAGTACGCACCATCATGTATACTGTACATTGGTAAACATTTTGTGGAAACGTCACAACAGTCACTAGTTCTAAATATAGTTTCACGAGTTATGTGCACACGCCACGAGTTAAGTGCGGGATGCGCGAGAGGGTGATACGACGTCGCAGCAGGGGAGTTGCGCGCGCACTGAAAACTCTGAAAAGTGAAAGGCGAGGGCGTGGGCTGCGGGCGCAGGCGGGACTTCCCGTAGGACGTGACGGGGTGCGGGTAGCGGTGCAGGATGCACATTAAAAGGGGAATTCGCAAACTATGAATAATCTAAGCATTTAACTATGTATGTGTATGTATACGCCGATTTACGCCGCTTGTTCGACAAACGCCTACCGGCCGCCGCCGGCCAGCTGTTTCTTACCT
This sequence comes from Catocala nupta, assembly GCA_963675205.1. Classification (NCBI taxonomy): domain Eukaryota; kingdom Metazoa; phylum Arthropoda; class Insecta; order Lepidoptera; family Erebidae; genus Catocala; species Catocala nupta. The sequence goes on from OY776098.1 coordinate 16,146,382, forward strand.
ATTAAATAGTATGTCCTACTTTAACAAATGTTGATAGACATTTGGGATAAAATATAACATGGTTCAAAAACTATTATAATCGATTCTATTACTGATTTAAAATAAACTATTTTCAGGTTTCGTACTAGTAAAAATAAAGTTATATTAAGAAGGCATTTTTACTCATTTTACAATGTTTCCGATAAATATACATACGTATTGTAAAAATAGACAAATTTGTTTAGGCTTCCATACGAACTTTCGTCTCCTATTTCATCCCCATGTAGGTCGCAATTTCAAAATTGCTGGTACTTATTTACTTCTTATCAAGTGCCTAAATACAAAGTTTCATGGTTTTATATTCGATAATGACGAATTCCCATACAAACTATCATCACTTATTTCAACCCCTTCATGCTCTCTTGTACAACCACACGCATCCTATGTCCTTTACCAAGGTCTAGTCTATCTCTGTACCAAATTTCTTCAAAATAGGTTTAGTGGTTTAGGCTTGAAAGCGTAGCAAACAGACACAGAACTACTTCCTTATTTATCTATATATTAATACGTGAAGCAAAAACTTTGTACCCCTTTTTACGAAAATTGCGCAGACGGAGGAGTATGAAATTTGGCACAAAAATAGTTTATATGGAGAAGGAGGGGCGAATCCTAATATTTTTATAAAATATACATTAAAAATACATTAAATTAATGAAAAATCACTACACGCACACAACCATGCATTTGACACACGCAGTCGAATCGCGTTCGTAGTACTTCGACATTGTTCGTCTGACGTCGTACAATTATTTGTAACTATAGTTACCTATATCTTATTTATATGTAATAGACAAAAACAGATAAAAAAGTAGCAAGCTTAGGAATTTTAGTCGAATTTTGACTGCTAGGATCGCTAGTAATATTAATCATCCCTACGATGATTGATATATTGCAATGTACAAAATATCTCACTCGGCACTTGTTTTCAGGTTGTACGTAGAAGGATATAACTCTAATGTAGATGTTTTATACCCAAAAGTTGAAATGCCTGTGTCTACAGGAACTACTTTTCTATCTCACTTGAACAAATGGGTTCATGAGGAAAAATGGTAAATATATGACTTAATCCCACGCGCCTGAAGCTATGGGCAGAAACTAGAAACCAGTTTATATTTAAATAACCCAGTCATCCTTAATAAGTAATTAAATATTTTTAAATGATACGCGAACATACAAACTCTATTATGATGACATAATTAAAGTACAATTATTTTTTTATTATTGCTATAATCACTAACGTTCAGCACCTTAAACAGAATGCTTTTCGCACTGTGTTTCGATCCCCGCTCTTAAAGATATAAATATCAATATTGTTAGAATACGTATCAATTAAATGTTTGAATTTGTTTTATTTCACTGCTCTTTATTATTTAGCCTAGTTTTCAAACCAAACTATTGTATGTAAAATTAAACACGTGCTTATAGTTTAATTAAACTTTAGGCATTTTATGTATACCATGTCTGCGGCTTCGTCCTCATAAATTTTACAGGCGCTCCTGTAAAATTTATGACCATTATACCAAGATAAAAGGTATCTCAAGTTACACCCAAATGTGTTTAGCGACTTACGCGTAACCCAGTAACAGATATCCAAACATCTTCATAAACTGTCACATTCAGAATATTAGTAGGATGTAGATGATGACAAATACTACTAATATCATAAACGTGAAAGATTGTGATTTACAGATTTTGTAATTTTAATGAATAATATTATGTTTTTAAATTATTTGTGCAGGCCTTTGAAACTATATCGCACTGCTAATCGAAGAATTGCTGCAAATTGTAATTTTATTATAGCTCTGCATGACAAAGAACATGCTTATTTAAAAGGACATTCAATAAGAGGTAACTATAAATTACCAAAAATATAATTGTGTAATATTTATCTAATTTTATTTTTTGTTCTCAAATGTTAATCATATTTTAGGACATAATTTATACCCTTTCACCGCCAGTCTTATGCTGGTATGGGACACTCTTGCTTTGATAATGGGTATGAAGAGAAAACAGGTATCTGTTACATTTAATGACGTGCAGTTTCACGCACAACCAGTGCTGCATGATCGACGACAACTAAGACTTAGTGTGACAATACAGAGAGGAACCGGCAGGTTTGAGGTAAAATATGTAGTCAACTTTGAAATTAAAATACTCTATACGCATTTTATCGCTTTGTTTATCTGAAAACACAACGTTAGCATTTAACTCCTTTTCGAGTCTGTCTCCCCGTGGCCATGGCTGCTGAAAAGCAACTAACATGAGAGAATAAACCTTAAACTAAAGAGTTTAATAATTTACATAGCTTAACTATTTAAGCTATCGTAAAGTTTAATAGTAGTAATTTAATATTTCAAAATTATTTAATACCTAGGGATTTTTCCGCGGCTTTGCTTGCGTAAATGATGGTTATGTAATTTTGTGTAATGGAATATGGCTACGTTTCTCACACTGAGAAGGAGCCCGTAGCCAGCAGTGGGCAGTTAAATACAGGGCTGATATAATATATTTATTAATTGATGTATGGATTTTAAATCAAATACGTTTATTCATTTTGGTTACATGTTACTTATAAGCTTCAGAGGTACATTGCTTTATTAGCAGTGTTAAATTATTCCGCTAGGTAAATACGTATTAACTAAGGCCCAGCGCCCATTGGCGGCACGGCATGGCAAGGTATTTTTAGGCGACGAATAAAAATATAATCTAATCGTACGGAAATAAAGTTAAAATTTCAATGTTAGTCGTAAGTAAAAAGTAACAATACCGCGGTATGCTTAAGCATGCCGTGTCGGCAGCCTTCGGAACGCTTCGGCATCCCTCGGAACGCCTTGGCAGTCTTCGGGATACCGCAGCAAGACAGCGCCCGCCCGTACCCCGCGGCCCCGAGCGTAGCTTCATTAACTTAGCGTCGTTCATGCCGTCGCGGCATGTTTATGGACGATTCGGTATGCTTAATTAAGGACGTCGCGGCATACCTAAGGATGTCACGGCATAGTTACCGCCAGTGTGCGCTTACATGTAGGGATGCCGAAGGATCCTCTACCGGGCCGTGCTGCCAATGTGCGCCGGACCTTACAAATCAAATCCAATCAAATAATTTAGTAATATTGTACTAATCTGAGCCATTTCTTTACCAGTTACAAACATCTAATCGTGTTCACGAATCCTATCCTATTAAAGAGAAAAATTCTTCAGTCCATTAAAATTTTATTATCATTACCGTAGGATTTAAAATATTAGTACCTAGGCTTGCCAATAGTACAATGATCTAGGCGTACTCGCACTTGACCTATTTTCTTTTTACTTTAATGTTTTACAATGTTTTATATGAAGGTTTTAGATGGAATGTCAAAAGTCATTACAGGATTTATATTATCTTCACAATATAATGTAACAGCACTCGATGATAACCAAAATAATAAAATGTATTTTACTGCTGAAGATATTTACCAGCTGCTACGTGATAGAGATTATTTGTACAGGTAAAACTTGACTAATAGTTAAATGTGTTGTGAATTGAATTTAAATTATTGATCAAAATGTTGATGCTTTGATAATGTTTTACTTATAGTGGCGAATTTCAAAGTATCAAAGCGGTTGATGAATCTATGAGTAACGCATTACTGATGTGGCAAAACAACTGGGTCACATTCATCGATGGCATGCTGCAGTTGAATGCATTACGACAGCCACACAAAGCTGTTTCACTGCCTACACACCTCAGAAGTTTGCAAATTGATATCAAAGAACACTCGAGACATATTCTTGGTTCAGACAAATCAGATAGTATGGTTTTGATGCATGCTGAAGTTAACAAAGAATTTGATAATACGAGGTTAATATTTCCCACTAAATAATTTAATAATGTAAATAAGGTTTTATGACATTTGTTTGTAATTATATACATATATTTTCAATGTAGGTGTGGAGGAGTTGTTATGCAAAATATTAAATATCAAAACCTGCCGCCCGTTAATGAATGTAAATTGGCTCTCAAAACATTGAGTTTTGTTTCTAATTTTCAATCTGGTCTTGACGTAAGTATCCGTTTTAACTCACAATTCAAATGATTATATTAATTAGTATTCTACTTTCAAATTTTATTTAATTTCATAAATATTATAAAATTCACAGATATGTTCGTCACTTGAAGTTTATTTACAAATAGTAGCAGAAAATATAATTAGAGATGTAATAACTGTCGTGGGAGTACCAAGCCAGCTGAAAGATGAATCTGTTTTCAATAAAATAAATCATATTTTTAATAACATGGTTGGAGTAAAGGTTTGCTACAAGCAGATAACAAGAGAAAAGGCTTTAAAAGAATATGACTTTAAAAACATTGATTTGGTATTAGTACAAAACCTGTCAACTGATAAAAACGTATGTTATTAATTTATGATTTTTGTTGAATATTCAGTTATTTTCATAATAAATATTTAACCATTTTAAAACAGATATGTCAAATGTTGCAACAAGTTCTACTACAAGACCAGTTTGTTGTGGCTGAAGAAGATCTAGGGCGTGCTAGAATCTCACAACCATCTACACCTTACCGTATACTGTCTGTCCATTCCTTAGTAGACGGCAAAGACGATCAGTCAGAACTGCGTCTAGTTCGCTGGGGAGCAACGGCAACGCCCAGTATTACTACAACTATATCAGTTCGCAATGAGACTGACTTCAAGCATCTTACTTTAGTTCGCGCCAATTTGACATCAGACCGTCGTCTACTCATTATTACTCCCTACCCTACTCAACATGGCCTTAAGGAGTTCATAAATTCTTGGCGGAAAGAAGTTGCTAACTGCAGAATACATTTGATCACAGTCAATAATGATTTGGTTGATAATCTAGAGGAAAGACTCCGCGATGTTGAGCTACTATTCAATGTTGTGGATCATGTAAGCAGACATATTTTTATTATACTGTTTGTTTTATTTGTTCTTGTTTAAAATTGATTATAATATATCTTGGTTTATGTTTTATTTAGGGCAATTGGGGTGGCGAATACTATTTACCGTTAAAGAGTGTTCCTAAAGTGAGCAACAATTTGACATTACAAAATGTACAACTTGGTGACTATGATTCCGTGAATCGGATTGATGTTCCCGAATTAACTGAAGATGGTGTGACAGTGACGGTACGCTTTTTTATTTAATACAAAGTTTTAAATTTTCTTGTTAATATAGGAACAATCAAATATATGTCTTATGTATATGTATTATTAATTTATCTCATTTTTATTTTAGGTTCATTATGCTGGAATTAATAATACTGGCATCAAAACAGTCAACAATTCTTTAAATTTCAAACAAAATAATGAAAGTGGTTACGGATTAGATTTCAGTGGCATCACAGAAAAGTAATTGAATATTTATTGTTAGTCGTATACAATGGCAACTCATTGCTTTAAGAATGGAATCAGTATAGTTGAATGCTTGGTTGTTCACCAGCGGCGAGCGTGTGATGGGTGTAGTGCGCAGCGGCGCGGCGAGGAGTCACGTGCGCGCGCGGGTGGCGCTGCTGTGGCCGGTGCCGCCGCACTGGAGCCTCGAGGACGCCGCCACGGTGCCGCGCGCCTACGCGCAGGCGTTCTACTGCCTCGTAAGTGCGGCATTGTGACGGGTGTAGTGCCTAGCCCCATGCCGGCAGTAAAATCTTATTAATTACCAGAACGGTTTTTAAATGACACGATAACTGTAATGGTACTTTATTTGATCAAAGTCTTTTAGATCTATCTCAACTATCCCTGTGGTATGCCGTATTTATGTCACTATAATTAATTGCTAGAATTTACACTTGTTTTCAAAGATTGTGTTGGACGGCACCTCATGTCGTCACAGAGAGTTTAAAAATGTGATTCATGACTGTCTGCAAGCTATACAATGATAATTATTTTATATCTTGCGTATTACTATTGTCTGCGAATCAGTTAGCTTCTGACGATACAAAATAAAATTATGCAATGTCATTTGATTTGCAGTTTAATAACTCATATTTATTTTAGCTAAAATAATACTAGAAAAGTACTATCGCTTCCATAAAGTTAATATGTAATTCTTTTGCGGGAGTCGGTGTGAGATTTTTAATAAGCTTCCTATTGATATGATTAGTAAACTCTTACATAATTTTATTTTATTGGATGAAGGAATGTATGAGTATTTCGTGAATTTTGATGTCACATTAAAATCGACATTAGCCTTTATATATCGAATAAAATAATACGTTTTGATTTAACACTTACGATATATTCTATCCTACGGGATATACATATTTGTATCTTCATTTTAATTACATTCAATATAAGCTGACCCGATTAAAACGCTAAACGTTTAAATCGGTAATTTTGATAAAGTATATATCTAACATAGGCAACTACTAAGAGAGCAACATTTTTTATCCCATCCTTAAAAGAGTGATAAGTTGCTGAAACGTTTGTATGAAAAATGTTATTCATATAACTTGGCACACATAGTTCTTGATTAAAATAATTAAATTTAAAATACACTACGATTCAAAATCCCCTTTCACTGAAAGAAATGGAATATAACCGTCTCAAAGAAATTATAATCTATCCTCTGTAATCGTGTTCATCATTTCAACAGGGTATCAAGGCTAAGCTTTTACCAGGCATGACAGTCTTAGTGCACGGAGGCGCTGGCGCTTTAGGACAAGCTACAATTTCTATTGCGCTAGCACACGACTGTGAAGTATTTACGACCGTCAGTGATATACGTAAAAAACATTTCTTGGAAAAGCTATTCCCAGCATTAAAAGGTACTACTTGAGCAATCATTGAAATATTATTCACTAAGTCTTGTATTTAAGAAATTAAACAGTTATCGTAAGGAAACCTGTACGCATTAAGGTCTCTGATATCAGGATAATGGTCTCGATAATGTGCACTGGACCAGAGCAGCGTGGTCGAAGAAGTCAGTACTACATACATTTGTTCATGATTGTGGTTACTTATGATTTCAGCTGATCACATTATGAGTTCGCGTGATAAGACATTTGCAGATATGGTTCTGATGGCTACTAAAGGCAAAGGTTGTGATATTATAATAAGCTGTGTGCAAGGCCACTTGAAAAATGTAAGATGTGATTATATAAACTTATAATGTTATAATTTTTTATATCACTGAAATGCTTCTCATTGCTATGATACTTTTACAGGTTACTCTCAAGTGCACTGGTTTGTTAGGGACATGTTTCGATGTTTCACAACTTCATAATCAAGATAATTATAGTTTTGGATTGCGGAACTTATTTGTTCTGAAGAACTATGCTACCGTCGATTTCTCTGCAATATTTACAGCTGAAAATATGGTTGAAGTTAAAGTAAGTTTATTTATTACGCTTCTTTAACTTTCTTTGTATAACATGCACAGTAGCTGTGGTTTAATTGGTGATCGTAATCATCTGAATAGTACGGAAAAATAACACATAGTCATCGGTAAAGTCTATCGAAATGGTTAAATGGTGGTAGGTATATACTTTTAAGAAAAAGATATCGTATGTTCAAGTTAAAATCAAACACTCAGCTAATGCGCATAAATGCATCGCTAGCAATTATGCTCATTAGCGTTTTAGTTGAATCTTTTAACCAGTTCGCGATCGATTCTCGTTGAGACACCGCGTGCTCAAACCAGAACCATTAAACATTTATACCATTTACCATTTATTTTACCAATTTATAGAATGAATCAAGTGTGTTATGTTCAATTAGCATAATTTTAGTTTACGTGACTTTTGTTGATAATTATTGATATTTCGTGTTAATTATATTACATAATAACTCGCAACTTACATTTTTTATTTAACTCCATTTAACATACCATAAAACTCTATACAGAAAGTAGTGTCTCAGGACTCTTAAGTCACCATAGCGCCGCGGACAAATAAACACTACTTTCTTCATAGTCCTTCGAAATACGAACCAGTGCTTATAAAGTGAAACAGTGCCGCGAGTTATTAGAAAGGTGCAGCGAGTAAGTGTGGCTGCAGAGGCTGTCGGTTGGAGCAAATGGCAGTTTGAAAACGCATTAAAATCTTTAGATAGCCGCTAGAGTGAGAATAAGCTACATTGGGAGATCGAAGGTGAAAATGGAGCTGAAAATTCTGATTACCGAGAAGAGTTCACAAAGCACGAAGAAATTTATGGAGGAGGATTTATGGATGTACAATATTTTACTGAAAACATCAATACAAAAATCTGGGCAGTTAAACATTGGGAAAAGTCAACACCTCAAATGAGCATCCTCGTATTACACGGAAGTTACAACCAGTGGGTTCCATTCAAATATTTATTTTGCCAAGCGATTGATAAAATCCCGTCGATGTCCAATGCTCAGAAAATGCAGTTTCTAAAGAGCAAAATTTCTGGTGAAGCGGACCATCTGATACACCATTTACAAATCAGCTCTGACAATTATAAGGTATGCTGGGAAATACTTAACTATCGATATTACAACAGAAATTAATTTTCACATCCTATGTCACCACACCGCTTAGCCTGCCCAACATACAACAGCAATAATCTAATATGATTAAGAAACTCCACGATGTCACGAAGGAGTCCTTAAACGCTATCCAGAACCTGAGTGTCGATATTTCATCGTGAGACTCGCTTTTAGTACATCTCTTACCGCGAAAATTGGACAGCGGGACATAGAGAGCTTAAAAGAATCCTTAGAGTACTTAGATATAGAATTCACTGCAATGTAAGCGTCTCGTCGCAAACAGGAGCCAATAAATCAAAAAACCGGACCGGAATATCAGACCATAACAACCAAAACTCAAATGAAAATTTTTCAACGCAATAGCCAAACCAATAAGGAAAATTGGAAAGTGAATATGGGTGCATTTCATGTATCGCGATCAACTAGCTGCGCGTTATGCAATAGTGAACACGGTTTATGGCAGTGCCCTGAATTCTTACAGATGCTCACGAACAAAAATCGCATAATATTAAATAATTAAACTTCTGTGTCAGCTATTTATGCAGTCACTTCAAAAAACCGTGCGTGTCAACAAAATGATGCCGGAAATGCTTAGGTGCTTATAACACTTTGTTACATGAATCATTTGTAAATCAATGTCCACCTACGTCTACAAAACCGAATGACATAGCAACCAGAGAGATACCATCTACGTCAACACACATTTCCTATGACGACATGTAAGATGTGCTCTTAGCAACAGCTGTAGTTAAGGTTACAGGGACAGATGGTACTCAGCATAGCGTGAGAGCATTGATAGACCAAGGATCTAAATTATCCTTAATCAGTGAGAATGCAGCTCAGATATTAAGATTGAAGAGGACACAGTTCAAAGGTCAAGTTTTCGGAGTAGGCATAAAAGCAAACAACTGCAAAGGAATTATTGAATTAACCATATAATCAATTCACAGTGATTTTTCCTTGAAGACGAATGTTGTTATTATGAATAGTTTAATAAAAAGCCGTTTGCCACATCATCGTCATGGAATCACATAAATGGCATTAGTTTCGCTGATCCCGAAATTCCTGTTCTTAATAACATTAAGGACTTGCTTAAGTTTTGGGAAAATGAAGAAATACACCAAAATATTGAAATGTCTAACGAGGACTACGAGTGTCTTCAACATTTTTCAAAATCCCCCATTAGGCTTGGAAACGGCATGTACGAAGTTTGATTACCATTTAATCCACCGCTTAAGGAAATGTATATAAAAGTACTGTATATAAAAGTGGGTGTAAATCAGATGTTACTAACTACCGTCCCATATCCTTGCTCTCAACAATGGCAAAGACTCTTGAGCGTTTAGTACACAGCGAAATTTATTCACATCTACACAGATGTATTATTCCTGAGCAGCATGGATTTTTAAGGGTTGGTCTACTGTAACCAACCTGTTACCTTATACGAATTATCTGTTTGAAACTATGGACAACTGCTTGCCACTTCCTCCTCCTTTAGTATGTAATCATTGATAGGCAGAAGAAAGTGCGTAGAGAATAAGACGGATACCTGAGGCACTCTTGCATTGACCTGCATACATTTGGAAACGCGACCGTCGCAAAGAACCTGAATACGACGCCTCTGCAGGAAACTTGCAATCCAGGTGCACAGTCATAGGCTCGAAGCTTGGAAATAAAATACCGATGCCAGACTCTATCGAAAGCTTTGGTTATGTCTAGGCTGATAACCAAAGACTCGCCGTGCATGTCCATAGCCTCACCCTAGAGGTGCGTGACCAATGCTAGAAGATTACCCGTTGATCGTTTAGCCCGAAAGCCGTATTGGTGATCATTGATCAACGAGTGATCCTCCAGGAAGCGGACAATTTGGGTGTTTATAATCCGCTCGAACACCTTGGAGAGTACCGAGGTGATAGCTATGGGTCGATAGTTGCCTGGTTTGGAACGGTCCCCCTTTTTGAGAATCGGTTGAACGTTCACCTCCTTCCAAACCTCAGGCACAGTGCCTGCGGCGTAAGACGTCCGGTAAGGGCACCTAAGTGTGGGAGACAACTCCACTGCACATTTTTTGAGGACCACAGCTAGGATGCCGTCAGGTCCACTGGCTTGCCGAACATCGAGAGACTGCAGTATCGCACGAACATCACGTTGCCTGATACGTATATCAGGCATGGTGTAGCCGCAGTTGGCAATGTTAGGCGGCTGCGAACCGCAGTCATCGACTCGGGAGTTGGCCGCAAAGAGATTTGCAAGCAGATCTGCTTTCTCCTGCGGCCGATAAGCTAGTGATCCATTCGGATATCTCAGAGGGAGCAGCGAGGTCTGACAGAAGTTGGACTGCACGGCTTTGGCCAGGCGCCAATAGCTACGACTGCCCGTAGGATACGCCATGAGTTCCTGGCCGAACCGTGCAACGCGCTGGGCATCCGCTCTTAAGTATGCCCTCTTGCAGACCTTTGTGGCTTGGTTGAACGCTGCCTTCAGGTGATCCACGTTAGAGTCGTGGAGAGCACGAGCCCTGGTCCAAGCGCGGTACGCTGTCTGTTTGTGTTCAACAGCATCAGCGCATTCACGACCGAACCAGGGCATTTTTCTGCCGCCGCTCGTGACATTACTGTATGGGATATAATATTCCATACCCAGGATGATTTTACCAGCGACAGCAGTAGCGCTCTCTGATGGATCCCTGTTCTCAAAGCAGAGTTGAGCCCAAGGGATACATGCGAAGTACTCCCGCATTCCATCCCAGTCTGCTGACGAGTAGTGCCACAGTCGTTGTCTTGCTTTCTCGGGTCGTAAGGGCGTAACAACAACAGCTGTGGCACAAACCAGATAGTGGTCTGAGGTGCCTAGGGTAGCACGAATGTAGGAGTATCTAATTGAATATATGCATGTAAATGATAAATTACTCTTGAAGAAATCCGAGACTCCTCAAGTGCAACACAAAATGCAGAAACTCCAACAAATCTTGACGGCAGCTTTCATTATATTCTTTTAACTCAACAGTAACAAAAAGTGAACACCCGGCTTTTTACGTGACTTAATCGTCAATGACTTAGAATTCTCATCAACATCTGAATTAGATTAGATTGATTAGACCGGCGCGTTGCGACATGTAGGTACCACATGCGGCGTCCCGCGTTCCCATGACGGTGACGTATATGACCTCCCACTGAGATACTCAACTCACCCTGTACGAATATTGTAACCAAAATATATATTTAGAATTCATGAGCCAAACCTTCATTCAACCAATAACACACATCAAAATATTTCCGTTTTTTACTTAATGTCCATCTATCATTAACACATGAAAACACTGATAACATGTAATTTGGTTCAAATCCACTTAAAACAGTAAACACTGCAAATAATAATCTATCTTTATAATCTCCATAATCTACCACTTTATAATCATCTTTATAATCTACCACTAAATATTTGAACTTTCATTAAAGAAGGCACATTTCTATATCCAACATCACTAATGAAATCTATTCAAGGCTGTTACCGCACACGCCGAGACGTGAGGAAGGGAAATTTATTGAATGAAACACATAACATCAATTATACAATTTATTATTTAAAATTAGCATTAATATTACGAGTACTAAAAGTATAAGTAGCATACATTTGCACAGTACATGTCAATACATAATGCCAATAACGAATTTTAGCATTCCTAATTGGAAGAGACGATTGAGGTACATCAAATCCCACACAAATTCTATGAGAAGTCTCATCTGGATTTTTTATACCATGCAACTGATAATCAATAATACCAGACACATTATCACGATTCATCACCAAACGCTCTTTACAACGCGGATAATAAGTCGAAACATGAGACATACTACTCCTCAATTGTTTCCTCTTACAAAATTCATACGTATTAGTTAACACAGGTATACCAAAACATGCATGATCATTCTGACACATAAATAAAATATTAACCGAATCAGCAGTAAACAAAGCATCAGCTTGAATACCAACCACAGTATTATCAATCATTTAAATTTGCCCAGTAGCATAATACTAATTTAACTCAAAATTAGTAAAGACAGACTTAATCTTATTCAAAATAAAATGACCATAAGCAAATTGAAAATAAGGAGTCAATGAATCCTCAGGAAACATCTTCTTATTCCCAAATTTAAACGAAGCCTACTTATCATCAAAATGACATAGTGTAAACCGCGTTCATCTGAATGCGGTTTACTCCGACTTTTGCAAGGCATTCGATAAAGTGGATCACTCCATACTATTAAAGAAGATTGCATATAATGGTATACGTAGAAACTTGTTACGCTGGCTCGACTCCTATATAGTTAACAGGACACAACGGGTTGCCCTTAATGGTTTCTACTCTAATAAAATACAAATCAGTTCAGGTGTAGTCCAGGATTCAAGACTTGAATCGCTTTACCAGTTATTGTACCGACAATAAATTACAACTAAATATTAATAAATGTAAATCAATAACATTCACAAAAAAATAACACATTTAATCAAACGTACTTCCTTTGTAACAATTCACTTGAGAAAGTAATGTCGATTAGAGACCTTAGAATACATTTTAATTCTAAACTCCATCTTGCTGTTCATGTTACCTGTATAGTAAATAAAGCTTTTCAAATGTTTGGATTTGTCATGCGCACTTGTGTACGTTTTAAAAGGCCAGCCTCATAATTGCTGCTCTACAAGTCACACATTAGATCCCAATTACAATACACAAAAAATATATTGATCAAATAGAAGTAGTACAGCTTAAATACCTCTGTGCCGTCAATTATATTTTACAACACGATGATATTATTTGACAACACGATGGCGTAGTGGTTAGTGTAACCGACTGCCACGCCTGAGGTCGCGGGTTCGATTCCCGCACAAGACAAATATTTGTGTGCATGAACATGGATGTTTGTCTTGGTCTGGGTGTTTCTATGTATAATATGTATGTATTTACAAAAAAAAAAAAAGTATATATGTATGTTTATCCATTGTCTAGTATCCATAGTACAAGCTCTGCTTAGTTTGGGCTAGATAGTGTTGTGTGTATGTGGTAGAATATTATTATTATTATTATTATTATATATGTTTTCGCAAAAGGAGCTTATACCATGACACGGTTAAATTCTCTCTAATGACACTCAAAAAGAGACGATGGCTAAAGGACTTATCTGCAATATATATAACATTTGTCGTAATAAATACGACATATGCAATAGCCTAATGAATCAAATACAAATAAGAATACCTAGCAGCTCACATTGTATACGCGCTGCACATAACTGGGGCCTTTTTGCACCAGGGATGTGCAGAACGAATGCGGGCAAGCGAGCGCCACTTTGGCGCATCATGAAACATTATAATAAATATTTTACAGATATTGATTTGTATATACTATCTCCTGGGCAATTCAAGAGATGCGTTGTTGAGAAACTCAACAAAATGGTTAATGATCATAGTTGATGCCGAATTTAATTTCGTTTGTAATAAATTAATTAATTATTGCTTTGTTATGCCAGAACTAATACTTTAATTTTGCGGGCAACGACGTTGGTTGTGCATATATTTAAGTACTTTAGTAATAAGTCGTTTGATTTAGCATAGAGTACAATTGTTTGATAATCCAGATTATATAAAATAAAATAAATAAAATAGAGCAATGAAGAAATATGTCCTGATTGAAGTTACGTTCCCACTCATACCAAGAGAAAACTTCCAACTCTACAACCTGATACCAGTCCCACACCAAGTAAAAACGAATATGACCAGAATAATATCAATATCGGATTATGTTGCCGTTAATCTCAGGAAAGATTCTTACTTCAGCATGAGTATAAACGAACTAGCGACATATTTGCACCGTGGACCAATGTACATGTGTCAATTGCTCAAACCAATTTTAAACCTCAAAAATAATGAAGGCTTCCGTAAATTAGACTCAGTAACTAATAAATGTTTATTTGAAAAATACACCTGTACCAACAACTGGGTAGATTACATTTGACAGCGCAGCATATTTACTTTTGTTGTGATACATACACAATAAAAATGAGTCAAGCAGGGGTCATTGCTATTTCAGGAATGTGTAATCAAGGGCAAGAACTTTCCATTATATTCAGTACGTCACGAGTCAAACCAAATCGATCTTTTTCAACCCTTCATGTGCCTGAATTTGACCAAATAAATCACATCGTCAACATAATATTTCCCAACGGAAGGCAATCTAGCGAAGTGGCAAACCTAAACGCATCCATGACCAGTCTGGAAGAACAGATAAGGGGATTAAGGAGGACAAACACGGAAGTTAATACCATATCGCCTCGTGATATTCATCACTACGTTATCATATATGCATTGATAGCGAGCGTAGTGTGTGCAGTTGTAGCGTACGTGTGGATGAGCAATCGATGTCGCCCGCACGGTGAACCTGCTGGCGTGCGCCGCGGCGAGGGTCGATGCCGACAGGAGTCTGCGCCGACCCCGCCGCATCAGAGAACAACGTTGTCGCGAGAGCACATGTCGACAACAACTAATAGTGTCAAAGCCGAGGTTAACCAGTGGACCAGTGAATAGTGTAGTGCTTAATGCGGGTGATTTATGAGAGAAAGATGACTCGGATTTTCGTTTACACTCTTATACCAAAAGCTGGCCTACTGCTAAGTATAGTTCCATCAAACCAAACAAAAATACGGACACGGGTGTTGACAATAACGGACTGAATGTGGAAGATACCATTGTGTAATGCCTTAGAGACAGTTTACCATAGTTATAATATATTTTCTTCTAATATTTTTATTATGAACCATTGTTTCTTTTTACTTTTCTTATAAGTCTTTAATATGTTTGTTTTTGTATGTCTATCATACATACATATGTATGATAGACATACAAAAACAAACAATAAAAATAGACAACTATCATAAGATGTACATTACATTTTTTATTTAACTACATTTACCATACCATAAAACTCTAAACAGAAAGTAGTGTCTTGGGACTCTTAGGTCACCATAGCGCCGCGGACAAATAAACACTACTTTGTTCATCGTACCTGCTTTTTTATCATAAATGCCAGATTTCGGTCATACCTTTAATGTACATGGTAATTGTTGTCAGATTAAGACAGTTTATGTGACCTACAGGCTATAAGGAACATGGTGAGCGAGGGCATCGCTCGCGGCTACGTGCGTCCGCTGTCGCGCCTTACGTACGAGCCGCGCGACGCGGCGCGCGCCTTGCGCCTGCTCGCGGCGAGCCAGCACCGCGGCCGCGTGCTACTGCGCGTGAAGGATACCACTCTGCAAACACAACACAGGTATTCCTCTACTCCAACCTCCCCAGCCACTGAATGGATTATGTAATCATAGATATCGCACACCATCTCCTGTCTGTGTCATTAGACACCAAGCAGATACGTACCGTTCCTATTTGCCTTACAGGGTTTGTTAAGTTCTGCGGACATTGCGACAAGATAACACAGTTATGTTTATTTATTGTTTTCAGCTTGAGTCCTGTAACAGATGTCATCCGAATCACGCGCACATAGTTCCGTATTTCATGACGATGAAATGTACGCACAATTAAATTATACTTTATTGGTTAAAGCGCACAAATAGTGCCGTACCTTGCATCATCTTAACTCGAAAATAAATTAAAAAGAAAAATATTGCTTAGAAAGATCGAGATTTTACTCGATTATTATTAGATATTGGAAAATATACAGTATGTATAATAAATCCTGTCCGATACTTAAAACTGTTATACAGTAGCTTATTAAGAGTACGTAAGTGGCATCCATTTATAGAAATCGTTAAAAAAAATTATCCCAGTAAATTTAATTTATTTAAAATAATATGTTAATAGATTACCCATGGCAATACCGACAACTTATTAATCATAATACCTAGATATCACTAAAGTTCATAAAGGTTCACCGATGCCGCGCCGCGCACCGCCCGCGGCGCTACGCCGCGCGCCTACCTACCTACGCCTTAGAAAATGCCGCCAAAAGTATGCCACGCTCCGTGTCCTTGTCAAGTTTAGTGGAGTGTTGCTACACTGTGCGAAATTTCAGTAATTTAAGGGTAAAAATGCTGATCAATACTGTACTTAATAATATTATGAAGACGTTTTACGATAATATAGATTTAATTATTTTTCTTAGCATGTTCGTTAAGAGAGAAACAAGAGCTTAATGTATCGGACTGGGTTTATTATACACACTGTATAACACAACAAATTAGTTGAAACGTTATTTACGCCATTTGTAAACTAAAAAAACAATTCAAAGTTCGAATTAATTAGTGCAGAAGTTTATCAATAAGATCACATAACTTATATCTTCTAGATTGGGAGCACCACGGATCATGAATTTATTTCTAATTTATCTGATAGTTGTCATAGGACTCCAGCTGTAATTTACAAACTATAGGTAGGCCACTGGCTTGGCTGTCACCAAAGTCCATATATTATTATGTATGTATTTATTTGTATTCCAGATTAATATGTCGCACAGACCGTACTCACCTGCTGATTTGTAACGAAGCGACGTTTGAGATACAATTCGCTGACAGGCTCGTGGCCCGAGGTGTTAAAACATTACGCTTGTATGTGCCGAGACAATCATCTTATATACAACATAAAATACGGTAAATATTTAACTATTTGCATATAAATATATATTACCAGTCTTACTTATAAACCTATCTCAAACATTTGACCAGTAGCCAACTATTAAATAGCGAATGATCACAGAAATCTCACTTATAAACATTAGTTAACGCTGAGAGTTATTTGACTTATAGCTAAATAGTATAGAAATGTAAACGGTGGTGGGCCCATAATTAAACTTAGTTAAGATACAAGAGGAGAACAACATGGCAGAGTTGCCGACCAGTTGGGACAAATATAACGTTAATGTTAAAGGTTTAAATATTAACGTCATAAATAATAAAATAGAATGCATATCGTAATTTAGAACGTTTCTTTAAAACAAAATGTATCTGCGCTGTTCATCGTGCCGTGTGATTTGCGAATTAAATTTTGAATATTTTAGTTTGGAGAAGACGTAAGAAGATCTCTTAAATGCGGTTCAATCCGCTTTACGATTTTTGAGAGGCAGAATTCTCTTATGTGTGCCAAATACGAAAATATGTGCCGATTACATAAAGATATTTTTATAGATAAGGTAGTGTCATAAATAGACACCAGAGACATGCTATTCTTAAAATATTGGTTTGTCTCGTTTGGTCTCCTTTAATTATCATTACATCGCCTCGTTGGTCTTGTGATGATATTTGCTGCATGAACTAACGACTCTATGAATATTTATGTCACTTGTTATAATAAGTTTATATTATTGTTTTAGGTCGTGGCAAAGTTTGGGTGTCGAAGTTAAGGTATTTACATTCAACGAACAAAACTTGTCTGCTATACTGAATTACTGTTCACAATCTGGCCGTCTGGAAGGAGTTTATGTAACAGTAGGCGAGGAAAACGACATTATCAACGAAAAACATATCAGGGAGTTAGACTCAGAATTAAGAAAACTGTGTCCTGAGTTAAAGTACGTTGAAAGTCAAATTATATTTTATTTTACAACAAAATAATGTAGTAACCGTAGATAACTCTAACGATTTACCTCAGCGAAATGTGAGTGTAATATACATCTGCCTACAGACTGCGTGAGACTGTGTTTGTATGTAAATATGGAAACAAATAGAGAGCTGTAGCACTGTGTTCGGTCATAATCACAACTATACAGCAACACTCACTTGCTTGTGCACAACGCGACGCTAACTGATCAATTCAAAAGGACGACCATCAAACCGAAATTGCTGTCAAATTTATTGCATTTATCGTTAGCGCCGTTTATTCTGATTTGTTCGTACATCATAGTGACGAGAAATAGAACTAATTCTCAATGCCGACAAGAGCTTAGATATACAAGTAATTGTTAGAAGAGGTCTGATAGTTCCCAAAATTAAATTAAGACGGGAAAGTGTCACCCTAGCTGTGAGTTCATCATTTACTTAAAGACTGCGCGATATATATATTATGCGCAAGCGTAAGGCGCGGTTGGACCACGGTTGTACTGAATGACAGAGCTCGATATTGAAGTCGGCGCGCGGCCGACATAGTAAAATTGTATGAAGGATTTGAAGTGCTTTTTTGATAAATATGTATCTTTATTGTCAACCAATAACTTAAATATTTGGGACGGACAAATTGTAATATAACTATTTACGTTTCATTTAAGCTGTAAAATATGATAGATTTCTACTGCTATATTCTAAAATACGTAACACGAGCTTACGTTTTTGCATTTTTCGTGCAAATTTACGTAATTTTGGAGGCGAAACTATTAATTATTTTAAGTTTTTTACACGGACTAATTGTAAACACATTCATTGTTATGGTAAATGTATATTTTATATTTGTACTAAACCAAAAGTGTTGATTTTATCAACTTAACTGTGACCGCCTGTTTTGGCACATTTCGCTCGGCGCAGTCTTAACTATTGTGTCTTCGACTTTGAAACAATTTTTCATATCGGTATATCGAAATGTTGGTGCAATTAATAATGCAATTAATAGACCTATATATACGGGCTGTGACGTTTGATCGATGCAAAACTTACTTGAAATACAGTAAATACATGTTGTGTTTCACACTCAGCACACAAATGTGTCCAATGACGATCTGTCCGAATTTATTATTAGTCAAAGGAATTCTAGGCCGTAGTTGTCATACCTTTGCGCAGAATATTTGAAAACAGCCTTTATTAAAGGTAATAACATTAATACAATGGATAACTCTTGTGGGTGTTCATGCGCTGTATGACTAATAGTTATTATTCTTAAAGCAGAAAACGGTATTAAACAATAAAAGCTAGTTCTCATACTTGTAACTTATGATTATAATAATCAATAAACATCGGAACTAAAACGTTGAAATCACGTTTGCCGCTTCGAACAGTTACTCGAAACGCGTCCTAAATATGAACGCAAGGTTTCTGACGCTGGATTGTGTACCGGCGGAGACTCACTCTATGTAGACTCTTTATGAGATATGTCTACTCAATATATTTTAACCTTTACTAGTGTTCGTAAAAGCAATTGTATTCGTTGAATATTCATTACAAAAACTATTCGTTAATAGTGTCAGTTCCATTGCGGATCAAACTTATATTTCAATTCTTATAGCTACTTTATTAATATTGTATTGTATCTTATAAGTTATTAATTTGCAATCTTTCAGATATTTTGCTGTATTTAATGTTGGTGGTGGTTCGATTGGTAAAGCTGTGTGTCTTCAGCGACTATGCGATCAACTATCAGCAGTAATGTTGACGCTGCCTGATCTGAAACATGTAAGTAAACTTTACAAGACACTTCGCGAATAACGAAAACAATTATTTGTTTATGTTTCAAAAGATTTCTGACAAATTAATCATATTTAAACACTTTAGGCATCACATGGATTCTGTTGCTTAAAATGGTGATTTATTTATACAATAGTCTGTTTTGGTCAGGTTGCACTAGTAGTCTTCATGCACGTAGTACCTGTATGGCTACCTAGATTTATTGACATTTAATATGTATCCTGAACGCATGAGTTATTATGGAATGGAATTCTATTTAACACAATATTAAACAATAATATAATATGAAATATTCGTTCGCTTCAGGAGTCGAACACTGATTGCGCAAGCTGGCGCAGTGGTGTGGAGGCGGCGGAGCGAGCTCTGCAGAGCGCTCACGGCGTCCTGCTCGCACACACAGAGCGCACGCCACCGCCGTCCTTGTTGCACGACCTCAGCACATTGACCGGTGAGTGGCAGTTTCATTCAATCAAAACATACCATTTGTGCGTTATATTGAAATTATAAATATTTGTTGTTCGGTTGTATTATAACACAATAACTTACAAAATGGCGCGATTATATCCGTCATGCTTCTGCCCGTAGCATCGCTCGCCTTATCTCACTGGAATGCATACCGGGATAAAACGTATCGTATGTGTCAATTCAAGATATACGCTATTTTTGTGCTAAGTCTCAACCAAGTCCGTTTAATAAATATTTTACGCGTAACTAAGAAACAAACATCATAAATTATGGTAAAATAATACAGATCATTTATTTTCAGGCATTAGTATACCAGATGGTGTTGAGAAGAGCCTTAATTTACAAGAATTGGGTGTTCAAAATCACAAATTGCAGTTAATTTGCGATTTCTTACAAGTGCATTATAATGTTGCATTCGACGAAGAACAAGTGTCACTGTTAACTATAAACTCGTAAGTTGATTTCCCCGTAACATATTTTAAACACTGTTAGCCGCACTCATCATAGGTTTGGTTCATCTATGTTCTTCTTCTTGACGCCTTTTTATTATAATTGTTATCGTCTGAAACCAACATTCGAACAATTGCGTTTGTGCACTAAGAAAACTAAAGAAGCGCGTGCAACACCGAGTGTACACGCGCACGAGGTGCACCTTATGTATCTCTCTGCCTTACTCCTTCTATATCCCTCTCTTATTTATATCCCGCTGACAAAATTTGGGTGCATGATCAATATCATAGCATATTGGCATTTTGTACCGCAACAATATTTCGGTCCAGGATGCTAAACAGAGGCATAGTAAAATCTCAGTTATAACTATTAGCCTATGAAACATCCAATTGATACTGCTCATATTCGTCACCTATCCAAATCTCACCTGCAGCAACAGCACTTTATTATAATGGTTTACCCAGTGTCTTTCATTTACCTCATACTAAAAAGGGGTACTTATTACAATTTTCAATGACCACCTAACCAACGTTTCCAGACCGCTTTAAACGTAAATGTTGTTATAATAGTCTACTTTTGCAAACAGAAGTAGACTCTATCATAACAACCACAAACAACTTCTGTGCTATGTCCTATTTTTGAGAAAACCGTTGATTGATTTATTGGTAATTTTTCAGTTTATCAGAATTAGAAAAATCTATCTTAAAATTGCCTTATGACAATATAAAAGGTTTGCAGACTTTCTTCAGTTACGTAGATTCGGATGAATTGCTCGCGACTACAGAGATGGTCTTTTTGCCGACACTCGTTAATAGTTCTTCTATGGTGTGTATCTTTTACAATAGATTTTTGTTATATTCGGTAATGAATATGTGGACTGCTAAAAACAAATATGTAAAACATTAATCAATATTAAAATTGCAGAGAGATGACGAAATTTTGTCAGAGCAAGCTTGTTTATGCATAGTACCAGGTATGGAAGGGCATCACGAGAGGTTTCGTGTGTTGTGTGAACGAGTTAAGTTGCCGGCGCTCGTTTTGCAGCCTGGACTTGACCATCCGCACGAGACTGTAAGAGACACGGCGGAGAGATTCACTAAGGTACGCTTACGATCTCAGTTAATTTGGCTTGAATAGGTTGTATTATATATTTTTATGTTATTGTGTTTGATGCTAGTCATACCTACCCATCTGCTAGGTTGTAACTACCACTTTGTTCCTTGTCCTACGGACTGTACAAAAACACAGCCTTCTTATGAAAAAAAAAAACATCAGTTGGAACAAAAATCAGCTGGGTAACAGAAACAGATGGAATAATGATACCAGTTATTATTAAGGCAAGACCTAGACTTGCTGGTTCGGTCAGATTCTTATTAAGAATCTGTACTTATCGCCTCATAACATGCCCGGCCCGGTCCGATTAGCGAACCTGGTAAGAAACTAACAGCAACAAGTCAACAGTTAGAACGCTCGATACGCTTAAAAAGAGATATGGTTTTCCTGCTAACGACATAATATATCGTCGCACATTGTCAGGTCCAGAGAGCTGTTGTCTCGTGTGAACTACTTATATAGATTGTAGGTAATCTAAAGTGAGAGGGCTTGAGGAGCTAGTGTCTTATACTTGACTCACATGTAGCCGGTCAGGTTACAATGTCCTGATTGTATGTGACTTTAACTTATTAAATATTTGACATTCGAGGTTTTACGATCAATGCACTCTGTCCGGTACATATACAATAGAATAACAATAACCATTGCATCAACTCCATCACATGATTGACGTTTATAACTGAGATTACACTCGAGTAGTCATAGTATCACTATGCGTCGCTGGCTTTATTTTATTTTTTATTTTTTATTTTTGTTCTTTCTTTTTTTATGAATATTACAAATGATGTTGTTTGTTCAGGTTTTGCTGAAGCGAACTAATCTAAAAAATACTTTTTACCTATTGGGCTATGAAAGCGGCATTAACGTTGCATTGGAAGTAGCTGCCATTCTAGAAGATCGCGGTAAGTACATAAACAAAAGCAATATAAATTGTATCCAAAGAATTAAGATTTTTATTGAATATATAAGTAATCGTCTTAAAAATGTCTATGTCAATAAATAATGACTACATGTGCTACTCTATTCATTAATAGTTGCTTGTTGAGACTTCGAGTAACATTTCATATGTAGATTGTTTTCGTACGTCATTAACGACGTCTAAATAATGGTAAACCGAATCACTACGGCGACGTTTACGTTGGCTGATGACTGGATTCCAAAATGTAGACAAACGGTAACCATTCTCCCGGTTGAAATTGCGATATTTACCTATTTCAACCGCTAGTAATAGTGACGACAGGTGGATAAGACTTTGTGGTTGATGCTGTTCAAGTCCAGTGGTTTGGTCCAGACTCCAACAAATACTCGGCCCCAGCAGAATTGTTGATTAACCGGTTCTTGGCAGCTGCGATATGTTCCTTGACCCATGCAATGATTGTTCGTTTGGTCTGTCTGATATAGGAACTATACAATTGCAATCCACCTTGTAAGCGCCCGGTATTTTAAAAAGGAATTAAATCTTTTAGAGTGCGTAGATATCTAACTACTTTGGAGAACGGACTTTATACAGGCTAGATGGAGGATTTCTTACGTGCTGTTCCAACATTGACCGTTACGCGTTTTACAAACGACGTGTATGCCAGCACTCTAATTGAGCCCCAGACTGGCTATCTCACCTCCTTGGACGGTTTATCTTAGTTTTGAATCCGTTGCGCCTAAGCAGCCTCAATATGTGTGCTCACCGTCTAGGAGATCAGGGCCACATAAGTAATACGCTCTGTATGTAATGTGCGAGTAGGTGTTAAGATACCTGTTAGTGTGTGTTGGCTTGCGGTATGTACCTAGTGTGAACCAGGATACAATCTACTCTTACTGTTAATTTGACTTCCATTTTGTAAGTAAAGGGGATGTTCAGATTTATGGCGTTCAACCGAATCGCGTTGTGTTATGTACTTCGTGCTTTTTGCCCTTTATGATACAAAAGTAAGTATAAAAATACAAAAGTACTGCATATTAGCCATTACCGGTACTACTACGCTGCCCATCGTCACGCCTACGATCTAGAGGTAATGTTATCCACGATATTGGAAGTAATTGTCTTCTAAGCAGCTCTTTAGTGGTGCAGTGTATTCGTTCGTTCTTTTAACTGCCTCTCGATGACCGTAAGGCAAAGGAGACATTGGTGAATTGTGGTGCCACTTTCACGCGCTATGGATGTCAACAAAATGAATTCTTCACGAAAAGTGTGATAACCGACTACTAGTTGTAGTATCCTAATAATATTGTGGAAACAAGGAGGGAAGGAAGGGAAAAGAAGTCGGGAATCGTCCGCGCACAATCGTTGTGACCTTGCGCTCAAAAACGGCAAAAAAGGAATGGATTAAAAGTAGAAAATCATGCCTCACTAACGATGACATCTTTGGAAATAATAACGGAAAAAGAATCTACATCAATGAACATCTAACTAAGCATATGCGTCAAGTACTATGGAGTTCTAAACAAATGCTTAAAGATAAGTACAAATACATTTGGGTTCAAGATCATAAGGTTTTAATAAAAAAAGATGAAGGCCTGAAGATTCATGTCATTCGATCGGAGTATGACATTAATAAAATATGTTTTAGTAGCGAGTTGTAAATAAGTAAGCCGCAGCCAGCTGTGGCTGTGCGTGTACACACTAGGCGATTGTTACTTCACTACAATTCAACGATATACATCGTGGACAAAAGTATTACATATCAAAAGTATAGTGACACTTACAAATGGAGTTTATACTTATAAATACAGATAGCGAGATACAAATCGTTCACCTAAATATAAGATCGTTAAGAAAAAAATTTAATGAATTGCTTAATATGTTATTAAAGCAGTGTGCATATAGTATCTATATTATTATACTAAGTGAAATAAATAGACGGCTATGTCATGCATGGAAGTACACGTAAGGATCGACGGGGAGGTAGACTACTAATGTATTCAAAAATTACCTACAATATTTCATTTTTATCACATAAAAATAACCGTTACATGGAATTAATACAGAGCCAAATTATGCAAGCAAATCAGTCACTTCACATTATAGCTATATATACACCGCCTAACACTAATAAGCTGCTCTTCATCGAGGAACTAAATAACCTTTTGAAACAAATACCAGATAGAGAACATGTAATCATTTTAGGAACCCTATCCATAGATCCCCACACGTATGGGTAGGATGAAAATTTTTTTTGAGTTTCAGTTCTATGTATGCCTCCAAAATTTATTGTTTTTTCTATTTTTGTTTGAAAATCTTAATGCGGTTCACAGAATACATCTACTTACCAAGTTTCAATAGCATAGTTCTTATAGTTTCGGAAAAAGTGGCTGTGACATACGGACGGACAGGTTCCATTTTTTGCCATTTGGCTACGGAACCCTAAAAACTATATGAAATTGTTCAAAGTATATAATATATTGCCTGTGCATTAAAAGGGTTCAATATTTGCTAACTGTCGAACAGTATAATAAAGAAGAGTTTAAAATACCTAAAGCTCCACATTGCATGCTTAGAAAAGCTTTAAGAAATAAATACAAAGAGCCTGTATCATGTAATTACTATGTTTTTTTTTTAACCTGGGTTAATGCTTTTACGCTTACCTCTCCGCTGGGCGACGGAGAGGTTATGTCGGACTCACCGGGAAAAGATGGTGAGTGACATCCCGGTAATACCGACTAAACCTACCACGGTGTTCCTCGACATAACCGCAATCGGCGCGGCGGGGCCGCGCGAATCGCTTTCACATGCAATCGCGACCCCGCCGATGTTTCGGCCCGCCGCGCCGTATGAAACGGTAGGCCACTGCACAAATAGACAACCACTAATTTTATCCCTACTGTCCCCCTGAGGGCGGGACGGACACACGGAACAGAAGCGCCCGTGGGAACACGCACGCCGCTCGGACCTGGTGCTGATCGGGTGGCGGGCAGGCCCACGAGGCCCACAACCCCCATGTAATTACTATGGTGAACGAACACGTATGTTTATAATACCAAGGCTACATAACAAAATAATGATCCCAGATAATTGTTTCAGCTTATATATATTTGAGAAAAAGTTGAAAGAAATATTGTTACAAATATTTAATGTTCAAATTGAAGATTGAACAGCCTTACTTTTGTTAAATGTATCTCAAAGTCAACTTAATTTCTAAAAAGTTTAATTAACTATATTGTACCTAATCCCAAACTTATATATCTTAAATGTGTGTATACATAATTTTAATTTGTTATATGAGTGCAGTGTTCGCCAACAAACTGTTACACAGTTTGGCGAAATTATGTAAAAATGTAAATGCAGCAATTTTTTTGATACAAATAAATTCTCATTTATATGCTTTTTTGTTTTAAATTGATTAAACATTATTATTATAAAACTTGGCAGGCTTTACCAAAGAGAAAACTTAAGTATTAAGAGAATGATAAATACCAAATTCTAATGGAATGGAATACGATGCGTGTAACATTAGGATATACTCATATTTAAAGGTCGTTTAGTGTAGCCTATGAATATGGAGGATGCTAAAAATTACATTAAAATGTACCTATATATTATTGCGCATTTTATGTTATATTGCAATTTAGTCGACACCGTAAATGTATGTTCAGAGAGTATAACTGATATTGCTACAATTACTTAATTACTTAACTATGAGAGTGATCGTAAAAATTAATGTATAATATTTAAAATTTCTTCGATATTTAGTACATGTATATAGTCTACATACTTTTCAGGACTAACTGGTACGGTGTTTTGCATGGGATGTGCGCCCGCTGAACTTAAATTGGAACTTGAAGAGCAACTGTCTGAATTTAAGAGTGAGGAGCAGCTGCAAGAAGGAGTGTTGCGCCACATGTATACGCTAATGGCAGGCTCCGACACCACAGAGCTAGAGCACGCGCTACAAGGCGTGCGCACTTGGGCGCAGAAAGTGGACACGTGCGTGCGCGTGCTGCTTGGGCGGGTGCCGCACTCGGCGCAGTACGCGCGCGCGCTCATCGAGTCCGCGCTGGCGCGTATCCAACAAGCGCGGCGTAGCACCGGCGTAGCGCGCCCGCTGCGCTCGCAGCTCGTGCTGCTGCGCGCGGCGCACAGTGGAGACGCACCGCAGCGTGAGGCGCTCGCTGAGCTGCAGCGCCACACGCGCCGGCCGCTGGTCGTGCACCAGCTGAGCACGCGGCTGGCGCACGTCACCGCAGACCTGCGCTGCGCCGCCATCGTCAACGACCATCTGGACCCCGCGATACTCCACGCCTTCGCCACCAGAAATATTTGCGACACTTACCTTTTAAACGGTAATACATATATGGCATTTGACTTTCTTGATGAATAGTACTTATATATTATGTATGTTAAATATTATACTTTTGGCCAAATAAACGAATCGAGAGCAAAGTTTATGATACTAATGCAATAAGCATATATCATGTTCATTTATGTCAGAAAACCACAAAACCCTTTTTTGTATTTTTGTATTTAGTATTGTCTCACTATTTATGAGAAAAATTAAATGTTTGTAACCATTTGTTGTTAGGCTTATATAAATGTAATTATCAGAAGGTAGCACTGGCTTCTAAGATACAGGTCCATACCTAGTTTAGAAGTCAGGGTCTCCAGTTTGTTATATATTCCTTAAGCCCTACGTTTTGTACCTAGATTAAGTGTTATTCTTATGGAGTAATAAACTTTATTTATTTTTATTTATTTATTTATTAACATTAAAAAATATCAACTTTTCAACATCGGCAAAAAATTCAAATATCGCTTTATTTCAACTGTATTCTAAATCATAAACAAATGAGTTCTCGTCAAGGTACCATCTTCAATTTAAAATTTGCAGTAATTATAGTTATTTTTATATTTAAGGCTGCGCCGAGCGAAATGTAGCGAAAGGCATATAAATAATAATGGGGTGATCGTTGATGACCCCAAAGATATCGCAGAGTTATTTATCAATTATTTTATAAGTGGAAATGACAATAATCTAAGACCAATGAACGTTAACTGTAAAATACCGAATACTTATAACTCAATATTCATGAACCCAACGACTCCTTCTGAAATTGGTAATATAATTGATTCATTAAAGAATACAAATAGCACAGGTTATGATGACGTTAGCACAAAGGTATTGAAAGATGTATCAACTATCATTTAACCTGTTTTATCCTACATCGTAAATTTAAGTATAGCATCTGGTATATTGCCCAATAAATTAAAAATAACGGTAGTTAAGCCTGCCTTTAAGAAAAATGACAAGGGTGATGTTGCAAATTATAAATCCATAGCACTCATTCCGATTATCTCTAAAATTTTTGAAAAGTTTATTGGTAAAAATATCAACCGTAATCATAACCGTATAAAATCAAATGTAATCAATAAGCTATAGTCTCCTACACCCGCCGAGGCTAGTGTCTCGGTAAGTGTTCCATCTCACTTTAAACTAAAACTCTCGAAGGGCATCTGCATGTTGGACCCATGTCCCCCGTGTAAGTCTCCCAAAGGGCCGGGTATTTTCCTAACGTATTAGGGAAATACCCGTGAAAGAGAAACAAATAATCACATCTATCACATACACACAACACTATCTATCCCAAAGTAAGCAGAGCTTGTACTATGGGTACTAGACAATAGATAAACATACATTTTTATTTATATTATTGTGAACCTTTGTGAAGAGAGAAATAAATCTTCTTCTCCCTAGCCTTTATTATTCCCAAGTCACTTAGGGTCGGCTTTTCTAGTCTAACCGGATTTGACTGGATATCAGTTTTTACACGGAGTGGCTGTCACCTGACCTCCGCAACCCGAAGGCTAACGATACCCTAAGGCTAGACCAGTGTTAGGATATTATAGGGCACTGACTTCCCAATAACGACTGCCATAGATGTTCATGGCAGCCGGGACCGACGGCTTAACGTGCTCTCCGTGGCACGGAGCAGGCGATAATTGTCAATCAACACGTACATAATTTCGAAAAGTAATATAATTTCCGAAAGTCAGAGGTGCGCGACGTGGGTTCGAAGACGAGCATTGCAGTCTGTTGGTCTCCCCACTGAGTTTTCACAATAATAATAATTATTATTATATCATACATAGAAACACCCAGACCAAAACAAACATCCATGTTCATGCACACAAATGATTGACTTCTGCGGGAATCGAACCCGCGACCTCAGGCGTGACAGTCGGTTACACTAATCACTACGCCATCGAGGCCGCCAATATAATTTATGTCTCGAAGACGATTCTTTTTCATTTTAAACAGTAAGATGTTTTACCTGTATCGCATTAGTACAAGTGAAGCTGATAGAGTTTCGCTTACGTTAGCCGCAACTGCTGTTATTATAGGCTTGCGAGAAGGTAACCTTCTCTGCGACTTTACCTACCGATGTACATAATATCCGCAAATGATATTTTAATGTATAGACTACACTATGCGTAAGTATGTGTGCAGTGTCCTCGACCACATAAAGTAGATATCGCGTTCTGCACAACTATATCCCTATATCATTCAAATGCAATTAGCGCATCTTTTATGACTATTTAACATTATAAAACTTGGTTGCTTCAATTTATTACATGTATGAAAAAATTATAAAAGATTAAAATGTAATGTTTTTTTTATCTATATCTATACTATTATTATTAAGAGGAAAGAATTGTTTTTTTTTGTTAGTTTTTAAGGATTTAACTTAAAAACTCCTCAACCGTTTTTAACCCCCGACGCAAAAACGACGGGGTGTTATAAGTTTGACGTGTCTGTGTGTGTGTGTGTGTGTGTGTGTCTGTCTATGGCATCGTAGCTCCCGAACGGATAAACCGATTTTAATTTAGTTTTTTTTGTTTTAAAGGTGAATTAGTCGGGAGTGTTCTTAGCTACGTTTGATAAAAATCGGTCCAAGATGGCCGCCGCCACAAAATGGCGATTTACATATTTTTTCACAACTCCCTCAATATGGGTATCAAATGAAAGGGCTTGACTAGTAGAATACTATACACTATGATAAATTTCAAATCCAAGATGGCCGCCACCACAAAATTACATATTTTCACAAATTACAATTTTTCAATATGGGTATCAAATAAATATTGTGTCGGGGGTTTTTAAATTTTAAAAGAGATCCCCCATTTTTCCTACATCGTTGGGCCCACTTGTTATAGTCATAAAATTGATGGCATTTGTTAGATAAATACATAAATTATACTTCTGCTTTATTTCATTAAAATTAGCAATTGCAATAATGAGATATTTTTATTCGAATGTGTAACTAGCTGAAGTTAGGTTAGGAAATGGATCGGTCACGCCACCATCGTGGCGGTAAGTCCCGTGTTTGAGGAGTGGCTGGAGAGGCGGCATGGCGCCCTCACCTTCCGGCTGACACAGGTAACGACTGGCCACGGTTGTTTTGGTCAGTTCCTGTGTCGTATACGCCGGCAAGAGACGTCCGGCTGTCACCACTGCGACGACTGCCGCGACATTGTAAAGAACACGGCGCTGCACACTTTGGCGGTTTGTCCCGCTTGGTCATCGCAGCGCCGTGAGTTGATCGCGGCAGTCGGATCGGTTGCCCTCTCGCTCCCGGCCGTAGTTCAGTCTATGGTCCGGTCGTGGAACGCCGTCGCCTCGTTTTGCGAGGAAGTGATTTCCATCAAGGAGGCGGCGGAGCTGGAGAGGGAGCGCTTAAACTCTCTCCCCAACCGCAGAGCCGTGCGCCGAAGGGCGCGAGATGACCTCCAGCCACCCTGAGGTTTGGCCTGGTGGGCTTTGTGGGGCTGCCCGCCATCCAATCAGCACCAGGTCCGAGAGGCGGTGTGCGTGTTCCCACGCGCGCCTCTGTGTCGAGTCCGTCTCCCTCTAGGGGGGTACAGTACGGTATATCATAGAGTGAGTCCTTTGGGTAGGTCTCTTCGCGTAGTGGCCTGCCATTTCATACGGAGGGCCGAAACCTCGGCGGGGTCGCGACCGCATGCGAAAGTGATTCGCGCGGCCCCGTCGATAGCGGTTTTGTCGAGGAACACCGTGGTAGGTTTAGTCGGTATTCCGGGAGGTACATTATTATCTTTTCAACATCTTTCTTTTACCCCGGCGAGTCCGACATAATCCCTCCGCCCGCACCCGCGGAGGGGTATGCGTCAACGAATTCACACGTAAAAAAAAAATGTTTGGAAATGGATAAGATTACAAGTCACGTTACATTAAAAACAATTATTCTTTCAGCTGATTTTTGGGGGAACAGTATTTTACAGAACTTTTATTACAATATTGAGATAGTTTTTACAGACAGGGATGGTTCTTCTTATTTTTTATTTTGCTCGTCAAAATGACCACACTCCGCCTGATGGTAAGCAGTCGTGTGGTCTAAGAGCAGTGGCCTCCACATCGTCCTCATAGCAGCCGAGGCGATGTTGAGGTCTCTACTTTGACGGCCTGAGAAGGTGCTTTTTCACGCCCCGCTTAAAGGACCCAGGATTGAAGGAAGAAGGAAACACGTGCCTTGGCAGAGAATTCCATGCCTTGATCGTTTAGCAGAGGTATGAGGACCCAAACTTGTTGGTACGCACTCTAGTCGACTCCACCGTGTAAGGATGGCATCTGAGCCCAGCACGCGTTGTTCTGGATAGGAAAGGAGAGGGTGGGATAAGGTGGAATAACTCTGCAGAGCACTCTCCGTGGTGTATTCTGTAGAAACATGCCAAAGAGGAGTGATGCCTACGGAGTTGCAGAGGTTCCAGTGACCTCGTGACCTCTGGATCTCCGATGATACGGACATCTCGCCGCTGTAACCTGTCAAGAGCGTCTAGCAAGTACTGCGCGGTTTAGTTTCAGTTTAGTTCCATTATCGTCAATATCAATAGCATTTTGTTTCGATAATATTACACTTATCAAACGCGGTTCAATCAAATCCTTGTGAAACAGAGGGCTGTTTATTTCAGCGCCCTGTGCCAGGGCCAAGCTCAACCTAAAACAGAATACCGATATGCGTGCACAAGAACAAAATCATACTTTGTCAATATAATTGTTAATTTTTGTTTCTTTGTTTATTATTTGCCAATGGTAAAATCACAGAAAAGGCGAATAATACAACAGAACATATCACCGGCGCAAGCACAACCAAAACTCGAAAGAATGTACTTTTGGTTTTATGACGTTAAACGTCATTATCAAACTTGAAGTTTGAAGTTAAAAATCTGACTCCGTGTCTTATTAGCTGGATATAATTAATGCAGTGTCATTATTAACATAAAATATTATTTTATCATCGTAAATTGAATATAGTTCTTTGTAATTTTGTGTATTGATAAAATAACAAACACTTTACAGTAAAAATGTTGATTGTAGCACATGACTTTAACTATAATAATAATAAATAATAAAAATATGTTTATTTTCTCACCACAATATTTCAGATATTTACAAATGTTATGCTTAGTAAGTAATACAGTTTCTCAAGACAATATTGTGGAGGACTGGTGCCTAAGCTAGGTAAAAACCTGTGTTATAGGTCACCAGGTCTCCGCTTCGAGTTACAGTTCTGGCTAATAATTACGTACTAAAGGTAAAGCAATACAATAGAAATAATATAGAAATAATTTTGTGGTAAGTGTATTATAAAAGTTAATTAAGTGCGTGTGTGTGTGTGCGTGTGTGTGTGTGTGTGTGTGTGTGTGTGTGTGTGTGTGTGTGTGTGTGTGTGTGTGTGTATGTGTGTGTTTATGGGTGTGTCTGCGTATGTGGCGTGTGTATATATGTGTGACGTGTGTTTGTATTTATATACATATACATGTATTTTTATTCACTATCAGTATGTATCAATGAGTCTAGGAGTCAATGATAAGGACCTTTTCGGTATCATCGTATGATAACTTTTGTAGCCAACTTGTAAGTTTAATTTTTAATTTATGTTTAGTCAAAGTGTATATGTCAAGTAATCGATTGATTTTATTATATACTCGTGCACTTTGAGCTATGAAATGACGGCTTGCGAAAGAAGTACGACATTGTACGGGTTTACAGACAGCCTGACCTTTACGTCTATTTGTAATGTTTTTGTCAAGGGGGAGTAAAGAGTGGCGGCGTAGCAATGTTCTCAGAATAAACAATTGACGCACTGTGAGTACTTCCGACTCAGAGTAAAGTTGTGCAGTGGGATAATCTCTGCGCTTAAACTGCATAACCTTTAGGATCGTTCTCTGAGCTCTTTCAGCTTCGATTAATATAGTCTTGCAAGTTCCTCCCCATGCAGGAATGCAATATGTGATTACAGAGACACAGAGACTCTGATAAACGAGGCTTAATGTTGCACTGTCAGCTGAGTGTCTAAGTTCTTTAAAAATATAAATTAGTTTTCTAATTCGCACACTCACTGCTTCGATGTGGGGGCGCCAGGTTAGGTGTTCATCAATAATTACTCCAAGGTACTTGATGTTCGGGACCAATGAGAGGGTGAGGCAATCGCAGACGTTGATGCCTGAATCTATATTATTAAAGCACGTATGCGCTCTTACCGTAGTACTTTCTTTTGAGGGAGAGCTTGTGTGGGGAAGTGAAAATCTGACGATTTTAGTTTTCTCAATATTGAGCGTTAACAAGTTTGCTGAAAGCCATGCCATCACTCGGCGAAGAGACTCTTCTGTTCTACGTTTGACCTTATCCCAGCTGTCATCATAAATAATGAGTGCTGTATCATCTGCGTAGGTGAATACGTCACAGTTTGGTATTGGTAAGCGGCACAGCTCGTTAATATAAATAAGAAAGAGCGTAGGCCCCAAAACGCTTCCTTGTGGAACTCCGAAATTGATGTTCATGTCATCACTATACAGTGAATCGATTT
The DNA here is from genome assembly GCA_963675205.1 of Catocala nupta. Classification (NCBI taxonomy): domain Eukaryota; kingdom Metazoa; phylum Arthropoda; class Insecta; order Lepidoptera; family Erebidae; genus Catocala; species Catocala nupta. The sequence continues at coordinate 16,180,124 of OY776098.1, forward strand.
TTATACATTGTGTGCGGTTTGACAGATAGTCTGAAAAGATTTTCAGTGATAGACCGCGAATGCCAATGCTTTCCATCTTTGTTATCAGTGTAGGAATGAACACGGAATCAAATGCTTTCGATAAATCAAGAAAGACACCAAAGCACTTGAGTTCTCGATCCAGTTTGCTAACGACAGCGTTGGTGAGGCCTAAAACCGCATCTTCGGTAGACATTCCCTGCCTAAAACCGTATTGATTTTTAGCAATTATTTTATGTTTCGCAAGATATGAAGTGAGAGAATTATTAAGAATCTTTTCTAGGATTTTTGACAGGGAACTGAGTACAGAGATCGGTCTGTAGTTAGTGATATGGGCTCTTTCTCCAGACTTATAGATTGGGTGAACGACAGCCCTCTTGAAGGCATTTGGGAACGTGCCAGTGTTGATCGCTCGATTGCAAATGTGCGTTATAGGTATAGCTAAAGCGGAACTGGATTGTTTGAGGATATTAATGGGTATATTGTCATGTCCAGTCGCGCTGTTACTGCAAAGATCAATTATAAGCCTCTGCACCTGCATATTGTCGACCGGCATGATGACGAGGGAATTGCACGGCGAGGGTTCAGTTTGGCATTGAACGTACGGCCTGGATGGAGATTTAATTTTAGAAGCCAAGCTCTCCCCAATATTGACAAAGAAACTGTTTACCTGATTTAGTGAGAGTTTTGTGTCGGCAGAATTTAAAAGAAGCTTACTAGGGGATTGTGGACAAGAGTTAGAATTAGTGATGGCTTTTATAGCCTTCCATGTGGCCTTAACATTGTTTTTTGCCTTAATTAACTCATTTTTTTCATGTGATCGTTTAAGTTTTTTAAGAAGACTATTAAGATAGTTACGGTATCGAATATAGGTTGTTCTAAGAATATTGTTATCGGGAGATGACTTTGACTTTTTGTGAAGATTGTCCCGGTTTCTGATACAGCGAACTAAACCCGGGGTCATCCATGGTTTGATTATTCGGCACTTTCTAGGGACCCGGATTGTATACCTATGTTTTAAAATAACATTTTGAATGGTCGAAATAAGAAGATCTGCAGCGCGGTTACAGTCTAATTCATCGAGGACTGACATAAAGTCTATGCTGTCTATTTCTTTTTTAATGTCTGCATAATTGTAACGGTTTGCGTTAAGAGGTTGCAAAGTGGTTCTTTTCTTTATTTTCAAGCAAAGTATTACTGGAAGATGGTCGGTAATATTACTTTCTAAGACTATTACAGTAGCGGGACATTTAGTTTTCAATAGTACATGGTCTAGACAGTTACCTGATCTTGTTGGTAGCACGTGAGCAGGTAGCAAACCTAATGAAGCGCAAAGGGTGAGGTAAGTACCTGAATGGCGGTCGTGATTGTTAGGTTTAATGTCGATGTTGATATCACCAATCAGGGCTATATTAGCAAAGTGCTTTAGTTTGGCTACTAAGCTATCCAAACCATGATAAAAAATGTCAAGTTCATGATATGATGGGGAACGATAGACGCATATAATCGCTGTATTACCTATAAAGGACACAAGGCAGTTTGAGTCACAAAAGGCAGGCTCAAGGTATGTGTTTTTAAGTGTGGACTTCGTGTATATCACAACTCCATCGTTCTGTATTTTATTGTTTGTAGTTGCGTCAAAAGAATAGCCTTGCAGATTAGGTAGAGGGCCCGACACCTTAAGCCAGCATTCTGTGAGTAGAATGACATCAAATTCAATTTTAGTTGTTGTTAGCATTGTAATAAACTGATCAAAATTCTTTTTTAAACTTCTTATATTGATATGAATTATTTTTAAATATTGGTTTGGCTGCTTAATGAAAACTGAGCATCGTTCTGGTGTAGATAAGTGCGAGCAAGCTATGGAAATGTTGTCAATTTCATTACATATGGAAGTGTTGTGATTAGCCATTTTTATCTATGTAGATAGAATATGTAACAGCTACTAATGGTTTCAGGGAGTAAGATTTTGTATTTATTTGCAGCGAGAGGAGACTAGCTATTATATTGTCATCACCAATAATAGTTACAAAGTTCACAACGAGGTATATGTGTTTGTTTGCGTGAATGGGTCTATAAATGTATGTACGTATTAAAGTAGTTACATTATGTATTAAATTTTCAAAACATAAAAATCTAATAAAAGTTACATTAAAATAAATAAAAGATACAAATGAGATATAAATGCATGCATACTGAAAAAAACTGAATATATGAAAAAGCGAGAGTAGTCATTGTTTATCTGATATCATAGTAAGACATTTCTCTGATTTTATATGAAATGGCATTTCACCTGGATTTTTGCGCAGAAGAATTCGTCCATTTGAATACCAACTGGAATAATTGTAGGCTTTAGCGAACTTGCGGGTTTCGTACAGTAGCTTTTTCACAGTGGGGGGTAGATGTTCGTCAACATAGATGGGTTGTTTAACACCATCAATACCAATAACCTGAGTATTTATTTTGTCATTTAGTGAGTGCTCTTTATTATATTGCCGAACTTTTGACAGTAAGGCATTTCGCGTGTTTACGCAGCAAAATTCAGCAACAATAGGTCGACATAAACCAGGTTTGCCAGGTATGCGATATATGTCTCGGAAAGCATCGGGTTGAATGTCCATATTAACTGTTTTCCCCACTCTTGATACAATGGAGATGAAATCTGCTGGCTTTTCTATTTCTCTGTTCGGAACATTACGAATCTCTATCGTAGCCTGGCGGGACTGAAAGTGTAGATCCTGAATTTGTTTCTGCAACCGAGATATATTTTCTGCATTTTCCAATTTCTCCTTTTCCAATTTTAATACTTTGCCATTGACGTCTTCATATTGTTTATTGATGAAAATCATACTGCGCTCAATTTCTGAGTTTGTTACCTGGATTGAGTGGCATTGCTTCTTAAGATCCGAGACATCGCTGGCTAGCTTAGATAGAGTGGCCTCTTGATCAGCCTTCCATTTCGTCAGCATTTCTAGAAGCTCGCTTTTGAAATTATTTAACGCAGACATCGTTATTGGATCTATTTGTTTGTTTGGCGAATCGTCAATGCGTTGTCGTTTGCACCGCATTGTTATATTAGTATCCGCTTCATTTAAGCTAGTGGCTGACGTTAAGTCGGACTCAGACAGGGATTGCCCATGCGTTAAAGTTGTCTTAGAGGTCGCAGGCGGTGTTCTATGCGTTTTTGGCATTTTGAAATAGGGCAAAGATCAGTACTTTTACTGTTTAAAAATACAGAAATTAATTTATAATACCAATATATATATATCTCTTGTATATTTTTTTGTTTACCCAATTAATACTGGTGCTTAATTGTAATATAAGAATTACAAAAAGTGAACGAAGTCTTTGCCAGGATTCGAACTCAATGCTATCGAATACTCTGACCGACCATGCTAAGCCGCAGGGCTGTCTTTACACTGATTGTGCCGTTGAAATTAGTGATCAGTTAAATGTTCGTGACTTTAACACAAAATCAGTCTCGCTCACTTGTTTGTGCTGCGGATGAGGTCAAAGTCCAAAGATGTACACTTTTTAAACAACTTCAGTTCGTTGGTTTTTTAAAAATTGTTTATACTTGTGTTATAGTTGTTAATTCATATTGATTTTGCACACAATTGTCACTTGTATATAGTAGAGGATTACTGTTTAGTTTATTAAGAGATTTATTCACTTTATACACAGTTTATGAATTTTAAAATACGGAGGTAAACAGAGTACGTGCAATCGCGGTGGCGTCACGGAAGGGAGAGGGAGCTAACTATAAATTAAGATTAGATATTTCTCCAATTAACCATTGTAAATTCAATTTATTTTTTATTCTTTTGTTTAGTGATGAAATGACGGTATTTTTGCAGTAAAAATTTTGGCTATAACACGTGGGCCCAGAAATGGGCATGTTCCTTTATTGATATAACCGTCCAAAGCTGCAGCGGCCCGCCGGTGGCCAACACAATCGTTCTTGAAATACACATGTTTTGCATTCCAACAATTTGCTTAATTATGTTAACAATTATAATATGCTTACCTTAAAAAATATTTATTATTTAAGTCGAAAAGCGATCTTATTCATAAAATATAATATCTTGCTAAAGGCGATACGATAGGTAGTTAAAATACTTAGTTTGTTTTGTAGACATACTAAATGTAGTGTATGCGCTTATTTACCCTCCCACTCACACAGACAAACATTGTTTGTTTCGTTCGCACCACGTCAGTTAGACGAGAGCCATCGGCGAGAGTTGACGTGTCGGTAGTCTGTCCGTTAAGTGCGTGTACGAACCTGTGAGATATCCCACCATTGGATAGATTGTACAAGTGGCGACGAGGAAAAAGGTAACTTGATAATTTATAAAAAAAAAAATGGAGAAAAGATAAATAAACAATACTTGGAATGTTATAATAGGTTAGGATGTACATATTGAATAATGAAAAACATGTCCTGTAGTGTTAATCTACTTGCAGATTTGACAAAATGGATTTAAACAATATTGGTTGTAAGTACAGGTACTTATACAATCAATTTAAAAGTCAACCAGTTCGCACAGGTTTTGTTAGAATCATTATGATTGTTTTCAGTTTAATTTTGTCTATTAACATACCGTCAAATCAAATCAATATATGTTCTTAGTCGTTTATAAATCTTTGTTGTAACACAGAAGAAGTTCCATACGGCGTGTTTGTTTACATTAGAATGAATAGGCAGCGAATAGTTAGATTGTATGTTGCAATAGGAGAATGTTTTATATGACAGGTGTGATGGACTATATAGACAGATATTCTTTATTCTTTACTATCCACAAGCAGGTTCAAATGTAAATACAAAATACGGTAGGTTATAATTTGTTATCTACCAAGTCACATAACCTATAACCATATTGTTATAATTTTAGAAACAAATAGTTCAACTATTGCGTATAGATATCTACAATATTTGTCATATAGATTGTTTCCAGTATGTCTGCTTATAAATATGTACCTTTATAATAAGTTAGTGCGTAAAAAAATAAAGATCGTACAAGGTATATAAAACACATAAAATACTGTTATTTTAAAATAAATAAATACATTGTTATGTTTACATAGTTTTGAAAATAATGCCATACATTAGTGATACTAGGTTGTAAATAACACGTTGTGGTAATTGTTAAGAAATTGTTTACCATTGTTATTATATTTTATTTCATATAATATTTACTTACCTATAAACGTAACAGTATTCACACCGATCTTGACGGTTGGATATTAACGACTACGCAGAGTCGCGAGTTCAAGCCCTGCCCGGGGTGTTCATACGTTTGGTTTGGGAACGGGTGGTTATGTGTGGCATGTACCCGTGTTTTTATTTATTTATAAAGGTGAAATTTACAAAAGTAAAGAAGTAATGTAATAGAGAGATATACCTTATAGTTGTATAGGGTGTTTAATAAATTGCAATAAGTTCTGACCGGTATCCCACGAAGGTTTCTGGCGATTGGAGTAGGTTAGGTTATGCTGCCATTAAATTGGAGTAGGTTAGGTTATGCTGCCATTAAATTGGTAGGTTATGTTATGCTGCCATTAAATTGGTAGGTTATATTATGCTGCCATTAAATTGGTAGGTTATATTATGCTGCCATTAAATTGGTAGGTTATATTATGCTGCCATTAAATTGGTAGGTTATAATATGCTGCCATTAAATTGGTAGGTTATATTATGCTGCCATTAAATTGGTAGGTTATATTATGCTGCCATTAAATTGGTAGGTTATCTTATGCTGCCATTAAATTGGTAGGTCATGTTGTGCTACCATTAAATTGGTAGGTCAGGTTATGCTGCCATTAAATTGGTAGGTTATGCATGTTGCTATTTAATTGGCAGGCTTGGTAAAAGATCGTCGTGAGATAAAAATAGTAAAACGTTTTTCAGCTAGATAGGGTTATTTCATAATTGGGGTATTTTCAGGTTACCCTATCAAACCAGGGAGTAAAGGGACGTAATGGCGAATTTTATGCCTGGGCCGGACAAACTTGATGTGGAAGGTGATACCTCTGCTGTTGGCATTCGTTGGGAGCGCTGGAAAAGGTCGTTGCTAATTTACCTTGAGGCTACTGACATTCAAATTCCCGTAAAGAGAAGCTCTTCTCACACTGTTGCATTTTGGAGGACCAGGACTTCAGGAAATCTATTCAAATTTACCTGGGGCTAACGCAGTTATCTCTGCACTAACTGAAGTGTCAAATGCTGCAGCGGAAAGTCAAGATGTATTCGATATTGCTTTGAAAAAACTCGATGACTATTTTTTGCCAAAGCAAAGTAAAGTATATGAACGGCATCTTTTTAGACAATTAAAACAGGAGGCTGGCGAAAAAATGGAGAAGTTTCTAGTAAGATTGCGTAACCAAGCGGATAAATGTGGATTCGAGAAGCCGGACAATTTTATCATCGATCAAATTACAGAGAAATGCACATCAAATGAACTGCGTAAGAAGATTTTAACAATGGGGGACAAAGCTTCTCTAGATGAAATAATGACGCTAGCAAATACCTTGGAGTTGGTGAGTCATCAATTGGACGTATACGGAAATAAAGGAAATGGAGAAAAAGACCAATAAGTTAACCAAATTATCAACAAAGGTTATAGGAGAGGTCAAGGCTTTTCTAATGAAGCAAGGACAACTTCACAAAACAATTCACGCTGTACTAGATGTGGGGGCAAATATCATAAATCCACCGATGCAAACTGTCCAGCGAAGAATAAAACCTGTCATTCGTGCAAAAAGATACGTCATTTTTCAGCGCATTGTAAATCTCGGGGTTTTGAAACAAAGCCACAAAAGAAGAAGTACAGTGGAAACCCTGGTTATAATAAGTACACAGAAGGTAGAAAGAGACTAAAAGATGGAAAGGAAATAATGTTGACATGGTGGATGATGAAGAAGTAGACTATGTTTTTCAAATAGACAATGACTCTACTGTTAGATGTATTGTCGGTGGAGTGATAATCGACATGCTTATTGATTCAGGTTGTAAACCTAACCTTGTAACAGACAAAACATGGGGCAGGCTGAAAGATAGTGGTATACAGGTAAACAATCAAATTAAAGATCCCAACAAAATTCTTCTCGCTTATGGCAGTAAGTCTCCCTTAACAGTGAAAGTTTCATTTGAGGCTGAAATTAAAGCAAATGGTCGGAGATTATACTACCTTTTATGTAATAAGTGGTGGAACAAGGGACTTACTGGGGAAAACATCAGCGCTGAAATTGGGAGTATTACGAATGGGTATCGGTATTAATCAAGTTGGAAACTTGATTACACCATTCCCGAAATTTAAGGATGTCCTCGTAGATATACCACGATTGACGATTCCGTGAAGCCCGTTTCTCAACCATGCCGTAGAGTGCCTATACCCTTAGAAAAGAAAGTCTACGACAAAATCAAGGAACTTCTGAATGAGGACATAATTGAAGAGGTAGAGGTTCCTTCAAGATGGGTTTCGCCCATAGTCCCAATCCTGAAAGAAAATGGAGAGTTAAGACTGCGTAGATATGAGACGCGCAAACAATGCAATAATGAGAGAGAATCATCCTCTTCCCACTATGGATAAGTTGCTTCCGAAGATAAATAAAGCCCAATACTTTACCAAACTTGACGTCAAAAATACTTTCCATCAGGTAGAAATCCACCCAGATTTCAGATATATAACGACCTTCATAACTCCAAACGGTTTATATCGCTACAAGCGGTTAATGTTTGGTATCACGTGTGCACCGGAGTTATTCCAGAAGATTATGGAGAGGATCTAGATTCAGTGCGATGGAATAATAAACTTTATCGACGACATTCTGGTTTATGGTGATAATGAGAATGAACATGATACCAGGCTGAAGAAAGTACTACGGACACTAAAGGATAACAACGTGGTACTTAACGAAGGGAAATGCATTTTTAAAACGCAGAGCGTAGATTTTCTCGGACACCATCTTGAACCTAACGGTATAAGACCTCTGGATAAGTACGTAAAGAGTATAATGGATTTTCGTATGCCTAAGACCATAGAGGAACTTCAAAGCTTTTTAGGTCTTCTTAACTATATAAACAAGTGGATTCCTAATTTGGCTACAACATCAGAACCTTTGAAAGAGTTACTCAGGAAAAAACTAGGTAAAAATGCCAATATTGAGAAATTCTGGTTAAAGGCGCAACAAGATTATTTTGACTTATTTTTTTATTTATTTTGATTATTTTGAATTTGAAGCAAGTGCTTACAAAAATCCAATCGTTGGGGTATTATGATGTCCGCGATAAAACCCAAGTGATAGCTGACGCAAGCCCGGTCGGACTAGGTGCTCTCCTTGTCCAAATTGACGCAAAGGGACCACGCATAATTGCATGTGGTAATCGAACCCTTACAGACTGTGAACGAAGGTATAGCCAAACCGAGAAGCAGGCTTTGGCCTTAGTATGGAGGGTTGAACACTTTAACATTTTCTTGTTTGGTAAGGAATTTGACCTTGTTACAGACCATAAACCCCTAGAGGTCCTTTTTGGGAAGAAGTCCAAACCATGCGCACGTATAGAGCGTTGGGTATTGCGCCTTCAATGCTATAAATATCAAATCATGTACAAGCCAGGGAAAAAGAACATCGCCGATCCCTTGTCACGACTGTGCAAATTGAATAGCAACCCTTCGGATGATGAAGACACACATGTATCTCATGTAGTTAGCTTTGCACGACCACAGGCTATACCAATGAACGAGATTATTAGCGCATCTGAGATTAATAAGGAAATTTTCGGTGTTAGAAAAGGGCTCTATCAAAATGCCTGGGACGACTCCGTGAGAAGTTATAAAATTTTTGAGACTGAGTTGTGTTTCTTTGAGAACATTCTGTTACGAGGAAATAAAATTGTAATACCACATCGTCTCCGTAAGAGTGTTTTAGACGCTGCTCACGAAGGCCACCCGGGCATTGTAGCAATGAAGGGTCGTTTGAGGTCGAAAGTCTGGTGGCCACGCATCGACAAAGATGCAGAAAATTTAGTGAAATCGTGCAAAGGGTGTACTTTGGTAGCTTTACCTAGCCCGCCAGTTCCCATGAAGAGGCGAGAACTGCCTTTGGGGCCATGGATAGATGTGGCAATGGATCTCTTAGGGCCACTTCCAAGTAATGATTACCTACTAGTCGTCATCGACTATTACAGTCGATACAAGGAAGTGAAAATGACAAAATCAATCTCAAGCACACAGATAATAAAAACACTGAAAGAAATCTTTAGCAGGCTTGGGTTCCCTGTTTCTATAACGGCCGACAATGGAAAACAGTTTGTAAGTGAAGAATTTCGTGAATATTGCAGAGAATGCAATATTCACCTTTACAGCACAGTCCCATATTGGCCTCAAATGAACGGGGAGGTCGAACGACAGAACAGAGATATTCTGAAGAGACTGCGGGTCAGTCGAACAGAGGGAAAAGATATTAAAGAATGCTTATACGAATATCTAATGATGTATAATAGCACACCCCACTCGGTTACGGGTCGAACACCATCAGAACTGTTTTTTCAAAGACAAAACAGGGACAAGATACCCGCATTAGAGAACGCAATTAAAAAAATAAACGATTCAGAGGTGAGAGATAGAGACAAGTTTCAGAAGGAGTTAGGAAAAGAGTATGGAGATAGGAAACGGAAAGCCGTTGATTCAGAGATAAATGAGGGTGAAAAAGTTTATGTAAAAAGCATGGACAAAACCAATAAATTGGCACCGAATTTCAACCCAACCCAGTGTACTGTGGAAAGTACCAATGCAGGAGATTGTGTTGTTAGGAATGATGAAACGGGAAAATCTTATCGAAGAAATATCGTTCATTTAAAGAAGGTAGAAGGGGAATGGAAAGCTGTAGTACCGGAAAAAGAAAATGAAGAAGCGGAAGGAAGTTCAGATTAATAAATTAGGCATGCTATTGTATCTTTTATTTGTTGCTTTGGTTATGTATAATATTTATGGTATTTGTTGATTTTGTTTTGTACATTGATTACCAGTTGAATCAATAAAAATTGTAATAAGGAAGGGATGTAGTGTATGTGCTTATTTACCCTCCCACTCACACAGACAAACACTGTTTCGTTCGCACCACGTCAGTTAGACGAGAGCCATCGATGAAAGTTGACGTGTCGGTAGTCTGTCCGTTAAGTGCGTGTACGAACCTGTGAGATATCCCACCATTGGATAGATTGTACACTAAATATATTATTTATTACAATAAATGCAAAGTAAATATACTTTATTCATTAATTTTCTATAATACTTTATTATATACAGCATCTTTATTAGGCGAGCTAGCGTTCTTATATTATTATTATAAATTCTTTTACCAATAGAAAGCTATATTATCACTGTTACTACATAACGTAACCTAACCTACTTTTACGCAAGCGAAGCCGCAAGCAAAAGCTAGTACTGATATAAACAAGACAATAACAGATTTTTATTGATCACCTAAATGCTAATAAAATGATAAGGTAAAACATCTACAAATGAAAACCCAGTTTTATGTATAAAATAGATCAATGCTTAATTGCTTCGCTTTTTCTTTGTTTTTCTTAAATTCATTCATTTAATTGTTTGGTTGGATCTAAATATTGATAAATCAGTACTTCTTCATTTAAAAATAGCTGTAATAGCAAGTAATCCAATTTCACGCTAGTAAACATTTACAAATCATTTATTCAACTTGTACTCAAATAACCCATAACCTCATCTGAAGATAAGGAACTGATAATAGCCATAGTTGTTTGTGTCGTTCATACGCTTTGAAGTAAACGACTAAAAATGGTGCCATTAATTAATATTTCAGAAGTCAATTCTTTAAGTGAAAGCCAGTTTGAGTCTGTTTTTGGTAATGTTATAGAACTGTGTGCAGGCGCTGCCGTCCACGTTAAAGATAAAAGACCTTTTAATAATGTGACTGAACTTTGTGAGGCGTTTCATACGTATTTAGAACAACTGAGTGTGAAGGATAAGTTAGTGGTGCTGAAGCTGCATCCAGACTTGGCTGGCAGGATGGCAGCGCGGAACGAGCTGACGCAAGAGTCAGCCGCCGAGCAACGAGCCGCTAGACTTGGACACCTAACGCCACAGCAGAAGACTGTCATGGACCAGAGCAACCAGCGCTACAAGAAAAAATTCGGCTTTCCATTCATCATTTGCGCTAAGGAGAATAAAGTTCAGTCTATAATAGATGGTTTACAAAACAGATTCAACAATTCGCGCGAACAGGAAATATCCACCGGTATCAACGAAGTAAAAAAAATATGCAGGCTGAGAATATTAGATATTGTACAGAACTGATATAATACATTGTTACATTTAAATACTTATGGTAAATGTCTTAATACAAAATTTTTAACATTCACGATTCACACAAATAGGCTTACTTAATTAGTTTTGTTTGTAGGTATCTTATCTCCCGTACCAAGAGTAATACCTGTATCACAAAGGAGTGCACACATTGAAGCAAAACACACTCGGACTCGAAACAAAAAACATTTGATGATTGCCACGATGTTTGTCTCGCGTTGCGGTCAAACCCTGAGTTGAATACTTGATACCCTACACCAGCTATAAAGTCCATTCAAACAATACTCTTGAGCACGTGTATAATTTTGTTGTAATAGCTATCAAAGTTGTGATAAAATGCATTAATCAGTAATTTACTACGCATTTGCTAATGCCATATTAAATGTGCCAGACGATGTTTCATACACAGATATTAATCAATATGTTTATGTTTAACTTGCATATCTTTCAACTTAGTAATGTAACTTAATAAACCTATAACTATGTCAACTGCATTATAATTCGGCCTCGATGGCGTAGTGGTTGGTGTAACGACTGCCACGCCTGAGGCCACGGGTTCGATTCCCGCACAAGTCAAACATTTGTGTGCATGAACTTGTATGTTTGTTTTGGTTTGGGTAATCCTATGTATAATATGTATGTAATTACAAAAAAAAGTATATATGTATGTTTACCCATAGTACAAGCTCTGCTTAGTTTGGGCTAGATGGTGTTGTGTGTTTGGTAGAATATTATTATTATAATTTTGTTAAGTACATGTTTCGATTACAAGTAAACCACGAATTACTGTATAAGGACCTAGTGATGTTAATAATTCATCATTCTAATATTGAAAAGAGTTTAAAGCATAGAATTTTCTTTAAAGATCTCTATCTTGTGGTTTAAAGTAAATAAATATACCTATGTCTGCAAACTTAACTACCCCAGTAAGTCAACTAAGCGATATTTTTGGCCTTTCTTTAAATAATTATAAGTCAAATCCTTGATAACTACGTAAATCATTAGCTTACCATTAGATAATAATAATCTTTATTGAAACCAGCAGATTACACTTTTACATAAATATAATTATGTTAGTAAAAATAAGGATATTGATATTTGTTCTTTTAGTATATACTAATTATGTAAGAAATTGTTTATTTAAGTTTTTTTTAAGTTCTGGAAAGCCTGCTACCAACTATCGTGTGTATTTTGCTTTCCGTGGCAACCTGTAATTAAGGCAGCACCACTACTTGTATATCACTGACTTTGTAACTTAGCTTCTAAGGTGTATGTTCTTGTCGGTTGTCCAAATAAATAAATAAATAAGCCCTGTCTCCTGAACTAAGTTGTTTACCTGTATCTTAGGAGACGATTCATCACTTTTATATAAATGGAAGATAGTAGATCATATAAGAAGTAGAACTTACATAATTCGTCTATCTTAGACTATGGCACCGGACTTCTCGCCTTTCCCCTTTCATAATAAGATTTTGAACGTTCTAATTTATCAATGCGGTTAATTTAAAAATCTTAACACCAAGTAGAGGCTATATGCCAGATTTAGACACCTAATTTACAATGGCCCACATATAAACAGAGTATTAGCAATGTTCTACTCACTATGCGTGAGCCATTCTTATCTTCCGCCGGATCTTATGAAAACTGTGGTTGTGGCTATAGTTAAAGATAAAACCGGTGACTTAGCTGATAAAAGTAACTATAGGCCCATATCTCTAGCTACAGTTACAGCGAAGGTGTTTGACGGTGTGCTTAATACACAGTTAAGTAACTACATATCTCTGCATGATAATCAGTGGATTTAGTCCCCAATTATCAACAGAAAGTGCCATACTGTGTCTTAAGCATACCGTCAGATACTATAATGACCGTAAAACCCCGATATATGCGTGTTTTCTCGACTTGTCCAGGGCCTTTGATTTGGTAAATCCATCAGAACTTGTTACCATCCTCAAGTATTGGTATACGCACCAAGTCAACAGTATCAGGTGGGCGGGAGCAATAACGGAGCCATATCGATTTCAGTGCGGTATAAGACAGGGTGGACTGACTTCACCCACGTTATTCAACCTTTATATGAACGCGCTGATCGTCGCGCTGAGCAGTCAGCACGTCGGCTGTCATGTAGACGACGTGTGTGTCAATAACTTAAGCTATGCAGACGACATAGTGCTGCTGAGCGCGTCGATCCGTGGCCTAAGGAGGTTGATAGCAACTAGTGAGGATTACGCTGTTAATCATGGACTTGTTTGTTATAATATTAAGAAAAGTCAGTAGGTACATGGTCTTTGAGGCGGGTGGTGCTACATACAGTGCTCTTTTAAGTATAAATAGTGGACCTATAGACAGGGTAAATCAGTTTCAATACCTAGGGCATATAGTCACGGCTGACCTCAGGGATGCTGACTTGGAACGGGAGCGGTGGGTTTTATCCAAAAGAGCTAATATGCTGGCCCGCAGGTTCGCGCGTTGTTCGCATGGCGTGAAAATAACTTTTTTCCGAGCATATTGCACGACCATGTACATATGCAGCCTGTGGGCTAATTACACGCAAAAACGCTACAGCACCCTCCGTGTCTGTGCCATTTCTGTCTTTTTGAGAATCTGTCCTTATGAGAATAAAGATTCAGTTTAACAACGGTTTTGGGTCTACCTGGCTACTGCAGCGCCTCAGGTATATTCGCATGGGCGCGCACTGACTGCTTCTATGCGACAATGCGGAAGCGCTGCGCGTCTCCTGTACGCAGAGTGCAGGCCAGCTCCAATACCGTTCTGAGTATGATAGCAAATAGGTTGGACTGTCCTTATGTGCAGCACTGTTGTGACAGACAAGTTACATATATGTAGTGTCGCACGTAAGAGACTACTGTAATTAATTGATTAAGTATGTGAATAAATTTATTTGAATTAGTATTATTGGTTTATCTTATTTGTATGTTTGTTGATGTTGTATTTATTTGTGTGTATGATGTAAGATGTAATATGGGTTATGAAACTGAAATAAATTAATTTTTAATTTTTAAATTTGAATATTGGCATGAATCTGTCAGCGTCAGTAGCAAATCAAAACATGAAATTTGTGAAAGTCAATCAGTTTTTCTATTCTTGTTAAGTTTTGATCCCACAAAAGACATTTATTTTATTCAGATATATTTCGCAAAATTGTGTGTTTACTCTTTTCAGTTAGCATCATTATGTTAATATAATTATATACTAAAGAACGTACCTATTTCGCACTCAATTTACCTACATGATATTCCTTTTCTGTCATTTCAAATTGGGAATCAATGGGTGTAATTAAATACACAAAATGTACCGAACAGTAGGCAAGTACAAGACCGATTCTTGTAAAAATAAAAAAGTGAAGATGACATGAAATATTGTTACATATACATATATTAGAGAGCCACCATGTATAAAATTATTTCTTACAAACTACAGCGGTAACTACAGAGCACGACAGCTAACTTATTGATGAATCTGCTAAAATGAACTATTGCGTTAGTAACGTATTTGTGTTGGAGACACATCCCAAGCACTCAATTAAGGTGTGAAAATAAAAGATTTGTCTGTCGTGCGCGGTGCTACAATAAATAGATGCCGTGGGCATAATATATAACAATACTTTAAAACATAGCGGTATCCCACATAAGAGAGCCTTATCTCTTACAAGATAAGTCTTAGATTAGATTATTTCACCCCTATTAAAATAGAGGTTCAATGCCGCTTATAAGCGCGGAATCATTCAGCACAATAGGATCTTATCTTTTATTAAGTCATAATGTCCGCGATATCTAGGCACGCCAGGTCATAAACGACATCAGTACTTACTCCCTGTAAGATCGAATTTGCGACTTGTAAAGAAGCAATCTTTGTCTCGCATCATTGCTTCGCTCTGTAAAGCAAAATGCGTACCTACCTATTTAGGCCTCAATTCCCTTGTTGATGACCCCGAAAGTAAACATCACTTTAGATATCGATATGTTAATCTCTTTACTGTAATACGTTGATCATCATTCATCACAATGTTTCAATAATTTAAAATTAAATGTTTGCATATCGCATGTTAAAAAAATAAGCAGCCGCAAGGATGACGCCGACACCGCAAGAGTACCTACTCATCGACCCGTCAGGAGCACCTGATGACGCAGCAGCTGCAAGCAGCAGCATGTCGGAACTCTTCCTACAGTCACACAACGTCACGGAGTTTGGCGACATATTGTACAATGAGGTAATTATAATTACAATAACATTGTAATAGATAAGCTATGTGATGTGATGAATGAATGATGGCTTTTGTATTTAATGACGCGATACTTGATTATTATAAATATTAATATTCGTTGCTGATAGTTGCTAGTTCAATTTAATAAAGTATTTGATTTTATCGAGATCGTTGAATTTATAAAAGGTATAATTTAGTAAATTAGAATTTGTATTGTTATTCCACTCAGTCGTAGTAAAAATAAGTTAAAATTTACAATGTCATAAAAGAACAATTCGTGATCATTTGTGGTACCATTAGTTATTTTGTTTTCCTTTTCTCGTCTGGGTTTACATCCTAAGTATCGTCATGCTCACTCAAATGCCATTGCTTGTGCTGACAACATGGACCGGTTCATCTCCTTCCCTGACTGTCCCATGCGTCGTATTCGTGAACAGGTGCTACTTGTGGTGTCTGGCCGTTCTTGATTTTGTGGATTCTGGCAATATTTTTCTCTTATCTATATTTTAAGAGTTCATCTCGGACTGCAATATGGTCTCACGTTGTTTTTATTCTGTATACACGTAGGTAAGTTGTATTATACCATAAACTACTTACTATCGGACGCTAACATTTATATATTACTTATTGCTTGAGTGTTTTATTTGTGGTACCTAAGTGTTTTAATGGTTGCAGCTCCTTACAGAAAATACTTGTAAATATACAATACAGCAATACTGTAAACTTTCCGATTGAAAAGTTTCCAGATCTTCTCATTGGTTCAACGCCCTTGCTTTGCTGAACATGACAACAGGTAAATGTAGGTAAATGTATTCACATTAATAAGTGTAACTTTGACGATCATATGTGTTACTTTGTTACCTACATGAATAAACATATTTCGATTTTGTTTTATAAAGTCCTTAAATAAGGTAAACCCGTCTGACATTCGCGTCCGTATAACTGGTGCAAATAAAGCACCATAACAAACGAGAATTGAGCGTTTACGTTAGTTACATTCTAATTCACATAGTACTTTAACGATTTTGTTTTGTGGTCACGTATTGTCATTAGTTAACCATAATTCAAAAAGTTACATGAGAGATATACCTATTGTAGGTAAACCCAGTGACTCGGAAAACTCTGCGCTTCAAAAGGAACCATCCGGAGGTGGTCCAGCATACGAAGAATATTCCTGAACAGGGATACTTTAACGCACAGTTCGTTAAAATGCTCTATTGTCTTGGCTTTTCTATGGGCCCCACGGCGAAAAGACTTCTTGAGCAATCCTAGCAGGCCATCTATGACGTCGGTAAGTGGAAAAGTGTTATAAATCATTTATATACAGATAAAGCAATTTAATAAAACTGATTTCTCTTATGACCATACAATTAAATCTAAAATAGTATAATATATATTATACTATTTTATTATATAATATATTTTCCCTCCTAACTAATGTTATAAATTCGTAAATAGCTTTATTTTTTACACTTGATAAAATGCCGCATTCGCGATTTAAAACAAGTACTTAATGTTATTTTTTTTATTGGCATATATCCAGAATATCTTTTGGACAAAAAGGATGTAAATTTGCCCAGCACGGCCCCCAGAATTGGCATTTTAGATGTGCACCAATGCAATGTACTCGCCTCTAAGAGTAGGTATATGTACCTGTTTCTTTTCCAGTGTACCTCTGTACTTTTGAAGAAATATACAAAAAAAGGGGGCCTTACCAGCCAAAGGTTTTCAGCACGGCCCTCGTATAATTTGAAAAATATATAGCATACTAAAAAGTTTCATAGACTCGAGGAATGTACTCTATTAACACGTTATATGCGAATAATACGAAACAGGTACATATACTCTTAGAGGCGAGTACATTGCATTGATGCACACCTAAAATGCAAATTCTGGAGGGCCGTGCTGGGCAAAGGTAAATCAAAAAGGTTGGTGTTTATTAAGGAGCATGTTTTCCTGAATCAGAAACAGCTATTAAGCGGCTTCAAGATACGGATTAGGCATAGCCGGGTAAGGATTTGTATGATTCTTATATCTATACTAATATTATAAAGAGGTAAAGTTTGTAATTTTGATTGTTTGTTTGTAAGGGCTAATCTTAGGAACTGCTGGTTCGAATTGAAAAATTATTTTAGTGTTGGATAGCCCATTTATCGAGGAAGGCTATTGGCTATATAACATCACGCTACGATCAATTGGAGCGGAGCAGTAATGAAAAATGTTGCAAAAGCGGAGTAAATTCTCTTATCTTATATGAAGCAGACAGAGTTGCGCGGGTCAGCTAGTATGTATATATCAATGATTTTACATGTCATGGTTTGTGTAATTACTCAAGTATTTATGGTAATTTACTTCTTAGTTCATTTATGATCTTCCCAGCAATAATAGCCTTGTGAGTACGCCGTTGGATTGCCAGCGCTCGATTTCACCGTAAGAAAAACAAAAATTGAAATTTACAGCTGTTTATTTAAATAAAAATACAATATTCAGATGAATATTAAACAATATAAATAAGCATTCCCCCTCAAATCATATTTGTAAACGCTTACCTTGAACATGAGTTTTATATTCGTTAAGAACTAATATACTATACTCATAAATATTCCGTGTTACTGACAATAATTTACGGCATTGTTTAACAAATTATTGATTCAACAATATTAGACATTTTCTCTTAACTATTAACCTGGGTGTTCATTACGTAGTCCAAGTTATTATTCATAAGAGTGAGAGATCACCAGATGCGACATCTAAACGATGTTGAACACGCATCGACGCGAACCAGCATCTTAAATAGCGTAACCTCAAACGATCAACGGTGTGCTGGACTTACAACTGCGTACGCACACCTAACAACAACCCCAGCGCAATGGGCCAAGATATCGCTTCGGTTTTCACTCTTCTTTAATCTTGGACTACATAGTATGCGCGTTTACTTAGTTACCAACCAATAAATAAGAAATGTTTAAAATAATAATTTATGTTAGAAGAGCTTTTTACTAGTCTTATATTTTCTTACACACATATTTCAGTTCAATTTGAATACTTAAATAAGACAACAGAAAATTTCTAGCATGGGGTACGGGTATGTTTATCTTATCTTATTAACAGAAGCTACAACAAACGCTTTTAAAGGTCTATGTGGTACAAAAAATGCATTTATTAAATGCAAATTATGAAATGTAATTAGTGCTAAATGTAATGTTACATCGATCTGTTTTAAAATGTATATATTCTTGTAACATATAACAGACTGTGCAAGCTTCACATTGAGTACTCGGTGTAGCTGAAACATGCCGCGTGTAAATGCTTGTAAAAGATATCTCTTTTATGTTTTTACCAGAAATTTTTATTAGTTCGAGTTGTAACTTCAAGTTTAAACAAATTTTAGTATATCACACACAAGATAACGAATCGTTTCAAATATGTATTTATTAATAATGACGTCATCAGAACTAAAAGCGAGTGGTATCCTTCAGTGGCAACTCGAAAGTATACTGTTTATCCTCGTTAGATCTTTCAAAAAGCTTTATTCAGTTGGATTTGCTAATATATGTACTTTTAAAGCATTATTATTGAACATAATAATGACAAACAGTTTCATTTCAAACTAATTATTATTAATTTACTATTTATTAATTCCTTTCTTCCTTGGAGTAACAAAAATTGTGTAAAAGAACTGAAAGTCATCACAGCACTCAAGAGTCCATACGTGTCGTGAAATCAGATTGATATTTCCGCTATGTTATACAAAGCTAAATTATTTGATATTGTTTAATGGCCAAACTTATGTCAGATGTTCAAACCGCCCGGAGGCCTCTGACTTGGCGTCGAAGCGAACTGATGCCTGTCTTAAGGAGTGCAACGGTCGAGGAATCGTGGGTATAGGCACACTTCACGTATGTGGTATCTGTCGAGCAACCAGCAGAGGAATCGCTCGAGTCCGAGCCCGTAGCCGCCGTGGGGGACGGAGCCGAACTTGCGCTGGTCTGTGTACCAGTAGTAGGGGGAAGGGTCGATACCCTCGCGCTTGTAACCTGGAAAAGACAATTTGGGTAATTGGCAGATTTGTAGAGCTAATATTTTACGGAATCAGACAATTTGAATATAGTCTGTAATTATATTATTAACGAAATCAATCCAGTAGGAGCACGCTTGAATAGTTGTTTGAGTGCAGGGCACACGGTTATGCGAACGTGTGTGGCATCTACTCAAAGTGCGTACGAGCGAGGCGCGTGCTAGACTAGTCCGTGTGCAATTGTAGCTCCTGGTGAACTAACCCGTGCTTGTTTCAGCTCGATTAGGCAACGGTAAACACTAGTTGTGTGACAGTTTCCTTACGTTCCAAGTTCCAATAAAGGAAATTATGTTTAGGTCACCATATCCTACACTTGTCGAGTGGATAATGCTTTAACTCTTAAATCTTAATAACTACTCTTTCTTTATAGGTAACATAACATAATTATAATAATAATCATTTTTATTGCACAAAATACAGACATATATATATATATACGTTTAAACATAATTGCACAAATGAATCTTAAGACTAAAGGATTCTGAAAAAATGTGTAAAAGATCACCTGTCTCCTGTACTAGTTATAAACTGTATCACAGGTAGGCAGGATCATTAGTTACAAAAATTGATCAATATAGCTAAGATATTCATAATACAATTACAAGCAAGAAAGGCATTAAATATTAATCTAAACGAAACAAAATCTATTGTTTACCTAAACAAAATAATAATTATTAAATGCAATATAATAAACTAAAGCTAACTAATTCTGTAAAGTAAACAAAATATTGATTACTCATATTTTTAATTGCAAGCCGTACATTGCTTAGCATACCTATCAAACAAAACTGGTTGTCAGCAAAAATTGCAATGTGTGTTAAACTTAGTGTTGCGGACTAATTTTTATTTATATATTAGTTATATGATAAGAAGTGCTATTATCTAAAATAAGCACCACAAGTTATTAGGTGCATCCATAATCAACCGAATTTATATATCTCTTTTCAGCCATTATTTTTGCCGGGCAGTCAGTAACACCTGTGGTATGCGTGTTTGGCTTTTTGAAATGCAAGCAAGTAGTGCATTTTGGTTCATCGGCCTTCTTCGTGCAGTCCTTTATTGAGTGACCTTGGTCGCCACAGTGGCCACAGGTATAGGTAGTTTCCCGATACGTCTTTGCCGCATGCCCATACTGTTGACACTTAGTTATTACATCTAGTGACTAAAATAAAGTCTCTCACAGGGCAAGATGACCAATTCATAAATACTCTTTGCTTTGTTATTAGTGCTTTCCGAATGTCTGCAGATACTTCTATTATATAGGTATCAGCTTCCTTCTTGCCCGACTTATGGCTTAACCTTTCAACCGCCAACATGGCTTGACAGCCCGAGTGACCATCTTGCCGCTACAATGGCGCGATTATACAGAGCAGTAGAGAGTTCGGATTTTATTCAATATTTTCAAAAAATGTTTGATCCGTCATATATCTAGCGATTTTATTTGATAGATAGATAACCAATGTACCTTATCTTACTATAATTTATTGCTAAAACACATGTTATTTTTTAATATTTATAGACAATCGAACCAAATGGCAAACTACGCACCTATTTTAGTAAAAAAGAGATTTTCAGTATATTCTTCGAATTATTTTCGTTTTAAATTATTATTCCTCTAAACTTCAATAACAAGGCTACCTGATAATATAAAAATCACCATAATTATACATAAAATTCACTCAAAAATACTGTTGTGAAAATCACATAACACTGCAAAATATTCGCCATTTTGCACACTTTCCAATCGAACTTTTCCTTTACTCCCGACACCTCTTTAGATAGTATTTGTTAGAAGCAAATGTTTTTCTAATTTAATAATGTCATATTCTGTTGATTTAGTGCAAAACATACAGAAATTATCATAAAAATAATCTATTTTCTAATCTATAAACAAAAGAGTACATGATTTGTTAGGCCAGTTTTCATTTACAATTTTCAAGTACTAAGAATTCTCAATACTCTATGGAAATTATTGAATGAATAGAGGACAAACCAAATTCTCGATTGCATGGCTCACTCATGGTAAGCCCAATAGAAAATATTTAG
Source organism: Catocala nupta (assembly GCA_963675205.1). Taxonomy (NCBI): domain Eukaryota; kingdom Metazoa; phylum Arthropoda; class Insecta; order Lepidoptera; family Erebidae; genus Catocala; species Catocala nupta. The sequence goes on from OY776098.1 coordinate 16,201,836, forward strand.
ATAAATGATAAACAAAAACCGACTGATTGTTCACTTGTATTGTGTGTATGTGTGCGTGTACTGTCATGTCGTATTCTGCCGGAGCGCTGAACAGTGCTTCTATTCCGAACCTCGCACTGATCAGTGCTCAATATACAGCAGGTTACTTTTGGGGAAAAATTATTATTCAGTACTTTTGTGTAAACTATAATATCATTAACTCCTCGTTCGCCAGAACTAGGGACCCCTGAGGAGTTCTTTGTACCTGCAGACCTCTTATAATCTGGCTTCTGGGGCCTGCGTTGGTTATGGTTGAATAACTAGAAACAATTCAAAGTTGTAATATTCTGTAATTTATAATATATTGGGCAATAATATATTAGGCTTTTATAAACAAGGTCAAACTAAATATCTATTTACGTAGCACGCAAAAAATGCCTATAAAATTGTCTGACGTGCGCCCGAAAGCACTGTGCGCGAAACTAACTCTCTAAAATGTCGGTAATTGAAATAAAGGTGGCGGCATGTTTTAAGTTGCACCGCCGAATCGGTACCAAAAGAGGCCGCCGACAGATTGGCACGAGTTACAAAGCGGCGGTATCCCTTGAGGTCGGTTTACTTGAAGACGTCGCTTGGTAGGTATCAGTATCAAAGGCGCCGAATTCCCGTTAGTCCAAATTTAAAATAAATAAATTCTAAAATTACCTACGTATCGTATCTATATTTCGTATATGCATTATAATATAGATTATAGGTAACCTTTATTTGTTACTAGTTTTAGTCTATCTCCAGCACTTGTCAAATGTCGTTTGGACACACGATACATAAGGACCAAAAAACAACATGCTTTGTAAAAGTAATGCCGACTGCCTATACGCATACATCACGTCGGCCATCTTGCTCTGTGTATGTGTGCGTGCGATATGCGCTCACCGAACAAAAACTTAAGTTTTTACTAAATTAGGACCATTTAAATATAAAATTGTATCGCAATCTATACTCTCAATAAAATTGTAATTATAATTATAATAATGTCACAACGAAAATGTAAGAGTAAATGTATGAAATTCTTCAAAATAATAGTGCATTCCAACGGTTACTTTGCACCATAACTTTTTGACGTAAAATTATTCCAATTTAGACACGATTGATATATTTGTACGTATTGATTCATAATAGTAGTACATTCAAAAATAATAAAAAGTAACTATAACTTAGCAGTATAAAAGATTATCAATAAATAAACACAATTTTTGCAGTACTAAAAACTTCGATGCTCCGTTGCTGGTGTTCAAATTTCAAATGGTCATTAGAAATATTCTATGAGCTTCACTCAATGAGTGAAATTTTCCAGGGTTCGTTCATTTAATATGGATTAATAAACAAAGCAATTTAGACTTTGTCTACCAGTATTTTATTATCAAAATCGAAAAAATCCTACGCAGGTAACCTGAGCACTGTACAGTGCTTAGGCAAGATAACGTCCATAGCGTTCGAGTACTGTTCAGTGCTAAGGCGGTTGAAAGGTTAATCTTATCGTACTCATAAACAACTCAAGATTAGTATTTTCGAGTTTATCGGCTAGATTCTGATGGAACAAACAATGTAAAACGTTTTCTTCTTCCATAGATGCAGGCACCCCGATAACAACCACTCTAGATTTTCGTTTATAACCATTCTCGATTTTTAGGTCTGAGTTGGTTATCTGCACGGATTGTTTAATCTTCTCGATGTCGTCTTTCGTATCTGTGCTGATTGTAACACCGCCATTCCTTGTTATGCGTACTCCTCTCAGTTGTAGTTTCATTTTTGTTGGACTAATAATATTTTGGACAATAGGATAAATAGCCACTGAGCTCAAATTAAGCGGCTGAATAAAATTATTACTACCTTGTATAACTTTATCAGCAAAGGAAGTTCCCGTGGCAGGTTTTGAAGATTTTTCAACACTCCACTTAAGGTCCTGCAGTCGCTGTGACAGATCAAGTTGGTCTTGTAAAGTCTGGTTAGAGGAGTAGGCTTGTATGGCTTTATACTTAAGGGACTGGTATTGCACTACCATATGCGACGTACCACTGCCAATTTTACGACATAAGCTATTTATGCGCAATTTCTGCTCAGAGTTCAGTTTTCCTTTGTCTGCAACGGAGCACGCCTCATTGAGGCACTGCTCAATGGATGACATCCAGGATTGAATTTCCGGCGTTGAGAGACAAGAACATCGTCTCGTTGGGTCGGGGCTGTAGGGCGCGGTGTGATGCAGACCAGGTGCGGGCGCCGGCGCCGGCGGCGAGGTGTGTGCTGTTCTGCCACTTCGGTTAAATGGGCTATTTTCCATTTTAAAAACTGTTTTCCTTGTTATGTACTAAATATTTCCACAAGTTCACTGTCGTTGCTAATATACCGAACATGTGTCACGGTTTGCATTATTGTCAAAGCGAGGTCACGATACAATAAGTTATAATTTGTTTATTTTAACGTCCGTACTAAATGAAGCCACGCGCATTAAAAGAGAAAAATTATTCACCTTCCATGAGTTCCTCATGGTCCCATATCCTCATGGAGCCGCCGACGATCTCTCCGACTCCCGGCATGAGGACATCGACAGACTCGGTGAGTCTCTGGTCGTCCTTACACCTCGACATGTAGAAAGATTTTATTTCCGCCGGGAACTTGCATAGAAGAATCGGTACTCCGATTGCGTCGGTCATCTTGCGTTCTGGCATTTCTGGGATATCCTGGAAAAAGGCCAACAGATTGGTATAATATACATATGTAAATTAATTTAAAAAAAGTCTAATAATAATTATGAACTTGGCGGTCGCCAAGTGGTCGAAATTCGACCAAAATTGATATAAATCGTTATTAAGATTTTATTGTCTATAACTATACTCTTATAATCACATTTAATTTAGTCACGTACTCCACATATATATGTAACCATAGTTACAAATAATTCTGCAACATCAGCCGAACAATGCCGAAATACTACAAATGTTAAATGCATGGTTGTGTGCGTGTAGTATTTTTCTTTAATTTAATGTATTTCTAATGCATATTTTATAAAAATATTAGCATTTAGGATTCGCCACTCCTTCTCCATATAAACTTTAACTACCAAACTTTATACTCCTCCGTCCACGCAATTTTCGTAAAAAGGGGTACAAAGTTTTTGCTTCACGTATTAATATAAACGCTTTTGTACCTCGCCGAACTCGTAGAAGGATCCATCTTCCTTGGTGATGTTGTTGGCGCGCAAGTATTCGATAGCCTCGGGATATGTCATCCTCTTGAATGGCCTCTCTGGTTTCTACAAAATAAGTTAATAAAGCAATTATAAAACGGTCTAGGTCTCTCTCACTCTTGGAACAGTAAACTTAATTCTGTCCAAAAATAATTAATATAATTTTAATATTTATGTATTTTCTATTCTTAACTAGCGACCCGTCCCGCCTTCGCATAGGTAGTACAAAAATCAAATTATACACGTTAACCCTTCCCATGAATCACTCGTCTATTGGTGAAAACCGCATGAAAATCCGTTGGTAGAGTAGGTTTTGAGTTTATCGCTAACAGAAAGACAGACGCGTCTGAAACTTTGTTAATATGTAGTGATAGTGATGTTGATGTGTCCAAGAAGATTTTTATTATGAAAATATACAATTTGACTTTGATTTGTCTGCCAACTAAAGTTTCGCTATATGATAAATTGGGCTGACATATTTGTCAAAATAAATTTCGATCATGAACTACACAAGCAACTATACGTAATTAAAGCTGCTTGTCCAAAATATATCCTGCATATATAAAGACCTTGAAGTTGGGGTTAAGCTCGTAGACAAGGTGTCCCTCGGGCGAGGCGAGCACTCGGTCCACCACGTCCACCACCAGGTCCTCCAGTCGGTCCAGCAGCTCCTCGAATGTGATGAACGGACACTCCGCCTCTACGTGACTGTATCTATAAAAGCAAAACAACATTAGTGTTTAAATATTGGTTCTACATAACTTGACATCTTTAGTTGACAATTTGCAACAAGGTGGTTAAATTACACTATCAGTACGAATATAGTTAACAAAGTGTATGTCTGCAATGTCTATGTAACGTAAGTATCTGCTAAAACGCTAGTGCAATATTTAATAGCCCAATCAATATGGCATCGGATTGGTCATCCGGAAACAGGCCGCTCATTACACTACTGCCGTGAAACTATTCTCTACCACCACTTAAAATCACCTGGTTAACCTATTGAATTGCGGCGGCACACCGGTGTCCAAACGCAACAGTTTTTTAATATATCTGGTAATTTCGGACTAGACAGGTTGAATAAACCTTTGTTGGTTGGTGTCTGTAAGGTAGGTAGTGGGTACTCACTCGGCGAGATGTCTCCTGGTGCGGGACTGCTCGGCGCGGTAGGACTGCGCGATGCAGTACACGTCGCCCAGCGTCGCCAGGCACGTCTCCAGGTACAGCTGCGAGCTCTGCGTCAGGTACGCCTCCTCACTGACGACACACACAAATACTCAACTGTGTTATTTGTACCATATCACTACATAATTTGTTTAAAATGAGTTGCTATAGTATTTGTTTTAAATGATGTACAAATTTTAACATAAAGTTTAAAGTACACTATAAAATGTATGTATATTAATTACAAAAACTATTAGAAAGTACGTGAAGATCTACGAAAGTTGTACATATTGAATAAGTAGGTTTCTAGGCCACACAGGTTAATTTTCCGTCGATGTAGAGTGTACTACTCGAAAATAAGGCTTCGATAGTTAATTACAGATTTGCTAGTTTGCTACCCATGTGGATAGGGAATTATCGTCTTGCCTTACCCAAAGTAGCTGAACTTGAAAAGCGTGCTGCCACCCTCGCACTGCGTCTGCACAAGCGTGGGCGGCGTGACCTCGGTGTACCGGCGCGCCGCGAAGTGGTCGCGGAACGCGCGCGTCACCGCCGCGCGGGCACGCAGCACCTTCGACGTGTTCTCGCCACGAATCATTATGTGCCTGCGAACATACTCAATTTAAGGATCCTGAAATGTGAATAACCTGCTTTAGATATAATACCTTACTTTCATTTATTTAGGTATTTTACTTTGCTAATAAATTAATTTATTAAATAATAATAATAATAATCACTTTATTTGCTGAACAAAGGTTAATACAATGGTCTTACAATATATTCAAATTAGAACTCTTTGTAGACATTGCCTTATAGACATGCAAACATCAATAAAAAAAATACACATACTATTTACTTTACAATAATAATTAATAAGGTAGGTATAGTTAATTAACAACAAGCTTTCTTAAGACAGCATAAATAGTACCTAATAGTGTTCATCAACAAATCCTAATAAAAATTATAGTAACAATGTCATTATTATAATAAGTCATGCTAGTGAATTTATTTACTAAAGTCAAGAAATAATATAAAAGTAATAATCATAATAAAAAAGTAACAATAATATTTTTTAATATGTCATGTCGTCAATAATCATTATGGATTATCATAAATTATTTTCCGATAAAATTCAGTAATGGTATAATAACATTTATTTATCAGGAAATTATTAAGATGCTTTTTGAACATATTTGTATTCAGACTTGTAATACTGTTTGGTAGTTTATTATATATTATAGGCGCCATGCAAAATATACTTTTAGCATTAGGGCTGTACTGACTTTTCGTATACGAAGCCTATTACAAGTATTGTTTCGCCTGTTTCGTATAACTATAACCCCTAGCTTTTCGAATATATCTGAATTAGACCTTACAAAAACAGCTGTTTCATATACAGGGTGTCCAGTAATTAATGGATAATCTTGAAATATCTTTCAGTAGAACTGAAGGCTGTTGAGAAAAATGAAAAAGCAAAAAAAAATATATACATATATTAAAAAGTGCAAGCTATATTAGCATAGCATACTTTTGACTGTCTATCTATTATCATAATTAGTGTTTAATAATAAAACAACAAAAAACCGATGGATTTCATTCATTTATGGTCGTAGTATACAAGAAAGTTATACATGGTAATTAAAAAAAAAACACATCTCAGATAGTAATTAGGATAGATTTTTTGATATTTTTTTCTGAACGGCCATCAGTTCCACTATAAGCCATTTCCAGGTTATCCATTAATTACCGGACAACCTGTATATACGAGCAGGGCAGTGTTAAAATTTTGTATTTTATAAAATATGGTTTACAACTGTCTATGCATTTTAGTTTAAACATTGCTCTGATGCATCGTTTTTGTGCCTTGAATACGATGTCTTTGTTTGTTGAGATGCCCCAGAATATTATGGCATATCTTAGTTTTGATGCAGCTGTACCATGTATACCATGATATGCCATGAGGAATGCGTCATCGCTTAAAATATGTGCGAGATTAAAGAGAGCATATGCAGTATTACAGTTTTCTTTACATAAATCCTCTGTATGACATTTCCAATTAATTTTGTTATCAATATTAACTCCTAAAAATTTTGCAGTATCAACTTCATTAATTTTAATAGAATTATAGTTTATATCAAGTATTATTACAGAGGGTCTTTGTGAGAATTGTGTTAAGTTAGTTTTTTGGAAATATTAATCTTTAAATTATTATTGTCCATCCATTGTATAATTTTTAATAAAATATATTTAATATCATTTTCATATGTATTCGTATTTTTGCAATAAATGGCAACGGTGCTGTCAATGTTACTGGGTTGGAGGTTATTCTAGGCATATCGTTTATATACTACTCAAAACAAAATAAGGGCCGCTAAGATTTTTTGCTGTACCATGAAATAAATAAAGACATTAAATTGTTTAACTTACATATGTAACTACAAAATAATGTTATTGGTTATAATATAGGCTAACAATTGTTTAAAATAATGATCATGAATTGTTTTTTTAAGTTCATAATGAAATTGGTTATTTCGAATGGAAAACATGAACAAAAGAAATCACCAGAAAAAGACAAAATACTGTTCTTGTCACTTTTATTTCTTCTTTTTAGTAACAAGTATGTCCTCCTTTCTTAGCAATACACTCCTGAAGCCTCGAATGCATACTCTGGATCAAATTCCTCACGTTTTCATCTGAAATCTCCTCCCAGGCACGTTTTAAAGCGTCAATCAGCTGCTGTTGGTTGTAGACCCCTTGCTCATTCTCTCTAAAACCCTTCGTTTCAATTAGTCCCATAATTGCTCGATTGGATTTAAATCCGGACTGTTAGCTGGCCATGGTAATACCACAATATGAGACCCTTCTAGAAAAGTTTGGGTCGATCGAGCTGTGTGTGCACGGACATTGTCTTGCATCAGGATGAATCCAGGCCCCACTCGCTGTGCAAATGGGATCACTTGAGACCTGATGACGTCCTCGATGTAACGTTCTGCAGTTACGGTACCCGCATTTAAAAAGGTGAGCTCGGTTTTACCGTGTAAACTAATCCCACCCCAAACCATTACGTTAGGACCACCGAAACGGTGAACTTCGTGGATGCAGGACTCCGAAAACCACTCGCCGCGTTGTCTCTAAACCCTAACACGCCGATCATCATTAAAAAAATTTACTTTGCACTCGTCTGTAAAAAGCACCTTGCCCTACTGATTAATCCCCCAGTTCAAATACTGACGGGAGAATCTTAAACGGTTTGCACGTTGAACCCTGGTCAGAGGAATTCGAACAACTCGTCGCCTTGACATTTGCTGGTCTTCGTGCAATCGATTACGTATAGTTTGGTCACTGACACGGGTACCCGTTGTCAGCCGTAGGTGGTGTTGTAACTTACGGGCCGTGACTGTACGATCACGACGAGCACTTAGTTGGACGTACCGATCCTCGTGCGCCGTTGTTACACGAACCCTACCTGAACCGAGTCTCCTGGCAACACTGCCGGTCTCTTAGAAGCGATGCCATACATTTTAGACAGCTCTTCGAGAAAAACCCAACTGCAAACCCACGTAACTCTGAGAACGTCCTTCTTGAATCATAGTTATGGCTCTGCTTGCTGTAATTGTATCCATGTGCCTTCGTACTGGTGGCATGATTAACGCGAGATGATAAATGAATCAATTAAAATTGAAAAAGTAATACTTTTCCCTAAAATAACCCAAACAAGTTGAGAAGACAATCGAAGAAAAACATAAGAATAACATCCAATTTTCTTATTCTTAAAATGATGGCCAATACTTTTCAAATTAGGAACACGAACACCAGCATAAGAGATCAAACACCAAAGAGTTCGTAATATCAATATAATGCTACTTATCAGTTACTTTCAGTTTACTAAAGTGCACTTAAATGTAAATAAACTAGTGGCCCTTATTTTGTTTTGAGTAGTATATATAAATTAAATAGCAATTAATATATTGCCTCTTATGCCATACATATTTAGCTTTTTTATTAATATATTATGATCTACATAGTCAAATTCCTGCGTCATAACGCAGAATATGACGCAGACTGGTATTTTACTGTCGACATTTGTTATTGTTACATTTAAGAAATCGTATATTGTCCGCCCTATCCATCCTTTTTGTTCAGACGCAAGAATATTATTTTTTCTATAAAACTATATAATTGCTTATATATGTATTTCTCAAAAACTTTTGAGAATACTGGTATGAGCGTAATTGGTCTATAGAAAAATATTCTTCCCTATCTTGTTTTTTAAAGAGCGGTTAGAGGAGTTATTTTTTTTTTTATTTTGCTCCTCACCGTGACCACACTCCGCCTGATGGTAAGGAATCGTGTGGTCTAAAAGCAGTGGCCTCCACATCGTCCTCATAGCAGCCGAGGCGATGTTGAGGTCTCTAATTTGACGTCCTGAGAAGGTGCTTTTTCACGCCCCGCTTAAAGGAGACCCAGGATTAAAGGAAGAAGGAAATGTGCCTTGGCAGAAAATTCCATGCCTTGATCGTTCGGCAGAGGTATGAGGACCCAAACTTGTTGGTACGCACTCTAGTCGACTCCACCGTGTAAGGATGGCATCTGAGCCCAGCACGCGTTGTTCTGGATAGGAAAGGAGAGGGTGGGATAAGGTGGAATAACTCTTCAGAGCACTCCCCGTAGTATATTCTGTAGAAACATGCCAATGAGGCAATATCCCAACGGAATTGCAGAGATTCCAGTGAACTCGTGACCTCTGGATTTCCGATGATACGGACAGCCCGCCGCTGTAACCTGTCAAGAGCGTCTAGCAAATACTGCGCGGAGCCATCCCAAAGATGAGAACAGTACTCCACGCAAGGGCGCACTTGTGCCTTATACAATAGGCACAGCTGCCCAGGCGCGAAGAACCGCCTCACCCTATTCAGAACTCCGAGTTTTCGCGAAGCTTGCTTAATGACGCTCTCGGTGTAAATTTTCGGATTAAGGGAGCGGCAAAGATCTGTACCTAAGATGGAGAGGCTGTCACGTATCACCAGTGGAGTATTCTTTAGAGAAGGGAGGGGAAGGAACGGAGACTTTTTTGTTGAGAACGCGCATGCCTGGATCTTCTTGGCGTTGAACTGGACCAAGTTCTTGGCACCCCATTCAGAGATGCGGTTCAAGGTCTGGTCAAGTTCAACGACAAGATCCTGCCTTTTCCCCTCAACCTCAGCCTGTTAGGCCCCAGGACGTCCGAGATATCGCCCATGCACGGTACTGTCGTCCGCATAACAACGTATGTTGCCGAGATTCAACATATAATTGATATGCAGAAGAAAGAGCGTAGGGGATAAGACGGACCCCTGAGGCACTCCTGCATTGACCTGCATAAATTTGGAAGCGTGACCGTCGCAAAGGACCCGAATACGTCGCTTCTGCAGGAAACTTGCAATCCAGATGCACAGTTGAGGGGGCAAGTCATAGGTCGGAAGCTTGGAAAGAAGAGACCGGTGCCAGACTCTATCGAAAGCTTTGGCTATGTCTAGGCTGACAGCCAAAGACTCGCCGTGCTTGTCCATAGCCTCACCCCAGAGGTACGTGACGAATGCTAGAAGATCACCCGTTGATCGTTTAGCCCGAAAGCCGTATTGGCGATCATTGATCAACGAGTGATCCTCCAGGTAGCGGACAATTTGGGTGTTTATAATCCGCTCGAACACCTTGGAGAGCACCGAGGTGATAGCTATGGGTCGATAGTTGCCTGGCTCAGAACGGTCCCCCTTTTTTGGGAATCGGTTGAACGTTCGCCTCCTTCCAAGCCTCAGGCACAGTGCCTGCGGCGTAAGACGTTCGGTATAGGCGCCTAAGTGTGGGAGACAACTCCGCTGCACATTTTTTGAGGACCACAGCTGGGATGCCGTCGGGTCCACTGGCTTTCCGAACATCGAGAGACTGCAGTATCACACGAACGTCATGTTGCCTGATACGTATATCAGGCATGGTGTAGCCGCAGTTGGCAATGTTAGGCGGCTGCGAACCGCAGTTATCGACTCGGGAGTTGGCCGCAAAGAGATTTGCACGCAGATCTACTTTCTCTTGCGGCCGATGAGCCAGTGATCCATTCGGATATCTCAGAGGGGGCATCCCTTCCTCTACGACTATCCCAGTTTATGATATAGCGTTCCTCTACACCAACCAATTAGGCTATAATAGAGGAGCCGCTGTACCTTCCAGTGCCCGAGAGCACCTTCCGGGACCAGTTATAGACAGGTCTTGTCCCCAAATCCCGACTCTCCACCCTAACCTCAGAGATCCGGTTCTCGTAAGCGAGCTACCTCGTGCCCAAGTGACACTACCTATTCTCCAGATAGGTACCGGAGCAATAAAGCCGCTCACTACTCGCAACTCAAAGGAGTTGCTAACGATAACCTCGCTGAAGCCGACGGAGAAGCCGCCTCCCATATCTCCAGTATGGTACCGGAGCTGTGTAAGGCACGCTCACTTCCCGACATACATCCGTATGCCTACCCAAATAGGCCTACAAGCCGGGTGTGGCCCGAGTCACTCAAGCTATGACTCTTACTTGCTGAGCAGGCAAGCTCCCGAGATGCGTTGCGGCAGTGAAACCACACTGCCACTTCGCTAAAGGCAACTCCGTGCCTCATGCGACCGACTGGTTCGCACTGGCCGCGTCTGAGTCCGACGCTCGAACGCAACGTGCTTGCCGAGCAAACGAACATGTCGTCCTCAGCGGCCAACCACATACCCCTGCGAGTCCAACTCCAATGTCAGGCACCGCGCACTCTAGTCAGCGGTCGATAGAACACGCATTTCGAGGCGCAGTGGGCTTCCTGACCCCGCAGTACCCTGGTCCAAAGGGGAGACCCGTAGTTCTCCCCCCGAAACCCTATCTACTCGGGTCCTGAAGATAGGTCTGGCAGAAGTTGGACTGCACGGCTTTAGCCAGGCACCAATAGCTACGACTGCCCGTAGGACGCACCATGAGCTCTTGGCCGAACCGTGGGACGCGCTGGGCATCCGCTCTTAAGTATAGGAAGACCTCTTGCAGACCTTTGTGGCTTGTTTGAACGCTGCCTTCAGGTGATCCACGTTAGAGTCGTGGAGAGCGCGAGCCTTGGTCCAAGCGCGGTACGCTGTCTGTTTGCGTTCAACAGCATCAGCGCATTCACGACCGAACCAGGGTCTTTTCCTGCCGCCGCTCGTGACATCACTGTATGGAATATAATATTGTATACCCAGGATGATTTCACCCGCGACAGCAGTAGCGCTCTCTGATGGACCCCTGTTCTCAAAGCAGCGTTGAGCCCAAGGGATGGATGCGAAGTACTCCCGCATTCCATCCCAGTCTGCTGACAAGTAGTGCCACAGTCGTCGTCTTGCCTCCTCGGGTCGTGGGGGCGTAACAACAACAGCTGTGGCACAAACCAGACAGTGGTCTGAGTCAGATGTTTTTAGCCCGTTAGAATAAAATACAAGAAACTTTTTGTTCGTAGTATAATTATTTTTAAGATAATAAAACGTCTTAGAAAATAATATGCACTGTCGCCTAGTTTTAAATTATATGTTTCATATATACAACCAATGTAAAAATCCGAAGTCAAACGGTTGTTATGTACTAAGACAGCTGTTGTATAGCAAATTAATTATTAATCAAATAAAGAAATAGGCATATTCAGAACACAAGGCTCGGACAATATCAAAGATTTATTACCTTGACGTCGAGTCCCGCCACGTCGAGTCGCCGACACGTCTACTTCAAAAACGCTCGCTTTTATTCCCGCCTCGTCGAATCGGTAAATATGTATATTTTATTACCGCCACGTCTACTACACCATTTTTATTTGTACAATCGTAAAAAAAAGGGATTGAATATAATGACCACCAAAAATACCAATTGCACAGCAAAATATGCTTACTAAAATATTTTAAAGAGATCAAACTAGGTATTCCTATTTTTGAAGAATTTTCAATTCATTTCATTCTATTTTTTATGAAGGGACCTAACATAACCTTACCCTTCCGATACGGAATGCAGTGATTTGAGGCTTATAGGTGGTCGTTATGATATATTTTTGTAACCATATTTTGCTGTGCAATTAGTATTTTTGGTGGTCATTATATTTAATCCCTTTTTTACAGCTGTACAAATAAAAATGGTGTAGTAGACGTGGCGGTAATAAAAGATACGTTTATTAACGATTCGACGAGGCGGGAATAAAAGCGGGCGTTTTTGAAGTAGACGTGGCGGCGACTGACGTGGCGGGACAAGTGATAGCAACGCACCTGTTGTCCAGCTGCACATCAGGAAGAGCTTCCTCGTTGAGAATAGCGTCGGCACCGCCGGGTGGCGCGAGGCCGATCAGTTCCCAATAGTCTGCTGTCAGCTCATGACCTCCAGGAGCCTGTCAATAAATCAATCCATAATTTTTAAACAATCTTGGAAGGTTTATGTAATTATACAGCTACAAAATATGACCAGACCAACCTTACAGTCAGACACTATAAGATCGGAAATGTATAAAATATAGGGTCACCATTTTCCCTTCAGGCACAACTTCAAGTTTGCCATAGACGACGACAGAGGACTCCGTGGAGAGCACGAGCGCGTCGTAGGTCTGGCAGAGCGCGCCGTGCAGCACGCACTGCAGGTAGCCGGAGCCGTCGCGCAGCGTGACGAACGCCAGCGCGCGGCCCTGGCGCCGCAGCCGGTGCACCCAGCCGCGCACGCACACACGCGCGCCGCGGTTCTCCGCCGCTGATATAACAACATTACACTTAGGAAAGGAGGCGATGCTGATTCTCATTAATCTACTATTTAAACATCACACTCCGATTATATTAAAATTGAAAAGTGTTTGGTTCAGCAATAAATAATATTTCACCTTCTGCCATAGAAATATAATATCTATAAATCATAAATTATTTATTCAATATGGGTTTACAGTTAGTTAGTTGTTAACATTTATATAGCTGTTCTGTTACATTCTACCTTTAGGCATGCAAACACTACAAAGTTACAAACTGAATATTAAACGAGAATAATATAAGTAAACAATCCCGTGAAACAAACATTCAGTTAAAACATCTCTTTAAGATACATTTTTAATGTCACAAATATTAGTGATCAATTTCAGCCAAAGCATTTAAGATTGTGCACATATTCTATGCAGTAACAAGTTTAGTGTTTGAAAATACATGATAACTCGAAATTAAGCATGGATTGAAAATAGATAACGAGATTGAATTGAAAATCACAAAATGTAAGCAATTAATGTTGTAATTTAATACTCATCTGTAGTGTAGAACATAAAATAAATGGAATAGTATATATAAATATGTAATGTAAAGTTTTAAACAGCATATCCTAAGTAATATTATAAATATGAATATGAGTTTGTTTGATACTCTTTCACATCCTAACTACTTGACCAAGAGCAGCGATAGCTCAGTGGGGAGACCAACAGACTGCAATGCAGAGGGTCTCGGGTTCGAACCCACGTCCGCACCTCTGTCTTTCGGAAGTTATATGACTTTTCGAAATTATGTGCGTATTGATTGACAATTATCGCCTGCTCCGTGCCTCGGAGAGCACGTTAAGCCGTCGGTCCCGGCTGCCATGAACATATATGGCAGTTGTTATTGGGGAAGTAGGCACAAAAGATCCCACTGGGTCGAAGTGTCGCCGGTCTGTACTGACTGGCCCCCACACAAGATAAGATAACTACTTGACCAATCATTATGCAATTTTGCATATACATTATTTGGGTACAGAAAAGGACATAGGGTACCTTTCATACAAAAAGAAAGTAGGTACTGTTCCTGAGGGATAAACATTTATAGACAAAGTTATTTGTAACTTCACCAATGCTCGGGCCTTAGGGCCCAGACACATTGTGTTTTCTATTTAGTCCCAATTCCAGCTACTAAAGAATTAATAATAAAAATATTTATAACACAAAGCTTTTGTAATGCAGGTGCATAGAAAATCAAATGAATACATATGACTGTATTGAAAGGACCGAGTTACACAGCTGGTCTACAGCAGCAGTTATTTACACATATTAATATAAAGAAGTCAAGCTTCCACTGTTAACCTTTGGGCATGCAATATGATAAACACATAACAATAATAGCAATTTCATAGTAAATGCTAATTGTAAACAAAATCAATAATTTTTGTAATTGGATAACTATAGCAATATAGGTATTATCTTAGTATGGCTATACTAAGATAATACCTATATTGCTAAAGAAGTCAAGCTTCCACTGTTAACCTTTGGGCATGCAATATGATAAACACATAACAATAATAGCAATTTCATAGTAAATGCTAATTGTAAACAAAATCAATAATTTTTGTAATTGGATAACTATAGCAATATAGGTATTATCTTAGTATAGCCATTCAGCTAAGTGACTAAAATTAATACTTAACCTATTAAGTTACAATGGCACACCAGCAGCCAACCACAAAAGACTTTTTATTATGTTTGATATTCTAAGACTTGACAGATTAATATTATAAATGCCATATATTAAAATTTAAATTCGAAAACAATTGTTTTTGGCTGCCTGTGGGCCACCGTAATCCCTCACTCAAGAGTGAGTGGGTGAGCCTTGGCTAGATTAAGAGTGGAAAATAAATAAGAAAATATTCTGAAAAGAATGACCGAAAGGAGTATATAGATCCTATATGTGTGTCTGCAATACTCTAAAATTTGTCAATGGATTGATTGCTTTGAAATTTATATACAGCATTGCATTTCTATATAAGAGTGTATTTTTATTTTTATCATTTAGTTTCTATAGAAATGGGAAATTAAAAATATCAGACATAGTGTCAGCAAATACTTACATACATATTAACCATATACTTACTCGCTTGTTAAATATACAACTTCAGCAGAGATATCTATGAAGCAGCTAATGCAATGCAAAACACTTCACAGGAAATAATACTTTCATAATTTTAGCTGATCAAAATATTATTAAGTGTATTTAAGTAAGCAAAAAATACTGCTACTTATGGGAATCCCCAATATCCCTAATCTCTAACTTATTAGATATATGGCAAAATATGTAATATATATATTAATGTGGTGAGTCTATTGCTATCTGACAAGGGCCTCTACACATTCAGCTTTAGCATAACTAACCTCGTCATTTCTTTACCAACTAAGCTATAGATACATTGTCATAGTCACAACACCCTACACTTATATACATCTGCATGCATACAATGATGCAATAGTGCAACAGTTTGCTAAATACTATACATATGGTGTTTTGCATATGACCTGTTTTTGTTTTTCTAACTCTAATAATGATAAGAAACATGTTAATAAGAAAAACCACTCACTTTCACAAATCTTGACTATCTTGGCCTTTGGCAAACTAGGATCTTCCTGTATAACGATTTTCTTAGCCTCCTCCATGTTTTGGCTTCTCTTTTCATTAGATTCTTCTTCGGTCTTGGCTTTGTCAGCCGCCTTATAGTTCTCCCTCACCCAGATCTTGTGAATTTTCTTCAATTGAGACTTCGCCGCAACATCGTATACCTTGCCTTCTTCCTTTGCGTCCACGTATATAGTCGGGAAAGGCTCCTTGCCTGCCTTACGCATGGCCTGCAAGATCGTCTTTAAGGGTTTCTCTTCGCTACCATCTCCACTTTCATCGTTGCCCCTTTTCTCCGAAGTATAAATCTCACCTAAACAATATTTTCTTGTAAATACATTGCATACGTGTTGGTTTAGGTTAGAATACGAAAAATATGCTTACCTATCGAAAGGTTCTCCATTCTGTGTATTAGGTCCTAATAACCTTTAGAAGCGTATAATAATTAGGTACTTAAATACAGATTATTGATTTTGTCTAAAATGTGAAAACAGATACCAAGTACCGCAAGGCGCAATCACAGACCACAGTGCACTCTATCTCTAAGCTGCACTCGATACGACACTGCGACACATAAAATATGACATAAATCCATAGTGTTACTAGCCTTTAAAATAATAAACTCCCTGAAATCTTTGTTACCTTTATTTTAGGCTTTGATGGGTCCAATAGGATTCTCAAGTTTATTTGTTTGTCGATCAATTTCACGTGAGCATTTACATAAATACATCTCTGTATTTTTGTAGCATGCTCCTGTTGCTTTGTGAATGTCCACCTCTAGCATTACCAATGTTTATTTTATTAATAGACATGTCCTTTTCTAGAACAGAAAGCAACTTAGCGAGCGTCACATAATTTTTATTTATCGCACGTTTTATTCGAGCATGCCATCCTTCTGCAAAGTTATTTGTGCGATGAAGTTGATTATAAACACACCATTCTTGAATAAATTGTTCATTCTTAAACCAATATGTATTCATATAATCCATAAATGGTTTTAACTTTTGCATCACGTTGCATTCTGATTGGATATAATTCTATACCTCATAAATACAATTTACAGGTAATAATGGAAGTGCTGTACACAAACCCACTTAGCGACGATATATTTTTGCTTTCAAACCTAGATATTTTGCTTTTCGCCACAGGGAATTGATGCAATGATGATAGCACCGCCCAATTTTTATTGTTGGAAACACCTCACATGTCTTAAAGCGTTTGTCATTGCTGTCTCAAAATCGCAATATATACTTAGGTACCTACTTCAAACAATAGGACACAAGACTATTGCATGTTGTTTTATCGCTCTTATGACAATATATTAGCGGAACTATATAAGTATATCTATTTGTTGTTTGTGACGTACTTCCAAAGTTACCGTGTAAGGTATATTATAATTGAGAGAATGGAACAAGTGTGCTTCGAAAAGTACCATCCCCGTAATATTCTTTAATATTTTCCAGTAACCGCTTAAAAATGATTTAAATTTTGCCGACATTTCCACTTCTTGGATATTATTGTGGACCAGTTTCTTTACTTTAAATTCTTGTTTTCTTTTAGCATATATTGAAGTTTTTGTTACTTCATCATACAATGGTGCCATAATCTCTCTAAAAATTGCAGGGATCGGTTCTGTTGAACTAGATGCTTTTGCTTTAACATCATCAAGAGCTAAGGCTACTATATTTTTAGCCTCATCAGGTAAACATCCAACAGCCTGCTATGTAAACTTTTCTGTTCACCCTAAAATAAATATAATGTTAATAAGGCCGAAGAGATTTCGTAGCACCTGTCTGGATTCTTTCATAAGATTTTGCAGTTTTCGCCGACGTATAACGTAATACTATTTCTGAATTATTTGAATAAAGTAAAACGCTACATTATATTTTATGTTATATTATTACTGATTTCAGGATTCAATTCCCGAATTTGGATCCGATAACGTAAGTAAAAAACGTATTTTCTGTCACTCAGAACGTCAAGATATGACTTTGACCTCAGCTACGAAGAAAGTCGAAGCCGAGCTCAAAGTCGAAGCCGAGGTCAAAGTCGTAGCCGAGGACAAAGTCGTAGCCGAGGTCAAAGTCGTAGCAGCCATAGTCAAGGTCAAAGTCGTATCCGAGGTCAAAGTCGTAGCCGAGGTCAAAGTCGTAGCCGAGTGCACGTTCTGAGTGACAGAAAAGACGTTTTTTACTTACGTTATCGGATCCAAATTCGGGAATTGAAACCTTAAATCAATAATAAAATAACATAAAATACTTTATTCAAATAATGCAGAAATAGTATTACGTTAACAACAAACTTATGATAATAATTAATTTTAAATAATTGGATGCATGGGTTTTATGTTTACATACGATAACATTTAAGAAAAACTGGTGCATTAGAGCAAGTTCGATAAACATTCATTTTTAACTAACTTCATAATTGATACATTTTACTAGTTGTGTAGGTTAATTAAAAAGAATGTGTTTTTACTTATCACTTTATTCTATCTTATTTGTATTAGTTCTCTCATGTAAGATCTGAGAATTGCATGCACGTGTTTTTCATAATCGATATGCGATTACCTTGAAGAAAATGAGCTGCAAGCAATTTTGGACGTTTTTCCAATATGCTTTTTTGGCTAATATAGATGACACTGATCACGAATATAAGAAAAATCTGGAATCTATGCAATTTTGATAAGGTTTAAGACTGCATGTATGTATCTTTCTGAAAGTTCATCGCATATAGATGATAAAAAGCAAGTGCCTAGCTTTTATCTTCCTGCCCTGTCCAGAAAAACAATTGTTTATTTGTTAGCGTAATGTTCATTAAGTATTTTGTTTTTGCGATGTTCATTTATTTTAGTGATTTCCATTTGATTTCCTTGTGTTTACTTGTTTTCGTTTGTTTGTTCATTTGTTTGTCCAAACTGCCTAATAATTCGGCATATAGTTTAATTTGACACTTTTTATGCAAGGTTTTGACAATGGAGATACGAGACCGAATCTGTACTTGTTAAAATTTAGATTATTGGCTCCACCAACTAAATGGAACTATCGAAATTAGTAGATTCTATTGGACCCACCAATGGAGCCATATAAACTTGAAATCCTATTGGACCCATCAATGGAACTATTTAGTGGAACCAACAGTCCAAAATCTGATTTTATACCCTTATCCTTTTTTTTTTTTTTTTTTTTACGTGGGGGAATGCAATGACGCATATCCCTCCGCGGGGGCGGGCGGAGGGATTATGTCGAACTCGCCGGGGTAAAAGAAAGATGGAAATAATAGTAAAGTACCTCCCGGAATACCGACTAAACCTACCACGGTGTTCCTCGACAAAACCACTATCGACGGGGCCGCGCGAATCGCTTTCGCATGCGGTCGCGACCCCGCCGAGGTTACGGCCCGCCGTATGAAACGGCAGGCCACTACACAAGAGACCTACCCAAAGGGCTAACTTCATGAAAATTCCCTACTGTCTCCCCCATAGGGGGGAGACGGACTCGAAACAAAGGCGCGCGTGGGAACACGCACGCCGCCTCTCGGACCTGGTGCTGAACGGATGGCGGGCAGGCCCACGAAGCCCGCCACCCCCAGGTCAAACCTCAGGGTGGCTGGAGGTCGTCTCGCGCCCTCCGGCGCCCGGCTCTGCGGTTGGGGAGAGGGTTTAAACGCTCCCTCTCCCGCTCCGCCGCCTCCTTGATGGAAATTACTTCCTCACAAAAGGAGGCGACGGCGTTCCACGACCTCTCACTCCGGACCATCGACTGAACTACGGCCGGGAGCGAGAGGGCAACCGATCCGACTGCCGCGATCAATTCACGGCGCTGCGATGCCCAGGCGGGGCAAACCGCCAAAGTGTGCAGCGCCGTGTCCTCTACAACGTCGCGGCAGTCGCCGCAGTGGTGACAACCGGGCGTCTCTTGCCGGCGTATACGACACAGGAACCGGCCAAAACAACCGTGGCCAGTCAGAACCTGTGTCAGCCGGAAGGTGAGGGCGCCATACCGCCTCTCCAGCCACTCCTCAAAAACGGGACTTACCGCCACGATCGTGGCGTGCCCATCCTGTATCATACTGATTTAATTTGATAAATATTTTAACAACAGTAGCAATTAACACCATGTTTATTTTTATTTAAAATAGGTTTAGATATTTATAAATATTACTAATGTAATTTTCCAATGCGCATACTCAACGTAAAACGTGTAGGTACTCTTATTTGGTTTAGTAAACAATAATACATAATGCCGGTTGTCGCATGATTTGATATTATTTTATACGTTGTAACAGAATACTCGAATCTGATAACATTAATATTAGTTCTACTATGAATTCTTTGTATTCCTACATCATATTTTACCGTGCAGCGATGGCAAAAGGAATCATAATTAATAAAGTAATTATAGCGCTCAATATGCTTTTATTAGGTTAATTAAACGTCGGAATGACAATAACTGGAGATGCCATTATAAACATATTGTGTAAGGTCATGTTAGAAAAATGTTACGTAAGACATTTTAAAGTAAAAATTGTAAAAGGGATTAAATATAATGACCATCAAAAATATTAATTGCACAGCATAACTAGCACCTATACGCTTCACTGCATTCCGTCTCGGAATGGTTAGGTTATGTTAGGTTCCTTCTTAAACCCTCCCAAAAATAGGAGCCCCGCGAAGCGAAGCTTAGCTCCCAAAGTGGTCCACCTGGACCACTTTGGAAACTAAGGCTATATAATATAATGTGTCATATACATATCAAAGAGTTGAAAACTTCGTTGAAGCTATGGAACAAGTTAAGTTCATAATTATCTAATATACATTTATAACTTTAACGTTTTTAATAACAAAAATCCAACATGTTTGTGTGAGTAGTCTAGTAGGCAGTATTGCAGTCAACAATATTTGATATACGAGTTAGATTATAGATCGTAACGATGATGAAGATAATATTTTAACGCATTACAGCCGGTGGGCATAAGCCAGGTCCGTAGCTGGTAACCGTTAGGGTTATATTGAAACACGTAGACTGATTCAACTGAGAATGTATTTACAATTTTAAGCCTTCTTATATCCCATTTATTGTTTTTGTAAGTAACGCTAGCACATATGTAAATAATCATTTACATCAATCAGCGACAAGTAAACAAAAAATCTAACTTGCAGTCGCTCGCGACCACTCGTTTCACTTCGGAGCGGTGTCGGTTTTTCTGCACAAATCAAAGGCGTTGGCCTGCACTCGGCTAATAGCGTCCACGTGTTGGTCCGGCTGCCATTTCGCGCTTGGCGAACATCGCTGTTATAAGTACAAAATGTATTATTTTCACAAGTCTACTACGGTATACACTGATATAATAATTATATGCGCTTATTAATCGTGAATAAGTCGTTGGAGTGCCATAATTAAATAAATACCAGCAGCTGCAATAACTTTTACAACGTCCATATTGTTTCAATGCTCAATAAGACTGACAGCGCCCAAGGTGTGGACAGCTCCACAAAGCTCGTCTACATTAGCCGTTTGCATTGGTTTTCTTCAAACTTGCCGAAGGTGTAGACGGTAGTACTTGCCATGTATCAGTTTGCCTTCGCTCGCGTTGGCCTACGCTTGGCCAACATGTATTGCAGGCATAGAGAAGTATATTTACATTGGGTAATAGAGTGGCAACTTCGATATTTTAAGCGATAGTATCGCCATCTACAAATTGTGCGGTAAAGTGGTAGTATCTTTTTCTGACAATAGATGTCGCTTATTTATGTTTATTATTGTGCTTCTCAATTTAATTTTATTTAAATAACTGGGTATTAAAATAAAACTATGCTGTAAAGTAACAAGTAATCTTTATTTTTCATCATTTTCTCACATTTACAATACATTACAGAATATAAAAATGGCCAAAATCACAAAATAGGTATTTATTTCATATTGCTAATTCGATTTGTCATAACTGCCTAATGAACTGTGGAAAGACCGATGAAAGTGTTTGGATTCCTGAAATACGCGGAGGAACTAAAGCTCAACTCAACGCAAATATCACGGAAAACAAAAGTAAATGCGCACGAGCACGTAAACAAGCCGGCCGCCATTATCTATTTATAATAATAATAATAATAATAATAATAAGTTTATTACTCCATAAGAATTACACTTAATCTAGGTACAAAATTTAGGGCTTAAGGAATATATAACAATCTGGAGACCCTGACTTCTAAACTAGGTATGGACCTGTATCTTAGAAGCCAGTGCTACCTTCTGATAATTACATTTATATAAGCCTAACAACAAATGGTTACAAACATTTATATTCTCATAAATAGTGAGACAATACTAAATACAAAAAAGGGTTAGTGAAAATGGAGAAATGTGTCTTTCTTTATTGTATAGAAGGAATACAAAATCTGCAAGTGTCTGCTTTAATAATAGTGTGAGATTTATAATTAATTGTTGTGTGACGTGTGTGTGTATGTGTGTAGATGGGTGTATATAAGGATGTTTGAGTGTGTATGAGTGTATATATAAATAAATATGAGTGTGTGAGAGTATTTTTCTACATAACTGTGTATGTGTATTATTCAACTGTTAATTCCCCAACAGGAGTTCCTCGGTATTACGGAAGGTAAGTTTTTTAAGATAATCCTTTAGTGCAAGTTTAAGTTGAAATTTAGTTTTGGAGTGTAATTTCAGTTTTTTATTTAAATTATTATAAAGTTTAGTACTTGCCACGTAGTAGTGTCTTTTTGCGAATGAGGTATTATGTGAAACTTGAGAAAAGGTTTTGTGTTTTAATCTGCCAACTGGCTCTGAAAAGGGGCGAGATGAGTGCTTACGCAGGATGGATATAAGAACATAAAGATGTCGAACTGTTAGCATATTCGATTCCGCATAAAGCTGTATCGTAGGATATCTAAGCGGCCGTGAGTAAATAACTTTAAGCACTATTCTTTGCGCACGTTCAAGTTTTATGAAATAGCACTCAGTGGCTGCACCCCAAGCGGGGATACAATACGTTAAGATCGATTGGCAAGGAAAATATGTCAACTGACACCAGACCATAAAACGTATTTCTACCATACCAGTACCATTTCTTTAAATAAATAAACTTAAATTGAGCCTGAAGCTTATTTTCAAACTTTTTTAACGGAAAAAATAATTACTAGAATTATCTGATCTCAGTTAATTGTAGAATTAATATCATTTTTGCCGATTTTTAGTAGAATTCAAAGGTCACTATTAATACAAATTCTACGGAAATTCATTATATAATTTATACTTGCAACATAGACGAATTTAGTTCGCGCACATTTTACAGAGGGAGCTAGCGGTAAAGATTTTCATGAATGTAGGGAAGATGCCAACCCATGATTGCAGGCTTAACATTTACGAGGGAATTCTTGGAAATCCATATGCGTGTGTGCGTGCGGTCCGGCGGTCAATACGCGTGTGTGCGTGCGTATAAAACAATGCCACGTATAAAAACAGACGGCCTCTTCGCGCGTCGGTCAGTTCCTCAGTTGGTTTCGTTGCGGCTAGACGTATGAAACTCCGTTCGATCACCTTCGCGCGTCGCTTAGTTTGTGAGTTGGTTTCGGTGCGGCTAAACGTATGATGCTCCGGTCGACTCCAGGTTCCTCATAAACTTATATGTTGCCTGTGCGTATATACATACGCTACATCACTCCCGCCTAAGCGAAGCTTAGTTTTGTTTCACCGCGCGGCCGGATCTGGTGATGTAGGAATTTCGCGATGAAGGTGATGAAACTGTCCGTATTGGTGTGGGTGATGTGTCCGGGGCTGGCGTATTTGTTGATGTTGTGTTTTCTGGCGAGTCTTCCTCGTTGTGTAGGTGGGCTTGGCTTCAATCTGTCGATTGAAATTACTGCGGCGCTAAGCGGAAGTTGCAGTGTGAAGTGCTTGCTGTCGGTACTGCATTGAAGTACTTGATATAGTCCGTCGTATAATGGTACGAGAGGTCTGCGCACGATATCGTTGCGCACAAACACATGCGTACATGTCCTGAGGTCTTTGTATGTGGATATGTTTGACCTTGACGCTCGCCTTGTTGATGTTGGTGATAATGACGACATTGTTTCAGTCAGCTGACGGACAAATTCCGCATCTTCAATGTTCGGCTTGGTAGGCGCGAAGAAATCAGATGGGACGCATAACGTTGATCCGTATGTCATCAAGGCCGGGCTGACGGTTGAGTCTTCACGTAGGGCGGTGCGAAGTCCTAGTAATACTGTAGGTAATTTATTGATCCATCTGTTATCGTTTGCTCTTGCCATCAATGCCATCGTTCAATTTTTCCATTAGCTTGCGGGTGAAATGCAGTACCTAGTACGTATTCGAGTGATGCCTATTTTCTTCATTAAAGCTTGAAATAAAGATGATTCGAACTGTCTCCCTTGGACTGTAGTAAGTCGCAGGAGACATCCAAACCGCGATATCCATCCCTCGTACATGGCCTTCACGACCGTTTCGGCGGTGACGTCACGAGTTATTACCTCTGGTCAGTTAGTGCAGCGGTCAATCATAGTACCTAATCTATAGTCATCTGATGGCGGGAGCGGCCCAACTATGTCCACGTGCAGGTGTTCAAAACGGGATGATTGTTGAAACTCGCCCAGCGGGCTAATGACGTGTCGATGAACTTTCGCTCTTTGACAGCTGATACACGCCTTGGCCCATATATCTGTATCTTTGTTTATAGATGGCCAGAAAAACTTTGTCGTCATTATTTTTCTTGTTGTACGAACGCCGGGGTGACTTAGTTCGTGTTGTGCTTTGAAGGCTGCGACACGATAAGGCAATGGTAGGTATGGTCGAATGTTCGCTATCGAAGTTTCGGACCAAATAGGCCCTTTGACTCTCGGTAGGTTTACGCGGGAAAACTTCAGTCTGGGGTTATTCATGCAATCACGTCGCTCGGCGTCTGTTTCTTGTTCTTGAGATAGCTTGTCGTAGTCCATCGTTGCGATCAGTAATTTGATTTCCGCTATACGTGATAACGCGTCAGCCGCTTCGTTCTTATTACCGTGAATGTATTTGATGTTAGTGCAAGATTGACTTATGTAATTAAGTTATCGCTCTCGACGCGGGGTGTCGCTGCTACTCAGCGTTCGTGTTAGTCCGTACATCAATGGTTTGTGATCCGTACATATTATGGTGAGTTCGTAGTCCTCTATCAGTCGGCGTAGGTTTTTAACAGCTGTATACATTGCTAGAAATTCGCGATCTTATACACTGTATCTTCTCTGTGTCTCGTTCATTGTTTTTGTGTAAAAGGTGAACTCACATTTATCGAAGTTTAGATTGACGCCATAGTTGTCGAGTCGTTCGAGAACTTGTTACAAGTGACGCTTGTGATCCTATGGGTTTTCTGAGTGCACTAGTAAATCATCGACTAAACAGAATACGTTGTATAAAACGTTGAAATGTTTGGCCAGAGTCGCGTAAGCCGAACGTCATACAGTTGAACTCGAAGAGGCCAAAGGGGGTTATTACGGCCGTCTTCGCAGCATCTTCTTTTTCAATAGGTATCCAGAAGTACGCCATTTTGTGATCTAGTTTTGAAAAGATTTTTCACATGTAGCTGGTACGTAAAATTTTGAATTCTCGGAATAGGGTAGCGATAAGGTACTGTAACGGCTTTCAATCTTCTATAGTCGCCACACACGCGTAGCGAACCATCATTTTTCGAGTGAAGCGTAGTGAGAGAACGTGAAGCGGGCTGGCTCATCGACTGTTTGACGGTTTACAGATTCCCATCTCCATCATCTTCTCAAATTCTGGTTTCGCAGCTTTGTATTTACAGAGCGGCAGGGGGCGCGGCCTTGAATGGATTGGTTGGCCAGTTGTTTCTATGCGATGAGTTACGTTGTGCTTAGTCGGAGTTTTGAGTGACATAGGTCGCAGTACGTCGGGATATTCTTTCAAGATGTCGTGATAGGCGTGGTGGTTGATAAAGTATACAGCTTGAAAGCTCGGTACTATGTATTTTGATGGTGTGAACGCTGAGATCGGTTATGCGGTCGATGAGTTTTATTTGATGTAGATCGACAAGTTATTTGTGCTTCGCTAAGAAATCTGCGCCTAGTATTGATGTTCTCACGTCGGTCTCGGTAAATGTCCATTTGTAGCTTCTACGTAGCCCTAAGTTGAGGTCAAGTGTGCGCTCGCCGTATGTACGTATTTCCGTACCGTTCGCAGCAAACAGTTTGTAGGTACTTTCAGTCGGCTTCACGCTTTTCTTATTTCTTGCGGCTAATACGGATATGTCGGCACCCGTGTCAACTAGAAACTTCTCTTTGTTGTTAAGATCGATAACACAAAGGCGGTAGCTTGGTTTGCTAACATCGACGCCCGCCATTATCGATATATTTTCCAGTCTTCCTGCTTCTTTTTTGCGCACGGTGATTCGCATCTACGGGCTTCATCTCCATAGCGCAGGTGGTAATAGCACAGCCAGTCGGAATCACCGGGTTTGCGGTTTGAGTGGGAACGATATCTCGAGTTCGATCGCGATCGGCTGTTGCTATGCGAACGAGATGCGCCATAGTGATACTACGCACGTTGTTAATTGGTTCGAATCTCGGCGATTTCCAGCGTAGGTAAGTTTTTCTATTTGTTTGTATAATAGGTCGAACTGTAGATTTTCTGTAGTTGTGTGAATTGGGTGAGTTGGGCAATGTAGACACGATGGGCTTGATGTGTGGTCCCGCGTAGAGGTTGTAGTGTGGACTGCGGCGACTGTCGCGGATGTTGTTGATGTTCAACCATTTTGTCGGCCATCACGGCTAAACATTCTAACGACGATTCGGTGGTCACGGATAGTACGGCGCGGACTTGTGTGGGCAATTGGTTGAGCCACATAACTTTTAGAGGTCGCTACAGTCTAGCAATGGGACGACGAGGTTGAATTTCTGTTCTTCTCCCATCTTGCTGGCGGCGACGGCAGCTTCAAACTATGCGAACCACAGTCGTGGGTTTTGACGCCAGAATGGTGGTAGACGTGCAGGCAGTGAGATTGTAGCGACATCACCGTGGAGATAGTTCGTTACTTGCTTGTCGGTGAATTCTTGAGCTTTTTCTTGTGCCATGACGATAAGGTAGCGTATTCGTACGTTCTAGATTTGGCCGAAAACCAACAGATGCAAACACAAATACAAAACAGCACTAGAACGATGGGAGGTCAGGGGTCACCAATTTAACGCATTACAGCCGGCGGGCATAAGGCAGGTCCGTAGCTGGTAACCGTTAGGGTTATATTGAAAGACGTTGACTGATTCAACTGAGAATGTATTTAAAATTTTTAAGCCTTCTTATATCCCATTTATTGTTCGTGCAAGTAACGCTAGCACTAATGTGTACAATAATCATTTACACCAATCAGCGTCAAGTAAACAAAAAATCTAACATTTACGAGGGAATTCTTGGAAATCCTTATGCGCGTGTGTGTGCGGCGCGGCGGTCCTTACGCGTGTGTGCGTGCGTATAAGACAATGCCACGTATAAAAACAGACTTACTCCAGTGCTGTATAAACGGCCTATCAATTTTTCCGCCAGAGTTGCCAGGATATTGTTGGAACTATCCCTGACTCGCCGAAGCATTGAGGCACATCGTTTGCCCATGACGGCATAAAAGTCATCTAGCCTTTCATCCGCAAACATGCCCGAAGTGCTACAAAATCGAGGTAGTCCCAACAAAATCCTTAGCGCGTTATTATACTGGACGCGCAGAGCGCTGTAAGCCTTCTGCGTATAACTCACCCACAGGTTGCACGTGTAAAACGACTGGCAATAAGCCCGAAAAAGAGTCAGTTTAACCTGTTTAGAGCATTTTACAAACCTGCGAGCAAGCATATTACATCGAGCAGCCAACGCTCTGCGCTCCCTATCGATATCCTGACCATCTGTAAGAGAATCCGTAACCACATGACCAAGGTATTTAAATTCAGTGACGACCTGCAGTGGAATTCCTAGTAACTTTACAGGCGGAACATTTACGGGTGTATTGTTGCGGACTTTGAACACGATTATTTTACTTTTGGTGGCGTTATACTTCAAGCCATGAGCCTCCGCATATTTCCCACAGATGGCCAGTAATTTTCTTAGACCACAAACCGATGGGCTAAGCAGCACCATATCATCGGCGTAACTGATATTATTGATCATAGTTCCATCTATAGAACAACCAACCATAGTGCTGCTCAGCTCACCAATCAGCCCGTCTATATATAAATTAAATAAACTGGGTGACGTCAAACCCCCTTGCCTTACTCCACACTCTAAACCATATGGTACAGACTGGACATCTGACCACCTAACATAATTTTTCTGGGCTTTATATATATAAATACTTAAATATATATATAAATTCAGTGGGTAAGTCTGTTTCATCAGAAATTTTTTGCCATAACATGTCATAATTTACCAGGTCAAAGGCTTTTGACAGATCTAGAAAACAGCCATAAACCGGTGTCTTCCTGTCTGTGTACTACCTAATAGTCTGCTTGAGACCCAGGATTGCACTTTCAGTAGATAAACCGGGTCTGAAACCAAACTGCGCGTCATGTAATTTAATGTGCCTCTTCAACTGCCTCTCAAGCAGACTGTCTAGGACCTTGCCGATGACGGTAGCCAGTGAAAAAGGTCTATAATTATGTTTGCGCGATGAGTCACCTGTCTTATTTTTCATAATGGGAAATACGACAGTATTTACAAGTCCATCAGGCAAGTAAGAGTGACACAGACAATTATTAAATAAAACAGTCAGTATTCTGAGCATATGCTCACCGGCGCATCTTAATTAAATGCTCGACATTCAGACCATCGTGCCCGGGTGATTTACCTCTCTTCATATTATTCAACACGAATTTAATTTCCTCGGTGGAGAATCTTATATGGGAATCACCTCACGCAGAGTCCGAATGTCGCGCAAAGTTGTTCACGAACATGTTGGCTATATCACTATTATGTGATAGGCCATCCACGTTCGCTGGAAAACTCGTCTGGGGATTCAAAGCGTTGGTTTGTTCCAAAATGAACAAAATTTTTTTTCATCATGTAGTGTTGCAGTCATGTCCATTTTAATCTGGTTTTCATTGTTTTGACACCACTTCAACTTGTTTTAAAATTGCTGCCTCAACGCTTTCATTTCACAATAAATATCCCTGACTTTGGTTTACCATGTAAAACCCACTTTTGAAACCCCAGCCGTGCCATAGTGTGAGCCTTTTTCACATGTTTATTCCACCCAGTTACATATCGATTCTTTTTCTTAAAACACATGCTATGACTTGAAATAGCAGCCGCTTGTAACACATAAACAATCTGCTTGTATACTTATGTTGTCAATCAGTAGCCTATGATGGTCATTGTTACACATTTTACCATTACATTCCATTAACTCTGTAGGAAAATCAATGTCACAGAGAGCTTTATTACAATATTCAGAGTAGCTTTGTATCTGGTCAGAGTGTCTAGTTCCCCAAATGACTTTATTTGGTACTACTAATATTCCAAAAATAAATATTGTTAGTAGTTGTAGTTTAAAGGCATTGACTAAGTAATTAAATGGAGACCATCTCGTTAACAAAGATTTGATGTAAAATTTGGCGAGAGCGTAAGTGTATGTAGAATATTTTTTGTTTGGGAGTGGTGTCTGTGAAATCCCACGGCCTATATTTATAGGTATTTAAATACCTACTAAGGTGTAGTTATAACGTACTAAGTAGAACTTTAAGTCCAAACAAAAGTTCTTATTTATTATTTATTTATTATATTACGCAACATGGCTTATATGCACAGTGTGGTAAAGTGAGGGTGGATGTAGATTCTTCAGCTTCACAAACGGAACCATGACATCGCCTAACCAGTCAACTTGTAACCACGGTTGGTATGACCTGGACGAAACATCAAACAACGAAAGGTAAACAATATGCACGATTACTTGTTACGAATTATATATCTATATAGCGAACGTATAAGTTGGTATCGTCAATGTTATGTTAATATAATGTACTAGCTTTTGCCCGCGTCTTCACTCGCGTAAAAGTTGGTTAGGGTAGGGGAAAAAGATTTTTCAAATAGGTTGAGTAGTTTTGAGTTAAATACTTTCAAACAAATATTTTATCCTATCCTTACAAACAATTATTATTTTTATTTGGCATAAATTATGTTTATTTGTAGATGACTAGTCAGTGGTTGCTCTTATACAATTAGTAGATAAGTATAATGAAAGGTCAGGTCAGTAGTCAAACAAAACAAACTATGTACACTATTATAGTTTTTGAATTGTATTCGAATAAATCGTTAAAACTATACAAACATAAGCGCGCACGCTACATCCCTGACCATTCATCAATAATACGCATCACTAAAATAATTATTGTTACTCATACTTAAAAATATTCTTCATGTTGTCTTTGCTAAGGAGGAAAGTGTAACTTACCACTCTTCCTGTATACTTGTGATTAAATTCAATGCGGCTTTAGATCGTTTACCTTTCCCCGGGACTACACAAGTGTCAAAACTTGGTATGTTCTATGGTCATCACTGCTGAACTTGGCTACACTAGTGTTACAGTGGTAGGAGTGTGGGATGGGTAAGTACCATAAAAATCACAAAAATAAGCAGCTTTTTAATAGTAAGATGCTACTTATGGATAAGTAAGTATAACTTCTTGTAGACTACAAGGCCCAAGTACCTCAACGGCGCAAATATCATAAATAGTCAAAACACCGCATTCCCTATAAAAATATTAAATCCAACAATAATTACATCCTTTAGTGTGCTTTACTGAGTTGAACTCAGCAAATGATCATGAATTAGATTGATGAATTATTTGAATTTATCAAAGGCACGCAAGTGAAATTGAAGAATATATAATAATATAATATAATAAAATATTCTACCACATACACACAACACTACCTAGCCCAAACTAAGCAGAGCTTGTACTATGGATACTAGACAATGGATAAACATACATATATACTTTTTTTTTTGTTTGTAAATACATACGGTACATATTATACATAGAAACACCCAGACCAAGACAAACATCCATGTTCATGCACACACTTATATTTGTCTTGTGCGGGAATCGAACCCGCGACCTCAGGCGTGGTAGTCGGTTACACTAACCACTACGCCATCGAGGCTGTACAGATGAATTTCATATCATCTTCTTAAAAGCCTTATTAGGCATGCCTTATTCTAAACTGCAATAGGTAGCTCACCCGACGATAAGCTGTTTCACTTAGTAACTGTACAAGGATGTAGTAATAATGGGATAGAACACATAATAAAATAAATAAAATTCGCATCATCAGTACACTCAAGTGCTTTTATTTTGTCACTAAAAAAGTCGATAGTCAGCGTCTATCATGAGTATGAGTATTTATCTTATTGCTTACAGCTATATAATATCTAAATGCACATCGGTGTTTACTTACAGTTTAGTATTACTAAGTATTTATGTATATAGATCCACCCCTATATACCTTTGTTACCACATACCACATTTCGCCAGCAATGTTTTTATTTCCCACATAATAGGGGATATTTCCAGACTCCGTGCTGTTTCTGAGAATTTCTGTACGATACCCAATAACAAATTGCTCGACCCAGGAATCGAACCCAGAGCCTCACGATCGCACGCAAAATTTTTGCCGCTGGACCAATGAGGCAGTCTTACTGAAATAGTTTAGAAATATTACATACAAAATCTATCTTCAATCTATTTACCTAATATTTTAACACATTAAACACCGTGGTGGTCAATAGAACATGTATTTTACTCTCATAATAAATGACCGAATAAACAATACTTTTTTATTATATTTTGTCTGCTACATGTTAGTCAATGTGTTAAAAAGTAAATATGTATTTAAATTTGGTAACTTTTAATGCTATTTAATTTCTAAATTTATAAGTTCAGTCACTATGGGTTTGCTCTAGTTATTTTATAAGCAATATGTACAATCGGATGACATTTTTAAAATTACGTTTTAGTGAGCTCAAGGCAGCCACTCAGCATCATCTTTTAGAGAGCGCAGCTTATTTCCCGGAGCCTCTGTGAGATCCTCCTTGCTATCTGCTACTTTGTGATAAACAGTCTTGCCAGCTTCCACGACGTATTCTACACCATCAGCTGAAAATATACAAACGTATTTCATTAAAAGATCTATTAAGTCATTATTGTTATGATATATGCAAAAAATGATTTATGTTATTATTCTCTATCATTTGTTTTCTTTTTCTTTGAGACTTTTATCCGACTACGAATACCTAATTTCTGTATATCGTCATTACAAAAAACAGACTCGACTCATCTATTGGTCCAACCACTTAAATTATTAGTATGGAGATCAAAACCACAATACTCAGCACGCACTGACAGAGAAAATACCTAAAACAATACGCCTATCTTACAATCCCATCCTTTTTTACGAGTAACCAGTTTTAATACTGGCTGTCCTTGATACATGCGGAGAATACAAATTAATTATAATATCTTCTTAAGTTATAAAAAGTCGTGTCTTAATTTGCTTCTTTTTCCATTTATAATTAACATTCATCTTTAATATACAAAATGTTTAATATAATATTATGTCCAAGATAAAGTAAACGAGTTGGCCAATCCAGCAAAACATTCCACAGACACGTTCCACATACGAATGGTACTTGAAATAGGTACAACAAAATAGGTATTTAAACAAACTTTATCATCGTATTAAACAACATTGTACCCACTGATTTTACCAATCTTAAATATAAATAAATTAAATAAACTAACCGATAGCTCCGCCAGTTTTCCTCACGGCCTCTCCGATGTTGTGTGACGAGAACGT
Source organism: Catocala nupta (assembly GCA_963675205.1). Taxonomy (NCBI): domain Eukaryota; kingdom Metazoa; phylum Arthropoda; class Insecta; order Lepidoptera; family Erebidae; genus Catocala; species Catocala nupta. Next base: position 16,234,460 of record OY776098.1, read on the forward strand.
TTCAGGGTGTATGTTGATGTTCACGCCGTCGGTGGAGCCGTTGACGTGAGCAGGGCAGTCGTTCTGTGATATGATCGAGAGGTCGTAGGGATCGACTCCGAAGGAGGACAGCTTGTTTCGCATCTGTTCGAAATATAAGAAAACCTTAGGTAATATACCTAATTGTACCTACTGTAGATAAAAATTTAATAAAAACTAGCAGTGTTGTACTTTATAAAGCGTGATGTCACATAATACTTATGCGTGTTATGTAAGCGCTTGTTAGACGTGTACTTTTATTATGCATGTAAAGCATAATGCCTATAAGTATAGCCAATATTCTTACATCAACTGATTAAATTCAGATGTAATTTAGTTGGTTTTCTAGGGCGCTAAATTAACACTAAGCCTGAATTAAATGAAGGTACACTTATTGCTAATTTTTTATAACATCTAACCAAAACCACAGAATAAATACGAATAATTTCAACTAGTAAAGGCTGGATACCAATGCAAATTTTTACCGTATTCGTAAAAGATACATTATGCCAATCGCACTCGAGTAGGTACTTGACCGCATCTAATTGATACATATGCATATCAAAATACCTTATCGAGGTAGATCTTGTCCAGCTCCTTAGTCCTGGAGAGGATGGTGGCGGAGCGACGGTGAGCGAAGGCTAGTTTCTGGCAGGTGAATATCACGGCGTGGCTCGTGTAGTCCGTCAGCAGAACAGTGTAGCTCGCTGAACCAGCCACACCTAAAATATAAATAAGGTGATCGTGTAGGTACACTCAACGAATATTATTGTCATAATTCCTGGCAGCATATTTTTCGGAGTCTCTAGATCAAAGAAATTCCATTAAAATTGTAAAAAATATGCTGCGTTTGTCTGCTTTCGAAAGCTTCTTCTATTAGCTCTTCTATTAATTCTGAAAATTGAAGTAATAGGGTACAGAAGTGAGGTGATAATGAATACTTACTAAGTGGGAACCTGACTTTCATGCGAGCGGGCACAGCGGGGTCTGGGACCGTTAGCAGTCCTTTATACCTGTGAAGAAACAGTTTATATGTCAGACCTCAAGCATCACACGTAAACTGCACGGCTACTAAATGATTTATTAACTTATTGATGTTAAAGTACCTACCAACAGGCAATGAAAAGGAAACAGTAATCCGTAATGTATTTTAGTATATTTTTATCCGTTTTAATATCATTGTAGCTTCTTTTTCCTGATTCATTAAGTGATTTTATCGCATTTTTATAAAAGATTACCACATCCAAGTAATTTTGAAGTATCAAATAATTATTATAGACAAACATAAACATGGTACCGGGCCTACAAAGTACATCCGTGACCTTATTTTAACATTAGGTATCCGGTGATAACACAGCGAACGGGTAATAAGTTTTTGAATAAAACCTTTAATTTTAATCTTACCTATTTAGATTAAGTATACCTATTATGGTAATAATTGCTTATTACCAAAAATTCAATGTTTGAACTTAAAACAAGTTATTAATAAGGTATCAAGCCGCCAATTTGTTGCAGCAATACACATAGTGGAGAATTTTTTTATTTCGCCGAGACGAGTAATTTTGAAAGATACCTGTAGTCGTGTTTAAGAGGTGTGAGCCCCAATATGAAGTGTTGAGACAGCTGCTCGAGCTCATATCTGCCGGGCTCGTCGGTCTTCGTGAAGTTGTACGTCATGCAGTGTGACGCGGTCGATGTCTTCTGTATCACGTACCAAACTCCCAGCATCTGTGTATACAAATAATTGCCGTTTTAAAAACATATAATATGAGTAACCCGGTGGCCCCGTGATATAAGTTTGCACTTATGCTTGTGTGCGATCGATAGGATCTGTTTCATTTTTCTCATGTTGACCCTAATATTATTGGGGCCTCTATTAGGAACTTCTGAATAGCAGCTGGGAATCTGGAAATAGGCCTGGTAGACAGTAATAAATTTGCCTTTTTACTACGTAAAATCTAAAAACATAAATAGCGAAATGTGGGTGTAATATATACACCTTTGATATAATATGCATACAGAGCATCGTCTAGGCACACACATATGTATAATTATAGATTCTTAATGTAGGTATGAATGCTCAGTTATCAGTAAATTAGCTACATGATTACAAGCGATTGCGGGCAAATTGTGGCTGTTATCCGTAGCTTTATTCGCGTTCTGTTGAAAATGAAATAAACATTAGCAGACTCTCCTCAGATAATTATAGTAAACCACGTAGGTAGTTCCTCTTAGTACTTACTTACTAGAAACCATGAACTGCAGTTGCATTCACTAATGTTACGCCACACTGTGGGCTGAAAATCGACCTCCATAGACATAGAAATGAAAGTTGCTAGATGTTCGTTTTGTTGACGGATATAGCTTCTATTAGCTATTATACACATAACAATGTCATCTGAGCTAACTCCGCACAAAAATGAATTTATTATAAGGTTTTTTCGAAAAAAATGTATGGAGCTAGCATGAAAAATCTGAATATCTCTGAACTTGCAAGGAAAACCGTAATATCCTCAGAGATGGTTATAGGACTAATTATTTGTGATTTTTTGACATACTTCATATAACGGTACCTGCTGCAGAATTTTTTTTAAAAATCATCTTATTTTTAATAAATTTTTTTTAACATTAAACGATTTGTTTTGGTGTATAAGTAAAGAAACAACACGTTATATGCATATAATACTAAATCTTCGCCAGTTATTTGTTAAAATATCAAGAAAATTATTTTTGCCTAACATAGTATATATGTTTTAAAACAGTTAATTGGATACCATTACTGAACTTTGCATACAGGTAAACTACTGAATAATAAATTAGCCTTCTAATGAGTTCTGAATAAGAGATTAAGTGATTTGCAATGTCGCACAATGGTAACTACGGATTACACTAATTAAAATCTTACAGGTAAGTACATAAGTAACTTAAATAGTTAATTAGATATGTTACGAGTTCTAAGAAATATTTTCGACAACTGTCTAATGAGGTCGTTAACTAATGTTGGACTGAAATATAAAATGGTTAACATTTTGCATCATAATTTAGTTTATTCTAAGCTTTGTTACCCCTAACATATCACTGTGAAATTTTATAATGGAAAGTTTAAATACCAATTTAGACCTATTCGTTCTTCTAAAATGTAAGAGTACTTCATTTGATCATGAGGTATTGTTTAGTGAAGTTATATCCCGCCTAGACGTTTGTCTTTCCGTTGAAGATCAAGTGACTCTAAAAGAATTTTGTCGGAGATTTGTACGAGCTGCATCACAAAGGTGGCAAAAATCTCACCGAATTCTTGATACTTTTAGAAAACAATACGAAATTTGGCTGCAAGCAACTATCGATTGGCCAAGTTGTATAAATTTAGTCGCTCAAGAACCAACTGTTGCTGAGGGATCAAGATCAATCTCTCCAGAACCCTCAACATCATACTCTGTTGGTACAATGACAAAGAGGTCACGAAAACCATTCGTAGATCTGGAAAGCAAACAGAAGAAGAGAAGATCTGATGAGCATAAAACTGACAATCCCAGTGAATTGGCATATACAGCAGCAGCGCGTTTTAAGGAAGAAGGTTGTGAGGATATCGCATCTGTAATCGAATATATGCTGAAACATCCTGAAGCAGCCTCTAAAATTAAGGAAACGCTTAAGCAACCGGTGAAAACTATCTTATTTACACCAGAAAAAGCACTTGGATTACTCCTTTCATTAAAATTATCAAAGTGGCAATACATCACTTTACGAGAGTCAGCTATTCGGGAAGGTAGAAAGGATATTTATCCATCCTACTATAAAGTGCAACAAACCAAGCTGGCATGCTATCCTCCGAAGCAATCAGTGTTAGTGACCGATTCATCGACAAGAATAACCCTTCAAGCTTTACTCGACATTACGGTCAAAAGAATCCTCCAAAGTTTTCCTAACGATGATGTGCAAAATAAGGATTTAAAATTGATATCTAAATGGGGTTTCGATGGTGCGTCAAACCAAAGCCGATACAAGCAGAAAATGGATAGCGATCAAGACGATTCAAGTATTTTCATGACTTCCTTGGTGCCACTAAAACTGACTGATGAAGACAATACTTTGTGGATGAACCCAAAACCATGCTCAGCAATGTATTGTCGTCCAGTTCAATTTACTTTTGTGAAGGAAAGCGAAGCAGTAGTCATCGAACACAAACGACGAATGGATGAAGAAATTAAGGCTCTCATTCCTACAGAGTGCAATAATAGAAACAGGGTGAATCATCACCTAATGATGACAATGATCGATGGTAAAGTCTGCACGTATTTGTCTCAAGCCAGATCAAGTTTATCATGCTATTTGTGTCTGGCAAAACCGACAGAAATGAACCGTTTGAGTGTAGTAACAGCAAAGACCGTATCTTCTGATATATACGAGTTTGGATTGTCATCTCTACACGCCCGTATAAATTGTATGGAATGTTTACTACATATTTCGTATAGACTAGATTTTAAAGAGTGGGCTGCGAGAGGTAACGAGCACAAAGAAATGCTAAGTAAGAGAAAAAGATTATTCAAGACAAATTTAAAGACGAATTAAATCTATTGATTGACATTGTTAAACAAGGTTCCGGAACTACTAATGACGGCAACACTGCAAGAAAGTTTTTCAAATTTCCCCATAAAACTGCAGCCATTACTGGGTTGGACGAAGAACTAATAAGAAGATTTGCTGTGATTTTACAGGCAATAACTTCCGGGGAAAAAGTAGATATAATTAAATTTAAAGATTATGCCTTCAAAACAGCAGAGAGGTACGTGGAATTATATGACTGGTACTATATGTCATCAACCGTCCACAAATTACTTATACACGGGGCAGACATAATCGAGAAGAATGATGTTGTACCCATAGGAAGTCTCTCGGAAGAAGCATCCGAGTCTCGCAATAAAGATTTTAGGAGGTTTCGGGAACATCATTCGCAGAAAAAGAGCAGGCAAGATTCGAATCATGATATCCTTAATATGTTAGTTGTTTCTTCGGATCCTTTTATAAATGTACAAAGGCCCAAGTTAGATGCTAAGAAAAAGGAGGATTTATTTCCTGAAACCCTCAATTTAATTCAGTTTCAAGAAACTGACTTTGAGTTTCTAGGCAATCTAGATTCTGATTCAGAAATCGACGAGAGTGATAAGGAAAACTAGAAACTTTTTGTGCTTTTAATTATAATTCTATTCAATGTAATTTTTTCATGATCTTTCGTTATTTAGCTTTGGTACGTAACTATGTTTTGCAATTGATTTATTTTTAAATATTTTATATTACTATTCTTGTACCTATTTATATTTTTGCATACTTTTGTACCTATGTTTTGTTTTATATAAATTTTATCAACTATTAAAAAATACCTTTTTAATTTATTTTTCTTTTTATTTAATGCCTATTATTAGCGTTAATAAAATAACTAACTTATCGATTGATCTTTACTTTGACATTAGTAGAATTTAATGATTTAAAAAAATACCTTCATTTAGACATAATAATAAAATAATTAGACAGTTGTCGAAAATATTTCTTAGAACTCGTAACATGTCTAATTAACTAATTAGTTTACTTATGTACTTACCTGTAAGAATTTAATTAGTGTACTCCGTAGTTACCATTGTGCGATATTGCAAATCACTTAATCTCTTATTCAGAACTCATTAGAAGGCTAATTTAATATTCAGTGGTTTACCTGTATGCAAAGTTTAGTAATAGTATCCAATTACCTGTTTTAAAACATATATACTATGTAAGGCAAAAATAATTTTCATGATATTTTAACAAATAACTGGCGAAGATTTAGTATTATATGCATTGCATATAACGTGTTGTTTCTTTACTTTTACAATACAACAAATCGTTTAATGTTAAAAAAAATTAATTAAAAATTAGATGATTTTTAAAAAAAATTCTGCAGCAGGTACCGTTATATGAAGTATGTCAAAAAATCACAAATAATTAGTCCTATAACCATCTCTAAGGATATTACGGTTTTCCTTGCAAATTCAGAGATATTCAGATTTTTCATGCTAGCTCCATACATTTTTTTCGAAAAAACCTTATAATAAATTCATTTCTGTGCGGAGTTAGCTCAGACGACATTGTTATGTGTATAATAGCTAATAGAAGCCATATCTGTCAACAAAACGAACATCTAGCAACTTTCATTTCTATGTCTATGGAGGTCGATTTTCAGCCCACAGTGCGCCACCGAGGCAATAGATTACATTCTATCAAATTGAATCATTGCTTTCTGCTACCTTCTTATTATAAAATGTATTTCCACTCAACGGTATACAAAGGTATCTTAAAATAAAAACTACACTTCGTGAAGGGAAACATGATAATGTAATAAATTAAATGCACACAACGGTCACTATTTATTCAGGGCTACACAATCATACATAGGTACACAATTTACTTTACATTTGAATAATGCGATGACGGTCCGGATGGCATTAACAATTATATCGTGTGTATCACTAGGTATCTCATTTACATCACAAATAAATAATACATCATGAAACTGTTAAAACAAAAAACGTGACATAAATACATTTATGAGATTTCCAACAGTATAAAATTCAAATTTATATTGCGTACGAGTCCGGCCGTTAGGGTCCCATTCCGGTACGTCCCGGCCGAGACGGTCCCATTATAAAACAATCGGAGAAGACACTTAGCTAATATTGTTGATAACAAAAGTGATTTTACTATCATGTATTAGCTTTAAAAAGTATACTTGAAAACCAATCTTACTAATTCATAATTCATAATACATGATAGTAAAATCACTTTTGTTTTAAACAGTATTAGCTCAAGTGTCTTCTCCGGTTGTTTTACAATGGGACCGTCTCGGCACAGGTCTCGGCCGGGGGCGTAACGGAATAACAATTTTTTTACTGTGGGTGCGTGACGGCCGGATTTGTACCGGAATGGGACCCTTACGGCCGGACCCAAACTATGCCTTTGTATACCTACATATGTATGTATATTGTGTATTCTATGTTAGAAATGTACATTCATCCCTACTAATATTATAAATGCGAAAGTAACTCTGTCTGTCTGTCTGTTACGCTTTTACGCCTAAACTACTGAATCGATCTTGATTAAATTTGGTACAGAGATAGACTCAAGACCTTGGGAAAACATGATATTTACTGTAACTTGTCAATTGTAAGTAAACACCTGTTCCAAAACTTTGGAAACGTAAATGTTTTATACTGATATTATAAAGCTGAAGAGTTTGTTTGTTTTGTTGAACGCGCTAATCTCAGGAACTACTGGTTCAATTTGAAAAATTCTTTTAGTGTTGGATAGCCTATTTACCGAGGAAGGTTATAGGGTACATAACATCACGCTACGACCCACAGGGGCGGCGCCGTAATCATAAACGCGGGTACATCTATATTTTATAAGTTTACTAGCTAACCCGTGCAACTTCGTCTGCGTCACATAAGAGAATTTATCCCGTTTTTGCAACATTTTTATTTATGCTCTGCTCCTATTTGTCGTAGCGTGATGTTATATAGCCTATAGCCTTTCTCGATAAATGGGCTATCCAATACTGAAAGAATTTTTCAATTCGTACCAGTAGTTTCTGAGATTAGCGCGTTTAAACAAACAAACAAACAAACTCTTCAGCTTGATAATATTAGTATAGATAGGCCCTAATAATCTGAAACAGATATTAGTTGATAATATAACTGATAGTGACAAAGTAAATATACCTAATAGGTGAAAAGGTGAATGTAACATTTTAGCATATTAGATGTAGACTTTTTAGTGGAACTTTGTTCCGTAGACACCTTTTTGAGAGTAAAAAGTAACAACTGTACGAAGTAATTTATTAAAATATTTGCAGTTTCGGATTCAGTGTCAATTAATTAAAGAATTATGGATACGGTTTTAAAATATACTTTACCTATTAGTATACGAGACACACACCTACCTATATAATTAAAATCGGCTTAAAATGAGTGCTTGTACCTAAACTTTAAAAAGTTTGGCACCTAGTTAAACCAAGTACAAATGAATAAATAACGTTAATGAATTTTTAATTTATAAGGAGACGCGCGCAAATTAACGGTAGCTACTCATATTATTAAATTGAACCGGTTAACTGAATAATTGCAGCCATTAACTACTAAAACAGATTTGCCACAATTATTAGCAAAATAAGAAATATCTATATGTAGGTACTTAGTTAAAGTACGTAACTAATTTGTAAAAGCAGTCATATTGAGTCAACTCGTTATCGGCAGTAGCCGATGCGATGGGGTCAAGTGTTCACTGTTTATATAACGTCTTTGTTTGACCATACGGTATCTTAAACTATAAATAACAGTCTATAGTATAGTAGTATTATATATGACAGATCCAATGTATTTAATGTAAAAGGAAATTGTGTAATAAATACGCACATCGGATTAGATCATTATTTGCGCGTTTGATGCACGCCCTGTGATTGTCACAACAATGTAAATGGTAACGAAAGTAATATTTCATTGTTTCTCTTTGAAGTAATTAAAGAATTATAAGTATTTGATTATATACCACTCATCCTTGAAAATATTGGTTGCCTGCAAAATATTCCATAAGTATCAAATATTAATTTCAAAAACATAAATACATATGTATCATAGTCTTGCTGGAATCATATTATACCTACTTACTCTGCTACATTATCACAGTGAACAATTAGGTGAATAAATTTTAACCGGAATTATGGTACACCTCCCTACATAGATAGCTAGACTCTGACGAAGTAGATCCATCGGCTAGGCTTTAACTACATTTTCTAACGAAATAATACCTTTTTTAAAGTAATGAATTTATATACTTTGCATGTACTTATAATAAATAATTAAATTTGGCTTTTGATTATATATCAACAAGTAGGCATTATTTCTTTAGCTGAATCTAACTTCGGGACTAACGGGGGTAACTACTCTAAATTCCCAGAAAAATCCGAGAACCGAAACTGGATTTTAACGATCGGCAATTAGGTACTAATATGTACCATTTGTAAGCGTATGTCGCGTGGCTGGTTATACAAACCTATGGTCATACTTATTACTTTGTGTTCCATCCTAATTAACCAAGTAAGTATATCGTAGATAATTATAAACAAAGCTTAACTTAAGTCACTTAAAATGTAGGTATGTATAATTTATAATAGATAACTTTTACACTAAGACTTGTCAGTGCGAATCGTAGAGTTTCACGCATAAATTAGGCCGTGTATTGCTATTTATACAAAATGATAAAGAACCATTGTGTAATGATAAATGTGCACCTGTCCCGAACAAAAGCATTATACTTTTTACTCGACGGTAACCCAAATCATTCAATGAATGGCCTATTCATACGTCACTCACGGTCACTATAACGTAAAGATATAAACAAAAAAATATTACAGACTTATTACAGCTCCACTTTAAACTACTGTTAACTGATCTTCAAAAGAATATTTAAACATGTTCTAGAATCTCTTTAAAGAAGGTATAATATTACTTTCATTTTCATTCACATTATCTACTAATTACTTATTATACAACAAAAGTACATGATAACCAATTACATTATGCAAATCGGGTTCAGAACCTATGCATCATATAGACTATGAGCATTAATTTGACCCGTATCCTGAACCCGATTGACTTAAAAGTACAGAAAGTATAGTATTATTTGTTACCTTGTTCATTTCGAAGCCAGACATGGGTTCGACGACGGGGCAAGCGCCCAGGTGGTAGGTGTGCCCGAAAGCACCCGCCAGGAACGCCACCAACAATCCTAACACTCTGAGACTCATGATTGCGAGACACAAAACTTCAGAAGACCGTAAAGAGACACGCGACCAACCAACTTGACGTCTCGCCGGCGACTGACCGACGAACCACCGCTGAGTATTCGTTATAAACAAACTGGACTCTTTTGACCTTTTAGCGTTAAGCTAATAACGATGCCGGCTTCCGAGAAGTTTGTGTTATTGAATCAGAATTCATTCATAAAACTGTATTTGTTACAAATATTATACTAACGCACTTCCTAGACTGGATGACTCGAATCAGCGTTTACCAACCAAAATGATTAAATAACAAGTAGGATCAAAACAAAACTGTTTTAGCAACAATAACAAACTTAATAGTTCAGAAGTTAATTGGAATAAGGGGGCTGTGCCATATTAGCAATTTTGCAAATTGGATCTATTGGCGAGTTGAAACCATTTTTATCACCATGTCGAACATATTATATCCTGAACGTGTAACAGTTTACCGAAAGTTTATCCGTTTATCATTTTTACGCACAGCTAATACAGCTATTCCTACTGTTTGATACGCTTTCGCGGCTAAGCCACTCTTACCTAAATCGATCCATTTTGATAAAATTTGGCAAAAAGATAGATTGTAATCCTGAGGAAGAATTTAAGCTACCTTTTATATTCATATGTTTTCACGTTACGTTAAAAAGTTAAGGCCAACAAAAACTGTGACTATAGTTCTGTCTTAGATTATTTTAGAAGCAATTTAGAATACAATAGGATAATACTAAATGACAGGTCTAATGTTACATTAGTTTTGTGGGCTGTGGCCAATAGACGTCAAAATAAGATAGTTTAAACTGTGAAAATATGGCTTCACATTGATATTAACGTCCAAATACCATTTTACTTATACAGATAAATTCATGGTGGCGCCTAACTTTGAATAGGCTGTATTCTGTATAATTATTTTCTGTATAAGTATTCTGTATTATGTATAATTATTCATTACTATTGAATACGTAAACTTACAAAAAAATTCTTGATAAATGAACGAATCATTAACTATCAAATTACCGTTTATCCGTTGCGCAACGGTTAAACGGTCACTTCGCTTATGCCACCGCGCTGAATACCGGGGTTCGAATCACTGGATAATTTACTTATGTGATCTCTCTTACTTTGTGTCCGTTGTTTGTTTGTCAAGTCTTTAGCGACAGTGACATTCCTAGTGGAAGTTCTCCATTCAAATAATAAAACATGTATAGGTATGCGCAAATTTAGTATCATCTACAATCATCTATCTTTTTTTGTATTTAAGTGAGAGTATCCGGTGACGTTAATATAAATTGCTGGCAAGACGTAGATATTTTTTATTGTCAAAAACAGCAATTATTAAGTCATTAGTAATATTTACCATATCTTATGGCAGTTGTAAGGGCCACAGCAGACATGCTAGTTTTAACATCGGCGATCGGTGACTTGGTCGCTTTTTAGAAGCTAAATGCAACGTCCAAACATTCCACACCGCACACTTAAAAATGCGAAACATTGCGATGGTGTCGCCTTTCGGAAGCTCGACACAGTGACTGAACCCTACACTACGCAGACATTCGGATGCCGGTCACATCGATTTGGCATCTGCGGAAAACGACTCAGTGTTGTACTAGATTTTGACGAAGCTACACCCTTACGATGGATTCTAATAAATCTGCACTGCTGCTTGCTTTAATGCACCGAATCATTCGCACCGAAGGCGGTATTGGTTACATCCAATAAATGGCCGACGTTCGAGATAGTCTGAGATCCGTGTAAGTGTGCGTCTATGTATGCGTACGCCTGTTTTCGCACAAGGTAGGGTGCCTGGTACAGGTTGTATTATTTTCTCTGTGCTGGTTACATGAGCAACCCCTTGCACTCGATGTCATGCAGTATACATTGTTACCGATGTAAACCAGTATTTCTTAAAGTGGGCGATAACGCTCACTTCTCTTCGCTCACGCTAGAGACGGCGATAAGGGGTTCAGGAAGAATTGGGGGTGTTGAAATGGTTTAGGGGGCGATGGTTGATTTGTAATTTCATCTACTTAAATGAAGACCATTCAGTTATGCCAGTTAATTTTTTTATATTGCTGCCGATCTGTGTTACTATTGCAGTTTTAAAAGAATAAAGAAAGAAATCATTTTGAAATTCATCATTTATAAACAATACCTACTATTGCAAATCGGCAAACTATCGATAATCGACTATCGACCGGCAACACTACAGTCGAACCGATCGAGTATCGGAGCAGTCGCCAAAACGCGCGATCCCGATACCGCATCCGAACGCAGGAAGTCGCGATATCGCGATGCAGCATCGATCGAATCTCGAAAACGTGCGATTTTGATACTACGATCGAACGCAGAGAGTCACCAAAAAGCGATGCAGCATCGATACAGTCGCAAGATCGCCGATCGCCGATGCTAAAAGTAGCATGTCTGCTGTGGTCCTAATGGTATAGGTACCTACGAAGCCCAAGATGATTGTGCTCAAGTAGGTATATCATCAAAACAACAACATTGTATAGAGACTATTTTAATCGAATTCTCTTGTTACCTACCTAGGAGCAGTCTTATCATTAAACGCAGTAACCATTATAACAGCTTCGTAATTAAAATTTGTTGGTTTTCATTACAATTGTTTAAGCAAAGTGATTAGAGTAATAGTTAGTATTAATGCGTTTTAGGTAATTTAATCATTAATTCCTTCAGCATGTCTGCTATTCATCCCCTAAGCATCAGCAATAAAATCTACAGCCCAAATTAATTTTGGAAGCTGGCTCGTCAATTACTTTTTTTAAGTTTTATCGGAGTCTTCATTGTTTTCTTGATTTATTTCACGTTATTTACGTAAGTAATAGTGTTACTCATGAATACATTTGTTATGAACTTATGAATCATTTCCAACAAAGACTTGTTTAGTAACGCATTTGTCATCCTTCCCGTGTTTAAGATATCAGTCAGTAGTTTGCAAAACATCAATAAGGAAGACTTTGTTTAAACTACTATTACTATGTTTCAAAAACGACGGTCTTAATTTGTTACAAATGGACATAAATTTGTGCTTATAATAATTAATAATAAACAATAGTAAGGTCCTACATACGATTCCCTGAAGGCAAATATAATAATAATAATATTCTACCACATAGGTACACACAACACTATCTAGCCCAAACTAAGCAGAGCTTGTAATATGGATACTAGACAATGGATAAACATACATATATACCTTTTTTTTGTAAATACATACATACTATACATAGAAACACCCAGACTAAGACAAACATCCATGTTCATGCACACAAATATTTGTCTTGTGCGGGAATCGAACCCGCGACCTCAGGCGTGGCAGTCGGTTACACTAACCACTACGCCATCGAGGCCGACAAGACTAGAGCTAAGTATTAATTCCTTAAAGGATAATGATCTTTAACTTAAGTTTATAGAAAATATCAATAAGAGGATTAAATACTTTATTAATGATAATATTGATCTAGATTATCTAAATTATAATTATTATTTATTTATTTTATTTATTTATTTATGGAGGTCCAACAGCTTATCCTAGTTTGACAAAATATTTGCATAAGTATTCGACAGCCAATTACAGGTCCTCACGTTTAACATACATATCATTAAAAATTACACATAGTTTCCATAGAATAGCAATTACACGTATACATATATAATGACATACAACTAAAGTACAACACAGCTCAGCTAGCAATATAACAGTTTAAACAAAGAACTCTTCACTCATTCGTCGTCTCGCCGCTGGAATACTAGTGCAGAATAAATCCAAATTCAGCTGTTTAGCAGTGGAGTTAAAGCTATTGCTCGCTCGATTAAGGAAAGAGTTTTGCCGATAGTTAGAAGATCTAGGTACATGCAAGGGTTTTGCAGATCTTAATAACTTGGGTGGCGCATGGAGATTGAGTTTGTTTAATAAGTCTGGACAATTTATGTTGTTTGAGGCAATTTTAAGTATATAACAGACGTCGGCAATATTTCTTCTATCAGAAAGGGTCAGCAGGTGAAACTTCTTACAAATGTTCAGATATTGAATCGTTTTAAATGGAATTTGTAGACGATAACACATGTATTTAATAAATTTTATTTGAATTCTCTCAATTCTCATAACGTACGTATCGTAACGCGGATTCCATATCTGTGAGGCGTATTCCAATATGCTTCTGACGAAAGTGCAATAGCGAATTTTCCAGGTTTGAGCATTCTTAAAATAAACAGATGATCGCATAATAAAACCCAGAGTCCTATAAGCCTTTGTTACCATGCCATCAATGTGCTTATCATAGAGCAATTTTGAATCATGAATAACACCCAAGTCACGAACAGATTCATTTCTAGGGATATGATGTCCTTTTATTATGTATTGAAATGCTAAGTTATCTTTCTTTCGACTGTACGTTACAACGGAGCATTTAGCGGGGTTAAGGTCGAGTTTATTAACGTGACAGTAATGATCATGGCGCGTGAGGTCCGATTGCAGTAACTGTGCGTCGGATTGTGAAGTTTAATTTTTTCGATTAGACAAAAGCTGTTGAACCATAGTAGTGTATAATTATTTATGTTCGAAACTTCGTTAAATATCCTACATACAACCAACCACACACAATGATGTGTGTGGCAAGGTACACAAATTATTTGAGGAATTTGGGCGACAAACAAGTTTCGATTCAGTTCGCAGATTTTCCCTAGACAGTACGGTGTGGCGTATGTATATACGCACAGGCAACATATAACTTTACGAGAAACCTGGAATCGAACGGAGCATCGTACAACTAGCCGCGCCGAAACCAAGCGACGCGACCTGGCTTCTGCCCGCCGGCTGGAAACGCGTTAAAACGGTATCACAGCGCGGCAAAAGGAATTTAATAGTTCGAGCAATCCCGAACCATGGTCTACATATTATGTACTACTGTTCTTTACTGAAACTAGAGACTACATTATGAGTATAATTCCTTGAACTCAAATTAACTCTTTTAAATCTTTTATTCTTCTGTTCTTACGACATACAAAACATATTAAAATTTGTTGTAAATCAAGTACAAAAATCTGTGCACTGATTTATAATTGTTTACTGTACCATTGTAATTACTGCACAACGATATGCCAGATAAAATTGACTTGCTTTCTATCAATAAAATTGATACTCAATTTAAATGCACAGATTTATTTATTCCCACTTCTGTTATTCTGTTAGCAATTCCTAGTAAAAGCGCAGCGTCTGGAAATGTGCCCAGTGGATAGAAATACGCCCCCTTCCCTATTACCCCTCAAAATAATTGACATTAAATGAGTGTAGAATAACCAGTAAATTAGTTAACTGTAGGTATATAACAAATATACCTCTTTACTTTTGGAGGATATACAGACGTATTAACCCGTACGTTTAATAAAACAATTAGTTCTAAACTAATGGTAGATGTATTAAATATTCTTGGAAATACCAGGTGATACGTCTGTTTCCCTAAATAAATTTTAAGGAAAAGGAATATATAGTTTATGTACCAAGTAATAAATTTATATGATTAAGAAGAATATATACAACGTTTATGTGTAAAGTAATTAAGCTATTTACTGTATATGTGCTCACGTAAACCACATCACGGATAAAATAAACATGTTATTTTATTAAGTCTGTTATGTGGTTTCTGGTGCATATAAAAAGTACAATACTACACATTTTTACAAATCAGGTAGAAAGAAATTTATCCTTATATTTTAAGGACAACTTTGTAAAAACTCGTATATTCTATATGATCTATTCCTAGATAAGCCTTGATGCGAAAACACTCAGACTCCTTCTCAGCAACGAGAACCCGGTTTTCTTGGTGTGAAAGTACAGTAAATTAACCATCGGCATAACCATTTGCTTATTTACCATTTTCATTGTATAAAAAAGATCTCGTGCCATATTTAAGATACAATGAACAATAATTTGCAAGTTATAGTTAATATCATAATCATAGTTGTAATTCTTGAATTGCTGTTTAAATAAATTATATAAAAAAGAAATTTCTAGAATATTAACTGATTCAGCAGATTCACTCATATGATTTATGATGTTTATGATGTTGTTATTAACTTTAAATTATTAAATAACTCCGTACAATAAGTTATATTATCTATTTCGAGAAACCTCAATAGTATATATTTCAATTTAAAAGCGCTTACGCACGTATGTCATTTCGAAGTAGCGTCCAAGACTGGTTTTATGAGTGGTAATCGTATTTACTGTGACGAAGTGAGTCACCGAAGCCGTAGTTTGTAGGGCAACCACGTCGAGAGAATGCCGATGACTAACTCTTTAGAAAAATATCTTTCGGAACTGTGCATAATTATAATAATTACGACGCTTGCATATTACTCATCGTACAAAGTCTATAAGATAGAAAGGTCTAGTTTATTGGCTTATTAGTCATGCGGTGTAACTAAGCGCTTAAGAAAACTATCGTACGTAACAAGGGTTTGATGCAGAGTCTAGAGAACTGATATAGTTTTCCCTGAAATCTTCATTTGTACGGCAAAGAATTATTGTACCTGATGCATGACCTAAACATAGCATGTGAAACAGTGTGCATTGCACCTCTAGTAGAGGTGGCGGTGCGTATGTATAAAGATCTAGTTTGCGTTTTATTTGAATCTGGTAAAGTGTTTACCCAACTGTAAATTTAAGTGCTTTTTCAACTAATTACTTAAAATAACAATAAAACTGTGCCAGGAGAGACATTGAGGTAACAATACAATTTTGTCGCGTGAAACTAGAAATATATTCATGTGTGCGTAGCTGTCAATTAGATTATTAGTACACGGTTTAGGAACATGACTATTCTATTATACTATAGTATGTAAATCTGTTTTGTCATTCGCACTCATTCTATAATTAGCCATTTTCAAATACTTATATAGTATAACTGGTTTTCTTTTGGTCTGATGATCCGAGGGTTATCCTATATGTTACCTACACGTTGACTTGGGTATGAGATGCAGTCAAACTATCGATGTCGCACGCCCACGTATCGTGGATGTCAATCCATGTCCAGTGTCGTAAAATTAAAATATTACCGCCCTTCTCGTAACACTGATGGCAGCTTTCTTTATATTTGAATAAGCTAACTGTGACATAGTGAGCAAGGTAGATTAATTGAACCCAAACTTACCTGGAACTTACTGTTCTGTGGTTAGCAAACATAAATAATTATGTCGGTACATTGACATCCGTGCTTTTAATAGACCACATAAAGGTAGACTGTAAGTACACAACACACAAGGCTTTTAGCGTGTACGAGTTCAACCACATCCTTTCCTTATAGAGCACAAGTAGTGATGTTGTTGTACGTTTAAATGATTATACATTTGAAAACTGCTTATTTGTCATTTTGTCAATTATAAAATAGACGTTAAATGTTAGTCACCCTAATGAACAATCACGTAATATTATCCATGAAACAAGATTTGAGATTGACGCTGCGGCATTATGGGCTTAACGACGTCTTCCTGTAGTTGTACCGACTACGCACTTCACGACACACCGATCAACACATACGCTGTTCTAGAACACAACGATCTTCGACCTTGTTCAATTGCGAGGTGACTATATTCCTCTATAAAACAAATCTCAGATTTGATACAACTTGCTTGCCGTTTCTTCAAGATGTTATTTTTATTAGGCTTCTATTTGCTTATCAACCTTGTCTCGCGCCTACCGTAAAGTGATTGGCAGAGGTGTATCACACCCATATGTCACCAGCTATGTTTTTAGATTCCATTAAAAATGGCGACCACATTGATGTAAGCATAATTTCTTTTTATTTTAAATTAATTATCCATCTTACGGTATCTACTAGGTTGCTACCTCCTCACATAATATTGAATTAAGTTTATAATATTTTATATATTGAATTAAAAGTTACTTTGAAAACGATAAACTACTATAAGTAGTAGATTAAGGGCCAATCTCACTACCTCTAAATAGCATTTATCTATAAGATAAAAGTCTCGCCATCTCTCTTCTTTAACCTAACAAGAGTGAGGCAGCATGCGATTTATCTTTCCGATAACTTTTACTTGAGAGTTGTGAAACTGGCCATAATAGTTTCAAAATTACCTTAAAGCCTGTGCTTAAAAAAATGTAATGAAAGCCGTGTTAAGTAGTTTACTTTCAAAAGTCTTAGTTATGACTAGGTATTTTGAAATTTAAAACGGGTACAAATTCGATATGATATTGGATTAAAATATTTATACATTTCGTAATTTTTATTAATGCAGTGCATACAATTGACATATTACATAACAACGTAATATTAAGTTACAGCTGATACGGAAATTCCACAGTAACAATGGATTTGGCCTCGATATGGATAGAAAACTGTATGTCTCTCAATTGAATCTGGGCTACTGTTGGTGCTCCACTGGAATAAACACATAAGATTAATTATATTATTATTAAGTACTAGCTGACCCGAGCAACTTCGTCTGTTTCACATAAGAGAAATTGCCCCGTTTTCAACGCAACATTTTTTAATGATGCTGCGCGCCTATAGTTCGTAACGTGAGCGTATTAGGTACGTATATAGCCTTCCTCAATAAATGGGCTAACCAACACAAAAATTGTTCAATTTAAACGAGTAGTTCCTGAGATTAGCGCGTTCAACCAAACAAACAATAAAACTCTTCAGCTTTATAATATTAGATACACGTTATAACTACACGTAAAGAGTAATAAATAGCTGATCGAAATAATTCTTTCATATACGAAATTTTAACCAAAATATTTATTAGAAATATTTTGCTGTAATTTAGGATAGTGTAAAATCTCATGAAGCATCGTTACCATCAGATCCCTACTACCCAGCAGCCAAAATGTGCTATAAGGCACTTATTGTAAACACTTATCTCTCGCAACAAACAGTACGTAGCTCTACTTACGTGTTACCTATGACAACTACAATAGTATCATCTGGAGTCAAGAAAGCCACATGCGTAACAGTCTCAGATTTCTTAAAACTGGTCGGATGAGGCCGTTCTACTGTCGTTTCACATTTGATTTCAACCACATGGATCCTTCTAGAGCCACGTGATATAAACTTGGAGAAGTGCCCCATGGCGTAGAACATCGGTTGCTTGTAAAACTCTCCTTTATTAGGCGCGACTATGATTGGTGAGTCCACGTAGTTTTCATTCCAAGTTGGACCTCCTTCCTCGTTCAAGCAAATGTTCCAGTCCAACCAGCCAACAACATTAAAGTTCAAATCCTGTGTGCATTCAGTATTGCAGATATATTAAATACCAACACAGCTATATCCCCTAACAAATAGGTTGAGGAGTATTACTTCTTCTTTCATATACTAATGCGTATATTATATAGCAGCGATAACCTAGTGACCGCAACGCAGAGGTCCCGAGTTCGTTTTCAAAGCGCACATGTCTGAATTTTCGAAGTTATGTGTGCATTAAACAGTTGATCGATAACTATGTAAGTATCAAACACTTAACTTCGTAAATTTATACTATCTCGGAGAATTTGTACCACAACACAAGTAGCTGATATTACAAAGCCTTAAAAGTCTCGAAACGAGTTTATAATGGAAATGCAAATGGAAATGAATAACGCTATTTGTTATACATACGTCGATTATATTAGTAATATAAGTTGTTGCTCTCTCCCACGACCCCAGGTCCACCTTAGGCTCCTGTTGTTGTCTAAATCCTGAGAATAAATCATTGCACAATAGAATAGCCGCACAAAATAATTAAGCAATACTTAACAAAAGAGATAAAAATACGTATTAATATAGATTTCCTAGGCAAATCATTAGCAAATGTTTTACCTTCGCAGAACTCAGTGCTCATAATGAACTTGTCAGGGTGAGAATTAGTAATGAGCTTTAGCTGTTCCGGCGGGGACCTGTCATAATCGTAGTCATGTAATGCTACGCCGTCCAAGGAGTGAATCACAGATGGATATTCTTCCAACATCTAAAGGAAAAATATAAAATGAGACTTAATTCCCACTTTCACCTGTCCCTTTCGCAGTTCATCTGGGGTCGGTCTTCATGTAATGCGGCACGAGGATTTTCTATTCTGTATTGTCGTGACCACTTCCTTATATTGGACCACATCTCATTATTTTTTTTATAATCGTAGGTCAAATTAGGTATTCATTTCTAATATAATAATATATATATATTAATTTCTAAGTTAAGCACGAGTGTGATGTACCGAGTGTACTTAACTTTTGGCTCTTTAGCAAATATATTAAAACAATAACCCTAGTTAAAATCTATTTGCTCAAAATTATCTATAATGGAACCATTGTTTTGTAGTTTATTGTTGCAGGAACAACCAGAGTAGACGGTATACGGGGTATATGGGACCAAATATCGGACACACATATGTAGCAAACAATTACACAATACGTTAAACGATTACGCGTATATATAGAAGTAGCATTTGCAGTGGCGTAGCGTGGGTGTCAGACGCCAGGGGGCTAATTAAAAGACTGTAATATACAGTCATTCTAAAGAAATTTTTGGCAAGAACAGTCATCATTGTTGTGTATTGTACATCTGCCCATTCCTCTCGTCCGTCTTGAAATGGTTTAAATATTTACAAGATAATATTATTATTTACTGCGAAATTTTGCCGCGCCCCAAAAATGCCCCATTACGCTACGCCACTGAGCATTTGCCTGTAGCTTTGTTTGCGTAAAAGTTGTAAATAAAATATAGCCTATGTTAGTCGGTGATAATACTGATCATATAGCTTTCTAATGGTGAAATAATTTTTAAAATCAAGTCAATCAAAAAAGGTTCTGTGTTAAATCCTTACAAAAAAAATCTAATCTTTATAATATTAGTCTAGATATAATAATAACCTCAATGAACCACAACGGTATAGTGAATCTCTGGTCGTCAATGCCCAATATCTTGACGTTACAGTATTTGGAGCCACGAATCCGAGGACCCAAGTAGTGATTTATCCATAGTCCCTGGAACAAAGGCAATATTATAATTAGCACATACAATAAAACAAAAGCCAACAGAACTATGATCCAACACTTCACAATTATTATTCACTCGAATTCTTAGTAAAATATGTGCGTCTAAACCAAAAACAAAGCTGGTAGTCAATTCTGTAAGGACAACATAGAAGTATAACGAGATTGATATCGAGTTAAATCTTGAACGTGAATGGTTGTGAATCATAATAATAATAAACTAAACCCCTCTAGGACAGTCGTTATCTCATCATGAGACTAACGCGATATCGGAGGGCACAGTACAGTAGCTTTTAAACTTACCACCTTCGCCTTGTGACATAAACAAAAAATGTATCACCAGGTTAAATATAAGCGCACAAACCGCTAGGTAGCTTGTGGCGAGCCGAATGTGAGTGGTGACACTGCGGTCCTGAATGCCTTAGAGAGTCGGTTAGGGCCTCGTCCCCGGCTTGCCGTTACTGGTAGGCTGGGGTGCAACTTCAAGAGCGCCCGTAGGACTGTCAACTCTGGTTTGCCTTAGTCGGCCGGTCAGAGGGAGGCTGCTTGGGGGTGGAAGTGTCATTTTCAAGTGCATAACTACGGGGAAACCCGCTCCGGGTCTCGGTTGTCACGAGACCCGTGATGGCGAAACCGGCGCCGCACCGCTCGACACCTCTAGCCACTCGCACCGGTGTTGTTCTCTGCTGCTGGCTTGTATGCCTATGGTGGCTATTTAGGGAGCCCATCTAGTGAGTTGGCGAGTCACCGACTGCCCATTGCATTGATGCTATTAGAGTATTCAAGGTAGTAGCCGCTTTTCATCTATAGTTATCAATATACCGGTCCACCAAACACCCATCATACCCATAGCCCATATATTAGAATCCATACGTAGCAATAGTCTTAGGCCTGCTGCAGCTAGTACCGCTGTCGGTGTTCCATGCCACCTTTGATTAAAGCTCTCGAAGGGCCTCTTTATGTTGGACCTATGTCTCCGTGTAAGCCTCCCAAAGGGCCAGGTATCCTAATATAATGTGTTAGAAAATACCTATGTTATGAGAAACATAATAATCGTTTATTCAACTTAAATTGGTACAGATGGATACAGAGCTTAGGTTAAATCGTAAAGGTAATATATAAGGGGTGCCTGTATCTACTAGGGTAAAACTGTGCCACAGACATTAAGGGCACATACTGTATAATATAGATATAAATTCTAAAACAATACTTATAAAACTTTGTTAATTGTACTTATACAAAAACTTACGAATTACATTATAAACTATGTGATCTTGATGATGATGATGTGATGATGTGATGTGTGATTCACTTATAGAACAACAGTCATCAAATTTTCAGTTTGATCGTAGTTCAAGGTTTATAAATATTGTTGAACTAATTCCTTAATGTTAGCATAATTTTTGTCAAAAAACGCATTTATTTTGTTTATATTATTCTAAAGAAATGGACCTAAAATGCAAAAAACCTATTGGTAAAAATATACTTAGATTGAGACTGAGTAGTACAAACGACATCTTTCCGTCACTTAGTGTTAGTAAGTTTCAGGTTATAATCAAGAGTAGTATGTTGTTTTAGTACGATGTGCATTATAAACAGCTGCCGGACTGTTAGTACTTCAGAATTTTGGTACAAAAGGCATGTGGGATAGCAAAAAGGTCGATGCGTAGCTACTTTGAGGAGTGCTCTTTATGCTATTTCAATTTGAAAAATAAAAGATTTTGCAATGCCTCGCCATGAGGTAATACAGTATTGAATAATGGATTGGCACAGTGTCTTGTAGATCTGTATAATGAGATTATTGTCTGCGATATATTTAACGCAGTTTTTTGTAAACGAATATTAATTTACGTAGTCTGCTTGACAAAGCGGCTACGTGTTGTTTAAATGAAAGAGTGCGATCTATTATAACCCCCAGATATTTAATGTTAGTGGATTGCAGAACATGTGCAATCATCATTCATGGTGTTGTTACAAAAATGTGCATATAGTTGAACTTAAATGATCTTGTTGATTGCGCATGTTAAACTTAATGAATTTGGTTTTATCAGTATTTAATGTAAGCAAGTTATTTCTAAGCCATTTAATAACCGCATCGAACCCACACTGGGCCTTTTTAAGTATTGCCTCATTTGTGTCGGCGGAGAAGAGAAAGGCGGTGGCATCTGCGTACGAAACTATTTTGCCGCTAGGTAAACTTAAGTTACAAAGATCGTTAATGTACACCAAAAATAGAGTACTTCCAAGGACACTCCCTTTTGAAATACCGAAATTTGGCACTTGTAAGTCGGCACTGATGATGTTATCTATTTTCACGCACTGATACCTATTCTGTAGTTGGTCCGTTAGCATCTTAAGCTGTGTGCCTCGTATTCCTAAAGCATCTATTTTTTTTTAATAGGATAGGAACAGATACAGTGTCAAATATCTGTTCCTGAGATAAAAGCTGTCAAGTTGTGTACTGCTTCTGCTGTTGACAACTTAATTCTGAAGCCAAAATGCTTATGGGAAAATAGAGAATTTTGTTTAAGAAATGATACTTATTTATTGTTAGTTATTTTCTCTAGCACTTTTGAGAAAGTAGGCAATAGCGAGATTAGTCGATAATTTGTTACAAGGTATTTCGTAACAGACTTATGTATGGGCATCACTAATGCTTTTTTAAGGCATAGAGGACTCCGATGGATAAAAAAATTCGGAAAATGTGGGTTAATGGAGGCAACACGATATGCTTAAAGGTCTTTTATATGTTACAGCTTATATTGTCCCAGCCAGGTGCATAATTTCTTTTTCATCCGTATCCAACATAAAAAAGATTTTCCGCTTTTAAGATACGTTGAAACTGGAGGAACCAAACCATAAAAAATCAGTCCAAATCATTTGTATGAGTTTTTATTAATTATTAATTTAAGTTACTATGCCGATCAGCTTTACAAACAGGAAAACGTTATAAAGGCCATATTTCTTACCAAATGATGAGCAGTCCAGGCAAGACAATTAAACTTAGTGAATGGCAGAAATCCGTTTGCCGGCTCGTTGGAGGTCGTTATGCCCCACACGGGAATGCCATGGACCGCATACTGATCGATGAACCTAGTGAAACATGTTACAATAACATGTGAGTTATGGTGGTTAAAAAGGAACCAACTCTTAAACCGAACAAAAAACAATAGGCGATAGATATTAAATATTGGGCAACATTCTTTGGTCTATTTTAGTAGACGTTGCGTGATTCATTTAATGTACTGAGAATATAAAATAAAATAATATCGTTATATAATTAACTACCTTATAGAAAGAAAGAGACTCGCAACCCTGAATCAAATAAATTTTACAGACAATTAATTGCAACAAAATACTGTATCAACAATTTATTTATTTTACTTAATCGATAATTCAAATATTAATTGCCGTTATAAATATTTCGGACTTCTTTCAATATCTTGCGATTAAATTTATCCAGTTACGCCTAGCTGTTAAGTAGGAGATTGACTTTAGACTTCGCGGATGGCATTATGTTTTAAGTGGAAGAAATAAAATTAAAGGAATATAATATAAACGCGGCATTGATGGTGATTTGACAAACTTACTTGTAATGGTACTCAGCGAATGTCTGGTAATATTTAGCCTTAAGGCGGCCACAGGTGGTGTAGTTATTTTTTTCGGTCATCCAGTCGGGAGGAGCCCACGTTGTCCCCAGAACGAACACCGGGGCGCAAGATACAGCGAATGCTGACTTAATCATGGGAATCTGTTAGATGTAATAAAGAACTGAATAAGTAGGACTTACCTACAATTTTAGAGTAATACAAATACAAAAAATATAACGGTTGGTTTTTCTTAATAGAGCTAGAGACACAAACACATATGTAGAGTCACAAGTCACATAATTTGAATGAAGCTTTTGTCATTATTCCATCTTTTCAACGGGAATCCACACATAGATCGGTTACTGGGTCAGCAGTAAGTTGTAAAAAGTGACAAGATTTTATAATCTGGTTTGCTGACCTCGTCACTCGTCGTATGTCGACTCGTCGACTACTACTTTAATGATTGTATTAAAATATTATAATTAGTATCTTATTTTCATATCGGTGGATAAGTAACTAAGATATTATAATATATAATATACTAAGGAGGGTGCTTCTTAGTACACTCTCAATACAGCATGGCCACCCGATCCACTAATATGTTATAATTTTATTGGTCTCGTAAGTGTAAATAGAGAAATTCAGTATAATTGGAGGTATTGACTTCTCCGAAACTATCCGAAACATCAGTGAAAGTAAAAAAGTAATCAGCAAAAAATAAACTTATACTCCTTATCTGCAAGATTAATATATTTTACCTTATAATGAAGGTCCTCATATGACAGGCTGAAGTATCTAAGAAACACATCGTCTTTGGGAAGTTCATTGTATGCATACTTATGCGTGGAGAAGTCCGTGCCGCCGATAGGCACACGCAGAAAGTTGTACTCAATACCCACGCTGCTGAAGTATGCACTAAAGAAGTAAATCAAAAATATTTACTTACTCAATTTAGTTGTTAATAAACAGCCTATTAAGTCGCAGCGGCACACCGGCGACCAGACAAAATAGGTGTTTTAATTATGTTCGGCATTTCATAATTTGATAGGTTTAAGGGATATAACAGTGAATGATGAACATTACATGTGCTAATCGCATGAGTAGTAAGCACACAGGTATATAAAATTGAGGCCGGCTCTCAGAGCATTGTTGTAGGGTTAATTTCAAAGCTTCATAACCTTCAAGTTAACAACGAACGAGAAATCAGGCAACATCAATAGAAGCGATGTATGTGTACATGATTATGGTGTCGTTTTGAAACGTCTGTTAATCCTACGCTACGCTTAGAATACCTACATTAAATTATACATGTTGTAAGTTTCAATATTTGATTTGGCTTAAATAATTTACACATGTGCTAATTGATATATAATTAAAATGTTGTATTTATATGAGTGGTGCTAGGAGTCATAAAATTCCTGCGCATTGCTGACGACTAATAACGGGCTCAGAAGATTGACCGCACGGTCACTTTTGAATACTTGATTTTCAGTATAAAGATCGATGTTAATTTATGTAACGCAAGTCGTCCCTTAGAATATTATTTCATACCTACCTCGTATAATTTAACTATGGATAACTAGAATGAGATTTTTATCTTACTCAATAAGACGCTGCCTTAACTGTGTAGTCTGTAAGCTTAGCCAGTTGATGGCAGCAGAGTCGGTTATGGCTGCACCGAAACCTTTTATTGTTTGATATTTAATTTCAGGATATAGCAGCAGAGTCAACGGGCTCGTTGTGTCTGTAAGTATAAAGACATATTATTATAATCCTAAACCACGTAGTTAACTCAAAACCAGCGTTAGAACAGTTAAAAACACAACATACTACAACTTGTAATCGATCCAAATGTTTTCTTGAATCTTGATCCGGCCTGCAAATATAGAATAATATAGGGTTGAGCCCGGTGGAGATAAATAAAATCCGTAAGGACGAAATAGATGTTATATTTATCATACACTTTTACATTTCAATACTATAATTTACGGACGTACATAATTACATATGCTTCTATAGACAATTTTTACCGGACCGGTGAAAACGGCGCGGTTGACACCTTTTCACATACGTAGATAAAATATATATAATATATATATATATATTTATATATATATATATATATATATATATATATATATATATATATATATACTTTTTTTTTGTTCTCGTTTGCTAAGTTCATCTTTGTACCTATTTATTTTTATTTTATACTTGTTATTATGTGTTTGTGGTACGTGTCAAATAAATATTTTTAGACATGTAGCTATATATAACGTACGTGACTATGTATGTGAGTGTCCCTATAAATAATTTGCTGTTAATGCTTGCGAAAATATCAAATGATTATAACAAATTAACCTGTTAAATAAATCTTAGAGTAAGAAATTCGCTATATTCTCTCGTGTTGGTATAGATTAACGTCTTACTCTTATCAAATTTTTAACATTGCTGTAACAAAGATGTTGGTCTAGCCAACATAGCTTACGAATTAAAACTTCCTTCTTTGTAGTATCTTAACTTAGCTGGGGCTTTTATAATAGGATAGGCGTTGTTATCAAACTAATCGAAGATTTTTACATTACAGTTGTTTTTCTTTTTCTATGCCCGCATCATATAAAGCGTTTTTAAGATAAGTTATCCACACAGACGTCAATCTATGTGGAAACATGTGTATGTCTAATACTGTACCGCAGAGCTGGTATAGGCAATGTATGTGCCAGGAGCTGGCTTCTCCCTAGTGATGGTGTCGCAGTATGTGTTGTTGCACACACATATCACTGATCGGTTCGGCATAAATCGGGCCGCACATGGCTTGTCTGAAATATTTTATAATAATATCAGCTCTGCTTTTATGAACTGTCCTGCTGAGTAACTGGGTATGAGCCTCTCCTCACTGTGTGAATAGTTAATTTACAGTCTAACACGCTGTCCCAGTTCGGGTAAGGATCGAAAGGTCACAGAATCGAATTTAAGACTTCAGATGCACTTGTGTGGTAGTCACTACGTTTGACAACTAATATTGATTTTAACACCTTTTTTGTGAATAATTGTTGTAAACGGTTTGTCCTCCTTCATACACCTAACAAGCTTTCGACTGACTTGTTGTATCTTATACTTGTAACTAGCAGCTTGCAAAATAAGGGTTTTGTTGATACTTCATTATATGACAATGTAGGTTTACTGACATCCTGCTCACTGCTGAAAGCACATGGCCTCATTAAGGACTTCAGAATCCAATGTATGTTGAACGCTTACTCTTACTTAATAAACCCTTACTCTTAGAAAGCTCTGTAACACCAATCGTCCAGTGACTAACTTTATTTAAGGAGGCGTTACTTTATTAATACCATATTTAAAAATAATGTATGGTTTGCCTTTATTTTCAAATAATAATTAATAATGTAATATCAGCCCCGTATATACCTAAACTGTCTCGCTGCTGGGCATGGGCCTCTCCTCGTGATGAAAGGGACAAATATGGGTTAGGCCATACCCCACAATGCTGGCCTAAAACTAGCGATAAGTAACTACTTAACACGCACATAACTAGAGACTTCTACGTGGCAGTCCAACGGACTCCCATTAGTCTACCGCTTAAAATGTCACTAAATAATTATATTATTATTAATATGGCACGAGTATAGATAAATATTAACAATGCTTTGGTGTCATTCGAATTTCTCTATATTTAGTTAATTAGCGTACTTTTGTAGGTTATTTTATTACTTACCAGTAGTAACACCAAGAACACACATAAATATATACATAAGTAATAAAATACTAGGAAATAAAAAAAAATTGAGCGTCATAGTGCTATTTCACTGTTATTATTGTATAGACTGAAGCAGAAAATTGTGCAGAGTTTCTATAGATATGTATATCTTTTGTTATGTACTTCAATGTTACATATAAATCGTTCTTTATACAGGCCGTTTGAAAGATACATTGGGGCTGAAAAGCTTCTAATACAACAGTTAAAATAGGCAATAAATAGTCAATCAGCTTAATTTTCATTGTTAATCCGAGTAACACTTAGGCAATTCGTTCGTATTTCTGTTATTCAATGCTATACTATTTGACCACTACGTCCAATCTGTTTTCACATGGTCAAGATACTTAAGATCTGAGGATCTAATTATTCACAAAAATCAAGACACGGCTGCTTTATTAAAGTGACAATATGTGATTAAAATTTTTGATGATAAGAAGTGGTTAATATTTGTTGATGACTCAAACATTTCAAGCCCCCTGTAGGCACTGCAATTATTAGTAGGTATACACAGCTGTGTGACCGTAACTCTTAAAGCGACAATTGTAAACAAATAAATATGTTTATAAATAAATAAGTTGTGTTCTACGTGTACATATAAATGTGTGCGATATTTCATATTGTTATTTTCCTTTAGTATATGTGTCTAATTGTTTAAAATTGTATTAAGTTGTGTGGTAAAAGCGAATTATATCTTGTTAAAATATTATTGCTGTTATTAGTTAATGGGTAACAGTGAATCATGTGATAATGGGGTTTGTTGGAGCGTGATCCACTGTTCCCCTGTTCCCCAAAATAAAAAATTTCAAAGTATACTGTTTACAGATCAACATGCCACGTGATAGACAAAGAAAGACAAAGAATGGTCTTCATATCGAAGAACAAATACGCAACGCCTTAATCTTGATAGTGGAGAGTCAAACCATAAGAGCCGTTTCAAAATTAACCAAGATTCCGGTCACCACATTGCAAAGGTATTACAAAAAACTATCAAACTCTTTAGCTGAGGATCCTACTAGCTTTATTGCACTGACACTGAAATATGCTGTACGCAAAATATTTACTTCCATTCAAGAGAAAGCAATTGTTGACTATGTTATTAAATGTAGTCAGATGTTCTATGGTCTAACTAAAATTGATGTTTGTAAACTTGCATACGAGATGGCAATACTCAATAATATCCACAAACCAAAACATTTATTAGTCCATTAGAGTTTCGTGGTTTACCAAAAGTTGTACCTAGAAAAGGTGGTCTATATCTAATCTAATTGCTCTAATTAGATGAACAGTTAAAACCGTGATTGCGACAGATACTCCAGAAAAGACCGAAATTGAAAGAAGAACTGAAGAATTAAAGCAGGAAAAAGCGAATACAGATTAAGGCTGTTGTGAAAAGAAAGGTATTTAATAGCGGCAGTTCCAGTGAAGAAGACGATCGAATTAGCATCTATTCTGAAGAAGAACCTTCATCTGATGAGGGAGCTGAAGTTTAAACTATATAAATCCCGATAAATTTATTCCAATGAGTAATCTGCCGAAAGAAGGAGACTTTGTATTAAGTATTATTTTAAGTAAAGAGCAAACATATTTATTATATTGCAAAGGTCATAGGAGAAAAAGATGAAGATACAGAGGTCAGTTTTCTTCGCAAATCTGTCAAAAATCCAAACGAATTTCATCTGCCCGTCATTCACGATCTTGCCACGGTTCCATTGCGCTATATTAAAATGATTTTACCTAGACCAGGATTTACAGGAAGCACGAAAAGAGCTCAAGGTTTATATTATATCGATGTTGATTTTTCAAAGATTTTGATAACTAATGTACTATGTTCAAAATATAGATAGCTCATAAGAGTGTTAGATTTTATAAAATTTATTTTCTCATGTTTAATTCTTGCAAGGTTTAAGTGCATATTTTGTTAATTTAATATTTTGTTGTATTGTTTATGTTATTACTCAGATTTTTTTGAAGATTTCCTCATGTCCATAAATGTGTATTTTATGTTATACAACTAAACAATAGTAATAGAAGGAGCCGATTATGTCCTTTCATAATCTTTTTGTGCTATTAATCTTACCAAGTATATTGTGATTTTGCAACTAAGACTGATTAAAACAATGACTGAAAATTATATTTATTTAAAAAAATAAAAGTTGATGAATGTAATAAGTTTTATTGTATTTTGTACGCTTATGATACATAGTACCCCATTCGATCCACTGTAACTCAAACCTTGATTCATTGTGACCCATTCGTGGGTCACAACAGTTCAATTCGCTGTATGAGAAAAACTATCTTGTAAAGTAAACCAAGTTGTTAAACAGATATTTAAGAAAATTATACAAAAGATCAGACATGCTTTAATATATTGAAGTAAAAACCTCGGTCAGTAAAGCAGAAATTCAATTCAAACTAGCTATAGAAAAAAAAAATATCCATTGAGCCCATGTTCCCCTATCTACTCTCTATTTTTGCATTTTTTAGTTAATAGATTGCAACCATTTTCAGTGCCAGTTGAAGAGTTACAAAATTAATCATTTAGTCGTTGTTTGTGTTTTTATGTGACGGTGGTGTTGTCATTAACTGTGTCGAAATGGATTCCAAAGCAAGGAAATTATTGAATCTCACCCTAAATAATGAAAGCGCAGATATGTTTTAAACTTTTTTTCTGAATTTATACAATATGTGAAATCTTAGTACTTATTACATATATATTATTTGCGGTTACAATACCTACTGTATACATTTCAGGTGATGCAGTTGGTAAATAATACCAGTTGTTTTTATTTTTC
This sequence comes from Catocala nupta, assembly GCA_963675205.1. Classification (NCBI taxonomy): domain Eukaryota; kingdom Metazoa; phylum Arthropoda; class Insecta; order Lepidoptera; family Erebidae; genus Catocala; species Catocala nupta. The sequence continues at coordinate 16,265,481 of OY776098.1, forward strand.
TTGTTACTTTGTTTTTAGGTGACGAAGATCCTTATAATAATCCACAACCAAGTACATCTGGAGCTCAAAACAAACAACCTTCGATGAAACTCTAGGTGACTTCTCTAGTGACGATTCTGTTGCCGATCCTACCTTCTCTCCGGAAAGTCCAACTTCACTCACACAACACGAAGAGCTTGATTTTGCCGTTCCTGATACATCTACATATAATTATACAATCATCGGCAAGAAATGATGCTCATAAAATATCGAAAATGCCTCTTTCCAACAACGAATTCAATCAATGGACAATTGAAAAAGCAAAGCGGGAAGACAAATTAAAAAGAAATCTTGATCAGGCTTATGTTAGAGTTTTCAGAAAAAGTTTCATTTACTGGCAGCTAATATGGCATACGAAGAGAAGAAGGTGGATAAAAGCACTGCAGCTGCTAATAATAAAATGAAGTATCTGTCTTTTGACCTTTTATTTTTGGCCCAGGTAAATCCATTTATGGATACTCCCTCCCCGGGGGGGGGGGGGGAGAGGGGAAAGGGTGGTTATGTGAGACTCTCCGCCCCTGAAAGGGGTCGTTATACACACTAAAAACCTAAGATGAGCAGTCCCTCCACCGACGGGGTGGGGCGGGATGGGGTCACGTTAGCAATCACCATCCCGCCCCGGCGGTTGACCCAGCTGATGGTAACCGGGCCTCAGCACCTGTGGAGGGGTGGCCTTGCTTGCCAAGGCCACCCCCTAGACGTGTGGGGCCGTGCAAGCCGGTAGAGAGTCCTCCGACTCTGTACTAGTGACCCCACTATACAGGAGCGAGAAGGCGGGCAAATCGCCTCCTCCTCGCTGCCGTCCGTCTGCGCCGGAGAGGGTCAGCGAGGAGATTGTTCTCCCTGACCCTCTCCACGGTCTCCTTCTGCGCCATGACAGCCTCGCAGAAGGAGACCACTGCCTGCCACGATCTCTCGCCGCCGAGCATGGCGTTGATCACGCTTGGCAGGGAGAGATCTCCGCCTATTATGGCCGAAAGCGTGTGCGGATGCTTCGGAAAGCTTCGGTACACGCTGAAGGCGGGTGCAGCGCCTTCAGCATGTGGAGCGCCTTCTCTGCCGGCACCCCACACTCGTGGCAGGCCAGGGTCGCCTTCCGTCTCGCGATCTGGTGCAAATACTTTCCGAAGCATCCGTACCCGGAAAGCACCTGCACCAGTCGGAAGGTCAGCGACCCGAATCGCCGCCCTATCCACCTCCGGAGGACCGGGCGAATGGCCTCCATCGTCCACTGGCCCAGGACCGATCGAGCCAGGTCCTCCGTCCACCGCCTCAGCAGGTCGACCCGCGCCTGTCGCCGCATGCGTGCGACCTCCTCCCACCCCGGGAGCTCCCCGCGGGACCTCCCCGCCGCCACGAAGTGGTAAACTTCGGCGAGGATCTCCGCTTGTAGCTCCCAAGGGGTTTGTCTTTTGACATACAGCAATGTTTGCCAACTCCAGCTCTGGACTTACAATTTAACCGTACACGACAATGCGACTGGAAACTCAACTTACCACATGTGGCACGAGGGCATTTCAGGTCAAGGTGCTAATTAAATAGCATCTTGTTTATTTACATATTTACCTGATGACATAACAGAAGTAATTTTGTACTCCGACACCTATGGAGGACTGAATAAGAACACCCACGTAGCTGCAATGTTGTTACCTACTTATGGACATTAGAGCCCTCAATAAAGTATGTACGCCACAAATTTATGGTATCGGGTCATACACATATGGAGCTAGACTTGGCCCAAGCAATCATTGAAAAAACTGAAGTACAAATTTATCATCCATATGACTAGTTCCAATTAGTTGCGTCAGAACGATTTATTTTTATTTTGCTAGTCTATTAAAAGGACCTTTGTTTGCTCGAAAGAAGGACAGCGACGGAAATATTTTTAAATGGCATCATGTAAAGTGGCTGTGTTATGACGCTGACTATGGTGTTATAAAATACAAAACATCTCTTTCTAGAGACGAGAATTTTAAAAGCAATAACTACAAACGGACACGCGGCGAGAACAAAAATTCACATTGTTTCCTTTAACTACCTTGCCAGTACCAAAAGTATAGAGAAAAACGTCATATAATATCACTATTACCTTCTGATTATAGAACAAAAAGTATTACCTCTACAGGCATGTTTCCACAATTTTTCTAAAACTTAGTCACTTCCACCGATACATTGGACGTTGATCCAGATTTACAAGATTCGGAAGAGAGAAAGTGAGTAAGTTTTAGTATGTTAAGTTATGATATTGACAATTTAGTTAATTAGCATTATTTTAATTTCAAATTATTCATATATTTCTTTTTGTAAACTAAATTAAGATAAGGCTAAGTATGTATTCTGTTACACAATAAGAACCACTTAAGCCGCAATTTATTTGTGCTCTAAAGAACTTAAGTCCGGTACTTCCGGTAATAATTATAGTAGGCTTTAAATATATAATTTAATGTACGAGTAGTTTGTAATTATCTAATAAATAATCATAAAACAAAAAACATAGTAGTTTCTTTTTTACACAAATCGATTAAAACCGTGCCCTGTAAAGAAAATTTTTGCATTGACTTATGTGCTTTACATTTCCTACTACATAATATACCTTCTTACTAGAGGAGACAATTCAACCAGGTACATAATTGTAACCCGCGTTATAGTGCATTTTCTCTAACTACTAACAAATAATGAGAGCAATGCGCTTAGAAAATGACACGTTTTAGTACAATATTAGTTGAGCAGTACCGCTATACATATTAAGGCATATTTCGAATGTCAAAATATCGCACTCACTTATTTTCAGCCATGCACTAACTAGTAGTAAGTGTATGTGCTCGATATAAGAGAGTAAGAGAGCATGCACTCAAACGCGTCCTACAAATAACCTCGTTGAGTTGTTTGTATTGTTATGGCTAGTGCCATCTGACGGCTCTGTGGGGAAGAGATGGCAGTTCCTTCTAATAATAATTTATTACAGCACCATCTATTGACATCTTACGGAACTACGTATTTGTCGGTACGAGTTGAGTGGAGAGAGCGCTGGCACATTCTCGAATCATCGCGCTGTTGCGTGCCGTGTGTGACGTTTTCTGGTAAACTCCAGAAGCGCTTTACCCGCGTATAAATAGAGTGCACGCGCACCGCCGAGTCAGTTTACAATCGTAAGCGGTCAAGTGTTCATTGAAGCGAACGGAAGCGAAAATACTACGGAGTTTAAAGCAGTTACAGTGGATTGTTGTGTATTAAAGTTAATTGTGTGCTAGAACAAACGTGTTTTAGTCGGTAATATTGTTTTATATTCTTATCCGTCGAACCCAGCATGTAACAGTATTTAAGACGAATAATATTGATATATTGTAAATTATTAATGTCAAATGTCTATTCTTGTGTGACTGCGTAAAACCATAACTATACATAAGACGTAAAACTATACGTAAGTAGGTCATTATTTATAATACTTATAGTAAATCATTTAATTACATATCTACACCTGTCGAACATATTGTATACCTAACTATTAATTTATTCAATAATAAATAATATAGTAATTAAAATACTTCATAATAACAAATAAATATCTGTTTTTGTGTGTCTGCGGGCTAATAATGATAAAAACTAATTTAATCGAATATAGCATCGACCTATAAAATTTTAAATATACAGACTTCTTCAAATTTTACAGACTCGGATGCAAGCCCAGAGGCAACCTATCGCATGAGCCTTTGATACAGACTCACGGAAAATCTACTGATTAGTTGTTTTCTGTGTTTGGTGCTCATTCCAGGTAATGAACCAAACATTTACAAACTTTGACTTAAAAAGCACTAAAATGTTGACTATTTCTTGAATTTTTCTTATGAACATTCAAGTAACAATTCAAGTATAAATCTGCGCATCATTTTTGCCACAGAACAAGCACATATCTTCAATAGTAGATATAATAATGGATAGGTAGAACATTGTATGAGTTAATAAATGACAAATTATTATTTTTAAAATCGCCACCTAGTGACTATTTACCTTTAGTATCTATAACAAGAGGACATCTACTATTGTTGTAAACATTATCGTCATAAATGTAGTAGTGATAAAAGTTTAACCCGACTACATAAAAAGGACGTATTTAAAATTTATAGCCTATGTCACCCGGGCCATTATTACGAATCTATTGACACCTCATTCATTAAAATCGGTTCAGTAGTTTAGGCGCTACGAAGAACATACAAACATACATACCCAGACTACCAAAATCATTACCCTTCCTTTTGGCTTCGCCGTAGTCGGGTAAAAATAGCCGTCTCTTTTAAACGTTAGTATAAGAGACGGCGCTATTTTCGTTACTTATAATAGAATCATAACTAAAATTATAAATGCGATTGTAAGTTTATTTGTTAGTTACCCTTTAACGCCTAACTCGCCTAACACGTTGTCACGATTACAGAAAAGGATATACATGTATATATGGTACCTTTCACCCAGAAAAAGGACTTTTTCCGAAGAATAGAAAGGAGAATGCCCAAAGTTGGGTCTCAGTGAAAAATAGTTGTGTCAGGATGATTTTGATTTTATAATGAAGAGAAAACATTCCTATTTCTTAGAAAACAGTTTTAACTTTTAGGAGACCGTAATTATTATTCTATTTTTATGTTTACTGGAAAATAAACTTTGATTTTTTCGTGTAAATGGCTTCTGCTGTAGCCAAACCTGAGATTTCAGTATAAAGAGTACCCGTCAGCATTTCAATATCGAAAGAGAGAAAGAAGTTTATGTAGTTTTAGTGTATTATAAAAAAGAAGATTTCTAGAAAACCTAAATGAATAAGTTAAAACCGTTTTCTAATTATAAAATCGGAATGTTTTCTCTTCATTATAAAATCAAAATTATAACAATATTGGCATTCTTCTTTATTGAACAAATCTAGATTACCGCGAGCGAAGCCGCGGGCATAATCTAGTAAATTTTTATTTCCGGCTATTCTTGGCTATCACTTAGAAAGATTATAGTACTTATTAATCTCTGAGTCTTCTTCGAAGAGGTTAATGAAGACACTATGTGGGTCTGTGTGTTTCTCTATTAGTGACAGTCATAGCTGCGGAACCACTGAACTGATTGACTTGTAACTTGGTGTGCAGACACCTTGGGGTCATCCCTCCGTCGAATTTGAATATGAGCTCTGTGGGTCAAAAGACTCCCGAGATATAGAGGTCACAAGGTCATAAGGTCAGGGGATATCCACCAACAGAGTGATTTGGAAGTCCAAGGGAGAGACTTAACCATTGGACTGCCACGCAGAGGTCTCGGGTTCGAATCCAAGGCGCGCATCTCTGACTTTTTGAAGTTATATGCGTATTAAATAATTAGTTATCGCTTGCTTTAACGGTGAAGGAAAACATAGTGAGGAAACCTTAATGTCTGAGAGTTCTACGTAATGTTCTCGAAGATATGTGAAGTATGTCAACCCGCACTAGGCCAGCGTGTTGGACTATGACCTAACCCTTCCACAATGAGAAGAGGCCCGTGCCCAGCAGTGGGACAGTTTAATACAGGGCTGATATTATATTACTATTATTTATTTTATAGGTATGTTTATTCATTGTCTAGTACCCATAGTACAAGCTCTGCTTAGTTTGGGCTAGATGGTGTTGTGTGTAGAATATTATTATTATTATATTTAATATCCATAGTAACTACTTAATAAGCGCCTGAACGTTTTTGTACCAATTGCATAATCAAAGGCTTAAATAAAACCATAATAAATATTTCTCAAATATGTATTTCAAAAACATAGTATTCAAAACACCATTATAAGATTCCTTTTTAATAAAATATATCTAAATTACAAATTTACGTATAAAAATATTTACAAAATACACAACGTATCGCATATGTACGTCCTCAGTTACAAAATTAAATAAGTATAAAATATGTTTCTTATTTTTGTCATTCATCAATTCATCATACTTATTTTCTAGTTGTGATTAACTAAATAACATAATGTTTATTATATCTACATACGTCAAACAAATTATTTATTTGGCTTTGAATTTACATCTATTCTTTTGTACAAACGACCTTACATTTATAAGAAACGTTTTCTTTTAACAGTGATTCATTAATAATTTCTTTATTTTCTGATGCTGATCGAGCCATATCAAAACTGGAGTCTCCCGGTTCCATGTCATCCTTTTCTTTTTTACCCTGGAGAGCCGTTTGCTTTAGACTTTTAGAAGAATTTACTTTAGACAACCTTGTTTGTACAGCCTCCTTAACTTTTTTTAGAAATGAGCTTTCTGACGCTTTGGGCCAAGACTGTAAGATACTCTTAGTAGAAAAGTTTGCCATTTCCGATGCGTTCAAGGTAGCATTTTTGCTGACTCCTGTGTTTTGTGACGGTACGTCACTCTCTTGCCCTATATTTAAATATATTTGTCTATTTAGGTTATTAAGAGCTGGCATTGAAACGGTAGATTTTTTTAATTCGCTCGGCGACCAGTCATTGTCTTCGTTAGTCATTCGGGATGCTAATTCTCTATGACTTTTGTCAGAACTACTACTTTTCTGCAAATGCAGCGAAGAACTTCTAAATTTATCCATCATTGCAGGCCTAGGCGTCGTAGAGAAGGATACTATTACTTTACTGTCTTTCTTTGTAATAAACGGTTTTCTCAAAAGTGAATTAGTACTCTCTAAAGCGCTTGGTTGTCTGCCAAAAATATTTGGTGTTTCTTTGGTTTGCAGTATATTCGTATTCCAGTGCGATGCTGTATTAAGTTTACGTGCTAATGTTAACGGCACATTATTTTCTGATGCTGTCTGCAGTTCCGGCACTTGAATAGTACTTGGAATTGGCACGCTTGCGGCACCTCGCAATGTATATGTATTTTGTTTAACAGTTTTCGATGGTGAAGTGATCTTAACAGGTTTATTTTGTGCCAGTTTGCGCGGTGTCGACATTTTCTGGGATTCTCTTCGGCTAGATGCTTGCCAAGTAGACTTTAAGAGTTGCTTACCTTTATTTTGTTTGCCGATGTTATTAAAGTTCTGTTTACTATTTTGAGATCCACTTATTAACAATTTCGATCGGTCGATAAGTTCGTTACGCATCGTTTCAAGTCTGTCATTCAAATCCATATGCAAACCCTTTAATTTATCACTTATATTTTCGTGATTTCTTGACAAACTATCTAATAAGCTAGAAGAACTTTTTGACCTCAACCAACCGAAATTATTATTTGCATGTTGCCTGAGCCTAGACTCAAACGCTTTTTGTGTATTCCTTAAAGTTGAATGAATATGGTTTGTTGCCTCGAGTGGTGAATCTGTTAATCGCTCCTTAACGTCATCCGTTCTCGAGTTTATATTCAAAGGGCTATTAAATATACTAGATGCCTTATCGCTGGGCCTAAGGTTATTATATTTATTAATATTAAGATGGTTGTTCGTACCTCCAATGTTTGACGTGGATAACAAACTGTGCTTGTCATTCAAAGGAGACTGCAACTTAATCGGTTTCAAACTTAAATCTTTTGGTATAAGTAATTTAGTTTTGTATGATTGCAGCCCAATATTTGGTATACCTGGTAATATACCCAACTGGTGCTTAAGATCCAATCTTTTTAAAGTAATGTCTTTTAGTATGTTTGAGGAAGGAACTTTCGATCGAAAACTAGATGTGCTAGCGGCTGATGTCATGACTGGATCCACATTCGAAGTATCTTGTGGTCCTTCAAATCCAGTAGTTCTTGATTCTGATGAAGGAGTTATTTCTGTATTTCTATTATTTTTGTCAAATAAATTCGTTAGCTTCACTTTAATGTCTTGCATGTTCTGTAAAGGATTAAGTACAGGTAATTTTAATAGATCATTTACACCAGGTAACGATGTTCTAAGAGAAATTTCTGCAGGTTGCAATATTGGTTGTGAGCTGACAATATCATTAGATTTGACAACAGTGCTTACAACAATATCACTAGCATCAACATTAGCGTCAGTTTGAACAGGTACTACCTGAGGTTTTGGTGAATCTAAGTAAGTTTTGCAAGAGGCTTCTTCATTGCTATTCTCTCGTGAATTGACAAGATTCTCAGGTTCTCTTATAACCTCTATTACAGTATTAGGAGATGTATTCGAATCAGGTGAATCTTCTTCCATACTTTTATTTTTTGAAGTCTCAGCTAGCGCCTCTCCTGAATAGTTATAGTTCTCAATTATTTTTGACTCGCGGATTTGTTCTTCTTGTTGTAACATAGAATCCGACAATTTCTGCAAATCTTGCAAGCTCACCACTATATCAGAACATTCACTGCCATCTTCTGTACTGTGTCTGTCATCAGTATTATCTGGTTTTAAAATTACTATATCTTCTAAGTCATTAGATGGATCTGTTTTTAAAGTGCCGATATCTTCTGGGTTTTTAAACACATCTGGCTTTATAGTTGTTGTAACATCTTCTGAATCACCATTTGATAAATCTGGCAAAATCGTAGTAACTTGCATTGATGCTTCATTTTCGCAATCTGGGTTTGGGTTTTCATTGCTACCTATCGGAATGTCTTTATTATCATCAACAGCATTAATTACTTTTCTATTAAGAACGTCCTTATTTCTAAAACTATTTTTCAAATCTTCTAATTTCTTAGCAAAATTTTCTTTTATATTTGATATGGTTTTATCAACTAAACTGGAATCCAACAGTTTCAACTTTGATTTATTTTCATTGTTGATTGTACTATCTTGAGAGGTCAATATATCTTTTTCTTTTTCATCGCTAGATTCATTGGGTGTTCTTTTTTCATCGTCTAATAATTTGACATCACTTTCTTGTACAGTTTCTTGTTGTTCAATTATGTTATTAATACTGTTACTCGCATCTGTTATCGAATCTTGATCGATAATTTCCCTATCTAGACAATCGTTATTTTCATTTGATGCTTGTTTTGGCAACTCATCATTATTCATGGGCAGTGTGTCAAAAACTTCCGTTGTAATTGGTTTTAAGTCATCCTGGCTAGCTTTTGTTTCAGATTTCCATTCTGATACATCTTCATCACAATTTTCTTCATCATTATTCATGGACAGTGTGGCTAAAACTTCCGTTGTAATTGGTTTTAAGTTATCCTGGCTAGCTTTTGTTTTAGATTTCCATTCTGATACATCTTCATCACAATTTCCTTTAACAATTTGTTTATCATCATCATCTTTCGAAGATACTTGAACATTTACGAAACTGGCACTTTCTTCTGGGTCAGTTGAGATACCTTCAATGGCATTATTTTTTGGTACTACTTGTAAATTTTGCCAACTCACAGGTTCTTCGCCATCACTGTTAGATGACCGCTCAGCTTCGTCAAAGATAGATGGCAATATAAGTTTCGACCTATTGATTTTGTCGGTTTCTATATTCTTTATTAAATCCTTTGCGGGTATTATTTCAACATCTTTCAAATTCAATAAATTTGATATGCTTAGTGGTCTACTTTGTTGCTTAATACTCTCCAATACTGAACTAGTTTTAAAAGAAGGAACCTTTTTTGCTGTTTGATCATTAACATTAGTCGATGCTCCGTTAAGATCGTCAACACTCTTTCTTGATTTCTCTGTTAAATAATTTCTTATCCTATTTGGTTTACGTGATAAAGAACCATCGATTTTATTTCGTATACTATCAAGAAGAGGAGATCTTTTTAAGTCTAACTTCTTATTTTTACCAAAATTCGATTCAAAATCGGGTATCTTCACTTCATAATTATCACCTGCATCATTATTTGTTAAGGGGCTATTTAAGTCAAGACTGTCAAGCACCCTCAAAGGTGAAGTACCTGTACTCATTGTTCCAGTATCTTCGTTAAGAGGTACTATGTGTTCGTGAACATTGCTAGCACCCATACCGTTATCAAAAATATTGTGCAACAGGGTGGGCTTTGCTTTGGACAATCTTGGTTTATACGTGAACAAGTTAGGTTTTGCTGCCATCCGCATGTTACCAACTGCGCCTTGTAACGGATGGATGCAACGTGATTGTTTTATGTTTGATGCTTGAGGTATAACGTCGTCGTCGTCTGAAAGCCCTGGATTAACCACTATAGTAACTATATTAGCACTTTCCTGTGGAGTTGCGTCGCCAATCATGATATCTTCTGCAGCTTTCGCCGCGCTCTTGGCGGCATCTCTCGCGAGGGCGTCCCGATACTCCTCGTCCGTAACTTCGCGTAGCGTCTGCAGTACTGATGCAGCAAGATCCACTTCTGGGTTGAAAAGAGGCTTGAGGTCCTCTTTCTTTTCAGCAGGTCTGAAATTTAAACGTTATTATAAAATTACATTTGCAAATAGCCTTAAGTAACAAACATTTTCACAACCATCAATTCATCAACAATCCAATATCGCTAGTAAAATACATATTTTTAATTAACTTTCCAAGTGATTTTCCCATTCGTTATTTTTTATTTAATACAAAATATGATAAGGTAGTAAATTGTGAGTTCCGTTTATTATCATGTAGGTACAGATTGAAAAATGTGTTTATCATACGTCGATAATGTGATCATGAAATTGTATTGCTCCTATTGAAGCACAAAGCTTAGCTAAAGGGATTAAAAAGGATTACTAGTTATTGGCAACCCAAAATAGTTGGTTCCTAGTAATTAAAACAGTCATTGGCTTGCATTAGTCTGTTATACGCTGGAAAATGCCATTATTTTCTGCATCCTTGAAAGACTTGATGTGTAGGTACTAAAGGCATCCTTACAATATTGTCGCTTTAAAAAGTTGCAATAAAATTGATCTAAAGACTGTTTTGCCATTATTAAGTGCGAAAAATTTGTAGTTTAGTAGATATATCCTGCAAAGTTGTGCGCTAAAAATGTATGCATTCAATTAACGCAGGTACAGAATATATTGGCACGCGGGCGGACTCCTAACTTCGTTCTGCAAAGAAGCAGCCTATTACTGTCCTGCGACAATGGTAGAGTTATGGTCCCAACAATACCCCTGTATTATTAAGATCGGTAGTCGCTTACCATCATGTAGAATATATGGTTTATTGCCATTTATATATGCCATTATACTTTGTGGTAGAAAATGACAGTATTAGTTTTTTATTCGGCTGAGTATTATATCTATGGTCAATATATATTTAGAAGCAGTCAAATCATGAAAGAACATAAAGCATCTTTTTTAGTTTACTTCAGATTATAGATACACTATGTACGTTACGTTAAAAAAGAAGCGAAAGCAAAAAGAAAAAGAAGTTGAAGCGGTGGTAGCCCAATAGATAAGACATTGGACTTGCGATCGAGAGGTCGCTGCTTCGAATCCCACCCATTGCATTACTGACGTGAACCCACTTTAACACAAGCATTATAGCTTAGCTGGAAGAGTTAACAAGAATTTGAAACCCAAATTGCCTGTAATCTTTTTTAAGAAAAAAATATACATTCTGTAATGTATCTTATTTTCGCGGATGCTAAAAAAACAATGTTTAACAAGATCGTGGTAAGGCCTGAGCTTTTTTTTTTGTGCAATAGTTAAGCATACCACTATCCTAGAATATCTATCTCACTTCGTTCACTCTCATTACATTATGTATTCTTGAATTTGGGATACTCCTAGCCTGTTCTTTCTATAGGATACTCGCAAGTATCAAAAATCGAATCAAAAACTTGAGAGGTGTCAAGGGACACCCGGATGGAACGAAGTTCCTTTCGATTAATTAGTGAAGGGATTGTAATAAAAATTTTTTAATTAATTAATTTATAAATTTCTGAAAATCTAAAAAAATCCATAATAGATACACACCCTACATGGCGCGTGCATAATAATAAGAAGTCTGTTAGCTCGCATCTGGCCACAAGGTCACGCGTTTTTTCCATAATGAAGTAATCTGCTGGCGCATGAATGAACAGTGCGAGCGAGATAGCGTAACTACTTACGCACGCCGCACAGCTTACAATAGCTTACTATAGCAAAAAGTGTCGTGACAACTTTTCGTAAGAATTTTTCCGTCTAGCCCCCTTTCACAACGCGCGATAAGGAACTTCGTTCCAAAAACAATAGCAATCAAAAAAGTGTCTTTAGAATGTCTAATTTACACTCAGCTTCTTTTTACCGTATTACTCATTAATGTTAAGTATCAAATCATGTAAATGACTTGTTTTTAATGTTCAGTATATAGACCCTAATATCTAAGGTGTTGAGGTAAAAGGGGATGAGCCTTTTACCTTAACACCGTAGATATAACATGCAACTATAGTAACACTACTATACGACCTATGTGACCATGTTTTAATTTTAGATACTATATAATGTAATTATAATTCGTTTGTGCACATAATTCTATTGCACGGATGACGCAGTGGTCCGAGTGGTCGCCTCGCTACTGCCACTGCGCCGTGTATAGTGGGTTCGATTACCACAGGGGATAAAAAATTGTATGATAAACATTTGTTTATCATACAATTGTTCACATGATTTTTGACACATTCGGTTGTGTCGAGGCTGGGTGCTCTTTGTGTCTGTTGTTTAAATGTTTGCAAAGATCCTAGTGCTAGAGGTGTCTTTTTTTAAATGAAAGCAATTTAAACTAAATTTTGCGCATACCTCAAGAAAGTGCCAGCAGTACGCATTGCTGTTGGAAAGAAGACTGATGAAGCTCCCTGGGCGTCCGCCTCCCTATCCCGACACGGGCAGTCGTCCACGTCCGGAGGGCGGGAGAGCGCACCCTCAGCAGCGGCGGCCAGATACTCCTCGGACCCAGCGTCACGGTGAATGTCATCCTTGTCAAAGCAAGGGCAGCATTCCTCGAAGTCCAGTTGACGTGTCGGCCGATCATTTGTACTGTCATCACTTATCGGTTGTGATGTTATCTACAACAGTTAAATTATATGTTACAAAACTCGCGTAAATGTAGGTTTGGTTAGTAGAAGCACTTTTTGTGGCTGAAAGCTACTCTATGTCCTTTTCTGTTCCCTGCCTACTTGTATGCGAAATTCCAAGATGATCGGTCAAATAGTTAAGGCGTGAAAACGTAATAAACAAACAATGACACTGCACAACAGCATGGCTGATGATTGGGTTATGTTATCTTACATGGTATTAGTCCAACTTCTAATGACAATTTCAAATCTGTGCCTGAAATTTCACTATCAGGTCTAGTTAACAAAATATGACACATAGATCTTTTTATAATAAAACACGGTAAGTATATTTAAAGATTATCTTATTTTATTTAGTTATTAAGTTGAAAATACTTTATTTATTTTGCCTTCCTAGGCAAAGGCAGGGCAGGGGCAGCTAGGACCCATACCAGTCCCTTTTTTGAAGGGTTATCAACGCAAAATTGGATTGCATTCTGTTGTTGATCGCTTTAAACCATCTACATACAATGGAGCAGCCAGTACACAGACCAAAATTTTACAAAGTAAGTAGTTTAGTAAGTATATACTTTCATATGCATTTAGTAAACAGCTGTCATTTTGACATTACAAACAGACACCTCAATTTTATTTATTTGTATAGATGAATCGGATATTTCCACACTTTTCATTGGTTTTTATTCTTTTCCGTGGAACCCTATGTTTTCTTAAATAAAAGCTATTTGCTAATGAAAGTCCCGTCTAAATCGGTTCAGCCGTTTCAGAGACTAGCCGGAACAAACAGACAGACAGACAAAAAATATAAAATGATTTTTCATATAAGTACCTAACGTATATACTTTCATATGCGTTTAGTAAAAAGCTGTTATTTTGACAATACAAACAGACACTTCAATTTTATTTATTTGTATCTATGTATGTATGTACAGACTAACAACCCGCTTCGGTTTCGCACAGGTAATACAAAAGTCAACAAATTATACACCTAAACTTTCCTCACGAATCACTTTGGTGAAAACCGCATGAAATTCTGTTCAGTAGTATTTGAGTTTATCGCGAACAGACAGACAAACGCGGCGGGGGACTTTGTTTTATAATATGTAGTGCTTTCAAAATTACTCTATATTAGGTAAACTATTAACGTACGACCTTAAAATACCATATCATACTGTTACACGCTGTATCGTGAACACTAGGTTGTATACAAACATAAAATTACTTCGGAATAAAATAAAATATATAACAAGAGGATTTTAAAAACAATGCAGTTAAGTACTGCACGGATGACGCAGTGGGCTGAAAGCGGTCGACTCATCGTTTCCGCTGCGCCTGCTTTTGTGAGTTCGAATCCTACATAAGACAATTGGTTTTTAATAAACAATTAATTGTTCTACACGTGGGTGTACTTTATGTCTGTTTGTAAATTGTTCTAAATTGTATGTTTGTAGTGTTTCTTGCGACACAAGCTTTGAAACATTGGAGAAGGATAGATATTTCTTTTATATAAAAAAAAACCTCAGACACTCAGTACACCTAAAATCAGAACTGAGCAAAGCAGAATGTTTCCTATACCCGAACCTACAGCCATTCAGTCTGTGTCAGTCGCGAGCACTATTGACAACACAAATAATTATACACATAAAATATAGTTTGTTATAAATCAAAGATTACTTACATGTCTATGAAGCAGTATCAAACACAACAATATGTTCCACCGCCACATCTTCCGAGCTCACATGGAGCCTTGCAAATGAGTGGAATCCCTCATACTGTACCTTATTATTGTACGAAATGTAATGATTATTATCGATCCGATAGATAGTGAGCTCGGATGTAGGCACGCGCCGCCGCGCCGCGGCGCCCGCGTCCTATCACCGGCGCTCAAAGACGTGACCGAAACGCTCATCTCAGCACAATTCATTTCAATATCGATATATTATCTAGTTTTATGGAACAAAGAATGATCTATTTTATTGATTAGATAGTTATACATTTTGCTGTGACTTCGCCGAAATTCTATGCAATATTATTTTTAACACCCGACGCATAAACGACGGGGTATTATAAGTTTGACGTGTCTGTGTGTATGTGTGTGTCTGTCTGTGGCATCGTAGCTCCCGAACGGATTAATTTTTATATTGTTTTTTTGTTTGAAAGGTGAATTAGTCGGGAGTGTTCTTAGTTATGTTTGATGAAAATCGGTCCAAGCTGGCCGCCGCCACAAAATGACGGATTACATATTTTCACAACTCCCTCAATATGGGTATCAAATGAAAGGGCTTGATTAGTAGAATACTATACACTATGATACATTTCAAATCCAAGATGGCCGCCACCACAAAATGGCGAATTACATTTTTTTTTCACAACTCTCTCAATATGGGTTTCAAATGAATTTCGTGTCGCGGGTATTTAAATTTTTAATTTTTTGTTACTTACAACTAGTAGTGTAATTTTTCAGCTCCCGCGCTTACTGACATATTTATACATAAATAGACTTACAGATCATCACTAGACAGAATCATATCGAATATATCTTTCCACATTCAGTATTCAGTTCAAACATGTCAAGTAATGGGCGTTAATAATTATGTGTAGAGTGACGAAGACGTTAAATGTATACTAATTACTGTACTGTAACTGTAGCGATGCTGAACCACTAGATAAATCTTCACATATAAAGACTGCGTTATTTTATATGTTGTGCATGTAAGTACCTAACTAATAGTTCCTGTCCGTTAAAACTGTAACTAACTCCCTTGATTCAAGTTATTTTCAAACCATTTCACCAAAATCGGGGAGGTTTAGCCGTGAAAACATAATAAATATGTATTTGCGAATAAAAATTCAATTCGTATTGATTTGTAACATTTGTTAATTGTATTGAGGAAGTGCAGATTACGTTGTAATTCATTCAGTTTATTTTGTTTATGGGCTAATACATATAATTTAAGCTTTATTCTTAAAGTCACCCTAAGGCAAATCGAACATTCAAATGAAACTAAAGTATTTTACTTTTAGGCCATATATATATAACTAACAACTTCGCCACCTCACAACTGGCATGAGTAGGTGCCCTTATAAAGAGAAGCTATTATCACACAATTGAGAACACACTTCCTTTTGCTACAGATATTCTTTTTTACCAATATCCATTCTCGAGAAAAACTTCAAGTAGTAAATATGAAAGCACAGTTTTCTCAATTTTATTAAATCATGCTTCATAAGCATCAAGCTATGCAACTGAAACAAAGGCATTCAGGCGATGTAAAATCTCTGGCAGCTGGGTAGCTTTCCTCAGAATGCAAAGATCGTATTGACTGCACGAAAACCGCAATAAATTTTTATTAGAATTGGTCCAGCCTGACATAAAGAAAGCATAAAGACTACCTTCTAATCTTATAATCATTTATCATTAAACAAAACGAATTTATTGTCAAAAGCCAACCTTTCCTTAGAACCACTCGAGAAAACAAGCTGCAGCAGGGCTGAAGTAGGTTCCGACCTTCCTCTAATTTAATATCAATTTATGTGTCGTGAATGTATAAAAAATAGAAACTTCAATATGTGATACAACGGCTATAAATTAAGCAAACCTATTTTTTACCTGATGATATCTAAATGGTTACCATAGCCTATGATCGCTTGGAATACCACAGGGGAAGATATGAAATAAATAATTAAAGGTAAGAGAAAGATAAATATCGCTATGTGATCTTTAGATCTTTAGCACTAACTGAGTGAAGTGCAGTAAATCTTAAAAGTCATACGCAAGAAGTTGGCGCTATGTCAGGCAAACTTTCTTCTAATACCGGAATACCAATAAAGCAGAATAAGCAGATGCTACGAGCCCCGCGCCTGAGGTAGCCTCCCTGCTCAATCGCTACTGAAAAAGTTCGCTATAAGTAGTGGCATTTTATTATAAGTATACCTATATAAATACTTTAATCCGGCACAGAGTTTATACGTACCACATTACCGTATATTTACCTACTATTGTTTTGTGTTAAAGTAAAAAGCGCAAAGGCTAGGAACGTCAATTTCTACAGTGCGTAGTGAAGCATGTGCAGTGCGCAAGCTCCATGATCTCTGATACCACAATTATTCTGTCTTAGTTATGCTATGCACGGAAGGCACAGCGAGCAAAAACTCGCGTCGTCGCTTGCTAAAACGCTGACTGATGTTGTAGGTTCAACTCCTACATGGAATAAATATTTGTGTGATCCTCAAACAGAAGCGACGTTAGTGTATAACGCGGTGGGTGACTGCTCTAGAAACATATATAGAGCACCGTCGATATCGAATGTAGATTATTTTCCGTAAATGCATTCGAACATTTGTTTACCATCGGAGTGCAAGAATAAAAAGATTGTCAAGTGCTCTAAAACGCACTTCAAGTCAATTCGAGAAGTATTCAGAATTATTCAATATCTTCGTTTTCGATAGCATGTCACACATAAATTATTACTACGGCATCGGCAGAAGGGGAACGACACAGCCATTTTCGCCGCGTCCTCATGCTAATTCCGGTCCTGTCTACGAATGTTTTTTCTGTGTTTAGGTGTAGGGTAAAGTACCCGGTAGTCAGCCCCGCTCCAGTACTCGGCCTTTACAGATATAAATACCATATAAATAGTGTTATTATTTGTTTACACGCTAACTTTAATATTCGTTAAAATCCGTAGTCTCTTATTATATAATACGTAACTTTACGGACTAATAGCATCACAAAGTATTGAGTTAAACTCGTTCATTTGCACGGCCGCCAACGTTATGTCCGTATGAGCACCGATTGTTTTTTTTTTGTAAGAATGCTTGTCCGAGTGTTTTTTAAGTATTTATTTTGATGTAATAGATTAGTTGATTATTTTGAACACCGATTCCTACCAAGGATGCTTCGCGAGGCTATTGAAATAAAAAAACATCCCAATTTCAATAGAGAAGATGGTTGGAATGTACCACCAGCTTGGGATCCAGTACTTCAAATAGTCAAACCCAAGAAGAAACAAACCACAGCTAGACTTCATGATACTTTGAGCTCATTCTGCGTAAATAGAAACACCAATAATTAAATTATGTTCGGGTACTTTGAAATAACTACACTGGAACATTGAGACAACTACCATCTTAGTCTCTCCGTGACCATGGCTGCTGAAAAGCAACCGAAACGTCGGGGAAAGTGTAAACCAAAAATAAATAGATTTAATAGTTTAAATAATTTTATTAGCTTATAAATTAGTAAAATAAAATCAATAGTAGTAGTAGTGTAATATTTTCAAAATTTTGTAATACGGTGATAAATAAACAACGCGATAAAATCCGTATATAGTAGTTTAATTTCATTTCAATTATAATAGCTCAAAACGGTTTTTATTTGAATATTACATATAAATTTGGGTGGCTGAGTACTGGGTTTCAATTTTGTCAGGCAAACCCAATAGTCAGCCAGGTTTTGGTATGTTTTTCGAATATATGGTTGAAATTTATATATCGTATAGTTCACGTTTAAGTTAACACATTGAACGTCACTCTTATAGTACAAAATTGTGATTTTACCAGTAGTCGGCCGTATTTAAATATCCAATGTCGCAACTCGCAATGGCTGACTATTGGAACAAAAATCCAGTAGTCAACCAAATGTTCTGTAATAGTATAGTTTTATGTGGGTTCCATTGTAAAGCTTATATTTTTTATCATCTTAATATACCATCATGTCGAAAAGAGCAATTCATTAATACAAAGAGGAACAAATAATACAGGCTATGACGGCGATTAGGAATGGCATGAAGATATGAGAAGCGAATCGAGTTTTTAGAGTACGGCGAGGAACCATACAAGATCGATTGCATTTGAGGGTTTCAGAAATGCCACGTAAAATGGCTCCAGCCCCAGTACTTATAAAAGAAGAAAAGTCGGCTCTCAAAGACTGGTGCATAGCGTAGCTAAATGTGGCCTTTCTATGAAATCTGATGGTCTTCTTAATACTGCCCAGTGCCGCCCACAACATTATTGCCGAAGAAAACAGGACTAATCCTTTCCTAATTCCGTTCTTGAGACGAAATCCTGAGTTGGCAGACAGGACACCCGTAATAAAAGTTTTATATGTCAAACATGCAGTTATAGTAATTAAGAGGCTGACTATTGGGTAAGATAAGGCTGACTTGAGGAAAAATTATGCTGAGTACCTACTGGTGAAAAATTACATATTTTGATTAATGTTGATTTTTAATAGGATTATGTGTAATTATTGTGTTTTTGTTGATTTTATTCGAAAATTAAATAAATAATATTTTCGTTAAGATCATGTGGTTTTATTCATAGTAATAAACTTTAAAACTACAGTTAAATAAAGTTTTAATTTGCATTTAAAGGTCGACTACTGGGTATTTTACCCTATTACATTTTCTCTGTTAATGTTAAATGTTAAATTCAATTTGTAGTCTGTCACGACACAGAACTTTGTTCTAAGTTTGAGAGTTGCCTTTTTAAAAATATAATTTCATTCGGGCTCATTCAGAAGTACAATGCAAAACATTAGACCCACATTTCGCCAGCTATGCCTATTGCCTGTTATATTTGTCTTAACCGGGACATCGAACCCGAGAGCACAATAGTCTCCTATACTACCGCTGCACCAATAAGGCAGTAACAATGTCATATATCGTAGTATATTATGTAAGTATATATCTGCACCTTATGATAATATTACAGCAATTATTGTCGCATGCGTTAATTACTGTCGGTAAGTGAGAAAGGAAAATCAGATGACATCATATTTCTAAAAGAGATATTTGAAAAATGTGTAATAACTTTTTAGTTGCAATTCGATTTTGTTATTTCGAAACAAATCCTGAAATGTTATTAAACCCTAAACCTGATAGATATTATTTTATTTTGGAAATAACATTTTGAATTTTATTTTATAATAGTACTAGATGTGGCCGCGGTTTCACCTGCATTTATGATTACTGCGCCGCCCCCGTGGGTCGTAGCGTGATGTTATGTAGCCTATAGCCTTCCTCGATAAATGAGCTATCTAACACTAAAAGATTTTTCAATTCGAATCAGTAGTTTCTAAGATTAGCGCGTTCAAGCAAACAAACAAACAAACTCTTCAGCTTTATTATATTAGTATAGATGTGCCTTGCTACTTGATCAATGGGGGTCAATAACCCAGTTAACGTCGATAGGGTTATCTAGCCTGTCGCAAACTGCTGTTTTATACGAATAATATGTGGCCTACCTGACGGTAAACTATCATAGTAAGTATCTATACAATACTTGTTGTGTTGTCGGACATAATATGGCAAATATGTAGGCTAAACATACCGGAACCATTACTTACCGGACAAAAAGCAAAAATTGTGATAGATTTCACACGATAAGTATATTTTAAACGACCTGTATACGATTTCGATAGTAGTAAACGGTTAAAGTTTGAATTCACGCACACATGCATACAATGAATTTTATATGTGTGAGTGTAAAACGGGGTTTCGAAGTTTTGCCATTGAATTAAAAGATATTGTTAACATATTTTATAAAATATCATTGAATACGGATTACTTATAAAAAATACAATTAGAATATGTTTATATAATTTTCCTCTAAACTAGTAAAAATATCTTGCAAGAACAAAAATGTTCAACGGTTGCTGAGGTCCGAGCTCAACTTCCATTGCATGTTGCATTTTGATTGCATATTGCATTGTGACAAACGTAGTTTTAGTAGATCTTTCTTTGCCCGTAGGTAACAAAGTATTATATTATATGTGTCTGTGTTACTCTCTGTTCCTAGTACTGTACTTCTTTTTTTAAATAATATTTTTTTATTTTGTTGTTGTTCTATTGTTACGCTAATTACTTGTGCATTTGTTATTTTAGATTATAACTTAAAATATTTTTTGGCGCTACTGTAGGTATATTTATATGTGGAAACTGCTTTGGATTAAGTGTAGATAATTTGAACATTAATTATTTTTAAATTGTATCTGTTTTTTTCCCAAATAATATAAAATAAAAAAATATATATTATTTGTCCCCGCCTGCAGCACCATAAAGTATTTAGGTTAACTAATTTGAATATACGTAGGTAATATGTACTTAGTTATTTCATTATTTGAGAAAGTAAGCTTACAAAACAATACATTAGTCAGTCAAATTTTATATAGATATTGTGATACTTGTTTTTCTCTTTCAGTTCATTACTTCTAAGCAGTCGGGTTTTTTGTTTTTATAATAATAATTTTATTTCAGACTTTTAGTTTTATTAACCTAGTTTTATTTTAATATGTAACTAAGTACAGGCAATGTCATTCCTGACTTGAATACATTCTTGCTAGAAAATGATACTTCGGGCGTCCCTATATACAGTGTGTCCCGTCATGAACTAGCGATATTGTAAGTACCGGTAAAACAACTATTTTAATACACAAATAAACTACAAAATCAAGTCCAAACTACTTATCAGCTATGTGGCAGCCATTTGGTTTTTTTATTGAAATATTTTCTACGTGGACACAAAAACCATCATATCTCTCAAAATTTAGGTCATACTGGAATAAAAATAGTATTATTCGAAGGGCAATACTATTGTCTATCATTTACAACTTGATCGAAGAGTTGTCACTATCAAATCTTTGAAAAACAACCAAATTCCATCTAAAATATTTGAAAAACTGACACGAATAAACAAGTCAATGTACATTATTGCAAAAATAGCCCCGTTGACCCATTTTGTTTTTCTGCGAGATTGACAGGGTATAATCTAAGCTACGATACAATATTCAATTTACAGCTGTATGACTATTGGTTTAGAAGTTATTGTTGTTTGAACATAGCCTATGCGCAAGCACAAAAGCCTATTGTAAAGATCTTATCTGGCGCTCACTGCGTTCCATGCGAGAGCAGGCCAGAAATACTGCTCGCTAATATTGTGAGTAAGCGAGATGGAAAATACAGATCCCTTACTTGGAAAAAATCCCATAGTTTTAAAGATTATTAGTTAGTTTAGTTGTCCCTCGCCCTGCGTTGTGATCACTACTTTCACATACTGCTCTGCTGTTTAAGTGTTCACGTTCTCTGTATTACTGTTAATTATTATTGTTAACAGTGTGATACTAACATGGAAAATCGTCAATATTCGTCCCATGATATTGCCGACATACATTTCGTGTATGGTTTTTGCAATGGAAGTGCAAATCGAGCTGTACAAGAATATCGACGGAGATACCCTAACCGGCCTACCCCGAGCCGCCAAACTTTTATCGAGGTGCACTCAAGGTTAGCGGAAAGAGGAATCCAAAGATCTGTTAATGAACGCGCTCGTATAATAACGCCCGAAGATGAAGAGGAAGTGCTTAGACTGATAGCCAATGATCCCAGACTAAGTGTCAGACGCATTGCTGTGCAACTACAGCTATCTAAGTCGAGTGTTTGGAGAATTTTGAAACGAGAGGGATTACACCCATTTTATTTTCGCCGAGTCCAAGACATAATCGGAGTAGACTATGCATCCAGATCCGTGTTTTGTTCGTGGCTCAATAGAAGGACAAGACATGATCCTGATTTTCTCAAAAAGATACTGTGGACTGATGAGGCTAAATTCATTAGAGCTGGCATCACAAATCACCGAAATGATCATCTCTGGAGCTCTGCGAACCCAAAGGCAGTGCGCCAAAGTTCATTTCAACATGAGTTTTCGGTGAATGTATGGGCGGGCATAATCAACGATCGTTTGTTTGGGCCCTTGGAATTGCCTCCTACATTGAACGGCGCTAGATTCCTGGAGTTCCTGGAAACCCAATTTGCTGATAGTCTCTTGGAATTACCTCTGGCATATCGTCAGCAAATGTGGGTCCAGCTGGATGGTGCACCCGCCCACTATTCTCTAGCAGTAAGAAATTATTTAAATACAAATCATTCGCCGTGGATTGGTCGCAGCGGTGTAGTAGCTTGGCCACCCCGCTCACCCGATTTAACACCATTAGATTATTTTTTGTGGGGTCATATGAAGCAAAAGGTGTACGCTGCAGTTCCCAACTCAAGAGAACAACTCGTCGAGAAAATCATGGTAGTTGGCGAAGAAATCAGAGCTGATTTCGACATGATTAGGCGCGCATCAGACCAGGTGGCACAGAGAGCTGTAGCTTGCCTACAAGCCGGAGGTGGCCACTTTGAACAATTAATGTGCTGTGCGTTATTGTAATGTAAAACCTTTACACAAATAAATGTTAATGAGAATTTTGTGTTTTATTGATTTTCCTGTTTAGGATTCTGACCATGGTGCTTGCGCATAGGCTATGTTCAAACAACAATAACTTCTAAACCAGGTCAAATAGATTTAATAGTTTAAATAATTTTATTAGCTTATAAATTAGTAAAATTAAATCAATAGTAGTAGTAGTGTAATATTTTCAAAATTTTGTAATACAGTGATAAATAAACAACGCGATAAAATTCGTATATAGTAGTTTAATTTCAATACTTGTGATATACTTATCTATATATACCCTTCTGAGAGACGCAGTAGGTCATCTATTCGAAGAATTGGTTCGCGCAACATCAACTTCTTGATTATTCATAATTACAACAATAACAACTATTTTTATTAAACATCATAATTATTACATTCAAGTTCAAAAGTTCATTGTAACGAATATTATCACTCTGTTTGTTAAATTACGCATAGTTGCGACTTATTCACAAGCATACATGTTGGTTGACTTGTATTAATAAAGAACAAATATTAAATTGTAGAATGCGCGTAATTAGAGGTAACCGTAAAATCTCTGGTAGCAGCAGTAATATCAGTTTCAATTCTAAATTTAATATATAGTTAATATCTACTCTTAATTTTCTAAACATGATAAGATTTCAGTCCCTCTGTCAATTTATTATGTTTACACTAAAATTGTAACCAAAATTGAATAATAATTGCTTGCCTCGCCAATGCCACTGCACTGAGTGTTGTGTTCGATTCCCAAAGTGGAAAATTGTTCGCTCCATAAACAATTGTACCGGAAACAGACATATTTTGTGTTCATTGTTTCCTTGAAATTTTGTATGAGGCATAGGTTAAGTAAAACGAATTGTGAAAAAAGACACACTTATTCTTACCTATGTAGGTACCGGTTATAGGTAAAAACGTAACAAATAGACACGGTTATTTAAGCATTTATAATCACTACAAGATCGTTACTGCTCATTACGTAAAAAAGACCATTAGAACATGAGAAATTTTAGATATGTTCATTAAAAATATACTTATGTACTTAATAGTAATCAAATAATAATTACAGCATGAATTGTAACATTCCTGGTAGTCTATCAATACTAAGTCATGGACTTAGTATACAACACGCTAACATGTTGGAGCGTGAATGGGCATTTTAACATTGTACTTGTTGGGTCCTAAGTAACCCGACACAAGTAACAATAATAATCAGTTGATACCGGCCTCGGTCGTTGGTCTTATACACAATTATCAATTGCGTGTTCACGGTGTCCATAATATCAAACATTTTTCTTTTTAATATTATGTACTTTTGAATCATAGCTCGTAGCTGTAGCCAACATGAAAGTTAAGAAACCAGCCTTCGTGTTATTTACGTTTTTGTGGTACTTCGCGGGAACTAATGCCGGTGAGTTATTTATGTATGTATTATATTTATCATTTCCGTCTAACTTACTTAGGCGGTTTTGGTTTATGTACTTTAAAAGTTACTATTGCGTTGCCAATATATTCACATGAAGAAAAGAAATCGTTGCTAAATAATTTCTTTATACATAATAAATCAACATCCATTTGTTTGTGTCCGCTTAACTCGATAGATATCTCTACTTAATATGTATTAGAATGCTTTTATACATTTTTTATCCCGAAGTTCCCATAGACACGGATAACATATTATATTTATTTACTTTTCTAATCATTAATATCAGCCAGCCACAATGAAGCGTGGCCGGCCTTAAATAGTATTTGTCATAAAAGTAATATGTTTAGTTGAAGATATTACAAATGTTTGGCATTGTTACTAAATATGTATTTTGCACAGTTTCCTTATTTATTTACAATAACTACCTCAAGGACTGTTCAACTTCTTAGGTCCCCTTATCTAAACCGACGCGAATCTTTTCCGCGAAACACGATAAAACAGGACACCACTCCCAGATTAAATATGATTAATTTTTATTCTTTGTTTCCCTATATATACAATTTTATTTGCGAGATCAGTATAAAATATAAAACAAGCTTATAAAGTGCAGCTACGTAAAAGAAATACGTCTTCAGAATCAGTATAATATTAAATATATCTAAGAGGTAAAAAATAACTAAGTTAAATAAAAAATTCATTTCTCGGATCAGCCAAAGTTTTAGCGAGATTTTCTATAGTCGCACGAAATAGAGCTAGGAGGTGTATTGCACCTCTGCATTCGGGGATATATCTAGACATAAAACAATGCTTGTATCTACTTCACAATGTACATTACCTACGTCTCACAGTGTGAAGTTTTGTCTAAGTGGCGGACATCCTCATTTTATTCTTTATTTTGATAGATTTAGGTATAATAAGTTATATTTAAAAACACCCGGTTTGCTATTTCACTTAATTTTAAAGATATAATCATTACTTTCGTAAGGTCATTGAACTCCAAGAAACATGATTTTATCTTTATTTCTCGAAATAGGTGAAAATCACTTTCGCAAATAAATTGATTTTGATTATCGATTAAAATATACAAGGATTATGAATTTCGAGGCCTTAACTGAACGAGAAAGAGAAAAAATAATTTAATTGAAAATTTAAAAAAATATTTGTAAAGAATTTACTATATAATTGATGCTAAAAAGCATTTCTTTTTAGCAAATATGTATAATATATTAATAGACATAGAAATTTAAAAAAATATATAGTTCTATCAAGCGGGAACTGAGAGATACGTCGTTTCTAAGTTTTTGTTTATTTCTATGGAAATAGGGTTGTCATTTGTCACTGAAAGATCAGAGTGAATAAATTAATGTTCTGTTATGATAAGTAAAGAAAACCCTAATATTGTATTCTGTTTACGCGAATGTTATTCATTGAAATTAAACTCATTTATACGGATTTTATCGCGTTATTTATTTAACACTGTATTACATAATTTAGAAACTGTTACACTACTACTACTATTAAAGCTAATAACTTTACTAATTTTAAATCTAATAAAATTATTAAAACTATTAAAACTATTTATATTTAGGTTTACACTTTTCTGCTTTTCAGCAGCCATGGTCACGGGGCGTCTCCCCGTGACCATGGCTGCTGGAAAACAACGCGGTAAAATCCGTATAAATAAGTTTAATTTCAATAAAGAAAACCTTTATTACATCACTTGTTTTTGTGGAGTATATTTTGTTGGGGAGGGTTCATGGGCCATTAACACGAAATCTCAATAGAATCAGACAATGTAATTATAACTAACATTATAAATGCGAATATGAATTTGTTTATTTGTTACGCATTCACGTCTATATTACTCATCCGATCATCATAAAATCTAGCATACCCGTTGTCAGTAGTACAAAGAAAAACTTAGGGTACCTTCTTAACGCGAGCAAAGTCAGGGGCAAAAGCTAGTATTAGTATTATGCAAAATCTTCTTCGTCTGCTTCTATCAACTTTTAATTTTTCTCTTCCCTTTTTTTTTTCTTTTATGCACTGCCATGGGTCGTTGTCGACTCCATGTCACCTCAACCCCGCTTCTCCAGATGGTATGTATAGGAATTGGGTTTTTGGCATTTGCCTAACAAGGGTGGACCGCTTCCTAATTCCACATTGTTATGTGAAATTGGGAAGGGATCCTTCACCGAAGATGTAAGTTGGTAGTTACTTTCCACACACATAATTAGAGATCGTGAAAACTAAAGTAAGTTTTTTCTAATCATCGTGTATAAAGTCTGCCTGCGATAATAGAAGTTGAAAACTTTAATGTTAAAAACAGTAATGTTTTCGAGTGCGATATTTTTTTCGAGGAAGTAGGTTAGTGACAACCCTAACCTAAAACTTTAGAACTATATATATCTGTATTCCTATGCTTGTTGCGCTTGATTTTTTTATGGTAGTAGTTGTTACCGTATTTAATAATTACGTCTTGGGAAAAAGCTAATCTGTAGAGATACTCGGAAAAATATTTTCTAATTATTAGAAAATATTTTATTGTCACATAAAAGTGCTTGATTATTTGAATTTCTGTGGATATATCGATGCGTTTAGCGGGTTTCGATGATACCATATTTTTTTAAACAAAATAGCATTTACTAGGAAGAAGAAAATGCATTTCTATGGTTTCTATGGACATTTCTTGACATCTAAATAACTTTAAAATATAATAGATAACCCCGGTAATGTTTTAATAGAAGCTGTAGTAGGATAATATCTATCCAATACACACATAAAATGAAGATGTCCGCTACTATGATCAAATAACACTGTGCGTCTGTCACTGTTGTTAATTGTTGATGGGTAATTAATGCACGGAGACTGGCTGTAACGTGGCCACCCATACCTAAATCTCATTACTTTTACTATCCACCAAATTAGCAAACAAGCATACGGTAATATAAAAAAGAAGAAATCGCAATCGTAGCAGCGCTTTTGCGTGAGAACTAGACAGAGTTTACCTATGCTCTGTTTGCCCTCATTCATCTTTAAATATTTCATGATTGATGACTTTAAATATTTATTAGCTATAAGAATTTTTCGTACTACGTTTATTTTTAAAATTACTGTTTATTTTACGCTAGTTTTACATTATGAGCTTATTAATATATACACATATACACATAACCGTGGTTTGCTAAATTATGCCAGTTTCATTCAGAAACAATATGCGGCAAACGGAAGCGATTCCTGCGTAAACATTTTAACGGACGCACTATTGAAACACACATTTGTGACAATGAATTTAATGCAGAAAATGTTTTTGAAACGTTTTACCACTAGTGCACGATTCTTAAGAATGTTATATACCGTACTTAACTCTACTACATTTATGTTTTACTAGATTTTGCTTGCGGCTTCTCTTGCGTTAATCTATATTTTGTCTATAAATTTTTAATGAGAGGTTCTCGAAGTCCTATTTGTGCCCCTGACAATGTGTATGCGAAATTTCATGATGATCAGTCGAGTAGATAAGGCGTAAAAGCGTAACAAACAAACAAAGATGAAAACACACTTTCGCATTTATAATATTAGCTAGGATTAGGATTAGAATGACTTGTGCTTATAAACTTAGTTATAAGGATAAACAAAAATGTATCACGGCAGATATATTTGTTTCGGTCTTAACTAATACGGGACAAGCTTATGGCCGTCTACCAAGTTCATATACAGACTCCGTGCTTCTACTGAGCTTTGCCTACCAGACAAACTCAATAACAGCCTCACTCAGATATCGAACTTGATACCACAATATATAGCAAATTGTCCTCTCCATAGAATAATAGCTCTTATTCATTAGATCCCTTCGGCCGTCTATAGAACCTGAGTTTCGGAACTGGTTCCGTACGAGGCTTTTAATTTACTTGTATCGAACTGCTGGACCTCGCTCACGGGAAAAACGCTTGACATGAAGGCCGTAACTGTCTCTGCAGTATTTTCTCCGTGGGGAAACACTCTTTCATAATGACTGGCCAGTTATATGAGTAAACATCTACTGTCAAATGATCTTATGACAACTATAATATTGATATAAAGTGCAACAGGTCAATGAAATAACATTCTTAGAAACGTGTTTATTTCCGTTGCTTATAAATAATAGGAGTGCTTTCTGCATACACTCGTCATTGAAATATCTTTAAGAGATATTTAATTTATTTCAACGCGAAAAGGAGGTATTGCCTTTTTATTTGAAAGACGCAAATATCATCGCAAAAAGAAATACACAGAAGGTAATACAATATTTCTATATTCCAATTACAATTATGGCTGCAAAGGGATATTAATTTAAACGAGAAGAACGAAGTGGTCCATGATAGAACTAAAACCATACCTAATGCGGAGTGTATATCAAACCAAGTCCAAAATAAAGTATTCAAGGAACTTGACAAGCTCAAAGACAAAACTGGCTCCAATTTTGATTCTATACAAAGACAATACGATGAGATGGTATACAATCTAGAAAATGAGGGTGTGCATTTGATGGCGAAAATACAGGTTAAATTCACCATTTGAAAATAAAAAGACAGGTCTTTTTAATAATCAAAACAGAATATTAGGTTTGCCCAAATGCATTTTTCATCATCTAGTGACGTAACAGTTCCAAAAAATCATCAGGATTTTTTGCTAGCTGACTACAATGGTGAAAGTGATGGAAAAATAATTCTTATATTCTGTCGTAAGAATGTCAGATCCACGGTTAAAAGTTTCATACACATAAACTGACGGACTCATAAACTGCATCAATGTTCAAAACGCCTTTGAAATAAACATTTTAAACAAGTATTCAAACTTTTTATACAAATTTAAATCGAAACCTATGGTTTGGTTCGTTAACTTCATAACAGCGTAGTATCATATCCTTAAGTCTATGTTTGTATACGAGAAAGGACAATTCAATATTTGTGAACGTTAAATGTAACAAGAATTCGTTTTGGATGGTATATTGAAAAATTGGTTTGTACAATAATAAATTTGTTGAAGCACAGGTTTTTCTTTTAATGAGGTGTATTGCTTCCACGTTACAGTTTCTAATCGGTTCCGCATAGATCTGATTAGGGTTATTAAACGGCCTTGCGGAATATTGTTCCATTCTTGTGGAATCCCTGTTCTTAGTGCTGCCACTGTTGTGGCACAGGATTTCTCGCATATACAGCTTTTTTAAACTGTCCCAAACATGCTCAACGGGATTAAGATTTGAGCTGCGTGCTGGCCAATTCATGGTACGTATCCCAACCTCTTCGCAATATTGTCGAACTTGTGCAGCGGCGTGGGGTCGGGCATTATCTTGCATTAGAGTAAAATTTTCGCCTATTAATCCCATGTAAGGTACCACGTGAGCTTCTAAAACCTCTGTTATATAGCGTAGTGCCGTCAAACCACCTCTTCTGCCGTTTTGATGAACCATGTCATGAACACTAGTTCCGTTCGCTCGGTCATCGAAATGCCACCCCACACCATACACGAACCGCCTCCAAAAGGAACACGCTCCTCAATGCAACTTTGAGCATATCTCTCCCCACGTCAACGATAGACTCTTCTGTGACCGTCTGCATCATTTAAACATACTGACGTGAGGAAACGATTTCGTAGGGAAGTTGAAACAATAAATCGGTCTTCACGACGGGTGGTTGCTCGAGTTCTGCCGGTACCGGGTCTCCTTTTGTAAGAACCTATCTCTACAAACCTTCGGTATACTCTAGAAACCGTAACTTCTGGTTTAAATTTAAATTTCTAGCAATCGTTCGTTGATCCAAGCCTTCCCGCTCAAATGCCACAATTTGAGCGGTTTGTTTGGACGAAGTATCCATATTTATAGTTACGAAACTTTTGTTGAGTTTAAAAGACTAATAATCAATACTATTGGTAACAATAATTTAAATAGCAAATAAAAAAAATAGCAATAATTTCAAACTTTACACTAATAACACACGAATTTAAGACTATGCATAAATTTTATATTCCCGGCTAGATAGAATTTTATCTTTTACTGCAGTTCGATTTTTAATTTATGTTTTTTTTTTTTATTATTAATAAACAGTCTTGACATTATAATTTAGTTTAATCTAAAAAGTTTGCATACTTATCAAAAATATTAATTCGAAAGTAATCCTGAACTTTGATGCAGTTTATGAGTCCATCAGTGTATATTGTGTGATGGCACTTTTAAATCCTTCTCAAAGCCTTTCAGGCAGTTATATTCAATCCATGCTTATGACGAGAAAAGTAAATCCGTGACTCCAATAATTTATTGTTTACTGCCTGATAAAAGCCAGGAAACATCATTAAATCAGTCTTTCCTTTCTGGAAGTCATTGAAAGTAACAATAAACTACGAAAAGGCTGCAATGAAAGCAGTGGCCAAAGTATATAATGGCATCGAAATCAAAGGGTTTAATTACAATAGACGCCTATTTCAAAAAGCCAAAGAATAAAAAAATTCATCACCTGTTAAGCAACGACTCGTGACACGATGTGCTGGAATTGCATTTTTGCCACCGGAACTCACAGCGAGTGGTATCGACCATGTCATGCGTAAGAGCCCGCCTGGTATGGACATTAAATTTATCGCGTATTTTAAAACCCAATGGCTAGAGAAAACTAACTAACAAAACTTGTTGTTGTAGTAAGGAGCAACAATGAACTACAAATAATTTAGAAGGATCGCACAGCCGGATCAATCATTTTATTGGAAAAACACAGAAATTGCAAATTTACTGGCCATATTGATCAAAGAATCGAAATTTATTAATTATTTTTTTAAAAAGAACTAAGTGGGCGAAAATTTATCTTAAAATTGACCAGGAAATTAATACAGCAGTTAGCAATTTAAAAAAATGGGCTTAATAACTGTAGGCCACTGCGATAAGTTAATTTCCCCCTATGTTTTTTAATTTTAAGATCGTTTCTCACGTAACTCAGTCATAATTTAATAAAAACTTTTTAAATAAGGATATTTCTTTTAATTTATACTTTATTGTTTTTTCAGTTCGATACAGGACATTTACAATTGGTAGTAAAAAAACATGCTTCATTTATCTAATTATATCTTCGCAATGAGTTCTGCCGAAGTCCGTGATTGTCTGCCACCTCTATTATTTCCTCCTAGCTTTGGGTCGGCCGCATATAGGTAGGAAGGTACAGGTTCCACTTTATTACTAATTTCGCTTTTACATCGTCTATTTATAACGCTATACAGTTAGTATATTTTAGACCTGGCTATGTCTCTACTTCAGTTCCGTTCACGGCTGATGGCATATGATAATTACTTGATCGAAACCAGTTCCATACAAGTAAATTAAAAGCCTCGTACGGAACCAGTTTCGAAACTCAGGTTCTATAGACGGCCGAAGGGCATTAGATTTATTTATTTGTATCCTGTACTAGGTACATGTCACCCTATTACATGTATTTGATGAGCTTAACTAAATTGCCAGTAGTAGTCCGTGTACCTTTCAAAGAGCGCCAGTCACCTTACAATAATTGCTTGCTCTATTCTTGCTTGATCACCACATATGTATATCTTTTGGCAGACAAGCCATGTGCGGCGATGCCGATACGTGGCAAGTCGGTGATCTGTACATGTAACGCTACCTACTGTGACACTATCACCAGGGTGCTGCCGACGCCTAACACTTACGTCGTCTACACCAGCTCCGAGGTAAACTAACAATAACAAATTCTAGTGGTACAGGCCTAAAAACGTTTTGAATTTGATGCAATTATCATGATTGCGATCATGATAATTCCATCAGGTGTCAAGATTCATGTCTTCACAACAAATACCAAATAGTTAATAATATTTCGTTTCTTTAATTTAACATATGGCGCTTGCTAGTTAAACTAATAGTTATCATTCCAAATCGATTACCTACAGTGCAATGTATCCGAAACTAAGTAAAGAAATTAGTATTTGTTTAGTTTGTCTGGCTTTCTATTTATTTTAAAAGACATCGAACTTTATAAAATGCTTAAATGACTTGGAACTTTTTGTTCACAGGGTGGACTGCGTTTCAACAAAACTACCAACATTTTACTAACTACAAGCCCTGGTGAGTACATTTGTCTTCCTAGATAGAAAAAATAATGTTATAATATTATTTTTTGGGGAAACCGTTATTCGTAACAAGATCTTTTCATGCTATCATACTGTTATTGTAGAGTAAATATAATCACGATCTCATTCGAGGCTGCGAGCCTCCTCGCCGGATCGATGCCATGGGACCTGGAAGCAGCGCTCCTGGCGTCGCTCTATCGTTGGCGCCAGGAGGCGCTAGCTTGGGGGTGAAGGACCTGTTCTTCCCGCTGTCGAGGCGGCAAGGTGGAAGAAGCGACTTGTGCACCCCAGTGTCAGGCACGCCACGACTGTGGCGGTAAGTCCAGTGTTTGAGGAATGGCTGGAGAGGTGGCATGGTGCCCTCACCTTCCGGCTGACACAGGTAATGACTGGCCATAGTTGTTTTGGCCAGTTCCCGTGTCGCATAGGCCGGCAAGAGACGCCTGGTTGTCACCACTGCGGCGACTGCCGCGACGTTGTTGTGGACACGGCGCTGCACACTTTGGCTGATTACCCCTCCTGGGTATCACAGCGCCGTGAGTTGATCGCGGCAGTCGGATTGGTTGCCCTCTCGCTCCCGGCCGTAGTTCAGTCTATGGTCCGAAGTGAAAGATCGTGGAACGCCGTCACCTCCTTCTGTGAGTAAGTCATTTCCATCAAGGAGGCGGCGGAGTGGGAGATGGAACGCTTAAACTCTCTCCCCAACCGCAGAGCCGGGTGCCGGAGGGCGCGAGACGACCTCCAGCCACCCTGATGTTTGACCTGGGGGTGGTGGGCTTCGTGGGCCTGCCCGCCACCCGATCAGCACCAGGTCCGAGAGGCAGCGTGCGTGTTCCCACGCACTGTATCGTGTGTCCTAAGTTGCTGCTTATATCAGTCTTTAGCATACAAGAGGTGCAATATAGTTCCGCACCAAAATCCTGCCCTATTATTATTAGCCTCTATTTAGATTGAGAGACCATGACCTACAATTTCTTTTTACGTACACGATCATTTCTTTAAGTATAGAACCGACTCTAAATTTCTATAACTGATAGAAAGTAACACTCTCCATAGGTAAAATATATTTGGTAAATATAAGCATTTGTTATTTCAGGACCCAATTGCAGTACGGAGACTTTAGTCTTAGATCCAAACACGACGTATCAGACCATAGCAGGCTTCGGTGGAGCCGTCACCGACTCCGCGGCGATCAACTGGAAAAATCTCTCTGAGCCACTACAAAATAAACTAATAGAGTAACTTATTAATCTTGTTTATTAAAATCATGCAATTGCACAGGCCAAACGACGAATGACGTTTATCGATCTGCAGCATTATAATATCGTTCACAACTACTAATCTTTGCCGGCATAAACTGCAGTTCACTCGCTTTTTAATTTATGTGGATCACCTTATGCACCATCTCTCAGAGTCTACTAATCAAAATTAGATTAATAATTGTAGCTTGGATTTTAACATGAACACCAAGCTATTAAACTACTTACTTATTAACCGCATCAAAACCCGGTCAGCAATTTTGGCGTGATGCCGGAACAAACAGTCATTCTAATACTATTGTGTCAGGTTCATCATTACAGCTAATAACATGCTATTAAAACTCATAAAGGTGTCAAGTGGAATGACCTTTCATTGGCAGACATACCGTAGCAGGGATAAGTAGCCTCACATGTCATTTTAAATATGAATCTTACTTACATATTACCATCAGTTAAGTATCAACGATTACAAACCGAGTTCGTTTTTCAGCTCGTATTTCAGCGATGAAGGCTTGCAATATAACACGATCCGCGTTCCAATCGGAGGCACCGATTTCTCGACACACCCATATGCATACAACGAGTACCCGTTGAACGATGCTAAGCTGACGAACTTCACACTTGCATACGAAGATTATCAATATAAGGTGAAAAATATTTAAGAGTGTTGGTGCTCAGCTGTATCCTTATAAAACTGTACCTAAATGTAACCTGCCACACTATAAAAGCCTACAGCCAAAGCTTTTAGCTTGTGACTCCTTTTTTAACAAAGTAGGGTAAAACAGCTTGTCGCCATGGCTACAGTTTACCGTCAAACGAGCAAAATGTCCTTAGTTATATGAAAGAAAGGGTATCACTGTTGAAACGATACCAGCGCATGCAACTGTGTCTGTAGCATGTAGGATGAAATTATGTTTGATCGGTCGTTAATTACACAATTAATTATGACTACCTACTGATGATTCCTTCATAATCATAATTATACTCTCAACAGATTCCAATGATCAAGGCGGGTATGAAAGCTGCCAGTACACCAATACAAGTGGTAAGCTCTACCTGGTCGCCACCTCCGTGGATGAAAACCAACAACGCGTACACGGGATACAGTCGGCTCAAGCCCGAATACTTTCAGACATACGCTGATTACCATTTAAAGTAAGAAGGGTTTTAGCTGCTTCAATATTCTAATAACGTGAAAACTGTTTTAATAACAGAACATCTGTTTAAGGTTCATAGAAAAGTATACGTCCGAGGGTATACCCATCTGGGCCATCACCACGACCAATGAGCCTACCAATGGATTGACTGGTTTGTGTTTTGGTATCAACTGTATCGGATGGTCAGCTAAAGACATGGTGAGATTAACTAAATTATGTTTGTTGTCGTTTCAAACGGCGTAGTGTAATATGCTTTTAAATATATAATTGGAACAAGAGTTTTTTCGGCTAATGTACGGTCTGCACATCAGCCAAAAAAACTTTTGTTTTTACTATGAACGCCAAATAAGTATTCGTAAATGTAGTTGATGAATGAGAAAGACTATTGGTAGGTACTTTGTATCAATTATACCTCATTTTTGTACTTCAGGGCAAATGGATAGTAAACAATTTAGGACCAACAATACGAAATTCCACCTTTAAAGATGTTAAAATTCTCGCTGGTGACGACCAGAGATTGACGATACCTTATTGGATGAATTTGGTAAGTTAGTTCATTACTTATACCTACTATATTACTATCCATGACTATTTATGAACGACATTGCATATGTAACAAATCAAAATAATTTATTTTTGCAGATGGTTATAGAGCATCCCGATGTACTGAAATACATAGACGGTATAGCAGTGCACTACTACACCGACTTCATCGCGCCAGCGTTACTACTCACCGAGCTCTCCAAGTTCTATCCCGGCAAATTTATCATGTCCACTGAAGGCTGCCAAGGTTTATTTTAGTTTTCCATATTTATAATACGTATATTAACGTATCTCATTTGCAAACATTTACTTAGTTTTAAACAACAAAAATTATTATAGACTTAATTTGCTACCTATATAGGTACCTACCTATATTTAACAGCCGAATTTCAAATGTCAAGACATTCTTCGGACCACCAATCTACTTTGGTTCAATAGATATAATATCAAGGAATACATATTAAATAAAACTCACAATATATCAAAACTATAAAACACTGACATTGTACTTTCAGGTTCAATGTGGTTTATAAAAAATCACGTCGATTTCGGCTCATGGCAAAGAGCTAAGGGCTACATAATAGATATCATAACTGTAAGTTTTGCTCGATATAATATAGCACGATTGTAATAAAATTGCTCTTTCACTCATTTTAATTATGTTCTGCAAGTCATAATTATTGCAAATAATAATATTATTACTTGTGCTTAAAACAAAAAGTACAATTTAACTTTAAACTTTACTTTATTATGTTGTTAATATTATGGTAACTACATAACTACTTATATTAGTGATACTCTTTTTAAAGGACCTCAACTACGGTGTCGTTGGCTGGATAGATTGGAACATGTGTCT
The DNA here is from genome assembly GCA_963675205.1 of Catocala nupta. Classification (NCBI taxonomy): domain Eukaryota; kingdom Metazoa; phylum Arthropoda; class Insecta; order Lepidoptera; family Erebidae; genus Catocala; species Catocala nupta. Next base: position 16,301,948 of record OY776098.1, read on the forward strand.
TAACGTAAAAGGAGGTCCAACGTGGGCTGGCAACTACGTAGACTCTCCTATCATCGTATTCCCTAAGATGGGTATATTCATCAAGCAACCGATGTTCTACGCCATGGGTCATTTCTCCAAGTTTGTACCGCGAGGATCGAGAAGAATCAAAGTCACGGGAGCGTGTGGCTGGGGAGACATATCAAATGTGGCTTTTATCACACCTAGAAATACTGTGGTTGTTGTGCTATACAATAAGTAAGTTTTCATAAATTATTTCTGTAATTTACTTGTCAGAATCAATATTATATTTTAATTGTATTCGCTCGTGGTAGTTGATGACTGGTCATGAAACTATTATGTGTAGCACAGGAGAAACGTTTGTTAATTCCTGTGCCTATATGTACGTAAGACATAATTACGACGCGATCGCGTAAACCTTACTAACTATACAGGATAAGACCGAGTTTTAGGTCTAATCAGCCGTACCTAAATATAATTACGTTTTGATTTGTTAATTTGTGATATATTATAATTATAACCCGAAGAGATGTTGTGTAGCCGTATAATTAAGAAAAAGCTAAATTTCTTTCTTCGCCTAAATTAATTTTAAAATGCTTCATATACTTTGTCTACGTAGTTAAGTGTAATTAAATATTGATTCATTTATATTCACAGCGGTGGCGACAAGAAGATCAATATAAAGTTAGGTAACAAAGTAGCTGTAGTGGAGATGGTACCACGATCTGTCACCACTATCGAGCTGCCAGCTGCGACAACAAACACAAACTAACTTAAATAAAATGAAAATTACTTATATCGAAAATTTGTGTTTATTATCTTATTTAAGCATTGATATTGGTAAAAGTTTAGAAACGTGCCTATTCGATAGAGGGTAACGGTGGTGGAGGAGGGTGGAAAGGGGGAAGGGTAACTAATCCCCGCCCTCCCCTCCCGCCGGAGCCCTATAATTAATAAGCCTATTATAAGCCCGAGAAAAATTAACTTTTATTTTTAAAATTTTATTAAATCATGTATTGATAAATAACTCAAAGAATAAGAGGGCAAATCACTGTCCTTATCTAACAGTTTACAGAAAATATAATTTACTACATAAAGTCTATATTATACAATATCTTGAGAATGCATCTTCTCCGGCACTGCAGGATGTGCAGCCTCTTCGCCCTAGCGTAACAAAGCACTGGCCCATGCGCTCACCTAAGCAGCCTCGGCTTGCTGGTCGTCTGCGGCGACCAGCCTCGGCCGCTTAGGCTCGCTTGTGCCTATGCTTTGTTACTGCGGCCGGAGGCTGCACCCCCTCCGTGCCTCCGGGCTCTAAAAAACACTCTAGGGGTAGGGCAAAAAGTACCACGTGAAGTCGGGGTAAACTAATTTGGGTCTCTCACAGATTTTAATATTTACCTTTATTTTATTTCCTTTTTCCGAATTTCGATTCGTCGATCTGTACTACTTTGCCAGGACCTCAGGACCTCTTTGCCAGGACATTTTTACGTAAATTGGTCTTGCTGTGATATATCACAGCAAGACCAATTTACGTAAAAGTGTCAAGGGTTGGGTTTAGAAACGTGCCTATCCGTTGGGCAGAATCTAAGGGTAGTACGTGATACTAGAGAGTTTTCTGAGCCACAATCACTAATTTTTTCTTGCCGGAGACCAGTCATTTATTATCCAATGTTATATGTTCTTGGCTTTGTTCAAGTTTATGCTGTGATCAACTTGTCAAGAATCTCGCTCCATTTAAATGGAGCGAGTTTCTTCTATTATTATTCTACTTCTACACCACACTTGCGGTGATATCAGAGCTACTAGTATAGTATTATATTATATGTGTCTGAGGTAAGTAGGTATAACGGAAATGCAGAGACCCGTTAGTTTAATCAAGACTGTTAATGGAATTACTGTCGAGCTCATCAAATCAGGTAGACATGGATACAGGAGGGAAGTGTTCCAGTGTTAGTGCTCGGAAGTGATATAATAGTAATCAAAGCCAGTAACGTAACATTTAGGTGCATCTGAACGAGATGCAAAAGCCAAAATAAAAATGATTTATAGAGCAATACATTCTTCGGGTGCAGAGGATGCGCCATGTTCTAAACACAACACTCCGCTCCAAAACATATAACGCCAACCTAGGTATTAAATCTGATAAACCAGATAAGTAGGCTTCTACGCCTTCTACTGTGACCAACGCGCCTCGAAAACAGTTCACGACGACCTGCTAGACTAAATTCTAATAACCGATCTGAAATGAGATAATAATATATCGCCTACCAATAACAAAAATTGATTTAACGTAATAATATGCTTTTGGGTTTTATTATTTCAGAATCACAATTGAGTATTTATGTGTCGACATTCTGTTACACTTATTTTCTTTACTAAATAACCTAGTAGAAAAATATTACTCCAATAAATCCCAATTTATTCTGCAACATTTAATTATCTTTTAATATATATTATTACAATAATTAGTTAAATAAGTTGTTATTCATTTCGATAAACACAACCTTATCGTCTATGATTGACCTATGCTCTATGGTGTGGTCGATTGCGTTCCAGAAATAATATTATATATTAACATTACTCTAAACATTAAAGGTACATATTCTGAGAAACAATGCTAAAAAAGAGCATTTGTTTCTGGAATGTTTTTCACCATGGACAAGTAGAATACGTCTAGAGCAATAAACAATTCAAATAATTTAAAAGTACTTTTGAAAGCCGTTGTGATACGTTAACGATATTTTATCAATTTTAGCAATAAAACCGATAATATTTCGCATTTTCTATCATATATGAATATTAGTATTCAATGTAACATAATTATGCTATTAAATATTATTTGTAAATGGCTTTGACAAAATTCTCTACGTAACCCGCAGAAAACGTTGTAGTTAACACTTAGTGCATTGTGAAGAATAACTTGCGCGGCTTTGCTCAGTTAAAATCGCCAAAATTCCGTGCTCAAAGATGGATGATTTTCTGAAAATTGAGAAGATCGGTGAAGGTACTTATGGTGTAGTGTACAAAGGAAAAAATAAAATTACTGGTCAGTTTGTGGCTATGAAAAAAATTCGTTTAGAGTCCGAAGATGAAGGCATACCGTCCACGGCCATCAGGTAAAGGGAAAATATTTGTATTCTTATAAAATATAAATCACCTAATTATTTACTTATTGATTTACTCAGCTTTTCACAACATAACCTATACGTGTTTTTATCGTCAACAGAGAAATTTCGCTACTGAAGGAGCTCAACCACCCAAACATAGTAAAACTTGAAGATGTACTCATGGAGGAAAGTCGTTTATATCTTATATTCGAGTTTCTGTCTATGGACTTGAAAAAGTATATGGATTCCCTTGGTTCTGGTAAAGTATGTATTCATGTTTTTATTTCTTAGACATATAACTTGTACTGAGGTAATACATATCCTGCATTGCATATGACTAGAGTTTAAAATCAAGATAATATCTTATTTTGCAAGGCCATCATTATGTTATATGTGAACCATAAAAAGGTGTGCAAATATATTTAAACATAAACTTTCGTATTACTTTAGCATGTTAGCTATAACTTCACACACACACTAAAATGACAAACTTATCACTGTAGCCACAGTTATAATTTTAAAAAGATTGAATTAGTTTACACAATCATGTCTCAATGCATTAATGTATAATCATGAAATTGGCATGCTGCTTAAAATATAGACAATCTTAGAAAGTAATGTGAACAAAATAGTACAACAGTAGACAATATTATAATAGATATTGTTCCCGTAAAAGTTAACTCGTTTCATGTAAAGATGTAAAATTTAGTTTATTGTGCATGATTGTGCAGCTGCATTTTCATTTATGTGGTACCACATTTAGTGCTATATTATCCAGAGATTAGTACTGCTTTTTATTAATGGAATCAATATTAAAAAGTATCCATTAATTTGAGTGATTCTCCTCTATATATGTACATATATATACACAAATTTCATGTCCTTCTATTAATATAGATATAGAGTATAATTTCATAATGAAAATCCTTTTTTAATTTGGAACTTGCTGGCAAATCCCAAATTTTATCTGAATGAGTTGACATAAATATTTAGGTTTTCCCCAGCAATCAAGTAGGATAATGTTAAAACAACACACAACAGCTTCTTGAAATTTTCTTTAATAAATCATTGTCATTTGGTACCTGTTCTTAAATAGCTTCCATTTTGTTATCGAGTGAGTGATTTTTGTCTCTTCTAGTTCATGGATCCTTCTGTGGTGAAGAGCTACTTGTACCAAATCAACAATGCCATTCTGTACTGCCACCAGCGGCGGATCTTACATAGGGATCTAAAGCCACAGAATTTGCTCATAGACAAGACTGGAATTATCAAAGTAAGTTGTATCAAATATAATTTGGTGTATAGTTATAGAATTGATCTGTTTGTGAATCTGTAAATCAATTTAAGTGTCAATCAGCCCAAAGTAATTCATTTATAGACATGGAGTGACCCATATTATCACCATAGCATCTGAATTTCTGCCACCTTCTGTATGACTTTCAATAGTGTTAAATGTGGTTTTTAAATTTCTATACTTCTTAATTTCTGCTTAATTCTATCATGTTCAGAATGTCTGGATTGCCATTATTCATATTTTCCAGTTGGTATTAAATTTGCTGTATATAATAATGCATACTGTGCTATGCATTTAAGTATTGCACTAGATGTAAGTAATTATAAAAGCAAAACATATTAAAATAAACCTCTTTCTGTTTCCAGGTAGCTGACTTTGGTCTGGGCCGTGCATTTGGAGTGCCAGTGAGGGTATATACACATGAGGTGGTAACTCTGTGGTACAGGGCTCCTGAAGTGTTGCTCGGCAGTCAGAGGTGAGCTTTTTGTTGCTTCCTTAGCACAAATATTTATTTATTACTGCTGGAATAGTGACCATCAATCACAAATACTAAAAAAATAAAGATATTATAATAATAATTATTATTATTTATTTATTACAGTATAAATTCTTAGTTTTACAATTTATTAAATTGAAATAGTTTGTTTATAATCATGAGATGTAGGTATTCATTAAAACATTAAAGCATTCCTCTTATTCATCGAGTACTTGACTCTACTACTTGACTCGAGACTTGTAGGTCATGTTAACACCTCATTTTTTATTCCCTGTTTCACAAACATTGAAACAAAACTTGCTAAATGTTTATGAGTTTTGATGTAACAATGGGTGCATCACAAATGGAAGTGTGTGTTGTGGTTATAAATGTTTTGCGTTTTACAAGGAACTGGGTTATATTAAAAAAGAAATTAAATTGCTTATTTCAGATACTCATGCCCTATAGACATGTGGTCTGTTGGCTGCATTTTCTCAGAAATGTCATCAAAGAAACCTCTGTTCCAAGGTGACTCGGAAATTGACCAGCTGTTCCGTATATTCAGGTATGTATTATTTTACGTGTTTATCATATTTATTTTTTGTATTTTAAATTATATTCTTTAAAATAAATATGGTTAAGCTCAAATTATTATAAACATAATTTCTTTGAGCTAGTTTGCCCAATCACTTGCTTATTATTATGTTTTTCTTAAACTGCTTTTATAGATTCTGACAAAAGCTGGACATTTTATATTGGTAAACAACTTGAATAAAGTTCAGAGAATGTTAAGTTAAAATCTATGTAAGCTTTACACATAATCTATATATTTTACATACATACACATGTATGTAAAATATATAGCGTATTATACACATTCAGAAGTTCACTTAAGTCGTGCAGGTCCACTGCGGTGACTGCCGCGACGTTGTTGAGGACACGGCGCTGCACACTTTGGCGATTTGCCCCGCCTGGGCAACGCAGCGCCGTGAGTCAAAGGAGGCGGCGAAGCGGGAGAGAGAGCGCTTAAATCCTCTCCCGAACCGCAGAGCCGGGTGCCGGAGGGCATGAGACGACCTCCAGCCATCCTGAGGTTTGCCTTGGGTGTGGTGGGCTTTGTGGGCCTGCACGCCATCCGTTCAGCACCAGGTCCGAGAGGCGGCGTGCGTGTTCCCATGTGTCGAGTCCGTCTCCCCTCTAGGGGGGAGACAGTAGGGTTTATAAGTGAGTAAATGCCTTTGGGTAGGTCTCTTTGTATAGTGGCCTGCCGTTTCATACGGCGGGCCGAAACTTCATCGGGGTCGCGACCGCATGCGAAAGTGATTCGCGCGGCCCCGTCGATAGCGGTTTTGTCGAGGAACACAGTGGTAGGTTTAACAGGTATTCCGGGAGGTACATTATCATTTCAACATCTTTCTTTTACCCCGGTGAATACGAAATAACCCCTTCGCCCGCCCCCGCGGAGGAGTATGCATCAATGCATTGACACAGGTAAAAAGAAAAAAATGGTGCACGTCGGACACGCCACGATCGTGGCGGTAAGCCCCGTTTTTGAGAGGAGAGGCGGCATGGCGCCCTCACTTTCCGGCTGACACAGGTAATGACTGGCCACGGTTGCTTTGGCCAGTTCCTGTGTCGCATAGGCCGGCAAGAGACGCCCGGTTGTCTGGTCACAACTGCGGTGACTGCCGCAATGTTGTTGTAGACACGGCGCTGCACACGTTGCACTATGGTTCTTCTAGAACAAGCTAGCTCGACAAAAACGACCTTTAAAGTTCTACTAGCTAATTACTTATACGAACTCATAAGCCCTATACATTAAGGAATACACCTATAAAGTTTCTTTACTACCCTTATTGGGAGCGTCATTATGGTAAGTATATAAAATGTTATAATTAAAAGTGGTAAGTAAAGTAATTTGTATTTTACACCATACTTGAAAATATTGTTTATGTCACTAAAAGAAGTTTCTAATAGTGTTTTGGGGATGGATTGTGAACATAAGGGTAAGTAGTTTTATTTTAGTTAATTTTTTGTACGGTTTTCTGTAAATTGTGTGTATTGGGTACCACTATGTCTATTAAATATGTATGTTTATTTAATTTATCTATCATAGTTATGTCAGGTCTATTGTTATGTATAGTTTTATCTGTAAGTATTGCTCTATCAAAGTATATTTTGTGGCTGCTACTCTCCAACACTGGTTTTGGGGTGGGTATATTGGTAGTAGGGAATAGTTTTTGGTATTAGGTTATATTTTACGGCATTTGTCATTTTGTGTATTAGGGTCTTTAAGAATGAATTTACTATAATTGTTTGTATGTATAACCTGATCTTGTATTGCTAGCATAAATCCTTCAGTTTCAGACAAGAGTGAGCCCAATTTTAGCCACTTGTTTGAGCTGTCCGAATCTACATGCGGTTGTTCTAAATTGTAAATAGGTCTTCCGTGTAATTCCTTACCTCGCCATCTCCATATTTTTTAATGGCTGTGGTCATCTAAACTTTTAAAAATAGTATCTCTGTTGTATAGATTTAGAGAAGTAAAGTTACTGTCTATTTCTGTAATTGCTGAGTGAATTTTACTATTTTTGGCTTTATCATAGAAAAAGTCTCTAAGCTTTCGAATCTGTCCTTCCCACAGCATGGTCAAGTCAATCAGTCCTCTACCGCCCTTTCGCCTGCTTACTGTAATTATCACTATTATTTACATTACGCTGCTTTAGGATGTGCATAGTTGTATTTAGTTAGTGTGGTTCTAGTCTTAATCTCTAATCTATTTAAGTCAGTGCGCGTCCATTTAATTAATCCAAATGAATACGTTAATAAAATGGGTATGGCAAATGTGTTAATTGCTTTGAAAAGATTTTTTGAGTGTAGCTGTTTTTTAAATATTAAGTTTAGTCTGTTATTATATCCTGATAGAAGCTGTTCCTAGATTTGTGTATGGTTAATGATATTAGACTGGTATATTCCTAAATATGTATGTGTCTGATGGTTGCATAGGCATAAATATGTTAGTATCAGTAGCTTTGTTTCGATACTTTACTATTTTCCCCTGTCGTATATGTAGTGTACGACATGTATCTAATCCAAATGACATATATATATCTTTGCTAATTTGGGTTGTATTTTTATTAAATTATCAAGGCAATTGTGCAACAAATTTGGCAAACAGTTTAATATCATCCATGTACATTAGATGTGTAATTAATGTTTCAGAGTTTAATTTATATTAAGAATTGTGGACTATAACTAGTTGTTCCTTACATCCTCTATGTTCTTGCCTATAGCCTTTCTGCTCTTCAGACATAATGTTATTGCATTCTGAGTGTTTGTTAATTTTATGTGTAATTAATTATTTATGTAATAAGTTTATAAATTGTTGGTAAACATGTAATGGGACGATATTGTGTTGGGTTTACAGTATCACTACTTTTGGGTAGCATATAAGTGATGCCTATTGTTACGAATTTGGGTAGTACTTATTCACGTTTGATGATTTCTGTAATGTTCTTTGCCAAAATATTATGTAAAGTATGAAATTTTTATACCAAAAATTATGTAGCCTTTCTGTTCCTCCTGGGCTCCAGTTTTTTTATTTTTCTCTTAGCTATCTCTACATCATCTACCGGTAACATCACAGAATTCCATATTTTTCGCATTCATCATTCTTCATATTTTATCCATCCTGCTGAGTCATTATGATCATGCCGTTTCTTCCAGACATTGGTCCAATAGTTTTTCAGGTCTTCTGAGTTGGGCACTTTTTGTGTACGTTGTATGTTATCCTTTCTAAACGTTCTATAAAACATTTTTCCTTTGTAATAAACAATTTGTTGTCTTCCTTTCTTTGCAATGCTTTCGTATATCTAGCTAACCATGTGATTTTACTGTAAGTTTTTGTTTTAATGTCTCTACATATTCCTCTGGTCTAATGTTATTACGTTCGTGAATTGTGTGTACTTTTGTTCTTCTGAAAATTACTTCGACTGCTGCAACTACTTTTCTAGTTATATTATTATTAATGTACTGAGTTAATCTGCCTTTATCTGCTCTTAAATTTTAATGTCATTATCTATCCGTTTTTTTATGCGGAGTATTAGCTTTAGGGGCTCGAATTTTATATCCCAGGTTCTCGGAAATTACAGTAGATCAAAGTGTGAATATGATTTAAATCGTAATCAATTGAGAAAAATCTGCTTAATATTTGCTTGTTAAAAATATATATATACTACTCAAAACAAAATAAGGGCCACTAGTTTATTTACATTTAAGTGCACTTTAGTAAACTGAAAGTAACTGATAAGTAGCATTATATTGATATTACGAACTCTTTGGTGTTTGATCTCTTTTATGCTGGTGTTCGTGTTCCTAATTTGAAAAGTACTGGCCATCATTTTAAGAAAAAAATAATTGGATGTTATTCTTATGTTTTTCTTCGATTGTCTTCTTAACTTGTTTGGGTTATTTTAAGGAAAAGGTTTTACTTTTTCAATTTTAATTGATTCATTTATCATCTCGCGTTAATCATGCCACCAGTACGAAGGCACATGGATACAATTACAGCAACCAGAGCCATAACTATGATTCAAGAAAGACGTTCTCAGCGTTACGTGGGGGTTTGCAGTTGGGTTTTTCTCGAAGAGCTGTCCAAAATGTATGGAATCGCTTCCCAGAGACCGGCAGTGTTGCCAGGAGACCCGGTTCAGGTAGCGTTCGTGTAACAACGGCGCACGAGGATCGGTACGTCCAACTAAGTGCTCGAACGTACAGTAACGGCCCGTAAGTTACAACACCGCCTACGGCTGACAACGGGTACCCGTGTCAGTGATCAAACTATACGTAATCGATTGCACGAAGACCAGCAAATGTCAAGACGACGAGTTGTTCGAATTCCTCTGACCAGGGTTCAACGTCCAAACCGTTTAAGATTCTCCCGTCAGTATTTGAACTGGGGGATTAATCAGTGGGGCAAGGTGCTTTTTACAGACGAGTGCAAAGTAAAATTTTTTAATGATGATCGGCGTGTTAGGGTTTCTTGACAACGCAGCGAGCGGTTTTCGGAGTCCTGCATCCACGAAGTAGACCGTTTCGGTGGTCCCAACGTAATGGTTTGGGGTGGGATTAGTTTACACGGTAAAACCGAGCTCACCATTTTAAATGCGGGTACCGTAACTGCAGAACGTTACATCGAGGACGTCATCAGGCCTCAAGTGATCCCATTTCCACAGCGAGTGGGGCCTGGATTCATCCTGATGCAAGACAATGCCCGTGCACACACAGCTCGATCGATCCAAACTGTCCTAGAAGGGTCTCATATTGAGGTATTACCATGGCCAGCTAACAGTCCGGATTTAAATCCAATCGAGCAATTGTGGGACCAAATGTAACGAAGGGTTAGAGAGAATGAGCAAGGGTTCTACAACCAACAGCAGCTGATTGACGCTTTAAAACGTTCCTGGGAGGAGATTCCAGATGAAAACGTGAGGAATTTGATCCAGAGTATGCATACGAGGCTTCAGGAGAGTATTGCTAAGAGAGGAGAACATACTCGTTACTAAAAAGAAGAAACAAAAGTGATAAGAACAGTATTTTGTCTTTTTCCGATGATTTCTTTTGTTCATGTTTCTCATTCAAAATGGCCAATTTCATTATGAACTTAAAAAAAACAATTCATGATCATTATTTTAAACAATTGTTAGCCTATATTATAACCAATAACATTATTTTGTAGTTACATAAGTTAAACAATTTAATGTCTTTATTGTTTTCATGGTACAGCAAAAAATCTTAGTGGCACTTATTTTGTTTTGAGGAGTATATACAGGGTGATTTTGAAATCGTGTAATTCCTTTTAACCACGCATTCTACTGGTGATATAGAATAACCCTGACCATATTTTTATTTAATTGGAATTATTGTTCCGTTTTTTGTCGTGAAATGGTGTCAGATAGTCATATGTTAACCAACCGAAGCAATTTTAATTTTTTACTAATTAAAATAAAAAAAACATATTAATAATTAATGTCGTAAATAAGAACGGGCGGTCCTTTTTATTGCCCCTTATTATTTACGACATCAGTTATTGTTATGTTATTATTTTTAAATTAGTAAAATATTAAGATTGTGTCAGGTGGTTAAAATATGACTATTTGAAATCATTTCATGAAAAAAATCTGTACTCTAAATCTGCCGAAACCATTATTCTAATTAAGAAAAAATATGGTCAGGGTTATTCTATATCACCAGTAGTATGCGTGGTTAAAAGGAATTACACGATTTCAAAATCACCCTGTATATATGCGTAAAGATTTCTGCATTCTCTAAGTTTTGGTAGTTTAGGACGGACTGATGGGTCGGTATCTATGTATTGTATAAATGCGGTATCTACTTGATTTATTAATTCTTGTGCCGTTGTGTCTATTTGTGTAATTTGATGCGACTGTGTATATTCTGTTAGTTGTATGACTGGATCAGACCCCGTCTGAGTAGAAACATGCACCTGAGTAAGTGATGTCATCTGCGAATTTGTAAACATCCTCTGTGTCTGTGTAAGTGAGATGTTGAATGATGTGATTGATGTAGGTTGCAAAATATATTCTGGAGGAGTTGGTTCGGGTGTAATACTGAATCTGATGCCAAATACAGTGTACTTTCTAATTCCTCTGTCCTGAGTTTGTTCTGATACTTCATATTTTAACTTACTAATAACATCGTCAGACAACCTTTTATTTCTAATTATCACCCATCTTTGATCTGCAATTCGTTGTGCTGATACTTCTAAGCGTATATATTTTAAAACAAATTGGTCGTGCAGTTTTTTGCAGTACATAGTCTTATCTGTCTCTAATTTAGTAATATAAAATATTCAAATAAATATTCTATCACATACACACAACACCATCTAGCCCAAACTAAGCAGAGCTTATACTATGGGTACTAGACAATGGATAAACATACATATATACTTTTTTATTTTTTGTATGTAACATATTATACATAGAAACACCCAGACCAAGACAAACATCCATGTTCATGCACACAAATGTTTGACTTGTGCGGGAATCGAACCCGCGACCTTAGGTGTAGCAGTCGGTTACACTAACCACTACGCCATCGATTTCGTCATTCCATTGCATACGCACTCTGGGTTTGCCAGCTTTGGTGGTCACAGGACAGGTGGCTGATGCCTCCTGCGAAACATTTTGCTGGGGTTACGACTCTATTATTATTACTAATAAGTGGCTATATTTTGATTGTAAAGGCAGATGTAAAATTCATATTTTGCATGGACGAAGGAACTCCTATTACTACCACTCTAAGCTTACGTTTAAAGAGCTCGTCGATTGTAAGACCCATGTTCATGGTCTGAACTTGCTGTTTAAGCCTCTCCATGTCATCCTTAGAATCAGTACTGATAATTATACCGCTGCGCGCCGTCTCTTGTCTTTCGTAGTCCCCGGACGTGCAGTTGTGCATTTGTTCAGGACCGACAATCTTCTGGTCAATAGATTTTGTCTCCTCACTCGACTTTGATTTATCACTGGAATAGATCGCCACTGAACTGACATTTGACGGCTGTATAAACGTATTGGTATCGGTCTTCACCACGTCTGCGAAAGAAGGGTCTGTAATAGTTTTTGACGATTCTTCCACAATCTGCTTCAGGTCCTGAAGCCGCCGTGATAAGTCAAGCTGGTCTTCTAGCATTTTCACAGAGGAATATGCATGTACGGCTTTCATTTTAAGTGATTGGTATTGTACTGCTAGCTGGGAAGTCCTGTACCCAACTTTACGGCATAAAGTGTTTACCCTTAATTTTTTCACAGAGTTCATTTTGCCCGCTGATACAATAGAACACACTTCATCTAGGTACTTTCAATCGACGTCATCCATGACTGGATTTTAGGCGTTGTAATTATTTCAAGATCATCTTGGTGAGGTGACTGGTGGCTTTTCAGCCATAGAAGGTGGCGTGCGAACGGTCCTGCTACTTCTATTAAAGGGACTGCCCTCCATGTTATTACTTGCTTTATCTTTATACAGTAAACATTTTCACTAATAAACTGCACATATTTATTGTACGGAAGCACGGAAGTATGACACAGCTTGCTTTGCATCGGCTATCGCTAAAACGAGGTCACAATTTATAACTTATTAATTATTATTTTACTATATATATATGTATAACATATTGAGTACATATGCCTGAACATTGTTTTTTTACGATACCTGCTCAAATGACAAATCATCCTCAAAAAAGTACAAAGTGCCTTACATCTATACTTAATAACCTCATTTAGATATAAAAATCATAACAAATAATTTTGTCCAGCTAGCTTGTTCTAGACGAACCATTGTGCGTTGGCGGTTTGCCCCGCCTGGGCTTCGCAGCGCCGTGAGTTGGTCGCTGCAGTCAGCATGGCTGCCCACTCGCTCCCGGCCGTGGTTCATTCCATGGTCCGGAGTGAGAGGTCGTGAAACGCCGTCGCCTCTTTCTGTGAGAAAGTCATTTCCATCAAGGAGGCGGCGGAGCGGGACAGGGTTCTCTTAAACCCTCTTCCCAACCGCAGAGCCGAAAGCCAGAGGGCGCGAGATGACCTCCAGCCACCCTGAGGTTTGACCTGGGGGAGGTGGGCTTCGTGGACCACCCGATCTGCGCCAGGTCCGAGAGGCGGCGTGCGTCTTCCCACGCGCGCCTCTGTGTCGTGTGTGTCTCCCCTTAAGGGAAGTAAGGTTTTTAAAAAGTAAGTACTACCTAAAGGGTAGGCCTCTGTGTAGTGGCCTTCCGTTTTATACGGCGAGCCGAAACCTCGGCGGGGTCGCGACCGCATATGAAAGTGATTCGCGCGGCCCTGTCGATTACGGTTTTGTCGAGAAACACCGTGGTAGATTTAGTCGGTATTACCGGGAGGTCCACTATCATCATTACCATCTTTCTATTACTCCGGTGAGTGCGACATAACCTCTCCGTCCGCCCCCCCCACGGAGGAGTATGCGTTAATGCATTCCCCCATGTTAAAAAAATAAGTGGAGCAGGTATTTTCCAAGATATTAATCATAACTGTTTAAGCAAGCATTCATTAACTATTTAATATACATACATAACATCTGCAGGTCAGAGATGGCCTTGTAATTAAACTTAAAAACTCTGTGTGTCTATATAGTAGCTCCCCACTAAGCTGGTGGTGCTTGCATAGTTAATTTTTGTTTTACTAATAATAATCCAGATTACCACCGGTGTTGTATTGTGAGAATAATAAGTATTGTTTGTTACTTCAGAATGTTGCGCACGCCCACGGAGGACATCTGGCCGGGAGTGTCATCTCTGCCGGACTACAAACCTACATTCCCTAACTGGACCACATTTAACTTGCACAATCATGTGAGTTTTTTAATTATTCTCAGATATTAGGGTATACAGAGGTTATAGAAATTTTAGTCATAAAAAAATTTACCAATTTGAGATCATAATAAAAGGTGTCATTACATTATCTGAATAGACTTGTCCCTATATAACGCGAACAATCTGTAACAACAATTGGTAACAATCTGTAAGCCACATTTTATTATATACGTAGTTGAAGTTTTACGATTATTTGTCCATAAGTGCAATGCAGAGAAATATCACAAGATTTTTATATTTTAAACAGACTTTTAATTTACTGCTGAATTCAACGTTCTTCATACCATATTACTTTGGTAGGTAAGGTACCTATACGTAAAGCAAAAACTTAGTTTTACGAAAATTGAGGAGACGGAGGAGTATGAAGTTTGGCACAGTTAAAGTTTATATAGGGGAGGGGCGAATCTTAATATTTTTATAAAATATACATCAGAAATACATTAAATTAATGAAAAAACACTACACGCATACAACCATGCATTTGACACATGCAGTCGAATCGCGTTCGTAGTGTGTCGGCATTTTTCGGTTGATGTCGTAGAATTCTTCGTAACTATGGTTACATATCTAAGTACCATGAAATGTGATTATAAGGGTACATATAGTTATAGGCATTAAAACCTTAATAACGATCAAACTTAAAATTTAAATCAATTATGGGCGAAATTCGACCATAATTGAATTCGATAAATATGTGATATTAATAATATAATCAATATTTATAAATTGTCATTGTTTACTTGCCCACTTATTTAGGCTCAGGTAATTAATAATGCTTTCAATACTAACGTGGACATATCTTGCTCATCAAAATCTATTTTTATGTACCTACTATTCAGGTGATGTCTCGTCGAAAAAATGATGATATGTTTATTAGAAAGTCGTCGATAGCACACAAAAGCTTTTTATTCAAACGAGATAACACGTTAGCCGCGTGTAGAATAATTTTGCTTGAGGAGAAATACAGGAATGTACAATTTATTTCATTAAGCTAGTACTGGGGGAGTGGTATTTTTTTAAAGTTTAATAATGTTTGCAGTAAGGTATCATTCTTATACAATCGCTTTATTGGGGACACCAACGCCTACATAACCTTATTTCATCCTGATATATTTTATAACATAATTGTTTGTATTACAGGTGCAAAACCTAGACGAGGTGGGCATGGATCTATTGCAGAAGATGTTAGTGTACGACCCGGTGAAGCGCATATCGGCGAAGAATGCGCGCCGCCACCGCTACTTCCGCGACGTGAAGCTGCCGCCCGGCCTCAGCGTGCACTCCGCCTACATCCGCTACGAGCCCGACAGCGACTGCAGCACGTAGGAGACCACCCATCCCCTTCCTCCCCCCCACACTGCACCCCGCCGTCTGAACCGTCTGTCGAATGATATCTCACACTCCATTTGTTCAGCCTAACTTGTCAGATAGCCACTAGTCTAGTTCAGACCAATGTACTGACTGAATTATGAGGCGTCACATGATTATTAGGTAAAAAGACGTCAAAATATAATTTCATAAACTGAGAAATTATAATAATTGAATTTGTCTCTCAACCGAAGTATCAGCACCTGCAGTAACTTACGCAACAAAATCGTGCAATACGTACTGTTGTATTCACGAAAGGTTAAAACGAAACTAACCTAACCACTACATCTTATGTTGAGCTGCAACTATGTCTTTACATAATTAGCAATTCAAAAATATTTCTTATCTTTTTCGATTAATTATTTTAATGTTCTTTATTTTCTATCATTTTGTCTTACTCTATTATTATATAACCAATTGCACGATTTTGCGGCGTATAGTAGGTTAAAATAAAGGGGAGATTTATCATTCCAGTGATAAGAGGCGGTTCTGACATATCATACTTTATCTTATGGATTTAGTATGCGTGACGACGCGACGTTTGCATACACAATTCTTTTGCTATACCAACAATCGGATATACGCGCAAAGCGCTTACAACATTGCTGATGTAAGTTGCAAAACCATAACATTGGAAAGCGGTGCCATCGCAGCAGCTCCATTCCAAAGCGTTAAAAAACACTATAAAGTTATCATACGCAGTCTGTTTACCGAGAGCAGGTCAAGTGACGGGTTAGAAAACACATCCTTATTATTGTGTGGTTTTGCAAATTAAAGAAGCCGACTTCTTTGGGCCTTCATTGAGTAGTCCCAGACTACCATCGTCTCAAAGACTAATGCCGGAGGTCTGTTTTGGGACCTTCGTGAACATTTAACCTCAGCCTTTTCTCGTCGAAGTGCTCTCATTGAGATGTGTACCTATACATAATGTTCTATGTCGAAGTATTTTGGCGAATGAGTATAAATGCTGTTATAAAGACTAACACACATCAGGAATTGATTGGTTTGTAATTTAAATCTACAAAACAATTGACTGTTGAAATAGAATTCGATTCTGACAAATATTTATTTTCTAGCTTGGGTGTTAAATATATTGGCTTGAAAATCAACCCATCGCATCAAATATAAATATACATATATATGAATAAACATAACATGCCAAATTGTGGCAAGTGCTATCACTGCCAGTGAAAAAGTATTATAAACTGTCGGTGATATATGTGCGCCTGCCAAATTATGTATCTCTTTCAGAGGAGCATATATAGAGAAAACATGTGATTTGATATTTAAAATAGTGTTAATATGACAAGGCATACAAATAATAATTGCCGTAAGTGGAATAATATTGGATCGTTTTCACATTTATCGATACTACGCAACACTGATGTCTTATGTCGACAAAATGCAATTTAGAACACCAACAATGTTTCAGATATAAATCGATGTAAATTACAAACGAGATTCAATTTCATTTAAACTCATATACTTATCTTATCTTATCTTATCTTGTGTGGGGGCCAGTCAGTACAGACCGGCGATACTTCGACCCAGTGGAATCTTTTATGTCGACTTCCCCAATAACGACTGCCATAGATGTTCATGGCAGTCGGGACCGACGGCTTAACGTGCTCTCCGAGGCACGGAGCAGGCGATAATTATTGTCAATCAATACGCACATAATTTCGAAATGTCATATAACTTCCGAAAGTCAGAGGTGCGTGACGTGGGTTCGAACCCGAGACCCTCTGCATTGCAGTCTGTTGGTCTCCCCACTGAGCTATCGCTGCTCATAACTCATATACTTACATTTATACTCATGCCTAAGACGCATGAGACACTTACATCTCGCAAGCTATGTATTTAGAACCATGTACAACTCAGACCCATAATTCATACTGACTCTTCACAATCGGCTACGCAAGCATAAGTACAAATTGATGCCACGGGACAACATAATATACAGTCAAATGTGCGTAGGTAGCTCTAAGTATAAGTACTATTCACTTGTAGGTTTAGTAATCTAATTTGAAATTTTCCTACAAAACGCACAATATCAAACGACTTTTGTAGGCGAACAGTTGCGCCATGTGTTTATGTATCGATCAATATGAAAACGTCCATTGCCTCAATTACAAAGTATGAAACATGTGGCCTTTAAATTGTGTAGGTATTATAATCGTAATGTAAATAAAATATCTGTTATATATTCATTCCGTAAGCGTCGAGTTAGTTTCTTACTTTTATATAAAGCATGTATGGTCGTTTGTGTACTTTCCACATATTAATGATTGAACCAAGATATATTGAAGAATATGTTCGTGTGTGTAGGAGTCTTATTCGGCTTCATATAGTACGAATTTAAGCAGCATTTCTATTAGGCAAGTTGATTGTGTAAAGCTTGTTAATCTTAATTATTTTATGATGGCAATCGTTGTAGATACGGTACTCTAAAATGGATAGGCTTATTTTAATAAATGATTGTAATGACAAACATTAATTATGATATGTATTACGTACTTATTTATATCTTATAAATAAAATATGTATTTTAATTTATGAACACTGAACCGCTGAAATATATTTTATATATATTTGCTAATAGCGCTTGTACTGCAAGCATCGCCTGCGCAAGAATTGTGCTCAAATGTAACTTGATTAACAGAATCGCTGCATTGGAATTATGAATAGGCAAAGGTATTTCTAGTGGGATTTTTGGTTCTTCTTTCCCTAAGGGATATGTGTACGTTTATTTATCGAGTTTGTTTAAGTCTTATAACTTAAAAGTTAGTTCTCCATTGTGTTTTATATTGTATGCCAGCTGAGCCTTGTGCGAGTTTTAGTTAATTTCGTGAACACAGTGGTCAGATCAACATTATTTAATGTAAATAATTCGATGTTTTGTGCCAAAAAAGTACTATGCTACAAGTGTTGGAGACGTCTTGAGACACGCGAGCGCGACCGATGTTCGTACGTTTATGTACTTGTAGCATGGCACTGTGTATATTGTAAAATCATTCTGTATGCGTTGTCGATGCGTCTGGTCACTGTAAGTTCGTTCAAGGATATTATTATTAATAATGAATTAATTTGATTTAGGTATTATCTTAATTTTAAAGTAATTAAATTTTAATGATAAGTTTTAGTATTTGATTGTTTTATTTTGTACCCAAGGCTTCTTCTCCCTAGCCTTTATTATTCCCAAATCACTTGGGGTCGGCCTTTCTAGTCTAACCGGATTTGACTGGATATCAGTTTTTACACGGAGCGGCTGCCACCTGACCTTCGCAACCAGAAGGCTAACGATACCCTAAGGCTAGAACAGTGTCAGGATATTATAGGCACTAACTTCCCAATAACGACTGCCATGTATGTTCATGGCAGCCGGGACCGACGCATAGTGGGCTGAAATTGCGAAGTAAGGACTTGAGGATTGTTATGGTTCTATGTTCTAGCGTAACATTTTTTTATATTTCTTGTAATTTTAGAGATATAGGATCCTAAACTTTGTAAGAAATGAAAGTATTCTACGTATAATTAAATACATTTAAATACTGTACTAGAAGAAATATTCAGTCAATATTGTTCACTGACATTCCACACCACTCCTAAGAGTCATACAAAAACAAGTGATGTCATAAGGTATGACGTCACTTGTTTACGACAAAACACATTAGCGCGATGAACTTTATTATCGCGTTGGCCAATCAGAGCAAAGCAAAGAATGACGTGTCATTATATGATTGGAGACTTAAAAGCAGGTAAACAAACTGCACAGTTACATTTTAAAAACAACCCTCTTCAGTACGTTTTTACGTATCGTAATTAACGGACTATCCCATACATTTTTTCGGAATATAATAGATAATATTAAATTTCGTGACAATGTTTACTGAGTTGGTATCAAACATTGATTTAGTTGTATTATAGGGAAAGTGGAAGTTTAAAAAATAAAATGTGTTTTACAATGCCATAAAATCGAGATTACCTATGGAATTAAACTATAATAAAGACATTGAAATTAAACACTTTATACGGATTTTATCGCGTTGTTTACTTTACTTGTTGTTTTGTAAAACGTTGGGACTACTACCATCTTAGTCTCCCCGTGAACATGGCTGCTGTAAAGCAACCGAAACGTCGGGGCAAAGTGTAAACTTAAATATAAATAGTTTTAATTAGAAAATATATAGCTTAAATTTAATAGTAGTGTTAGAGTTTTCAAAATTATGTAATAACAGTGTTTAAAGTAAAATAAACAACGCGATAAAATCCGTATAAAGTGTTTAATTTCAATGTATAACATTCGCGTAAACATAAGACAATATTACATAATAAAGACGATCAACTGCTAAAAGCTTTCTGTGCTAAATATTGCTATAGCCTTCAAAATAGGTGGAAAAGTGCTCATGGTAAAGAGGATTTGTTTAGAAATAATAATAATGAATGGTTAGCATCCGAAATAAATTGGCAAGATTTTATTAAAATATCCTAAATGCACATCACGATGGCTCCGTTGCTAGTACATCAACTGAATTTGTGGCTCCTGAAAAAGTGTCCATCGCTACTTCAACTATGGTAAATCCAAGAAAAACATTTTCTGAATTAGGCCCTAAGCAAAAAAAGAGACGTACTGAGCATATGTATACAACTATGACTTCAGAAGAAATATATCGTGCACATAGTAAAAAATTACGAGAAGATGGAAATGAAGATATTGCTTAAATACTGGATCACTTACTTAAGAATCCACAAGATGTCCAAATAGCGAAACATTGTATTTTAGATAAAAATAAAAAACCACAGTTTACTGCAGATGAAGCTTTAGGACTTGTTTTGTCCCTTAAGTTGTCCAAATCTCAATATAATACTATGAGAAAAAGATTATGGATCTATTACCCTCTTACTACAGGGTCCAAATTGCAAAGCAAGAATGTTATCCACCAAAAAGTGATATTACTGTGACAGATACAGTAGCTAAAATAAAGTTGCAGTCGCTTGTAGATGTAACGACACTCATAACAACAGATAGTAACGAGTTTAAAGAAATGACGCTCATAAGCAAATGTGGATTTGATGGTGCTTCAAATCAGGCAAACTATAAACAAAGAATGTCCGCAGATAGTACAGAGAGAAGTGAGGATGATTCAAGTATATTTATAGGATGTTTAGTACCAATCAAAATTGTTTCCGGAGACCAACTCGTATAGGAGAATGATTCGCCAAATTCAGCATTTTCATATCCTATTTTTTCAAATTCCAAAAGGAATATAAAACTACTCTTTTAAATGCAAGAAATTAAATAGAAACAGAGATAAATAATTTAAAAGAAACTAAAATTGAAGAGATAAAAGTTTCACATTCAGTATTACTTACTATGATAGATGGCAAAGCAACGACATTCTTATGTGATTCATCAACACAATGTTGTGATATATGTAAAGCAACTTCAACAGAGATGAATAATTTGCCCTGAGTTTTTGCGAAAAAGTCGATAGTGATTTATTTAAATATGGTATATCATTGTAACATATGTGGATACGTTTTATGTAGTGCATCCTTCATATTGCTTGTAGAGTAGAATTCAAGACATGGGTTGCAAGAGGCGAGAACAAAGCTGCAATGGAAAGCAGAAAGAAAGAAATTCAAGAAGCTTTCAAAACCCAAATGGGTCTTTTGATAGATGTAGTGAAACAAGGCCACGGAACCACTAATTATGGTAATACTGCGCAAAGGTTTTTCGCAAATACAGATATTACTGCATCAATTACTGGTGTTGACAAAAATGTAATAACAAAATTTGCAACTATTTTGGAGACTATATCTTCAGAATTGACACCGTTAAGTTCAAGGAATACACAAACGCCACAATGAATCTATACATAGATTTGTACAAGTGGTATTACATGCCCTCCAGTGTACATAAATTTCTTGTTCACGGTGCAGATATAATTGTTACTTCGGGTTAATCCCTATTGGAAAATTGTTAGAAGAAGCTGCTGAATGTAGAAATAAAGATTTTAGAAGGTACCGTGAAAACCATTCGCGTAAGTTCAGCAGGAAGGCTAGTAATCAGGATATCCTAAATAACTTGTTGATTACTTCTGACCCTTACATTTCAACAAAGAGACACAAAATGATTCGTAAACACAAAGCACTTTCGGAAGAAGCAAAAACTTTGTTGATATTACATGAAAATTTTGATGAAGATGATGATTTAGAAAATATTGAATTTGTTGATGTAGTAAACATAGACACTATATCTGAATTAGAGCCTGATAATGATGATTGATTCTAAATATATTATACGACAACGCGGAAAGCGTGATGGGCACCTTTGTATTTATGTATGTAAATATGTATAAGTAAGAGTGTGTGAGTGGATTAAGCCTCCAGGGGATACCACTTATAAAAAAAACGCGCTTTGTTCTCTACCTCTAGGGTGGTGTAGAAAAGAGAATGGAAAAATGAAATTTCTCTAAAATCGAAGCACAACATATAGCTGATAATTTAGAAAAAAATCACACAATTCAAATCTGGAAACCATTTTTGTGATATCTTGAGAATCAGGAGTTATTCAAATAAATGTAGATTCTTCATACAAAAAAACCAATAAATATTTATGTATGATGAAAAATGCAAATTTATAAAAATGTCTTGTATTTAAGAGTAGAACCCAAGTACGTATTAATTTTTTGATGAATCGCTTGTTGATTTTTATATGTCCCTAAGTCCACTAGCGTCCTATTTCAGCTTACCGTGCGACGGCTTAACGTGCTCTCCGAGGCACGGAGCAGGCGATAAATTGTCATCAAACCGCACATAATTTCGAAAAGTCATATAACTTTTGACGTGGGTTCGAACCCGAGACCCTCTGCATTGCAGTCGGTTGGTCTCCCCACTGAGACCATCTTCTTTGTGACCTTAGGATCACAAAGAAGATGGTTTCTATAAACTATGAACTTATGTATGAATTATTACTGACGCGGTGCCGAACATGTAGAGACTAGTAACTAGCATATTTTTACTAGATATGTTAAATGTATTGGACTAGTAGACAAATGAAGCAACCTGCCGTGGTAAATACTTGATACAAGGTATCCGTGATACCAAACTAATATGATCCGCTCGGACTATAGTGTCAGAAGAATATAATTACCCACAGGTAAAATAGCATATTTTTTTAAATTATGACTATATCCCGTAGATGTTTTATTCTTAAGCTCCGTATTCATATACGGTTTTACTCAATCGAGCAAAAATCACGGCATGAGCTTTCGTCCACACATTCAGTATTTATCCATCGAACGATGCGTGACGTTCAGTATTCACCTAACCGTTCGAGCCAAAAGATGTCTGTTCAACAAAGGAGACTGGCTACATTTAGCAAGTCTTGACATTCTCGATAGAAAAACAATAAAAAGAAAAAAAAACCAAAAGGAGGTACCTACTGTTAGTTAGTAGTATACTGTAGGCGGGCAGGTGGGCATCTATCGCGTGTTTACGTAGGTACCGTCGCGCGCGGCTGTAGGTAATTATTTCAAGAGCAGGGCCGAGTCACAATGTGTCGAGTAGCTATACCTAATTTATATCTTTAATATAATCAGTCTATTTTGTAATCTACATATAACACAAATAGTACACTACACTACTTACCTAAATTGTTAGATTGGCAACATTAGCCGCTTGGTTATTAATTAAACTGAGTTATGTATTATTATGGATATTATAATCTGTGGTATGGGTTAACACACGAAAGCCGCGACTTACAAAACTCACATGGTGAGTTAGATGTCGATCATAAAAATTGCGTTTGGGGGTCCACATGAATATTTTTGTGATCCACATATAGTTTTTCTGAGTCTGGGTGTTCTTTTTGTCTGTTATTACAATATAGGTAATTATGTAAAGTAAACAATTTCCTGCGCCGCCCCGTTCAGTGCAGTGCGAGCGCAAGTACCGTATTAAATATTTTGTTTATAATAATAAATAATAATAATAAATCATTTATTTGTCAGAATATGAGTACACAAATGATGATAAAAATACATGATAGTTCTGTCCATATTCTGCCATTAACTGGCGTACAAATGTTTTTTGATTACAAGTAGGTATATTTATCTGATACACTCTTAATTTCTGTGAGCATTATTATTTTAAATAATTAATTTTAATATATTCTATATGATTAATTTAACAAATTATTCTAAGAATTTGATACTCTCAAATTCAGAATATCGAATAAGAATAGTAAAATGCAAAATGTCAGTTAAATCGTCACACAATGTCACACAATAAATCAATAAATAGCAAAATATAAAATGTCAATCGATAAACAAAAATCCAAAAGAGAAAATAGAGAATGTCACAAAGAAAAATAAATATAAAATGTCAGATACATAATTTATTATCATCTAAAAAATCTTGTATACTATAGAAGCATTTGTAAATCAATAATTTGAATAAACTACTTTTAAACTCGTTCATATGTTTATTTTTAAAACTATTTGGTGATTTATTGTAAATATGAATAGCCATGCAATACACATTTTTACTAAATATAATCTTTGCTTAGGGACTAAAAGTTTGTTTGTGTGTCTACTTGGTCTAGTTACGGCATCGTTGTGTTTAGTGAATAAATTAGGATGCTTATGTACAAAAATACAAACATCTAATATGTACTGACAAGGTAGGGTAGTATATTGTATTTGTTAAAATATTATTTACAGCTTTCTGTCTGTTCTAATCCTAATAACGAACGGATACATTTCTTTTGAATAACAAATGCTTTAGTTGCTTCTACTGAGTTACCCCATATTATAAGCGCATATCTTAATTTAGATGAAACGTAGCCATAGTAGGCGGTAAGAGCTTTGTTCAGAGAAGCTGTTAGTCTCAAGCGATTTAAGACGTAAACGAATTTATTTAAATTTAGGCAGAGAGTTTCAATGTGCTGTTTCCAGTTACAGTATTTATCAATTTGTATTCCTAAAAATAGCGCAGCCGCAGTTTCTTCTACTGTGTGCCCTTGAACAGCTACGTTAAGTTTAACAGGGTGACTGTTATACGTTGGGAATTGGACCATTTTCGTTTTATTTATATTAATTTTAAATAATGACAGTCTAACCAAACATTACGTTTGCTAAAGCTTCGTTAGTCTTATTTTCTAAGTCACTTTTATTTTCGCTTTCAACAATAATGGTAGTGTCATCAGCATACATTATACATTTATTAGTTGTCGCATTGGGTAAGTCGTTGATGTACAGCAAAAACAGTAAAGGACCGAGGATACTCCCTTGAGGAACTCCAGAATTATTAGGTTTGTATTCTGACATATATGATGAATTATGACTTCCAATTGTGTCCAGTATTTCAACACATTGATAACGATTCGTAAGATAGCTCTCAAACCAATCGAACGCTTTGCCACGTATTCCATATTTATCCAGCTTATGTAATAATAGTTTATGATTTACATAATCAAAAGCTTTGGACATATCTAAAAATACTGCAACTATATCATGTTTATTATTTAGGCTTTCTGTAATCAATTTACTTAGAGTAAAGCCAGCTGAAGTCGTAGAATATTTTTTCTAAAACCAAATTGCTCGGGCTTAAGTACGTTAAATTTATCTAAAAATGAATATAACTTATCGTACATTACTCGTTCGAAAACTTTTGATATGATCGAGATTAACGTTATTGGCCTATAATTATTAATGTTACTCCTATCACCCTTCTGAATATTGAATTTATACCGTTTCGTGATCGATTATCGGCTCATGAGTTGTTTACAGTTGTGTATATTAGTGCTTGGAATCTGTGTATTTAATTTTTCACCCTACATACCTACTCGTTAAATTGTGTTAATTTGTGTATATCATCAATCGGTAAGTCCATTGATTTTTGCTTAATGTAGGTACGATAAAATAAAGTTGCTATGCCGGCTTTATTAGTTCTTTTGTGTTAGATACCTATTCTATAATTGTTTTATCTTTTATCTGCGCATTATTTTACGTGTTTAGTTTATACCATGAGAAATGTCGCGTTTTGTTAATAAGCCACCAGATCGTGGTGGCGACAAAGAACTTTGTACCTACACTTAAGTCACCGACTACAAAATGCATATTAAGTGATATGTCGCCATCATAAATTACAACAGAATTATTAAACGATAATAAAGGAGTTAGTGATTGACTAAAGGCCTTACCTACGAATCTATGTTGCAAATAAAAAGGGCAATCGTGGATTTATAGTAATGTAGGTTCTCAATCGTTTTGTAACGAAAGTTTCAAATTAGCAGACATGGAAAGGAAATAATTAAATAGCAAAATTAATAACTAATTTAGCTTACGCACAAAAGCTAAGCCTGCGTTTATCACTCAAGTCGGTGTCGGCCGTAATGGCGTCGCTCCGTATACAACGCCCAGTTGTGGTAGCATACCCAACGTCAGAGCTTCAGCTAAGTATGGGTCATCATCTGCTACTAAGAAGGCAATGACAAGAGCGATTAAACCATGTGATGACGGGTTTCAGATAGTACCTACCTAGGTGTCGAAGACAACAAAGTCTGCCGGTCTACGTCTGGAAAAACTGAAGGAGCGATAGCCACACAAATATATATCTCCCGACTTGAACTAACATGCGTTGCATGTAAATTGCTTAACACATTTAATTCCACCACTATTTTCTAGTACATAAATTGCGAACATGCTAGGCGTGCCCTCGGCATTGAAGATGAAATCATATGGACACTCTAGGCGTGTTCGCTGACACTGTTTAAAGGTAAAATCACAAAAAGCGATATTTTGGCTTCAATTGTGCTCACTGTTTAATCTTTCTTGCGCTACAGAAGATACATTGTGGTTACAAATGTGCCTGTGTTTGTGAAACTTTAATTTTGGCAGGAAATAATTTTCACGGTAAGTAATTATCGTAATTTGGTCAGAAAATCTCAACACTTTATTAGGTACCCTTGTCATGTTATGTTTATTTTAGGAAAAGCAAAGTATGTCCCAGAAACTGAGCAATTTGACGATGATGCGACGTTAATAGACAGCCCCCATCAAATAAACGCCCAAATTTAGAAGGTGCATATTTGACTCATAATAATATTTATGCGAAAAGCTTTTTAATAATTCCGAGTTATGTTGTCCTGATGTTTATCTTTTAATGCAATGCAATCATCCTTACTTAATATAACTGAGTCGAACCACACAAAAATTTAAGTTTTATTCAATTTTGATTCCGAGGGCGACTCACGCTTGACCAAAAATGTTTATTGAGTTTAAAGCTAAAACTTAGCTCACAAAAGGGGGGACTTTTCAAAAATTTCCTGAGCGTTATTCTATGTATATTTATGTTTTAATAATAATAATATTTATTCATTCAAACATTAGTACAATACATATACACATATTACATCAGTACACTTGGACACTAAAAACCCCTGTGTCGTGGGGTCCAGATTTTATATACCTGCCTACTATGGATGCAGATTTCCATGTAATATACCAGTTAAAAAACCACTCAAACGTCTGTAACTTCGCTTCTAAGCATCGTATCAAGATAAAACATAGATTAGATTTTAAGTTAGTCTAGTTACAATGCAACTATGAAAATCGCATCCAATTTGCTGTAGTAGTTTTTCCGTAATGCGCAAACAAACATACAGACAGATACACAAAATTCTAAAAACAATTGGTTCGACCAGTTATAATTTTATTATACATATGTATAGATTAGCATTATAAATTTATCTGTCAATATAACAGATTGAACACCTGTAGATGAACACGCATTGCGTGTCCATGGCATCACTTATTAACTTATTGTTTGATAACATAAAATAATGTAAGTTCATGCGAGCCTCTTTGAAACTCTTTAGTTTACAGTATGAGGTTTATGCTCTGAGCGTTTCGATGGAAAATATTGTCAAATATTTGTGATATTGATGAAAAACCGAGAACACGCCTGGCGTGCTCGCGGGATGGCGATAAGGACAAGTGAGGACACGCTAGGTGTTTCAGTGGCACTAAATGTGTTAAAAAGCTCGTTCGGATATTATTAGTTTTGTACTCAGGGAGATTCTAGATAAAGTTAAAGACGAAATAATAAGAGAAATGTCGTCTCATTTCCAACTCGACAGATTTTTAACCCGTCCTCATACATCATTCAAAAGATATTTACCTATAACTAAATTTATAAATTATGTATATGTTAACCTCGTTGAAGGAACCCTTCAGGTTAATAGAGGCCAAAAGTATTTGCAGGTAAAATTAGAATTGTGTGTCGTTATAATATGTATGAGATTATGATTTACAAATAGGTATCTTAATTAAACTGGATGAAAATAGTGAAATAATTTTTATGGAGAGTCAGAGGAAGCGTAGAATATTATTATGTGATGGTAATAAGTACAATTTTGTTTTAAAAAATAAGTCGGTGAGTACTAATTGGCGCTGTGTTAAACGAAATATTTGTAGTGCATCTGTAACAACCCGCGATTGTAAATTATTGAAGCGAAGCCCACATAACTGTTCTCGGGATAAAACTTCAACATATTATGATAAATTATTTGATAACTGCAAAGTCGAAGTGCAAACAAACATGGAACACATTCCTAGAATCTTCGAAAAACATTTTACTGACTTAAATCAACAAGACATGATCCAAATATACCAAAATTTTCATCTAAACAGTCTACACTCTACAGAATAAGTCTCTTCAATTAAATAAAGTTATTTTAAAAGCGTAAAAGATGTAAAGTTACCAGATTATTTTTTTCTGATTTTATAATGTACGAAGAGGGTGAAGAAGAAAATATAATAATATTTTTAACGTCCGTGGCAAAAGAGTATATTACGAAAATTCTATTTACTATGGAGATTTCAATTCATTTCAATTCATTTATTTATAAAAAATATAAGCTTACAGCATTACACCAATTCGCTTACATCTATGCTAAATATTACAAAATAGGTTACACATTAAATATTATCAATTAATTATTATTATTAACAAAAACGAAATACGATAAATTTAGGGATATAAATACAACATACATTTTAACAAAATAAAATAAACTTAACCATATTACAACAATAATTTTAACAATTTATTAACACATAAGATGCCTATTTATCTTTTAATCATATTCACATAACTGGAAACATTACTTATAGTTTTCGCTAGTGCGTCAAAAAATATATCAGCATCTGGATTATGTAAAAGGAATTGATTTATTAATGTAATTGCTCTAGCAGTGGGACTATTCCATGCTTGTGGAGAGCGCCAGGTAGGCGGGTATGAGAAGAGCCTATGTTTTCTTCTTTCACTTCCACGCATATAGTGATTGGGTACATAGAAATAAATACACTCCCGTACGCTTGGATTGTCTATTTTATTAACCAGAAGGAAACAGTAATGAATAATATGCGTGTACTCGCGCCTGAGTTGGAGAGTATCCAGTCCAACCATGCCTGATACAAACATGGAAGGATATAGATACGGATAATATCCATATTGGCGTTTATACAAGTATCTGCAGAATTTGCGTTGGACTTTCTCTACAATTGTGGAGTATAAGGTATGTTGTGGATTCCAAATTAGCGCATTATACTCTAATTTGCTACGCTCATAGGCATTATAAAGTAGCTTAATTACTTGTATATTCCTAAACTGGGCAGATGTTCTCATTATGAACCCAAGACATTTGTTTGCGTCTTTACAAGTATTAAGAATATGTTCATGAAAATTGAGTTTATCATCCATAACAAGCCCTAAATCTCGGATTGAATAGACTCTTTCAAGAAGCACTCCTGCAAGTTCATAGTTATTAGCGAGTGGGTTCCGGGATCGAGAAAATGTAATAGATTTGCACTTGGAACTATTAAATGATAATTTATTTTTTTGAGACCATTCAACAATAGCATCAATATCATGCTGTAATGCTGTACAGTCGTTTGGTTTAGTCACTGAACGGTACAGTTTAAAATCATCAGCAAAGATCAGACATTTTGACATTGATATAACCCTAGGTAAGTCATTAATCATAATTAAAAACTGCGTCGGACCGAGGGTACTACCCTGACTTACACCTGACCGGGTAAAATATTCTTCAGACTTATATCCATTCATCTTTACAAACTGTTTACGATCTTTTAGATAATCCGCCATCAAATTTAGAAGAGATGTTGTAAACCCAAGAGATGCAAATTTCCTTAAAAGTACGTCATTATCAATAAGATCAAAAGCTTTTTTAAAATCAAGGTATACAGCATCTACCTGACAACCTGACTTAACTCTTGTACTTATGTAATCTACAAATGGAACATGGTTGGTTAAGGTAGAGCGCCTAGACCGAAATCCATGTTGACAATCACTTAGCTGAGATATATCTGAGATGGAACCTTAAGAGTGTGTCCGAAGCCGTTTTATCAGCTTTGCTCTTTACACGCAAATATGGGTGATAGTGATGAAGATGCTAACTTCATACCGTTGTTATATGCCTTGTTACCAAACAAAGCTCAAGATGAATATACAAAGCTATTCACAATATTATGATTTTTACCTCTTTAATAAAGCTGTTTGGAAAAATCCAAACAATTAGGTTTAACCGCTACTAATGACGACAAATATATCACCAACCGCTGTTCACGCCTTGCACTCTTGCCGCCTATTTTGATTCCTGAAGCATTACTGTCAATTTTTGATAATGTATGTAATAATGAGGCTACCACAAATTTTCAACACTATATGTTGAACGAATGGATCAAAGTGACATATTCAATTGCTACAAAGAGTCTTTCAGAACCAATAATAGCATAGAAGGCTGGCATAGACGTATTTTTATTAGGATTCCCTAAAATCCATCAGTATTGTATTTTATAAAATAATGCACAACCTCCAACTAAATAACAGTGTGTATCACAATCCTACAAAGAAATGTAGACAAGCAGAAATTGATAAAAATAGAAAAATAGACCGAATTATAGAAGATGGATTAAAGAATAACATTAATGTAGATAAAATATTAAATACTCTATGTAATGCATTACATCATCATTCAAAATTAATTATATGAAATTTAAATACATAATTATTTTTCTTTTTCACTACCTTTGTGATAATATACATATATGACAGTCTGTCGAGTTACAAATCTGATGAGTAAAAATCTGTCGAGTTTAAAATGAGGCGAAATGTCGATACATAAAAGACTGTGGGTGAGAAATTGGATAAGATACAGATAAATAAACAAACTGAACGCGATTGTTTCGCGAAATTGTTCGTTTAACTAAATCACACCTGTCCAAACGAGTTAAGTAGTAGCCACGCGTACCAACTTAACCGAAAATTTAGAAACATTTCTAATCTGCCTGTTTAGTTGCACACTAAATTTTAACATGCTACTTTTTACTAAATTCATTGTTTATATGCATTGAGTGACTTAAAATTAATTTAATATTCAGTTAACTACTTGACTACTTAATACATGTAAATCGGGCTTTAGCTTTTATGACGTGAAATAATTGCTGATTTTCGATACTCATATCGTGTCGATCTCTATATACATCACTTGCGTCTTGTTTTGCTGTCCCCCGCGGACCACAAAGTTATTATTAGTGCCGATGTAAACGCGTCAACTACGTTACCTACGATAAGGCAAATAGGTATCGTTTTACTGACGGTCTATTCCACTTTACTTACTCAAGTAATACCACCTTACCCAAAATAATCACTTAGGTGATCAAAGTCCACTTCATTCAAATTATTATTTTAGTACCCCTAAACCACCTTTATATAATAATAATAATTATTTATTTATTTTAGTATAAATTCTCAATTTTATAATTGCATCTTAACAATTACATAAAGTGCACATATATGTATGTTACTGAGCATTGATTTATCAAATCCTTTTGTTCTTCTTGCTTATATACCTTTAATTAAAATCGTTTCGGGTCCCAAGACCGTCTACCTTTTCCCGGGACTTTGTTTAAACTCGGTATTTTCTATAGTAACCACACACAGCTCAACCTAGCTCCACAGATGTTACATTGGTGGGATTAGTCCCGCCAAGTTAATATGTAAGGTACCTGCGGCACGGGGACAAATAACTAGTGCAGGAGCGGTCGTCAATAAAAATGCAGGAATTTCATTTACTTTTTTATTTATACAAATCATGTCGTAGTAAACTATGCTAAGATTATTGCTTCAATGGTAGAAGGTAAACATAAATACATTTAACACACATATATTATGCACTAAAACAATAGTCATATCTATTTACATCTGCTCTGTACTATCTTGTGTATAATAAAATAAAATATGTCGCATAAATGTACAAATCACATATCTACATTATATAATTGCTAATGTCTACATCTATATAATATATATTTAAACATACAAATATATCGAGTATCTATAAAGTTCAGGCACCAGTGCGAAAAGACTTCACTTCTCATATTATATCTACAACGCAAAACTACTAACCTACTATTGCTATAGACGGGGTTGGTCAACTGTTTTCTTATAATAATCGCTGTAAGCTATTTCTCGTTATCAAAATGTGTGAGATTTTACTGTAAACTGTGTCTTAAAACCCTTAACGAAGCCGAAACCCACGTGTTCTACTCAACGGGAGAATTATTTTTTGGTAAGGAATTATACCTGGGCATCGACTGGTTATGGAGATGTTGAAGGTCAAAGTTCGATTTTTATGTTACCATTTTTTATCACTTTGTTTAGAATAAACGTAATTAAAATTAATGATATTTTTCATGAATAAGCATTTTAAAATGAATATATGACGCAAGCACAGCACACAAACGTTCTCAGTAATCAGCTGTTGAGTGCTACGACGGACTGCGCACATAAGTGCAATAATAACATGTTAGTGTGTGCTGCGCACTAAACATTGCGGGCTACAGAATTAGGCTTTTCTGAAGTTTTCTGTAACCAAAAAATCAAACTCGTTTCTTATCAATATTTTTATAGAATATGACTTCAATCGATGTTGAGAAGACGTCAGCTTCGTTAAAGGTCTCGACACAAGGTGTATGTGTTTAATATGGTAGTTTTGTAAGTCACTAGCGAATAAAAACCTAGGCAAGGCTGACTTTAGTACAACGCAACCCAAATATAACGTTGGGCTCGTAATAATAACTTAATTCCCTACATTGACTGCTACAAAAATGATTATATATTTCAGATCCGTAAATGATCACCCATCTAAATATTTTAATGCGGCAACGTTGCGACCAAGGCTGCCTCTACTATATTACTCAGTGCTTCGTGCGTAGTTTGATTTGTGAAACCTCATAGCCGTTCCTTATCAAGGTGATGTGTCCAGGTCCAGCACGGTATGGTCACGAGCACGTTCAGTGGTGTATGGTGTAGACGGCTGGGTGCGCGGCAGAGGGCTGCGGCTGCAGGATAATGCGGTGCGTGACGCCGCCCAGCTCCTGCTGGCTCAGCCCCGATACCGCCACCGTCGCCGGTTGTAACTGCAACCGACAATCTTAACGATAAGCTCTATCTCTCGCAAGATTATCACAAATTATATAATCCCAGGTTTGATCTGGCAATATAGAGCTCAATCCTAACTTTAATATTATAATTATGAATGTCATTTGTATGTTACGCTTGCACACCTTAACTGCTTGACCAATTATCGTGCAATTTCGCAAACACCTTGTCAGGGGTACTGTTAAGAACATATGGTACCTTTCATCCAGAAAAAATAATTACTGATCCTAAGGAATAGCTAGAAAATTATATTATATGTAGTAAGCAAGAAATCATAAAATCCCGGGAACTGCACCTGAAGAAGAACAATGGTCTCCGCTTCCTACTTCCGTAATATATGTATATGCATTATATAGATAAGGTAAGGTAAACATACCTGCAATATGTTAGGTAGCATGGTCTGACAGGTAGAGGTAGCGACGTGTAACTGTTGCTGTTGAACCTGCTGCACGCCCACCGCCTGCACCAATAAACAATCCGCCGTTAATATTCAAATAATAAACATATAATGCTATGTAAAAAAGAATGGGTTAATTTTGTTAGAGCCGATTTTTCAATCACCAGATTAACAGAGGGATAACTACTCTACAAACAAATTTATTCGGCTGTTTATTACTTTGATGAAGGTTCCTGAATTTTCAATAGCAATTTATTCGCTGGATAGCTGTTCGACCAAAACTCTAAATAGCATTTATCTATAAGATAAAAGGCGCGCCATCTCTCTTCTTTATATATTATTTTATACTACTATTATAAAATATTTGTCCCACAGCAGCATCATGGTACGATCACTTACATGTATTTGTATGGGCTGGTGTTGCGGGTGAATCTGTATCGTTTGTACTTGCAGTTGCTGCGGCTGTTGCTGTAACAAATACACCCACTCTTTAGTATGTCCGGAAATAGGTACAATCTTTTATAAATGGAGTGTGCAAAGACATGCAGTTGTTTATTATATTTACGCGTTTCTATTTGCTGTATAATGATTGTGAGATTACTATTTTAACATGAAAATAAGTGTTGCTTCAGATTCCTTAGAAAAATCTTTGTGTCCCTTTTTACGAAAATTGCGCGGGCGGAGAAGTATGAAATTTGGCACAGTTAAAGTTTATATGGAGAAGGAGGGGCGAATCCTAATATTTATATAAAATATGCATCAGAAATACATTAAATTAATTAAAAAACACTACACGCACACAGCCATGCATTTGACACACGCAATCGAATCACCTTCGTAGTATTTCGGCTATTTTCGGCTTATGTAGTACGGTACCTACTATTCTTAGTAACTATGGTTACATATATCAATATATATCCATTGACTTATATAATATTATTTTGCATATATCAGCAATATCTTACAGGCAAATTTTGGGCGGATTGGAATGATATATACTATTTATATTATAATATATTTACGTATTTATACCTATATAATAAAGAAAAAGAAAACAAAGTAGCAAGCTTAGGAATGTCGTCAATTAAAGAGTATAGTTAAGGAAATAATAATTTGTTTGAAAAATATGGGTAACTCAATGTGATTATAAGGGTATTATAGTTCAAGACAATAAAACCTTAATAACTATCAAACTTAAACTGTAAATCAATTATTCGGTCGAAATTCGACCACTAGGCGATCGCTAGTAATTTTAATCAAGTGAAAAGGAGTAGAACGTAAAAGTGTGAATATATTTATACCGTGTTAACCTGTTGTGTTTGCTGAAGCTGTAGCGACTGCACCGAAGAGATGACGGGGTACGGGTGCTGACCCTGCGGAAACATTATTTATAATAAACATATTATTACGATAAAATATATAAATCCGCAGAATCAATCGGGGCATGCACGTAGTGAGTGCTCTTGCGATTGGCCGCCGTAACCGGAATTCGGCCTGGGGATTTTCTATCTGGGGTAGTTAACATTCATAACAACAGATCGAAGTCTAATGTATTCTTTTTAAACGACCGCCCCCAGCCTTTAAATAATTCCTATAAATATAAATACTTTACAAACAACGGACACAAAGAACATAAACTCAAAACAACTATCTATTTATAAATCACACAATCTTTTATGTGATCTACAAATCCGTACGGTGGAAAGCCGACCATCTAAACCGCTTCGCCACCCATATAGTTGAATTACGACCATTTGTACTATTGAGATTAATTTTTCTCTGAAATACTTATACGTTTAGATGATTTTACAAGTAACAGTCTAGTCATACAAAAGGTAAAATTAAAATGGTAAGCAAATAGCGTAACTCGAGCTTATCTTTGACGTCAATTTTGAATTAACTTGTGCTATTAAAGAAGTAGTTTTACCTGCACTCCTGAAACCGTGATCCCTTGTTGCACGTGTTGCGCATGTATAGGCACCGCGAGCTGTTGCACGTTGCCCACTTGTAACACGGCTTGTTGCTGCATCTGTTGCTGCTGGTGATGTTGCTGTACTTGTTGCTGTTGCACCTAAACAATAATTAACAATAAATATTATGCGCAATCGTCTTATTAATCAGACATACAAACATCGATATACATTTAAGGATATAATTGCCAAAATCAGGCGGCAATCGATGAGGGAAGCAGAAAAAGACATAAAAAAATATACAGAATGTCCGGTAATTAATGGATAACCTTGAAATGTCTTATAGAAGAACAGAAGGCCGTTCAGAAAAAATAAAAAAATATTAATAAAAGAATTAAAATATATATATATATATATATATATATTAAAAAGTGCAAGCTATATTAGCATAGCATACTTTTGACTGTCTATCTATTAGCATAATTAGTGTTTAATAATAAAACAACAAAAAACCGATGGATTTCATTCATTTATGGTCGTAGTATACAAGAAAGTTATACATAGTAATTAAAAAAAAACACATATCTCAGGTAGTAGTTAGGATTGGTTTTTTTCATATTTTTTTCTGAACAGCCATCAGTTCCACTATAAGACATTTCCAGATTATCCATTAATTACCGGACACCCTGTATATAATGTCAAAAGAATAATACTAAGAACCTGTTATCAGTGTCTTCTTTATATCATAGTTAACATCTTTTGTTCAACTACTTTTTACAGAACTTAGTTCATTTACTAAATAACATATATCAACAAGTTTAAAATTGCATGCCTCTGCAATGTGTTGTTTGGTTTCGCCGCTGCTGACTATTGTGTTCGCGTGTACCTAATCATAGTTGTGTAATTTAAGCAACCAATTTAAAAATTCGTATGTTCGAGTGTAAAATCATAACGCAATATGAAATGTTTAAGAACAAAAGTTGTTAATTTACATATAAATAAGTCACTGGTAAAAGGTTATTAGTATTTTTCAATTAACCCGGTATACCAGGTTAGCTATGAATGTTATACCTGGGATGAAATGTATTTCATCCCAGGTACAACATTCATAGCTATAATAAATATGACGCTAAATCAATATTTTTATTAAAAAATGTTGAACTCACTTGCTGTTGTTGTTGTTGCTGCTGCACTTGAACCTGTTGTTGCTGCAACTGTTGCGTGTGTTGTTGTGCTTGTTGTTGCTGCTGCTGCTGTTGCGTCTGCTGCTGTTGTTGTGGCTGCGGCTGTTGTTGGAGGAAGATTATTTGTTCCGAGTTGCGGACGCGTTCCTGCGGCTAAAGAAGTTAGTTTTGTTAAGTAACGTGAAACGCGGTCATCAGTACTTCATCGGGTGGCTTATAAATGGTTATAACCTTGCTAACAACAATACAATGCAAAAGCGGCGATAGATGAGATCGATTATATTTTAAACTATATAGACATGATTTTTTAATATTAACGGACAAAAAATCTGTTGTTTAACTATTTTGTTATTAACCTCTGAGTCTTCTTCAAACAGATTAATGAAAACACTATGTGGGTCTGCGTGTCTGTCTGTTAGTGACAGGCATAGCTCCGGCACCACTGTACCGATTGACTTGTAATATGGGCCCTGTGGGTCAAAAGATCCCCGAGATAAAGGGTCACAAGGTCATAAAGTCAGGGTATATCCACCAACAGAGTGATTTGAAAGTCCAAGGGAGAGGCTTTTGCCCAGCAGTGGAACATAATGAATGACAAAATGATGACAAAAAAGGTCACATGAAGATGAAGTGGTTGAATCCTGGGTTTTACACCTAATCGTTAATAACTGCACTTTAATCACAGTGAAAGAGAAAGCTAACTTTTAAACGATTGCGCTTAAATATTATGCTAGAGATTTTGTTGAACGAATCTTGTTTTATGATCATTAATAAAACATCCTAATAGGGACATCTTCGGTCTCCATTTTGCATACGCTAGTAACATATCAGCTTCTTTTCTGTATTTAATATTATTGTGTGCGATACTATGTTAAGTTCTACTTACTTGTGGTTGTGCGTGCAACATCATGTGCTTTTTAAGGTTATGTAGATACATATAAGTCTTGACGCAGAGCCCGCACTTGTACCTCTTCTGCTGGGGCGTGTTTTCTCCTTGACCTTGACCTTGTAGCGCCTGTTCGCTGTTTTGTACTTGGATCTGTACTTGTCCTTGCACTGGAACAACTGAAGAAAGCAAGAAGTTAGACAGACCATTAGCTGAGTCACTGTTCTCGGAACCGGACGACAAGTTACGATATTATACATTACTTAACAATGTTATTCTCCAGTACTCAACATTGTGTTGTTGGCATCCAACACTTGCCTACCATGTTTATTAGATCGCACGATCACCATTTTATTCGTGCTACGTAAGCCTTGTGGGTACAAACACTTCATAACTCGGGTATGATATTTAGCCTTGGTGGTCAATGGAACACTGGCCAAGATTAATCGGAACCTCTACTGGATTATAATTATATTTAAGGTCGTTTTTGCATTTGGATAAATGTCTAAGAATTGCAATAAGTAGAATTTATTCAAATAATTGGAAAAAGCCAATCTAATTAAGTAATATTCTATCTATTCAATAAAAAATATATATTATATTGTTAGAATGTAACTGTGTCACTTGATAATAGCTGGACCGATCGTAACAAATCGTTTAACGTATTCACAGCAACATAAACGGAAAATATGTAAAAAATATTGGAAAATAAAGCATATTTTTAAAGTAATTATTCCGTATCCCCGATTTCAAAACAATTTAATATTCACAATTTATAAAATTTTGGACTGGGCAACTGATATGTATACCCAGTCAGATACCTATAAGATTACTTTACCGAAATCTAAGCACAGATACTCAATAACAGTAGTCACTGATGTTGAAATGGGAGTGAACGAGGGCATGTCCGCACAAGTGCATGCATCTCAACGTGCTGGACATCTGCCAAACGCTGTCGTGGGAGTAGTCAACTGCTACTGCACAAGTTCATGCATCGCAACGTGGTAGACATCTACTGGTCACTGTTGTGGCTGTAATCCAAGAAAATCCTAGTGCCATGAACTAGACATCTTTATAAAGAACTGAGAAACTAAGAAGACAGAGTCCAGCGAAGGCGTGTGGGAAAGGGCAATGCGTTGCCTTGTCCCTGTGATCCCTGGGTTAAAGACGGAATACTTAAGGTAATAAGTTACACTGTAGTAAAATGATATAGTTAATGGTATTTACCCTGCTGCGAGCCCTGGGCGGCGTCGCCTGCGGCGGCGGGCGCTGGCTCGGCGAGTCCATCCGCGGCGCCCTTGGGCTGCCCCTCCGCGCTGTTCTCCGACGTCGACGACTCCGTCTCCGACTTCACCTCGTGGCTCTTCATGTGCTTCTTGTACGAACTCGACTCTATGTAACCTGCCAAATTAAGTTGTAAATATTATATATTTGTTTTAAGACGCTATTTTGAAATTAAACACTTTATACGTGTTTTTAATTTTGTGTAAAAGTGTGTTTAATTCAATGTATATATAACATTCGCGTAAACATAAGACAATATTAAGACGCTATTATTATTATTACTAGCTGTGCCCTAAGATTTTAAATGACGTTTACAGTGACTGCTCCAGTCCTAAATGTAATATTTTTCTATTACCTGTAGTATTGATTTGTAACGTTAAAATGCTTGTTTTATTCTGATGACAATACAAGAATTTGGTATGATCAAGCTGGTATGACGGCGGTGTTTTAGAAACCCCAAAAAAGTGCCATCGGCTTTTTATTACAGTTTCGTAAAGATTAGATCAAAAGAAACACGAGAGTAGAACTCAATTTTCTAGCGTGTCTAAGTCAGGAGATACGTGCTCTTGAAAATACGTAATTTTCAACCGGATATACTGAATTTTTTTATTAATAATTACCAGTGGACATTAACAGCCAGTGGATTTATTTCAT
Source organism: Catocala nupta (assembly GCA_963675205.1). Classification (NCBI taxonomy): domain Eukaryota; kingdom Metazoa; phylum Arthropoda; class Insecta; order Lepidoptera; family Erebidae; genus Catocala; species Catocala nupta. The sequence continues at coordinate 16,341,451 of OY776098.1, forward strand.
CGATGGAGACATTTTTTATATATATATGACCTTTTTTTTTCAGTATATCCGGTTGAAATATTACATATTTTCAAGAGCACGTATCTCCTGATTTAGACACGCGAGAAAATTGGGAATTTCTCTCGGGATTATTGGATTATTGGGAATACTATTCTCTCGCGTTTCTTTTGATCTAATCTTTACGAAACTGTAATAAAAAGGCGATGTCACTTTTTTGGGGTTTCTAAAACACAGTGCGGCGGAGGTATTCTGAAATATAACTTTATTCTGCAAGTGGTGAATGCTGTCTGATCTGTGTGGATATTTACTGCTCGTACTCGAACAGCTTCTCACCGATATCTAGTGTAGTGCAGTTACCTTTCCCGCAGACGACGCACTGGTACTTCATCTCGCCGGTGTGGTACCGGCGGTGCACGGCGAGGTACGAAGCGGAGCTGAACCGCTGCGAGCACTGCTCGCACTCGAACAGCTTCTCGCCGGTGTGTAGTGTAGTGCAGTTACCTTTCCCGCAGACGACGCACTGGTACTTCATCTCGCCGATGTGGTACCGGCGGTGCACGGCGAGGTACGAAGCGGAGCTGAACCGCTGCGAGCACTGCTCGCACTAGAACAGCTTCTCGCCGGTGTGTAGTGTAGTGCAGTTACCTTTCCCGCAGACGACGCACTGGTACTTCATCCCGCCGGTGTGGTACCAGCGGTGCACGGCGAGGTACGAGGCGGAGCTGAACCGCTGCGAGCACTGCTCGCACTCGAACAGCTTCTCGCCGGTGTGTAGTGTAGTGCAGTTACCTTTCCCGCAGACGACGCACTGGTACTTCATCTCGCCGGTGTGGTACCGGCGGTGCACGGCGAGGTACGAAGCGGAGCTGAACCGCTGCTCGCACTGCTCGCACTCGAACAGCTTCTCGCCGGTGTGTAGTGCAGTTACCTTTCCCGCAGACGACGCACTGGTACTTCATCCCGCCGGTGTGGTACCAGCGGTGCACGGCGAGGTACGAGGCGGAGCTGAACCGCTGCGAGCACTGCTCGCACTCGAACAGCTTCTCGCCGGTGTGTAGTGTAGTGCAGTTACCTTTCCCGCAGACGACGCACTGGTACTTCATCTCGCCGGTGTGGTACCGGCGGTGCACGGCGAGGTACGAAGCGGAGCTGAACCGCTGCGAGCACTGCTCGCACTCGAACAGCTTCTCGCCGGTGTGCTTGCTCGTGTGCACGCGCAGTTCCGTGCGGGACGTGCAACCCTTGAAGCACACGGGGCACACGAACCTACCATACATACAGACTATCAATAAACAGCGCTTGTGTCGCCCTTATTTCTCGGCTTTGGTCGGATGACATGCAGCACTTGTATTCCGGTAGTTATGAGCACAAATATTAATCATTATGAAGAGTAAATAACCTCAAAATGTTCAGTTTCATCAGGTAGTTTAAGCTAATCAATATGCTTTGAAGACCTGGCGCTAAATAATCCGGTGAAATACAAGTAAGTCGTGTGCACGGTACCTCTTGTTCCCGGTGTGCGTGATCATATGGTTGTTCCTGGCGGAGGAGGTGGTAAAGCGCGCCGAGCATAGCTTGCAACTGTAGGGCTTCTCGCCGGTGTGCGTGCGCCGGTGGTAGATCAGCGCCGACTGCTGCGCGAAGCGCCGCGAACAGAACTGACACTCGTATGGACGCTCACCTGAATACAATACGCTCACGTAAGAATTATACGAAATTTAAAGGGAAAACAACTTAAACAGATTATACGTATGTGACTGCTGGAAAAGGGTGTTCGCATTAAATGACCACGAAAGCGAAAATTCGCCGAAAATTTAATACTTTAGTTTAATGTATTGCATTTCTTGCACTCTTGGATGGTTTAGTACCCAAAATTATTTTGTAAAATCGCCTCTTTGACCAATGCGACTTTCTCCGAGTTATTTTCGGTATTCCTAAAGAATATAACTCTACGTATTTTACTATTTAACTACAATATAACTGAGCGGCATCGCTGGTTTTAATATTTATGTAAAATTTTAATTTATTTATTATCAGCTATGACCGACGCCTTTCTCACGAGTGAAAGACAATCTCTGATAGAATAGTGTGCCTCTGACGGCAAATATCCATACATTCTTTACATTTTACTAAAGATATCGTCTATGAATACCTTTGTAATACCTTTCACGGTTGACTTAGTATAATAGCCGACGTTGGATCAGTCCTTTAAAAAAACATCCTTACTTAATTAGTTATACCAACTCCTCTAACTTACTACTGGCAGATACATTCACTCAGTCGAGTAAATTTTCTGGTCATTTGCTGGATGTCGTAAGGCCTCATTTACGGAGACGCGGGGCGTCGCGTCTCGCGGCGCGTGAAGCGGCACTTATCATCGCACGCATAAACACAAACATGGGGCAATACACGATGTTGTTTATAGAGATGCGAGGCGGCCAGCGTGGCGGTGCCCGCCGCTGCGCTCGCGGCGAATACTCAAGCGTGTAGCGAAGCACGCGGCGGCTAATGCTGCGTCGTACGCGGCGCTCATCGCTGCGGCGCATTTCTTATATTAAATAATTCACTTTTAACATGGAATTTTCTTCTATAAAAAGTCGACCATATCGCACTCCGTTGCGACGGTGACTTACGTCTGCGTTGTGCAATTTCCAAATAAGACTGGCAGAAGGTTCTGCCGCGGGCATCGCTTCATCAAGAACTGCCGTTGCGTGCGCCGCCGCGATAAACGCTGCGTGAGACGAGTCGATGCCATCCGCGGACTCGGCGAAAACGCTTCATTTCAAGCAGACGCGTGTAAAATCACTTCTCCGTAAACGCACTCATACAACATTAGGTATATGTTTGAATTCAGTGCGGTCCGCCCCGCCAATCGAAACGCGCGACGCTCCGCGTCTCCGTAAATGAGGCCTAAGATTACACATAAAAGTGCAGAATTTTTGCTGTTATGAAAAGCTCGGTCACTCACCAGTATGTACTCTCATATGTGCGTTAAGTTTAGACACTTCATAGAAGCCCTTGTTGCACACAGTGCATACATGGTTTCGTATGCCGCGGTGCTTCTTCATGTGTTGACACAACGTCGAGTGACGACGGAACGTCTTGTTGCACTCCGAACATTTCAGAGGCTTTTCACCGGTGTGCAGGCGGAAGTGGACCTAAGTAACACGAAATAAAAGCTAATCTACTGTGTAAATTAAGCGTTTTGAGAAATCACGTACGTCATACTTATCAACAAAAGTTTAGACGGAATGAGTGAGATCCACGTAAAAACCAGGATATGACTCTACTTAGAAACCTACCAACGGCCGATAAATTAGGATTAGTTAAAAATTCCCTTGCATGCCTCAAGAAGGCAAGCGATATCGCGGCAGGTGCAAAGAGCGATGGCATATTGAACTGGAGTCCTTCTCTAAGAGATGAAAGGAGAGTGAGAGAAGGACATCATAAGTTTACAATAATAAGAATTAATCAAAAGATCTTTTGATTAATTACAACACGGATAAATGCCAATCTCAATCCTGGAAAACAAAAAGAAAAATCGCCATAAGAGAATATGACATTATTTTCTTTAGTTAGCACATTTCATTTTCTTGTTTCTTTAGCCAGCGCGCATCAATATCTGAATGATATCGTTCGTTCGTCAAAATAACACTCACCCACTAATTTAGCATTTACCACTAGGTTGTTTAACATACCCATTTCCAATGATAATGGATTAATATTATGGACCACACGACACAATCGCAGAGAGAGATTTACTTTGAATTATTCAAAACTATAAGGTAGTTAGATACAAGGCTGCAACGAAGGGGAAACTTTAAAAAAAATGCGGCCTTATGTCAACAGTTGACATATAAAATAAACCAACGCGTATTTCTTATAGTTTTCTGGGATAAACAATAACATTATTTAGTTTTATAGAACAATGGGTTTCGATTACTATGGTATATTAGGCGTGAAAAGATCTTGCGACCAGCTCGAAGTAAAGCGAGCCTACAGACGACTCGCGCTAAAGTACAATCCGGAAAGACATGATAACGATGAAAATATGAAGCGAATATTCGCGCTTATAGCCGAAGCCTACGAAGTTTTAGTAGACCACAAAAGACGAGCGGTCTTCGACCAGTACGGCGAAGAAGGGCTAAAGAAAGGAATCCCTGGACCCAACGAATTCATCCAACCATACGCGTACCATGGCGACCCTCTAAGAACATTCCACGACTTTTTTGGTACATCTAATCCATATGCAGACTTGCTAGACTACTACGAAAATCCACCGCCGATGTTCGATTCTCCTTTAGGCAAAGGTTATAAAGAGAAGGACGCAACGATAGTCCGACCTCTCGCTCTATCTCTAGAAGAAGTCTACAATGGCGGTCTCAAGAAAATGAAGATACAACGATTAGTTTTCACCGATGAAACCTGTACGGAATTAAAACTGCGTGAAAAAGTGCTATCAATACCGGTTAAGGCTGGTATTTATCCAAATACTGAAGTGATATTCAAAGAAGAGGGCGATCAGGGTCCTACCAGAATCCCAGCTGACGTGATATTTATAACTGAAGATCGTCCTCACGACACTTACATCAGGTCTGGTCTGAGCGACTTGCTCTACGTGCAAAAAATATCTTTGAAAGAAGCGTTATGTGGGTTCATGGTAACACTTAAAACTTTGGACGACAGGGTACTGAGGATCAAAATGACAGACGTTATTACTCCCACATACGAAAAGATTATAGAGGACGAGGGTCTACCACTGCCTGCTTGTCCTAAGAAAGCGAAGGGCAATTTGATCCTCAGGTTTCAGGTGGAGTTTCCAGAGTACTTGACTAAGAAGACCAAGAAAGCATTTGAAGACGCTTTCAAAGTGAAAGACGAGGAAGACGAGAAGTTCCTTAAATTAGAATGTGGTACAATGTCTATGACTTCGATATACAGTAATTTAAAAAAATAGTTTCCAGGGCATAACGAATAAACATATGAATTTAGAATATTTGGCTGGCGTTTGAATTTGAGCGAATTTTTAATTGCGTTTTGACGTTGGTAACTCATGAATTGTGTACCTAGCAAGAAGAAAATCTATTCCACAAAACTATTTACTATGAAAACAAATCCTACTATTGTTAGTTTGTGAAGATATTTGGGTGTTTGTATCTCAGACCCACGGAATAGATTTTGATGAAATTTCGCACACAGATAGACCATATCCTGAATTAATATACTTTTTACCTCGTTCTGCCAGTAGCTTATAACTATGTAAAAAAACGTGTTGACTATTACAATATTTTATCATTAACCAATATAGCACTATCCAATTATAACGTAAAGTATAAGTTACGACACTAAATGATGCCATCCTTCAAAAACATGAAGTTACAGTCAATGACTTCAGATGATTAACATATATATATAATAAAACAAATATATGCTAAAAACTGAATTGTTAAAAAATTAATACATTACCTTCAAATCCGTAGGGTTATAGAAGCTTTTCCCACAAGTGGAACACACGTACGGCCTCTCGCCTCGATGGCGTGCCATGTGCGAGCGCAGCGCATACCCACTGTAGAACCTTTTATCGCACACAGTACACAGGTGAGTCTTCTGCTCGAAGTGCGTTTGCCTGTGGCGGTACAGTAACGTCTTGGTGGGGAACGTGCGCTGGCATACGGAACACGTCGGCTGTTTAGGCGGCCGCTGCTCGTGAGTGCGCATGTGCATCTTTAACATGCCGGGGCCCTACCGACAATACGCTATTATTAGTGATTTTAATTGACTGCATATAAAGCAGTGGTCGTATCACCACTGCGTCGGGTGTTAGGACAAAAATTTGTATAATCCAATTGACGGTTGTTCACAGTCAGCAAAGAAGACATCACGTGTAGGATTGCACTTGATTTTCCTATACCTAAAGAAGAGGACGATTTAAAATGGAGCCGTTCTTTTCAATGATACCGAAGTTTAAGTAAACAGACTTATTTGATCTTCGTAACAGTTCGGTCACCGCAGGTTACCATAACGTGATTACAAAGTTCATTAACGAGATTCTTAATTGACTTACTTACGCGTCGAAACTAAATGACTTAATCAGTGAAAAATTGTTTACTGTGTCAATTGGTGAAATGGTGGTCCATTAACACATGAAGAATTGACGCAGTAAACAAGTAAGTAATAGTAAGTAATAAGTAAAATCTACCAAGAGTTAAAGTATAGAATAGTCGAGATTAGTCCTAAATTCTTAATTCCAAAACTAAGCGTTTTGGAATTAACACTTTTAATTCGTATTTACGGTCTTTTTCACATACTTTGCTAAATACCGATTGAAATTCAATAAAATAAATTTGTTTTAATGGTACACAATTTTTTTGGTTACTGATTATTCGCTTATTAGCTATTATATTAGTATGTCCATTTTATAAGTTGTACCTTATAATTAGCGTTAACGGATAGCGAAAACGGAATAATAACACAGAAAAAGTGCAAGTCCTTGATAATATAGAACCTTACCTTAAAAGTTCTCTCACAAATAGGACACATGGGCGGCTTCTTACAATTGGCCTTAATCCAGTTCGTATGGGACCTCATGTGCTGCTTCAACCACCGCGGGTGTTTGAACTCCTTGTGGCAGAGGTTGCACACGTGCCGCCCGGGGGACACCGTCGACGTCGCTTGGAACACCACCAGCTGAAGGTAGTTCTCCTCGTCCGAGTTTAACCCATCCTTGTCTTTTGAAGGAACTATAGCCGTTTCGTGCTTAAAAAATAAATAGTCAGCTTGCTTCATGTCAGTTGACTATTAACGATGGGTAACTTATTGATATACAGCGTGTAACAGAAAGGTGTGGTCATTTTTAAAGCCGTAATCTATATCTGATTATGAGTACAATCTTATTCGAACAACTTGCTGGCTTACATAAGAGGCAAGTGAGCACAGACAACCCAGGATGTTAGGTTTCAACCCAAAATTCTAGGATTGCAGGCCATCAATGTTTAGAGGGCTAGGCCCAGCCTAGAAAATAACCCTTAATAGGCTAATGACAGTATAAGTTGGCAATTCAACCAGATACAGGTATCAGGTTACTATATAAACGTAGACAATACTGAACTCCTCAGTTGGTTGACAGCTGCGTCATGGAATTCGAGCGTACTGCTACTCTAAATGTAAATACTACACTGAAGGACTCATAATCTGCATCAATGTTCAAAACGCCTTTGGAATAAACATTTTAACCAAGTAGTCAAACATTTTATACAAATTTAAATTGAAACGTAGTATCATATCCTTGAGTGTATATTTGTATACTGGCAAGGAGCATTCAATTTTTTTCAAGAAAAACGACAAATGTAACAAAAATTTGTTTAGGTTGGTTTATTGAAAAATTGATTTTACAATAAAAAATTAAGTTGGAGCATAGGTTTTTTCTTTTTAATAAGGTGTATTGCCTCCACGTGCCCTTATTACAGATTCTAATCGGTTCCGAATAGATCTGATTAGGGTTATTAAATGGTCTTGCGGAATATTGTTCCATTCTTGTGAAATCGCTGTTCTTAGTGCTGCTTGCTTAGTGTTATTAACTTGTCAATGTCAAGGGCTAAGTTTACGCTTTTGTTTCTGGCAGATTAAGAGTTATCAGGTTGGATTACGCGTTCTACAAAACAAAAAAATAAATACAATTCTTTGTAATAGCGTTATTGATATTTTTGTTAGGAAATTCTGCGAGTAGCAGTAATAACACGATGAACGGCAATTGACTTGCCATTTATTACTTTACCTTGTGGCTTACATCCCTGTCCTGCTTATAGGCTCCACTGTTAGAGTACCGTACTTATACTTCGTCTGTGGATCTTACCTTCACAGACTCAAAATCGTTTTTGGTCTCCGGTTCGGGGGTAGGCGAGGTCGGCTCAGGCGTGGAGCCGAAGAACCCTTCAAGTATATTAGTGGAGTTGGATATCGGCACTTCCATGTACTGCATGTATGGCTCCGTACAGTTCATGTTCAGCAGCTTCTCTTTCTGTTTACCAGAAAATAGTTTTTTTTTAAAGACTATTTCCGCGCTAGGTATGAATCTTGTATCACGGAGAAACTTTCAAACAACGGACTCAAAGAACATCCAGACTCAGTAAATTTTTTGTGGATTACACTAATTATTCTGTGCCATGTGAGGATCAAACCTACCACTCGCAGTAGCAATAGCAGGGCGACCGCTAAACCACTAAGCCATGCGTGAAGTTTCTACTCCTCTACATAATTTACATATAGGTACATATAGCTAAACTACAGAATAAGATTTTGAAGGTCTTAATAGAAATACCAAATTCGTTAATGTCGCAGCGACTTAAGAAACATTCAAACAGACACAAAGAATACACAAACTTAGAACAACTATCTGTATATCACTAATATTTCTCTTGTGTGGGATCGAACCTATAACAAACACGTCAAAATGGCGTCGTAACCTCTTAAACCACTGAACCATCGCAAGTGCAATAGAGACTTGACTTTTAGTGTTGTTGATAATATTTATGTAAAGAAACGAATCCAATGGCCAAAATATCTGCTGCATGATTCTAAAACTTAGTCAGTATTATTCTGAGTTAGATATATTTTGCATTTACTAGTAAGAGAGAGAGGTCAGAGGTAAGTGTTGAGAGTAACCACACAATAATAGGTAAAATCTTGCTAACGTAAAATAACTAAATTGTCTGAGTATGTTTTTCATAACCTCTTGGGAGACCATTGGACTGACTCACAATGGTTTTGAATTTGTTTCCCTAGATCGCAAACGACTATTCGAAGTTATGTGCGTATGAAATATAATGAAATAGTTATCATTATCGCTCGGTTAACCTGTGACTTAAAATATCGTAAGGAAACCTCAAGTGCAAGAGTTCTTCATGTTCTCAAAGATATGTGGAATCTATACCATCTCTACAAACAGCCACTGCCGAGCACGGTACACACCTGTTATAAGAATATAACAGGCAGAGGCCCTTGCCCAGCAGTGGCGGATTGTAAGCAGGGCTGATATTATATATGTACATATGTATATTATGGAAACTGAATAATACCATAAGATTTACTTGACTACCTAGTTATAAACGCGTGCATTCATCTGGTATTCTTTAAATACAATGCAAGGAGTTTTCCACCGCGACGCAACCGATGTCGCGAAATTTGCGTCTCTTGTCAATTCTAAATCAGTTTTCAACACGCGTTCCTTATAAATCTAGGCAAGATAGCGGTCTCGGCAAGCGTAGTTTATACAGAAGCATAAACAAATTCGAAGTAGTATCTATTGTACCTCTTCCCTTTCTCTCTTGTAGGCCTGCTCGGCGAGAAACTTGGCGTGTTCGCGGAGTGCCGCGTCGTTCCTTTCCGCCATCTCTTTGAAGGCGTGACAGCGTGATATCTGGTGCACGCATTGCAGACATAACTGGGAAGGCAATCCGTCGCCTACTTCCACCTACGACATACCATTATAATTATTCAGTGTACGGCGTACCTAATGCTATACAAAACGGTAGGCTGAGGGGAATCTATGTCACTAACCGTCACGTTTCGGACGATATATTGACGTCTACGGAATCTTGCCAGACATTCTGTTCCTAGTACATACCTACCAATAGTACTGTGGTTATACTATAATTAAATTTTGTGCGAAGCTTCGCTCGTAGAAATGTAGGTTTTGTAAATTTTCTATACATCGGGAACAGTGCTTATTCCTGGACGAATCTGTACGTGTATGCGAAATTTCATTATGTTCGACCGAGTAAGTCGTGAAAGCGTAACCATCAAACAAAGAAACTCATATTGTCTTTTATAATATTAGTTAGAATTTATTGGACGTCGATTGTTACCTACTTACTTACGTATTTCTATTGTATTCGGAGTAAACAATCTATACTAATATTATAAAGCTGAAGAGTTTGTTTATTGGTTGGTTGAACGCGCTAATCTCAGGAACTACTGGTTCGAATTGAAAAATATTTTAGTATTGGATAGCCCATTTATCGAGGAAGGCTATAGGCTATATAACATCAAGCTACGACCCACGGGGGCGGCGCAGTAATCATAAACGCGGGTGAAACCGCAGGCACATCTATAAACAATAAGTAGGTAATTAATCCCAATACAGCTGTCCGCTCTCATCCCGATTAATAGGTAGGTGCATACGTAGGCTATCAAAATTTTACAGTTCCATAATTATTATAATAAATCCAATTTATTCCAAATTCAAATATTATAATTCTGTAAGTATCTAACACTCGTCTGTTAGTTCATTGCTACGTTATTTCTCGGCGAATCGCTAAAACGAATTCCTGGAATTTTGTACTGTGATAGCTTGAACTATGAGCAAGGTAGGAGGTGTTTCTAAGGAAGGCTTCAAAGTTCGATAACGATTCAAAAGTAGATACCTAGGTACTTTCTTTTAAATCGTAAATAAGGTCACGGCCAACAGCAAGTATTAAAAAAATACATATCCTGGAGCAATGTACCGGGGTAGGCCGATACCTTAAAACGAAAAAGCTTTCAGATAGCAGTAACCATGGTCTCGATCGTAGGTACCTACAATCTGATAACTAGGTATAATACAGTAATATCTACTACTTAACTCCATGGCGAACCTACTTAACTGTATAATTTAAATAATTGAGAACTAATTTACCTATATGTATATTTAAGGTATTTAACCAATGATATTATAATTATACCTATATAATTATTATTTATATACCTACTAATAATCGATGAACAAACTAATTAACCCTAGAAAGATAACCTACGCCTCAAAGGCGCCTGCGATTGAATGAAGGTGCTCTCTCTTTCTAATGAGCGCGCATAGATAGCTATCCTTTTTTGTCAGCTCAGTCCGCGGAGCAGAGCGTCACGGGACGGCCGTTGTTTCGCGGTAAGTACCACAGTTTTACAGTTACTACTAGATGATGCGCTCCGGAGGCGCAAGGTTATCTTTTGTGTAACTTTTAGTAAAATAAATATTTGTTTATATTTGCATAAAATGTTTTAATAAAGTGTTTTTTTGTTTGTTTTAGCTTGAAATTGTTTACAGCATCATCATGACTAGCCGAAGAATGTTGTCTGATGATGCAATATGCAGATTAATGGCTGAAGATGAAGAAGACGAACATGGTGGGCATCAGACCAGTGACAGCGAGATGGAGGATCACCTAAGCGAAGATGATGTACAAAGCGACTATGAAGACGAGTTTATAGACGTTGCGGTGCCCGAAGAATTGGATGACACACAAAACGTAGAGAATATAACTCCGACTACATCTTCAGAGCTCGGTGAAAATTTGGAAACATCTCGTCGTGACCGCCGCATAATTGTTCCTGATCGCCGGACGATTCGAGGTAAGAACCAACATTGTTGGTCAACTATGAAGGGACAGAGTCGCGGAAGGACTTCTGCTATAAATATTATTCGCACTAATAGAGGTCCAACGCGTATGTGTCGAAACATATATGACCCACTATTATGTTTCAATTTATTTATCACCGATGAAATGGTCAATGAGATAGTGCGTTGGACGAATGTCGAGATCACCCTAAAACGTCGAGATAGTATGACAAAAGCTACTTTTAGAGATACTACCGTTACAGAAATCCATTCCTTGTTTGGTATACTTACCCTGAATGCAGCCATGAAGGATAATCACTTGTCTACCGATGAGATGTTCGACAGTAGTTATTCTGGTACTCGGTACGTGTCGGTGATGAGTAGAGATCGCTTCGATTTTTTGATTAGATGTTTACGATTTGACGATAAGTCTGTACGACCCCTGTTACGTAATGAAGACCCATTCATCCCCATAAGAAAGTTATGGGAATTATTTATAACTCAATGTAAAATAAATTATACACCAGGAGAGCACGTCACCATCGATGAACAGTTATTGGGGTTTCGAGGACGGTGCCCATTCCGCATGTACATCCCCAATAAACCAAGTAAATATGGATTAAAATTTCCTATGATGTGTGACAGTGGAACAAAATACATGGTAAATGCAATGCCATACATAGGGAGAGCCACGAACACGAATGGGTTGCCACAAGGAGAGTACTATGTAAAGGAGTTGTCCAGACCTTTGCATGGCACAAATCGCAACATCACCTGCGATAATTGGTTCACTTCGGTACCTCTCACGAAATCACTTCTTCAGGAACCGTATAAACTGACCCTTGTTGGCACCATACGGTCTAATAAACGTGAGATCCCAGAAGAACTAAAAAACACCCGATCCCGACCTGTAGGCACTTCTATGTATTGCTACGATGGATGTCTGACATTAGTGTCATACAAGCCGAAGCCTTCTAAGATGGTTTATCTATTGTCATCTTGTGACAAAGAAGGTGTTATAAACCAAACGACTGGTAAGCCTGAAATGATTATGTTTTATAATCAGACTAAAGGTGGGGTGGACACATTTGACCAAATGTGTTCCACAATGTCATGCTCAAGAAAAACTAATAGGTGGCCAATGACAGTTTTTTATGGCATACTGAACATGACGTTCATCAACTCGTATGTGATATATAGTCATAACATGCTCTCAAAAAATGAAAAGCCTCTAAATAGAAGAGAATATTTGAAAAAGCTAAGCACCCAATTATCCGAACCGTGGATGACGTCTAGACTTGAGGCGCCAACTTTGACAAAGCGTCTGCGAGACAGTATTACTAGTATAATTTCAAAACAGGCTGTACAGATCCCTACAGAGGATGAAGATGAACCTCCAAACAAGAAAAGGCGATATTGCACGTTTTGCTCGACTAAAAAAAAGAGAATGTCGAAGATGACTTGCGCCAAATGTAACAAAACTGTTTGCGGTGAACATAAAAAAGATATTTGCGTTGATTGCTTGTAAACCAAATTCTGAAGCAAATAATTATAGGCTAGACTGATTTTATCATAGTTGATTAGTATATAAAACATAATTTAACTAGTTTTCAATAAAATAGTTCCTATTATGTGATAACATGTGCCTATAAACATAAGACTGTTGATTTTTTTGTTTTTTTTTTATAGAGGGTTTTTTAGTTAAGTTTCTTTTCTAATATATATAAAAAATTAATTGAAACTGTCTTTTATTATTAGTTAATTAACCACACATTAAAGTTAATATGATAAATAAAACAATTGGTAAGTATTCAATGAAAAAATATCATTAATATTATCATGCGCCTCTGAGGCGTATGGTTATCTTTTATGTACTATAAAATAAGGTTATCTTTCTAGGGTTAATAACATAATTATAAATAACACTATACCAAAACTATACTATAACAATATTTCAAACTGTGCGGATACGCGCCAATTTGAAGTTTGCCTTTGCTAATGGAAAATAAATTATTGTTACAGGACAACATCACAACATTTGAATTGATTCCATATCTATCTCAGTCTATCAGATACATTCAAAAGCTGGTGAAAAGCGCTAGCGTTTCAATCATCATGCGTAACGACGCGTATGTTAGAGAGAGAACGAATGACATTTCTCAACAAAATTTCGAGAATTCACGCAGCACCTCAGGAATTCAATATTGTTCATATCTGATGACTTCTAAACAAAGATGACGCGATGTAAAGGACGTTTGCTATCCATATGGGCTTAACGGGTTTGCCATAAGTGTGAAAGAGACAAAAATATATTCCCAAAATATCACAATTTGTCATCTCACCTGCACTTTTGATATACCCATCAGCATTGTCGCAGTCAGCTGTTCAAACAGAGGTCTCATGTCTTTTTTTATCTCCAAACATGCTCTACATATTTTATCGAATTTCAAAGTCTGAAGTTTATTGACAATAGCATTCGCAGCCATGTTGGGCTGTACTACGAAGATGTTTTCGTCCTTGTTATACGATGAGATATTCACTACACAAATTATCACTTTACAAAAACCATCACTCAACAAATACACATCATTTTGGAGAGAAAGTTTAAACAAGTGTATAGCAATAAAAATATTACTAACAATAAAATTCAGCAGTGGTCGCTTACAAAACCAAATAAGAAAGAAAGACCACGACGATGGGTGGGGTGACGAAATTAGAGCGAGCGAGTCAGCTATCCCGGTTAACCTTCAAAAGTACGAGAGAGAGAGAGATAGATAATGGTTGAATATGTTCGATAAAGTTTACTACTACTTACTGCAGTTGAAATAAGCTTTATAACGTTACTATTATGGTTGATTTTAGGTTTGATCATTATTTAAATAAAATTGTTTTTTCGTCAAGGTAGAAAGGAACATGAACCATGAATGGAGTTAAAATACTTAATTGTAATAGGTATTGCACATTGTTTACTAATGTTTTTCAAGGTTTTGAGTGAAATATTGTCTATCTATCTTATTATGCTAGATAGTCATACTTACTAACATAAACCAAATTAGTTAAAGATCTATTGTACAGATAGATATATCTGTCTCTGTCTTACATACCAAACATGCCATGAGAAAGAAAAGGATATTTGTGTTAGCTTATATAGTTAGACGCCTTTACTTTAGATTTGTTTTTAAAGCTGATACTTTGTATTACACGATCATATTTAGGGATTATCACTCAATCAAATTATTCATTATTAAAATTACAAATATTTTAGTGTATAAATAAAATCGACTAAGTCACAAGACAGTTTACACACTAAATAACAAATATATATAGATATTGTTTATAGCAACTATAGATACGGCTCCTCCACTGGCATTAATTTCTATGTTTGAGCATGATGTTTCAGCTGTTTCACTCACTCACAGTCTAATATGAATCTTTTCTTTCACTTATCCAGCCAGGATCACCATAACAGTATTGAATTATATCTGTCTGTCAAATGTCAAATATAGTCAGGATAAATGTCATCACAATTTGTTTCGAATGGATTTATAGAGTGATATTTATGATAACAAATAAGCAAAAGAAAACATAAAGCCGTGACCTTTTTGATATTCCAATAAGTTGTATGAAGAATGTCTGCAATAACGGGTTCGTCATGGGAAGGTGTGTATATCTTCATATCATTGTGCACCGGTACACTTAGTTAAGATTTGTGACGTTGCACTGTTTAACTTCAAAATGAAAATCATAATATTTCGTGTAATTACTTCAATTATAATCACTTAGAAATCCTTAGAAGCTAACTTAAAATTCCATTACATTTGTCCTAGAAATCTAATGCAGAACGTAATTTTTTACATTATTGTATCAGATAATTCTAGATAATATAAATATAATTATGATCTTACGGGAATGCATACTGAGATAAAAAATCCTGTGTGAATACAGGACTTCTTTCGAATGAGTCAGATATTTTAATATTTATATAATTTTCTGATTAGAGGATTTTAGAGTGAAACAAGAGAAGCCTAAGAAGAAAGTAAAAATACCTTACCTTACAAATTTTACATAGCCCTATTTTCTAGATCCATAGATTTGAGATTCCTATGATATTTTATTTCAGTCAAAATAAGAGAATAACTGTATTGTTAATTCTGGTACAATAATAATTAATAAAAAAAGCAGTGAGTGCATCAAGGGTGTATGTGTACATGCAAGGAGTAGAACACTTTTTCTGAATTTATTTTCTCTCTCCCCTTCTCTTATCTCTGCTCTCACTCTGTGTACCTTTCTGTCTTCCCTGCTGGACTGCAGCAATTTTGCTTCATCTCAAACTCCATCATATTTTAAAACACAAAACGGGACTTCATAAATGGTCATCATGGTCACATGATGACTATTTACAGTAGTTTGAGATCTTAAAAGTTACTTGATCTTTAAGAGCATAATAACAACAAAACTATGCCTATTATCCTTTCACCTGGTGAGTTGCACAGCACAGCAGTGGCCAGACACAATAGGTTTTTAATTATATCTGGTATTCTAAGACTTGGAGACTTACAGGTTTTGAGATTTAATTATCACATTAGACATAAGACACGCAGATTTAATTATTACATACATTTTATCCACAGTCTAATTGCTTGACTATCTTAAACTTCAACATGAAAAGATAACCCTTTTTGATAACTTTATCTAATGCATAAATATGTGGATTGGCATATTTTCTTTACGAAAATTGTCAAAGTGTTAAATATTTTCACCAGATAGTAGTTATAATCTGCCCTAAGATACATAAATATATCACTATTTTTATATGTATACTGTTTGGCATTTATACTATAACTGTATAAAAATATATTACGTATTTTTACTTTGCAGAGTTAAGAAAGCAAGCACGTCTTCTAGAGAACGACATAGATGTAAAGTTAGTAGGATTCAGCAAGTTAGGGGTGAGCTCAGCCACTTCCGGACTCAGCTCGGAAAGTGTGCCGCTCATCAACAGTGATGATATGTTCGACACCATGTCTATGGAGCTACAACAGTTACTTAACAAGGTAATGTTTAATGTTGTTCAAGAAGGGCAAAAGGTTTTTATAGGATTGGCAATTTGCAAGTTGTACCAATGTTATTGCAAATGCTTAGGCTATGTATTGTAGGATACAAATAGCATGCTTCTATGTGTACCCAGCTGTATAGTATAAAAAAGCAGCCCTACAATAATACCTTGGTGCCTGTTGTGTTTAGGCTAGCCACAGACCTATTCAAGAGTCAATTAAACTGTCTGTAACTGTTGTTTACTTATTTACATGATCTTAGACAGCTGCACTGTCGTATCGGCGACGTAAAATCATTGCCGCAGTTTAACTCTTAGAATGGAACAAATAGAGATACTTTTGCATTTATACTTTGACTAGCTGACCCGCGCATCCTCATCTGCGTTATGTAAGAGTATTTGCCCCGTTTTTGCATTGGTCGTAGCGTGATGTTATATAGGCCTTCCTCGATAAACGGGCTTTCCAACACTAAAATAATTCTTCAATTCGAAACAGTAATTCCTGAGATTAGCGCGTTCAACCATACAAATAAACAAACTCTTTAGCTTTATAATATTAGTATACATTCCTTCATACTTTAATTTTTCATCTAAATCTTAGACATAATGAATTGTTATTTTTTTCAGTTGTCAACAATTAACGATAAAATGGCGGACTTGGCACCGAGCGGCACAGCCACAATGCACACTATCAAGAGACACAGAGAAATACTTATGGTGAGCACACAATTATTCATATAAAATTTCTAAACAATGCAACATTATAAGTTTCTATATTTTACTCGCGGTTTCGCTCTAGTTGTCAAATCCATTCCTATCCGACAGACACCGGTTATTGCGCCGCGATGAAAAGCAGGTTGTTACTATTAACTATAACCATCTGTTTTGCACTTTGTCAGATTTTGTGTAATGCTTAAAAGTGATTGCTGCGGATGAGATGTCGGGTTCGATTCTCGGGTGAGGCAAAGAGTTGTCCTGTCAAAGAATTCACAGCAGCAATGGAGTCTGAAACTGAACGGCAACGTTTCCGCTGTCTGTATTTCTTTTTTATGACCCTCCCTCCCGCATTAGCAATACTTCTTGTGTCTGGGGACTTTACAAACATTCAAATAACGGACACAAAGGATAACCAGACTCGGAACAATCATTTGTGTATCACACAAATTTTTGTTTCGTGTGTGACTCGAATCCACAGCATTGGTCGCTACTACTGCAACGAGTACTACTACAGTGGCGAGGTGACTACTTATATCACTACGCCAGCCGTGGTCTTTAAACAATTACGCCATATGCATATGCGCAGTCGAAAAAAAAATACGTTGACTAGAATACATGTACCGTCATCCCTCGCGCCCAAACACATGCCTTAAGCCCGCCACACACATGCAGCGAAGTCGGGACGATACCGGTGTCGACATTTTTGTATTTTTCGAATACATGAACGCCACCGCAGCGGTACCGGTGGCGATTTTGTTTCGAAAAATACAAAAATTACCCACCACCAATTACATACCACCGGTATCAGTCTCTGCTGTCTGTATGTGAGTTGTTTTAAGGCTTATTCGCCACTGTATGTAGGTATAATGCAGTATGTGTGCTCGCCGCCCGCAGGACTACCAGCAAGAGTTCTCGAAGACGTCGGCGCGCGTGAGCGCGCGGCGCGAGCGCGAGGAGCTGCTGCGCGGCGGCTCTCCGCCGCCCGCCGCCACCGTCGGCCTCAGCCGCCGCGACCAGTACGCCAAGGAGGCCAACCATCTGCACAGGTTACTACTACCTTCCACTACATTTCTCTAATATTATTACTAACCATTTGGTTGAGTGCTAAATTACTGAAATTGTTCTTAACTTAACCAACTAAGCACTAGTGCACGTTGGTACAATGTGTGGAATTCGAACCACGATCTCTCGATGGAAAATGGCAGATATATTGTTTATTTATTTATTTGCATTAGTCATTAGTCATTACCCATAAAACAGTTATATTGTCTCGAGATTCCATTTTTGACTTAAACATTGTGATGTATTGCCATCATCGTCCCAATCCACCACTTTTACTATCGGACTCAACTATCTGTCACCATGAGGCGGCGCGACATAATTTTAACATGCATATATACCTACAAAACTACATATTGGTGTCATTAGACTAGTCAAATCAGTCCGCCACAAGCATGTGATACCACACCATAAAATTATATTCCATTACATTAATTATATTAAAAAACTAGATTTGTTCGCGTCCGCGTCAATCTAGATTTTGTCAATGAGTTCTATCCCTCGGGCACGGTATTTTGTTCTATATGGAAGGTACCCTATGTCCTCTATACCCCTGACAAAGTGTATGCGACATTTCATGATGATCGGTCGAGAAGTTGAGGCGTAAAAGCGTAACAAACAAACACATACACATTTGCATTCATAATATTAGTTAGGATATCATCACATACCTAAAATGACCTAGGGCTTACTAAAAGTGTAATATTTCAGTTCGCATATTCTGGTGGACGAGCAGATCAACATAGCGATGGAGGCGCGCGACCACCTCTCGTCGCAGCGACAAACCTTCAAGCGCATGCAGACCACCTTCAACAATATCACTAACAGGTAACGCTCATACTGCCCAATGTCGATAATTTAAAATATATTTAACGCAAGAAAAAGTTAATCTAATCATTAACTCTAAAGCGTTTATATTCGTTTTCAATAAACATAGTTATGTTACACGTTATCAATATGAAAAAGAAAAACATTTGTTCCTTCGTTTTGTAGATACATATAGCATTAACTGTGAACGAGTGACGGGCATTTATTTCCCAACCTATTCGAAATAAAATCTTGAAATCCCAATCCAAATTATTATTATATTATATATCCCTTTTGTCTGGTTGGAAACGCGCGAGTCGTACTTTGTTATCGCAAGCGATCTTACGCTACTCTTACAACTTTACACAAGGCGGCTCGTACACTTTTGTGTGTTCTATTGACTATGCAGTGATTCCTAAAGTGAGTTCCGTAGAAAAGTCACCAGGGTTCCACGAAATTATTTATATTTGGCTGTTAAATAATACCACAATTTTCAATACCACAATTTTCAGTCAACTTTGCTCCCATTTGTCTCAATGTATCGTTGTGGAACAGGTTTTTTAGCTTATACTTATTTATACAAATAACAAATTCAGGT
This sequence comes from Catocala nupta, assembly GCA_963675205.1. NCBI lineage: Eukaryota > Metazoa > Arthropoda > Insecta > Lepidoptera > Erebidae > Catocala > Catocala nupta. The sequence goes on from OY776098.1 coordinate 16,361,050, forward strand.
CGAGCTAGGATGCTTCCCCGGACATGCGCATACAATAGAAGACATAATACTGAACTATAAAGCAATTTTTGATAAAACAGTAAAACAATTTCATTCTTCACAATAAAAGTTAAAGTAAAGAATGAAAGTGTTTTACTAGCTTTTGCGCGCGTCTCCGCCTATGCTACCTACATAAAAAGCAGCATATGTCCTTCCCCAGGTTTTAAACTATCTTTTTACCAAATTTTATCTAAATCGCGACGGAGAGGTTATGTCGGACTCACCGGGGAAAGATGGTGAGTGACATCCCGGTAATACCGACTAAACCTACCACGGTGTTCCTCGACATAACCGCAATCGGCGGGGCCGCGCGAATCGCTTTCACATGCAATCGCGACCCCGCCGAGGTTTCGGCTCGCCGTATGAAACGGCAGGCCACTACACAAATAGACAACCACTAATTTTACTGTTCCCCTGAGGGCGGACACACGATACAAAGGCGCGCGTGGGAACACGCACGCAGCCTCTAGGACCTGGTGCTGATCGGGTGGCGTGCAGGCCCACGAAGCCCACCACCCCCAGGTCAAACCTCAGGGTGGCTGGAGGTCGTCTCGCGCCCTCCGGCGCCCGGCTCTGCGGCTGGGGAGAGGGTTTAAGAGTTCGCTCCGCCACCTCATTGATCGAAATCAATTCCTCACAGAAGGAGGCGATGGCGTTCCACGACCTCTCACTCCGGACCATAGACTGAACTACGGCCGGAAGCGAGAGGGCAACCAATCCGACTGCCGCGATTAACTCATGGCGCTGCGATGCCCAGGCGGGGCAATCCGCCAAAGTGTGCAGCGCCGTGTCCACAATAACGTCGCGGCAGTCGCCGCAGTGGTGACAACCGGGCGTCTCTTGCCGGCCTATGCGACACAGGAACTGGCCAAAACAACCATAGCCAGTCATTACCTGTGTCAGCCGGAAGATGAGGGCGCCATGCCGCCTCTCCAGCCATTCCTCAAACACGGGACTTACCGCCACAATCATGGCGTGCCCGGCACTAGGGTGCACAAGTCGCTCCTTCCACTTCTCCACTAGGACCTCGGATCCGGACTTCGGATCCGGATCGGACTCGGACCTTGCCGCCTCGACAGCGGGAAGAACAGGTCCTTCGCCCCGAGCTAGCGCCTCCTGGCGCCAACGATAAAGCGACGCCAGGAGCGCCGCTTCCTGGTCCCATGGCATCGATCCGGCGAGGAGGTTCGCAGCCTCGAATGAGATCTTGCGGTAACCTTTAATCAACCTGACGGCCATGGCGCGCTGTGGCGCACGAAGCGCCGAAATGTTTCGAGCCGTCAGGTTGTCTGCCCAAACTGGGGACCCATAGAGGGACTACACGACTCCCTCGTAGAGCCTCCGGCAGGAGGTGTTTGGCCCCCCAAGGTTAGGCCGCAGGCGCGAGAGCGCGCCTGCAGCGCCCCGAAGAATGGGGGCCAAACGACGAAAATGGGCTGTAAAGTCCCATCGGCTGTCGAGCAAGAGACCTAAATACTTTAGGGTTGACTCGACGCCGATGCGGACCCCTCCTACCATGATATGGGCCCCTGGAGGTGGCCGGTTCCGAGGGCCGTGAAAACAAACGGCCTCGGATTTAGACAGGGCCACCTCGAGGCCCAACCGCCGGATACGATTAACGACTTGACGACTTGTGCGACCGCAACGGTCGCCAGTATGGACGCCGCCCGGTGCGACTTACCCTTCGCCGTGAACTCAAATTACAGCTAGTTGAACCATTTGGAAACATATTCTAATTATTTCAACTTGAACAATATGTTTAGAAAGTTGAACTACATAATATTCTCTTCTGTTTACGCGAATGTTATTCATTGAAATTAATCTACTATATACGGATTTACAACAAACAAAGCGATTAAATCCGTATATAGCAGTTTAATTTGAAAGTTGAACTAATTGGAATATTTTTTCAGTTAGTTCAACTAGTTGAAATTTGAGTTGAACTTAATGGAATAGAGCCGCCTAATATTAGGTGATGTAGTGGTCAAACGAAAACCTTTTTAGATATAAAAATATAAGCTGTTATGGCATTGTATAAAAACAATACTATAATAATTATAATATTAGCCCTGTTTATAATGGGCACGGGACTCCTCAGAGTGAGAACGGTTAGGTCTTAGTCCATCACGCTGGCTTAGTGCGGGTTGGCAGACTTCACATATCTTCGAGAACATTATGGAGAACTCTCAGACACGCAGGTATCCTCACGATGTTTTCCTTCGCCGTTAAAGCAGACAATAATTTACTATTTAACATTAATATTCGAGGTTAAAGTATGAAATTGCTGATATGTACTGAAAAAATTAATCTTTTCTAAGATGTACCATATTTATTTAATCGTAATATTTACTCTCATTATCTATACATTGCTGCCATCTAAACAGAAGTTCATTTATGCCTTTACGATAAAACTTCGGGGATCTGGATTCGACAAACTGTGTGAAGGCATTTTGTACTGCCTCCTGGGAAGAAAATTTTTATCACGTAGAAAATTGTCCAAATCACGATAAAAACGGTAGTCCGTTAAAGCAAGGTCTGGCGAGTACGGAGGATAACGTATGGTTTCTAACTGCAGCTCCTGTAGAGTTGCAACGGTATCTCGTGCAGTGTGAGCTCTTGCGTTATTATGGAGCAATAATAGTGAAGATCGATTCACGAGTCGGAGCTGTTTCACTGCCCGTTTCGCCATCATTGTTTGAAGTTAGGCACAGTAAACATCTGCTGTTTATGCTTGACTAGACCTGAGAAAGGTATACTGAATAACACCATGAAGAGACCACCAAACAGTTACCATTACCTTTTTATTGGTAAGCTTTGCTGGGCACTGTTGCGGCGTTTCACATGGGGTCAGCCATCGCATTTTTTGCTTACGGTTATCGTAAAGAATCCACTTTTCGTCACATGTCACAATTCGATCCAATATTCCTTCATATCTGTACCGATTCAACAAGGCAACACAAATTTTAACACGCATTTCTTTCTGCAGATCAGTCAAATCATGAGGCATTTTTCTTTATCTTATTGATTTGATATAAATGATCCAATATTGTAGGTAGGGTAACGTTAAACGATGCCGTTAATTCCTGGATATTCTGACTCGGATCGGCTTCCACCATTTCCTTCAATTCAGCGTTATTCAACTGTGTGGGCGGTCTTCCACGTGGGTCGTTCTTCAAGTCGAAGTTTCCATTACGAAAGCGTTTAAACCAAAAACGCACGGTGCATTCATTAGCAGTCTCCTCTCCAAACGCAGCGTTGATATTGCGAGCCGTTTTTACCGCGTTAGTACCGCGTCGGCACTCGTATTCAAAAATGACTCGGATTTTGAAGTATCCATTTTCCGTCCAAGCTGAATAAAAAAACAATTGAAAGTCGAAAATCGAACGTAGCACATTTTTCAAAAGAAGATTCTTATTGATAGGTATCATGTGAAAAAAGTTTCACTCGAAAAGGAGACGGGCGGAGTCCCTTAGTTCGTCAGGCCCATCGCGGACAAGAGTGAAAATGTAATCAAATTACTGCTAAAAACATACAAATGATATATGTAAAAAAAAAGTATATTAATGGTGGTATTAAAGAGATATTTGGGTTTATATGTATAATTCTAGGTTATAATAATGACACCATTTTGTAGGTACGAAAATTGTAGGTACATATTTGTTTATGGTTTATATAATTATAATAAGTAAATCATATATATTTTATAGATAAAAATATTTTAGGTATAAATAGTATATATCTTAAACATAGATTTTTCTGTTTACAGTAATTAAAAATCAATAAAAATAAGTACCTTTTTTCTGTATACATTTAACTTCTGCCCGTTGTTTTTTGAGGGCCGAAATTCGCCGATGTCCTTTCACACCATGAAGGTTTTATGTCACTTCAAAGTATCTATTACTATATAACGGCAACTTCATACTTTAACCCCTATTACATAATTGAAAACTTAATTGTCTTTGGCCGCCGCTGCGACTTAATAGGTGTACTATGCATACCTATAACTTCGAAAAGTTGGAGATCCATGCCTTGGGATCGAAGTCGAAACCTCTACGTGGCAGTCCGACGGTCTGCCACTAGGCTATCGCTGCTGATAGTATTAATGGTAAAATACATAATAATATGTTGTTATATTGTCAGATTCCCGATGCTGAACAGTCTAATCTACCGGATCAACGCGCGCAAGCGCCGCGACTCGCTCATCATTGGACTCGTGGTCGCCGTCTGCACATTCCTGCTGCTCTTATACGCGTTCCACTAACAGACTGTACGTGCGTGTTCTGTGAATCATCCAGAATATCTCTAGTATGAAAGAAATGGGATTGGTCGAATAATCAGTATACACTGTCCAATCTTGTGTCAATATATTATATTATCACATGTTAAGCTGTCCGGAACGTGATCAAGGTTAATTATGTGTGCCTTTTATTAAAAGCCAAATAAAGCTGCTCACTGGAATAGACTTATGGCCAGTTTCAACATCCGAAAACTTCGTTATATCTACGGAATATTATTTTTTTAAATATATTCTATGTAAAATATGTTAAAATTCAAACTGTCTGTAGCTAAAATGACCGGTTTCTTGAATATAGACACCTTAATGTTTACTTCGTATCATTTTACATCAACGCTGTGTCTCACGGTATGAAGGGATCCGTCGTGAGCTTTACTAAGTTCGACAGATTTGTATAAATGTAAAACATAATATATATTTTAACTGTTATGATATAATTATGACTTTTCAGTAACAACTGCATGAATGTCGTCTTTTTAAGCGTCTTGCATGGTCGAAAATGTGTCAAATCTAATATAAAGTAAAAGACTTCAAAATTCAATCTACAAGGTCACGTAACTTATCGACCAACCATTTTATAACGCTGAAGCTTAGGCCGACGAACGAGTGACTTATTCAATAACAATTGTAATTCAGCTTTATTACTTTATAAAATATGCTGTTGTAAACAATGACTGATGTAGGCTCAGAGCCGCTGAGCTATGTTGAGACAAAATGCAAAAGTCAAGTACTTACCAATTGTTATAGAATTATTTGCTCTCTGACTCTAACATACCTTTTTAAATAATTGAACACCTAACATATCTATTCAGTGGTGATTATTCAAATAAATAATTCGTGTTAAATTGGTGTTTAGTGTAAAACACGAAAGATTATTGCTAATATTCCCTATTGACGTTGCAATGCTTGTAGTCTCCTTTTGTTGGCTTGTTATTTTATTTTACGTTATAAATTTAGAATACAGTCTTCTTTCCAAAGACAGTTGACAGATTGACGTGTGATTGGGGCATGATGCGATTTAGTTAAGTCTTCGTTTATGATGTGGCTTTCTATGAGTCTGGCGATAACAGGCAGGGTGACAGGGTTAAAATAACTGATTCTTATTAGTCCATCACTGATAAGCAAAAAATATTGGATGCCTATTTTTTTTTAACAAATCAATATTAAAATTAACTAACGCATTAGAGTTCAGAAATTTTGTACTTACAGGTGACATAACACAAAATTTCAACACTTCGTTGTTATTATATTAATTCATGGGATATTTTGATAGCAAGGTTGTTAACGCCACAGACAAGAGCCGTGGTATGGCATACATGTTAAACGGATCGGACACATACCTCTAACTGAGAGTGAACTATTTTGTGAAATAAACAAATAGTAATAAATAAAACGGCTGTTTTGTTAGTTCGTGCTTGTTGCTGGACTCATTTCGGTCATTTTAAAGCATTTTAATATTCCTTATTAAGTTAAACTAAGTTATTGTTTCATGATTTGATGATGTACATTGTCAAGTGCGGAATAGTTGGTTCGATTCCATAATTATGTGAGTTTAGATAATATATAAATGTGAAAATGTCCCTCTTTTACCCTCTAGCACCAAACTACTCTAACAATTTCATATTTAATATGTATAGTGATGAATATGTCTATTATCATAGGCCTAACATAAATTATGTAATATAGATATATGTAAATATTTATTCTACATGTAACTATTGTATCGAAATAAAACAACATTATTTTGAATTATCTTTTATTACTTAATCTATTTTACGCGTACAGATTAAGATGACCTGCCATGAATGTCTATTTTAAGTCGCCATACGACTAAAAATAGGCATTGGGAATACCGTCGCTCGATACAATATAGAAAGACTACTTACGCACTAGAAAAATTCTAGATCACAGAAAGACATTGAAAACCAACGAACACCTAGACTAGACACACTTATTTGTACCGCAAATGTTTGCTGCGTGTGATCGAACCCTTAATATGAACGGCAATGTGACCATTTCAAATAATCGGTAGCCTTCTCTAGCCTTACCTAATTAGTATACAAATAAATAGCTAATATCTGTATTATCTTACGCGCAGTGATCGTATAATGACTTTGTCCTAAAACAACTTTTTTCATAAAAGTAGGATAAAATATTTCACTCTGATGGCAATCGGTTGCTGGAATCTATGAACGCTTACAACACCAGAGGTAATAGTCGCTGGTTGTTCCACCGTGGAGAGAAATAGCTATGCAGCCAGCGCAAGAGTCAAATTTTCCCGTTAGTAGCACACCTCTTCCTTAAACAGCTTGGGAACTTCTCACACAGTCATCGCGAGCACATAACGGAAAGCTTTTTCCTGTGGGTTTTATTAGAGTGGAGCAATATCACTGTAGCTGGCATCAATTTGGAATAATAATAGAGATGTGGCCTTGTGTTAAAGTATCAAGCCGCTCTTGATCGACTACAACTGAACACAATTAGGCAAAGGAGATTGTTCTTATTTGCCCCAAGACCAACAAGCATTTAATATAGATAAAAAATATTATTGTATTTTAATATACTTATTACCGCTTTACATAACAAACGGACACTGCGTTCCTTATTAAAAGTACCGGCACAAAGAACGTCGATGATGCCGCCATCTTCGACAATTTAGACACCGATTACATGTTGGTTAGGTATTGTCCATTCTTCATTTTATATCGACTCGATTTGTAATACTGTGATAGTACATATTTCATATTTATTTAGTTTAATTATAATTATTAATAACTCTTTCTATCTAAGAAAACTAATAGATATTTAGGTACAACAATAAGATGGCAGTGTGATATCCTGGTATAAATAAATTTGAAAAATAAATAAAAATATTTTTAATATAGCCGTATTTTATTTTTACCGAATTCCGTATATCGATATGTAATATAAAGAAAACAAACGAGATGCCCAGCCTAACCTATTTAAATCAAAATTACACCTATGCATACCTACATATTCTTAACATCAACTTTAGTTGATATGCACCTACGTAAATATTTTACAGAACCTCCATGCTTATCTAGTCACATACTTAGCTACAGACAGTTATTTAATCGCAGTAATTATATTAGTGAAAAACAATGTTTTTAGCACGATGGTAATATTCAACTAATCAGTCAATTCAGCACACTGCAGTCCACTGCTAGACATAGGCCTCCCATTCTTTTGGTAGGATTATTTCTAAGCAATTGGTCAGTCAACAATAATAAAGCATACTACAATTTGTCAAGTGCGCGCCGGCATGCCCGCGTCGCTTAAGATAAATTGCTGATGTGTCCGTCATAAAATGTTGCTTTCGTGAGCTTATTGGAGTATTAAAGAACACGTAGGTACTTAAATAATTTTTCTTCGCAGTTGGTTCTGGGGCAAACGATGTATGGACGAGGAACAATCTCCTTTGCTGTAGGTATGCATATTTAAATATATACTTAAAACATTAAAATCAATTGGTAAAATATAACGGCGATTAACACTTAAAACTACTTTTTTACTAATGAGATCTAATTTATTTAGGTCTATACTAACAATTTGTGATTATAGATATTGTTTATCATCATAAAAATATTGACTATAAAAGCCAATACGAGGAAACCGTAACAAGCGGATTTGGATATTATTATCACGGTTGACATTTTTGGCAAAGACCAAGTACCTACATCCGAGATTTTAGTAGTTATTTGTTCTACATTTTGTAGACATAATTACATAATTTCACTAAGTCCTACAGCATGTGTAAAAGAAAATATAACAAGTGGCCATAAATAGTTATAACAAGACGTCCTACAATAATTTTTTTAAATTTATTTCATGATACTTACAAGTTCGGTCCATTAATGTATGAAATTCAAATGTACACATATACTTGATTAATGTTATGATAAGATTATAAATAATTAATTATTTTAAATTACCGGTGTAATAGCTATATGCTATGGAAATATTTTTTATTTACATGTGTGTGTGATGTTTAAACATTTTTATAAACGCATTTTAGTACCTTGACTAATGTTAAAACACGTAAACCTTAAGTCTACTTAAGTGTAATATAATAATAAAACAAACCAAGTACCTAATTAATTTAGGTAACTTCACTAAAATTTACCTGTTCTGAACTTACCGGTTGTTTCTTAATAGACATATATAAAAATATTTAATAATTACAATATATACAAAACAAATAGTCTGCCTGAATCCTAAACTGTTTCTTTCCATAATTTCTTAAGCCTGCAATACATGTTGGCCAAGCGTAGGCCAACGCGAGCGAAGGCAATCTAATACAAGGCAAGTACCACCGTCTAGAAGTTCGGCAAGTTTGAAGAAAACCAATGCAAACGGCTAATGTAGACGAGCTTTGTGGAGCTGTCCACAAGTTGGGCGCTGTCAGTCTTATTGAGCATTGAAACAATATGGACGTCGTAAAAGTTATGGCAGCTGCTGGTATTTATTTAATTATGGCATTCCAATGACATATTCACGATGAATGAGCGCATATGATTATTATATCAGTGTATACCGTAGTATACATGTAAAAAAAAAAAAAATTTGTACGTCTGACAGCGATAGACGCTAAGCGCGTAATGGCCGTCAGACCAACATGTAGACGCTATTGGCCGAGCGCAGGCTGATTTGTGCAGAAAAACCGACACCGCTGCGAAGTGAAACGAGTGGTCGCGAGCGACTGCAAGTTGTTACAAACTACGCCAATTGAGCTCTATACACGTTGGCGCTTGCACTCACTCGGCCAGCTAGGCTTGTGATACCAAGCAAATACACAGACTATACGTTGGCATTGGCTATCACTCGGCAACGTTGGGCCAACGTGTATTGCTGACTTTAGATTATGAGTGCTGAATGCTTAGCACCCTACCTTGTTTGTTCCATCTTGCTCTCACACATGCATAGTGTTAACTGAAAAAGAGAGCAACAAGTACTTATTGCTCAACTATAAAGTACCTAACAACAAAGAAATATTAGATTCCTTAACTTGTCAAGTCTTAGAAAACAAGACAAAATTAAAAACCTAATGTGTCTTGCCGCTGGTGTGCCGCGGCAACGAAATAGGTTAATAAACAACCAAAGTTTCTTTCCCATCAGAACTTTCTTCATCTTGTTCACTTTCTTTCTTTATAATATTTTCTTTCTGGTGAACATTTTCCTTATGTAGTCTGAGCGTGATCCGCTGTGAGAAGCTCTTGTCGCAGACATCGCACGAGTAAGGTCGTTCACCCGTGTGCGTCCTGATGTGTTTCTCCAAGTCACCCTTAGCTGCAAACTTCTTCCTGCACGCCTCTATCGGACACGGGATGTGCTTGTTGTGCAGTCGCTGATGACAGTACACCTTCTTCCACGATGGAAAAGTCTTTGGACACCACTGGAAATAAACCATGTGATACGTCGTAATGAATGGTGCAAATTAATTTTAACTTACTTTGTAAATTGGTATAGAAAACTATCAAGTAGAAATACATTGTAACCTAAATCTCTCGACGACTCGATTGGCGTGGATCAGTTGACACGGCTCTAATACAATTCATCATTGATTGACGGTCTATTGTGGCATCTTCTTTAAAGTAATCACCACATATGGACAATTTTATTCTTGATCTATCAATCATCACCAACTTTATCTCATTTTATTCTGATCAATCTCTATTACCACACCAACCAACTTTACATTTACATATTCTTACATTTATTAAATGAGCAGAGTGAGCAGATGTATACATTCAATGACTTACAAATTCAGCCACTAAATACATCATATATAAATAATCATCAATGACTTTCACTCACCGCACAAGTATAAGTAATCTCTACCTCCTTTTCATTGTTGATTGAGTATCTTTTTGATATCCCATATTTGGTACCTTCTATATATGTGTAGTTTTTTATTGGGGAAGGCTGTATATAGGAGATGGAGAAAATAATATGTATCATTAACTGGTCTCATATTATATGCATAAATTCATACTTTATCAAAAATATAATATTCACCTTACCATGGATTTAGATGATTTAAACAAGTCCTTTCTTACAGCAATCTTCTTCAGTAGTTCATCCTAGCAGACAAAAAAATTAAACTTCAAGGTTTAAATTTAGAAAATGATTGAGTAGATAGAAAATAATAATCATAGAAAATAAATAAAAGAGAAGGTAATTATGCTATTATTTAAGGACACCCAAAAGAATATAAAAATGGTCTATTCCGAGCTAATTTCTTAAAATGTATTGTTTACATATGTTTTTGGCCTGTAGTGTTTATTTTTCTTTAACACTGTCATACCCGTGTAGATGTATGCTTATGGTTGTTGTGAGTTAAATATTTAAATAACATTACAGAGTAGTGTAGAACAGAAACACATCTAGTATAATACTACTATGTGACAAGTATAACAATAAAATATTTAAATTAAGGTAGTGACTCCATTTCCATAAAAACCTCTTAAACATATCAGATGATAGATCCTTAGTTCCCAAAGAGGTCCAAGTGGACCGCCAGGGGTCCACAAGAGACTCGACAGAGGTCTACGTTCACGTGACCAAAAAATGGGGTTCACAATTCATAAGTGGGGGCCACCAACATTTATTTGCTTTCGATAGTGAAGAACTAAAATGTTGACTTTATCTATCACTGTAGGCAGATAGGTAATATTTTAAGAAGCTCAGCTACTGTTACTTGTTTAAATGTCAGTCGATGGATATTGAGGAATACCACTACATACGAAGACCCGAGAATTTTCCGAATACACCGATTTTACTTGGCGGATTAAATTTCTAGCTGTGAGGAGTCCACCGGATCCAGCAAAATTTTGAAAGTGGTCTATGACAAAAAAGGTCTGGGAACCTCTGTGATAGATCAATAACTAGTTGTCAATCAGTATCAGTACACTTCAGTTGTCTTAGAATTAGAAAGGATAATCAGAGTGAGGCATAAATTGTACCTTCAACTTTGCTAGTACATACATTTTCAGCAGAACTTGATCTTTGTCTTTTTCCTATTATTCTTTCATTATCATCTTCCTCATCAGTTTTGTCCTTGTCTTCTGCACATGAACCGTCAGCATCAACACTGCCATCTTTCTCATTACTTGTGCATGTCTGTAAAGTTCGCAGGTTTAAACTGTTATTTACAGTAAACTGTTATTCAGATGTTAGATCTGTTAATCAATAGCTAACTAAATAACAATTATGTTTATATACCTCATCAATTTGTAAAGCAGAATCATCATCTTCAAATAGCACTTTCAATCGTGATTCATTAGCAGCAGCTAATAATCTTAACTGTTTTGCGTTTGTAACAATTTCCAAGCATTTGGTGCATATTTTCCGGGGCCAGTTATGTGATACAATGACCTAAAATTTTAAAATCATTAACTTCCTTTCATTAACTTTGACATTGGTAGTTGTAAAACTAATTTAATAATAAAGTTATTTTACACACTTGAACTCCAGTGCATAAATAAATATCTTGCACTAAATCCATTTTTTTAAACAAGTCATATACCCCTCTATTCTCGAGGCAAAGCCTACATAGCTCAGAATATAAACTAGCATTATCAAAATCCATTTTATTTAAACTACTACTACTTCTACACAAACAAATAACAAGTTTAACAAAATATTATTAAATTGTACATGTGCGAATTTCTCTTAGTGCCAATTTACTATGCTAAAAAGTAAAACAAATTAGTCCCTGAAACGTGACCAAATGACAGCATATAATGTTGCCACATTCTGAAATCATACATTTAGGCGATTTTCAAACTAGTTGGCGTTTGAAATCTTGGATTATGTATCTGTCAAAATCATAGAGTAGACTTTGTAATGTTGCCATTACAAAGTCTACTCTATGATTTCACCGCCATTTTGCAATGGCGGTGAATTTAAAATAGTCTGAATATTTTGCGGGCTATTGAAACTATGTAGCATGTACATTTCTTATGTAACGATTTAAGTGTGTGAGAAAACATTTATACTCAACATTTATAGGGATTTAAGTTTTTAACAGAAGCAGTTTGTAATTGTTATAATTTTGTTAATTATTGTGCAACAGGTTATTGTGTAAATAATGGTAGTTCGGTGACCGTTTTGATTATTGGTAAGTCAGAATATTCATTATTTCAATAACATTTAGAAATGTAAAGTATTTAAGTTTCCGTGATATTCAACAGTAAAAATAAGAATCATGCGTTCTCAACCGTTACTTTTAGCGCCGTTATATATAACAAGTAAAACATATATAAAAAGAAAATTTATCTAATTAATTAGTTGCCAGCTAAATAAGAACCTACACTATAGCCTATTCGCGCCTGGTATAAAAGGGCAGACAATGCGCTGCTAAATGTTTTGAGAAATAGTATCCTTGGAAACTAACGAGGACACATATATTAGGTACCTACATATTCTTGGAAAGGCAGTAGGTACGCGCTTAAAAATCAATTTAGATAGAATTTCGGGAAAATATATCATTTAAAGCAAATAATTAGCATCTTAAAATTTCTTATCATGTGGGATCCGAATAAAAGGTTGTATCCTCCGAGCAAACTCCTGGCATAATGACATAAGGTAAGTAATTCTTATATGAGGTGTTGTCAAAATATATCAATGTGCACAATCGTGCTATTTATACTCATTTCAATTTATAAAATAAATTTAATGAACATAAATACGTAGGTGGATATGTTGTTGTAAAATAAAAGAGTGGTCGTGAGTTTCTTGAAGCTATGTATCCATATCAAACCTTTGCCTAACCTTAATGTAAATTCAGTAAACTCACTAACAACTTTGTTAAAGTTCATAAGTGTTACTTTGTAATCTAAGCGCATAAATGATTTCTGACTTTTATTGTGGCAATGCAAAATACTGCATAGCCACAGAAGTGTAGATTATTAAAATATGTTAATGATGACTAATAGTAAATATTTATTATTAGTCATAATAAAAATGAGTAGGTTAACGTCTTACCATGCACTGTTTTGAATATTGTACTTCATTGCCTTCAATAAGTGGTTGATTTAAAAAAAAATGCTCGTTGGAAATTGATATTTAGTAATAGAGAGAGAAGAGGAATCATGATATGGTAGTTGATGACAGTAGTTCGGTTAATTGTACCCACTTACTACACTGCTGGCGGAAGTTTTAATGTAAAGATATTGTCCTATACAATTGTATGATCCGGTATTGTATAAATATTTTATACAATGCCTGATACATACAGGTAAGGTAAAAATATTTTACATTACCTGAGTGTTTAGTTTTCAGCCGGAACAGGAACGAATGCACGGTTTTGGGGTAATGTGGTTAGTCTAACTACCTAATATGAAAAAACGCATCTACTTATTGATTACCACTTAAAAAGATCACTCACGTTATTTCTCTTTTTATTTTTTTTATTTTGCTCGTCAAAATGACCACACTCCGCCTGATGGTTAGCAGTCGTGTGGTCTAAGAGCAGTGGTCTCCACATCGTCCTCATAGCAGCCGAGGCGATGTTGAGGTCTCTACTTTGACGGCCGAAGAAGGTGCTTTTTCACGCCCCGCTTAAAGGACCCAGGATTGAAGGAAGAAGGAAACACGTGCTTTGGCAGATTATATGGAATTCTCTCAATTCTCAAATTTCTCGCCTTGATCGTTCGGCAGAGGTATGAGGACCCAAACTGGTCTAGTCAGTTTTCTAAATTATTCTTTTAAGACCATCATATAGCTATCTGAATCGGGTGTTTACCATGACGTAGCTGCTGTAAAACAACCGAAACGTCTGGGAAAGTCTGTAAATTTAAATCGACTAGAACTTTATATAGTTTTAAAATGTCTAAAATTAGTGTTATGATTGACACCCGCGTAAATGTAAGACATTAATAAGACCTGTATTTATTTACGATGACTCGTTTAAGATTATCCCTCTGCCGCAGATTGAAACAAAGTGCACATAAATACCCACACCCGGTGCAATTATTTGTGGATCATTTTTCTTATACCTAGTACTGTTCAACAATTAATCCACTAAACTTGATGTACTAGCGATGGCGAGGCAAGTCTTTTTCTGCAACAAATCTTAGCTAAACTGTTTTAAACAGCTCAGTTCACACAAGTATGTATATAAGACCTATGTATTATATATATAAGTTTGTGATCTGTATAAGCTGTTCATACACGTAAAATACCTAAACGTTTTTCTGTACGAAAGTCTATATTTTCAGTCGTCTAGCAGTAATCTACCAGTTTGCCCTTGTCACGATTCTAAAGTACCATAAGTCGTGATATAGTTAATCAAGGTTGAGTGGTTCGGTTATCCACAGGAATAGTAAGCCACCGATAAGATATAAATGATTAGTTTATATTAAATTATAGTACTTGTACCACTGGCACCGTTAATTGAATTATAAGTTAGCGGTGTTACAAATATTACTATATGATCAAGTTAAGTTAGTACTGTCACATCGGTTAGCCTGTAAAATCAAATGAATAAAAATAATAAAAAATATAGCCATACAAAGTTATTCAAAATATGAATTGGATGGGATCGAATCTAAAAACCTATGATGTTTCAGATTCAAACCCACCACTCTTACTAGAAAAATAGAAAATTAATGCAAAAAATCGCGTGGTATAAGATCGTAGCTGTACGAAACTAACTCTTCCATGTTTACTGTAGTACATTAATATCTAAACTATATGAGAGGCTATGGCAGACAGTTTATACATAGAGCTTTTATTTTAATATGTCGAATTAAACGTCTACATTAGGCTTCAGAATTCAGACACTTGATTGGTTATAATATTATTATTCAAACAATAAAAACATTAATCTTGCAAGTAGCTTTAAAAATTCCTTTGTTACAAACCTATGTATTATTTATGTCAAATACAAATTATAATATCATGATAATATTAACGAACAATAAAAACGTAGAAAGATGTTTTTGTCAAAACACAGGTAATTATGGAGTATGTATTTGATCGTCTTTACTTTATACCAAATAAAAAGCAGCGAAGGTTTCGTATGCTACGCGCTACGTCTACACCTTTCGTAGTAGTTTGACGTAGCTCGTAGAGGCAGCACGCTACCCGTTCGGTTCGTACTTCGTCCTCGGGCCGTGTCTACGGCTACGTACTAAATCATAATTCAAGACCGTAAGTAACAGTTAAAGTTTACAAGTATTGTTTACGTAGCTTTGTTGCAAAATATAGACTTTAAAAAGTTTATTGATGGATTATTTTATAACATTGTTATTATAATTATTGCTACAGATGACGAGCTTGTCTTGTGTCTTATAAATTAATTAATTCTTTGTTACTTGATGCTTTCTTTTACACAAACGATAGGTTCATTATTATATTTTCAAGTGGTATCATAGGGTTGCGTGACGAGCACTAACGTTGTATTGTTCCCTAATATTAATCACCGCTATTTATCGATATCGTGGCATAATAATTGCATAGAAATAACTACTTTGATTGTATGGTTCTGTTTTCTTGAACATACATTAAGTACGACGGCGAATTGTGATTATATTTATACGAACTGTATTTAGAATAATTTTGGTACTTAATCATTATAATGAAGGCTATTTCGTATTATACTCGTACATAATATTTCTGATAACCTCGGTAGCGCAACTATAGTGAATGTGACTGCTGTGTTTGAGCTTTTAAGTTCGATTTACGGGTTGGACTAAAAATTAAATGTGACTGTGACATTCAGTCAAGAAATTAGGTACTGTGCATTGTAAACGGCAAAATGCTCCCCTTCCATTAAATATTAGGGACTTGAAACCATAGCTAGAGACATGTGGCTGTAATGAATATACATACCTGCCAACTTCGTCAGGGATATAGGTATGACACAATACCTATTTAAATATTTTACACGCAGGTGTGATAGAAGTATACACATTTAGGTATTTAAAAAAATAATGCTTTGCTGTTATTTGTTTTCAATACAAAATATCTATTATTTAAACTTATCAAATAGTCGAAAACGAGGCACAATTAAAAAGAAGCATTGTGTCCGGGCTTAATCGTCTATAAATTGTTTCGATACCGGTTAATATTCTTTGTTGGGCGTTAGTAAAGTACTTAAGTAAAATGCATGATGTGTTTTTAAAAGTAAAACCAGGCTTTGAGTTGTGTGTTATTAAACACTTTAAACATCACATTCATCTTCTTTTTACGTACGTAACGTTTACGTTATAGAAGTGTACTATATAAGTTGATCGCATATTTTATAATTATATTGTCATTGCATACGCGAGAATAAAACAGCGTGTTACCCACTGTCTCATTATTTGTCTTTGTCTCATTCTCGCGTATGCAATGACAAAGCTTTATGTGATGGTAGATAGGATCCAGATAGCTGTATAGTATCTATTAGGTACCTTAATCAGAGGTAACTTAGCTACATTCAGTTAAATAATTCGTCATAGTTTCAATCCCTATTGTACTACCGGCCTGAGCCCACTGTACATAAGCATTTAGTATAAGGTTAGCACGATTACTATTAATTTGTCACGTAATTTGTAGTAATAATCTGCAAAAAATTACCTTAACTTGCCTTTTCTGTTGCTGTTACTGTTAACGGCTAGAAGATTTGTAGGTATCATTTATACATTGATTCATCTTTTATCTCAATGTACGCTTACAATACTAACAAATTTTTATTAACATTTTTAAAGGTGTCTTATCCTTGTATGTTCAAAAAAAATTGTAGATGGGTATTCTTGCTCTGGTATTGAAATTCAACCACATTAAGCAATGTAATAATTTTCGTCCTCCTACCAAGGATTCTTAAAAGTTTATACAATTTAAAGCAAATAAAATATGCTCTTGTTAAATTTAACACGAATAAAATTCTCATCATGTAAGTCTTCTACAGGAATGAGGAGAATTTTCGCGTATACACTTGTTGCGTGACTTTATTTTGTCTCTTATAGTGTGCGTGTCGATTGTCATATCCTATCAAACAACTGAAATAGAGGCAGATTCTACAATTCAATGTTTGTATCTTATTTAAACTTGTATAATTTCGACGTTTACTGCATAAGAAAAACTGCTTAATAGTTTTGATCACGATTGTCTTGCAAGTAGTATAATATTTTATGCGCTATGAGTTGTTGTGTTTAGTTACACTGCGTTTCCAGTAAGAAGGTCACTTTGGTATAATTGTTAAAATCTCTCGTTGGATCCATGGCATAAGATTCCGCTTATGTTTGCACTCGTAAAGTCTCGGCTTAATGCCCCGATCAGCCAATCGTTTAATCGACTTTACGTTAAGAAAATCCATGAAGAAGTACGGAGTGATAAATCTTAAAGTTTTGCTAGCCCAAGTTCATCTACGGTCAATTTTGAATTGAGCAATTTAAAACACAGTTTCTTATGTAGGCACGCCAATATCAGTAATTTAACTTTTAAATTTTTACTTGGACGTTTCCGGACAAATTCGGACATGACAAAATCCTCGAAAATCATCACCTACAATTTATTCCAATCAGCCTATCTATCCGATCAGAAATTCCCCATACTTACTTTGTAATAAGCAGAGACTTTCAAAATTATTTTTCTTTATTTAAAATTATGATTAAGTAGGTATACATAGATATTCAAAATGTTATTTTATGTTTATCACAAGGTCTTAACCGAGATTAGAATATAACACACACCTTAATATTAGACGCTGTTTATAAAATTGTTGCAAGTTTCAAAAGTGATAGAAAACATAACATGTGAGAAAAGCTGCATGCCGGTTAACTCACCGTCCTGTTGTTGAGGGTGTGTGATGCTTGAAACCGTCACTAGCGCTTGTTCTAAGTTATGGACCATAAACTTTCACATTTTAAAAGTTGTTCATATTAGTAGTGTACTATTTATTATTGTTATATAATATACACTGACGGACTCATAAACTGCATCAATGTTCAAGACGCCATTTGAAATAAACATTTTAAACAAGTATTCAAACATTTTATACAAATTTAAATTGAAGCCTTAGTTTGGTTCGTTAACTTCATAACAGCGTAGTATCATATCCTTAAGTGTATGTTTATATACTGGAAAGGACAATTCAATTTTTTTTAACAAAAACGACAGTTTATGAGTCCGTCAGTGTATAAACTGTTGCGCCTCTGCTGGGCATGGGCCTCTGCTCAGTGTGAGAAGGCTTAGGCCATAGTCTACCTCACTGGCCCAGAGTATGTTGGCAGACTTCACACCTTTTTTAAATCGTTATGGAGCAATCTCAGACATACAGGTTTGCTCACGATGTTTTCCTTTGCTGTATGATAATTAACTATTAATAATACGCACTTATCTACGAAAATTCACAGATGCGTGCCTTGCGATACAAAACACAACACAAACTCAAGACCTCAGCGTGGCAGTCCAATGACCTCCCTAGGTGTCGCTAGGCTATCGCTGCCATTATTATTGTTACTTACTTAATATAGTTAGACAGCACATATACAGGGTTACAGGAAAAGTCGTGCTAGATCCGTTAAGGGCGTGGAGTACCCATCATTTCTGACTTAATTCACTATGAAACACCCTACCCTAAACTTAACCCTTTTCGAGATATTCGACTTTTAATTTTTTTATCGAAAATTGCCGATTTGTAGGCTACTAAATTAAATTTTGTTGATTTTGTGTGTCTTATTATTATTATTGTATTTTTAAATGTGTAATAAGATGTTTTAGGACGACAATCATTAAAATAGTGCATAAGTTAATTGAATAGACCGTAGAAGACAAGTGAAAGTTAAGAAATTTAAAAAAATATTAGAAAGTTTATTTTTCTCTAAGGGATATCTAAAAAAAATATTATGGCAGTTGTTCGGCAGATGTGTTTTAAAATATCTACGTTTCATTAGCTATCTAACGAGGTATAACAATCTAGGGTTTTATTTAATTTCATTGAAAATACTTAAGTTTCATAGGCGACAGTGGAGAAGAAAATTAATACTCAGCCCTAAAAAGTAAAATAAAACAATAAGTAAGTATGAAATGTCATTTATTAAATCAGGTTTTCACACAACTTTTTCTTGCTCTACAATTCATGTTCAACATGGTCGCCTCTGTTTCTAATACATTGTCGCATCCTTCTACGGAGACCAGTCTTCACTACTCCAGTGGTCAACGTTGTCCTCATTTGATTTGCTGCATCCACAATCCTTTCTCTTAATTCTTCCACAGACGAAACTGGATTTGGCTCGCTGTAGACAAGTCTTTTCATGCGCCCCCACACATGAAAATCCATGGGGGTTAGATACGGGCTTCTTGCTGGCCATGGCAACGGCAACCTCGACCTATCCATTTGTTTGGATAATTTGTGTCGAGCCAGTCTCTGACACTGCTCCTGAAATGGGCAGGGCAGCCATCATGTTGAAACCACATGTCCCTGATCAAGTTAAGTGGTAGATCATCCAGCAAATTACTCAAGTCTCCTCTTAAGAAATGTTCGTAGCTTTCCCCATTTAGATTGTCCGGGAGAAAGTAAGGTCCAATCAAATGATTGGAGATAATGCCCATCCACACATTCACGCTGAATCTTCGTTGGGACCCCTTCACTCTTTTCTTATTGGGATTCCTTAGTTCTTTTGGGGCCCAGTAATGGGCGTTGTGATAGTTAGTTATGCCACCTTTATCAAATTTGGATTAATCTGTCCACAAGATATTTCTTAGAAAATCTGGGTCTTCTACGTCGGCATTTAGCATAAATCTGCAGAAGTCCAACCTTCTCGCAGGGTCTCCTACTTCAATAGCATGTACCGGCGTGTAATGGTACGGGTATAGGCCAGCAGTATGCACTGTAAACCACACTTTCCATTGCGAAAGTCCCAGATCACGGGCAACAATATTAGTGGAAGTAGTCGGATCCGCTCGAAAGCGTTGCACTATCTCATTGACCTGTACTTCGTCGTCATCAATTCGTGGTCTTCTCATGTCTGTATTTCGTTTCAAAACAGAGCCTGTTTCACGAAGTCTTCGATAAACTCTGTCAAAAACGGCCACATCCGGTACTCGACGACCGGGGTAGCGAGTTATGTATTCGTTGCGAGCTTGCGCAGACACACAATTGCGGTATTCGTAACAAATAAGCATATCAGCATATTCCTCAGGTGTGTAGGACGTCATCTTCAACACTTCCGTATCACAAGTACAAATCAGAGTCCGGTTAACAAGCACAGTAGTCACAAAACAGAAGAAATAGTCCAGAATCACAGCCAAGTCGAGAAAAAGAGCAAAGCGATATCACATCTACTATGTACGAAGCACAAAAGCAGGCTGACTACCAAAACAATATCCCGTGTTGCATTCCCAGCCCTAACCGGGCTCTACACATTTTTTCTTTCATTCACACCTATATAAATCGTAACTTGTCTCGCTCGCACGGTGCGTCTTAACTTGAAAGACAATAGGCGCGGGACCGTTAGAACTGCTACCTGGAGCGTCCAAACGACTTTTTTTCCACGAAATGTAATACAAATCCTAGATTGTTATACCTCGTTAGATAGCTGATGAAACGTAGATATTTTAAAACACATCTGCCGAACAACTGCCATAATATTTTTTTTAGATATCCCTTAGAGAAAAATAAACTTTCTAATATTCTTTTAAATTTCTTAACTTTCACTTGTCTACTACGGCCTATTTAATTAACTTATGCACTATTTTAATACTTGTCGTTCTAAAACGTCTCATTACACATTTAAAAATGCAATAATAATAATAATAAGACACACAAAATCAACAAAATTTAGTAGCCTACAAATCGGCAATTTTCGATAAAAAAATTAAAAGTCGAATATCTCGAAAAGGGTTAAGTTTAGGGTAGGGTGTTTCATAGTGAAATAAGTCAGAAATGATGGGTACTCCACGCCCTTAACGGATCTAGCACGACTTTTCCTGTAACCCTGTATAAGAACTACATATTTAGCGAATTATAAAATGAAACTTGTGACTTTCATACCGATGCTCTCATTACAGACAATACAGAACCCAAGTTGTGATTAGTTTAGAACTTCAACACAAGAGATACTGTTATAGTAAACATACTAAATTTCTTTATGCACATAAATCGTGGCGAATGGCACAAAAAAACACTTAAATTCAGCAATTTGTCATGTCAAACTGTATGTTGATTCATAAAAGCATTATGACGCGCACAAATACATCTTCTTAACAAAACTAGACTATGTATTCAATTTCTAATATACATAAAGTATTAACATGCGGACTGATAAAAATACCGTTTCAGATTTCTTATTAATAACAATCTGTTCCTACCTTTATGTGATGTTTGTGGAAATAAACTTGTTATTTTACCCGACTTTACCATATACAACTAAATTCATGGCCTATATTCCTAGAACATTCATAACATTTTGTGTATAACATACATTTCTAACAAATATTCGTATCAACGTCACTTAACGCATGTTTACTTTAATAGTTAATATATAAAGTTTACTAATGAATTAAGCTAATAGAACTGTCGATGAGAGATATCGTGACGTGACATATGTGACAAAAACATGTGGGTCATCGCATTTAGCTTAACTACTTGATGGACTGTATTGACAACACATTATTTATTCACGCCGGCACAGTTTTACAAGGTTCCATGGACATGTACGACGAAACAATAAGTGAACTAATTAAGTTAGCTATGAACTGGGTCAATATTATGTCATTAGGTCATTCAAATGGTCAAATAAGAAATCAATTGTTACTAACTAGACAGCTATCAATATTTGAGTATTATTATGTTTATAAGTTTTAAAAATTCTAGATTTCACTCACTTGTGCCAATTCGAGAACTGGGTTACATTATGCTAGAGTGAGATAGAGGTTGCTATGCCCTAGCCTCTTACTAACTACGTCAATACAAATATAATTAGCATTAATATTTTTATTTAATTTAGGGAAGACCATGAATGAGCGGGGCGCTCGACGCGGCGCAGGCGCACCTTTCTACGCGCCACTGCGGCGCAAGACCTCTGCCGAGATCATCAGCGAAGCGCGAGCTGCTATATACGGTGGTAAGTTATATGTTATTACCTTCATAGTTTTATTTAATTACTATTATTGTTCTCTTCTAATATTAAATTATCAAACATTAAAGTCAAAACTTGTACGTAAATTGAAGTTATATAAGATATATTGATGATGATGAAGAATGCTTATTTGGGATATAAGCAATGTGGTAATGGCGCTGAAATGGGTTTCGCGGCTGATTAATATTTTTTGAGACAATCAGATCCTCAAAATATTTTATCCTGTCGTGATATCGTATCCTTATGTTCTTAAAGTTAGTTTAAATCCCAGTAAAGCAAAAACATTTGGTGCATCCTATTTATTTAAAATGTCATGTAGATGCAAATGCCTCTCAATTACTTGACTTCAAAAACATTCCACGTGTCAACAGTAGGCACACGTATAATGCAAATATATTTTTCATTTTAAAACTAGGATGTTTGTAAGGTGTTTATGCTTGTGTGTCAGCCAATATTTTGAGCGCGATGTCTGTCATACCGAAGTCCCAGTGATTATTATCCCTAATCGGCACCAATCGTCTTAGGCCTTAAATGTATTAGTGAACCATGTATATTGTATTGTGAATATTCTACAACAAACATATCGGCAAATACTAAAACTCTCTAAAAACATTATTTATGTTCACTTCAATCCATTAATTAGCGATCGCTAACCCATTTTGTACTAAATGGATTTTTAGACACGCAAGTGTCTGAACATCCATTGAGGATTGCGTAAAATCCTTGCCTTTGATTAAATAGCGGCACAGGAAGACGACTGAGGGTGAGCGTTACGAGTTTATTGGCTACCAGTAATCGTTTGATCAATGCATTATCATGGAATTGATCAAAACGGTATCTTTTTCGCACATGAATAGTGATAGGGTTGATAATTTGGCGCACCACCCCACCTGGTCGCCACACCACCATATATCGCGCTACGAGGACTAACGTTCGATAGTCACGCTTCACTCGTCAATGGATAATATAATTTCGGCATTCGGAATACAGCTTATATTCGTTTCGTTGTGGTTGATGTCAAACTACTGAAATTTCTTTTAATCCATGCCACCGATTAGTTATATGTATTTTCATTTCATTAGTTATAAGTGCTCAAAGGCACTATATTTATTTAGCTCCTCATACGTATAATAAATGTAACAAAAATCATAAAGTAAGTAAATTGAATAATAATGAATTTAAAATGGTTATATCTAATTGGCTAAAACCAATGGACTATGACGCTGTAGAAAATCTATTAAAAGTGTAATGACACAACACACACGATTTTAAGTCAATAAAGAATATTATTATATTATTATTATTTAGAAACCTATCAAATGCTCTTTTTTGTGATTCCGTCACCTATCAGAAAACGAGTACACTAAAAAGGTACATAAAACAAATATTTTCTTAATTTCAATCGCTTAAGGAAAATTGCATGGTCTCGTAGAAGCTTTTTGGCGGTTCTGCATGTTCTGAAAGTCGTCTATTGAGGAAGAAATTACACAATATAATTAATACTTTAAATGACTTAAACCTAAAAAAAACAAAAGGTATTCGCATAGCATACATAGTTGTTAAATGTCTTGATTTATTGTCAGCAGCTGCAACCTGTGCGAAATAGAAGCAAAACATAGCATGCATAAAGTTTAGAATTCAGAACTTGAACTGTATCGTTGTTTATTGGAAAACCAGTATTCTATCTGACACCAATCTAACTCTGTCAATCTTGTGTGTTGTTTTGTGTCGTACCAGTACATTATACCGTCCTATCGTCGGTTGTGGTGTTGTTCGGAGGTGGCGGCGCGAGGTCACGCGGTCATTCCGTCTTGTTATTTTGTTACCGGCTTGGTTGCCACGGTGAACAGTTTCGCACGCGATCCTTACATTAATAGCTCAGTTAACAGCACCGATTTTAAATCAAACGCCTTATAACGTTGTGCTAACAGAAGGTCAGTGTCGCACAACTTTATTTAGTGAATTCAATATTTGTACTTTGATTAAAATACTTAGCCAATGTCAAAGTTCATAACACCAGTACAAATTGTTAGGTAATAAGTACCTTGGTAATGATTTAATTACACTAATGGGTTGCGGCCAAACTCACCCCACTTAAATTTTACGCTACAGGTTTGTACCCCGTGTGAGAAATAATAATACTAATAATAATTATTTATTTATTTCTCTCTTCACAAAGGTTCACAACAATATACATAAAACACAGTTGACACAAAACAAATATTTATAGAATTATGAGCCTTTGTGGGAGACTGGAGCCCATACTAGGGAAACCCTGTGTTACGGATCACCAGGCTCTCACTCAGAGCTGTAGGTACGATTATTATACAATGCTAAATATAGTCATTAGAATACTTATAAAATATAATCTACTAGAAGAGAAAATTTTATGTTTATAAAAGAAAGAGATAAATCTACTAATGTATTTGACTACGATCCGAATATACGAATAATAATATACGAATCCGAGAAAAAGTAGAAATCTCCTTATAAGGTCTGGCTAACATTTGAAGACTTGCTGCCGCAAAGCCCGCTCACCGAAAATTGATTATACCTGACATACAGTATGCTGCTTTAATGCCAGGATTATGACCCGGTCACTCAGTAGCTAAAATGTTTACAGTTGTTCATTGTTTTTAAAATCAATAATTGCTTTCTTCATAAATGACTATCTAGCATTATATCTTGATCATAATGCTGTACATATTGTTAACATATTTCACAGTTGAACAAAATTTAAAGAATCTGCTAGCCTAATAAATGAAATTCACATTATATGTTTCCATGCTTTAACGACAACTGGTTTATGTTTTCTTCGGCGTCAAGAGTTAAAATTATTTATTTAAGGCAAAATAACTGTATAAAATAATATATAAATAAATAAATAAAATGCGCTACATAGCCAGTGCCAACTAGTTACAATATAACCAGGTAGGTACAGTTTCTAAGGTTCAAAATGTGTCTTCCAACACGGGCGCTGCGTGCTGGTAGTAGCATCAGAACATGAATGAAGTAATAACAGAACTAGTAACAGCTATCTAGGTCCAACATTTGTCATCCAGCAGGGCGGCTCCGTGTTGGATGATAAATATTACTCGTAAATGGCTGTTACTGTTGTTGCTGGCTGAATTTGGCTATTGGTGTTAGTACCGACAACAGAACAGGTCGTTCCATTCGTAAAGTTAAAGTAGAACTAGGAACAACTTATTAGTTCCAAAATATGTAGTCCATCATGAACTTCGATTGTTCCACTTGGAGATTATAGTAGAAATAATAACAGCTGTTTAGACTAAGCATTTTAAATAATAACTAAAATTATAAATGCGAATGTGACTTTGTTTGTTTGTTACCCCTTCACGCGTTATTTACTTGACTGATATAATATAATATAATAAAATATAATAATATTATATCACATACACACAACACCATCTAGCCCAAACTAAGCAGAGCTTGTATTATGGGTACTAGACAACGGATAAACATACATATATACTTTTTTTGTAAATACTTACATATTATACCTACATAGAAACACCCAGACCAAGACAAACATCCATGTTTATGCACACAAATATTTGACTTGTGCGGGAATCGAACCCGCTATCTCAGGCGTGGCAGTCGGTTACACTAACCACTATGCCATCGAGGCCGACAAATTGATGATCATACTGAAATTTCGCATACGCGTTGTCCGGGGTACAGAAAAGGACATATGTAGAGTAACCTTCATACATAAAGGGAACTATTACTAAAAGCTTTTTTTTTACTCTTTGTTTCCCAGGAAAAATGCTTTATGCACTGTCCTCCGGCTAGCTGTCCGGGACGGCACCGGCGGGGTATGTGGGACTCCCAGCATGAAGTGCTGGTATACCCACTAAAAAACCTGGGGTGTTCCCTCTCTCACCCAATGGGGGGGACCAATTGGGAGCTCTTAAAAGATTTATCCATAGAACTATTACTAACATAACCTAACCTAAATTTACGCGAGTGAAGCCGCGGGCCAAATCTAGTATGTATATAATGTATCAGTACCTACCGATGTTCTCCATATGTAATATCGGTGATTAATTGTTGATATAGGCTTGTTTGTTTACTAGAGATGAGTGGTGCGTCGAGTAGCAGCGGCGGCGCTGGCGGCGCGTTGCGTCCGCTGCGCACGCGTCGACCGTACACACCGCGCGAACCGCAGCGCACGCTATTCACGGACCGCACGCGCAAGAAAGATGCACGACCGCCTAGCGCGTTTGAGTATGTTTTTTAAAGATTCTTTTCATCTACAATGAATTAGACCCAATTAAGGCTCAAAGATTATTTGATTATTATCAGGATATCTTCTGACCTGAAAGTATCCCTCAATCAGTTCTAATACAACACATGGTTTAATATTTAGCCGACATACCAAATTGACAGAAATGTTCAGTCTAGGATAATTAAATTGTACCTACCTATTGAATCCTTGCAATTTATTGAATGATAACGTTCTTGATTCTTAATAATAAGTTATTATGTCATGTGTATTTGAACTCATTTCAATAGCATATCTTATTATGACATATCTTAACTTTATAAACACAATCGCACTGTCTCTCAATGGGAATGGACTTTAGCATTAATATTTGAATATGCATTCAGTCTGAAGTTTCTAAGCCTGTCGGAGAGCGGTGAGGAGACGCTGACAGCAATGGACGCGCGCCTTGCGGAGTTCGATGAGGAAACGCTCGATGAATTGCTCACCGACACACACAACGTCAAGAAGAAGCCACAGGTGAAAATGTATTATGCTCTATTTCTAGTATTTAATACACAGTCAATTATTCATTTTGCTGAAGTGCGCTAAGAAACGTTGTCTTGAAAGATACTTCTGTCGTGTGAAACACTTCGCTCCTTTTTCTTTAAGTTTCACCTAGTATCAATCACAACATTCACAACAGTGTATTTACTTATCCTTCAGAAAACATTACATCGAAAGAAAACCTTTTAATATAGGTACAGGTAACGTGGGTAATTATTGTTTTTATTTTATTTCTAATATTCTGCTGAAGCGCAAGTTACCTAATAAAAAAAATATTAATTTCTGTAAATTTGGTGGTCAATCGGGTCACCTGTTTATCTGATAGTTCGGAGGTAACCAAAATCAAGTATCAAAAACAATGCCAACAGAACACAGCTACAGAGCTACAGTTACTATTTCTATAATTTACTAATAGATCCACATTTTCACTAAAACCACCCTCATGTTAACGTTTATGATGCTCCTTATACATTAGAATGTATAGAAAAGTAGCTATGATTACTGTTGACCGCAGAACCGTGCGCCTCTTCGGCCGGCGCAGTCGCACGGTGCGGAGCGATCCAGTGACAGTTGGGGCGGGTTCACTAAGCTGCCGCACCTAAGCGGCCGCAGTAAGCCGCTACACCGACGAAATACTACTGGACAGGTGCAAGTGGACGGTACGTCTCGCATACTAGAATAATATTAGGTTATATATATTATTATTATATATATTAGGCTGGATACATTTTCAATTTTGATCCAGACAGTCTCTCCTTGGTATAGAAACTAATATGTGTATCTACCTAGTAAGCTTCTAACTATAGCTGAAATTCGACATATTTCTTGTTTACTGCCTATTTAAAAGATTTTAGAAGTAATCTGCTGTGAAGTGATACAGTTATGATTTCAGATCTTAAGCAAGAAGCTGGGTTGGCGCAAGCGATATGTGTAATTCGACCTCTGGGCGACGGTGCTGATAGTCATGTCGAAAATTTTAACAGCAAATGTAAGTACAATAATTTATTAGTCTATTAACTACTTATAAAATTATTTACAACCTTATTCTATTGCAATATAGGGGTGGGCAATCCGAGGGTACGTGGCGTTCCTCTATTCCCAATCATTTTATTATAATGGTTTGCCGCTAAGTAACGCCTTATTCAATTCGATATACTAAGCACTCATTTAGATCCTGAGATAAGATGATAGGTAGAAGATCAATGAAAATAATAAGTTTGACAAGTACTGTTTTTGTGATAGCGCCAAATGCAGAAAACAGCGCTAAACGATCGCAGTTTGCGAGCGGCAAATCAGTATCGTGTGACGCGACAAGCCCCACGGCGTTCAACGACATCGGAGTCAAACATCTCGCGGTGCAGCTACCCAACACCTCCAGTGAGCGATATGATAAGTACGTTTTCCTTCTTGCTTAATGCCCAATAATCGCGAAGTTTGCTTCTACAGAGCTTAAACTACAGGCAAATCATGATGCTCTATCAGAAGCATGAAACCTAGCTTCCTACATAAGTCCTAAATAGAACTGTCAAAATGGAAAATAACTTTTGCGTAACTATATAAGTATATATATTTGGTGACAACCGCTGATTACTGATATTGCATTGATGCATTTGCTGGTCTAATACTTTGTACATATTCTTGAAGTCGACATTTTGTAGACTGCCTCTGTGGCGCAGCGTTAATTAATGCGATTGCTGTGCATGAGGCCTTGAATTAGAATCCTGGGTCGGCCCAACAAAAAGTTATTGGGTATACAATAGCACCTCCGAGTAAGGAAGTGGGCAGAGTTAGACACTCTCGTGCCTAGGAGAGCACGTAAAGCCGTCGGTCCTGCGTCTGATGTCTCTTTAGTCGTGTCGGATTACCGTCCCATCGCATCATGAGATCTAGGGAATAGAGAGTGCACTTGTGTTTGCGCACTATACCTGAACACATGGCCAATCTTCGTTAGCATTGGCTGCCGTGACCGAAATTCGGTCTGAGGGATATAATTATAATATATTTTAACCGACTTCATTGCGTTATTAACTACGTGAAACCTCCTTTCGAGAATATGATGCCAGCCTTCTTAGGAGTCGTTTTATATCTTAGTCTTTGGTCTCGTGTTAAATGGCGTCGCACACGTCGGAACCGTTGGAGTTTTCTCATTAGGTGTCGTCTGTGTACGCAGCATGACAATACTGGAGCTGTCGGAAGCGCTGTCGCAGCGCTGCCGCGACCCGCAGCGCACGGCGCAGCTGCTGCAGGCGGCCGCGCGCGCCGCCGAGGCCCGCGCGCCGCCCGCCAACCTGCGCGAGCTGCTGCTGCGCGCGCTCTACACGCACGTCGACCACCACGACGACGCCGTGCTCGTCGCGCTCGCCAGAGCGCTCCTTACTGTACGTACCTCCATGTAGGCTTGCGTTATAGTCTACAGCGTGTAATAGAAAACTGCGGTCATATGTAAGCGTCATATAATACAGCCCCTGTACAATGAAGAACCGCGACGCGAAATAAATGCATATACATCATTTTCACGAAGGTTTAAAGTATATCGACTTATTAATATTGTTACACCCAGTGCCATCTCTCGGCATTGTGGGGAAGACTCGGCGGTTCCGTCTAATAATTTATTACAGCTGTATAATAATACATCTATTTACGTCTTACGCAACTACTTCATCGATACGAGAAGAGTAGAGAGAACGTTGGCACATTCTCGAATCCTCGTACTGTTAACACTTTAACCGCGTATAGAAGGAGAAGGCCAGCGCTCCCCGAGTCAGTTTACAATCGTAAGCGGTCAAATGTTCATCGAAGCGAACGGAAGCGAAAACGGAATTTGAAGCAGTTACAGTGGAAAAGTGTTGTATAGTGTTTGTTGTGTTTTAAATTTAATTGTGTGCTAGAATAAAACGTGTTTTAGTCGGTAATATTGTTTGACATTCTTATCCCTCGAACCTAGCACGTAACAAATTGGTGTCAGAAGTGAGATAAGAATATGGCAGTACTACCGAAGGAGGAATGAATGAATTAATGAATGAATGAATGTTTATTTGCATAATACAGGTTTATAGTTACAGATCTTACATTTTATTTTTAGTTTCACCATATTATTACCATTCGGCGTGCAAATGTTTTATTGTACAGAACTTATTAAAATGACTTTTTTTTAGTAAAAAAAAATAATCATAAGTATTTCAAGTTTACTGAACATATTTTAGTAATATAATAGGTACAAATGGGAAATATGAAAATATACAAATTAAAATGGTAATACATATTGATGTTTGGAATTATAAATTATATAAAATTGCATATAAATGTTACAATGTCAGGAATAAAAAAATAACATTGCAAGATTTCAAATACAGAGATGTCAATGTTAAAAATATTACTTATAATGTCAAAATTATGATAAATGTCAAATGAATTATATAATTTCAATTCCTCATAAAATGTCTCGAAAAGTTATATTAATTTACTAATTAATATTAACATTGTCAGATAAATAGTCACGGACATCATAGTAACACATGTCTATTAGGAATTTAAACAATTTTGACTTAAATTGTGATAAATTTAGCCTTTTTAAGTGATCTGGTAACTTATTGTAGATAGGAGATGCCATCACAAAAAAGCTCTTGTTCATAAGCGCAGTGGCTCCATAAGGTACTTCTATAGCTAGTCTATTTCTATCACGTAACTGTCTATAATAACTTTTAATGGCTACATTGTAAAAATTAGGATGGCTTTTTACAAATATATTAACTTCATATATATAAAGAGATGGGAATGTTAGAAGTTTTAATTGTTTAAAATAAGGTTGGCAGCTAGTAGTGACATCAATATTACAAATTGATCTAATGCATCTCTTTTGGGCTTTGAATACAAAGTCTTTATTCACTGAGTTGCCCCAAAATACTATTCCATATCTGAATATGGATGCGATAAGTCCATGGTATGCAGTAATAACAGTTTCTCTATTGACTACTTTTGAAAGTTTGTACAGAGCATACGATGCAGTACTAAGTCTTGCACATACGTTCTCAGCGTGTGATTTCCATGAGAGATTGGAGTCAATGATCACACCCAGGAATTTAGTTTCTTTTTCGAATGATATAATTTTACTGTCATAATTAACTGTAATATTTTCAAGATGTTTTCTTTGGTAAAATTTATAATTTTAGTTTTTCTAGATTTATTCTTAGTTTATTGTTTGAGAGCCATTTAATGACATTGTGCAAAGTTTCTGTGATTTCATTTAGATATCTATCTTGTTGCTCGCATTTTATAATAACGGTGCTGTCATCAGCGAAAAGGACCATAGGATATTTAATATGTTTAGGAAGGTGGTTAATATATAACAGAATTAATAACGGTCCTAGTACGCTCCCTTGCGGCACCCCACACTTGATAATTCTAATTTCAGAGACGTATTTTTTCTCATTTAATGTTTTGGAAGATATGTGACTAATTTCTGTAAACTGTTTCCTCTCGTACAGGTAAGATGAAAACAGATCCAAGACTTTACCCCTTACTCCGTACATGCTTAGTTTCTTCAGCAGTATTTGATGATCTACTCGATCAAAGGCTTTACTCATATCCATGAACATAGCACACACAGGAATTCTTTTATCTACGTTAGTTATTATCTGTTTGATTAGGTCATACATTGCAAGATTTATAGTTTTTCCTTTTCTAAACCCCTTTTGCTCATCTACCAAAATATTGTTTTTTTCTAGATACGTGTTTAAAGCATTATATAGAACTTTTTCAAATATTTTGGAAAATATTGGTATCAGTGTTATGGGACGATAATTTTTTACATTGTGTTTATCGTCTTTTTTGTAGAGTGGGATTACAACTGAGGTTTTAAGTCTCTCTGGAAAAATGCCGCTAGTGATGCATAAGTTAATAATATAGCTCAAATGGTTAGTAATATTTGAAGATACAAATTTTACTACTTTTGTCAATATGCCGTCGTAACCCACACTATGTGTATTATTAAGCAAATTTATTTCTTTATATATCAGAAGCTATTGTAGGGTAAAGAAACATAGATTTACCGCTTGTGTGTATATTTTGATTTGGATATGTCAAATTATTTGAGTCAACTAAAGCATCTGTAATTTGCTCGTGAGCTTGGTCAATAAAATAATCATTAAAACAATTGGCTATGTCAGTAGGATTTGTAATACTAATGTCATTTATTAAAAGTTAAGTTATAGGTTCCTTAGGAAAGTTACATTTTGTTGTATTAATAACTGACCAAGTGGCCTTTGACTTATTCTGTGCAGTTTTTATAAGATAATTATTTTGTGACTTTTGTGTTAATGATATAATTTTTTTAAATTTAGCTGAATAGGCTTTGAAGGCGTGTTTGTTACTGGTTGTGTGATTTGACATTCGCCTATATGGGAAACATATATTGTAGAAACACAAAAAAAGGTCTGAAAAGTAGTTATACGCTTCATTCGGATCGTCAATTTCATAAAGCTCGGCAAATGACAGATTTTGTAGACATGCTTTAAAAGTATTTAATGTGGACCAGAGGCGCTTTGGAGACGCCCTCTCGCCAACGTCAGATGGACCACGTGACTCCGCGGCTGCAGTGGAACCATCTAGTGCAGCTTACTCGCCGGTAAACCCCGACCTCGCGACCCTGATGGCGTTCATGCACGAGCAGGCACGCCACCAGGAGGAGCAGGCACACCGCCAGGAGGAGCAGGCACGCCGCCAAGAGGAGCACGCGCGCCGCCTCGAGGAACAGCTGCAACGCAATAAGGAAGAGGGCATGCGCCGCCAGGAGGAGCAGGCACGCCGCCAGGAGAAGCAGGCACGCCGCCAGAGGAAACACGCACGCCGCCAGGAGAAACACGCACGCCGCATCGAGGAACAGCTGCAACGCGATAAGAAGGAGGGTATGCGCCGCCAGGAGGAGCAGGCACGCCGCCTTGAGGAACAGCTGCAACGTGACAAAGAGGAGGGTATGCGCTGCCAGGAGGAGCAGCTGATGATGTTAAAAGACCTCAGCGCAACGGTTGGCAAGGAGATGAAGGAGGTGAAAGAGCAAGTCCAACGCCATGAAAGTCGCATCGCCGAGGTGGAGAAAACGATACGTGGCGTAGGCTGGAGATGGGATCGTGACACCTGCGGTTGTATTGCCCTCACCACGAGGCTTTAAAGTCCCACCATTCGACGGCTCATCGTCATGGTCAGCCTCGAAGATCCAGTTCGAGGCCGTCACGGCTTTGCGACCAGGCCTTGACCGTGTTAGAGGCGCTTGGTCAAGACGTCACGTACGAGAAGCTGTTGGAGGCATTGGAAGCGAGATATGGCGACGCACACTTCGAACACGTGTTTCGCGCCCAGCTGAAAGACCGATCGCAACGTGTTGGTGAAACCTTGCAGCAGTGGGCCCTGGAGGTGGAGAAGCTGGTTCGAAAGGCGTACCCGTCCTCACCTGCGCTCATCGACGGGAACCTCATTCAAGCTATCGCCGACGGGATCCGAGACCTGGAGGTTAGAGCCGCAGTGAGACTCGGACACTTCAAAAACCTGAAGGATGCCCTAGCTCACGCTCTGGAGGTGGAAGCAGTGCGACGGGACGATCGCGCTAAACGTATCAGGGAAGTGTCGGCTTCTCTCGAAGATTCGAGAAGCCAACCTGAAGTTAAGTCCAAAGAAATGCGCATTGTTCAGGTGGTCAGTGAACTTCGTGGGACATGTGGTCTCCAAAAAAGGCATCCAAACGGTCCCGGATAAGATCATTGCTGTCAAAGACTGGCCAGTCAGGGCATTTCTTGGATTGTGCTCCTACTATCGACGGTTTTTAAGGAACTTAGCTGACATCGCCCGGCCTCTGCATAAGCTCACCGAGGATAAGATAAAGTTCTGCTGGAATGAGAGCTGTGACGTCGCATTTCGGAAGCTAAAGGCGCGTCTGTGTAATTCACGATTCTAGGTTATCCCGACAATGAACATGATTTTGTAGTAGATACAGATGCCAGCAACACCGGCATTGGTGGCGTGTTATCTCAACGTAAAGGAGAGCATGAATTTATATTAGCGTACTGCAGCAAGGCCCTGTCCAATCCTGAAAGGAACTACTGTGTCACGTGAAGGGAACTTCTAGCTGTCGTGCACTTCAGCAAATATTTGTTAGGGCGGAAATTTCACCTGCGAACTGACCACGCTGCATTGAAACGGCTACTACAGTTTAAAGACCCAGAAGGACAGGTAGCAAGATGGATTGAACAACTACAGGAATTCGACTTCGTAATACAGCATCGCAGTGGCAAGTCACATGGTAATGCAGATACCCTGTCGCGTTGACCGTGTCCCGACCAGTGTAAGCACTGCGCCAGACAAGAGGCCAGTCAGGAAGGACTAGTGAGGATGTTGAGGACGGGTCTTAGCGAAGACTGAAAAGAAACTCTGCAAAGAACGCAACAAAAGAACAAAGCCATAAGACCCTTCCTCGAATGGAAAAAACAGCTGCTTCGAGACCTCACTGGAGTGAAGTTGCGGCAATGAGCTCTATCACCAAGAGTTATAGGGCACAGTGGGAAAGCTTGGTTATCCAGGATGGAGTTCTGTGCCGTAAATGGGAGAATGCTCGAGGTAACAAGTGTCACCTGCAAATGGTCGTGCCAAAGCTCAAGGTGCCGGAAATTTTGCAACTCTATCATAATGGGAGTTCGGGAGGTCACATGAGAGTTAAGAGAACTCTGATTAAGATCCGGGAACAATTTTATTGCATCCATTTTCGAGAAGACGTTGTGGAATGGTGCCGCAGATGCACGAGTTGTGCTGCCGTGAAGGGACTACACACTCGCAGCAGGGGTGCATTAAAGGTGTACAATGTTGGAGCCCCGTGGGAACGTATAGCATTAGATGTTGCCGGACCGTTTCCTGAAAGCCAAAGTGGGAACAAGTACTTCTTGGTCATGGATTACTTCACAAAGTGGCCGGAAGTGTTTGCAATTCCCAATCAAGAGGCATCTACGATGGCCCACAAACTAGTCCGAAGTCTTTTGTCGTTTCGGGGTTCCCTTAGAGAACCACAGTGACCAAGGTCGGAACTTCGAGTCTGAAGCATATAAGGAGATTTGTCGTGTGATGGTTACCCACAAAACGAGGCTTATCATCCGCAATCAGACGGCATGGTTGAACGATTTAACCAGTCTCTGGAAAGATATCTGGCGAAAGTTGTAGAAAGCAAACAAAGGGATTGGGACTGACACATTCAACCGTTTCTCCTGTCATACCGTAGTGCAGTTCACAAAAGCACATCAGTAACTCCTGCTTTCGCTAACTTCGGAAGAGAACTGTGATTACCTGCAGACTTGATCACCGGCATCCCACTTGAATCTCTACGCAGCATAACAGATTATGCGAATGATTTGCGCAACAGGATGAATGATGTATACAAGCACATCAGACAGACCGGTCAGCAGATGTCTGAGAGGATGAAGACCCGTTACGATCGGAAGTCGAACAAAGCCTTTACTTCGAGGAAGGATCGCTGGTATGGTTACATAATCCAGTACGCAGCAAAGGAAAATGTCCTAAGTTGCAGGCAAAATGGGATGGTCCCTATCGCATAGTCAGTAAGATGAATGATGTCACCGACTCCAGAAAGGACCACGAGGTACACCGCAGATCGTTCATGTGGTTCGATTGGCACGCTACTAGGGATTCAACAATGTTCGAGACGAACATGTCTAAGAGGAGGCAGTGTTACACCCAGTGCCATCTCTCGGCGTTGTGGGGAAGACTCGGCGGTTCAGTCTAATAATTTATTACAGCGCCATCTATTTACGTCTTACGGAACTACTTCATTGATACGAAAACAGTAGAGAGAACGCTGGCACATTCTCGAAACCTCGTACTGTTACGTACCGTGTATGACGTTTCTAGAAAACACCGGCAACACTTTAACCGCGTATAAAAAGGGAAGGCCAGCGCTCGCCGAGACAGTTTACAATCGTAAGCGGTCAAGTATTCATCGAAGCGAACGGAAGCGAAAATACTACGGAGTTTGAAGCAGTTACAGTGGAAAAGTGTAATATATATAGTGTTTGTTGTGTTTTAAATTTAATTGTGTGCTAGAACAAAACGTGTTTTAGTCGATAATATTGTTTGTCTTATCCCTTGCACCCAGCACGTAACAATATCAGCACATTCTAGTCGATACTTAAACAACATTAGCGGTTGACTCGATGACCTGCGTGAACACAAAAATGACCAATGTACTGCCAGCCTACTGTGAAACGTAAACACCGAATTTTGGGCCGATTGTTAATCCCGTGAAAAACATTTATTTCGCCTAAGATTTTGATACGTAACCTCTTGATAATAATTGGTGATTTGGCACCGGGATGGTTGCTATTCCAATGCTTTCCTTCTATATCCATCATTGCTATAGTCTATCCCAATTCAATAAAATAAAAAAGTATACAAACGGTTAATTGTCATGACCATAGACATTTTAGTGATGTCCAATTGTAGCGGCAATTGTAAATCAATTAATTACCTAATCGAATCATTCGATTTAATGCAGCAAATGAGTCAGATATATCTTATCGCGCTATAATTGTACCCATCATTCGATTTTGCAGCTAAGCAAACAGAATATAGTATACCTACAGTATAAAAATATTTGCGTGGTATATAATTTATTATTGTTAAAACGAATAACCAAAGGAATAATTAGTAATGATTAGTGATCAAAGTTATTTACCACTTACAATTCAAGTTGTGAAAGTCAAAAATTATGTACTCATTTAGGTCACAAAATAACACTTATGAAAGGCAAAGGTACTGAACTAATTAAATTATTTATTATTATTATTGTAGCCAATCACTATTATTATTTGTCAAATTCTTGTAGCCAAATGTTGTTACTTCTGTACCTATATAATTAACGAATTTCGATTAACTAATCAATTACTAAAAATCTTACGACTTGAACGAATTATTATTTGTCGCACATATGCAATCATAAATTATAGTTATTTTTTTATCCGTCAAATAACCTCAGTCTTCGACTAAATTTTTTCAAATTAAATAATCATTTATTAAAAACGGCAATTGCTTTAAAATGCCTTATGGTATCATGTGAATACCTCGAAAATACGGATAAACTTACAGAACTTATTCCATTATGTAAGTAATTGTGTTTTAAACAAAATTTGGTTTGTGTAGATTTTCATCAGAATGAATTGGAATAGACTATACTTTATATTGGGTAGGGATGGCAAGTGAAAGAAATATATCGATATTTATCGAATCGATATTTTTAAGCAGTATCGATAATTATCGAGTGAAGAAAATCGATATATCTTCAGTTTTCACATAATTATTCATACATATTCCCAAAGCACTCAAAATTCGCACACAAAAAAAGAATAGACATGAAAAACGTAGTATTTTTTATTAATGCTTGATCCTAAACAATTATATACAGTTTAATCAAACCAGCAGTGTTTTTGTTTCGTCTGTTGGCTATGTGCGCTTACGTATACTACTATAGAAATAAGTGTGTATTTTGTATACTTATATCCGCGAGAAATACCGGTCCGCTTTTTTGGTGGTGCTGTCAATATGTATGTATGTATAGGCCTTTTTATTTTCAGTGCGCATGTCTTAATATCTGTAATATTTTTCGGACTATTTATACGTCTATGAGCAGTGTATGTGTATGTGTGCTCAACAATTTGTATGAAAAGTGCCCAAATCTTTTGAATTGCCGCCTCTAAAACATGGTTGATGCGCTTACGCTGAACTTGTCGTGAAAAGGCTTATATACTTCTCATGATATTGAAGTTAGCCGACGTCTAATAATTATTGTAACTTTTTCATAACGATAACAATTTTTGAAAAATGGTACTTTGATTTTTTTCATTTTCTACATATGCATATTTATTGTATTTTCTTTTTTGGTAATTGATTTGTTGAAAAAAATTGTTAATTATCGGTTTACTTCAGGGTCATATACATACGTCTTATACTGATGGCTTAATTGTATTTTTTTTTAAACTTAGGTTTTAATACTTACATGTATATTTTACATATTTAAGTATTAAAACTATTTATATTTACAAACGTATTGTTAATTAATTATGTAATATTGTATTAGTATTTTCGTGCACACAGCCAATAGTCTTACTGTCATATTGCATATCAAAAAGACCGTGGCGCATTTTTAAAAAATTTTATATGCGCGACGAGCATTGAGTTTCTAGTAACATTAAACACGAAACCAAAGTTACGTTAAAAAATATATCGAAATTTATACGAATTCGATACTCCAAAATAAATATCGAAAATCGATATGTCGTTATTAAAAATATCGAATACATAAATCGATGACCGAAATTTTTGCCATGAGTCCATAAATTCATGAGTCGTGACTACCGCCATGATCTGCATTTGCCTTTATATCAATTAATAGAATGTCATGAAAGCAAATTCACTTAAATACCGGCTTAGATACTTCTCCATAGACGATATTATAAACTTAACCTATGAATTTTGATTGTATTTTGATACACGCTGTTTAAAATTCCATAGCTGTTATATCATGCCCAATTCCGCAGATAATTTGTGTGATTTTAGACACTTTGTTATAGATGCGTGTGACCGGATCGCACTTAGCTGCTGCCTGCAAACTCGTCTTCAAAATTGCTAAGAATGATAAAAACGATCATTACTTTAGGGACACTAACTTACTTGGTAAGTCATCCAAGTGTCATATTATTTCCTATGTTGATCTAAGTCATCCAAGTGTCATATTATTTCCTATGTTGATCACTGGATTGTCTATAAATTGTTGACTGGCCTCGACTGATCTTATATCGATTGACGTCGATCTGACTTATGTAGCCACAATTGCTCGCCGCGGCTGTCACATGTGTGGTGAGGCCTTACAAAACGCAATGGTCATGGTAAGTAGCCATCATTGAGCAGCAATAGGGTTTGTGTGTGGAGATGAGAAGAGAAGACGTAATAGAGAAGCGCGATGGTATTGTGACGACTCTACTCAGAAGTTTCAACGACAGACAATAGATGGCGCTGTACACTATAAGCACTTATAATCTTGCTCGCCATACAATCTTGAAACATGCAAGTGAAGTTTACACAGCGACTAAAATATATACGACATCAACAGCCAGGTCGCGGCTCACCAGGTATTATCACACAGCCTGGTCCAAGGATCCTGCCTTTGTGTTGGAGGGACATCAAACCATGTTCCTCCACAGTTTGCTGCTGTTGCAGAGCTGGTGGTGGAAGGGTGCGGGCGCGCAGAGCCGGTGGCGGAGAGCGCGTGCTGCGTGTACGGCTGCGCGGCGCTGCGCGTGCTGGCGCTGGAGCCTCGCCTCGCCGCGCGCGCCACGCGGGCCGGCGCCGTGCACCTCGCTGCGCTGCACCTCAAGATACTCAATAACTACGTACGTATGACATTGCAGGACTCATTCCTATATATACCCAATAAAATATAAGGAAATATTTTCAAAAATTGCACTGTTATCACAAGATAAAAGAAGAAGCTAAAAGTTTTAGAAGATAGGGTAAAAACTAGCTCAATCTGAGATATCATTATCGAATAAAAACGTAGCAAACAGCGCAATCTTATGCTACGGGACCGCCAAGATTGCTATAGTATTGTACGTATTGTGACACAGAAAGCGGAGAACCCTCGTTCGCTGAACGAGCAGTGCACGCACGCGCTGTACCAGGTGACGGGTGCGCTGCGCAGCCTGGCGTCCGTGGTGGAGCAGCACGCGCACGAGTTCGTGGCCAGCGGCGCGCTGCCCGAGCTCGCCGCCGCGCTCACGTTACACACCGACCGCGACGTGCTCACTAACGTCGCGCGCTGTCTCAGGTTAGCACTGACTACACTGACTGAAATTATAGGTCAGATGAATATTGCAGAATCTTTATTTCTACGTGTTGTGCAGCGTGCTGTCGGGCTCGGCGCGGTGCTGCGCTCACCTGTGCGGGTGCGCGGGTGCGGCACGCGCGCTGGTGCGCGCGTTGGCGGCCTGCGCCGCGCGCGCGCCACTCACCGTGCGCCTCGCCTACACGCTCGGGAACATGGCCGCCGACGACGAGCGCGCCCGGAACGATGTAAGTACGTGTTGTGCAGCGTGCTGTCGGGCTCGGCGCGGTGCTGCGCTCACCTGTGCGGGTGCGCGGGTGCGGCACGCGCGCTGGTGCGCGCGTTGGCGGCCTGCGCCGCGCGCGCGCCACTCACCGTGCGCCTCGCCTACACGCTCGGGAACATGGCCGCCGACGACGAGCGCGCCCGGAACGATGTAAGTACGTGTTGTGCAGCGTGCTGTCGGGCTCGGCGCGGTGCTGCGCTCACCTGTGCGGGTGCGCGGGTGCGGCACGCGCGCTGGTGCGCGCGTTGGCGGCCTGCGCCGCGCGCGCGCCACTCACCGTGCGCCTCGCCTACACGCTCGGGAACATGGCCGCCGACGACGAGCGCGCCCGGAACGATGTAAGTACGTGTTGTGCAGCGTGCTGTCGGGCTCGGCGCGGTGCTGCGCTCACCTGTGCGGGTGCGCGGGTGCGGCACGCGCGCTGGTGCGCGCGTTGGCGGCCTGCGCCGCGCGCGCGCCACTCACCGTGCGCCTCGCCTACACGCTCGGGAACATGGCCGCCGACGACGAGCGCGCCCGGAACGATGTAAGTACGTGTTGTGCAGCGTGCTGTCGGGCTCGGCGCGGTGCTGCGCTCACCTGTGCGGGTGCGCGGGTGCGGCACGCGCGCTGGTGCGCGCGTTGGCGGCCTGCGCCGCGCGCGCGCCACTCACCGTGCGCCTCGCCTACACGCTCGGGAACATGGCCGCCGACGACGAGCGCGCCCGGAACGATGTAAGTACGTGTTGTGCAGCGTGCTGTCGGGCTCGGCGCGGTGCTGCGCTCACCTGTGCGGGTGCGCGGGTGCGGCACGCGCGCTGGTGCGCGCGTTGGCGGCCTGCGCCGCGCGCGCGCCACTCACCGTGCGCCTCGCCTACACGCTCGGGAACATGGCCGCCGACGACGAGCGCGCCCGGAACGATGTAAGTACGTGTTGTGCAGCGTGCTGTCGGGCTCGGCGCGGTGCTGCGCTCACCTGTGCGGGTGCGCGGGTGCGGCACGCGCGCTGGTGCGCGCGTTGGCGGCCTGCGCCGCGCGCGCGCCACTCACCGTGCGCCTCGCCTACACGCTCGGGAACATGGCCGCCGACGACGAGCGCGCCCGGAACGATGTAAGTACGTGTTGTGCAGCGTGCTGTCGGGCTCGGCGCGGTGCTGCGCTCACCTGTGCGGGTGCGCGGGTGCGGCACGCGCGCTGGTGCGCGCGTTGGCGGCCTGCGCCGCGCGCGCGCCACTCACCGTGCGCCTCGCCTACACGCTCGGGAACATGGCCGCCGACGACGAGCGCGCCCGGAACGATGTAAGTACGTGTTGTGCAGCGTGCTGTCGGGCTCGGCGCGGTGCTGCGCTCACCTGCCGGCCTGCGCCGCTCGCTGTGCGCCTTCCCTACATGCTCGGGAACGTGGTCGCCGACGACGAGCGCACCAGGAACGATGTAAGTACATGTTGTGCAGCGTGCTCGAGGGTGAGACACAAAATCGGTGGCAAAATCAGTTTCTAATTACAATGTACAATCCGATAAACCTTCATATAATGTTAAACCTGTGTTTCACTTTAACCCTGTGGTTAAAGTAATAATAATAATAATAATTATGTGACTAACGTGATCTCGGAGGGCACAGTACACTAGTTTTTATGATACCACTTCACCTTGTGATATAAACAAAAAAGTATCAGCAGGT
Source organism: Catocala nupta (assembly GCA_963675205.1). NCBI lineage: Eukaryota > Metazoa > Arthropoda > Insecta > Lepidoptera > Erebidae > Catocala > Catocala nupta. The sequence continues at coordinate 16,403,081 of OY776098.1, forward strand.
AAAATGAAAGCGCACAAACCGCAGGGCAGCTTGTGCGAGCTGAATGTGAGTGGAGACACTGCGGTACTGAATGCCTCAGAGAGTCGGTTAGGGCCTCGTCCCCGGCTTGCCTTCACTGGTTAGCTGGGGTGGAAGTTCAAGAGCGCACGTAGGATTCTCAACTCTGGCTTGCCTTGGTCGGCCAGTCAGAGGCCGCTAGAGCTATATACTATGGTGAAACCGGCGCTCCATCGTTCGACGCCCCTACCCGCTTGCACCGGTTTTGCCCTCTGCTGCTGGCTTGTATGCCTAAGGTGGCTGTTCAGGAGGCCCATCTAGTGAGTTGACGAGTCACCGTCTGCCCATCCGATTGATGCTATATATAGAGTATTCAGGGCAGACGCCGTTTTTCATCCAAAGTTACCAATATACCGGTCCATCAAACATCCATCCCCATAGACCAGGGGATTTTTTACAAATTGGATGTGGCAGAAGAATATACAACAATATCCAAAACAAAAAAATTTATCTTGCTTTTGTCCACCCTGTGACAGTAAAAACACAACATGCTTATGAGACGATTAATACAAAGGTTGCTTTACAAAAGCTTATTTGTTTCTAATAAGTGTAAACATAAATAATTTTTAAAATTAAAGGTTACAATTAAAATTTAGAAATACTAGCGGTCGCCAAGTGGTCGAAATTCGACAGTAATTGATTTAAATTTTAAAGCTGGCAAACCGCGAACTCGGTTTCCTTATCAGGTTTCCGAAACAGGGATTCAGATTCGTCATTCCATCAGCTTTGCGCAACCGCAAACTCGGTTTCCTTATCAGGTTTCCGAAACAGGGATTCAGATTCGTCATTCCATCAGCTTTGCGCAGACGTTGGGGTTTTTTACCAGGAATTAATATTACCAGCACGTACATGGTATTCAGAATGAAAATTTCCGTTCGTGTGCGGCGGTACATCTGAATACCGGATTCGGAAACCTGATCAGGAAAACGTACGTTTGCGGCCAGCTATAGATTGATCGTTATTATATATACCGCGAAATTAAAATAGGTTTATAATAAGGTATGTAACCATAGTTTTTTTTTCTATTTATTTAAGGAATTTTTATACATGGGTGTATATGCCAATTCCATCGTAACCTAATACATGCAGTATACAAAAAAAAAAGATTTTAAAACTAATAACCTAACTTCATTGATGCGGGCTAAAAACTATGAACATGTTTATTGACACTTCGGAGAGAGGTGATGATAGCAAACTATGAAACATGCCAATATTTAGTCTGTTCAGGTTAAGAGTCCTCATCAATGACTCCCTGGCCGTTTGATACCGGACACATTCCGTCAACAAGTGATGCACGTCATCTAACATACCACATATCATACAGTAAGGAGATTCTGACTTATGCATCAAAAAAGCAAACTTTGTCAACGGCATGTGTCCAGATCTCAAACGGAATGCTGTTACAATATATTTTCTTTGTAGCTTAATATTAGGAAAACAAGGTATGCGAGGAGGTTCACATTGCAACGTTTTATACCAAATACCCTTTTCTATGGATGTTTCATCGAAATATTCTTTCCACTTGTTATAACGATGTGTTTTGTATTTTGGTAACAACTCTGTGTAGTGTGGTGAAATACGAACATCATTTCCGTCAACTGCTGCTTTTCTTGCCAATTTGTCAACCGCCTCGTTACCCTGAAGACGACCGATACGTGATGGAATCCACTGCAGCTTTAACCTCACGCCCCGCAGATCGTTTTCATGAATTTTGGCTAATATCGTAAGCTATCGGTGCACCTCTGTATCCAGAGGCGCATCGACCTATATGATATAAAGCGCTTTTACTATCCGTGCAAATTACTATTTGATTGCAGAGGTTGATTCAGCGTACAAAAGTGCTTGTAAAATAGCAATCAGTTCCATCGACATAACGGACAGTTCGTTAGACGTTTTAAAACAATGATTGTATGATACATTAGGATCGTAGAACGCGGCCCCGCGGCCACTAGGGCTTTTAGAGCCATCTGTGAATATGGTATACCAGTTAGGATATTTCATGGCTAACTCTTCAATAACATTATGTTTTAAAAACAAAGGAATACAATCACGTTTAGCGCACCTTAAACTATCTAATTTATATTCTATTAAATTATATACTTTAATGTTCGTTACCCAAGTTGACAGGAAAAACATCTTTAATAATGGGGATGAATACACAATTTCGTTTTTCATTTAGTCAAAGATTTCAACTAGCAAAGGTTTCTGTTTTCCGCGCCAATAACTGTTATTACTAAGGGAACTCAGTTTGGACAATAAAATTGTTGTGACATTGTTAGATTGAGATAACATGTTTAGTAAAAATTTACATGCTAAATATTGCCTTCATATGTGCAGCAGTGGTGGAATGCAGAGCTCAGACTCCATCTCGTGGATTGGAGTGCTTCTTATGAATCCACCTATAATCCTTAATGCTTGGTTCTGCACTTTAACTAATTTATATGTGTGTATTTTGGCATTGTTATTATATAGAAATCAACCATAATCAACTCGATTTCTGACTAATGACAGATATAGTTTACGCAAATGTTTTGGGTGCACGCCCCAAGTCGATCTTATTTTTTTTTTTTTACGTAGGGGAATGCATTGACACATACCCCTCCGCGGGGGCGAGCGGAGGGGTTATGTCGGACTCACCGGGGTAAGAGAAAAACATGTTGAAATGATAATTACGGGGAGGTCCATACTAACTAAATCTACCACGGTGTTCCTTGACATAACCACAATCGGCGGGGCCGCGCGTATCGTTTTCACATGCAATCGCGACCCCGCCGAGGTTTCGGCCCGCCGTATGAAACGGCAGGCCACTACACAAACAGACCTGCCAAAGGTGCCCGATGGGGCACCACTAATTTTATCCCTATTGTCCCCCTGAGGGGAGGGGGACGGATACACGATACAGAAGCGCGCGTGGGAACACGCACGCCGCCTCTCGGACCTGGTGCTGATCGGATGGCGGGCAGGCCCACAAAGCCCACCACCCCCAGGTCAAACCTCAGGGTGGCTGGAGGTCATTTCGCGCCCTCCGGCGCCCGGCTCTGCGGTTGGGGAGAGGGTTTAACCGCTCCCTCTCCCGCTCTGCCGCCTCCTTGATGGAAATCACTTCCTCACAGGAGAAGGCGACGGCGTTCCACGACCTCTCACTCCGGACCATAGACTGAACTACGGCCGGGAGTGAGAGGGCAACAATCCGATTGCCGCGATCAATTCACGGCGCTACGATGCCCAGGCGGGGCAATTCGCCAAAGTGTGCAGCGCCGTGTCCTCAACAGTGTGCAGTGGTGACAACCGGGCGTCTCTTGCCGGCCTATACGACACAGGAACCGGCCAAAACAACCATGGCCAGTCATTATCTGTGTCAGCCGGAAAGTGAGGACGCCATGGCGCCTCTCCAGCCACTCCTCAAAAACGGGTCTTACCGCCACGATTGGGACGTGCCCGGCCCCACGTCGATCCTGCTAGAACTTTAATTAAGTTAAGATGCTTTTCAGTTTTTTGGCAGCATTCATTTATGTGTTTACCCCATCTTAAGGAACTGTCGAGCCAAACCCCTAAATATTTGTACGATCCCACTAGCTCTAAACATTCGTTATCGACTGTAATTTGTATTTGACGGTTTTTTCGACCTTTGCTAAATAAACACAACTTCGTTTTATTGATTGACAATAAGAGGCCTAATTTATCTAGCATAATAATTACAGCGTTAAGGGCAATCTGGATACTACTAATGCTTTCTGCCAAGTTCCTTTTACAACTATACAATACGAAATCATCTGCGTACTGGCAGACAATCACGTTATTTATTTCGAGACAGATTTTTGCTGTAGCTATATTAAAACATATAGGAGACATAGGGTCACCTTGTGCAAGCCCCCTACCAGTGTACCGCATAAGATTATTATTTTCATCCACTTCATCCTTAATTCTTAAATATCCTTCCGACAAAATATTCCACAGATACGAACACAATCTTTTGCCCACTCCTATTTTATCAAGGTTTATTATTAATTCACTAAGAAGTATATTATTATACGCATTTTCTAGGTCCAAAAAACAGGCAAGTGTTGGCATATTATTAGTAAATCCCATTTGTATCTGAGAGACAAGACGAACTAAATTCTCGTAGCATGATTGTCCCTTCTGAAAACCCGTTGTATAACATGATAGCAACTAATTTTTCTCAATATGCCACTCTAAGCGTTTCGTTATCATGGCGTGTAAAGTTTTACAGACGCACGATATTCAAGCAATAGGGCGTAATTTAAAACTATTATTTGACAGGTTATCTCTTTTTGGAGTTGGAACTACTAGAATATTACGCCACTGCGTAGGTATGTCGCCCGTTAAGAAAATTAAATTATAAAGTTTTAATAAATGTAACTTAGCACATTTGGGTAAGTAATAGAGCATTGAATATGCTATCCCATCCTCACCTGGAGCACTATCCTTCTTCTTTAAGCAGTTCTGTAGTTCATGAAAGGAAAAGTCTTTTTCTAGTAACTTGTTACTTGAGCTTATCTCTGGTGGGTAATGGGTATGGGCTAACATAATCAGGAGCCAGACTATTTAAAAGCTCTTTCTTTCTGTATTCAGGAACATATATCCTAGCTGATTTATATCCTTTCGACCATCTGAGCGTATTCAACATTTCCGATATAGAAATTGACTCATTAATACTATCGCAGTACTTCTGCCAATTTTGCCTTCTAGCTACCTTTGTGTCATGACTAATCTTTTCAAGTCGGTTACGGTTAAATGGTGTGGGGTTCTGCCGAAACTGACTAAGGGCTAGCCTGCGCTGCGCGACTAGTTTAGAAAGTGATGGGTTCCAAAATGGCTGCGGTCGAGGGGTTAGGGTTATTAAATTCTTTCCTCATTGGGATGTATAAGTCCGCTGTGTCACTCAATTTACGAATGAAATTACTATATGCTATCTGAACATTGTCTTCTTCACGATGGTTGGTAGAATAGTAATTGTAAAGTTCTTTAGTATACTCATTCCAATTCGCTAATTTAAAATTGGGTTTTTTATGAACGCGTATTATATCTTTAAATTTGTACTTCAACAAAATAATTTGATGATCACTCCCGAGATTATCATTAGACATATGCCAATCACAACTAAAAGCTATATCGTTTGAGATGAACGTAATATCTGGCGAAGTTTTGTGAATCACATTATTAACTAATTTAATCCTAGTAGGATGACCAGTATTAAGCAGCATAAATTTCTCAAAAATTGCAACATATATTTGTGATCCACGGTTGTCATTTTTACTCGACCAGACAGTGTGGTGAGCGTTAAAATCCCCTGCTACTATACAATTACGTGTGAATCTTGAAAAAAGTCTGTCCCAATCTGATTGTGTAGTGTAAATTGATGGTGGACAGTATACCATCATCAAATATTTTATTTGTCCACAGTTAAATAATTTAATACTTATCACTTCTATACCCGGATTAATAAGATTAATGTTACATTCTTCGACATTAATTGAATTGTGCACCATTAGACAAATACCACCATACCCGTCATCTCGATCGTTACGATAAAGTTGGTAACCACTTACGTGTAGACAAGAATCGGGCTCTAACCAAGTCTCGCATATTAAGGCCATGTGGATTTTGTCATAAGACAACAGAAGTTTTAGGTCAACAAGTTTTTCCTGCATTCCACTGCATAATATTTAAAACAAAATCTTTTTTCTTATTAGCCATTGGTAAACAATGCCATGAATTTTGTAAGGAAACCTTGCTTTTGTACAAATTCTACTATTAGTGCGATCATCCCACACCGAAAGTCATACAGGGACTGGTAGAAATGTAGTTAGAGAATCGCCATCTCCTAATCAAAATGTTCCTTTGCACAGTAAGCAATCACTACGCCAGCACTCTCAACGTGCCCAAAAAGACAAACACGACTCACCATTGTCAGGCATTACAAGCGATGGACTTCGTGAACTAATAAGACAGGAAATGGATCGTGATTTGACAGGTGCACTGAACGATATGGTGATGGAACAATTTAGCAAAGTGAACGAACTGGTCGACAGCTTCCAACAATCGCTATCATTTTTTAGCGACAAATTCGACGAAATGAAGACCACTCTAGAGGAGAAATCTAGCTTGGTAATAAAACTGGAGTCCGAGAACAAAATTTTGCGAGAATTTGTGGTGGATGTCTCACAACGGATGAACATTCTTGAACAGTACGCTCGCTGTAATAATATAGAATTAGGTACAGTGTTTCCCCAAGCACAGATCGGAAAACTTACTAACTACTGTCACTCAGCTAAACAAAATCGTCAAATGCGACATTAAAGACAGTGACATTCATATACACGGATTGCCGAAAGAGATAATCAGAGCAGTAGACCGGCCCTAGGCTTCGTGACACATGTCTTGCTGCAGCTATAACTTACAACAAGAAAAACAAAAATGATAAACTAAATACGAGCCATTTAGGTATCTCTATGGAGCAGCCCAGACCTATTTATGTTGTGGAACATTTGTCACCGGACAACAAGGCCATTTATGCAGCAACGCGAATTCGCTCTAAAGAACTTGGATATAAATTTACGTGGGTTCGTAACGGCAAAATACTTATGGAGAAGGATGAATTATCTGAAACGTTAATCATTAACAGTGTGGACAAATTAAAACAGCTTAGTTAACTCAATCGAGGTGTGTTTAAAGCATTTTCTTGTGACTGAAACCGTTACATTCAACACGATTATGTTATTACCAGAATACGAGGGGTCTTCGAACCAGTATTGTGGATGTTCGTCAACAGATATATAACAGTGAGTACGATATCTATGTCTTCACAGAAACTTGGTTTTCTAGCGATATATTGTGAGTTATTTAATCATGACTATACGGTATACTGTAGGAATCGTGATTTATTTATTTATTTATAATAGGTACACAAACAGATTACAGTCTTAACATAGTAGATAGTAATAAAGAACATAATACCGGACGGTAATCCTAAGGTAGTGTACACAACATGTACATATTAAAGCAGATTACTCGTGCAAAAAATAAACATTAATTATAATCTTAAATTTGCTAGCGTAGGATACAAATGAATCATTAAACGGGTAATAACTTAACAACTGTAATTTTACATTATAACAGCTAGGCTTGGAACTTTTCGGAACTAAGTACACCTGATACAATCTTTTTATATCTGTTAAAATTTATATCAAAGATATCGACCTCTTCATTTACACGTGCTAATTTATTGTATGATCTGCACATTCTTACTATTGGATTATAAAATGATGTATTATTTTTATATGTCTGAATTGCAAATATGTTAGGATTACGAGATCTATGTGAAATATTAAAGCTGAGAGATGAGAGTAAAGCCGGAGCATCGATAGATGAATGAATCAATTTATGCAAATAGAGTAAATCGTATCTCTGACGTCGGGTTTGCAATGAGACAACATTAAATTTACTTAACCTCTCAGCATAATTCAAGCGACCATAACTGAATTTACGAGAAAGGAATTTTAAGCACCTTTTCTGTACTCTCTCTATGTTATATATATGCGTTTTATAATAAGGAGACCAAATTGGGCAACAGTATTCTAAGATACTCCTCACCAGACTGAAATAGAGACACAGGGTACTTTGTGCATTCTTAAACTCTTTAGTGGACCTTATAATAAATCCCAGAAGATTGCTACTTCTCTTCACAACATGCTCGTAATGTGAACGGAATGTTAACTCCTTATCAAATAAGACTCCCAAATCTTTTACCACCTCTTTTCTATTTAACACACTATTTTCTATAAAGTAAGGGTGAAACAGTTTGTGCTTTTTCCTGGTAAAAGAAATAACGCAACACTTGTCCACATTGAGGCACATATTGTTTGACAAGCACCAGTCCGTAACGATGTTGAGATCTCGCTGAAGGGCCAGACTATCTGTGGTGTCGTTTATCTTATTATAAATCTTTAGGTCATCAGCGTATAGCAATGCAGGACAAGATAATCGATTTATAAGATCGTTAATAAAGACTATAAAAAAGAGCGGACCAAGATGTGACCCCTGTGGAACCCCAGAAGAGACGGGTACGGGAACAGAAGAATAACCCTTAACAGTTACAAGTTGGCTCCTGTTACTCAGGTACGAAGTGATCCACCTTAACAAACACCCATGTATACCGTAGTGTGCGAGTTTAAGACATAACAGCGAATGGTCTACTTTGTCGAAAGCTTTACTAAAGTCTAGATATATGGCGTCTACTTGCCCGCCAGAAGCAAAGGCGCCGCAAAGATAATTTTTATATTCAAGAAGATTACTAAGTGTGGATCTTTTTTTGACAAAACCGTGTTGTTTGTTGGAAATATAGTTACATAAATGATTATAAGGTGGCATATATACTAAAGATTCAAAGAGCTTCGCTATACACCCGAGAATGCTAATGGGCCGATAGTTAGAGCAGGATGTCTTATCGCCAGATTTATGAATAGGGATAACATGCGCAATTTTCCAACGGACTGGAAAAACGCCTGAGTTGATTGATTTCTTAAATAGTATGGTTAATGGGACAGATAATTCCTCAGAGCAATTTTTGAGAAAAATTGGAGGAATCCCATCTGGGCCAACACCTTTACGTTCGTCCAAATTCTTAATTTTAAGAAGGATATCCCTTTGGCTGATTTCAAATGGATGAAGCGTAGTGTTAGAAGTGTTGGGCAAATTTTCCCACAGAGTTGGCTGAGAGGAAGATGAATCGAAAACCGAACCAAAATACTCCGAGAAAAGTTCACAGATTCCTCTACCGTCTGAAGACGTTTTGTTTCCATGGGTCATAGACTGAGGTATGGTATTTACCCCTTTTCTATCATGGACATAACGCCAGAATATCTTAGCATCATGGGATAGTGATTTCTCTACAGATGATAGAAAAGACTTATAACATTCATTGATCAGAGACTTGCATCTGGTGCGGAGTAAAGCAAAAGTATCATAGTCTCGCGGGTTAGCAAATTTTTTAAAACGCTTGTGAAATTTAGCTTTTTCCTTGAGGCAACGAATTAAGGACTTGTTATACCATAACGGGTATTTGAAACAGTTGGTTTTTGCCAACGGTGTATGGTTAACTATTATTTCGTTAATAATATCATAGAACCTCTCAACGCTGTCATTAACATCAGTGAAAGATAAAATCTCAGCCCATTTCACACGTCGTAATTCAGATTTAACACTGTTATAATCGCACCTTTTAAAATTAAAACGTTTATTATACGTAGGCCTAAGAGGTTTGTCCAAATGAACATTTGGAAAGGCTATACAATAAGCTATATGATGGCTATCCACTCTGCAAAGACAGTCGGTTTCCGATACTTCAACAACGGGTATGCTCGAGAGGACAAGATCCAGATAACGATTATTATTATTGGGAATAGTATTAAACTGTGTCAGGTTGCAGGTATTAATCAGGTCGGATAATAATATCGCTTTCCGATCCCGGGCGTTCGTGGGAATTAACGACAATGGGTCACTCTGTAACTTCCAAGTCAAGTTAGGGGTGTTAAAATCTCCCAGCAACAGGAATATATCCCTGTTCGTAGCGTTAAGAATCAACCTCTGACAGTTGTCGTAGAATACAGCGATGTCGTCAATAGGCAAGTCTGGAGGCAAATAACAGAGGCCAATATTCAACAATTGTTCATCAGAGTTGCGCGGCAGTATAGTGATCCAGATATCCTCAACCCTAGAATCCCAAGATGTCTGACGGATAACATCAAAATGCTTCTTGGCAGCAATAAGTATAGCTCCACCATCTGTCTTAACAGAGCATGAGCTTTGACGATCCCTTCTAAAAATATTGTATCGCTCATCAACAGATTCGCCATCGAAAACACCACTATCAAAATTGGTTTCCGTAAAACATACGATGTCATAATCATTAATTAGCAGATTTAAGTAAATATCTTTGATTTTAGATCTAGCCCTACCCAGATTTTGATAGAATATATTATACATAATGAGTTAATGGATGTCCAATTAACATTGCACTATATGTTAAAGATAAAATAAAACTAGGAATAAATTATTTTAATTTGGTAAGAGACTCCAAATTTTTTATGAGAACTGCACTTGCCGGTTCATCCTTGCGAACATATATTTGACCGTACTTGATCCATACAAATTTATAATTTAGCTCCTTGGCCCGTGCTCTTGTAGCGGCATGCAGATACTTTTGCTCAGGAGACAGATGCTCAGCAACGAAGATCCTACAATGTTCTCCAGAGATTTCGAGGTCAGCCGACGACAGCCCACGGCCAGGATGTGCCCTATTATAGCGATGTGATGCGGATAGTATCAAATCCCTTATGCGTGGTGTTGATAACGTCACAATGATGTTACGTGGCCTTGTAGAGGATTGATTAAGTTTTGCCACTCTGCGACAGGCACTTACTAGACTGTCCTCTACCGGCACCTTCAAGAAGTCGCATAGTTTCTGAAATAATTTTAGCACATTCTCGTTCTTGCGCTCTGGTACAGCTTGTAGTTCAATGTTGCAGCTGCGAGATATTTTTTCCATACTAGATAGCTTGCCATTAAACGAGTGAGTTCATTTTTGAGTGTATGTTTTTCACTCTCTAGCTCCTTGATAATTTTGTTGCTCCGTTCTAATTCTGAACGAATCGAAGATTGTTCTGCGCATATAAAGTCTGTACTAGCAGTAAAATCGTCCTTGAGGGATTTTAGCGCTGAGTTTACCTCATCTTTGACCATGGTTTGGATGTCCTCCTTAAGCGCCACTCGAAAGTTTTCCATGAAAACCGACAATGATGCGTTAAGCTTTATGTCTAGTAATTCACTAATTTTATCCATTGTTACATCACTGGGCTTGTGTGCAGACAAAATACATGGGGTCGCCACAATAGGGGAAAGGGGCAGGGCTGCAGCTGTAGTACTGTTATCAGAGTTATCGTAAGACATATCCATGGCATTATCAGTACGTGAAAATAGTCTATTATGACGTACTGGAGTACTATCTGTTGATCTTGGACGACGAGTAACATTAACACACAGAGGACATATCCATGCTAAGATATATTCTTTAGTGAATGCAGAATATTGTTCACTGTTGATATTCAGACATTCCAGGTGAAATTTGCCCACACATAATCGACATTTCATAAATACTTCAGTGTCTAATTTCTTATGACATGCATTACAACTCATTGTTATTGTTTGTAAATAAAACGTGGGTTATGTCTCACCGTATAGTTTCAAAGTTCCTAGTAGTTTCCTCATTTAATAACCACAAAAAAAGAGGGTGGAATTTTCAAATTCAATTCGTCGTATGTCTGATTGGGACTCTAACTGTGAGGATTTGTGGTTATTCATCCAATAACAACAGGGTAGGTATGAAAATAATACACTGATAGTGTGTGCGGTCTACTTGCTTCCACCATTGCACAGAGAAGAAGTCGAACACTTCATAAAAAACTGTAATTCAGTGATAGGAGCTAACTCACGAAGTGCGGTATTGATAAAATTGGGGACTTCAACTTAAACTGTATCGAATGGATATCACTAAATCCTAATGAGCCCTGTCTTTTATCATCTAATTCTGTTTCTAGTAATATTAAAGATCTCTTTGTTGATTTCTTTGCTCTTAACAATCTTAATCAGTGTAATTGGATTTAAAACTTTCAAAGTAAAATCCATGATTTAATTCTTACCAATATTGATCAAATTATAGTAAGCAACTGCGAGAATCCAATCAGAGAAATTGATAAATATCATCCAGCCATTGAATTCATACTCAATTTACAAGCTAGAACTATAACCAAGTCAAAAGTATACAAGAAATTTAATTATTTTAAAGCTAACTACGATAACATTAACAAATCTTTAGATCAAATTAATTGGGCAAAGGAACTTGGTTCCTTTGCTGGACTGGATGTGAATACAATGTTAGACAAATTATTATTAAAAAGCATGTTCCCGAAACAATTTCATCTGAAGTACGCATATCGTCTTAAGAAAATATTAAAACTAAAATTTAAATTTCGCAATAGGATAAAAAGATATCACTATGGACGTTATTGAATTTAATTAATTAAGAAACGAATGTGGAGTACTAATCAGACACTGTTACAATGGTTATATAGAGAATATAGAAAATGCCATTAAGAAAAATCCAAAACTTTTCGGGACACAATTAAAAAAAATACGGAATTCGAGCACTTCCTATCCCTCAAAAACGACAACAGGTAGCAAATTAGCCGATAATACTACAGACATTTGCAACTTATTTGCAGAGCAATTTGCATCGGTATACGATCCCGCTACCCATGAAATGCAATTAAATCACCCCGATGTTACTCTAAATTGTAAACTCAGTAGTTTCTCGGTGCTCCAAGAGGAAATGGAGAAGAGATTTACTAAGCTGGACTTAGCCAAAGGTGCAGGGCCAGATAACATACTGCCTTCCTTCTGATCTAGATGTACCCGTTCTGTTGCAGCACCTCTTACAACAATATACAATATTCCCCTTAAAACAGGTGTATTCCTTACAATATGGAAGCGTTCAAAGATTGTCCCTATATTCAATATGGTAAAATCTTTGAATCGTTGGTGTATACAATATTGCACGATCATGACAGACAAATTATCTGATAGTCATATGGCTTTAGAACTAAAAGGTCTATTATGACCTAAAAGTGCTCGGCCTTCATCTATTGTGGTGGATGGGGAGCAGATTTCTAGCATTCTCTGGCATTCCACAAGGATCTAATTTAGGACCCCTCTTAAATATATTTATCAACGATATAACAGACATTTTTGTGCATTCCAATCCTTATCTTTTCGCACTATTCATTTACATTCTACCTCTATTCTCATATATTTTTAAAATATACCTAATTTACAAACATAATTTATTATGCCCTATACGTTTTCCTTGTGTATGTATGTAGCAGAACCACATTTATTGTATTTTGTTGTAATGTTAAGCATTTGCCTCCGTCCGTGCATCACTTGTATCGGGTGACCAACTGAAAACCAGCGCTGGTGCCCTCAATTTGGGTGCCCAGCTAATGCTGAGGTGGTGACCCTTTTCGGCGAGGGCATACACATTCTTTTTTTATCATGTATAATATATTTTTTTGTTTATTTTGTTTTAATTAATTGTGTGTGCTCTGTACGAAATAAACATTATTTCTTTCTTTCTTTCTAATTCATATTATGAAAGATGTATCTGATGAACAGTTACTTCAATCGGATATTGATAGGTTGGTTGAATGGTGTGATAACAATGGCATGTATCTTAATTGTGCTAAATGTAACCATATTAAATTTATTCGCAACCTTAACTAAATTCTAACTTCTTACAATATTCAGGCAAACATGTTGACGGAATTGGATGTCATTCGTGACTTGGGAGTATACGTGGATAGCGAATTGAGGTTTATCGAGCACATTGATAGGACAGTCTCCACTGCCCATAGGGTTCTGGGGTTTGTTCTTCGGAGTGCTAAAGAATTCAAAAATATTTCAATCATAGTTATTTTATACAATAGTCTTGTAAGGAGTAGGGTGTCCATATAGCTAGAATATAACGAACACAAAAGAACCTGGTTCGTCATTTATCCTTTCGAAACAGAGCTGCCAGAGAACTAAGGTGTTACGATGACAACCATTTTAAGATGACTCCTCTAGAATCACGTCGTACTTTCTCTGATTTGGTATTCTTGTATAAGCTGCTTAATAACCAGTTTGACTGCCCTAAACTTCTAAGTAATATATGCATCAATGTACCACATCCACGTCCCTCTAATAATTCCCTGACGAATTTCAAAAATGCTGTTGCAGCTCATTTGCGGAATGGCTCGCAGATCGCTTTCTCTTTTTCTTTATTATTATGAACTAATTTTTAATTGCATAGTTACTGCTTTTGTATTATAATATTTTACTTTTATTAACCTCTAAGTCTTCTTCGAAGAGGTTAATGAAAACACTATGTGGGTCTGTGTGTCTGTCTGTTAGTGACAGGCATAGCTCCGAAATCACAGGACCGACTGACTTGTTACTTGGTGTACAGACACCTTGGGATCATCCCTCGGTCGAGTTTGAATATGGACCCTGTGGGTCAAAAGACCCCTGAGATATAGGGGTCACAAGGTCATAAGATCAGGGGATATCCACCAACAGAGTGATTTGGATGTCCAAGGGACAGGCTTTTGACCAGCAGTGGGATATTACAAAAAGCTGATGGAAAAAGGTCACATGAAGACGAAGAGCTTGAATTCTGGGTTTTTACACCCATCCCGTTTTAATTGCATTTATGTATGAACTATTTTTGTCATATGCTGTGATCTCTTGTTAATAAGAAAATATAAGACCTACAATTGTACTTAGCTTTTAATTGCAATATATTTCTTGTTAGAGATCCTTTTAAATAAATAAATAATTATTGGTTCGACAATGAGGCAAGGAAAACGTTTTCCTATTTTAAAGACGACTGCTTATCTGCGGTACCTTTAAGTTAATTTGGACAAGAAATGCTGGACAGTCTACTAAGCTACGTACTACTTTAAAAAGCATAATTATATGAGCACATTTTCTATGTTGGGATAATAGCTGCATCTTATAAAAACTCAGTCTTGACTCGTAGGATAAAACATTTTTTAATACGTTCTATTCTGTCTGAGTGTACATTATAGCTAGGATTCCATATAAGGCTACAGTACTCTAGGACACTACGTAGTAAACAGTTATACATAAGCAACATTACTCCAATATTTTTAAAAGATTTGGTCTGTCTCGAAATGAAACCACACAACTTTGACGCTTTGCTGATTATAGCATCATAGTGACTTCTAAAACTTAGAGAACTATCCAAAACTAAGGCAAACTTACGAACCTGGGTCACCTCTTTCAAAACTGTGCTATTAAAAATAATACATAGTGTTCATCGATAAAGGTCTATACTGGGAAACATCTGATACGTGACCTTTTTACCTGACTGCGTCTGAAGGAGGGTAATGTTTTCCAAGCGTATGTATGTTTGTATGTATGTGGTTATGTATGTCCATTTCTTTGGCACACCCTACAGCCCAAACGGCTGGACGGTTTTTGACATATCGTTGAATTCATCAGAATTGTGGTAGTGACATAGGTCATATAAATTTTTAAAATGGCGCCCACAAATGAAGAAAAAGGGGAAGGGCGTTTGTTTTTTTGCCTTAGCTTAGCAATATGGGTATGAAATGAAAGATCGTGAAAAGAAACTTTCAAAAATAAATATATCATATAACGTTTATATTACTGTTTTAACACATTTGGTCAAAAACCGTATCAATTATATATCGGGATGCCCGAAGTATCATTTTCTAGCAAGAATCTATTCAAGTCAGGAACTCAAGAATTACATTGCCTGTACTTAGTTATACAATATTAAAATAAAACTCTGTTAATAAAACTAAAAAGTCTGAAATAAAATTATTATTATAAAAACAAAAAAACCCGACTGCTTAAAAGTAATGAACTGACATGCGCATGCGGCACCATAAAGTATTTAGTTTAACTAATTTGAATATACATATGTAGTTATTTCATTATTTGATAAAGTAAGCTTACAAAACAATGCATTAGTCAGTCGAATTTTATATAGATATTGTGATACGTGTTTTTCTCTTTTCAGTTCATTACTTTTAAGCAGTCGGGTTTTTTGTTTTTTGTGGGTAATACGTGCGCACTTCCATTTCGATGAAAACAAACTTTGTCTGAGCGATTGGTTAAACATGGAGCGTCAACAGCTTTGCTAGATTGTCGGATAAATATATAGATATTATTAGAGTACATATGTAGCAGTTGTCCTACGCCTGCTGCGACTGGTGCCACCGTAGGTGTTCCATCCCACTTTAGATTAAAACTCTCGAAGAGCCTCTTCACGTTGGACCCATATCTTCGTGTAAGTTTCCCAAAGGGCCAGGTATTATGTTAGAAAAATATCTGTGATAAGAGAAATAATAATAATACAAAATTTTCGCATTTGTGTATTGATTAGATATACAACGAGGAGGGTGCCATAGACGTGCTGCTCACTATACTGGAATCGTACACTAGGCGGAGCACGCAAGGGGCGCGGGACGCGGACTGGGATCATGATATACTGCTAATCGGTACGTACAGCCAAAGCACTGGAACACCACAAACATTAGGTACATTAATAGTCAGTAATATAAACACTGTTAGTAAAATATATTCCATATCTTTGTTCCAAAAGAAGCTAATATGAAACTCTAGGAAAATATTAAGGAGCTATTGGTTAAACACGCAATTTTTAAAAGTATCTGCCATTACACTCTTTTGAATTTATAGCGTAGGGATGATTTATATTGCAAGTTTTTTTATTGGCAAGGATGAAATTATTATACAGCGCTAGCCAGTAAGCTGCAGTGTTGTTTTGAATAAGGAATATTATTATTAAAAAATGATAATATTATGAGCTTTTAATAATGCTAAGAAAAATTGCATCGGGCATGAGTTAATTTGAATTAACTATACTAACTTTCTATTTACACTTTATAGGTACAGATTTGGGTGGGTCCGATGGTTCAGACGAAGACGTACTTGTTAAGGTAAGCTGTACTTCAACTTACAGGACTCATCAAATGACGTAAAATGAAAGTTATGCACTAATTTTATATAAATATAATGAACTTTAATTATGTTTGCAATTCTATGAGTATTTAATGAAAAACTATAATGTTTCAATTTGGCTACTAAGCCATTATCCTAGCCTTTATCTCATAGACTCATTTGCTGCTCATCCATTAAATAAAGTCCTGCAAGCAATAGTTTTTATACATCATCGGAGTAATAATCGACAGTTGTTTATTGCAGACAGTGCGTGTTGTCGCTAATCTTTGCTTGTCTGAGCGCGCGGGGCGAGGCCTGGTCGCCTCGCACGCGGAGAGGACGGTCAAAGCGCTGCTGGCCTGTCTAGAACTCGCCGATAAACTTGTTAATCAAGAGGTAAATATTTTTTTTATTAATATCTGTCATACCAGCTCAGCTTTTAGAACATGGAATCAAAATGGAACCAGTAGTAATTTTTTTAATTATATATAAATTTTAATTCCTTCGCGACATGTTTGTTTGTTATATGATTTGGGTGGTTTAGTCAGATGTAGATAACATAGATATTTAATAAATTTTAGCAAATTATTCATGCCATAGCCATGTTCACATGGAGACTAAGATGGTAATTGTCTCAATGTTCTGAAGTGTACCTAGTTATTTCAAAGTACCCGAACATAATTTAATCTTTAGTGTTTATATTTACGTCGGGGCAAAGTAAAAACTTAAATATAAATAGTTTTAATTAAATTAAATACCTTAAATAGTAGTAAAGTTCAATAATAGTAGTTTTAAAGTTTCAAAATGATGTAATATAAGTGTTTAAAGTAAAATAAACAACGCGACAAAACCTGTATAAAGTGTTTAATTTCAATTTTTTGTGTTTAAATCAAACATTCGCGTAAACATAAGACAATATTATGTAAATCGTCATATGAAGTTGAGACCGATTTATTTTGATCCCAATTGCGTATAAATCCCTCCAAACTACGAAGAAGACCAACCTACACATGTAATTTGGAGAGATTTATTCGCATGTGTGGTTGCAGGACATGCACTCAGAGGAGCGATGCGGTGGAGTGGAACGTTGCGAGGAGTTGGCGACGGCGGCGCTGGCCACGCTCAACAACCTCACGTTCTACCGCGAGCCGCCCGACCCACCCGACCCGCTGCACAAGTACTTCGACAACATCTGTAAAGGTAACATAACTACAGTGTTCAACTCTGTAATGACTCCACACATACCAAGAAATTACAATAAAAGACAAGAGATAAACAATTACACACTGCGCCATAGAAACCTTAATCGCGCTAGCAACGCGTTCCCGACATCAAACGTAGAGCCGCGGCTCGCCAGGCACGATCAGACGATCGACGGCAGCCTGGTTGGAAGATCCTCCCGTCGAGTTGGAGAGACATCACACAACGTCTCTCTGCAACACATTTAATTACTTTAGCATAGCTGCCGACTAATACTAGATTTAATATATCCGAATCGAAACATCGAAGTATGTTATTTTTTTTAAATGCACACGCAATCACATCTAACGTAAGGCAGTATCAGCCTAATTGTGCAATTTTACCGCTTCTCGAAAGAAATGCTCCACCAACATTGCGTATTATTTGCTATCCAATCAAAGATTGCTTTCACCTCACTGTGTAATTTTAGTACTATTTAAACAAATACAGCATGATTCGATGAGCCTCACCTTGATTTTATTAGCAATTCAACCGAAATCAATAACCGATCTGCTTTACTGTGATTTTTATGCTTAGCTATTCAAACAAAAATCACAGTGAGTCTGATCGGTTTATACCTATAGCTGGTTCGATAAGTCTTACTCCGTATTGCTACTGAGATAGAGAGTATCTCGTTGCTTCAAATGCATTATTTTAAAATTTCTGATTACTCCATTGACGCTCATTTCTGGCTCCAAGTTTATTGTGTAATTTTAATGGTTATTGTAGGTATTTCGGGCACGCCACGATCGTGGCGGTAAGTCCCGTGTTTGAGGAGTGGCTAGAGTGGCGGCATGGCGCCCTCACCTTCCGGCTGACACAGGTACTGACTGGCCACGGTTGTTTTGGCCGGTTCCTGTGTCGTATACGCCAGCAAGAGACGCCCGGTTGTCACCACTGCGGCGACTGCCGCAACGTTGTAGAGGACACGGCGCTGCACACTTTGGCGGTTTGCCCCGCCTGGGCATCGCAGCGCCGTGAGTTGATCGCGGCAGTCGGATCGGTTGCCCTCTCGCTCCCGGCCGTAGTTCAGTCTATGGTCCGGAGTGAGAGGTCGTGGAACGCCGTCGCCTCCTTTTGCGAGGAAGTGATTTCCATCAAGGAGGCGGCGGAGCGGGAGAGGGAGCGTTTAAACCCTCTCCCCAACCGCAGAGCCGGGCGCCGGAGGGCGCGCGATGACCTCCAGCCACCCTGAGGTTTGACCTGGGGGTGGCGGGCTTTGCCTGCCCGCCATCCGTTCAGCACCAGGTCCGAGAGGCGGCGTGCGTGTTCCCACGCGCGCCTCTGTGTCGAGTCCGTCTCCCCTCTAGGTTCCCCTCACAGTAGGGTTTTTTTTTATAATGTTAGAAGTGCCTATTTTGGGTAGGTCTTTTGTGTAGTGGCCTGCCGTTTCATACGGCGGGCCGTAACCTCGGCGGGGTCGCGACCGCATGCGAAAGCGATTCGCGCGGCCCCGTCGATAGTGGTTGTGTCGAGGAACACCGTGGTAGGTTTAGTCGGTATTCCGGGCGGTACATTATTTCTTTTCCATCTTTCGTTTACCCCGGCGAGTCCGACATAATCCCTCCGCCCGCCCCCGCGGAGTGATATGCGTCATTGCATTCCTCCACGTAAAAAAAAAGGTGTAGTTTATTTTTTGGAATTTGTTTATTGACGACTTTAGTTTGTACCTACTGTATTTTTTCTGGAAAGGCCAATGCTTTGATATTATGTATAAAGTCATTAATGTGGTCGGTTCTTGATGTTATGTTAGAGAACACCTAATGTATGAGTCAGACTTTACGTAGCGCGATAGTATAAATGGATTTATAGATGATCGTGTAGGCGCATGTTGCGATAACTCATATGCACTCAACATCATTGTCCTTTGTTGCAGTGACGTGCGGGTGGGTACGCGCGCACGGCGCACACAGTGTTGCCTCGTGCGAGGCGGTGCGCGCGCTCGGCAACATGTCGCGCGCGCCGCGCACCGCGCAGCTCATCGTGCTAGAGGGCGCGCTCGACTCGCTCGAGCCCTTCTTGCTACACGGTGAGTCAAACCCATACACCTAACTATGTATATTTGCTTAAACCGCCTTACTTACGTTGAGAGTCGGTTTCTTATATTAAACTCGACTCAGATATGCTTACAGCATTAGGTATGTACCTAGCTAATGTATGTTCGGTTACCCCTGTCACCAGAGACGGCAGCGGTGCGGTGCGCGGCGGCGGGCGTGCTGGTGAACGTGTGCGGCGCCGGCACAGGCTGCGCGGAGGCGGCGGCGCTGGCGGCGCGCGCGCTGTGCGCATGCGCGGCGCGACGGGATGCGCCGCCCGCGCCGCTGCTGGCGCGCGCGCTGTGGAACGCGCACGCGCACGCGCACAGCCCACTCGAGCCGCAGCGCGCGCATGACGTCACCGCCGCGCTCGCTGTCTTTATTGGTATATCTATCATCAATACTTTAACACTTAGCATATATTTTAAATAAAGCCAGCGGTGTATTACCTATATAAATACTAATCATAAGTCATTTAATTTCACACTTTCCTGTATATCAAGGCTATAAATGAATGAAAATCATAAAGAAAATGCGTACTTAATACATTATTTTATCTCATGTACGAGGTTATTGCCATTAATATGCAGAAAAATAAATGTCTTTTTCATTTTAATTTATACCCCCAATATCTCTAATTCGTGGTGTTTAATGATTATTCATTCTTAACGGGACACGCTGCACCATGACGTATGTCATGTTATGTCATGTTATATCATGTTATGTCATGTTATACATGTTATGTATGTACTACTAACGCCATACAACGGATAACAGAACATTCGTATACCTGACTACGACAAAACCAAAAAGCTGCAATTTTGCCAGTCTATGTATTTATGTCTGTTTGTATTTACGTATTTTAATCTACCAAGATAGCAAACAAGGTTACGATCTGCCTGATAACGGTATGCACATATCACACACTAAAAGATAGAACTATAGCCATTTCTATCGATATTATTATTGTATGAAGCAACGATAACCTAGTGGACACCATCAACTGCTACGCTGAGTTCTCGAGTTTGATTCCAATATTATACAGCTAATTATCGCTTGCTTTAACGGTGAAGGAAACATCCTAAGGAAACCAGCATCTCTGAAAGATCTTCAACATTTTCTGAGAGATATCTGTCTGCCAACACGCATAGAGCCAGGCGTGCTGGACTATGGCCTAAACCTTTTTACAAGATAAGAGGTCCGTGCCCAACAGTGAGAATACATAATTTCATCTATTATTACATATTAAACATACATAATATTATGTATTAATTCAATTACACTCACAACACACAGATGCTATATGAAAAATATCAGGCGCTATTACCTTCTATAATTTTTTTATGTAATACTGTATGTAACACACATATAGAAGAACTATAACATAACGGATAGATCGTAGGTACAAACCTACTTATTTATATATTATGTATGTATGTTAATATCAACACACTAACAAAATGTTATCGTTCGAACGACGCGATGTAAGAATGCCGCTATTAATACATCGCTCCGGGTTAAAAAATACGGACAGTTCAAGTTTGAGTACACTCACCTGTTCTTTGTTGACGCTGTTATAACGTGATATAAGTACTTACTCTATATATTTGATTATTTTACTATATGCTGTCATATTCCATACAAGATAGGCAAAGCAATGTAATTTATCACGAGTAACAATATATTATATAGTATTTATACATGTTATTTAATTAAAATATATTTATGAAAAAACTAGTAATTCACAAAAGACTTAAAATATAATGCATATGTACTTATTTTATGTTTAACACGGTAATGGCACCATCCATTACAAAAATATTTAGAAGAACACACAGGAAATGCAATAAAAATAGAATGTAAACCGTGGCGTCGTTCCTCCGTGGCAACTAAAATGTGATTGGCACTTAGAATATTGTAGTGGAATCATATAAATGCAATATCAAACCGCTAATAAAAATAACCTTCTGCAAAAGCAACTTGATAATAGATAATAATAGTTATAATATTTACGTATTCTTGATATAATGATAAAATTGAATAGATATACAGAGTTCGTAGGTGTATCTGTATTATACGAGTAATATGCGAATTGATCACGTATTTAGCAACACATACATATCGACTCCGTGGCGCAACGGTAGCGCGTCTGACTCCAGATCAGAAGGTTGCGTGTTCAAATCACGTCGGGGTCAAAAATCTCTTTTTGCCATTTATAAATTTAACTTAGATAAATTTTAAAAATACTATGTGTAAAATTTCAATATTGAGATTTTATTTCTTTGTCAAATGTTTTTGATTATATATTTTAAAATTATTTTAGATGATGAATCGGTGTTTGCTGCGTGTGAAGCCGCTGACATGGAAGAGCAACACATCAGTGAGAATGACTCAACATTGTCTAAACACCACGTTAGTACAGTATCATAAATCTTTATTATATAGTATTTATTTATGGTTTTGTTAGTATGTTTCTTATGTGTTCATGTTTATACTACTAGACCTATTTCGATGTATTTTCTAAAAGCGCCTTTAGTGGCCTAGTGGAGACTTTAATGCATGAATTAAAATGTTAGCCAGAGCACAGATAATATAATACTATACTAGTAGCCAGAGATTATTTTGAAATCTTGAACTATTTCATGTCTATTTTTACTTTTCTTTGATTCTTACGAGAAGATTTTGTCATTCTATGGTGGTTTGTTTCTTTGTGATAAAAAAGGCAAGAATATGGTAAAATATTTAACATATCTACCAATAATACCTCTGTTATTTTGTTTGAATTGCTACGCTACGTTTATATTTTTCTTGTTGATTTAATTTGTCTCTCAAAAGCAGCGACAGCTCAGTGGGGAGACCAGACAGACTGCAATGCAGAGGGTCTCGGGATCGAACCCACGTCGCGCACCTCTGACTTCGGAAGTTATATGACTTTTCGAAATTATGTGCGTATTGATTGACAATTATCGCCTGCTCCGTGCTCGGAGAGCACGTTAAGCCGTCGGTCCCGGCTGCCGTCTATGAACATCTATGGCAGTCGTTATTGGGAAGTCAGTGCTCTATAATATCCTGACACTGGTCTAGCCTTAGGGTATCGTTAGCCTTTGGGTTGGGGAGGTTAGGTGGCAGCCGCTCCGTGTAAAAACTGATATCCAGGCAAATTCGGTTAGACCAGTAAAGCCGACCTCAAGTGACTTGGGAAAGGCTAGAAAGAAGATTTAATTTGTCTCTCAATACGTCTCACCTTTTAATAAAGGCATTTATTTGGTGTTTACTGCCACAAGGTTGGGCTTTAATTATAGAAACTGAGTTTTTTATCCCTCCATATCTTGTATATTCGTCCTAGCTCCTTTGTACGTCTTAGTAGTCTAATGGCTACCTGGTGATTCGATAATAATAAACTTAGGTACTAGTTTTAAATGTATAAGAATTCTCAAGGCAGAGAACGGGGATTAAACATCGTCAACTTCCTTAATCCAAGCTGGCAGCTTAGATTTAAGAAGTTGTCAATTTTTAATCCCCGCGACCCGAAAACACGTAGTCATTGGTCATGTGCCCCGATATCTCTTCTATTCCGTTGGATTGTTTTTTCATTACATTATTAAAGGAACAAAATACAAAATCGTGCATCCTATGCATATTGCTAGTTTCCTTCTGACACTGTGACCGAAATTCGGTCTGGAAAACATATGCTAATCCTACTAAACTATTAGAATGTGAAAATATAAATGAAAAAAAAAAATGTAAATGTGAAAGCTTGTGAAGATGGTGTTATAGTTTGGAATTGTGTTACTCAATCATGCCTATACCTTCAGATGAATTCGGATGAAACGTGTTACACAAATGGACCATGACCATTAACTTTTAGGATACTTTTAGAGTTCGAAAAAACTCATATATAAGTTGTATAACAGACGGACGGAAGCTGTTGCTTTGTCCGTCCGTCTGTTATACAAACTTCAACTCAAGAACCGTAAGAGCTAGAGACTCGCGGTCAACGCCATTCGACTTAGCATAGTCGATATACCTCCGAAATGACTATGACCATTGACCTCTGACCTCAAGGTCGCGTGGTATCACGTGACCTTTGCATATATTGTTTTTCGAAGATTTACGGCAATTCATTGCCGTTTCTCACATGTTTATATTGCCGCGGGATTCGCATGACCTACCTCAAACAGCCACTAATATTTTATAATCCTTACTAAACCGTTTATGACAGGTGACGTTTGAGATGGACAACAAGAAATTATCCGAAGAGTGCTACGATGATGGGAAGGAACGATCGCAATGGGAGCCGTTGGATGGGGACGGCAGGGAGGGGGTGGAAGGGGCGGAGGGCGCGGATGGCGCGGGCTCGGACCTCGGGTTCGAGGAGGGCTCGGCGGAGGAGTGCGCGTGCGCGTGCGCGGCGTGCCGGCGCCTGGCGCAGTGGGACGAGCTGGCGGCCGTGGCGCTGCCGCTCCTACAGCGCATGCGCCCCGCCAGGCACGACGCCGCCGTCGGCACCGACTGACCTGCGCACTCACACGCGACACCATCACAATGACGAGAATAAATGCAGCTTCTACTTAACTTTCATTGTTGGTAAAGTAACAGTGGTCGGCAACCTCGTCGTCCAAAACAGCCAAATATAGACAATCCACAAGTGAAATCTATTCAAAGAGCCATTTTATTTAACTTAAGCTTTGCTTTAGCAGGGGACATTATTACGCGAAAATTTGGATTAAAAGTACACTCTCGCGCTTCCCTTTGTCAAATAATCCTTAATTTAATTAACAGTAAATTAAATAAAATTTGGTATTATAGTCCTAAGACAAGATAATAAGTAATATTCCGTGCTTGCACTAAACATTTCGTAGAAGAGCCGTGAGCCGAGTAGTCAGAGTCGCATGAGGCTCGCGAGCCTCGGTTTGCCGACCACTGGTTTATAACGTTGTTGACCATGTACTTGACGTTCATTGTAGTGGTACTTACAAGACAACGGATCAGAATGCTAGTAGTCGAGTAGAAATATGGAGCAGGACTACCTGCCCCGGTTACCGTTATAGACAAACAGTTAAAGTCAAGTAGATACTGTATTTAATCTGTTGACTTGACAAAGAATGCCTCAAGCACCATTTACAGGTGCAACTCAAACTAAAATTATGTAATAGGCAAACGCGTGCGCTTCATACAAGCAAATAAGTACTGCATACCCTAGTCCGCTGGCCTATGTCAATCTATATAATCGAAATCTATTTATTAAATACTATAAGCTGAATAATAATAAATCTTATATATAAAATTCTCGTGTCACAATGTTCGTTCCCGTACTCCTCCGAAACGGCTTGACCGATTCTCATGAAATTTTGTGAGCATATTGAGTAGGTCTGAGAATCGGCCAACATCTATTTTTCATACCCCTTAGTGATAAGGGTTGTCCATCCCTAAATTTTTTTTTAAATCTTTTGGTCAAAACATTTTTTTATGGCAAAACAACGTTTGCCGGGACAGCTAGTACATTATAAAATTATCAGATACAATAAGAGCTTGTGCCACTGCCATCTATTGGTCCGTGAGCGAACTACTAAACAAATAGCTTGTGCCGCTGTCATCTATTGATCCTTGAGCGAATTACTAAACAAATTGAATATATGTATAATAGAGAGGTATCTGGAAGCAGATATATTTCGTGCTTATTAGCAGTACATTTAAACGTCAATCGATTACGCTGTCTACGAGACAAATATTTTGCTTGTGTGTGTAAAATGCACGTGTGTGCTCGCCGACTGAAGGCACTGCCTACAACGAAAATACAACCAGTTTAAATAGTTGTCAAAACATCATAATTATTGTTTATTATAGGCCTATTATTTTAGCAATATAGCATCGTACGCCATTATTAATTATTTCACAGAGCTGTCGAGGGGATTTTGAGCGCTTTGTAATTGATAACTAAATAATTAGTGAAATTACCGGAATTACTGTAAATTATGGAAAATTATACCTGTAAGATCTGTGTTGGTGATGTGTGTTTAAATAAATTAAAAACTGGTGTTCTCTCGACGTTGTCTTTTGATGACAAAAATAAAATAATTTCTCTTGGAGGCTGTGTTCGCGATTTAGATCTAAAACAACAGAAAGGTAATACGACACGTTCTTTTAATAAAAAGTATTATAATATTTATAGCTGGCTAGCGGGCTGTGTACACAAACATAAACTATTTTGTTTGTTAATCAAATTGAAATCGACCGAAAAGAAAACGAGGTGTTGACAATGTTGATTGACAATGTCTTGAAAGAGTGTCGTAGTCATTATAAAAACTTAAAAGACCTTAAGTTTTCAATCTACTTTCGTATGAATATTATACTTTGTATTGTAATAATTTTCCAGAGCAATCGATTGTCGACCTCATTAATTCACATGAACATTCTTTTAACACGGATCGCCTTAGGAATGAGCTCCGATGCGTTTATAAATCAGACGAATTAAAAACGTTAGGAATATTTGATCTTATTCAATATTTACATACAAACAATTTAACAGCCATATTTCCCGAAGTTTACAGATTAGCAAAATTAATAGTTACGATTGCAGTTAGTAGCGCATCGGTTGAACGATCATTTTCTTGCTTAAAAAGAATCCATACATATCTACGAAACACACAGGGCCAAAGCAGACTCACTGATTTGTCTATGATTTTAATTGAAAAAGAACTTTTAATGATTTTAAAACGATCTTGTAATTTTCACGACGACGTTTTACAGAATTATTTATAAAAAGATAGCCGCGTTGATTTCATTTACAAAAATTAAAATAATACCTACAATCAAGTATGTTAGTAATTTCGTTCATTTATTTTTGTTCATTTGCTCATTAAACACTCTTAAAATCTCACGGCCTTGTAATACCTACAAGGCCACAATGGATATCATTTAGGTGACTTGTTCTCACCATCAGTCACTTATTTGGATATTCATGGTGGCCACACACACAATCATCAATAGTGCCATGTCGAAAAGTCGCTGAATTGAATTTGGTAAGATATTTTATTTATTTATTGTACACAGATATATATACACACAAACACATTTATAAATGAAATGTAGTGCCCTCGCAGAGGTTTCGGGTAGGGCGTGCATACCCTACCTGAAATCTTTGTGCACGCCCCTGGTAATAGGGTAGTTGAGAAATCGTTTTTACAAAATATTAATGAAATATTTACGTTCATTATCTTATATTTAAATGAAAGCAAAATAAAATAATAACATTTAATAAAGGATAGACAAATCAGCTAGACGTAATTTTCAAATGATGCAAAAACTTATTCGCATGATACAAATTGTGGCATGTACAGGTCTGTGTCTGAGCAAAATAGTACGATTATTTTTTATTCCCTAAATAATTATATTAATTAGTCCCTAATTTTACCTTAAATTTTGATGATATTTCCACAAATGTGTCTTTTATAAAACTGTAGCGTACAACTAAGTTTGGCCAACTACCCTATTTTAATATAGTTTTACACCTTCAAACTCATTCATTACGAGCATAAAAAGGACAAGACAACACATTCTGTACTGAACTGAATATCTGTTATGTCTGGCTACCGGCGTGCCGCTGCGACTCAATAGGTTAAACATGCAAACATAAGTATTAATTATAATTAAAGTAATGTATTCAAACTAGTACCTATATTATATGTATACCTAATGTAATTAACATAACATAATTAAATAATGTGATTCAAAATGTATGGTATTATTTCGCCTCAACATTGTAGCTTTTTGATATCACGAAATAAATTTAGTACCTAGTCATTATTTTACTTACGTTACTATGTCTACATAATCGGCACTCGGCTCAAGCCGCTGTTCTACAAGAAAATTGTAATTTATTGTGTTGAAGATACTCAAGCTTTTTTTTACATAGCTTGCAGTGCATTCAAGAAAAGCGTACACTTATATTGTGTATTATATTTGTACCTTCATACCTCATACAAGTACACACGACTACACATCAAGTTAGACACCCTATATACGCATAACTACGCTACATACAAAATAGAGAATTGTCGGCAAGGGACAGTGCATAGTGGTGTCGACGTAATAAGGTAAGGATAGAGCGTAACAAAAATATAACGCACTCTCTCGCACGATTCGCAGCGTTTAACTTCTAGTCCTTCAAAGTCCAAACAATCTAGGTTGATATGTCGCTGTGTGTACATAACGTCTACATAAACTTAAAAATTTTCCGTGTTTTTAAGGGCGGATCCACCGTTATGGGTACGATGGGCATGCCCACAACCCTAATAGATTTGTGACGTCACACTTTCACGGTCTATTGAGATTGATAGGCTGATGATAATATACACTATGCCTTAATAAAATAAAAATAAAACACAATGTATCATGAATCATGCGTGATTCGGAACGCAGCAAAGACCCATAGACGATATGCTGATACGTTATGTCACATTTTTGACATTTGACAACTTTATCTGTTTCTTTTTGGCACACGAATACTTGTATTGGAAAAAAGGGATGATTATTGGCCGGGCGCGTGCACTCGCGCTGACACATCTACTAATTGAAAAGTAAGCGTGTGTTGTGTTGTATGCATGCACATGTACATTGCCGCCAAAACTTCCAAGCCGCCTTCCTTTGGTGGCGTGGTGCTACTGGCGCTGACGTTAGTAGTTTGTACTGTCTAACATAGGTAAACAAACCTAACCTAAAAAAGTTTATTTTATAAAGTTTTTCTTAATGCCAGTCAGGGTAAATTGCTCTGATTGTTTTTTTGACATTATATATATTATTGTATCCAATGATTTATAAACTATAGATACGTTGCCCGCGCTCTGTAGTGGCAACATGAATGCAAGGTAATATACTAATAATATAGTATACCAGAAGTCCATTTAGCCACGTACCAACCAGTGCTGCGGATGTACGTGACATTAAAATAACTTGAGTGAATAAATTCCTCAACAACAAAAAGAAAATGCCGTTCTATGTTTTTAGGAAATGTAAAAATTATACTGCAGCTGTGACAGATAAAAAAGTATCATTTCTTTAGGAAATGTAAAAATTATACTGCAGCTGTGACAGATAAAAAAGTATCATTTCATGCGTAAGTAAGTTTCAAGAGGTTTTTTTTTTTTTTTTTTTCGATGCCTTCTATTGGCGGCTGGCGCCTGAGGTAAGTCACGTGTTCGCGCTTGGCCAATGAGCATGCACCACAGTATGACAACGTAATTAAAGAAATATATTTATCTCTCTCTAATACAACACATACTTCAAGCCGCCAACGAAGATAAGTCAATTTTTACCATCCGTCAAGTGCCAATTACCTTTACAAGATGCAGGGGTCTATAAAATAGATTGTGACTGCGGACTCTCATACATTGGTCAAACCAAGAGAAGCATAGGCACCCGCATAAAAGAACATAGCTGACATAAAACACAAACGCTCGTTGAAGTCTGCTGTGTGTGAACATGTACAACAGGGGACCAACCAATGTATATATAAAACCAAAAAAAGAACACCGATTCCTACCAAGGATGCCTCGCGCGGCTATTGAAATCAAAAAACATCCCGATTTCAATAGAGAAGATGGTTGGAATGTACCACCAGATTGGGATCCGGTACTTCAAATAGTCAAACCCAAGAACAAACAAACCACAGCTAGACTTCATGATACTTTGAGCTCATTCTGCGTAAATAGAAACACCAATAATTAAATTATGTTCGGGTACTTTGAAATAACTACACTGGAACATTGAGACAACTACCATCTTAGTCTCCCCGTGACCATGGCTGCTGAAAAGCAACCGAAACGTCGGGGAAAGTTGCTAAATAAACAACGCGATAAAATCCGTATATAGTAGTTTAATTTCAATTTATTATTTTTTCTATTTTACCGCTCTAATGCAAAGCCCTACGCTATGTATCATAAAATTTTAATTGGATCGAATTTTATTGCTTTCTATTCTATGATATATGTAATACCTCATACCTATACATGCTTGCATGCACCTTATGCTTATGTTAATTATACACAACGAAACGTTGAAACTGACAGTAACAGAACAGAAATTAGATTCAGTTTAGGTAGGTAATATGACTACTTATTACATAAGTCACAGTTAGGTGAAATTTAGGTTAGCTGTACGGACAGCTAACCTAAATTTTAACTAGAGAAAGAATATCGACATGGCAAGATAATAAAACTTCAAGTGACGCTCACTGTCTCTTGGAAGCACTACGTAGCTCTGATTTTATTATATCATCGATATGCCTAAGCGATATTCTTGGTAAGAAAACAAAACATTTCAAAACGATTTATATGAAAGATATTTTTCTTTAAGGAAGGTTACAATTTTTTATTCTTTTTATATTTTAGGAACGGCTCAACGAAACTGTAGTTTCGTTGAGCCGTTTCCTGCAAACTTCGAAAAAAAAAATCAAAAGAGCCACCGATGCCGTGAAGGATGTCATGTAAGTATTATGACCGAAACGCCAAAACGCTGAGTCTGTATTCAAGCAATTATTTTCAGAGGCGACAGAGCAAGCAAAACAGTTGGATGTTACAGCAAAATCCCCACGTACAGTTCCAAGGCAAACAAACAGGTCCAATTATAAGGCGAAATCGGTGGAAGAGTACTTTCGGAAATCAATTTACATACCTCTATTAGATTCCATTATTAATGATTTGGAAGAGAGATTGTTTCCGAAGGTTCTCGACCTATTTCATTTGGGGGTTTATCTACCTAAACCAAAAGTTAGTGTCAGGGACTGGGATATCGATTTTGAGATAGTGAAAGTGAAAAAAGTAGTCCAGATGTACCGCCTATTCATTAACGATAGTGAATCAACTGTTATAAATGAATACCGACTCTGGATGAACAAATAGAAAAGAGAATATGATTGAAGTATCTCATCTCATTGAAGCTAGCGAACAAGATTTGTTCCCTAAAAAAAATCTTACAAATATTGGCAACTCTCCTGGTCAGCGTAGCTACCGCAGAGAGATTTTTTCTACTCTTCGCAGAATAAAATCTTGGTTGCGTGCCTCAATGGCACAGGAAAGATTATCCGGGCTAGCTCTCCTAAATATACACAAAGATGTGAACCTTGATATCGATGAAATTATCAACTACTTCGCGAAAAAGAAACGTAAGCTTGAATTTGTAATTTAAGTAAGCACCTAAATAAAGTTAAATAACTTGTAAAAAATATGTAAAATGTTTTATAATGTAAAAATGTAAAATGTTTCCTAGCGTTTAATTTAATTTGATATCCTTTGAAGTTGTACAAAAATGATCAAAATCGGTTCAGTAGTTGTAATGGTATTGGTAGCCTAATTAAGTCTCGCCTGGTGCATCTCATTTGCTGGTTATACTTTCACCTGAGACAGCGTCAAGATACCTATTGACCCAGTCTAGTATCCCTATATTGGCTTACTGGCTACTAGAAAAAAAGAAACATACTAATTTATTGATTGAAATTGGTTTAGAATTTAATCGAAACTGTTTGACTATTTAATTGGACGAAGTCTGACTTCCTCCAATGAAAAAAGCAAATAATCAAATTCATAAGTCGTTCATGAGTCATGATTGTTTATGAGCGAGTTCGTACTCCGACTCAAACTTGGCCGATTTTCGGGTGACCTGTGGCTGTGACCACAACCTTTTCTGAGAGCTGGATCCGCGCCTGCGTGTTTTGGTTAGTTTTGTGAACCCAATAATAAAATAAAAGAAAATTACAACAATCTTGGTGCGTATATATTAACTTGTTTATGACAACCATTTATCGTGATTAGTGTCGCCAACTGTAGTCTAGAATAAAATATTGTACCTACTCTATTTCATGTAGATGTACTTTATGATCTGTACCTAATACTAATATAGTCTTTTTTAACACAATGTTAACTATAATTTAGTCTTTTTTAGCACAATGTTAACTAAACAAATAACAGTCATGCAAAATGTTTGCATTGTGACAATGGGTATCATTGTCGTAATCCAAAAATTTTACTGTTTCCTGTTAATATGTTGGTATCACCAAGCTAAACAAGACAGTGTCAGAACGCGACCACCAGGACATTAATTTTAATTTTCAGAAAGAATTTAAAATAAATGTCCTATTTTTTATAAGATGGTACTCTTTGATTGCCCTCTCTGTAATCAAATACAAAACTATTCTTTTTTTAAAGTTGACAGCCTTATTTAGATATCACTTATATGTTGCACATACGTCTTGTCTAGAATATTCTATCACGATAAACTGGTTTGTATTGATCGATCCTACATCGTGATGATTCTCGAATAATTTCTTTCATATTCTACAGACCGTAATCTTTAACTAATCGTGATCCTTCCGATTGTTGATACAACTTGCTTCATCGCTTCTCATTATGTACAGTCAGCAACATAAGTCGACGGACATTTGCGAGATTTCAATTGCCTATTAAATGTCCTGATAAGCCAAAAAGCGCTAACTCAATCAGAGTAAATTTAAAACAAATCTTTTGAAAATGTTATACCTTATTACTTATATTTATTTTTGACCATAGATATTATTGACATATCCAAATTATCCATAAATTACACCTTATTATATTTTTGTGAGATACTGCTATTTTGATTAAAAAGAAAGACATCAAAATTTCTGATACTTTATCTGCACATAAAACGTTTCATACAAATTGTCAATTTTATATTTGATAAAAATACCTAATTAATTTATAATAGAACTTAATTTGATATTTTTAACAATTTTATTAACCGTAGCAGCAAATTACAAAAAACAAAAATAAAGCAATTATTTGCTTTCTTTATAATAAAATTAATCAAAAGCTGGTAGTCCCCTCCCCTTTTTTGTTTAAGATATTCCTGCTAGTACTGTTGTTTTAGTTGGGGATGCAAGTTTGTCTTATTTAAGGAATTTTTACCTATAATGCTAGCCGTAATGGGTTCATTATCGAAATCAGTTCTGTAACGAATATCAAAATTGCCTCTGCTAACTTCCACTATAACTATGTCACTTAATGTTTGGTCGTGGTGACAGTCGGGCAAGTTTAAATTGGGTCGTATAGACTTGCCACTCATATAATTATATATTGTAGTTTTTTTGGTATTAACTTTTTTGCCAGCACTACTTACAGCTTC
This sequence comes from Catocala nupta, assembly GCA_963675205.1. Taxonomy (NCBI): domain Eukaryota; kingdom Metazoa; phylum Arthropoda; class Insecta; order Lepidoptera; family Erebidae; genus Catocala; species Catocala nupta. Next base: position 16,436,191 of record OY776098.1, read on the forward strand.
GAAAAAGTCATCAAAGTCATGTATGTTATTTTTATTCGCGTCATCGCCTTTTAGTAAATTCATCTTTCGAAAAAGGTCATGCTTTTTCGAAAGATGAACTTACCGCTGAATTAAGTATTTATTAACATTTTTAAGCGTTTCTAGCCTATGACAATATACGGCTATTTAGCTTCATAAAAACGACATGCCGTCAAATCTCTTAGTTTGTTAGTAATTTGTTTGTGCGAAAATACAATTTATTGGATATTAGGAACAACTATGTACCTCAGATACATTAAAATGTTATATTTAATTGTATAAATGATACTTAATAAGTTAATTTCATAATATATTTCATGCAGTATCTAGCTATTATTTTTATAGTTATGTTGTTATACTTATTTTGAATAAATAATTGTAATCACGGTGACTGCTTTTGCGACGGGCAGCAAAAACCTCCATACTACAAAGTTTTGTTTTGTCTTATCAAAACGATAATTATAAAGTAGCTTTTGCGCGCGGCTCCGCCCGCGTGGTACCAACATAAATACATAATAAAAGGTAGCCTATGTCCTTCCACAGGTTTTAAACTATATGTGTATCAAATTTCATCTAAATCGGTTGAGTGGTTTAGCCGTGAAATGGTAACAGACAGACAGACAGATAGACAGACAGAGTTACTTTCGAATTTATAATATTAGTAAGGATAACTTTAGTTCTAGATTTCGATACGTGTCTAGTTTTCTATACTTACATTTTCCAAATGCTTTATAAATAAAATCCGATAGAAATTCATAAAAGTATGTGTATATATCATAAAAGTTTGTTGGGATCATATGTACTGTACTTATTTTCTTTTCTTATTGACAAATAATTTATAGAGCATTTAAATTTTATCAAAGCGCGGTGTCATAATATTGTCTAGTTATTTATAATACATGAGTCTAATACTGATTTTTGATGGACAGGAGATCATTTATTAGTTAATTATGATCAAAAATATTATATTTGATTATTATATGCGAATATGAATTGTAACAAATTGGCGAGAATATATATATATATAGCCTTTTTCCTTTATTACTGCCTTTTCGCTTACATTTACGAAAAATGATTTTATGACCATCTCTAAGCGGCAAACATGCGGACACAGAATAACCAATCTTTACAATGTAATAAGAAATTTAGGTACGACTTATTTAAAAACATATACCTACCATTTAATATTAATTTATTAAATTATTAAATTAATACATATCATTTAATATCCGCTTCATATTCATATCGCTATCATATATACATTAGCTTTGTGATGCGCGCGGCAAGGAGCAAATCTAATAGAGCAAGGACTAGTGGGTACTGGTAAATAATACCCATGTGACTAGAATCATTATAATTTCTTCAGATAATAATTATGTAATATGTAATTGCGAATAATTGTTGATGAATACATTATAATTATGAGCAAGTGTGTTTTATTTAACTCTGGCTTAATATTGTGTCGTCAGCAATAGCCTAATTAATCCTTATGTGAGTAACAAAAATAACTTACTATGACGTATACTCTTTAAGTAAGAAACAAAATTATTATTTAACAAATAAATAATAATTTTGTTACTTGCTTGGGTAAATTTTTTACCACGATAATTGATTAGTGATTACTATCCAAATATTTATCGTAAACATTTCACTATCATATACAAACAAGTTAAGTGGATAACATCAGTATTTCACATATACCAATTGACGATGCGTCGGAATGGCGCAAACCTGTGCAAACACTCCGTAACGGAAGCGAGATGTAAGGAAGTGTGCGATGTCGCTACATAGTATCTATGACGTAACTATACTTGTGGATGAACGGATGGACGAGGGAAGTGCTGGTTTGGCAACTCGAGTGGCGCAATTGTGGCCTGTGTTGACGATGGTCGCCGAGACCTTCCTGAGATATCACGCCTCTATCTACAGGCTGTGACAATATACGCTGTTACTACAATAAAACAACTGCTAGATTATATGTAGGCATGCATATGATTCTCCTTGTTGACTCAGCAGTAGGTACTAAATTGGATAGCTGTGCATGGGTTCTTGGTTTGATGACCGGGTTGGGCAAAGTGCTATTGGATTGTTTTGTCAAGTTTTTTTCAGTAGTTGCACGATGTCTGGATATCTGCTCGGTGAATGGCGATTGGTTCGCACCCTGCTACGTGGGACCAAAGAAACAAGACTTGGTGAAACGTAGGTGTAATACACCTCTGTCTTCCCCTTCGGAGATACAGGTGTGAGACTATATATGTATATGTTAAAGATGGTTGATCTTTGTCTCCATAGACCATTAATTCGGGCTCTGGATAATAATATTATTTTTCAATAGCTTCAGTAGTAGTCCTGTGATCGTCGTGGAAAGTATAATAAGGATTATTTTATTTCCACGACGAGACTCTTTATGTCCTTTACATCGTTTATAAAGACAGTTTTCATAATGGGGACAATAGAACGTCCCGTGAGAAGATTTTAAATAAGAATTTGTTTGGCGTTTTACTTGGCATCTGAAAAGTAAAAAATCTTAAATTATTTGTTAGTATTAGGTGGACACAGAGCGTCATGTAAACAAGCGCCATGAAATGCAAAGTCTCAGCATGCTTATGTTTCTTTCTTAACGGCGATGGCAGCATTTGTATGTGTTAAACTGTAGGTTAGGTGAAATCTTACAAAAAAAGTATTTACTTAGTTTCTGAGGAAAACTCATATTTACTCTAGAACATTTTGAATAAAGTGCTTAAAAAAATTATAATAGCTAATCATTGACTTAATATCACTGGCGTATAAAATCATTGTAGCTTATGTGTTTTAAATACTGTGTAACGAAACATTGAAATCTATAGCTATTCGACTCACATTACAACTAATATTTATGGTAATATTTAAATGTATGGTGTGGTTAGTAGGAACCAGTTTGTTAAGTACCTAATTTATAATTTTACTAGCAGACTCGGCAAACCTTTTTCTGCTGGATAGGGACACCCTAATCACTTAGCATTATGAAATATACTTTACGACCAACCAAACATACATAAAAATAAATACCTATAAAAATTGGTCGAGCTGTTATGAAAGATTGCGACCAGAAACACCGTGACATGAGATTTTTATATATTATATAGACACAGTGCATGGTGGCATGCTTCTCTAGAAAGACATTGAATATGTGCCAGCATGTTTACAAACAAATTTCTATAAAATGAAAGCAGGTATAACTTTTTAAATTTTAGCAAGCAAAATTAAAAGGTTAAAATCGCCGGCTGCTGTCGCAGTAAGTATTGTGGATTCGAAAGCCTAACATTATTTGCGTGATCTAAAAGCAAATAATCTGAGTGTATAGTCCGTTTCAAATACGAAGTCCCATTTGACAGATGATCGTTGAACAGCAATAGTGAAGGACCGTTTCAATCGACACAACACGAAATCGATTACCGATTACCTTTCCAAACTAACTGTAATCGTAGATTTAGAATCGAAACAGAAACAGAAAAACAAAAAAGAATCAATCCAAGTTTGACATATCGAAAGAATAGTTACATCAAAATCATATATATAACGTGTTCACGTGTAAAAAAGATCTGGGCTTATCCTTGATTAATTTCTAGTATGACATACTTACTCCATACTTAGTATAAGGGTGAAATAAATGTGGTATAACAGACTTTAATTGGCAGGACGGCCACTCTTTAAAAACTATGGGATATTTAAGCCATGCGTCCAATATCGCATCTTCAAATCCATTTTTTGATAAAGAAAATATATGGAGGGTTTGTAGAATGGGATTTAAGGTGCGTTGCAACCTTATAATAAATAATACCAAAATAAAAGTATTTCTCGTACAATTGTTTTTACCTCGAATTAGTTTAATTTTATCCGATTCATACTGTCGCATCACTATGACTGAAAGTAAAAAATACCCCAGTTCGTAACCATGGTAATGTAGTAAAATGTGACCATGGCTGCTGAAATGCAACCGAAAAGTCGGGGAAAGTGTAAACCAAAAATAAATAGATTTAATAGTTTAAATAATTTTATTAGCTTATAAATTAGTAAAATAAAATCAATAGTAGTAGTAGTGTAATATTTTCAAAATTTTGTAATACAGTGATAAATAAACAACGCGATAAAATCCGTATATAGTAGTTTAATTTCAATGTAAGTAGGTAATTTAATTTTGAAGATTCATTATTTAAAACTAATATTAATGGAAATTATTAGTTGATTATGTTTGTGAAACAATTACATCAGATTTTGTATAGATTCTAATTATTTTTAAATAGTCTTTAGTACCATATATAATCATTGTTTATTTTAGCAATTTTTATGAAATGCACTGAGTTACGTGCTATGAAGTGTCAAAAGGGACTTCGTATTTGAAACAGACTAAGTATAGTTGTAGTTTCCATTCGCAAATTATTGTATGTTTTTAAAGTCCCCACGACACAACAAAAACAAGGGAGTGGGAGTAGCATTAAAAAATAAAATATTCATGGCCATGAATGGAGCGTTTTACCAGAACAGCAAGTACTTAAAGATATTGCCGAAGTTGTTGTCAATCAGGTGAATTTCAAGATAAGATACTTAAATTAAATTTAATTTAAGATCATATACATTTTTAATCCACGGCTCTACGTATCACTACCAACATTTGCAGTAAGCTTCATCGTTTAATTATATTTTTATTAATTTAAGTTTGCTTAAATATGTATATGTAGGTATAAGTTGCTTAATTAAATTTATAAATTAACCGAATTTAACTGTCTAAAATCTTTTAACGTATATAATGTAGGTTACAAAAGCCACCGTATCATAAGAAATCTGGTTGTTTGTAATAATAAAAGTCGCAAACAAACAAGTTTTCTGTTCGCAAAAATAAAACAACAAGCTGTATAAGCGACAGGAACTTAGTTATGTTATAAGATATTCCTTGCGGCGAGTAGCGGACCAATCAACCTGCGTGTACGGATACAAGCACTTCATTGCAGGTATGCCATTTTTTACTATATCATCCTAATACGTAAATAACAACAAAATTGGAGTTCAGTGGCCTTTAAACTATCTTTGAACATTAAACCGTCTTAAAACAGTTATTTTCAGAGACCATGGCGGCATTTTCATTAATGGCTGGAAAGGTGCTTGGTCCCTATAGAAAGTCGTAGTCTTACAATCTGACTTTGTGTTTCTGCGGTGATTTATTTCGAGAACTCCGTAAGGAGAAGCTATACTGTCAGCAAAGTGTGATTACCTACCATGAATATAATTGTTTCATTTACAGTCGGTGTTGCGACTACTTTTTACCTTGGTCAACTATGCACGAATGATATTGGTTTTTAAAGTCTATATTCTATACAACTGTAAATTAGTAGTATATACTTACAAAAAAACATTAATTAAGGCTAATAGATACAAATGGTTTGCTTACAGTTACTTAACACTTACTTCCCAAATTATCATAATAATTGTCCATAAGTATGTTGATTTAAGTAAAATACTTGTTTACCAAATAAGTGAATGTTTCTAACTCGCAACAAGTTTATGTCCACAAATCAGACTCATTACGTTAAAATTAATTACCAAATATTAGTTTATCTAATGAATCACCTAATTTACTTATTCAACAGGTTGCACAGCATTCTTATTGTTCATTATATAGTCAACTTTATTACCAGAAGAGATAGTTTGATACGGAAATTGATTCAAGACGGTGAAAATGGCTTGTCGGTATAACTTCGCGATGTTTCTGGCGCTCTCCCTGTTGGCGAATGCGTTTTGCCTGCCACCTGATACCACGTTCCGGAAGCGACGGAACCTGGGTGACAACCAGGTCAATGCTGATAATTCGTCAGATGCTGATATCACTACTACAACATCCGTAAGTAGAATCAATATATAATTTATAATCCTAACTATATAATATTATAAATGCAAATGTGATTATGTTCGTTTGTTACGCTTTCACATCTTACCTACCCGACTGATAATCATGCAATTTCGCATACATGTTGTCAGGGATACAGAAAAGGACATATTGTTTCTTTTATCCAGGAAGAAGTAGAAAAGAAAATTAACATAACCTACATTTACATGAGTAGAGCCGCGGGTAAAATCTAGTTAGTATATATAACTAGTTGAAGACGTATATTCATTTGTATATGAAAATATTGTTGTGTGTACTCAGTATAAATGTGTCGTAGTAGATGTGACAATAATAGAGAGAGATTTTATGTAAGTATAAGTTTAAAACAGACAATATAAGAATAGGAATAATTGATGTGGGATCGGTACCCTAGATATACCACAATCTGTATGAAAATAACTAAGACTGTGATAATTATTATTCTAATAAGATTGATGTACGTACCAGGATTTATTTTAATATTTACTTAAATTATACTGTTACTAAATTACTCATTTTGTATTTTCTTAGCATTCATATGTACTTATAATTAAGTTTTAAATTGATTGGCAATATTACAAAGAATGCTTTAGTTTCAAGGCCATAATATATAAATATCATATATCTTAAAATTGTTTCGATAATATGACAACTTGTGGTGATATTTTATTACAAAAGGTACAAAATCCGAAGGTCTTGCGATAGTAACTCTGTATAGTGGAATGTCCTCCAACTGCTGCCACCTACCTGCTTATTAAGTTCGCGTTGAACTAGTGCCACATACAAAGTCAACATTTAGTATTGCGATATTTCCTGTCTATAGAAGGAATGTAGGACACTGAACTTGCGGTAACAACCTGTGTACAGAGTTTAATGGCAACTTAAGAAGTATTGTAGGACGAGTACCTAGTTGTGGTAGGCTTCACGGGGACTATAATTATGTTAGTCAACAGTGGCATCTTTCAAATGTATGTATAGATGTACTAAAACTGTTTGCTCCGTCAGTTAGTAGGTAGTAGTAAGTTTACGTATACGCATACTAACGCTCCTTTACCTGCGTCTTCAAGACTCAGCCTTTGCAGTGTTTTAAGTTTGCAAAGTCGCAGAGGCCGGAGAGCGATTTTACTGTAATAACTAACTATACCTAAATAAAACTTGCAAACTTTTTGTGCCGTAAATAGAACAACAATATTTTATATTTTAATTTTCACCAGACTTACTACTTTTGTACTGCTTTTAATTTAAGAATAATCCTGACTCCTGAGGTACTGCTGTAATGGATTTCTACTAGTTATAAATAGCAACGTTAGTATGTAACCGTTGGCTAACATAGTATATACAATTATGAAAATTGTATTATTTGCATAAAAACTCAATATTATAATTTTCAATTCAAGTCAGATTTAAGTGAAGATGAATCAACGGCTGATAACTCGACGTCTTTGTCAAATGAAGACGACGGCGACGACGATAACTTCAAGTCGCAGCCGGCGAGCGGCGGCGGCAGCGACATCTTTAGCTTACTGAAACTCGCCAGCGCGCTGCTGCCGTCCCTGAGTGGCAACAGCAACGTGAGTCTTTTGAACCCGCTTAAATAACTAGCACTAGATCTGGGAGCCACTTCTTACTCTTCTCTGTTTGGCTATGTATAATTATTTTCGCCAAATATTGCACCACCTGGTAGGCACTTATCACTTTCCACCTCTATATTTATCGAAAATCTTATTTCTAAACCTGTATACCTACAGTCCACAGTCATTTTTTTCGATTGAGATTCAGCCTGCAATATTCTAATTTAATTTCAATGCTAAAATAAATATCGCTTGGAGTCTTGAAAATTTTGCGGATCCCTGAGTATTCTGGCGACCAGACACCCATTAATTGCTATTATTAACACAGTAATAATTTAAAACTTACAAACATTCAAACAACGGACACAAAGAACACCCAGACTCGGAACACACAAATTTTTGTCCCATGTGGGGATCGAACCCACAACACTCGGCACGATGGCAGTGGTCAGGCGATCATTTAAACCGCCATAAATACGCCATCCGTGCAGTCAAATCAAGTAAAACTTAATATAAAATAAAATCCTGCACGACTTTAACCGTTAGCAACCATTATATCATTTCAAACATTAGGGCTAATTAATGATATATTCAATCAATGGACTAATACAGTATTGATTGTTCATTCATTTATTTATATATGTAGTTGGTATTTTACAATAATGCGGTTTAAGACATTTTATATCAGTGATAGTAATGACCTTTACTTACTGCAGATAGCGAAACATAAAGACTACATTTAAAATCTGAAATATTTTGTATATTTGTGTCGTTCAGAGACTGAATGACTTGGATGATTAGTGTTTGATGATTGTTTTAACATTACGATTTACATTCGCGCTGTATACCTATATATTTAAACGTTTATTTATAAGTGTCAAGCATTGCACAATTCACGGATTTTATTTATGGATCAACTACACCCTGCACTTTGCACAGCTGTTCACGCAAATGAACTCAAGGCTTTTAACTTTTCATTTGCTGCACTCAAGTGAGTTTCCTGCACAAGTGTGACGCACTCTCATGGATAAACATGGTATTACTTGATTATCAATGTAAGTATGTATGATTTTTGTTTTTCTTGCTTTCATTTCCGGTGGCGTATTTATATATTGGAAATTACTTGCCATGACAATATAATACTACCATGTAGTATTATTACTATAAACTATATAAGTAGTATATAAGTGTATACATTACAGGTGAAAAAGAACAATGAATTTGTTAAAAAGATAATACGACATGTAGTAACCCGATACCAAGCACAGAAAATACAAAAACGACAAGATATCGGCGACAACGTGATAGATATCGACTACGCGACAGAGCTGAAGCCTCCGTTTTTCCAACGACAAGAGAGCGAAGAGAACGATGACAATGATAGCGAAGCTTCTGAAAGTAATTCTGAAGATTCTGAGGAAGATGATGGAGCGGAAGAAAGCGTAGAACAGCCGAACCGTGATAACGGTGATTCTAAGTCTAAACAAGACTCAGCCTCTAACGCCTCGAACGGTAATGGCGACAGTGCTAACAGTGACGATGATAATGATTCAGACTACGATGAACCCGAAGGAGATGGGCAAGGAGGTGGCATATTAGGCCTTCTCGCTGGATTGAGTGGAGTAAGTAAAGACACATATAAAGCAAATATATTTTCTCTAATAAAGGTATTAAATTTATAATAAGTACTTAACTTGACATTAAATTGACGTGCTTCTCCAGGATGGTGAATCGGATTTGGGTTCCCTATTGGCAGCCGTAGGAGGAATAGTGGCGAGCTTAAGCGTAAGTTAAAAGAAAGGTATGCCTGGCAGAGTAATACAAATGTGCCACTGCCATTCACAGTATAACTATATTTTGTTCTAGGGAGATGGTATTGACATAAACGCAATCATAGCGACTGGATTAGGTCTCTTTGTTGGTTTATTGGTACGTATACTGCTCTTTGTATTAAAATTCTTATTTTGTAATAGATAGATTTAGGTTAGATACTAATAATGTAACGTATTTTTAAAGTCTGACGAAGGCTCAAACCCGGGCGAAATAATCGCAAGTTATCTGCTGACGTCACTGGACACAATTACTGGAGGTGGAGCGGTATGTTGCTAATAATAAAAAATAACAGTACTGCCTAACTTAAAATCAATATATATAATAATCACAAATTAATTTATATTCATTAACTTTTTCAGCAAAATAATGGCGCTTTCTTTGGAAAATTTTTGTCCACTTTGATAAAAGGGACGAGTGCGGTTAGTATTCGTTTGTTGTAGATTTTTTATGATTATTACATAAATTTTATATATTTGATTATTACAATGATTTGTTTCTGTTTATTACATAAAAATTTGGCATGTGACAGACTGGTGACTCGGGCAGTGGATCCGAGTCTGACGAGAATGGCGGCATGAAGATGGCGGACTCAGCCGGATTCTTCGCCAGTCTGCTGATGGGTTTGCTCGGGGAGATGTCGAAGCACAGCTCGGGAAGCAGTTGGTGACGATTACATTAACAACATATTAATAACTTATTAAATCATTTATTGTAAATGTAGTTTCTAGTTTTGTACTTAGAATACAATTTTAGCGCCGTATGTTGTGTGGATGTTGTTATTTCAGGAAACAGATATTAAAGCATGATGTCCTTGATGATGTGATGTGCACTACTAGGTCTTACATTAAGACTTAATTGTGACATTATAAGATTTAGCGATATTAATAAAAAGTTTTCACAGTGACACCTTTATTTTATTTTACCTTAGTTTAAAATAGAGTGTATTTTCAAAGGCTATTTATTATTGAATTTCTGAAATTACTACGTAGGTACCTTGGAATGGTTTTAAGACAAGAAATATACTTATTTGATCATTTTATTCTTCTGAAAATGTTGTGCCAAGTAGCTTCATAACTTAAAAATGCAGTAATATTGTGATATATTTATACTTAGGCTAAATGCTATGTACAATCCTTGAGAACAAATAACTATCGAAGCAGTAAATATATGCATAGAGTCATTAAGTCATTTCACACCTAATATTTATTTATTGTTTTCCATTGGTGACGGACGAACTAGCGTCTCACCTCTTGGTAAGCGATAAATGCCGCTCATAGACATAGCTGTGTTTTCTCGATATTGCATAATACCATCAAATGAGAGAGAGCCCACAGGCATCACTCACGCGTTGGGCCCTAAAGAGGCGATACGGCTGGGAGGTATGATAGACTCTTTTCGTAATGTTACATCGCAAATAGTTCATGAGTAAGTAAGTATTAACTAGTGTGGGCTTTGGTCCAACGAAACCCAACCAATTGCGTTTGTTGACGAAAAAACATACGTGCATAAGAATGTATGATAGAATAGGAGGATGTCCTCCATCCCTGCCTCTCTATGCCCCTTCCTTTATCTCATTGCCTTTATTCAATTTACCTCCCTTTCTCTATGTAGGTACCATACCGCCAAATTACTCATTAGTATTACATAAACGCAGTCAGCATTTGCGTGGCTGTTCAACGTCATTCATATTTGGATCGTAGCAATGTCATTTTAACCCAAACTTCATCAAACTTCGTATTTGTAACTTCAATAATAAATAAAATTATCAAAATATGCTTACCCAAAATACTAATTGCATAGCAAATTAAAGAGATCAAACTAAGTTGACCTATTTTTGGGTGGGTTTAAGAAGTAACATAACATAACTAAATCCTTCCGAGACGGAATGCATTGATTTGAGGCGTATAAGTGCTCGTTATGCTGTGCAATATTTGCTGTACAGTTAGTATTTTGATGGTCATTACTTATATTTAATCCCCATTGTAACACCATACAAGATAATACTTATATAATGTACCTATATATTTCAGCCTTACCAAAATAAAAAAAATAGAATAATTATGTTTACCTAGGTTCCAAAAAGCTAAAACGTAACTCATTAAAAAAACTAACTCTTATCGTCTGTCCGTCTGTCATATCCCCATTTTTAATGACTTAGTGCCAACTATACATAAATATAAAATATAAAAAGTTTGTGGTGTAGGTATACTTTAGATAGTTCTTATAATAGTATTTAACTAACTTAGTGAGATATTCGCGTATAAAGTTAAAAAAGTCTTTGATTATCACGAATTCAAATGATAATAAATCATAAATATTATACTGTCCATACTAATCTTTATAACATATTTTGCGTTTACAGGCACATAAATCGTCTGAGCCAACCCAGTCTCCATTCATATCGTTCAAGATGGACATCTTCCGAGCTATACTACAGTTCGGCTCTCGCATGCTCGGGCAAGCGTCTGCAGGATCCTCCAGCTTGTCTTCTTCAGACAGATAATTTATCATTTACATAAATTATCACAGAATATTTTTTTAATAAAATTTAATTTATGAAAAAGTTATGTCGTTAAAATTCTTCGCTAGAGTCTTGTTAGAAAAAATATGTTTGAATTCTCATATCGCTCTTACGCTCAAATTGTGTTATAGTATTGTAATTAAACACATGTCACTTTTCCGACATTTATCAACAAGCAAGCATAGATTTTTTGTTAATTCATGTCGTGACAGCTTGTAATTAAGGCAGCACTTTAGAATATATCCCTTTTTATGTATTATCACTATGTCTATGTATTTCTTTGTTGGTCTTACATATCTGATACATATGATCTTACATAAATAAATAGGTTAAATTCAAATTGTCAAGTAAAACACGTATAAAGTTTATTATAACATAATATATAACAATAGTGCTTGAATCTCGAAAACTGAAAAATTAATAATATCCTTCTTAGTAAGTTACAAAGGATTTTTAATCTCTAATGAAAATAAAATATATGAAACAATTATATTGTGACACAATATAAGCGAATTTATGATATGTTCCTTGAATGTGTCCTCGTGTTTAAATTGCTCACCCTACCCATCAAAAGTAAGACAGTAATTATGCGGATAAAGAATTATCGCGCTTAACTCTTAGGACAGTCTAAATAGCAGTACGGACACAGAGATCGGTAATATACCTGCTTGGTATGACTTATTTAGGCCGTAAGTACTAAACATGACTGGCGCACTGTGGATGTAATACACTTTTCTTTCTACTCCTTAAGGAAACAGACGCGAATCTTTTTATATAGATTTTATACCTACCAAATTATATTATTTCTTAAAATTAAAACATATTTAATTATAAGTTTAGTGTTTGCACTGTATAGTCTAACTGCGTGTTCGGGTTATTGTATGCAGGAGATAAATGATAGATGAATGTCCACAAATATAGTTATTTATGTCAGAGAAATTACTATGCTCACGACTTAAGGTAACGAGGTCTATATGACGACTTCCTGCATGACTTGCGCGTGAAAAACAATGCGGCGCTACGTAGTACTTGGAATTATGTATCAGCATAGCCACCACATAAGTACCTTAATGTTATTGCGCTGGCTAGCTCCTTCTCTTATTCGTTCATAAAAGATAAGTTACACGTACCAATATCAAGTAATTTGGTAAAAGGCCTTAAAGTTAAATATACACTTCGTTTATCTCTTTTTAATAATAATGTTTTTTATATGATTCATACAAACATAAATAGTCATAATATACATATTATTGTAAAGTATAAAAACGTAAAAATGTAAATGTGCCACAGCTAATAAAGATATTGTAAAATTTACAGCCTTATTTCTGTCACCGATGTAATAGTCAGTTCATCGATCTGAAAAATAAAATATTCTATTATAGTTAGATGTCTATAACTTATACGAATATTATGAGAGAATACCGAAGATAATTATTTTACTTCTATGGTGGCTTTCCTAACATAATATTACGAAAGAAAAAGGTTTAAGACCCTAAAAAAGTAAAGTATTTTCAAGACCTTTTAGCGGGCTAACGAGGAACCTTATCAACGTATTAAGTTTTAATCTAAAGTTGAATGTGGCACCTGCAGTACTGAGGTATTAAACGCACTAAGTACAGGTAAATATAGTATCTTATAAACTGAGTACTGATTCCTTCGGCCTTCCCATTCCAGCCAAGTCAACAAAGGTAAGCTGGAGACAAGACCCGAAGTCTCAGATTGACCCGAAGTACCTTTGGCCAATTTAGGACCACTGTGTTGCCACATTCAGCTCACCTCAGATTGGTCTGTAGTTTGTATGCTTTTTAACTAACACATTAAACGCCATGCCGATCATAAATGACCGCAAACAATACTGTATCTGCTAAATTACATTCAATGTGTTAATGAAGTGAATATTGTTTGGTCTAAATATGTCACAAAATAATAATACTAATCATTTATTTTCCTCTCTCGCACAGAAATAGTTACAAAACTATCAGATCTTAAGCTAGGTGTTACTTTATTATTAAGACGGTGAATCTGTGTGAGAGACTGGTATCTGTACTAGGTAGACCTGTATGATAGATTACCAGCCTCTCCTGACTCGATATATCTAATATTTATAATATATAATATAACAATAGTTATGTTATAAATATTAGATATATCGTATACAATAACAATCAAGTATTTATTCTATAAAACGTCAAAGTATCTCGTATTTGTTAGGTCTCACGTCTATAATATCATTCGTTTTTAAAGACGACTCCTGCACTAGGAACACTTTCTGTGCCGCGGAAGACAAAACATTCAACCGGTACTCAACGGCTACAAAGAACATCGAGACTCGGAACAACCATTTCTCTTCAATCAAACAAAGGTTCGCTCCGTGCGGGTATCGAAGCCACAACACTCGGCGCGGTGGCAGTGGCGAGGCGACCTCTTAAACCAATACGCCAACCGTGCAGTCAAACTGATTTTAGTTAAATATAGAGCGTAAATATATAGCGTAAATCCAGACGTCAAACGAAGGACTATAGTGTTGTATAAATAACGCAATCGATATCTCGGCGAACAGCTGGTACAATATAACAGTTTTTGTAAATACTTACAAAGACAACTTAAACATTTATTATTAATCTAGACTTTGTCAATAAATTTGTCCCTCGGGAGCAGTAGTTTTTTTCTAGGTGGTACGCCTGACGACGTGTATGCGGAATTGTATGATGATCGGTCAAGTAGTAACGGCGTGAAAGCTTATCAAATAAACTCACACTCGCATTTATAATATAAGTTAGGCTTATTAGATACGTTACGGACCCGTAACACCACTTAATGACACAAGAGTATTATTCAATACCAATGACACCACCGGTAGTGTCAAGGATATTATTCCATATTGATAAAATATCGGCAACGATTACATATTAGCTAACAATGAGTAAAACTTTCAAATAGTCGCCGTGACCGTATTTAAGTCGCTTACAACAAAATAACAATCGATTTCAATGTTTATTAGAATGGAACGTGACACGAAGTTGAGAGAAAATAAGTAAGTAACACAAAATTTAGCTTTATATTAATATTCGTCCTTTTTTAAGACTACTTCCACTTTAGGGATTGAAGGAGTTCACAATAATTATATCTCTTTGTGAAGCTGACTTTTCCTACACTCGAAACAACTAACTAAAGTACTAAGTAGTCTACCATGTAGCGAATCATATTCTTGACAGCTGATGCATAAGCAGTGGGTACTACTAGAGTAATCAATGAAACTATTGCGCCATCCGTTCAGTCCACGTATTCGATTTTATACCATGTAAGTCTAATAATGCAACTATCTTTATGTTATTATGGACGATGTCCCTCAACACAAAGGGGGATTCTCCGACCAGGCTAGTGGGCCGCGGTCTAACGGTTGATGTCGGGAACTTGTAGATATATATACTTAGTCGCTGCGTACAGTAACTTTACTTATGTGATTCAGCATTGTGCGGAGTCGCCACATTACTATTTAAGACTGGAACTATTTATTATCGTGCCTGTCTACGTGCAAAGTGGTACCTACTTGGGCAAACTGAAAATTTACTTATAGGGCTGTGCAACGGTTCGCCTTAATAAACTAATATACCTAGTCGTAACCTAAGCAGTGGAGGAGAAAATAAGAAAAGCTGACACCACCACCATAATGTGGAAGCTAGAAAGAGAGAGAAGAGAGAGTAACCTAAGAAGTATAGAATTATATTATCTGTGCCTAAGACAGAGCGTCAGCTAAGTGCCGCCCTATTGTACGCTGCTTATTCACCCTCGAAACCTCTCTGTGTTCAAGTCTTCTTTGGATGCCAAGCTGAAATGCGATGTATTAGCCGATGAATTGAACGCAATTTTATCAATATGTCTGGAGTACCTACTATGAGACAAGTGCATAATTGTTCCCATTTTGTGTTTGATTTTTGTTATATTTTTATGTGATCGGAATAATATACTGTTTTATTTTAAGTAAATAGTCATGATGACAGGATTATAAATAAGTGATTCTAATTAGTTCATCTTTTAGATTAGCAAAAAATATTGGACGCCTATTCTTTGTTTTAACAAAACAATAAAAATTGAGTCAAAGTCAAAAATCATTTATTCATTTAGGTCACAAAGTAACACTTATGAACGTCAAAATATATGGGTTAGTGAGTTTACTAAGTTACTGAAAGCTACATTTAGGTTAGTTGCTAGGTTCAGGCAAAGGGTTGAGCCTATGAGAAGAAACCTGCTAGAAACTCACGGCCACTCTTTTAAATCGCCAATTAAATATAATTTCAGTATTTTACAACTCAGATTAACAAGGTGTTGCAGCCAGTATGCCATATACTACAGACTATAAAAAAACTAAAGATAAAAACAGTAATAACTTAATAATATTATAGAGATTAAATAATTTGGGCTAAGGTATATGTTTTAATATAAATCTAAAATAGGCAGTAAGATGGCATGATGGCGCATACACTTACACTTTGTGACAATGCAAAGGCAGTCCGTGACTAACTGCGGTTATGCATTTATATTCTTCAATAATAATCAAATTAAGAAACACGTTACTTGTTAACTTCACAAATAATCACGAGGTACCTCTACATTACTAAATTAAAAGTAATACAGATCTTTAAATCCTGTATGCAACAAGCAACTAGTTCCATGAGTTTTTCTCATTTAAGTGAATAATAATCTTTGACTGAATAATAACCCTTCCGAATAAGTTGTATTTTAACGGCGCTTTTAAATTTAAGTAATGGTAAATTTATTATATAATTGGTAGTTTATTAAAAAAACGTATACCGAGTCCCGCACATGTATTGTGAACTTTATGTAAACGATGATATGGGCCTACTAACTTATGCTTATTTCTAGTGTTTACGTTATGGATATCACTATTCTTATTATATAAGTGAATATTATGTTTAATAAACATAATGTTAGCAAATATATATTGCGACGCAACAGTAAGTATGCCTATTTCTTTAAATCGATCTTTCAGGGAAACTTGTGATCCTAAATTATAAAAGCTACGTACTGCACGCTTTTGAAGAATAAAAATTGTCTCGATATCAGCTGCCTTGCCCCACAATAATATATCATAGGACATGACACTGTGAAAGTAACTGAAGTATGTCTCGCGGTATCTACATCAGTAAGCTGTCTTACTTTCCGAACTGCATATGCGGCTGAGCTAAGTTTCCCTGCAAGACACGATATATGAGCGCCCCACTGAACTTTATGATCTAAAGTCAAACCTTGACTTAGATGTAACGCATTAAAATAGTAAGTTCGGGCTTGTGGAGTCATGCTTTTGCAAAATATATACTTATAAGTGACGTAACACCAAATTTCAACGCGTTGTATCATCGTTATTATTAATTTGCGGGACAAAAGAATACGTCCAATATTTTTTACTAATCTAAAAAACAGGCTGAATACATTTTTTAGTCATCATGCCCATTATGTATAATTACAATTCTATGGTGGTATACTAACATTGACATGGGGTGGAGTTGACAGTAAGTACAATACTGCGTCAGCGATATCCTTGGGCTGCAAGATTGGCGTCGAATCTGTTTTGTGAGTGGACACGCTGCTCAAATTCGTCAACACTAAGCCGGGGGACACACTCTGTAAAATAACACGTAGAAACTTACAGTAGAAGTGATAAATAATAATAATAAATAATAATAAATTTATTGAGTTTCAGAACATGTACAGAAGTATTTTATCTTATTCTATGTTACATACTACTTAACAACAATTTCTGTTCTCTGAGCCCCACACTAGGATTCCCTGTGTCGTGGGGTCTCAGTCCCTTCCAAGTATAGCAAATAGCATTGTATCTGTGTGTGTGTGTGTGTGTGTGTGTGTGTGTGTGTGTGTGTGTGTACGTGTACGTGTGTGTGTGTGTGTGTGTGTGTGTGTGTGTGTGTGTGGGTGAGTGTTCAAATTGATATCAGTAGTAGTTATAGTCCAGTTTGTAGCAATTGTTCAGTTTCAATATAATTTTTAGATAGTAACCATTTCACCACATAATTTTTGCACCTATTTCGAGTCATATCTACAATTTCTTTGTTGTTTGAGTACAGTTTAGTGTATAGATAGGGTCCAAGAAAGGCAAAAGATCTATATGCAAATGAGGATCGTACTCTTGGCCGATCCCATTTCAAGGCTCTATATGAGATTCGAGCAGAGATTCTAGCGTACTTATGGAAGCGAAGTAATGCTGATAGAATAAATAATTGTCTCACTCGCAAGTGGTTACAGTCATTATATAGAGCATTTGTGGAGTAACGCCATGGCTTTCTGTATGCTATTTTTAAGATAGCTCGCTGTGACCGCTCCAATCTGAGAAAAAGTGTTTTATTTGCAGAGCCCCACACCGTTATACAATACGATAAGACAGATTGGCATAAACTAAAATATATGGATCTAATTAAATCAGTATCAGCTATGTCATTTAATTTTTTAAATATGTGTGACAGTTTTTTGGTGCGTTTTATAAGCGAATCAATTTGTTTGTCCCATGTCAGTCGTTCATCAATCAGAACTCCAAGATATTTAACACAGGGAACTTGCTCAAGTGGTTTACAATCGCATACTGATTCGTTATTTACGGATTGTTTACAAACATGGAGTCTGATTGATAAGGGTTCTTTAGGTGCTGATTTGTTTGACACGCTGAAGGTGACGATTTTAGTTTTGCCTGTATTCACGGTCAGCAGGTTATTCTGTAGCCAGAGAGATACGGTCCTGAGGCCCTCCCTTGCAACACAAACGACTTGGTTCCAGGTTTTAGCGTGAAAAATTATTGCAGTATCATCTGCAAATGTGGTGATACTGGCATTAGGTATTTTTAATGAGCACAAGTCGTTTATGTACACGAGGAAGAGTGTCGGACCAAGGATACTTCCCTGAGGTACACCATAACCAATGCCCATGTAATCACTAACGAAATCTCCTACACGAATTCGTTGCTGACGATCTTGAAGGTAGGACTTAAACCAATCCAACGCAAGCCCCCTAATGCCCATTACCTCCAGTTTTCTTATCAGTATATGTCTGGGTACTGTATCAAAGGCTTTGGCAAAGTCCAGGAAGACACCGGCACACCTCTGTCCTTCATCAGTTTTGTCTATGACAAAATCAACAAGCCTTGTGACTGCATCTTCCGTGGACCTTTCTGCGCGAAAGCCAAATTGGTTTTGAGCCAGTAGATTATTAACTTCGAGATATTTTAACAACCTGACATTCACGACTTTTTCCATCACCTTTGATACAGCACTCAGTATTGAAATTGGTCGATAGTTAGATGGTTGTTTTGTATCACCTACCTTCAATATGGGGACCACATCAGCCATCTTCAAATGATTGGGGACTATGCCAGTAGACAAACTAAGATTGCATATGTATGTCAGAGGGCTAGCCACAAAATATTTAGTCTCTTTTAACATGTTATTGTTGATTTCGTCATTCCCTGCTGCTGAACTGGACTTTAATGTGCCTATTAATTTAATAATTTCTATTTCGTTAGTTGGAGTGAGAAAAAAAGAGTGCGGCATATTAATGTCAGGATGGATTTCGCGGGTAAGGTCAGATTCAGTTTTGCCTAGTGTGTCTAGCATAGAGCTGGCTAGCTGGTCGCCAACTGTACTAAAATACTTATTAACTATATTAAGTGACTCTGTGGGTTCATTTTTAATTTTAAGAAGATCTTCATTTTTATTATACTTTTTGTTTATATTACATATTTTTTTAACGGAATCCCAGGTATTCTTAAGATTATTTTTACTGTCGATAAGAAGTTTCTTTTTATAATTTTGTTTTTGATTGTAAGTAATGTTAATACAGTAGTTTCTGTACTGTTTATATTTATTCTGTAGATCTTGGTCATTTGGAATTTTTCTAGCAATGCTATGTAGTTCATCGCGGCGTCTTATACACTTTAACAGCCCTGGGGTGATCCACGGCTGCAAAATAATATCAGAGCTACATATACTACGAACTGTTTTATTTTGGTTGATAACTGAGTTAAATCTTTCAATAAAGTATTTAGTAGCTTCATTGATGTCAGTGATATTGTACAGGTAAGTCCAATCAATTTCTTTTAGGTCCGTGAGTAAATTATTATAATCAATTTTAGTATAAGTTTTTTTAGGTTTGGTTTTAGGTAGGGGAGACCCCATGCCACAGATAATAGTACTATGGTCTGTTATGTCCGAATGACAGACTAATGTAGTTGATGGTAACCTAGACTTAATCATGCAGTGGTCCAGGCAATTAGCCCCCCGTGTAGGAAATGTATGACCAGGCATATACCCGTAATGAGTAGTAAGATTGAGATAATCATCTGCGCGCGTATCCGCAGTGGTTTCTTTAATGTCAAGATTAATGTCCCCAATTAAAGCGCAATGCTGAGCCTGGCACTGATTTAGGATGTTTTCCAGAGATTTTAAGAATGTATCTATGTTATAAATTGATGGAGATCGGTAAACAGCAATCACTGTATAAACTTGGTCAATGTCAATTCGTAGACAATTTGCATCACGAAAACTGGGTTCGGTTATGACCACTTGAAGATGTAATCTAGAGAAAACCACAATCCCATCATTTTGATTCAAGTATTTTTTTGAATAATCACAGCTATAGCCATCCAGGGATAACCCATTAAAAGATTCATCGATCCAACACTCAGTTAGTATTATAAGGTCTGGTTTGAATTTTAATCTATGTAAGAATATTAGTAGCGAGTCAAAATTTTTATTAATGCTCCGTATATTCTGCGATAAGACTGTAAGTTGATTCTGTTTTAATTGCAAATGTTTTAAGCAACTATCAGGGTTGCCCAAATTAAAAAATTAACAATTTAATTATGCGTATATCAAACTAGCGCTTAGGTATTAACAACGTAATATCATAACATTATGATAAAATTTATAAAAAGAGTTCAAAAACACTGAAAAGCTACATAACTAATCCGAATCGATTTTGACTAATTAGGAGCGCGTGCCAAATAAATAACCTCAAAAATCGTTCTCGCAGCCATCAGTAATATCTACTAAGGCGTATGTAATCTACAAAAGAAAACTCGCAAAGTTGATATAATAATTATTCTTTAAATACAGAATTGGTGAGACTTACCGAAACTTTAGTTTTGTTTTTGTGATGTGCTAACTCGTTGAGCAGCCCAGCGGAGAATCCAGTGATAGCGTATTTAGTGCTTGTGTACATATTGAATTTCGGCGACAGAGGCACGTAATGTCCGGCGAGACTGAAAGGTAAAATATAAAACAAGTACTAGATTTTGCTCACGGCTACGCTCGCGTAAATATAGGTTATGTTATGTTAGTAACAGCAGATATATTTTTTGAATAAAAGTATAGGTAGGTACCCATGTCCTTTTCTGTACGCCTGACTACGTGTATGCAAAATATCATGATGATCGGTGCAGTAAATAACGCGTGAAAGCGTAACAAATAAACGAACTCACATTCGCATTTATAATATTAGTTAGAATATTCTGTATATGTACTTGTGTCACAAGAATACCCTTGATGATCAAACCCACAATCCTCAACGCGGCGGCAGTGTCGAGGCGGCCATTTAAACCACTCTGCCATCCGTGCGGTCGAAGTGTACTGACGCAACAATACTTATAAATACCTGTAGACCGGTCTTATGGACTGAAAACCAACTAACGTGCCATTTGGTATATGACAGTAAGCTTAATAGTAGCGCAATTATTATAAATTATAATAAAGGAAACGAAATGCACCCAGCGAAAAAGTTTTATTGTTTATTCGTTTAATCCAATATCCGCACTACGGATGAACCTTATTGAAACGCAGGACTATACAAACATATAATTACCGGACACAAAGTCAGATCAATAATATATAAAATCCGCATTAAGTGTATTAATTTCAATTTGTAACATTTGCAAAAAGTTTTTGTTTTTTTTTCTTATTTTTCAGTTTATTTGAAAGGGTTTGTCGCTTAGCGACCACACCGCCTTATTAGAAGTAATATAATCAACAAAACATTAAATCAATAAATTTATACAATTGCTTGGCCTTATTGGAGGCCGGGCTAGCTAATATGCTATTACAAAATCCGATACAGAGGTTTTATTGTTACCAAAAATACCGAGTAATCCTTAGGTCGTTCCGTCTACATTCTATCAATATGTGCTGCACATCATCAATCACACCACAAGAACAACAATTGGGAGAAGGTAGTTTTTCCATCATAAAACTAATTTTATTAGATGTGATGTGGCCAGAACGAAGTCTAAGGGCAATGGTTAAGGACTTTTTATTTAGATTTGCTTCATCAATCCATGGGAATTTATATTGGTAATGTCTAGTTTAATTTAGTGAAACAAAGATATAACGTAAGATTAAGCGTACTTTTATCAAATTTAAGTATTTTAGTAGGTTTATAGTCTAGTATTGTTTTGGTATAAAGCCTTTATTTTGTGTCATATCACAACGAAAATAATTGAGCTTGTGTATCTTGACTTGCACTATTCGAATCGGCAATAACAAAGACCGATGTAATTGTACTTACGTTTTTATTGCCTGGGGATACGAATTGTGCGCATTGTTACGTGTATAAAATATTTCAAGTGCAGGCGGTGTATTAAAAACGCTTTATTAGGGATAACTCCCGGTTTTTTTTTTTCAATAACTTACGTTCACATCCTTTGCATTAAGTGCTGTGGACTCGAATATCGCACGGGTTACTTTTATTTGTATAAACCATTTTTGCAGTGTTGATCGGTGTTTTGCTGTAGGCGATCGCTTGTTAATTAATTGCAGCGAATTAACATAAACACATTCCTTTCTTATCTATTTGTATGCGGCTTAAGCCAACCGGCCAAAACCGGTTTGGTTGACCGCCGCTCGGTCGTTCTACTACTAATTACCAATAACAATGAACGAATCTGCTTGAGGAGAATGATTCTATGGAATCGCTAATTGAGGAAGTTGAACTAGGAGGTTCAAACATGACGTGCGAAGATAATACACCTATGGATTTAGAGGAGATTTCTGCGGGAAGGAAGAGGAACAGAGACGATAATTCATCGGAAGAAGGATGGACTACAGTGGAACGGGGTCGTAAATTCGCGAAAGGTTCACTGGATCGGGATCGAATGCAATTAAATACACTGGACGAAAATATATTAGTATGTGTTTCTAGCAAAACTCCGATAGAAAAACAATTTAAACTGGCACGACTTTTCAAAGAAAACAGTATCAGCCACGTTTCATGGGTAAAATATGTTCACCAACACCGCATCCATGTCACATTTGAGACTAGTGCAGACAAATTTTTAAAGTGCAGTGCATTCGCTGATTTGAGATGGAAATGCCGGAAGACTTCAGAAGTTGATATTTCATATAGAGTGATAAAGGATGTCGATTTAGATATTACGGATGACGAATTGCTAAACAATATCTCATGTGACTTTGAGATTGTATTAGTAAAACGTTTAGACAGACATAATCACGATATTGAGACTTCTGAAGACAAAGTGTGGTTGCCGAGTGAAACAATCCGACTAGGATTCAAAGGAAATTCACTCCCTTCCTATGTATACGTCTTTGAAATACGAATAAAAGTAGAACCTTTTATTTTTCCAGTGACTAAGTGTAGTCGATGTTGGAGGTATGGCCACTCTAAGAAAATGTGCCCCTCCAAGAAAATTACTGTATGAAATTACTTCTTTTTCGTGTGTTAATTGTAAGAGCACCCACATTTCTCTAGATAAAATCTGTCCAATATATGTTAAGGAAAGGAGACTCCGAGAACTAATGGCCGAGTTCAACTACTCGTATCGTAAGGCACTAACCTTGTATGTTCCCCTAGTGTCCCCAGTCTCTGAACCTCCGGTACTTGCCCCTAAAAGTCTACATGTATCAACTGAAGAAGCCCATACAGAACCAGCGCCTATTGACAACGCTCTGCTGAAGTTTTCAACGCTGGACGGCCCATCTTATAAAGAAGTTGTAGAGCAGGGCTGCTCTAATGATAGCGCAGGAAAATTGAAGTCGGTAAGTCGAATAAGCGCCCGGTCGAATTAGAAGAAAATACACCGTCCGCCAACTCCTACGTGTATTCGGGATCAGGAGATATCAAGTTCCTCGGAGGATGTCGAATCACCTGTGCCTGCTCAATCCCAAAAACGTACGCCTCCGGTTAGTCGTAGTAGAGAGAATACTTTTATCCAATTGTTAATCAAAATTAAAAACATTGTTATGTATAACGAATCCCTAGAAAACAAAATCAAGCAGGTTGTAGTTTCTATTACAGAATGGCTGATCTCTAAAGTTTGTAAAAATATATGTGCCGATTCATTTTTCAACATATTCCTTAACAATGGCTAAGTCCAAGTTTCTTAAATTTAACATTATCCAATGGAATTGCCAAAGTGTCAGGCCAAAGACGATTTCTTTAAAGTTGCTTCTAAATAGGGAAAATATACATATTGCTGTATTAAATGAAACATGGCTTGAACCGGATAGCTATTTTAAAATAAACGGCTACAATTTGTTTCGCTTAGACAGAGATGATGGTTATGGTGGGGTTGCTATTTTGACTCAACGCTTAGTCGAGGCTGTTTCTTGTTATGTACATAGCAGAAATACCAGAATTGGATGCTTACATATTAAGATACTTAATTTTCAACATATAACAAATATAGTTGCGGTGTACTGCCCCCCTTCAGTCAGCTCTTCTCAAAATGATTGGGATTATATTTTCTCTCTTTGTAACAATAAGTCTCTAATTTTTGGGGATTTTAATGCACACCACTCGAATTGGTCCTATAAAACGGACCGAAGAGGACAGCAGATTTTTGACTTCATGTTAGACCATAGCTTAAGGCTCTTGACTCGTGTAGGGCAGACTCCAGACTGGTCCTGAACTGTGTTAAGGCCCTAAACAAACTTGGCAGGAAGAACACAGTCAGACTGGTGTGGGTTCCGGGGCATGCAGGGGTGCAGGGCAATGAGGAGGCTGATGAATTAGCCAGAAAGGGCTCGGAGCAACTGTTTGTGGGCCCGAGCCATTCGTGGGACTCTCTGAGAGCACTGTCAAGGCAGCTTTGAATGCATATGGCAATGCTAAACACAGGCTAGAGTGTATGGCTCTTAGGGGTTTGGAACACTCCAAGAAATTCATTGCAAACAGAGCCACAGGCTTCACCCGAAAGTTCTGCGGTTATAACAAGAGCCAAATACGCCTGCTCATAGGAGCGTTCACTGGCCATTTTGGCACCAACGACTTCCTGTGCAGATTGAGATTGGCACACAATTTGATCTGCAGAGCCTGTGGTGAACAGGACGAGTCCTTATCGCACCTACTATGTGAATGCGACGCGTTGGCTGGGTTGAAGATGGGTCTGATGAGATTGGCATATCCAAACCCTGGGGACTTCAGGCTTCTCCCTCTGAAGTGTACGCTACGACTGATGCAGTACATTCATAGGGAGATAGCTAAGGAATAAATCTTGGGGCCAACACAAAAGATCCCAATGGGTCAAAGTGTTGCCGGTCTGTACTGACTGGCCCCCACACATGAGATAAGATAAGATAGACCATAGCTTTGTTCACCTGAATGATGGTATACTAGGATCAGAATAGTAAATGGTGGTATGCAAAATACGTCACCAGATATTACGTTCATCTCGTCTGATGTAGCGTTACTATTTAATTGGAAAACTCTCAACGAAACTCTTGGCAGTGACCACTTGGTTATTAAAATCACCGGTACCGCAAATATCTATCCCGAGTTTGTCAAAAAACGAAATTTTCGTAAATGTACTAGGGTCTCTTATACGAAACGTTTAAATGATTTGTTTGATAACCTTCCAATTCCTAACGATTTTCAAATATTATACGATACGTTCGAAAGTATACTGCAAAAAGCGGCAGATGAGCATGTGCCGTACTTTAAGGTTTCCCATCACGTTATAAATTGTTTCCGCCCGAAACCATAATGGTCTTCTGAACTATCAAAAGCTGTTGCAGCACGTAGATTAGCTTTTGCTAATCTGAGACTAATCCATCACCTGCAAATTACGATGTCTTGCAAAACAGGATTCGTGAAGCTCAAAGGCTAATTCGTAGTGCCAAGTGCTCTTCCTGGCGGCAATTCTGCTCTTCGATAGATGAAACGAAAACCTCTGCTGAAATGTGGTGTAAAATGAAATGGCACAAAGGTCATCGTTTACCTAGTTTGTGCGTTACAAAGAATAAAGCCGAGGAATTGTTACTAAGCCTTACTCCAGATTTTGTTTGCCCTCCTGATCCATGTTTCTTTTCAGTCAACAGCCAGTTGGAGACCGAAATTTCATTTCACGAATTAGAGAGTTGTATTAAAAACAAGGATACAGCACCTGGATGCGATGAAATATCCTTTTCCATGATTAAACATCTTCCATCGACAGGTAAAGATATTCTTCTAAAAATTTACAACATATGTCTGCTTCAGGGTTTTGTTCCCTCACAGTGGAGAAATGTGAAAATAATTTCATTTCCCAAACAGGGAACTGATGCCATGTCCTCTTTGCATCCTATATCTCTAATATCTGTTTTGTATTGTATCTGAAAAATATTTCATTCTATTTTGAATAGGAGACTAGAATGGTATTTTGAAAAAAACAGTTTGTTCCCGGTAAATATGGTAGGCTTTTGCAAGGCTCGGTCTTGTCTTGATAATCTTTCTCATCTTGTTTCATTTATTTAGTTAGGATTTGCCAAAAACTTGGCTACAGTTGCTTGTTTTATTGATATTAATAGTGCATACAACTGTGTAAATGTTACTTGTTACTAAAAATCTTAGATCGGATGGGTGTCGGTTCTAAAATCTGTTCTTACTTGTGGTCTTACTTAAATGGAAGAATACTTAACATTTCTTTCGTAGAGGGTTTTCTTAGTAGGTCAACTAGCTGTATCTCAGGGAGATCCCTGAGCTAAGCCTCTTTCTCCCTTACTATTTAATATTCTTACTATAAATATATGTAAAGGTATATCAAATTATGGGATTTCCCAATATGCGGACGATTAGGTATGTCATCTATTCATCCACGAGAGATGTGTTTGTGGCCGTAGGAGAACTAAATTTAGCTTTACGTAAGATTAATGTTTTACTCAGCGACCTAAACTGATAAATTTCTTTAACAAAGAGTAAGATTTGCGTCTTTAAAAAGGGTCAATTTAGAAATGTTGACAATATTAGATGCTCTATTAATAATTATTCTTGTATCCTTGTAGTTAATCAGGTTAAATACTTGGGTATTTGGCTGGATAGCTCTTTTACGTAGGGAAAGCATATTAATGAGTTGATCGAAAAAGTAAAAACAATTATAAATTTATTAAAATATTATCTTGTTCTGGATGGGGTCTTCATCAAAAACACTTAAGAAGATTGTATATTTCTTTAATACGTAGCAGAATCGATTACGCTTGCTTTTTATATGGCAGCAGTTGTAAAACGCGTTTAATTAAACTAGATAGGGTACAAAATCAGGCTTTGCGCATTATTGGTCATTATATTCGTAGCACACTTACCTATGTCATGGAAAACGAATTATGCCTACCACCCCTTTTTATTCGTAGAAAATATCTAGCAGGGAAATTCTTACTTAAAGCAAGATCCTTTCATGACAACAAGATTCTGATATTATTAGAAGAACTGTCTAGGAATAGGCTGGCTAGATATTGGGTTAATAAGAGACTTCCCTTGCTAGTTTCCTTATTTGATTATATTTATAAATATAAATATATGCTCCAAATCAACTTGATATGTTTGCTCTGGATTCTTGGGTTAGTAATGTTAATATTTCCCCAATGATTAGAGATTGCATTCCTGCAATATCTCGAGCTAAACGTTATTATAATATTCAGAGAATGAGAAACATCTGCACTACATTTATAGAAATGAAATCCTGTTAAAATTATAAATGTAATTATTATAAAATTTTCACCGACGGCTACAAAAACCAAAACACAGGAGGCGCAGTTTTTTTAGATCCGCAGCTTGTGAGTTCTGTTAAACTAAGCATGGATACTAATATTTCTATAATGCATGTCGAGCTGATTGCCTTAGCTGAAGCCTTGTCTTATGCTGAATCAGTCAAATTTGATAAAATTGTCGTTATGACAGATTCAAAGAGCTCCTTGTAACATCTGGCTCGGTACACATCGCCTGGGCGAGGCTGCCCGATAGCTTATGTGATTTATAAGTCAATGATGAGATTACGAAATACCAAGTCCATTTTTATCCAATGGATTCTGTCGCATTAACAGGAAAATGATACAGTGGATTTGTTGGCTAAACAGGCTCTGGTTGATGGAATTCCATTTAACGTGATTCCTCTTTACTCAGACTACATTAGTCAAGTGAAAAAGTCTATTGGAGAAATTGGCAGGAGTACTTTGATTAAAGATCGAGAGAGATATGAAGATAGGTATAAAAAGTACTTACTTTCTATTAATATATCACACCAAGCAGCTTTTTTGCTGTCCCCGAAAGTTAGCATATTCTTCTTACGCCTTTGTTCCACTGGGGGTGCGAATTGTATTCGAATATCATTCGAATACATCTTGCACATCGCGACTCACAAAGGACATTACAATAATTTGTTTTGTCCATTGACCTACTATCAGTATTAGCAGGTCAATGGAATAATAGCTATAATTTAGTTGTTCCACAATACCTATTGATATTGATGATGTGTCCATCGACATTGTGGCTCTTCATAGAGTTGCAGGCGTGCCTCGTGCAAAGCATCACGCCCTTTACGTTCGTGTCCAGTGTCGCCAACATTTCCTTCTCACTGATCGCGTCTTTACCCGCATCTAAAACAGTATATGTACTTAAGAGTTTGGTTTAGATATATTACCTACGTTTTAGAACTATGATAAAGTAACACAAGAAGACAACATAAAGTTAAATTTGGTTGCGCTGTTCTGCAGGCTTTTTAAGTTGGAGTATAAATAAATATTCGTGTTACCAGTAAATCCACCGTTGAATATCACGCCAGCGTTGTTGATTAAAATGTACACTGCGCCAACAGTCTCGTCGATCCACTTGAACGTGTCCGCCACTTCCTCAGGACTGGACACGTCACACTTCCTCGACATTATCGTGCCTGTGCCGGACACCTTTGATTGTAATGCCTAAAGCAATGATTGAACTTGCAAATCAAATAATATAAGTTATTATATGACATCGTAGCCAAGTAATCGTCCATGTATCGCCGCTACATAGACGAAGAAGTTTCGACGACAGACAACAGATGGCGCTGTACACAATAGGCGCTTATAATCACTCTCGTCATACAATCCTGAATCACGCAGGTGAAGTTTACAGGGTCCATATTGGCTCACCTAAAGTTCTTTACCCGAAATTGTTCTTCCTAACTATTTGTAATCCGAATGATCATTCTTCCTAAAAGTTTTCATGCTAAAGTTTTCATTCATACTATTTGTAGTGCTACCGGCGATGCTCATAACACTGATGTTTCCGAAAATTGTAATTAATAACATCATTAATGTAAATATATTTAAACTCCTACTGTTTTTTATCATAACGCTTTTATCCCTAAACATACTCACCATAATATTTTCACTCATACTCAGAAAGAAACATTTACCAAGTGTAATAAAAAATATATGTGGGTAGAAGATAATATTTATAGTTTTAATGATTATTATTTATAGCAATGATTTATAGTCTTAAATAAATGAAATTCATAAAACACGACTCGTTTACGGTTATGCTTAATGCTTATGGCCTGGGAGTTTACCGTAACCGTAACTAAACCAATAACTAAAGGACCAATTCGGTTCTGGCACTTCGCCGGCCGCTGCCGCGGCACGCTCGCTACGCTCGCTCGGCTCGTGCGTTGGGGTCACAGTTCTAACCTAACCTAAACCAATAATTAGGAATAGGACCGATTCGATTAATATTAAACTTATTTAATTGAAATGTATATATGAAAACATGTATTTAACTAGTTGTACCATGGTACTATTATTCTTATATGTTATACCTACATGTTATGTGAAAACAAAGTTACGCAAAATTAATATATATAATATTGATTATTATGAATAAAAAGAAATCTAAACAAAAAAGATATGACTTTGAATAATAGTATGAACGATGGTTATGTTGAGAAAATATAGGAAAACAAATAAAAGTATAATAGATGTTTATTGCTACCGACGTTATGAAGTTGAATGCTCCGGAATTATTAACATTAGAGACAAAGTAATTAGGAATTGTGATTGTTAGGATGAAAAATGTTAGGAAGAAAATTTTCGGATTTCCAATTATCGGAGTTGAACTTTTAGGTGAACTTTGGCGCACCCAAGTTTACATAATATCTAAGTATATATACATGGAAATTAAACTACTATATACGGATTTTATCGCGTTTTTTATTTATCACATAATGCAATACAGTGATAAATAAAAAACGCGATAAAATCCGTATATAGTAGTTTAATTTCAATAAATAACATTCGCGTAAACAGAAGACAATATTATATATATATATACATGTTCAAGACATCAACAGTTAGGCCGCGGCCCGCAAGGCACGATCACCCAGTCTGGTCGGAGGATCCTCCCATTCTGTTGGAGGGACATCAGACCACGTTTTTCCACATTGGTGACCCCGACGTGATTGCGTGACGCCTTATCAGAGACCATGGTACAGTAAACGCAGCCTGACCTTTCCCACAGCCTCAACAGCGTCTAGGCACAAACCACTGCACACACGGTCCACACAAGCAGGGCACTTCACTCGCCGTCAGCGCAGCAGCCAGCCACGAGACTCCGGAATATATAGACAGTAACGCGACAACCCTGACCCACTGGAACTAGCTTTAGTAGCGCTCATAGGCGCTCGCACCCGTCACCACCGCCGTCTTCTCCACCCAACGATCCATCGCTAAACTGAATCAACGTGTTGCTTGAGACTCACATCGATTCGCTCAACGCTGCGCGCGAGCCCCACGACGCGCACGCCCGCGTTCGCCAGCGCCACGCTGATCCCGGCGCCGATGCCGGCGCTCGCGCCTGTCACCACCGCCGTCTTCTCCACCCAACGATCCATCGCTAAACTGAATATAATACAACGTGTAGTAACAAATGTCATTTTTTGCTACATCACTATCACTATCATTACATATTTTAAAAAAAAACAGTTCCCCACCCCGTTTGTCTGTCTTTTCGCGATAAACTCAAAAACTACTGAACGGATTTTCATACGATTTTCACCAATAGACCAAAAGACAGAGTGATTCATAAGAAAAGCTTACATATATAATTTGTCAAGGTTTTGTACCACCGAATTTTTCGTTTTCAGTCTAGTTAATTTATTTGTGCCATCAATTTTTTTAAACTGCTACTGTGGCAAACAAGCTTATGGAACTGATGGTAAGTGGTAACCGTAGCCTATGGACGCCTGCAAAAGCAAAGATAACACTTGCGCGTTGCCGAGCCCATAAAAAGAAGAAGACAGGAAGAACCTCATACTGTTGTCTTGTAGGAAAACCTCGGCAGGGAATTCATTCCACAACCTGAGCATCCGCGGGAGAAAATTCCTTTGGAACCGCTTGGTACGGCACCAATTAGATTGTAAGGTGTGAGAATTAAATCTGCCGATGGCGAGCGGTGCGATAATAAAAAGTAGCTGAGGCCATCATCTCAAACAATTCCTCAGAATACAATCCATTATAAATAAGCGGTACAACACACAAACGTCCCTTGTGAGACTTAGTGGTTTAATACCGCCTGTGAGTTTGAGCTCATCGAAAATCCTCAAGGCTCGTCTCTGTACCGCGCCAAAAGGATCAGGCTGATATTTTGGTGTTCCTGCCCAGAAATGAATACCGTACTCAATGTGAGGCCGGACTTACGACTAATAATAAAAGCACCGCTAAGCTGTATTGAGCACACCCAAGCTTTTTGGAAGCAGCTTGACCGGGTCTCTAAATGACTAAGGTACTGTACATCACTTGAGATGTCAAGGCCAAGATTTACTCTTGGAGATGGTGAGAGACGCGTTCTGTAGTTGTTGAGACACAATGAATGGGCTAAGAAAATTAGCGATGAACGCGCAGGCTTGTGTCTTAGCTTGGTTAAACACGACTAAATTTAGACTTCAGATACTCTTACCCAGAGTATTCCCGATTTCAGACACAAGCCGTTCGCAGCTTTTCTCCTCTGTGGACCGAGGGATATTAGCGTGGCCCGTGTATTAAGTATCCCCAGTACTGTCAACCGCATAGCAATGAATGCCGTCAATTGAGAATATATTGTTACGTGCTGGGTTCGAGAGATAAGAATGTAAACAATAATAC
Organism: Catocala nupta; assembly: GCA_963675205.1. Lineage (NCBI taxonomy): Eukaryota > Metazoa > Arthropoda > Insecta > Lepidoptera > Erebidae > Catocala > Catocala nupta. The sequence goes on from OY776098.1 coordinate 16,468,429, forward strand.
CGACAAACACGTTTTATTCTAGCATATAATTAAATTTAAAACAATACACACACTACTTATACACTTTTTCACTATAACTGCTTCAAACTCTGTAGTATATTCGCTTCCGTTCGCTTCGATGAATACTTGACCGCTTGCCTTGTCCTTTTATAAGCGGTTAAAGCGTTTCTGGAGATTTCTAGAAAAGCCATCCCGGTATTTAACAGTACGAAGATTCGAGAATGTGCCAGCGTTCTGTCTACTCTTCGCGTATCGACGATATACGTAGTTCCGTAAGACGTCAATAGATGGCGCTGTAATAAATTATTAGAAGGAACAGCCGAGTCTTCCCCACAGTTCCGACAGATGGCACTAACTGTAACACGGCCCCCCTCTTAGACATGTTCGTCTCGAATATTGTTGGATCCGTAGTAGTGTGCCAATCGATCTACATGAACGATCTTTGGTGTACCTCGTGGTCCTTTCTGGATCCGGTAGGTGACGTCATTCACCTTAGTGACTATGTGATAAGGTCCATCCCGTTTTGCCTGCAACTTAGGAGATTTTCCTTTGCTGCGTACCGGATTATGTAACCACACCAGCAATCCTGCCTCAAAGCTTTTATTGTTCGCCTTCCGATCGTACCGGCTCTTCATCCTCTCAGACATCTGTTGAACGGTCTGTTTGATGTGCTCGTATACATCATTTATCTTGTTGCGCAAATCATTCGCATAATCTGTTATACTGCGTGGAGATTCAGGTGGGATGCCAGTGATTAAAACTGCAGGTAATCGTACTTCTCTTTCGAAGTTAGCGAAAGCAGATGTTACTGATGTGCTTTCGTGAACAGCACTACGGTATGACAGGAGAAACGGTTGAATGTGTTTGTCCTAATCCTTTTGTTTGCTTTCTACAACTTTCGTCAGATATCTTGCCAGAGACTGGCTAAATCGTTTATCATGCCGTCTGATTGCAGATGATAAGTGGTCGTCCTCGTTTTGTGGGTACCCATCACACGACATGTCTCCTTAAATACTTCAGACTCGAAGTTCCGACCTTGGTCACTGTGAATCTTTAAGGGCACACCGAAACGACAAAAGACTTCGTGGAATAGCTTGTCGGCCACCGAAGATGCCTCTTGATTGGGAATTGCAAACACTTCCAGCCACTTTGTGAAGTAATCCATAACTACCAAGAAGTATTTGTTCCCAGTTTGACTTTCAGGAATGCTATACGTTCCCACGGGGCTCGGTTGTGAAACTTTCGGTACCTTGAGCTTTACTGTAGTAGCCATTTCAATGCAGCGTGATCAATTCGCAAGTGAAATCTCCGCCCTAACAAATATTTGCTAAAGTGCTGCAATGTCTTTACGACAGCTAGAAGTGCCCTTCACGTGACACAGTAGGTTCCTTTCAGGTTTGGATTGGGCCTTGCTGAAGTACGCTATTACAACCTCATGCTCTTCTTTACGTTGAGATAACACGCCACCAATGCCGGTGTTATTGGTATCTGTATCTACTACAAATTTATGTACATTGTCGGGATAACCTAGAATCGGTGAATTACACAGATGTTCCTTCAGCTTCTGAAATGTTACGTCTCTACTTTCATTCCAGCACAACTTTATTTTATCCTCAGTGAGCTTATGCAGAGTTCGGGTGATGTTAGCAAAATTCCTCACAAACCGTCGATAGTAGGAGCATGAACCAAGAAATGCCCTGACTTGAATTGTTCCCCGGTACTGGCCAGTACTTGACGGCAATGATCTTATCGGTTTCGATGCCTTGTTAGGAGACAGCATGTCCTAAGAAGTTCACTTGCCGCCTGAACAACGCGCATTTCTTTGGATTTAACTTCAGGTTGGCTCCTCGAATCTTCGAGAGCACGCGTTCCAGGTTGCGATCGTGATCCTCAAAGGTGCGTCCTACTATGATAATATCGTCCAGGTACACTAGGCAAGCGTCTCCAATCAATCCAGTAAGTACCCGTTCCATCAATCTCTCAAAAGTGGCAGGGGCATTACACAATCCAAAGGGCATCATATTGAATCGCCACAATCCTTTACCTGCGGAGAATGCTGTCTTCTCCTTATCTCGAGGGTGTATCTCGACCTGCCAGTAGCCACTTTTCAGGTCTAGAGGAGAAAACCACTTCATCCTCGTTTGCGTATCCAGAGTGTCGTCAATCCTAGGCAACGGGTAACTGTCTTTCTTTGTGATGTCGTTTAACCAACGGTAGTCGTCACAAAAGCGCATGCTGCCATATTTCTTCTTCACTAAAACCACTGGTGAACACCATGGACTGGACGAAGACTCAATCTCACCTTTTTCACCATACCCTTGATCATAGCGTCAACTTCATGTTCTCGTGCCACTGGTACACGTCTTGGTCGCTGGCGGATCGGTACCTTATTGCCTGTGTTTATTCTGTGTTGAACTAGGGCAGTCTTGCCTATGTCAGCATCACTTGTCGAGAAGATGTTGGCAAACCGGTTTAACATCGTCTCAGCCTTGTTCTTTTCTTCTCTCGACAGGTTATTCTGGCAGTCGTACAAGAGAGAAGACACGTCGTACCTTGCTCCTTGAACTTTGGCATTGGTAGGCTGTTCATGGCATCTACGCATCCAAACTGCTCCGTTACAGGTGCCCAATATCGTGCCCTTCTTGAGTACCAGCTCCTTATCGCTTGGGTTCAGTGCGCGTACCGATGTAACGTTGGTATCCTTCGCCAGAGTACGTGCAATCTTCCACGGAGCATCGTGGTCCAATCCTTCAGGCAGTACACTTTTCCTGATGATGCTCTCTCCATGAATATTTCTTCTGAGCCACACTTCAATACTCCTTGACTAACGTCAATCCCACTTTGATGCTTCCGCAAGAAGTCTTAACCCAGGATGCAATCGTCCACTATGTCAGCCACGATGACGTTGTGGCAGTGAATTTTATTACCTAGTTTCATATCCACCTCCTCCTCATCTCGGACGGTTATGTGATGACCGGTCGCTATTCTAAAATGTACATATTCATGGTTCTCGTAGTAGTCCCCAAGACACCGTCTTGCTAGTCGGACACTGACGACTGTCCGAGAAGCTCCAGTGTCCAATATCAACTTGCACAGCGTTCTGTTGATTTCGCCTTCGATAATCAGGCTGTTCCCGTCACACGATTGTGAGATCGAGATCCTTGGGGCTCTCCTATCACCAGCCAGCACCCGCCCCGTAGTCCTGACGTCTACTCGTTTCCCTGCTGTTGTTGCCCGGTAGGCACATCAGGTGTTCCTCCTACCAGCGACTGGTTTCTGCTGCGTGGACTCCTTCGCTTCGGGCAGCACAACCTGATGTGGCCTCTTTCGCCGCAGCTACAGCACCGGGGTGAAGTCGACACTTCCCTGATATGGTGAGCGCGATCGGCCCGTCGCACTGCTTCCACCTCAAGACCATGGGCTACGGCGTCCTTCATGTTTTTGAAATGTCTGAGTCTTACTGCAGCCCTAACTTCCAGGTCTCGGATCCCGTCGGTGAAAGCTTGAACGAGGTTTCCGTTGACGAGCGCAGGTGAGGACTGGTACGCCTTTCAAACCAGCTTCGCCACCTCCAGGGCCCACTGCAGTAAGGTTTCACCAAAACGTTGCGATCGGTCTTTTAGCTGGGCGCGAAACTTGTGCTCCAGGTGTGCGTCGCTACATCTCGCTTCCAACGCCTCCAACAGCTTCTCGTACGCGACGTCTTGACCAAGCGCCTCTAACACGGTCAAGGCCTGGTCGCGAAGCCCCAAGGTGAGAGCAGTCAGAGCCTGTTCAAGCCATACCCGATAGGTAAACATCCCCTTTTCTCTACGACTATCCCAGTTTATGATATAGCGTTCCCCTACACCAACCGTTAGGTTATATTAGAGGAGCCGCTGTACCTTCCAGTGCCCAAGAGCACCTTCCGGGACCAGTTATAGACAGGTCTTGTCCCCAAATCCCGACTCTCCACCCTAACCTCAGAGATCCGGTTCTCGTAAGCGAGCTACCTCGTGCCCAAGTGACACTACCTATTCTCCAGATAGGTACCGGAGCAATAAAGCCGCTCACTATTCGCAACTCAAGAGTTGCTAACGATAACCTCGCTGAAGCCGACGGAGAAGCCGCCTTCCATATCCCCAGTATGGTACCGGAGCTGTGTAAGGCACGCTCACTTCCCGACATACATCCGTAAGCCTACCCAAATAGGCCTACAAGCCGGGTGTGGCCCGAGTCACTCCAGCTATGACTCTTACTTGCTGAGCAGGCAAGCTCCCGAGATGCGTTGCGGCAGTGAAACCACACTGCCACTTCGCTAAAGGCAACTCCGTGCCTCATGCGACCGACTGGTCCGCACTGGCCGCGCCTGAGTCCGACGCTCGAACGCAACGTGCTTGCCGAGCAAACGAACATGTCGTCCTCAGCGGCCAACCACATACCCCTGCGAGTCCAACACCAATGTCAGGCACCGCGCACTCTAGTCAGCGGTTGATAGAACACGCCGTTCGAGGCGCAGTGGGCTTCCTGACCCCGCAGTACCCTGGTCAAAAGGGGGAGATCCGTAGTTCTCCCTCCAAAACCCTATCTACTCGGGTCCTGAAGATAGGGATGTATGTAAACAGTACGAAGATTCGAGAATGTGCTAGCGTTCTCTCTACTCGTCGCGTATCGACGAACTACGTAGTTCTGTAAGACGTTAATAGATGGCGCTGTAATAAATTATTAAAAGGAACTGCCGAGTCTTCCACACAGTGCGAACAGATGACACTAGCTGTAACATTATCATTGACATGCAGCAACGTCAATTAACAGCGTCGGGGTCAACACACATCTATGTTAAATATCCAACCTCTCCATTTTCTTAATTTTGCCTACTCTTTTATTATTCAGTGTTGTTATTCAATCCATTAAATATACAGGTTGTCCCAGAATATGTGAATCAAATTGTAAAGATTCCTTAGGTAAGGAAGTATCAAGGAAGCTAATTAAAAAAAAATTAAAAAATTATGACCTTTGTGTAAAAATAACAATATTTTTACACAAAGACATAGACTTTCAACTACAGGTACTTCGTTTATAGCTATTATTCTTTTAGCATTTTTGATGCATGTCGTACTTTTTTAATCTCCCGTTACAATTTGATTCACATATTCTGGGACAACCTGTATATAGCGAAAGGACTTCGTTCCACACGTGTTTTTTTTAATAAATGTTTTTATCTTTCTACGCTAAAGTTTAAGACAAAACAAAACTGGTGCTGGACCATCGATCGAATAACTAATTCAGAGACATAATTAAGCCTTGAGCAGAACGACAAAACAGCAAAAAATGAAGCTTATTTTTTTTTTAAGTTGGTTGTTTGTTTAGTTTAGCTCTAACTCGTGGAATTATGAATATATTATTGACTTTAGGTCAGAAATACCGACTACAAAGTGCCTCCCTTGCACATAGGATTTGCGTATCCAGTTATACCTACTTAAAGATAAAACCATACAACCATACCAACAATAAAATAAAGAATCATAATATTTTTGGCAATAGAATAAGTACATGCCCAATTGCATTCAAATCTTAAGGACATACGCACAAATTTTATATAATTTATGGTAAGTACGATATAATCATAGACAGGTGCGTGCGCTGCGTCCTTGATCATGCTAAATAGGTAGCAAAAAATTATTAAATAACTATTGCATTATTAATTGAAAAATTGTGATAAAACATATAGGGCGGGTTATTGTTCATTTATCTATACAATAGACCCAGGCATTTTTTCATTTCTTAAATTTTATATTTAATATGTTTAAATATTTTTATTTCCCCGTATTTTCTTCCCCCTGGGAAAATTATAAATATCGGTCCTACAATTCCGAAAGTCCAGACGTTTTTTTAGTAGGTAAACCTCTTCTTTTTGAATGTTTTTTTAGAGATGAGAAACCTCAATTACTCTTTGAGATATTTGCATAAAACTAAACCCCACTTTTTTGTTTTAGTTAATTGTTTATAACTTTCCAATTTTTGCAAGTGTAACTTGAATTTTTTTGTTAAATCGTCTACATTTTGTCTACATGCCATTCCGAATCGAATGACAATTCGTTCATATTGTTCCGAGACTGCTGGAAAAAGTTGACCAAAAAGGCACTTGTTGACTAGACTACAGATAAGGGAAATACCTACATAGCTGTACCAAATACATACTTGGATGTGACGAGTATAATGCCACGCTTTATAGTTACAATAATCTTAAACACGCTGAGTATATCACAGACTTGCAATAAACGTATCCGAAGCATAATTTCAACTGCTATAGAAATAGAACTGACATTTTGTCAACTTTATGACACATAGCAGAAAAATAATAAAAGATTAATTCTTCAAATAAGTTCATATGTCAACTTATTTTGCTGTATATTTGCCAATGATATTATATTGTTTGCATAATTTTTCAGAGGTAGTAAGTACCAGAGTACTTTCGTAAAATAGATATTATACCTACTTATCTAACTATAATACTTAATTTACGTAAGTACTTTACATGTGTACTTTAAATGTGTACTACCCGTGGCATTAGTACATACTAATTCCATGGGTAATACACATTTGATGGCGTTGACATAGTCCAGAAGACGATGCTATCCAGAATATCTTTACCTAATGCTATCCATTTATTATACGTTTCTTAAACTCTTACCCTATATACAAATGTAGGAAGGTACTTATCATGTGACTAAAATCGTTGTAAAATAAACCTAACACATTTTTACGAATATTTATTTTTGAATACGTAATTTACACAGATCTCAAATAATCATAAGTACCTGCATACCTTTAAATAATCTTTTATTTTTATTATACCTAACCTAATATTCGATCTATATATATTTGTATAAACATAAGGTCCTAATAGTAGTAAGTACGGTACGTATTTATAATAGCCAACTTTACTGCCAACGCTTAAATAAGTTGTGGAAATAAATATACAGGCAATTAATGGGATAAGTTAAAATTTGATAAGGTATACGAAATAATATACAAAATAAGTTTACGTACTTACTGCTTTTAACCCTAAAGTACTCGTTGGAATATTGTGTTGTTTGACTGTTCACCGCGCAGGTGCCACTCACTGTGAGTGGTTCAGTTCAGACCTTCACTTTGCGAAGCGTGCTTGAGCAACAGCCTACTGAGTAAAAGTTATAACGAATACTCGACATGCCAACGTATTTACTATATTAACGCAACATTGAGTAAGTAACTATTTACGTTTACGTTTGTATATTCATCCTATCCTAGACATTCCCCATTACTTTTCTATCGTTCCATCTTTATTTGATTTTTATCGGATCGACAATGTGCGAGTGATACCTAACAAACCACCGTCGGATGCAGAGGCTGTGCAAACCATCAGCCATGTGCTTGTTTGCATAACCTTTGTTGGTAAATTAGTCATTGTCTACCAATCTGCAATCTGCTGTTTCATCACCTGGTTGAAGTCTATCCTGTTGCTGTATAAGTGACTCGGGTATTTTAAGCCGTGGATGCCGCACACGCTGTTCCAGACTCTTCTCCTGTTATCATTTATCGTGTTTTAAATATTGGCGGTTGCGGCGTTCTTGATAATTTGGCGCCAGCTACTAGAACCAAACTATGAGTAAGTGGTGATTTTGATAATCACCACTTACTCAACCCATACTTATGTAATCAATACAAAAAATATATATATTTCTTTACTTACATTTACTATTTATCAAGAATGTAATGAGCTACATAATATTGTCTTCTGTTTACGCGAATGTTATTCATTGAAATTAAACTACTATATACGGCTTAGTAAAATTAGTAAAATTCAATAGTAGTAGTAGTGTAATAGTCTCAAAATTATGTAATACAGTGATAAATAAACAACGCGATAAAATCCGTATATAGTAGTTTAATTTCAATGTAATGAGCTGTTTGGGTAAATGTGTATGTATATTCAGTAATAATATAATTGACTGAACAGGTTTTGTTATTTGATATAAACGATCGACAGCTGGCAATAATGTTTTTGTAAAGGCACATTCATTAAAATAAAAATGATTGGGTTTACAAATACCGCGTAAAGTTAGAAGGAAATTGCATCAAGTTATGCATCGCAAGTCCGTTACTCGTTTTCAACTACACGGATGAGGCAATAATTCAAGTGATGGACCTGGCCACTATATCGCACCGAGTGTTGCGAGTAATATAATATTATGTGATACACAAGTAATTGTTGCAAATCTGGGTGTAGGTACTTTGCGTTCGTTGTTTGAATGTTTGTAAAGTCACCTGTGAATGTGATACAGGAATTCCAAGTGCGTCAGTTATATTTGTATTATAAAAGTAAAATCAAGGTCCTATTATGTTTACAAAAAATAATTTGGAAATGATATTCTTACAACACTTATAACAGTGAAATTAAATAAGAATAAAAATTAATCTGCTGCTTTTATTTAATTTTCAAAATTTTGGTTTTTGACTTTTGTCTAAAAGGAAAAGGATATTTATGCACCAGAGATAATCACGAAGCACATTACCCTGAAGTTAAATTATTTTGACGTACTAAATTAACCTTTATAATAGAGATCCTTAAATACTGTAATTTGTAAGGAATAAGCAACTGTACAGTTCCATGAGGTTTGAGCGTTTTAGCACAGTAATGTTATCTAACAGTATTCTATCTTCATACAAACGGTCGGAACGCGAATCATACCTTCGCGCGTCGAGGTCGGTAGGCACTTGGTTCGCAACAAGTCGCGAATGCGCCGCAGCGATGAACGGATCCGGACAGTGTGATGGTTTTGTAACCAGTAAGCGTGCGACTTGTTAATATTTGATTGAAATAAGTACAAATACTTACATAATAATTATGGCAAAGTACAATTGTAAACATTAATTAAAAAGTATTTTTAATTAATGTTTACGCGAATGCGATTTTTTTATAGTATTAAATTTAACAACAAAGCTTTTCATACGTCTCAGTCGAGGCGCAAATATTTTTCAGCCTCAAGCCTATATAAGGTTGTTTTTTTATTAAATCTACTAATCAAAAAACATAACATAATTATAATGAACATTTTATAATTCATTCAGAAAAAATTTCAATTTATTTAAAAAGAATATAATATTCACAATCAGTAAACTAGAAAGAAACTCAAGTAGGTAGTTATATAGATAGATATAGATAGATATATAGATAGTAGATGAAATTAAAATACTTGTAGGTGGGCAGCCCTCTTGCGTATTCACGGACCGCTCGGCTGTAAGTAATTATTTCAAGGACAGAGCCGAGTTACAATACTGTTAGATAACATTACCGTGGCCTCTCCCACTCCACCGCCTCCTTGATGGACATGACTTCCTCACAGAAGGAGGCGACGGCGTTCCACGAGCTCTCGTTTCGGACCATAGGTTGAACCACGGCCGGGAGCGAGAGGGCAGCCATACCGACGTCCACGATCAACTCACGGCGCTGCCATGCCCAGGCGGGACAATCCGTCAAAGTGTGCAGCGCCGTGTCCTCAACGACTCTCCGCAGTAGTGACAGCCGGGCGTCTCTTGCCGGCCTATGCGACACGGGAACTGGCCAAAGCAACCGTGGCCAGTCATTACCTGTGTCAGCCGGAAGGTGAGGCCGCCATGCCGCCTCTCCAGCCACTCCTCAAAGACGGGACTTACCGCTACTATGGTGGCGTGTCCGGCACTAGGGTGCATAAATCGTTCTTTCCATTTCTCCACTAGGACCTGGCGGAGCTCGGACCTTGCCGCCTCGAGAGCGGTAAGAGTTGGTCCTTCGCCCCGAGCGAGCGCTTACTGGCGCCAATGGTAGAGTGACGCCAGAAGCGCCGCTTCCAGGTCCCAGGACGTCGATCTGGCGAGGAGGCTCGATGCCTCGAATGAGACTGATGTCGCGTGTATCTCAGTTAACCATCATTTAACCATTTTATTTGTGTAATATAACTATTTTACATCATTTTATTTTTATATTTTGTAGGTCTTGCGACCCGACATCAACTATAGTCTAGTTTTAAAAAACATTCATAATGTCGGCTACATCCATAAAGGCTTGTAACATCTATATCCTTTTCGCTGTCACCGCGGTAATGGTCAGCTCATTGATCTGAAACAAAAATATTAATAGTAAACTTTATCAATGTAGACCGAACCTAAATCGATTAATTCCTACTGGTGCGCGGTGGTTGCCAATAGCCAATCTATTTTCGAGTTTCTTCGCTAGTGATAGCATAATTGCTTGAAATAATTTGTATGGAGCTTATATTTAATCTTTAGGTACAGAAAACTGCAGTTAGATCAGTATCTTAATATGCGATTTCCTTTTTGAAACCTACCTACACACCTAACCAACCTAATTAATATTTTGACCTTAAACCATTGGCCTAAACTCTTAAGTTTTTTAGTATTGTAGTATTAGATTAGGTTTCAGTTAGACTAGTATATAGCAAAAACATAAAAAAATACAGAGCTACTAAAAATAGTACACCAGTTCTTATATCTAAATTCATAAATCGACTATTGATAATATTCATTATACACTTATAACATCACATAATTATAAACATAATTGAATGTTACTTATGAATAGGTACTTATTGGTACCAATTCTGTTGTAATTTTCACCTACCTAAAATAAGTCAAAAATTCTCTAATTTTAAGAGATTTCGTGTAGGGCTTTCTGCTGCATAGATTACAATTCTGCTGTTACATCGAACAAAATTTAGATTTCGTTTAGACAGCACCTAACTCGAGTTTGACAATCGTAAATTGAATCGAGGCGGTGTTACCCGTATTTAAACTACATAAATATAAAGAATGAATGTGAGCGAGTGAATGAAAAATACCCTCATAAAATAATATTTTTATTCTTGTTAAATGCGTGTAATTGTTTGTGAACATTTCTTAGAGAATAAACGGTTAGTAAACTGATATTTTAGTCGTTCTAAGTTAAGTAAATACTGCACAACTGAGAGAATGTACCTGGCAGCCTATCAAATCTTTTTTTAATTAATTCTGTTATACAATATGCAATTTACATTAATTTTGTATTACGTTTTTAAGAGTAACTTATCCTTAAATAAGTCGTCAAAAATGACAATTTATTTTATTAAGAGCTTTAAAATAAATACTTTTAGCCAATGTTTTTATGAACGCACGAAAACGCTGTTCCGCCTTAACGTTTGTTTGTGTGACGTCGCTGAAGCAGTAAACACGTGCCTAGATTTTGTGTGGAAAATAGATTAATTTTATTATTTTGTTATGATGTCCAATGTATACAGCAATTATCGTTGGTGTATTGTGCCGGATTGTAAAAACACTAGTATTGGCTACAGTGAGGGGAGTATTCACTTATAAATAATAATTGATATTATGTTGTGATTCTCAAGGAATTATTGACAATAATAGAGTCATTTCCTATACGTGTGTACTACTGTATAATAATACGATCTGACAGTAGCCTAACATACAATGTGGTATTATTTTAATTCATTGTTTATTACGTATATTCTCACATTGACATTTGGCGGTGTGGACAGTACATATAATACTGCTTCAGCAACATCGTATGGCTGCAGTCCTGGTAAGTTTGCAGATTTCAGCTGAGCCAAGCCCTCTAAATCTGTCATCACCAGGCCAGGAGACAAACTCTGTGAAACAAATAAACTTATTTAATATTCTTTAAACTGTAACGTGGCTCCACTATAGTTACCTCCCCAGGGCTCCCCACCCTCATCGTACTTTGGACACTTCCACTTTAGACTCAGCGTAGAAAATACGTGTTTAAAGTGCTATTCTTTAGCTATGTTTGATCCTATCGATCAAAGGAAAAAAAGGATTCTACGAATTCTACTAAAATACAAGTACCGATTTATAATAAAAATATCCGATGGTAAGATATTGGGGTACAGGTAGGAGTGCACCTAAAGCACTTGTGTAGAACTGGAAGTCGAAATGATGAGTGGAAAGAAATAATGGCTGGTGCAGGACATTCGAACACATAGGATATTCGTAACAGATTGAATATAGAGCCTTGACCTTCGCCATTACTTCCTGCACCCACGGAATTTGCCACAATACCTCTCGCATCTACGAAGGACCATTTTTTTTTTTTACGTGGGGGAATGCTTTGATGCATATCCCTCCGCGGGGGCGGGCGGAGGGAATATGTCGGACTCGCCGGGGTAAAATAAAGATGGAATAATAGTAAAGTACCTCCCGGAATACCGACTAAACCTACCACGGTGTTCCTCGACACAACCACTATCGACGGGGCCGCGCGAATCGCTTTCGCATGCGGTCGCGACCCCGCCAAAGGTTACGGCCCGCCGTATGAAACGGCAGGCCACTACACAAAAGACCTACCCAAAATAGGCACTTCCGACATTATAAAAACCCTACTGTCTCCCGGCGTATACGACACAGAAACTGGCCAAAACAACCGTGGCCAGTCAGAACCTGTGTCAGCCGGAAGGTGAGGGCGCCGTGCCGCCTCTCCAGCCACTCCTCAAACACGGGACTTACCACCACAATCGTGGCGTGCCCGATCCACGAAGCACCTACCTCAAGAAAAGATAGATGTTGTTACTTTGTTGTACTGGTGTTGGTAGATAAAGTCCGATTTGGTCAAAGGTATGTCCTTGGGACTTGTTGATTATAAGTTCTTCAAAAGTCTCAATATTAATTATTAAAATTAAAAAACATTCCTTTCAAACAGTCTTTGGCCCCCAATTTTACCTCTTCATCGAATTACCAAAAATGCTGATAAAGCTGACTTTTATTTATAAACTGAACTTAGATTTTAAAGTTAATTTAACAAATAGTCCTGTAAAAGAAAATTAAAGGCTTAGCATAGTTAACTCACAGTAACTTTGGTCCTATTATTGTGATGGGCCAACTCGTTAAGGAGTCCAATGGTGAAGCCACGGATGGCGTACTTGGTGCTCGGGTACATATTGAATATCGGCGACAGAGGAATGTAGTGGCTTACAATACTGGAATAAAAACATACAAATGTTCTAAAATAAACCGTGCCTTGGAAAGTACTTTAAATCATTGGTTCTGCTTCTGATCTCTCTCCGGTCGTGTCGGATTACCAGAGCACGAGAGTTAGGGAACAGAGAGTGCACTTGTGTAAGCGTACAAATTTGTGCACTATAATATTTCGTGCGCAGATGGCCAGTCTCCGTAAAGATTCGCCGCTGTAACCGAAATTCGGTCTGGAGGACATTACACTGGTAAGTTTGTTTTCCATTTTAGTTATACCTGCTGATGTTGATAATATGTCCGTCGATAGCGTGACGCTTCATGCAGTTGACAGCGTGCCTCGCGCACAGCATAGTGCCTTTCACGTTGACGTCCAACGTCGCCAACATTTCCTTCTCGCTGATCATGTCATTGCCCACATCTAAAACATCATATTTACCCATTTATTACTATACGCAGCGCATTAATTTGTACATGAATCGTCTAACTATAATTATGTCTTAATAAAATAATACATGACCAGAAAACATATTATGAGACGCAGAACAGCTATTTATAGGTTTTACACAGTATAGCCAGCCCCTGTCAGCGCTTAGTTTGTGACGAACTGACAACCTGAAAATGCTTCTCATCCGTGCAGTCAATATAATGCATATCTATTACCTAGAAATGTTTATTGAATTTACGTTCGTAAGGTATAGGTAGTAAGAGACCCTTTACAAAATATCTTCAAAGTTTCTGATATATTCGTAGGTATACTGAGTTCCCTTTACCGGTGATGCCGCCGCTGTAGAATACGCCAGCGTTGTTGATCAAGATGTGTACTGCGCCGAGGGTAACCTCGATCCACTTGAACGAGGCCGCCACATCCTCAGGGCTGGACACGTCACACTTCCTTGACACTATCGTGCCTCTGCCGGTTACTTTCGATTGTAATGCCTGAAATAAACGAAATTAATAATGGGTAATAATAAAACATTTATTTCCTAGTATAATTGATTGGTAAGTAACAATATTTGCTAAAAACTGTCTAAAAACGATTATAATCATAAGAAAATAATGTTACAGGGTTCGCACCAATGATGCAGAAACTGTGCAACATCGATTTATAAATGTGCAGCCAAGCCTGCTCGCCACTATGCTCAAAGTTTTGTTGGGGCTGGACCAGCTCACGTCACCACCGCCGTCTTCTCCACCCAACGATCCATCGCTAAACTGAATATAATACAACGTGTTGTTTGAGACTCACATCGACTCGCTCAGCGCGGCGCGCGAGTCCCACGACGCGCACGCCCGCGTTCGCCAGCGCCACGCAGAGCCCGGCACCGATGCCAGCGCTCGCGCCCGTCACCACCGCCGTCTTCTCCACCCAACGATCCATCGCTAAACTGAATATAATACAACGTGTTGTTTGAGACTCACATCGACTCGCTCAGCGCGGCGCGCGAGTCCCACGACGCGCACGCCCGCGTCCGCCAGCGCCACGCAGAGCCCGGCACCGATGCCAGCGCTCGCGCCCGTCACCACCGCCGTCTTCTCCACCCAACGATCCATCGCTAAACTGAATATAATCGTGTTGCTTGAGACTCATATCGACTCGCTCAGCGCAGCGCCTCGAGTCGCGCGATATGCCGCATAATATCCTGCCATTTGAAACTTCATTTTGTTTTATAGGTACAGCGTGTAACAGAAAGATGTGGTCATATTATAGGAACGTAATGATAGAAAAAGAGAATCAAAAATTAAGACATAAAAAATATCCAAATTATTGGATAAATTTGAACAGGCTGTAACTTAAAGAAAAATGGTCGTACAGCAAATTAATCTTGATAAAGCCACCGAAAAAGAATACGTTTTTTTTGCTAGATGTAATAGCCGGCTGAATGGATTACATTAAAACTCTGTGGGGTTTTGAGGGTATTTAACTGTAAAAGGCACACTTAACACTAGTGGTTTCCTCGCTATTTTTGATTAGGCACTTGATTTTCTAAAATACTACGAGACGCCCGTTTTTGTGGCAAAATTTTATGTTTGTATAATCAGTAGCTCAAACCTTGTAGAGAATTTATTAAAGTTTTCGAGACCCACCTAGAACTTTCGCTCCGATCATTGGTTGCTAAGATATTGATAATCAAAGGCAAAATAATATTTTCCATTCAAAGACCGATATCTATACCTATTTCTCAGCGAGAAGAGCTTGTATCGAAGTTAGTAAAAAAATTAATCAAAGCTGAATAAACAACTTATCCTGTCCGTATAACGGATAAGTAAAAAAAACAAATCTTTAGATCATAAAGAGAATACAAAAAACACGTAAAATTTTTGTAGGTTGTTTTTTCAATACTACCGATAAAAAATTTAAGTTTAGATCCAAAAATTGGAAACTCGGTTCTACAATTGACTTTTTAAATTTGCTGTACGTCCATTTTTCTTCAAGTTATAGCCTGTTGAATATCACCCAATAATTTTGATATTCTCCCTTAATTTTTGTGAGTCGTGTATACCTGATAAACAACCCATGTGCCTTATCCGGTATTCCCGGATCAGAAAAATAATTTTAATTTTATGACAATTTCTAACATTTTATTTATTTGTTAAACAGTTGTGGAAGCTTGTTATTTATTAATTGTATTTATATAACTACTTCTATGTAGCTGTAAGATCCACTAATAAAATAACTTTAAAAAAAATTATAGAATCTAACGCATTACATCACTATCAAAATGGCGCCTGATCATTTTCGGCTTCTCGGAGACACGGTAATGTTATCTATTAGTATTCTATCTTCATATCGGTCGGAACGCGAGTCATAATTACGCGCCTCGAGTTCGGTATCCACTCGGTACACAACTAGTCGCGAAGTGATGAACGGATGGTGCATGGTGTGATGATTTTGTAAGCAGTAAGCGTGTGACAAAATAGGTTAATAATTATTGTTTGATTATTCACTTCAATGTTGCCAACTGTTAACGGAAGTCAGTAATTTTTGCTCATTAAAATTGATTACAATATATAACTTATACTTACAGATTTCCTACTGTTATTTTTAATATTTTCACAATAGATAATATTGATTATTTTTAATTTACTTGGATGTTATTAGTAAATCGGTTGACTTATGAATATGGTATAAAAGCAAGGCACAGTGATTGACCGGACACTTCTTGTTTGGCTGCCGGAGGAATCACTTCTACAATAAGTTAAGTATATTGTTATTTTGTTAGAATTATTATATACTGTTGTTATATAAAATAATGTAATTTATGGTTTATCTGTAATATGTAATTAATTTTGTTATGGGTTACTATGTTTGTTACTATGGGTATAACAAACAGCCTTGATTTGCTTGTTTAAGGTAATATTTATTATGTATAATGCTTAATAAATGATAAATATAGCACTGTTAAATGTTATTTGTAGTTTCTTTCATTAATACACACTATAAATTGCAATAACCTTAATTTAGTCCAGTCAAAGTAAATTAATTGTCTACTGCTTATATTTTCCCAATGCTGAATATAACACGTGCGATTTGTGGATATTTGACAGAAATAAGTTCAAGTACTTACATAATAATTATAGCAAAGTGCAATTGCAAACAAAAGTATATTTTTAAATATTTTTTTTGCCGATTTTTATATTATTTAATTTAACAATAAAACTTTTCGTACGTTTCAGTCGTGGCGCAAATATTTTCCAGTCTCTAATTTATAAGGGTGTCTTTTATAAAAAAACACAAGATAATTTTAATTGAACACTTCCTTCCTATTTCATACATAAGGAATTTAATTTTTTAAATAAATGTTTAATATTTACAATCAATAAACTAGAAACTCAAAGTAGATGAAATTAAAATACTGTAGGCGGGCAGCCCTTTCGCGTGTTTACGTACCGCGCGGCTGTATTTCAAGGACAGGGCCGAGTGACAATACTGGTAGATAACATTACCGTGCCGGAGATCACCCGAGTTAACTGTTGGTGTTGTTTAAGGACGTATTATAATGGTAAGTCGATAAAAAAGATATGCTATATCTTAGTACAAAAAATATTGTATTCGGATTTATTTGTTACGATTTCCTATTGTACAGTGTCTATATTACGTAACACCTAAATATGACCACACCTTTCTGTTACACGCTATATAAGTATATTCAATAAGGAAAGGCTTGCCAAAAATTCCGTTTATGTTCATAATTCCTAAAAAGAACAAATCAGCATAAAAATTAAGTTTCAAATAGGTATCCAAATACGACAAATAGGTATTTTAAACGTGAAAATATTTATGCCACTGTATTAACCACCAAAATAATGCGCGTAGTTAGCGAATAAAAGTATTTAGCGAATCTACGTTATTGCAAGTTATAGGCGCATGTAAAGAGAGATTCTTTATCGTATCTGTTTAATTTTATTTTGCAGTTATTGTCATTGGCACGAGGAGTAAATTAAAGAGTGAGGCTTTGGCCGTCTACCAGCACGGTTTCATATTTCGTGCTACTGCTAAGAATTTCCTAACAGAGAATCTCAATAACCAGACCCCGTAATGGAGCCCGTGACCTCATGCAAAGTCGCGTTCGCAAACAAATCAACACAAAAGCAATAAAAAAAAATTGTATGCGATTTAATACAATTTGGAACAAGGTAAATTACGTATTTAAGCAATCCGCACGAACAACACATCTAAGTTCATAAAATCCAAATAACGAAATAAATATATTCCTATTCAGAACAATCCAATGTGGAAGACACGTTCAAATGTTTTTATAACCACGACAATATTTATTTATCAAATGCTGCATATACAGCAACTATCAAATGCTGATTTGCTGCATATGACGGACGAACACATAAATGCCTTTGATCAGATGTTATCTTTTATCTGTACTAATATTATAAAGCTGAAGAGTTTGTATGTTTGTTTGGTTGAACGTGCTAATGTCAGGAACTACTGGTTCGAATTAAAAATATCTTTTAGTGTTGGATAGCCCATTTATCGAGGAAGGCTATAGGCTATATAACATCACGCTTTGACCCAGGGGGGTTGCGCAGTATCTAATCATAAACTCGGGTGAAACCGCGGGCACATTTAGTCTATAATATTTATACCGCGATTTATATTTCCAGTTTTAGCACAAATATGTATGAACTTCAGGTAGCAGGTAGCATACCTATAGATATACAGGTATATATATATATATACCTGTATATCTATAGGTATCTAAAGTAATCGATTTATATTTATATCGAAGATATTTTGGCGAATAGATTATTAGTATATAAGCTAATTTATCTTCAAAAGAAATTCAATAATATATCATCATTCCACATAGCTGACCGATTTACTAAACATGAATATTTTAACTATGTGGTAAATTATTATGATGTTAAATGTATTAAGTAAGTAAATCTATATTTACTTTCACAATACAACTGTTTATATAATTTATCGTATTATATTATATCTATACTATCTATACTAATATTATAAAACTGAAGAGTTTGTTTGTTTGGTTCAACGCCCTAATCTCAGGTACTATTGGTTCGAATTGAAAATATTTCATTTATCGAGGAAGGCTATAGGCTATATAACATCAGGCTACGACCAACAGGAACAAAGCGTAAATTAAAATGTTGTAAAAACGGAAGAAAAATCTCTTATGTGAAGCAGACTAAGTTGCGCGGGTAAGCTAGTAATATTATAAAGCTGAAGAATTTGTTTGTTTGTTTGGTTGAACGCGTTAATCTCAGGAACTACTGGTTCGAATTGAAAATTATTTTAGTATTGGATAGCCTATTTATCGAGAAATGCTATAGGCTATATAACATCACGCTACGACCCGCGGGAGCGGCGCAATAACTATAAACGTGGGTGAAACTGCGGGCACAGCTAGTACAAATTAATCATTGTTACTTGTATTTAAAACATAGCTACGTGGAAAAGAAATAATGTGCTTACTTACTAATAAGTCTCAAGTTGTTTCAAATCTTACACTTGAGTGTTCACCGTGTAGATACAAATCACAATATCTAAATACTCCGGACTTCACCACATGTACTGTGACTCCTCCGAGCTATGTTCGAATGAGCTCTAAATAAGATGTTACCGTACAAACAACTTATCATTCAGGTAATACACCTAACCAGTTAGATCAGATCTATTACAACTTATAAGTCAACAATTCTGCTAAGCTTTTTGGTTTGTTTTCTTTAAATTGATTTCGTACAATCAGAATCTGGAAAATATTTAATTATTATCAGGCATTAACACAAAAGGCATAATGGCAGGGTTAAAAATAAGTGATTCTAATTAGTTCATCTTAAAGATTAGCAAAAAATATTGACTAAGATATATAAGTATAACACATTAAAGTTCGGAAGTGGGGCCTTATGACGTCACACTTTTGTAGAATTTGTACCTAAAAGTGACGTGACGTTTAAATGCGTTGTATCTTCATTGTTATGATTATAGTTTGTGAGACAAAAGAAAAATTCGAGTCCATTATTTTTTGGTTACCTACAAGACGGACTAAAATCTTTTTTGCTTATTACGCATTTTTACCTTTTAGTCATTGACGATATTTTTTTATTGCTCTCTTTTATTTGCTGCCCTGATTGTAATGTAAACATAAGTAATAATAGCTTGCATGCATATTTTCTTTTCTTAATATACTTTTTATTCCATTTTCTTAACATGTTGATGCAATACTACAGCAGAGAGACCTAGTAGGAAAGTTCGAGAGCAAAGATGATGGCAGGCTGACTTTTCAAAATAAAGAGTGCGAGAAGTAATTGAAGCTGTAACGTGTAACAAAATATAATGAGGAAACTTCTATATTTTATATTATAATGTTCTCGAGAGTATGTAATATCTGCTGTTAGTGTCTTAAATGTATGAATAATCGTATATCCATAAACCCATATCCATATTACACATAACCATAGAAAAAAGTGTGTACAAAAAGGTTGGAAACCACAAACTATTTGTAACCCTAATGTCAATGGTCCGCCTTCACTTCACCTTTACAATATCAGAGTGGACAGAGAGGCACGCGTAAACAGTTTATTTATCAGATAAGTATTTGTTTATTTCTTGTTTGAACTATAGTGCCAATATACGCCGAGGCTTCAGAACAAGACAATGCATTACAGAGTATATAGCTTTGTCTCGTTCTCATATATTTGCAATGCTTTATAAGAGAATAATAAGGTCCCACACACGTTACTACACTTGTCGTCTATGACAAAAAAGCCATATTATTTTATATAACTTTGTGCTTGCCCATCATACTGCATGACGTCATACTCCAGCTAAAAATAACTTCGGCACAAAAATCGACTACTGAGATTTTCTTATATTCTAATAGCACTGCATGAGCCAACGACTAAGTCATAATATCAATATACAAAACTATGTCCAATGTGGCTGACAACATCAACTATTGCCAGGAGATGTGTCTTGTCACACTGCTAACATACCTACCGTTTCAGCTACTTTAACCCTAGTATCCGACGCATGCTCTTTGGTTTAGTTTTAATACAACCAAATGGGTTTTACCTGAAATAAACAAAATATATTGCTAGACAATTTATCTAAAGAACTACTATTTACACGGCTCTTATATTCTTGATTTGCCTAGGATCAAGTTATCTCTATACCATAGAATAATGCTCGTTTTTCATAACAGCGCCGGTGTACGAGTGAAAATTAAAAACTGCTCTAGCTTTTATTATATTAGGTACAATATGGTTGTTTAATTAAAATAAAATAGATAAATTAATTCAATATTTTTTTTGTCAAATTGTCAGCTAACGCTCTAGGAATGAATCCTGTGTCGCGTGGCACATTACAAAGGGATTAAATATAATGACCACCAAAAATAGTAATTGCGCAGCAAAATATGCTTACTAAACTATATCATAACGAGCAAATATACGCCCCAAATCACTGCATTCCGTCTCGGAAGAGTTAGGTTATGTTAGGTTCCTTCTTAAACCCACCCAAAACTAGGAGCCTCGGTACAACCATTTGTAGATCACACAAAGATTTGTCCTGTGTGGGATTCGAAATCACAATACACGGCGCTTGTGACAGGGGCGAGGCGACCATTTAAACCATTACGCTATCTGTACCGTCCAAGCTTATACCTTCAGTTAATTAAAATCAGAGATGTGAAGGTATCTATTTTAAAAGTAATCTACATTGTAACCTATCGCTTAATTATGTGTATTTGTATTTGATTGCATAGATGGCTTGAGTGATGTGGGTTCGTTGTGACACGATTCGTGTCACAAGAAACAATAATTAGTGTTTCACAAATACACTGACGAACTCATAAACTGCATCAAAGTTCAGGATTACTTTCGAATTAATATTTTTGATAGGTATGCAAACTTTTTAGATTAAACTAAATGAAAAAGCCGAGACTGAACATTAAAAAAAAAAACGAAATTTAAAAATAGAACAGCAGTAAAAGATAAATTTATAGCCGGGAAAATAAAATTTATGCATAGTCTCAAATTCGTGTGTTATTAAAGTCAGAATTCTTTTTTTTTTCTTTTGCGATTTAAATTATTGTTACCAATAGTATTGATTATTAGTATTGTAAACTCAACAAAACTTTCGTAACCATAAATATGGATACTTCATCCGAACACGCCGCTCAAATTATGGCATTGGTGCGGGAAGGCTTGGATCAACGAACGATTGCCAGAAATTTAAATTTAAACCAGTCTACGGTTTCTAGAGTATACCGAAGGTTTGTAGAGACAGGTTCTTACAAAAGGAGACCCGGTACCGGCAGAACTCGAGCAACCACCCTTCGTACGATAATATCCACAATCGTTTCCTCACGTCAGTAAACATCAAAACAGAGATTAATGAAGTGCGTGGAGTAAACGTGAGTGCACGAACAATAAGATGGAGGCTTAAGGAAGCGGCAATCACCCCTTTTTGACCAGCAAATGGTCCAAAGCTGTCTGCAGCTCACAGACAAGCTCGTTTAAGATATGCGCGTGATCATCTTAATTGGACTGAAGAGCAATGAGCCTCCATATTGTTCACCGATGACTGTAGGACATGTTTAAATGGTCGAGAGGTCCAGAGAGTCGCAGAAGAGTCTATCGTTGATGTGGGGAGAGATATGCTCAAAGTTGCATTGAGGTGCGTGAACAGTGGCAGCACTAAGAACAGCGATTTCACAAGAATGGAACAATATTCCGCAAGACCGTTTAATAAACCTAATCAGATCTATGCGGACCCGATTATAATCTGTAATAACGTGGCACGTGGAGGCAATACAACTTATTAAAAGAAAAACCTGTGCTTCAACTTATTTTTTATTGTAGAATCCAATTTTCAATAAACCAACCAATACCAATTTTTGATACATTTATCGCTTCTGTTCAAAAAAATTGATTGGTCCTTTCCAGTATACAAACGTACACTACTACGCTGTTATAAAGTTAACGAACCAAACTATAGGTTTCAATTTAAATTTGTATAAAAGTTTAAATACTTGGTTAAAATGTTTATTTCAAAGGCGTCTTGAACATTGATGCAGTTTATGAGTCTGTCAGTGTAGTTATTGCGAGTTTAGGTGTAGGTACTTTGTGTCTGGTGTTTCAATGTTTATAAAGTCTCTCGCGTCACAGGAATAATTTCAAGTGCGGACGTTTTAAGTGAAAGTGTAGAGTGCTACAGTTAATTCACCGTTGTTCATTCGTCATACTTTTGTACTCATTAAAAAGCTCATTTGTAGTGGTGAAGTCCACCATTAAGCTAATTTACGTATCGAGGCATCAAACAAAACGAAAACCATAGAGTCATGTAGGACAAGTGTGCGCACTTAAGCTTTGAAACTTCTCTGAAATGAAAATTATAATCTAAATGAAACGAAACAGTATTTATTAGTTAGACTATTAAATTTATTAATCAATAATTTAAGTATGAAAATAATCATCTATAAAGGCACAAATTCTTTGAACTTAAAAAATACAGAGGTAGTCAAAATGCGTACACTTACACGAGTAACTGTGCGCAGTGGTGAGGGTAAGTGTACGTCGCATAAAATCAACATTTTGAGTTGTTAACATACTTAAAATTCGAAAATTTCCGAAGGTTGGTTATGGTAAGCCCATAATAAATATCATCAGACTTTTTCCCGTATTGGTATATTTCTTTTTCTTGAGCCTTTGTAAATGTTGGAAAATATTGTTAGGTGCTGGTCGAAGGATAAGAATGAAAACAATATTACCGACTAAATTCAAACTCCGTAGTATTTTCGCTCCCGTTCGCTTCGATGAAAACTTGACCGCTTATGATTGTAAACTGACTCGGTGAGCGCTGGCCTTCCCTTTTATACGCAGTTAAAGCGTTTCCAGAGTTTTCTAGAAACGTCATACCCGGTATGTAAGCAATGCGAAGATTCGTGAATGTGCCAGCGTTCTCTCTACTCTACTCGTACCGACGTATATCAGTATTCAATAGATGGCGCTGTAATCAATTCTTAGACGGAAGTGCCGAGTCTTCCACACAATGCCGAGAGATAGCACTGGGTGTAACAATATCTTCCCATACTCTGACAATTAGAAGATTTTATAAAAAAAAACACAACTGCAAAAGATTACACTGTAAATATGATAAAATATCGTAAAAAATTTTAAGTAAACTAATTTTCTTGCCTGCAAAAACAAAATAGCGCGCGGCCGGTCGCTAACGAACGAGCACTTCGTTGGACGTCGTGCGGCGGGGTACTGAAGAGGGGGGGACGCCATCTCCTAATAGTCTTAATTATAAACGGTTATCAAGATACTTAGCGTGCGTACACTTACCCGCTGCGTACACTTGACCCACATGACCATAGAAGAAAAAAGACAGTGTAGAAGACACATTCCCAATGTGCGCATTAAATGTAAAAACAAAGTGATTACAACATTATTTCAAATGGCTGGTCTTCCCGTGACTGTGGCTGCTTAAAAGCAACGAAAAGATCAAGAAAAGTGTAAATATAAATAGTTCTAGGAAATTAAAATAGATTAAATAGAGTTGTTCAAAAATAAGCCGCGATAAAATTTGTATTATAGGAGTTTAAAGTTATCTCCTTATTTAGCTTAAAAAACAATACAACCAGAACCAATAGATTGCGATTGCAAAACATACCTACCATTCTTTTTAATAGTGTTTTTGTGTTTCTGGTATAATCAGCACCGAAATAGATACGGGATTTACTATTGTAGAAGTACCTATTAAAATAAAAAGAATGTACCTACTCTTCAGGAACTACATCCATATTACGAAAAAAAAAAATGTTTTATCACAGATATTATGTAGATATAATAAAAGATAAGTAGTGTAATAAAGAAGGGTATTGATCAACAATAATTTATTTTTAATTACACTAAGTAGATACATTTATAGATTATAAATTTTCTTTTTTCATAACAAAGGGTAATTATATTTCTTATAATAATAATAATAAAACCGCAGGGCAGCTTGTGGTGAGCTGAATGTGAGTGGCGACACTGCGGTCTTGAATGCCTCAGAGAATTGGTTAGGGCCTCGTCCCCGGCTTGCCGTTACTGGTTGGCTGGGGTGGAACTTCAAGAGCGCCCGTAGGACTCTCAACTCTGGCTTGCCTTGGTCGGCTGGTCAGAGGGGGGCCGCTAGAGCTTTATGCTTGGGGGTGGAAGTGTCATTTTCAAGGGCATAACTACGGGGAAACCCGCTCCGGGTCTCCGTTGACACGAGACCCGTGATGGTGAAACCGGCGCCGCACCGCTCGACACCCCTAGCCACTCGCACCGTCGTTGCCCTCTGCTGCTGGCTTGTATGCCTATAGTGGCATATCAGGGGGCCCATCTAGTGAGTTGGCGAGTCACCGTCTGCCCATTGCATTGATGCTATTAGAGTATTCAGGGCAGCCGCCGTTTTTCATCCATAGTTAGCAATATACCGGTCCACAAAACATCCATGCCTATAGCCCATATATTAGAATCCATACGTAGCAATAGTCCTATGCCTGCTGTGGCAAGTGCCGCTGTAAGTGTTCCATCCCACCTTTGATTAAAACTCTCGAAGGGCCTCTTCACGTTGGACCCATGTCTCCGTGTAAGCCTCCCAAAGGGCCAGGTATTTTCTAATATAATATGTTAGAAAGTACCTGTTATAAGAGAAACATAATAATAATAAATATTCTTCGACATACACACAACACCATCTAGCCCAAACTAAGCAGAGCTTGTACTATTTATTTTATTTATTTATTTATTTATTTATAATAGGTACACAAACAGATTACAGTCTTAACATAGTAGATAGTAATAAAGAACATAATATATAAACCGGACGGTAATCCTAAGGTAGTGTACACAACATGTACATATTAAAGCAGATTACTCGTGCAAAAAATAAACATTAATTATAATCTTAAATTTGCTAGCGTAGGATACAAATGAATCATTAAACGGGTAATAACTTAATAACTGTAATTTTACATTATAACAGCTAGGCTTGGAACTTTTCGGAACTAAGTACACCTGATACAATCTTTTTATATCTGTTAAAATTTATATCAAAGATATCGACCTCTACATTTACACGTGCTAATTTATTATATGATCTGCACATTCTTACTATTGGATTATAAAATGATGTATTATTTTTATATGTCTGAATTGCAAATATGTTAGGATTACGAGATCTATGTGAAATATTAAAGCTGAGAGATGAGAGTAAAGCCGGAGCATCGATAGATGAATGAATCAATTTATGCAAATAGAGTAAATCGTATCTCTGACGTCGGGTTTGCAATGAGACAACATTAAATTTACTTAACCTCTCAGCATAATTCAAGCGACCATAACTGAATTTACGAGAAAGGAATTTTAAGCACCTTTTCTGTACTCTCTCTATGTTATATATATGCGTTTTATAATAAGGAGACCAAATTGGGCAACAGTATTCTAAGATACTCCTCACCAGACTGAAATAGAGACACAGGGTACTTTGTGCATTCTTAAACTCTTTAGTGGACCTTATAATAAATCCCAGAAGCTTGCTACTTCTCTTCACAACATGCTCGTAATGAGAACGGAATGTTAACTCCCTATCAAATAAGACTCCCAAATCTTTTACCACCTCTTTTCTATTTAACACACTATTTTCTATAAAGTAAGGGTGAAACAGTTTGTGCTTTTTCCTGGTAAAAGAAATAATGCAACACTTGTCCACATTGAGGCACATATTGTTTGACAAGCACCAGTCCGTAACGATGTTGAGATCTCGCTGAAGGGCCAGACTATCTGTGGTGTCGTTTATCTTATTATAAATCTTTAGGTCATCAGCGTATAGCAATGCAGGACAAGATAATCGATTTATAAGATCGTTAATAAAGACTATAAAAAAGAGCGGACCAAGATGTGACCCCTGTGGAACCCCAGAAGAGACGGGTACGGGAACAGAAGAATAACCCTTAACAGTTACAAGTTGGCTCCTGTTACTCAGGTACGAAGTGATCCACCTTAACAAACACCCATGTATACCGTAGTGTGCGAGTTTAAGACATAACAGCGAATGGTCTACTTTGTCGAAAGCTTTACTAAAGTCTAGATATATGGCGTCTACTTGCCCGCCAGAAGCAAAGGCGCCGCAAAGATAATTTTTATATTCAAGAAGATTACTAAGTGTGGATCTTTTTTTGACAAAACCGTGTTGTTTGTTGGAAATATAGTTACATAAATGATTATAAAGTGGAATATATACTAAAGATTCAAAGAGCTTCGCTATACACCCGAGAATGCTAATGGGCCGATAGTTAGAGCAGGATGTCTTATCGCCAGATTTATGAATAGGGATAACATGCGCAATTTTCCAACGGACTGGAAAAACGCCTGAGTTGATTGATTTCTTAAATAGTATGGTTAATGGGACAGATAATTCCTCAGAGCAATTTTTGAGAAAAATTGGAGGAATCCCATCTGGGCCAACACCTTTACGTTCGTCCAAATTCTTAATTTTAAGAAGGATATCCCTTTGGCTGATTTCAAATGGATGAAGCGTAGTGTTAGAAGTGTTGGGCAAATTTTCCCACAGAGTTGGCTGAGAGGAAGATGAATCGAAAACCGAACCAAAATACTCCGAGAAAAGTTCACAGATTCCTCTACCGTCTGAAGACGTTTTGTTTCCATGGGTCATAGACTGAGGTATGGTATTTACCCCTTTTCTATCATGGACATAACGCCAGAATATCTTAGCATCATGGGATAGTGATTTCTCTACAGATGAAAGAAAAGACTTATAACATTCATTGATCAGAGACTTGCATCTGGTGCGGAGTAAAGCAAAAGTATCATAGTCTCGCGGGTTAGCAAATTTTTTAAAACGCTTGTGAAATTTAGCTTTTTCCTTGAGGCAACGAATTAAGGACTTGTTATACCATAACGGGTATTTGAAACAGTTGGTTTTTGCCAACGGTGTATGGTTAACTATTATTTCGTTAATAATATCATAGAACCTCTCAACGCTGTCATTAACATCAGTGAAAGATAAAATCTCAGCCCATTTCACACGTCGTAATTCAGATTTAACACTTTTATAATCGCACCTTTTAAAATTAAAACGTTTATTATACGTAGGCCTAAGAGGTTTGTCCAATAGAACATTTGGAAAGGCTATACAATAAGCTATATGATGGCTATCCACTCTGCAAAGACAGTCGGTTTCCGATACTTCAACAACGGGTATGCTCGAGAGGACAAGATCCAGATAACGATTATTATTATTGGGAATAGTATTAAACTGTGTCAGGTTGCAGGTATTAATCAGGTCGGATAATAATATCGCTTTCCGATCCCGGGCGTTCGTGGGAATTAACGACAGTGGGTCACTCTGTAACTTCCAAGTCAAGTTAGGGGTGTTAAAATCTCCCAGCAACAGGAATATATCCCTGTTCGTAGCGTTAAGAATCAACCTCTGACAGTTGTCGTAGAATACAGCGATATCGTCAATAGGCAAGTCTGGAGGCAAATAACAGAGGCCAATATTCAACAATTGTTCATCAGAGTTGCGCGGCAGTATAGTGATCCAGATATCCTCAACCCTAGAATCCCAAGATGTCTGACGGATAATACTATGGGTACACACAGCGACACATCAACCTAGACTGTTTGGACTTTGAACTATTAGAAGTTAAACGCTGCGAATCGTGCGAGAGAGTGCGTTACATTTTTGTTACGCTCTACCTCCTCCTTACCATTACATAAAAACCAATATGCACTATGCACTTTCCGACAATTCTCTATTTTGTATGTAGCGTAGTTATGCGTATATAGGTTGTCTAACTTGATGTGTAGCCGTGTGTACTAGACAATGAATACACATACATATATATTTTTGTAAATAAATACATATTAAGTATATATATATTTTTATTATAATATATATATATATATATATATATATATATATATATATATATATATATATATATATATATATATATATTGTAAATAAATACATATTATACATCTAAACATCCAGAACAAGACAAACATTCCATGTTCATGCACACAAATGTTTGACTAGTGCGGGAATCGAACCCGCGACCTCAGGCGTACGCGAACTAGATTTTGCCCGCATCTCGCGTAAATAGTTAGTTAGTAGGTTAGCTTAGGTTAGATATGTAACAGTTGGGCACCGGGCACGCCACGATTGTGATTGTGAGACCCGTTTTTGAGGAGTGGCTGGCGAGGTGGCATGGCGTCCTCACCTTCCGGCTGACACAGCTAATGGCTGCTTTGGCCAGTTCCAGTGTCACATAGACCGGCAAGAGACTTTCGGTTGTCACCACTGCGGTGACTGCCGCGATGTTGTTGTAGACACGGCGCACAGTGTGATATTATGAAAATCTAGAGGGACAAAAGTCAATTTAGGAACATGTCATAAATGATCCTTTTAACGGAATAAATTCAAAGCTAACAAGTTATACTACAATCCAGTACATTTTTTGGGAATCCACGCGAATCAATAGCAGGTATAAACAGGTCGGGACGGCCGGCTACCTGCGCCACACCGACCGACCGCTCGCTGTTACAGTTTCATTCGTCTGAGTTCGCTCGATGAATACGCTGTGTTTTTGTGTGCTAGTGGTGATTTTGTGTTGTTATCGTTTTTGTAGGACTTTCAAGGTAAATTTTCATATATATTTTTTTTTAATATGTGTATTAGTTTCATCATAAATATTAAATTAACAGAGTAAGGTTTTTATGTAATCATAAACAGTACTTCTTTAGTTTCATCTAGGGTTTTAGTTGGGTTCCCTGCATTTCCCTGTGCATTGGGTATATTTTTCTGAAAGGTATATTTATATACTACAAGAAATATGTTCATTTGCTTGCGAATGTTTGCGACACTCATACAACATTTTCTTATTTTCAGAATGCCTTCGCATATTTCTCGTCATTCGTTTTTTGACGTTTGGTTTGCAAACGCCAAAGAAACAAGACAAGATGCTTTGTTGCATTATGTTTTACAAGAACTTGGTGTCCAGTCCGTTACAGATAATATTTTGAAGAGTTTAAAAGCAACAATCAGTAGAATTAGTCAAAAAATTGACGAAATATGGTCGAAATCAGGTAGACATCGAGAACGCTTTCTGAAAACGAATTCTTTGTGGTTGGAAGCGAACATATCATTTACGGGTATTGTAAGTGAATCTATCATCGATGTTTCACTACCTGTAACAAGTAACCGGGCTGGAAGATCACCGAAATACTTTGAATTATCCAGTGAAAAAACAAAGAGACGGCGAATTCGTCATCTTCTTGAAACTACGCATACGTGTCCAGAAGAGATATCGATGGCAAACGAATTACAGCTTCGCCAGTCAGGCAAAACCCTTCGACATCATCAACGAGATATTGTCGATCCATAAAGTTTGTGTTTGCCAAAGAAACTCCAAATATTATTGTGACCGAAGTTGATAAAATCAAAGAACAAGCTAGATCACTGGTACCTACTAAAATTATTGTAAATGATATGGAAGTGTTTGTAAAGTCAACACTGATATTTTGTATAATAGACGGCAAAATATGTAATGCAGTATCTTCATGTACATCCACACAAAAATGCTACATATGTGGTGCCAAACCCAGTGAAATGAATAATGAAGAACTCATTTTAGAAAAGACGGTAAGAAGTGAATTTCTATCTCTGGGTATATCACCTCTTCATTCTTGGATTAGATTATTCGAATGCATCTTGCACATATCTTACCGTCTGGATATAAAAACATGGCAGGCTATGGGACCCGAAAATAAAACGAAAGTGGCTGAAAAAAACAAGTTCTTGCAAGAAAAGTTTAGAAGCGAAATGGGTCTTTTAGTAGATATGCCAAAACAACAAACTGGAAACACTAATGATGGAAAGTAAGTTTTTCCGAAATGCTGAAAAGTCAGCAGAAATAACTGGTGTCAATGTTGAGCTCATCAAACGCTTCCATGTCATATTAGAGACCATAAGTAGCGAGTATTTCATAAATATTGACAAATTCAATGAATTCGCCAAGGTAACAAGAGAATTGTATTTTAAGGAGTATTCGTGGTACCCAATGCCAGTAAGCGTACATAAAATTTTATTTCACGGGAAAGATATAATTTCTGCATGTGTATTACCAATAGGTCAAATGTCTGAAGAAGCTCAAGAGGCACGAAATAAACACAATAGGAAATTCAAGGAACTTTTCACAAGAAAATTTTCGAGAATTAATACAATTAGAGATTTACTGAATAGATTGTTCATTTCATCGGATCCGTATATTACTAGTTTGCGTGCGGCTCCAAAAACAAAGCGTGGTAAAATTAACCCCGAGGTAATTGAACTATTAGAAATAAGAATTTCATCTACTGAACGTGAGATACTAGTAGACGAAACAGATAGAGATTCTGGTGAATCAGAATCAGAATCTGAAGACTCTGATGAAACTGTTGAAGAATCTGACGAAGATTCTGAAGAATCTCAAAATTAATCATAACTATACTAAACTTTGTATAGCTTTTTTATTATATTTATTTTTATATTCATTTTGATATATAATTGTGAAAATATGTTCTTTTATTAAATTAAACGTCTAAAACTATCAACTTTTTATTTTTTTATTTATTTATTTATATTTTACCACCTAATAACACGTAAATATGAGACAAAATAATTTTGTCCCGCTAGATTTTCATAATATCACACTGTGCGGCGCTTCATACTGCGTGCTCTGTGTCGTATCTTCGTCCCCCCGCAAGAGGACAAATTATCTCTAAATATGATGATGATGATGAAACGGCAGGCAGGAGATGGACGGAGTGAATAGGAGAAGTAAAAGGAAGTGGACCGAGTAGCTTTTAGGACCATAATTAGTCACATAAATGGGTATGAATATTTAAAAAGATTATTCTCTTCTTACAGTAAGGGAAGGTTCCCTATCCATTAGCATAAAATTTTAAGACCTAATATAACTTAGCATAATGTTGTTTGGCATAATTATATTTTCGCATAATATAATTACGCATAACAGCTTACGCATAATTTTTTAAGCATAATTTCTCTAACCATAATAATGATTAAGCATAATATTGTAAAGCATAAATTTATTAAGCATAAAGTTCTAAACCATAACTTTTTTAAGCATAATATCCTAAAGCATAAATTGATGATGTGTTGAATGAGTTTCTGTCACGGCTCCGGCGCTGCGGGCCTCCGGCGGCCCCACGCGTGCTAATCGTCGCAGACGGCTTTCGCTCACCACCGCAAATTCGGCTTGTTGGCCGGCTTCGCCGGCCAGCCTCAGCCGCGGCGGCTCGCTCGCAGCCGCCTGCTCCTCAGCCCGCGGGCCGCCTCGCCCCTACACGCCTACGCGATTTTAAATAACACTCTAGGGGTAGGACAAACAAGACTACGTGAAGTCGGTTTTGAAAATATACACCTAAAATAAATAATTAAGGACTACTATTTCAATCAGTTAACTTCTATCTGAGTTAACTTCTATTATGCTAAAAGTCTTTAGGCCTACTAACGTTATGCTAATAGTCATTAGGCCTACTAACGTTATGGGAATCAAATTTATGCCAAAACAAATTAGTCTTTAACATGATTATGCCAACATAAAATGTATGCCTAAAAAAAGTATGCCAAAGTATTATTATGCCAAAACAAATTGTGCCAAAATCGTTATGCCGAAGTATATTAGGACAAAAAACATTATGCGAAAAGGAGGGATCCCGTTTAACTTAATTTGTACCAAGCACAGGTTCGACCCTGCATGGATTACTCTACTGTTCTCACCTCTGCGATGGCTCTGCGAATAATCAGCTAGAGGCTTTGGAGTCAATTGAGCGTAAGGCCAGGAGACTCATTGGCGATGACCAACTAGTCAACGCACGACTCCAAAGCTTTGAGCGTCGTCGTAGGGTTGCCAGTCTCTCAGTTTTCTATCGGATACGTTTCGGAAAGTGTGCAGAGGAACTGCATAATTTGATTCCTTCTTTCCCATTCGACCATCGGACGACCAGACAAACAGACCAGCGGCACAGGTACATGTTGAATATACCACATTTACGCACTAAGCGTTTTGGTGCCACTTTTATAATGCGTACCGCAAAGCAGTGGAACTCTTTATCTCTCTTCAAGTCGTGAGTGAATAGGTATCTTCTAGGCAAGCGAGATCGTGGTCAAACGCAAGTCTATTAAAATATAAAAAAAAAAGAAAAAGAACTCATTAAGTAACTATTGTTCAGACTCCGGCGCGAACAATGCAGCCACTCTAGACACTATACTTTTATTGTTATCTATGTCTGGAAACCATGTACTTAGGAATTTATGGATACCATTTCGTTAATTAACAGAGATTTGACGTACAAATATAGCGGGAACGTAAGTACATAAGTGTGAGAAGTGTGTAAGAAGAATTTTTTAAACGTATTTTCATGATAAAATCGCTCGGTGGTTGACTTTACACCGTAAGCTACTTTCACAGTGTAATGTCTTATTATAATAATAATAATAAGCCCCACATAAACCTAACACCACGTCCGGTACGAATATTTGTTACCATGTCACTGTGATTCCGCCCTAGGCCATAAATTGAAAAATTTCATTGTCTTACTCCAGTAAGATCACCTCATTAAGTCATTAGCTAGTTCACATACTTCCAAAAACTATAAATACCAACGTAATTAGGTCAAGGTATCATTCACTTTTGTGCAGCGGAAGTGAGCGCATCGCGATACTAATTAACGCTACGTGTGAGTCATTAAAACTTAATCACTTTGTTTTTGAGTGTCACCATTTCAAATCAAGTGTTTACGTATTGTGAAGGTATGGATGTTCAAGAGCAAGGTATGTACTTTTATTATCAACCACTTTTTATTTTTTTTTATGCACATATTATTTTGTATCATTTTATTATTGAGGGTAGTTTTCTTTTTAAAAAATGTGATGTATATTTATATCTTTTGGACCTATTACTTTTCGCTGTACTTTGCTGCCCTTGAAGCATATCTTTTTAGAATAAGGAGAACATCCTTATAAAGGGCTATAAGTTTCATCTGCCTCTTCCTGCCTCTTCTTACGTTAGTGGGCTGTCAAAGTATGTATGCCCATAGAATAAAAATAAAGTCATTTTTATAAGTTCAGTTTTTATATTGTTTCAGGTACATTTTTCAAATGTTCTGTATCGAGGATGTCAATTTTTAACATTTGGTACTCTAAAGTGGGTAAACCAAATGAAAAATCACAGCATGTCCTGAACACTTTGACTGAAACATCATGCCTTTCTGATTACATCGAAAACATTAACCTAGAACCTTTAAGCCTTAGAATTACGAATGTATGTAAACGAATTTCTCATTACTGGGCCAAGTCGAATCGTACTAAATCTAAATTCTTAGAAATGTGTTCAGATTGGCTGCATGAAATTGAAAATATTGATGTAGAGCGAACTAAGGTACGTGTATCTCTGAACTTTGACGAAGTTGAAGCATCAACATCTTCATCGTCTGGCCGTCCGAAAATGAACTTTGACGAGACCAGTAAACGTACAAAAAGGAGAAGATTAGCTAATTTGTCTAAGCAAGATCCTTCTCTTGTACATTCATTGCTTAGTGCTTCCGATGATAGTTTATTAACTTTTCCTGAAATCGATGCTAACGAAGTTTTATCGCTCATTGTCGAAGCTCACTTAACTCGACATCAATATTTATTAGTAAAGAAATTTATAAACAATAAGTTTTCAAAAAGCATTTTGCCATCTTACCAAATTGTTGTGGAATCGAAAAAACACTGTTATCCTCCAGATATAACTGTTAGCGAATCATCTGCCGAAGTCGAACTTCAAAGTTTATTAGATCATACAGCCAATCGGATTCTCAAGTCTCAAAAGGTTGTTTTGGATAGGGTACCTAAAGAATCCCAGGATAAGATAGCTTTGATAGGGAAATGGGGTTTCGATGGCAGTACAGGGCATTCTGAATAAAAACAGTGTTTTTCTGACGTCACTATTGAAGACGGTAGCTTGTTTCTTACTTCATATGTGCCACTTCAGCTTGTTTTGAAATTAGATACTGGAGAAAATACCGTAGTTTTGTGGAAAAATCCTCGTCCTTCGTCAACTAGATACTGTAGGCCTGTACGCTTTCGATATTTGAAAGAATCGACTGCAGCATCAGTTGAGGAAGAAGCATATTTTAAAGAGAAAATAAGTAACTTACAGCAAACTGTTTTCAAAAAAGAAGATCAGGAATACCGCGTTACTCATTGCTTGCAATTTACTATGGTAGATGGCAAAGTGTGTAATGCACTTAGCAGTGTTTCCTCGTCTAAATGTTATATTTGTAATGCCTTGCCCAGCGAAATGAACCAAATTGACAAATGTTTAAACAAGAAAGTCGATGAGAGTAAATATGAATTTGGTTTATCACCTCTTCACGCGTTAATACGCTTCTTTGAATATTTTGTGCATGTCGCATACAAGTTAGATGTTAAAAAATGGCAAGCTAGATCTGAAAATGACAAAATTCTTGTTGCAGCAAAAAAAACATATATTCAGACTCAATTTAGAGAAAGATTAGGTCTTATAGTGGATAAGCCCAAAAGTGGCGGAAGCGGGACCTCAAACGATGGTAATACCGCCAGACGGTTTTTCTCGAACTCAGAAATTTCAGCTGAAATTACTGGGATCAAGAAAGATCTCCTAGATCGTTGCTGGATCATACTTCAATGTTTGAATTCGGGATATAACATTAATAAGACGAACTTCGAAGAGTTCGCATTAGAGACAGCTCGGCAATTAGTTGCCGAGTATCCGTGGTATAACATGCCTGCTTCCGTTCACAAAGTCCTAGTTCATGGTGCTAATGTTATTGATCACGCTTTATTGTCAATCGGAGAGCTGTCTGAAGAAGCAGCTGAAGCAACTAACAAACACATCAAATCATTTAGGAGAAATCACACGTGAAAAATGAGTCGCATTTTGACCAATACTGATTTAATTAATAGGCTTCTTCTTCATTCAGATCCCTTCATAACAGGTCTACGAAAGTTACCTGTCAAAAAAAAGAGTGTACTGTCAAAAGCTGTTTTAGATTTGTTATGTATTTAAAGGTAATTTTGCCAATATTTCGTATAGTTTGTAGGTTGTTTGTATTTAGAAAATAAACTTATTTTATGTATTTTTGCTATTTTATTTTATTCTTTTGTGGTTATTGTTAATACAAATAACCATTATTTACAGTTTTACTATTAAAATTCGCAATATAAAATGTTTTAGATACATCGATCGTCTAAAATAAAATTACTGCGAGACATTTTTACACCTAAATGTTGTTAAGAATTTTTTAAACTTATATAATAGGTATATTATAATTTTAATTATTTACGTTTACCTAAATATATTCCAACGTGTAAAATAATAAAATACTTTTTATAACGGATTTGTGTATTTATGACCGCCTTTGTATGAAACCTGAATCACTGTGGCATGTGGGGGACGGACATTGGCAGCAGCGCGCTAATTACTTACTAATGGCCAACGTTGCAATAGTAAAACATACTATGCGATTATGAAATAGAAAGATTCCTCAGGCGGGTCCTCAAGAGAGGGAATCCCGCCCAGTGCCTACATACGCAGGCAGCCTTATCGTATCTGAGGGGAGCAACGTATCACAAACCACTGCCCAGTCAAGTACTGTTGCAGGCAATAAAAACTACTCACCAACATCACACACATCATCATCACCACCACTCGCACACTCACCTCCATCCTCCGTATTTGATTTCAATCACCCAACTCTTCACCAAACTCATATCAGTATCACAGCACGACATCATCATCACATTCACACTCAATAAAATATAACCAACGTCAAAAAATTTTGCTCAGGAAGCGAATGCACGTCTCCTTTGGCCATTCTAGAGAACCTTACGCGTACATCACAATCGAGCCTATCTAACCGCGTAGACCGCGTAGACTAAATCATACACACTTCAATCAACACTCACACTAACACACCAACAAGAAATGTTTTGCACCACTCTAGCTGGTAAAAATAGACAACGGATGAAATGGACAGACGAAATTAATAGAGAATTCCTCCTTTGCTACTACATAGTAACACTTTGTGAAACAGATCTCAGGACCTACCGACCATAGTTCCACCAAAAATTTTTGGAAGTATTCCTTGAATAAAGCCATATATCAGAACAACGATTAGCTGATCAAATTAGAGTCATACATAGAAACAATAGAATACCAGCACATGAAAGAGAACACATAAAATAAGCCGTATCATTGACAAATACACACAACACAAACACAGAATACCTTAGCAACCAGAACTTATATGCTGATTACATAGTAACCGAATCTAACACACTCGCAAATAACAACCTACACGCTCTCATAGACGCATCCACCACGTTAATTCAAGACTCAATCACCTCAACACAACAAACAAACGATACAACAATAATAACACTTCGTAATCTGGACACCTAAATCTAATATCTAAACGGAAACCTAAACCAGAAAAAACAACAGAAGATAAACCCTAACAATATCAGTAGAGACGAAATAATAAACAGACTAGATAAATAAAGCTCTCACTTTGGAATCAGAGGCAGTAATACCCCGATTTATGTGGTTGAACACTTATCTCCTTCCAACAAAGCTCTTCATGCGGGTACCCGGCTTAAAGCTAAGCAACAGGGGTTTAAGTTCGTATGGGTAAGGGGCGGCAAAATTTTTGTCAGGAAGAACGAGGAAGCGGAGCACATTTTCATACGTAACCTAGATTCCCTCAGCAAGCTTAAGTAAACTGGTATTATATATATTCTTTTATTCGCTCTATTGCATGCAATTGTAAAATACTGTAAAATTCAATCAGCTACAAATTTATTATCAAAATTGTCGAGGCTTAAGAACAAAAACACAGAATGTATACCGTAAAATTTCTTGTAACGATTACGACATTATAATTTTTTGTGAAACGTGGTTAAACAGCTCAGTATTGGATGGAGAACTATTTGGCGACAGGTACACAGTCTACAGAAGGGACAGGGAAAGCTCAAGCCAGCATTGTGGTAAAGAGGGTGGCGGCGTCCTAATAGCTGTCAAGAAAACTATACAATCAAAACGCATCAAAAGCTTCGAAAGTAGTTACGAAGATCTTTGGATTACCTTAGACCTTCCAGTGTCTGGTACTTGCCGTCAATTGGTTCTCTGTACAGTTTATTTATCTCCGCCCGTTCGATGTTGTAATAAGGTATTTGAACAAATCAAGGATTCTCAAGTATGTTTAACAGGTGATTTTAACTTGAG
Source organism: Catocala nupta (assembly GCA_963675205.1). Classification (NCBI taxonomy): domain Eukaryota; kingdom Metazoa; phylum Arthropoda; class Insecta; order Lepidoptera; family Erebidae; genus Catocala; species Catocala nupta. The sequence continues at coordinate 16,506,282 of OY776098.1, forward strand.
TCATATAGATTGGTCGTCCATAGGTAATATACACCAAAACAATAAATTACCAATTACTAGTGAAATTTTACTTGACTTTCTTCATACAAATAACCTCAATCAATTTAACTTTGTACATAATGCAGATGGACGTATTCTCGATCTCGTGTTATCGACTAACTCGTCATGCAACGTTACGCGGAGTGTAGACGAAATAACTCGCATTGATTCATATCACCCACCTTTAGACGTAAGAATTTTATTGGAGAAAGAACGTAAGTTGTCTTATAATGTGAACAATGAGAGACCAAACTTTTATAAAGCAAATTACCAGTCGGTTTGCGATTTTTTGGGAGAGCAAGACTGGGATTCACTTCTACCTAGTCAAAATAAAGTAGATGAAATGCTAGATAAATTCTATGAAGTCATTACTACAGCGATTAAAAAATTTATACCTCCTCGTTTACCGAAAAGTAACAACTATCCAACGTGGTTTAACCGAGACTTGATTAGGCTTTTAAAAACAAAGTTGAAGTTGAGAAAGCGATACCAGAAATACAAAAATCCTTTGGATAATATCGAATTGAAAATTATTGCAAAACAGTGTGACAAATTATCAAATGAGTGTTATAGTAAATACTTAAAAACAACAGAAAATAAAATCGCCGGAAACCCTAAACTATTTTGGTCGCTTGTAAAATCAAAACGTGGTGGCTCAAGCTCGTATCCGACTACTATGACAGATGGTTTAGCAACCACATGTAACGGCACTGCGATGTGTGAGTTGTTTGCCTCTTATTTTTCTTCGGTCTATAGCCCTGTTGATGCATGTGATAATATAAATGAAAAATCCGACTCCAAAGAATTGCAATCCTTTATTAACAGTTTAAGTTTAACAAATATATGTATAGAGACAGAAAACTTATTAAAAAAATTAAAATGTCTGGACTGTAGTAAAGGCGCAGGATTGGACGGGATACCACCAATATTTATTGTATCTTGCGCACACGAGTTAGTACGGCCTTTATTGCGAATATACAATAAGTCCTTGTCTTCTGGATCTTTTCCCTCAAGATGGAAGATAGCAAAGGTGGTGCCCATTTTTAAATCACAAGATAATAAAATGATTTCTAACTACAGGCCTATTTCCATTTTATGTACATTTGCAAAAATCTTCGAGTCACTAATTTGTCCACTAATACAAAATCATTTAAAACTATATCTAACCGATCATCAGCATGGATTTGTTCGATCGCGATCCACAAGCACCAACCTGGTCCTATATACTGAGCTTTTGATAAATGCTATTGATTCTGGAAGACAGGCTGACGTAATATATACGGATTTTTCCAAAGCGTTTGATAAAGTTCCCCATAAATTATTAGTACAGAAACTTCGCACGTACGGTATCACTGGTTCTTTACTTGAGTGGTTAAAATCGTACTTAACTGATAGATATTTTTTTGTTGTGGTCAATGGTTTTCAATCAACAGCTCAACGCATCTTATCTGGGGTTCCCCAGGGTTCCCATTTGGGGCCAGTATTATTTAACTATTTTATCAACGACATTCCATACTGTTTCCAAAACTCAGAAATATTTATGTTTGCAGACGACTTAAAATTCTTGAGAATAGTTAAAACAGAAGAAGACTCCAAATACCTGCAAGCAGATCTTGATCGACTTGTTAAGTGGTGTAAATCTAACGGAATGCAATTGAATCCCTCAAAATGTTATCATATCAAATTTACCCGAAAGCTTAGTAATATGCCATCTAATTACTATATAAACGAACATATAATAGAGGAGGTTGATATAATCCGCGACCTAGGTGTTCTATACGATTCTAAATTAACGTTCACGCCTCACTTGAATCATATAATGCAAAGAGCATCCAAAATGTTAGGCTTTGTCTTAAGAACCTGCAAGTCATTTCGTAATGTTAATACAAAGATAGTTCTATACAACAGTTTGATTCGTAGCATTGTGGAGTATTGCAGTGTGGTCTGGCGGCCACATTACGCGGTTCATTCATTGCGTTTGGAACGCATGCAAAAGCGTTTTGTTTGGCATCTAGCGTTTTCTACTGGCATAGCTAAAACAATTAAATCATATAAGAATAGGTTAAAGCATTTTAAAATAAATTCATTAGACAAGCGCAGATGCCTCAATGACGCAATGTTTGCAATCAAAATATTAAATCATAAAATTGACTCTCCTCGCTTATTAGCACTATTTAAATTCCGTGCACCATCCAGGATACCACGCAGCTGTATTACTCCACTTTGCCCAACACTGAGAAGGACGGTATTAGGCGCTAATTCCCCTTACGCGAGAATGTGTAAGTTGATTAATGGCTATAGTGATTGTATAGACTTACACTGCGACTCTGTTGCCAGACAAAGAAGAATACTGATCAATCAGCTGCCTAATTAGCATTATTATTGTACATACATATCTTTATATATATATTTATTCTGTACGTGTGTTGACAGTGAACTCCTCCTAAAAGGCAGGACCGATATGAATGAATTTTTTTTTTGTGTGTTCAAGTGGTTTCGAGGATGGTTTAGTTGCGTTATTTTTTTTTTTTCTCCATGTTTACAGTACAACGTCTGTCGGGACAGCTAGTATATATATAAACCTGTAATATTCATGACACACATTCATACATTGTCACTTTTGTAAACGCTGAATGTTGATTACCGCACTCATTAAAATCAGATGTGGTGTTTGCCTATAAGTGTTTGTTACACTATTGTTATTGTTAGTGCTCCTTTTATTGTGTATAACTAGTGTAAACAAATGTTGGTGAACCAAATAAATAAAATAAAAAATAAAATAAAAACCCGAAGAGCCCTTGGAAACCTTGAGCACCAATGAAATCAAATGATTGGATTACCTCCATTGAGCCATCGCAAAGTGAGGTGTGTAACATTGCAACGGTAGACAAACGCAACTCTGAACAGAAGTTTAAAATAAATTCTTTGGCCAGTAAAGTTGGAAATGGTGTCTCTCAAATGGCAGTTTTACCAGTCCTTGAAGCAAAAGGCCTTATTGATGAATAGCTCTCTTGAGGCCATGACAGAAAAGCAGGATCTTGCTAAGTGCCTGAATACCTTTGAAAAGTCGATTAAGTTGACCATTGAAGAAAAATGCGTTGCACAAAATCTAGCCATTGAGAAAGTGTCTTTTGCGGACATGGTCAAGCCCACAAGAAATTTCATGTTACGGCCTAAAAATGTGAGCACCATTGCAATTTATACAAATGATAAATTGAAAACTAGTGACGAAACAAAGTCGCTGGTTTAGACAATAATTTGCCCTGAATAATTGAAGTTGCTCGTAAGAGGTCTAAGGAAGACCAGAAACGGAGGTGTAATCATTAGCACTGACATCAAGGACGACATTGAGAAGCTAAGGCAGTCAAACCAGTTACCTAGCTCTGGCTTAAAGGTTGAGGATCCACATAAAAGAAGACCAATAATTATAGTTATGTCTTTGTCTATTGTTATTTCTGGCATTGTTTTAATTTTGCGTGTATCTTGTTCTTCTATTTCAGCCCAAGATGTTGAAGTGCTGTGTTGTGCTGGAATAGACCACAACTTCTCCCAATATCGCTGTATGTCTATTAAATTTGGAGCTTGTGTTATTTTGTTATTTTAATGTGTTCTGAGTTCAAATTTTGGAAAATAGTTTTTTGTTGGTACTGAATAAGTTATTGTCTTTCTTTCTTTGGTCACTTAGTTTCAATCGGCGTAAGCGTTTAGAGTATGCTTGTAGTTTCTGTTTATTTATCTAGTCTGTTTATTATTTCGTCTCTACTGATATTGTTAGGGTTTATCTTCTGTTGTTTTTTCTGGTTTAGGTTTCCGTTTAGATATTAGATTTAGGTGTCCAGATTACGAAGTGTTATTATTGTTGTATCGTTTGTTTGTTGTGTTGAGGTGATTGAGTCTTGAATTAACGTGGTGGATGCGTCTATGAGAGCGTGTAGGTTGTTATTTGCGAGTGTGTTAGATTCGGTTACTATGTAATCAGCATATAAGTTCTGGTTGCTAAGGTATTCTGTGTTTGTGTTGTGTGTATTTGTCAATGATACGGCTTATTTTATGTGTTCTCTTTCATGTGCTGGTATTCTATTGTTTCTATGTATGACTCTAATTTGATCAGCTAATCGTTGTTCTGATATATGGCTTTATTCAAGGAATACTTCCAAAAATTTTTGGTGGAACTATGGTCGGTAGGTCCTGAGATCTGTTTCACAAAGTGTTACTATGTAGTAGCAAAGGAGGAATTCTCTATTAATTTCGTCTGTCCATTTCATCCGTTGTCTATTTTTACCAGCTAGAGTGGTGCAAAACATTTCTTGTTGGTGTGTTAGTGTGAGTGTTGATTGAAGTGTGTATGATTTAGTCTACGCGGTCTACGCGGTTAGATAGGCTCGATTGTGATGTACGCGTAAGGTTCTCTAGAATGGCCAAAGGAGACGTGCATTCGCTTCCTGAGCAAAATTTTTTGACGTTGGTTATATTTTATTGAGTGTGAATGTGATGATGATGTCGTGCTGTGATACTGATATGAGTTTGGTGAAGAGTTGGGTGATTGAAATCAAATACGGAGGATGGAGGTGAGTGTGCGAGTGGTGGTGATGATGATGTGTGTGATGTTGGTGAGTAGTTTTTATTGCCTGCAACAGTACTTGACTGGGCAGTGGTTTGTGATACGTTGCTCCCCTCAGATACGATAAGGCTGCCTGCGTATGTAGGCACTGGGCGGGATTCCCTCTCTTGAGGACCCGCCTGAGGAATCTTTCTATTTCATAATCGCATAGTATGTTTTACTATTGCAACGTTGGCCATTAGTAAGTAATTAGCGCGCTGCTGCCAATGTCCGTCCCCCACATGCCACAGTGATTCAGGTTTCATACAAAGGCGGTCATAAATACACAAATCCGTTATAAAAAGTATTTTATTATTTTACACGTTGGAATATATTTAGGTAAACGTAAATAATTAAAATTATAATATACCTATTATATAAGTTTAAAAAATTCTTAACAACATTTAGGTGTAAAAATGTCTCGCAGTAATTTTATTTTAGACGATCGATGTATCTAAAACATTTTATATTGCGAATTTTAATAGTAAAACTGTAAATAATGGTTATTTGTATTAACAATAACCACAAAAGAATAAAATAAAATAGCAAAAATACATAAAATAAGTTTATTTTCTAAATACAAACAACCTACAAACTATACGAAATATTGGCAAAATTACCTTTAAATACATAACAAATCTAAAACAGCTTTTGACAGTACACTCTTTTTTTTGACAGGTAACTTTCGTAGACCTGTTATGAAGGGATCTGAATGAAGAAGAAGCCTATTAATTAAATCAGTATTGGTCAAAATGCGACTCATTTTTCACGTGTGATTTCTCCTAAATGATTTGATGTGTTTGTTAGTTGCTTCAGCTGCTTCTTCAGACAGCTCTCCGATTGACAATAAAGCGTGATCAATAACATTAGCACCATGAACTAGGACTTTGTGAACGGAAGCAGGCATGTTATACCACGGATACTCGGCAACTAATTGCCGAGCTGTCTCTAATGCGAACTCTTCGAAGTTCGTCTTATTAATGTTATATCCCGAATTCAAACATTGAAGTATGATCCAGCAACGATCTAGGAGATCTTTCTTGATCCCAGTAATTTCAGCTGAAATTTCTGAGTTCGAGAAAAACCGTCTGGCGGTATTACCATCGTTTGAGGTCCCGCTTCCGCCACTTTTGGGCTTATCCACTATAAGACCTAATCTTTCTCTAAATTGAGTCTGAATATATGTTTTTTTTGCTGCAACAAGAATTTTGTCATTTTCAGATCTAGCTTGCCATTTTTTAACATCTAACTTGTATGCGACATGCACAAAATATTCAAAGAAGCGTATTAACGCGTGAAGAGGTGATAAACCAAATTCATATTTACTCTCATCGACTTTCTTGTTTAAACATTTGTCAATTTGGTTCATTTCGCTGGGCAAGGCATTACAAATATAACATTTAGACGAGGAAACACTGCTAAGTGCATTACACACTTTGCCATCTACCATAGTAAATTGCAAGCAATGAGTAACGCGGTATTCCTGATCTTCTTTTTTGAAAACAGTTTGCTGTAAGTTACTTATATTCTCTTTAAAATATGCTTCTTCCTCAACTGATGCTGCAGTCGATTCTTTCAAATATCGAAAGCGTACAGGCCTACAGTATCTAGTTGACGAAGGACGAGGATTTTTCCACAAAACTACGGTATTTTCTCCAGTATCTAATTTCAAAACAAGCTGAAGTGGCACATATGAAGTAAGAAACAAGCTACCGTCTTCAATAGTGACGTCAGAAAAACACTGTTTTTATTCAGAATGCCCTGTACTGCCATCGAAACCCCATTTCTCTATCAAAGCTATCTTATCCTGGGATTCTTTAGGTACCCTATCCAAAACAACCTTTTGAGACTTGAGAATCCGATTGGCTGTATGATCTAATAAACTTTGAAGTTCGACTTCGGCAGATGATTCGCTAACAGTTATATCTGGAGGATAACAGTGTTTTTTCGATTCCACAACAATTTGGTAAGATGGCAAAATGCTTTTTGAAAACTTATTGTTTATAAATTTCTTTACTAATAAATATTGATGTCGAGTTAAGTGAGCTTCGACAATGAGCGATAAAACTTCGTTAGCATCGATTTCAGGAAAAGTTAATAAACTATCATCGGAAGCACTAAGCAATGAATGTACAAGAGAAGGATCTTGCTTAGACAAATTAGCTAATCTTCTCCTTTTTGTACGTTTACTGGTCTCGTCAAAGTTCATTTTCGGACGGCCAGACGATGAAGATGTTGATGCTTCAACTTCGTCAAAGTTCAGAGATACACGTACCTTAGTTCGCTCTACATCAATATTTTCAATTTCATGCAGCCAATCTGAACACATTTCTAAGAATTTAGATTTAGTACGATTCGACTTGGCCCAGTAATGAGAAATTCGTTTACATACATTCGTAATTCTAAGGCTTAAAGGTTCTAGGTTAATGTTTTCGATGTAATCAGAAAGGCATGATGTTTCAGTCAAAGTGTTCAGGACATGCTGTGATTTTTCATTTGGTTTACCCACTTTAGAGTACCAAATGTTAAAAATTGACATCCTCGATACAGAACATTTGAAAAATGTACCTGAAACAATATAAAAACTGAACTTATAAAAATGACTTTATTTTTATTCTATGGGCATACATATTTTGACAGCCCACTAACGTAATGTTATATATAACTTATGTACATAATAGTGCATAGCATCCCTAACCCTAATGCCTACTCAGCATTTCTGACTGCAAGCAGCATTTTGAACTTTGACAATACGCCAGTTCGTATCCATCATTCGCGCGTGACACTTGCCCTTTTTAAATCGAGTCCAAATAAATGTTTTAATTCTATAATTTCTTTTTTTAAAAAGGCCTTCGATCCTTTCCTTATAACAATTTGGTGGCAGCGGTGGGATACCGACGGTGAAGGTATCCCTGGTACGTCTCCGTCCGGACTCGTTAACGAAAAGAGACCTTTTCGTAAGTGTCAAAAGTGCATACCCGAACTCAAATCTTGTGACCTTACCGCGAGTGTCAAAAGTGCATATCCGAACTCAAATCCTTCGTTTGAAAAGTGGATGAACACAAGAACCTAGCCAATATCCTGATAGAGCCAAGAAGAAAGCCTGGCTGAATACATACCGTGCCGATAGACCGCGGTGTTGTTCTCGTCCTGTATCCTGCATTGCTCCTGAGTATCCTGAAAGTTACATCGTCGAACTCCGACAACGTCGTGTTCCTGAAAGGTGATCATGTTCCTGTATATACTCTGCGTGTTCCTGTAAGTTTTCTTTCCTTAAAAATAACTCGTTTCGTGTAAAAGTGCAAATCCTGCGTTACTTTTCGTAAACCAAGTGTGTGATTTAGTGAACAATCCTGCCTATACGTATAAATTAAGTAGCGTTATAAGATTTTAATATTTCATATTGTTACTCTCATAAGTATTATTGTGCACCATTAGATAATTATTAGAATAAGCTGAGCGCCTTATCGCATTCATAATAGCCAGCACTTCACTGTTGAGAAACAATAACAAGTGGGCCGTCTATTACACCGAATCGTAATATCTTTTATTTTGTTCGCGTATTTTTTTTTTTAATAATACAATATGTCTTTAAAAGAATCGCAAATAAAACATGAAAAGGTAGATGTCGAAATTGGGACCTTATTTAAATTCATAAAGCCATTCGATGGAACTCGCGAGAAATTAAACTCATTTATTACTAATTGCGACAACGCAACTAGTTTAGCCTCCGATGCCCAGAAATCTATTCTATTTAAATATACATTATCACAATTAGGAGGTAAAGCTGAAATAGCCTGCTCCATTAAAGAATTTGATTCCTGGGACCAGTTGAAAAGCTTTCTACAAACCCAATTTGGGGAAAGAAAGCACTATGCTCATTTATTGACTGACCTACAAGAATGCCGTCAAATTAATAATGAACCAGTTAATCAATACGCTTTACGTATAGAAACATGCCTATCAAAATTACTAACAGAAGTAACTCTGTCAAATAAGAAGAAGTCCGAATTAGTTGGCCGTACTGCAGCTATGGAAGATTTGGCCCTTAACTCGTTTGTACTTGGCCTTAAGCCCGACATTTCTAATTTAGTCCGGGGTAAAAGCCCTTCTACCCTTAATGAAGCCATTAACCTAGCAGTATCTGAGGAAAAAATCTTAAATATACTGGCTAAACGTAATTCTCACAGCTCAACGCCACAGCGTCAAGGCCCAAAACCTAATTACTCTTTTAGACCTCCTGTTTCCAATGTAAATCCTAGGCCCCAGGTGCCAAAACCGTTTGACCGTAATAATCAAAGTCTATTTTGTCGTTACTGTAAAACTCAAGGTCATACTATTGAAACGTGTAGAAAGCGTGAATTTAACAATAATCGATTCAAGGTTCCTCAACCACTCCAATTTCAACAACGCCCAAATCCGTCATATTCAAAACCCAAACCCGCTACTGTTAATTGTGCAATTAACGACAACAATTACTATGAACTAGAGCCACAACCGTCTTCTAGCGATGACAACACCCAATATTACAATGATGAGGATCATTTAAACGAATAGTGGGCTCACGCAGGTGTCTCGTGGGACCCGAACTACCTTTAACCATATCCTTAAACAATAAAGACACCCTTTCTATATCCAAGGACCACAAGGGTAACCAGCCCCAAGCAAGTGTCCATTCCTCTATACCCAAGGACCACAAGGGTAATCAGCCCCAAGCAAGTGTCCATTATTCTATATCCAAGGACCACAAGGGTAATCAGCCCCAAGCAAGTGTCCATTCCTCTATACCCAAGGACCACAAGGGTAACCAGCCCCAAGCAAGTGTCCATTCCTCTATATCCAAGGACCACAAGAGTAACCAGCCCCAAACAAGTGTCCATTCTTCTATATCCAATTACCACACGGGTAACCAGCCCCAAACAAGTGTCCAAATTTGTACAAAACCCAATAAAGCCGAAAATAAAGTTTTCAAGTACAAAACCTATTCCCTCGAAAACCTTAAGCCAATATTAAACAATGACCAAGTTTACGAAGTATCTTGTATTCCTAATAAAATATCCTTACCCCATGTCCTTGTTCAGACATCCGTATCTAATAAACCACTTAAATTACTCGTTGACACTGGTTCCTCCGTTTGCCTTATACAAAACTCATCAATCCAATCATACTCACACATAGAACTCAAGGGCGACATAATTAAATTAAAAGGTATTAATAGCCATGAAAATACTATGCCTACTCTCGGTAACTTTGATATGAATCTCATATTTGGTAAAGAATCAATCTCTTTCACGTTTCATATAATAGAACAAGTAAATCTACCCTATGATGGCATAATAGGAAATGATTTACTTACTCGCTTCCAGTGCTCCATTGACTATAACAGACAAATCCTTAACCTAGACAAAAATAAAATAAAGCTCAATTTTATTGACCCAATTTATCAAATTCCACCTCGTTCAGAAATAACAGTAGAATGTTCAGTTAATAACCCTGAACTAAAAGAAGGCTTAATTCTTGATCAGCACATAAACGAAACTCTATTTATAGCCAATTGCTTAGTTAACGTAAAAAATAACCATCGAGTAAATCTTACAATTTTAAATACTTCTAATAAGCCTGTCTCCTTGAACTCTAATCTCCAACTCACCTTACATCCTGTCGATTACGAATCTTGTCAATTATATGAAAGTAATGAAAATTGTTTGGATAGAACCAATGAAGTCCTAAAACTCCTACGCGTATCACATCTAAACTCAGAAGAAAGAGAAGCCCTTTATGAATTATGCTCGAAATATTCTGATATATTTCATTTGCCTACTGATTCACTTACCGCAACTGATGCTATTCAACATAAAATACGAACATCCTCCGATCAGCCAATCAATGTCAAGTCTTATCGATTTCCTGAAATACATAAACAAGAAGTGAATTCCCAAATCCAAAAAATGCTTGATCAAAATATCATCCAGCCCTCCTTATCCCCCTGGTCTTCACCAATATGGATTGTCCCAAAGAAGATTGATGCTTCGGGGCAAAGAAAATGGCGTGTAGTCATAGACTACAGAAAACTCAATGACAATACTATCGGAGAGACTTATCCTATACCTAATATTGTTGAAATTCTCGACCAGCTAGGCAATTCCAAATACTTCTCAACCCTTGACCTTGCATCAGGGTTTCATCAAATTAAAATGGCGCCAGAAGACGCATGTAAAACTGCATTTAGTGTTCCCCAAGGGCATTTCGAATTTACTCGAATGCCTTTCGGCTTAAAAAATGCTCCTTCAACATTTCAACGCCTAATGAATAATGTCCTTACCGGTCTCCAAGGAGAGCGATGCTTCGTTTATTTAGATGACATTGTCACGTACTCATATGATCTTGTAAATCACATCCAAAACCTTACTGCAGTATTTCAAAAACTCCGTTCATTTAACCTTAAATTACAACCTGATAAGTGTGAATTCTTGCGAAAAGAAGTAGGTTATCTCGGGCATGTCATCACCGAACATGGCTTAAAGCCTGACCCTGAAAAAATCAAATCTGTTAAAGAATTTCCAACTCCTAAATGCCCCAAAGACATCAAATCCTTTTTAGGACTGATATCTTATTATAGACGCTTTATTTCAGATTTCTCTAAGTTAGCCAAACCACTCACTTCTCTTCTGAAAAAGGATGTATCTTATGACTGGACTAACGAACAACAACTAGCTTTCGAAATGCTTAAGGAGAAGCTTGTCACTGCGCCAGTGCTCGTCTATCCAGATTTTACAAAACCTTTTAACCTTACTTGCGACGCGTCTAACTACGCCATATCCGCTATTCTTTCTCAAGGCCCTGTTGGGAAAGACCATCCTGTAGCATATTCATCCAGAACCCTTAACAAATGTGAAACTAACTATAGCACTACCGAAAAAGAACTGTTAGCTATAGTGTGGGGTTGCAAAAACTTTAGACCGTATTTGTTTGGCCGTAAATTTCTTATTATAACAGATCATCGGCCTTTAAAATGGCTTTTTAACCACACTGACCCGAGTAGCAAATTGCAACGATGGCGTCTTCAACTCCAAGAATTTGAATATGAAATCATATACCGAAAGGGTAAATTAAATTCAGCGGCTGATGCTCTTTCCCGTTACCCAGTTAATCCAGTGTACCCTGAAAATCCTGTTGACTTACCTGATACTGACTTGATCGATCTTGGCCCATTAGATTTTAGCCCTTTTAATGCAGAAGTTAATGACTTCAGCCCTTTGAACTTACCAAGTCCTGAAAACATACCTACGTTTTCTCTCAAGACCCTTTATCTAACAATCAAAACCCAGCGCCGCTTGCACAACCTATACCTGAAACGGTTGCTCCAAACTCTGAAAGAATTAATGAACCTCAAGCTTCTACCAGCAACCAAACACCTATTATACAATATCCAAATCCTGAAATTAATCCTGTTATCCAAAACTTACCTGATCCGGCCGATAATTACACAAAATTTTTAAAGACTTCTTCTACTGTAACATATAATACAATAATTAATGAATATAATGATAATTTACTCAAAAGCCAAAGCAATATTTTAGTAATACCTACATCCCTTGACCTCGACGAATCTATCCCCTATGTTCAAGAAATCTTGTCTAATTCGTCAGACTCCGAATCATTTATTAATTCAGAGAGAGCATTACTTTCATACAAATCCCTTTCACTCAATGATAAGAAGTACTACTTCTTATTCACTAAAGTTCACCACTTCGACAGTTGCTCATACAGCGACATTTTCGAATCACTAAAATCTCTCCGAAATCACCTGATAAGTGAACCAGAACCTGTTAATAAAATAAGCATTACTGACTTTAAAAACCCATTTGATAAGCACACATACATAAAAATTTACAATATACTAACACATTTATTTCACAATACTAATATTCAAATTAACATATACCGTAATAAGATTTACTACCCCAGTCCTTCTGAAGTCCAAAGAATTTTACGCGAAAACCATGACATTCCCATTGCCGGACACCTTGGTTCCAATAGAATGTTTAATAAAATCCGTGAGCAGTATTATTGGAAAAATATGCGTAGTGACATCGAAAATTATGTAAGAAATTGTACCTCCTGTCAAACTAACAAAGCCCTTAGAAAAGTTAACCGAGCTCCAATGCAAATAACAACTACCTCCACTGCTCCTTTTGAAAGGTTATCCCTTGACATAGTTGGTCCTCTCCCTGAGTCCGGCACAGCCAAACTTAAATACATACTCACACTTCAGGATGACTTAACTAAGTACTCTGTAGCATATCCAATTCGCAGTACGACCGCTGAAGAGACCAGTGACTGCTTAATTCATTTTATCTCCTTATTCGGCATCCCAAAGACCATACTTACCGACCAAGGCACGAACTTTACAGCAGAAATGTTTAAAGAAACGTGCAAATTTCTAAAAATAAAACAACTATGGTCATCCCCTTACCACCCGCAAACACAAGGAGCCTTAGAGCGTAGTCACTCTACGCTAAAGGAATATCTTAAATCATACATTTCTGAAAATCAAGATAATTGGCCACAATATGTTTATACAGCCATGTTGGCATACAATACAGCAATTCACTCTACGACAAACTATACCCCGTATGAGTTAGTTTTCGGACATAAACCCGTTCTTCCAAATTCTATTTACGAATCTGCCTCAAATGCTACTTACTCTGACTATATTAGAATGTTGCAACATCGTCTTAAGACCACACGAGATAAGGCCGTTGAACATATAAAGAAATCTAAAGAATCTTCCAAAGCCTACTACGATACACATACTCGCCCTGTAAGCTATAGTGCTGGCGACTATGTTTATTTAAAAAACCATCTTCGTATGCGTAAAGCCTTATCCCCGATTTGGAAAGGCCCCTACAAGGTTATTAAAATAAATGGGAGAAATAGTTTAACCTTGTTAATAAACAGGCGACATGTTATTCATCATGTCGATGAAGTAAAACTGGCTCGTCGCCGCGAGTCTCTTAGTTAAGTTAAAGCATAAGTTCATACAAATTAGAGTATCGATTATAATAATTATATATAAAATACAGTACACCTAGAATATCTAATACATTCTAATTAATATAATAAAAAACAAAATATATATATACATATATATATATAAATAAACATATATATATAAACATATAAAATGTGTAATGTAGTAAATAGATAAAGATAATTAATAAATCACATTTTAATTGAATTACTTTAAAATAAATAAGAATCTTCTATTTTATACATAGCTTGAATACTACATAAATCAAATCCATCTTATACAATATATATATTATATACATATACACATATTTATACATACATTTACATATATATTTACAAAAAAAAGAAAAATATAATTTTAAGTTAGCTTAAGTCCTTTAGTTTAAGTATGATAAATTCTAGTAGCTATAGGTAATATCATAGAATCAATTATTCCTTACAGTTCCTTGTCTTCTGCACAAGAGACCTTCATCGAAACCTCAGTGAATACTTCCGGTATATATTTTGACCCCATTGGATCACTTAAAATAATCGACGGACACCTTAGTGTTGTAATTCCTATAGACATTTCTTATATAGAACCGCACATTAAAAACTTGAACGGTGTAATAGGCAGCTCTAAGTTCCTATGTAAGCAAATTGCTCTGTACTCCGATGTCGAATGTCTTAACTTACACCAGCCGTTATCAATAAGGTACAACGACATACTACGCGACTTTGATTCAATATCGCATTTAATTGAATCTAGACCTAAAAGGTCGGCCTGGATTAGTGGTGTCGGTACTATATTCAAACATGTTTTCGGTACTATGGATGAGGATGATGCTGTTCAGTACAGTAACGCTATTCAGCTAATAGAAAAAGACCAAACTACATTGTCTAAATTAGTTAAACAAAATATACTTGTCACAACTTCAACTCTTTCGTCCTTAAGAAACACTTTAAATAAAATCAGTGTCAATGAACAACAGTTAAATAGCGCTATTGATACTCTGACTCTTTCTCAACAAAACCTAACAATATTAACTGATAACTTACTTTTAAGGTCAAAAATCAACGAAATTATAAACATATTAGAGAGCAGCTTGTTAACTTTATCATTTAAATTAGAGGATATTATAAACAGTATTATGTTCAGCAAAGCAAATATTTTATACCCTTCAATAATAACTCCTAAACAGCTGTTTACAGAACTTGTTGAAAATTATAGATTTTTAGCAAATTATCATCAACTTCCTTTAAGTTTATCTTTAGAAAATATTTACACATTGATGAATGTATCCGAAATCGCTACATATTACAATGACAACAAGATTATATTTGTTTTAAAAATACCCCTTGTCAACTCAGAAATGTACTATTTATATCATAATATTCCTTACCCTGTTGCTGTACTTAATAACACATATACTACTATAATACCGTCGAGCAAGTACATAGCTATAACTAGAGATAGGTCCTTTTATTGTCAGCTAAATAGTTTAAGCAAATGTAAATTAATATATAATTTAAATTTTATTTGCGATAACATAGATGTCTATTCCACTTCTACAACTCCGATCTGCGAGTCGGAAATAATCTCCAAAGCAGTGAATTCTGTGCCTAATATTTGTAAAACCAAATTTCTTAAAGGTAATTTGGACATATGGCAGCCAGTATCAAATAATAGATGGATTTATGTTATTACAGAGCCGTCTAAACTATCTATAGAATGTAAAGAGTCAATTAGCACCGAAATTATAGTCTCCAATACAGGTATATTAAGCTTACCTATATATTGTATAGCTTTTCATAAAGATACAAGGTTAATCCCAAAATATTCAAAGATAATTAAATTACAACCTATACAAATTAATTTTAATTTGATAAATGACTCTTGTTGTAATACTGAAATACTACTTAAAACTAAACCCTATATCTCTACTCTAAACATGACCAAAATTAACCTTGACTCTATTGCATCGCAACAATATACCGAGATTATACATAACCTAGATAAAATTATTGAACAGCCACATATTGTTCTATATGGCAAATATTACTCCTACACAACTATTGTTATCGTAATTATAATTTTAATTTTGATTTCAATCTTATGTTATAAATTTGTAAAATCGGGCACATGTCACCGCTATATAATTAAAAGTAAACGCGAGTTTGACATTAAAAAGACTGAAGAGCTTTCAGAAATCGCTGTCGACTCTCCTACCACATCAACACCCAAAATCCGCACATCCTTTACATAAACTTAACCCTTCTGGGGTAAGTTTACTCTTAACCCCGAGGGCTGTTATATATAACTTATGTACATAATAGTGCATAGCATCCCTAACCCTAATGCCTACTCAGCATTTCTGACTGCAAGCAGCATTTTGAACTTTGACAATACGCCAGTTCGTATCCATCATTCGCGCGTGACACTTGCCCTTTTTAAATCGAGTCCAAATAAATGTTTTAATTCTATAATTTCTTTTTTTAAAAAGGCCTTCGATCCTTTCCTTATAACAGTAAGAAGAGGCAGGAAGAGGCAGATGAAACTTATAGCCCTTTATAAGGATGTTCTCCTTATTCTAAAAAGATATGCTTCAAGGGCAGCAAAGTACAGCGAAAAGTTGTAGGTCCAAAAGATATAAATATACATCACATTTTTTAAAAAGAAAACTACCCTCAATAATAAAATTATACAAAATAATATGTGCATAAAAAAAAATAAAAAGTGGTTGATAATAAAAGTACATACCTTGCTCTTGAACATCCATACCTTCACAATACGTAAACACTTGATTTGAAATGGTGACACTCAAAAACAAAGTGATTAAGTTTTAATGACTCACACGTAGCGTTAATTAGTATCGCGATGCGCTCACTTCCGCTGCACAAAAGTGAATGATACCTTGACCTAATTACGTTGGTATTTATAGTTTTTGGAAGTATGTGAACTAGCTAATGACTTAATGAGGTGATCTTACTGGAGTAAGACAATGAAATTTTTAATTTATGGCCTAGGGCGGAATCACAGTGGCACGTTTACTCAATTCGAGCACTAAGTTCGATGATCGTATGGTATTCTATTGTGGAGGAGTGCTGCTGATATTCAAACCATCTTCGTTCTGCAGAAGAGGACTATACGAGCAATTTACACCATAAAAACAAAAGATACATTAAGAAATAAATTCAAAGAAATAAATATATTAACAGTAGCCAGCCAATACATATACCTATGCAACTTATACCATAACAAAAGCGACATACATAACATCAATACAAGAAATAAGAACAGATTACTAGTGAGGGCCTCCCGAAATACCCGGCTTCAAAAAATTTATAAATCATTTAAAGGTTAATGTGTGCGCTTTTACAATTATCTCCCAAAAGACATTCTATATTATAAAATCTAAGTTTTAATAAATTTAAAATAGTAGTATAACGTTAATTATGTTCAAAAGGTTATAAGTCAGTCACAGAATATATAGAAGATAAAAAATTTTTGATTGAGTTGCTTTCACTCACAAGCTACTTCTATTCATATCATTAAGTTAATCGTAAATATGAGTTGCTGTGATGTATAATTAATTTGTTACATATTAAGATATATCTTAGATTTAATAAGCCTTTACGTTTTTATTCATATTGAAATAAACTATAGCAACAATTACACATAGCAGCTCATATCAGAAAAAGAATATAAAATAGAATTGTATTGTTAATAAACATTTGGCGATTGAAAAGACTGAAATGAGAGTTGAGTTGAGTTTGAAGCAGTTATAGTGGAATAGTGTTCAAGTAGTGTGTGTGGTGTTTTAAATTTAATTGTGTTAAAATAAAACCTGTTTTTGTCGGTAATATTATTTACATTCTTATCCCTCGAACCCAGCACGTAACAATACATTTTTATGGAAATAAAGGTTTTTGACTATGACTTTAAGCCTGAACTGCTTAACTGATCATCATGAAATTTCGCGTACATGTTGTCGGGCGGTGGTACAGAATCGGACATTGTGTAAATTTCATCCAGAAACAAGTATCTTCTATTGCCGAGGCATAGTAATTTATTAACGCGTGCTAAGGCGCGATCAATATCTTATTTCTCACATAAGTTAATATTAATGCCGTTTTAATCTACCAATTTATTTATATGCCTAATTGCTAAACCTACGCACATGTGAACATTAAGTAAACTGTGATTATTTATTCGTTGAATATGTCATGTCGTTTTTTGTGTGTACCTATCAGTCGGATTACGATGTACCTACCTAGTTAGTAGATTCTTTAATATTTACCCAGGCTATTTTGACTTATAAGAGACCAGACACGCAATTAGTTAGTTTTATAAATCCTTAATCTTTTCTTAGTTTAGTTGTATTAATAGATATCTACGAACTTGTATCTACCTAAGCATCTGTCGTTTGCCAGCGGCTCATCAACCTAGACTGTTTGGACTTTGAACTATTAGAAGTTGAACGCTGTGAATCGTGCGAGATAGTGCGTTATATTTTTATTTTGTCTCATTCACGCTGAACGGGACGCGACGCTCTATCCTTACCATTACATCGACACCACTATGCACTGTCCCTTTCCGACAGTTCTCTATTTTGTATGTAGCTTAGTTATGCGTTTATAGGGTGTCTAACTTGATGTGTAGCCGTGTGTACCTCTGTTTACCAGCGGCTCGGATACAACCACCGCCACGCCACTTTAAGCCTTATTTTACTAACCTTAACGGTTGTAACTGAATGTTTTTCGGCTACAAAAGGATTTTTTTGGTTAAACGACATTGTAAAGAATTTCGAAAATAATAATGTAAACATTAGATAGGTCTTATACTTAAAAATATATAAGACAATAAGTGCCAATCGCATTGGTAATTATTTATTTAGAAATATGCAAGTCGGTTTACACGTCAAAAAATAAACAGTGTTTTATATAGGATTTTAATTTAATAGGCGTTTGATCGCAATCTCACCTGTTGTTAAGTGACGATGCAGTCGACGATGGAGCACGCTTCCTTAAAAGATACCTATTCACTTGCGACTTGAAAACACCCAGATTGTACCATTGGGCAACACACTTAGGTTACGAGTTCCACTACTTTGCGGTACGCATTATAAAAGTGGAAGCAAAGCTTATTTATTAACTTTAAATAATTAAGACCCGTTGTCTAATATTATAGTAGATCCTTACATATGAAATTTGCGTATTAGGTAATGGGAAAAGTAAAACGAAAAATATTATGATATTATATATGCTTCGGCTAACGCCTATTGTTTTTAAAGGCAATACATGTATCTAAATATCTCAGGCGAAATTGTCATAATTGTGACGGTCGGTGGTTGTAGAATTATTTTTTATTATATACCTTCAAAATTTCATATAGAACTAGAAACTTCTGGTAACTTGTCGTAATGCAAAAATTACACATCTGAACCAAAATTTCATCGTTTTCATGAAAAAGTACTTACCTACCCTTGTGTCTTAATAGACATAATTTGGCGACCGTGACAGGAAACGCAAAAAAAAAAAATATCGTCTAACAAAGTAGGTAGGTACATGGCGTGTTCGTCGGAACCACGTAAGGCCGAAAATCGTCGTGAAGGCTTTGAAAGGCGACTTCATCACATCCTAAGCATTGATGCAGCTAAAGTATCGACACAGGTGTGACGAAAACCAACAACAATTAAACATTTTCGAGATTTGGACAACGAATCGTCGGATCATCATACTCATAAGTTAAGTGCTCTCCCTTCCCAAAATCATTATATTTTTAACAATTTACCCAATTATCAATTATCCTACTTCCCGTCTATACCTATCAATTTGAATGTTTAAGAAGTTGGCCTTCCACTTGTGCTATAAACATAATAAAATTGCAGTAGGTATAGGTTATGATAATTTAAACATCTGTTAAATTATTCATTATTTCTTAAAAATATACATTACTGAAGTATAATAATACTCACTAAACCTATAACTATTACCTATGTGTAACACATTCAATTAGTGTGTGGTATTTTATAATTTAATAATTTCATGTTGTACAATTAGTATCAAAAGGTAATATAAAAGTTTATAAAAGTATGTTTTTACGGTTTTGTATCTAGCTATCTATTTATTATTCTCATGCAAACCTCTAGAAACAGTCAATTAGATAAACCCAGTTGTTGATGTCATATACCGATATTTTCAGGTTATACGAGACATTACGCTAGCATAACTCGGGACACGAGCAGAGCTTCCGTGTCGTATTTTTTAGCGTGATTCATCCGACTTACTTCGCGGGTGAGATAAATCTTTGATTTTACTTAATTAAATTAGTTGGGCTATCCCGTTTGGCTACTATGACTATTATTTTTGTTTGTTTTACTGAACTTACATCAATAAAATAATGCCAGAACCGGACGCAAAGATGTTACGGGAGTTAATCATTCGGCGTAGCTCAATTAAAGGCCAGTTTACTAAATTTAAAAATTATTTAGATAAGATTTCAACGAGTACTTTAACTAATGTAGAAATTGCTGAGTTAACCATAAGACTTGGCAAATTTGAACAATTATCAGCTAAGTTTGATGAGTTGCAAACTAAGATTGAAGTCATAAATAGTGACGACTTGTCATCAGAGCTTGAGGAGCGGGACAAAATTGAACTTGACATGGTAAGTGCGCTTGCCATTGCAAAGGGCTTAATAGGTTATCGTTGCAAGCAGCAATGTAGTCATTATTCTAGCTCTAAACCGCATGATTCTAGTGTCAGATTGCCACGCATAGAAATCTCAAAGTTTGACGGTGCATACTTTAAGTGGCTCGAATTCAGACACTTTTTTGAGCTTAGTTGATGGTAATGAGCAAATTAGTTCTGTGCATAAATTTCACTATTTAATTTCTTACCTGGAAGGAGAAGCGGCTCGAATAATTTCCAACCTTGAAGTATCTTCTGAAAACTATAAAGAAGCTTGGAAGTTATTGTGTGACCGTTACGATAATAAAAAATTACTAGTTAATCATCATTTAAATTAATTATTTAACATTCAGCAGTTTAGTAAAGAGTCTGAACGATCACTAAGATTTTTAGTTGATCATGTTACAAAAAATTTAAGAGCGTTGGTGTAGTCTGGGACAACCTACTGGACATTGGGATACTCTAATAATTTTTAACTTAACTTCAAATTTAGACAGTCGTACACTCATAAAGTGGGAAGAATTTAGAAATAATTTCGAAGGTAATGCCAACTTTAGATAATTTTAAGAAATTTCTAGTTAATCGGGCTGATGTGCTTGAGGCTTTAAATAGACATAAAAATGAAACCAATAGCCAAAAGTTTAATCAAATGCGTTTTAATTCCAATACACAAACCAATCACAATAACAAAGGTGAGAAATACATTAAAACATTTACAAATATAAATAAAGAAAACTCCAAATCATTTGTGTGTATAATATGTGATCAAAATCATAGAATATATGATTGACCTAGTTTTAAAAATAAAACATTGGAAGAAAGATGGTCAGATGTTACAAAGTATAAGTTGTGCTGCAATTGTCTCAGGCAGGGACACCCTCCTACTGCGTGTGGATTTGGACCATGCCCTGAATGCAAGAAACAAACATAATCGTCTGTTGCAAAAGCCGAAGCCATCACTTACCAACAACCATGTAGATACAGACACAGATTCGGACTCTATAAGTGTTAATATCTTAAAACATCAACCCAATTACGTTCTGTTATCTACTCCCTTAATTGAAATTCATAACCCTAATAATAAGCAATATGAAACTGTACGTGCATTGTTGGATAGTGGTAGCCAAGCCAGTTTTATCACAAAATCCTTAAGAGATAGGTTATCGCTTAAGTCAATACCAATAACAAGCATTAATGTTATAGGTATTGGAAACCATTCCACAGATACAGTACAAGAGAGTTGCATTGCACAATTGCAATCTATATATAAACAGTGTAACGCTTAATTTGCTTGTCATGAACGAATTAAATGGTTATATACCTAAAAGACCTGTTGATATTGAATTAAAATTACCTAAGCACATAAAATTAGCCGATCCAAATTTTTATAAGCCTTCTCAAGTAGATATTTTGATCGGATCAGATCTTTTCTGGGATATCCTAGAGAGTGAACAAATGTCATTAGGACCCAACAAAATAAGGTTACGAAATTCCAAATTGGGCTGGTTGATAGCTGGTCCTATAAATGTAAATAAATTCAATGGTTTACATTGCAATAATAGTATAGTTACTAAAACTTGTGAAACTTACAATGAGTCTCATATTGACAAATTACTTACAAAATTTTGGGAGATAGAAGAGATCCCAAGCAAGCGAATTCTAAGCGACAAGGAAAAGACTTGCGAAAAACAATTTTTACAAAATACTATTCGTTTAGATAAGGAACGATTTAGTGTTAAATAACCTCTCATTCGTTCTCCGAATAATTTAGGCGAACCTTACAATACTGCAAAAAAAAGATTACACAATTTAGAATTACGTTTTAGAAAATTCCTAGTCTAAAGCGACAATATGTTGAATTCATGCAAGAATATCAAAATTTAGGACACATGTCCGTAGCTTCCGAACAAAAACCATTTTCTTCATATTTCTTGTGCCACCATGCCGTATTCAAGCACAGTAGTGAATCCACTAAGGTCCGTGTCGTTTTTGATGGTTCCGTTCCCACATCCTCTGGTTTATCTGTCAACGACATCCTTATGGTGGGCCCAAATATTCAGGATTCTCTTTTCTCCATATTGATAAGAGCTAGACAGCATAAATATTTATTAACCGGTGACGTAGAGAAAATGTATAGAATGGTCGCGGTAGATAATTCTTCTAGAAATTTACAGTTAATCTTATGGAGACAAGATGAGTCTTTGCCCATCAAAACAATGCAATTGATTACTCTTACTTATGGTACCACAAGTGCAAGCTATTCAAGCACTCGCTGTCTTTGGCAGGTGGGCGAGGAGTGTGGGGTCGAAACTATCAAAACAATTATACAGCATGATTTCTACGTGGATGACCTGATAACCGGGTGCGATGACGCCCGGGAGTTACGTCACATTCAAAATTCAAAAGCCTTAAGCTCAGCATGTTTTAATTTGCGTAAATATAAAACTAATTTACCAGATCTTTTCCAAAATTCAACAATTAATACAACAGATAATTTAACATTTAGTGAAGCATCAAGCACACTGGGCTTAGGCTGGGATCCAAATTCAGATAATTTACATTTTCCTGTACAAATAAATTGTAATCAAAATGAAATAACAAAAAGGTTAATATTGTCAAATGCATTTAAGATATTTGACCCCTTAGGTCTTTTAAGTCCTTGTATAATTCAGGCTAAAATGATGCTGCAATGTTTGTGGTAACAAAAAATAGATTGGGATCAAGCAATTCCACAAGAAATACAAGAAAATTGGTTAGAGTTTTCAAATAATGCAAATACCTAGGAGAGTTTTAAGTGATTCTCCAAAGATCATAGAAATTCATACATTTAGCGATGCGTCACAATGGGCTTATGGTGCATGTGTGTACATGAGAAGCAGTGAAAATGACACTGACTTCATGACGAGATTACTATGTGCGAAGTCCAAGGTTGCACGTATAACTCCTATGACCATACCTCGATTGGAGCTCTGTTCGGCGTTATTGGCTGCAAGACTATGTAATAGTGTTCTTGAGTCTATTTGATTTAAGCCAACACGAATTATACATTGGTGTTTCAAGTGTCATACTAGCTTGGCTTAGAACTGATCCCACCAAACTTAAGACCTTTGTAGCTAATCGTGTGGTCGAAATTACAGAACTTACTGATTCCTTGTCTTGGCGATATGTTCCCACACATATGAATCCAGCCGACCTTATTTCTCGGGGTATTAATGCAAACAATTTGGTAAAAAATGGTCTATGGTGGTCAGGTCCAGATTATTTAATGAAATCTGAAAATTATTGGCCTGTATTAAAATCAACTGATGCGAGCAACTTATCTGAAAATAAAAATGCATCTAAAACTAATACTAAATACTTACCTAATGACAATAAATCAACAGCACTAGCCATAAGTTCATCAAATCAACTTGCTGGACAATCCCCATCTGAAATAAAAACACTCATTATTTACAAATGACATAAATAATTCATTTCAAAATAAAATAAATACTTACCATTGTGCAGCTATACTTCAGCCTATTATATGTAGATATAAAAAATTATAATAAGCTTAATAAATTAACCAAAATAGTTGCTTGGGTAAATAAGATTTTGTTTTAATGTTCGTAATCCTAATAACAAACAAGTGTCACCTTTGAGCGTTGAAGAGCTAGATGATGCATTGCATGCATTATCTTTGTCGAATTGCTCAGTATGAATGTTTCCTATTGAATTCAACAAGTTATCTAAAAACACACCATTAAGTAATAAATCTAAAATTCTTACCTTATCGCCTTTTTTAGATAAAAATAATAATTTAATCAGGGTTGGAGGTAGATTGAGTTCATCCAATTATAGTTTGGAGAAAAAAACACCCGATACTAATACCTTCCATAATTTAACTAAACTTCTGTTTGAGAGGGAGCATTTACGTAATATGCATGCCGGTCCGCAATTGTTGTTATTTATTGTAAGAGAATCAGTCTAGCCGTTAAATGGCAGAAGGCTAGCTCGGCGCACTGTGCATAATTGCATGCGATGTTGTCGTGTTCAGGGTAAAACTCTTTGTCCTAAAATGGGAGATCTGCCTTCACAACGTGTGACGCCAGATTTTCCATTTAATTCAGTGGGAGTCGATTTTGCGGGACCCTTTTTTATAATAAATCGTAAAGGTAAAGGTGCCAGAGTAATCAAATGTTATCTTTGCTTATTCGTATGTTTACGATATAAATGCGTGCATTTGGAGGCCGTAAGTGATCTAACCAAGGACGCATTTATTATGACTCTGCGTAGATTCATTTCGCGTCGTGGGAAACCACGAGAAATCTTCTGCGATAATGGGAGTAATTTTGTGGCTGCTGCCAAGGATATAGGGGCTTTTTTAAGTTCAAACAATTTGGCTTTCACTGAGTTTGCAACTCATGAAAACATTAAATTCATATTCTCACCCGCTCACGGTCCTCACTTTGGCGGCATCTTCGAAGCCGGTATCAAGTCGGCAAAATACCACATAAAACGAGTTATGGGAAATTCCCATCTCACATATAAAGAGATTACAACTCTTTTCGTACAAGTGGAGGCGGTCTTAAACAGTCGCCCTCTATGCCCATTGTCCTCATCTCCTGACGACTACCTTCCTTTGTCCCAGGGCATTTTTTGATCCTTGAATGCATTGCCGTCACCTAATTTTGAGAATACTAAGGAAAGCCACCTGCAACGATATGAGCGACTGCAGCAAATTTACCAGCACTTTTGGTCACGCTGGCAACGTGAATATATATACGAGCTACAACAACGCATGAAGTGGAAGACGAGCACTAGGTCAGTCAGCATTGGAGACCTGGTGCTAATACATGAAGATCATGTACCGCCATTATGTTGGCGCCTTGGACGTGTTTGTCGCTTGTTCCCCGGGCCTGATGGCATCACAAGAGTAGCCGACGTGAAAACTACAAGAGGAATACTTCGTCGACCTCTCGTCAGGCTGTGCCCTTTACCTACGGCTGAAGATTTACAGTGTTGAAAGACAAGCCTTTCAACGGGGGGAAGATGTTTCGGCTAACGCCTATTTTTTTTTAAAGGCAATACATGTATCTAAATATCTCAGGCGAAATTGTCATAATTGTGACGGTCGGTAACTGGAAAATTATTTTTTATTATATACCTTCAAAATTTCATATAGAACTTGAAACTTCTGGTAACTTGTCGTAATGCAAAAATTACACATCTGAACCAAAATTTCATCGTTTTCTTGAAAAAGTACTTACCCTTGTGTCTTAATAGACAATATACATATTTAATCAATCGTAGTATTTACTATCAAATTTTTGCTACCAAAATATAATAAATGTAATGTTTTCATTTTTTGCTACAATAAAATTCAACAAATAAATACTCAAGTGATTTTATTCACTTTGTAATGATAGATTGTTATATTTTTCTCAATATTGTGTGGTAAGACCGATAATTGTAATTTTGTATTTACCTAAGACAAATTTAATACATAAACATACATCCGATCTGACATGTTGTTTTATTGGTTTTTATAATCGTTGTAACAAGGTCCTTCTCGTGCCACATGTTGTCCTTACCGTTCTTTTTGATTTTTAGCACCAAAGCATTGAAGATATTTATTATTTTTTAGAAAATTAGGGTTTTGGCCTTTGACGCCCTAGGGGACCGGCTCCTCAGGCTGTTTAGCGCCTGCTTGGAGTCGGGACGGTTCCCTTCCATGTGGAAGACGGGCAAGCTGGTCCTCCTGAGAAAGGAGGGCCGCCCCGCGGACTCTCCCTCCGCGTACCGCCCCATAGTGTTGTTGGATGAGGTGGGCAAGCTTTTTGAGCGCGTGTTGGCTGGCCGCCTCTCCAAGCACCTGGTGCGAGTGGGCCCCGGCTTATCCGAAATCCAATTCGGATTCCGGGAGGGCCGATCGACGATTGACGCGATCAGTCGCGTCAAGGCCCTCTCGGAGGAGGCGGTCGCCTCGCGCGGGGTGCTGTTGGCGGTGTCCTTGGCCATCGCCAACGCGTTCAACACCCTGCCGTGGGCTGGCGCCCTGAATCGCCGAAACGTCGCCCTCCTAAGGAGACCTCAGAGGGCGATGGCGATCAGGGTGTCGCGGGCGTACCGCACCGTCTCCTATGAGGCGGCGTGCGTTTTGGCGGCATCACCGCCCTGGGATTTGGAGGCGGAGGTCCAAGCGTCAGTGTATTACTGGCGCGCTGACCTCCGCCTCCATGGCGAGGAGCCCACGCACAGGGCGGTGGAGACGCGAAGGTCCCAGGCTCGACTGGTCCTGGAGGCCAGGTGGAATGAGCGACTGGCCCAGCCCCGCTACGGGGTGAGGACAGTCGAGGCTGTCCGTCCAGTACTAAGAGAATGGGCAGACAGACCGCTCACCTACCGGCTTACTCAGGTGCTCTCCGGACACGGGTGTTTCGGAGAGTACCTCTGCAAGATAGCCGGTAGGGAGCCGACAACCAGATGTCACCATTGTGAGGTGTGTGACCGGGACACGGCGCAGCATACGCTGGAGGAGTGCCCGGCGTGGGCCGCGGAGCGCTGTGCCCTGGTCACCGTGATTGGCCCCGACCTTTCGTTGCCGACCGTCATATCCAAGATGGTCGGCGACGACAGGTGCTGGGGCGCAATGAGTTCCTTCTGCGAGACTGTCATCTCGCAGAAGGAGGCGGCGGAGCGGGGGCGTGAGGACGATCCTTACGCCCCGGACGTCCGCCTCAGGGGACCCTGCCACCCGTAAACTAAAAGCCCCGAGAGGGCGCGCGCGGTGTTCCCGCGCGCCTTTCTGATGTCGAAAGGGGAGAGCAGTCAGGCTCTCCCCTGGGGACGAGAGGTGGTCGGGTCCGAAAAAAATGACCCGGCCGGCACCCACACGGGGGGGCCTGCTATGGTTGAATCTTTTAAGTTCCCAACTGGCCCCCCCCATTGGGTGAGAGAGGGAACACCCCAGGTTTTTTAGTGGGTATACCAGCGCGTCTTCTTGCTGGGAGTCCCACACGCCCCGCCGGTGCCGTCCCCTAGCCGGCGGGTAGTGCATGAAGCATTTTTCCTGGGTATCAAAAAAAAAAAAAGGTTTGTTTGCCCAACAGGCTCTAAAACGTGCTCACACGGTATACCAACCATTTTTCATCTTTTTAAATGCAGAATGTAGCTTGTAGACACGGCATTAGCATAGTAATTGTATATTATTAGAATTCCTTTTTATCATTCGGACAAAACAAAAAGTACTTTATCGTCAATACTGGTATGATAGGCATTCGAACCGGTGACCTTTCGACCACAAGTCCTATTAAATTATTTCAAATAAAACAAATAGGTGTTTGCATATTTTATTATTATAATATTATCTGTATTGTATGTTAATAGAAAAATCTTCGACATGCTGACACTTAACAAGGCTAGAAATATTGAAATGGTCGAGCTTACGCGCGGCGTATATCCACCGATCATATCGTACCGACTCTGATACACTCATAGGAACATTTGCACCTTATCCTAATGCATTTACACTAGCTCTAAACGGGTCTATAATAAGCCTATTACTACCATAGCTAGCGAGGAAAACGTATCATCTGTGTGCAAATGAAAGTGGATCGACTGCAACTGTGTGGACTTAACTTTGTGTTCAAACGTTGCACATCACACTCCTCCAACGGCTATGGCTGCCATATGCTTATTAGGAAATAATCTCTGATAACATTCTCTGATAAAGCATTATGTTACACAAACGAATAATTCGTCGACAATAACATTGTGCAACTAATTCCGATTCAGTCGTATCCATACAAACTTATGTAAACGTCGCAATAAGATGTGTAACCAAAACGCTGAAAGGATTTAATATAATAACATTTTAAAACTTAAATGAAAAGTTTAATTTTTAAAAAAAGTGTATAATTTTAATAATACTGAAAAAATACTTATAAATTCGACGCCGAATATAAAATAGATCAATAAAAAAATATGTCGCCAAATTCAAATCCGTACATCACAGTCTTTTCATAAATGAGTTCAGTGAACAAAACGCAACATAACGAGACAGCATTGTATAGTTCCTCTGTGAAATAAACTATGTATATCTCTGAATACCTTACAATATACTTGTTGCACGTTGATGCTACACAAAAATAAAATATTCAAAGTTAATGCTTATGCTAAGTAACAATATTAATAAACTTGTTACAGTAAATTGCACTTATTTATTATCACTTACATTAATAATGTAGATTTTATTTAAAACGCCTAGTTTTATTCAAATAATAAACGATAGAAACCTATTTTCGAGGGCTTGTCGAGTTTTTATAATTACAACGATCATAAAGCCACATATTCACTATCAAGCAATTGGAACATGTCGGACGAGGAGAGCTCAAGTACAACGTTGTAATCTGAATGTTTGTTTCCTAGTGAGTAGGCGACTTTATCGACCACGTGTAACCAAGTTTATTGCCGCTGAAAAATGAACTGATGATTTATTATTATAAGGACTAAGATTATGATAAACATACAATAATATGTAACTTTTACCCTATTAAAATTAATAAAAAATAAACCTCGCTTAAATGTGACCACATGGACGCTCAGGCGTAATACGATCGTTTTCATTTATACAGCATGCCTTACGCATTCATGCGGTTGCATTTAAATTATAATATTATTTAATTGTAATATGATTTCAGAACTGCGCTTGCAATTCAACAAAGCATAAAATTATTTTTAAGTACAAAGCATAATCGCTAACAGTCTAGTTACTTTTTATTGCCAAACCGTATTGAGTATTGTAGCACAAGTACAGGCGTCCGTAATATTAAATATATATTTAACGGCTATCAGAAAGCTATTCAATCATGTGTAAATTTAAAACACGCCTGCATGTTTTTGTGTAAATTGGTTTATATTATATACATAAAGTCAGTCTATATTAGGGGCATTTGAAAGGTAAGTTTATCGGTTTTCTATACGACTATGCTACGCCTTATATATATATATATATGCTAAGCGGGTACATTATGGCAGTAGATACTGATTTCCCTCAACGCACTAAAGATGACTATCTATATAGTGATAGCACTGTCTAGCTAATGTATATGTTCTGTTAGCAAACGCAATAACAGAGCAATCGTACGGGACATTTGTAACTTTGGAGGAACAGGGTGTAATGTTCCTCCAACACCAATTTGTATATATACGCTTTGTAAATGTTACTTGTGCGATTCAGCAACGTACGGGAAACTTCATTTAAGCGCTTATTGTATATAGCGCCATCTGTTGGATGTAGGCTGAATTTCTTCGTCTATGCAGAGTCGACACATAACTATCAAACATTCGATCCATTCCTATAAAATCGAAAACAGCTACTTTCCTTCGATATGTCTCGTATTTTGCAATTCAATCAATTCATTTGTATATCTATATTGCTGTCTTCATAGCTACCAAACATGTAAACTTAGTCAAATTATTGCTACCATATAAATATATTATATACATTAAGTATAACATAATATCTGGTTGTAGGCGACATTACGAGTGACAGAAGGCGTTCATCGATTGGCTTCTATTGAAGTACAAAATAGCTTAGTTTTGACCCCCAGGGAGCGTAGAACCTTCAAATCTATTCACAAAACAAATCTGGCTAATGGTAGTAGCATAATTGGTGAAATACTGGCATAGTACAGTAAGCGACAAAAGTAGGTAAATAAACATTAGTGAGTCATACATAATTATAATCAATCTCAATTTTATGACATACAACCAGTGTCGGGCGTACTACTACTTTGTAATCAGATTTCTAATTACGATTAAAAGTAGTTAACTACATGTAGTTATGATTACATGTAACTTAACTACAGTAATCAAACTACATGAAGTAGTTATTAATTTGATTGCTGCAATCTAGTAGTTATAACTACTGATTATTTGATTTCTATGTTTTGCAATTAAATAAGCATGTAATGTGTTGTAATTATCGATTTATTAAAACTGAATGTGGCTCTAAATTATCTAAAAAACTGAATCAGGCTGTGTAAAAAAATCTTCAGTTCATTTCACGTAAGACGATTGTCATGAATAATTGAATACAAGGTTTGAAGTCATAGACGTGTACCTATATTTATTACTATTATTGCGTTGATTGACATGTAATCAAAAATCAACTTTATTCAGCAAACATCAACTTGAATCAAATCATTTACGAATAAAACAAACGGCTACACATCAAGTTAGACACCCTATATACGCATAACTACGCTACATACAAAATAGAGAATTGTCGGCAAGGGACAGTGCATAGTGGTGTCGATGTAATGGTAAGTATAGAGCGTCGTCGCGTCCCGTTCAGCGTGAATGAGACAAAATAACAACAATATAACGCACTCTCTCGCACGATTCGCAGCGTTGTATTTCTTATAGTTCAAAGACCAAACAGTTAGAGGTTGATGTGTCGCTGTGTGTACTACACGTTTTTAGAGCATTTTATCCGACAGCTTGGTGACTTGTGTGATTTAGGATGGTTTATCACAGTTGCATATGAAAACAGTCTTTCCACTGGAGCCAAAGAAGGTAAAGGGATATTGTGTTTTATAAATACTTTTTTCACTTCTGGATATCTATGAAAAGTATTTAGTAGGACTTCAGGCGATGCTCTAACTCGCGCGAACAGGAATCGCGCGCGTGTTTGCTGTTTTTAAAAAGCAACATTTAATTAAGTTTGTAGTTATAAAAGTAATTGCGTAATCGTGATTGCAACTACAATTAGTAGTTAGTAATCAAAATGTTTAACTATTTTTACGATTATTTCATGTAATTTGTAGTTACGATTACTAACTACTATATGTAGTCGTAGTTAGTAATTAGTAGTTAGATTACATAATGCCCAACTCTGCATACAACAGTAATAATGGAAAGCTAGTTCACTTAATCAGAATGCATACACCTGTACACAATCAATATTGGTATATTTAATTGACACAAGCTTTTACCAATTTGTTCAACTTTCAGCTACATATGTCGCTCACCGTACGTCACAAACTCATGCTCCGCTACAATTTAGCCTTCATGGTTTAAAATGTTAGTTTTTTATCATAACCACTTATTCAAAAGATAAATGCCAAAAATCTGTATTATATCAATAAAATCTAACAATTCGGCAATAAACAGTGACTAGTCTGCGCGTTATAAAATTGACTTAACTAGTTGGCCCTAAGTTATATCGAAAATACAACGATGCCCAGACGTGTGGTACGCGTTTTTTGACACTATATAACAAACATCACCAGTTTACCTACGACGACGACCACTCACTGGAATAAACTCTGCACCTTTAGCTTCGGCAAGTACTGCGGCGGCGATTGCTTCGTGATTTTCACCTGTAATAATGTATAACGTTACGTCCATACTTTAAGACAATTAATGTCCGTTTGTCAAATCGGATAATTGTATTATCCAATTTTAACATGATTTTATGATCGAACCGTTGCGTTGGATAACTGTGTCGATATTTATGTAATTTAGTACAAAAATATATTGCACTCTAATAGAATACTTAAAAAACACGCGTATGTAACAAACCAGTAAAATAATAAATAAATTGTAAATATTACCTCGTGGAATTCAGCATTTTCTTTTATCTCCAAGGGATCTTTCAACACCTGAAAAAAAGATAATAATAAAATTATTTGAAATTATTTTACTTGAAACAGAAAGCATACGGTCTTTATAAATCAATTTGCTAACATGGTCTAGACGTATGTGAAAAGAAAAAGCGTAACGCATTCGCAGCAAACCAATTCGTGAACATGAACATTTACTAAAAGTGGCTGATCAAGTCTGGCGACATAATGCGCTGCCATTTTAAGACTACGGATATTTATCAATATTATAGAAACAAAGGTACTAAACTCGCACAATTAAATAATATTTTTCCAGCAACTTTGTTCCGCCCGAACATGGCATGGCGCCTTAACCATAAGATTAATGGACCGAACTCATATTTGGGAGCTTCTGATTGGAGGTGGAATTGACCCTGGATGTCTAGCCAAGTAAATCTTAAGCACGAATCACCTCATCACAGTTCATCAGATATGAAGTATCGCTTACCCCTATTTAGAACATCTACTATTTTGTCCATAAACCTACACTAGCTAATATGGTTTTGTCTGAATTTCTCCTAAAATGGTTTTGACTAGAATTTTCAACGTCGAAGATTCCTATTCTCTTAGAAATTCTATGACGAAACAGTGGCCTTTCCGTTTTCTTGAGGTTGAATGGAATTAAGATCTTTATACTCCAATCCGAGTCCTGCCCTCTTATCTTATCTTATGTGGGGGCAAGTCAGTGCAGACCGGCGACACTTCGACCCAGTGGGATCTTTTATGTCGGCCCCAAGATCTATCCTTTAGCTATCTCCTTATGAATGTCTTCATCAGCCGCAGCGTACACTTCAGAGGGAGAAGCCTGAAGTCTTCGGGGTTTTGATATACCAATCCCATCAGACCCATCCTCAATAAAGACAACGCGTTACATTCACACAGGTGCGATATGGACTCGTCCTGTTCACCACAGGCTCTGCAGATCTAATTGTTTGCCAATCTCAATCTGCATAGGAAGTCATCGGTGCCAAAATGGCTAGTGAACGCTCCTGTAAGCAGGCTTTTTTGGCCCATGTTGTACCCGCAAAAATTCCGGGTGAAGCGCGTGGCTCTGTTTGCAATGAATTTCTTGGAGTGTTCCAGACTCCTAAGGGCCATCCACTCTAGCCTGTGTTTATCATTGCCATGTGCATTCAAAGCTGCCTTGACGGTGCTCTTAGAGCGTCCTTCGAATGGCTCGGGGCCCACAAACAGCCCTTTCTGGCTAATTCATCGACCTCCTCATTGCCCTGCACCCCTGCATGCCATGCGGCACCCACACTAGTCTAACTGTGTTCTTCCTGCCAAGTTTGTTAAGTCTCTTAACACAGTTCAGGACCAGTCCGGAGTCCACCCTACAGGAGTCCAGAGCCTAGAGAGCAGCTTGATAGTCACTAAGAATATATATCTCCTGAGCACAGGCAATTATAGCATAGGTTTCCGCTTGGAAGGCCTTTGCATATTTGCCCATGCTTTGGCTCACCTTGCAGTCGTTGGCATACATACCAGCTCCTGATCCTTTTTCCATTTTGGAACCATCAGTGTACCAGATGAGACAACCCTTGTCAGGGGTTTGAAGACCTTGTCTCCATTCGTCCCCCGTGGGGGCCTTTATTTTAATATTATTTTTGAGTATGTGGATTGGTTGCATTTTGTTGCATCCTATGCTCATAATCCTTTTGAGGTCCTTCGAAATCTCCAATTTTGTATGTCGAGTTTCCGGCATGTTAACGCTCCACAGCTCATGCACAGATAGTCTATGTAGCGCCTTTATCGCCTCTAACTCCACAACAATGTGTAGCGGCGTTAGATCCAGCAGGACCTCTAACGCTGCCGTTGGCGTAGTCGGGAACGCCTCTTCTATAGCAATGCCAATTGCTGCACCTTCGAGAGCGCGTTCCTGCATGTTGTTAGTTTAGTTCTCGGCCACTAGACAATGCTTGCATACGTAACATCCCCTTCCTCTACGACTATCCCAGTTTATGATATAGCGTTCCTCTACACCAACCGATTAGGCTATAATAGAGGAGCCGCTGTACCTTCCAGTGCCCGAGAGCACCTTCCGAGACCAGTTATAGACAGGTCTTGTCCCCAAATCCCGACTCTCCACCCTAACCTCAGAGATCCGGTTCTCGTAAGCGAGCTACCTCGTGCCCAAGTGACACTACCTATTCTCCAGATAGGTACCGGAGCAATAAAGCCGCTCACTACTCGCAACTCAAAGGAGTTGCTAACGATAACCTCGCTGAAGCCGACGGAGAAGCCGCCTCCCATATCTCCAGTATGGTACCGGAGCTGTGTAAGGCACGCTCACTTCCCGACATACATCCGTATGCCTACCCAAATAGGCCTACAAGCCGGGTGTGGCCCGAGTCACTCCAGCTATGACTCTTACTTGCTGAGCAGGCAAGCTCCCGAGATGCGTTGCGGCAGTGAAACCACACTGCCACTTCGCTAAAGGCAACTCCGTGCCTCATGCGACCGACTGGTTCGCACTGGCCGCGTCTGAGTCCGACGCTCGAACGCAACGTGCTTGCCGAGCAAACGAACATGTCGTCCTCAGCGGCCAACCACATACCCCTGCGAGTCCAACTCCAATGTCAGGCACCGCGCACTCTAGTCAGCGGTCGATAGAACACGCCTTTCGAGGCGCAGTGGGCTTCCTGACCCCGCAGTACCCTGGTCCAAAGGGCGAGACCCGTAGTCCCCCGTACCCGTTTCAGCCCCCAGGTCTTCCCATAAGTAGAACGAATCATGCCGAAGACCCGCTGGGCCTTCTCTATGGCTTTGTCTACATGAGGTTTCTACCTTAGTTTGTTACCTAGATACTTCACCTCCGCCCAGCCAAACTTCCCTTCATCCACTACCTTCCTTGCAGTGTCAAGGCAACTGGTGCTGACTGGGTGTGCTCGCGCGCAGAGTTAGGTGCACTATAAGTAGTTACCTTGGGCGGGCGGCCGCGGCGCGGCGGGTGCGCGGGGTGCGCGGCGCGCGCCAGCACGCGCAGCTGGTGCTGACGCAGCAGGTGCTGGGTGTGCTCGCGCGCAGAGTTAGGTGCACTATAAGTAGTTACCTTGGGCGGGCGGCCGCGGCGCGGCGGGTGCGCGGGGTGCGCGGCGCGCGCCAGCACGCGCAGCTGGTGCTGACGCAGCAGGTGCTGGGTGTGCTCGCGCGCAGAGTTAGGTGCACTATAAGTAGTTACCTTGGGCGGGCGGCCGCGGCGCGGCGGGTGCGCGGGGTGCGCGGCGCGCGCCAGCACGCGCAGCTGGTGCTGACGCAGCAGGTGCTGGGTGTGCTCGCGCGCAGAGTTAGGTGCACTATAAGTAGTTACCTTGGGCGGGCGGCCGCGGCGCGGCGGGTGCGCGGGGTGCGCGGCGCGCGCCAGCACGCGCAGCTGGTGCTGACGCAGCAGGTGCTGGGTGTGCTCGCGCGCAGAGTTAGGTGCACTATAAGTAGTTACCTTGGGCGGGCGGCCGCGGCGCGGCGGGTGCGCGGGGTGCGCGGCGCGCGCCAGCACGCGCAGCTGGTGCTGACGCAGCAGGTGCTGGGTGTGCTCGCGCGCAGAGTTAGGTGCACTATAAGTAGTTACCTTGGGCGGGCGGCCGCGGCGCGGCGGATGCGCGGGGTGCGCGGCGCGCGCCAGCACGCGCAGCTGGTGCTGACGCAGCAGGTGCTGGGTGTGCTCGCGCGCAGAGTTAGGTGCACTATAAGTAGTTACCTTGGGCGGGCGGCCGCGGCGCGGCGGGTGCGCGGGGTGCGCGGCGCGCGCCAGCACGCGCAGCTGGTGCTGACGCAGCAGGTGCTGGGTGTGCTCGCGCGCAGAGTTAGGTGCACTATAAGTAGTTACCTTGGGCGGGCGGCCGCGGCGCGGCGGGTGCGCGGGGTGCGCGGCGCGCGCCAGCACGCGCAGCTGGTGCTGACGCAGCAGGTGCTGGGTGTGCTCGCGCGCAGAGTTAGGTGCACTATAAGTAGTTACCTTGGGCGGGCGGCCGCGGCGCGGCGGGTGCGCGGGGTGCGCGGCGCGCGCCAGCACGCGCAGCTGGTGCTGACGCAGCAGGTGCTGGGTGTGCTCGCGCGCAGAGTTAGGTGCACTATAAGTAGTTACCTTGGGCGGGCGGCCGCGGCGCGGCGGGTGCGCGGGGTGCGCGGCGCGCGCCAGCACGCGCAGCTGGTGCTGACGCAGCAGGTGCTGGGTGTGCTCGCGCGCAGAGTTAGGTGCACTATAAGTAGTTACCTTGGGCGGGCGGCCGCGGCGCGGCGGGTGCGCGGGGTGCGCGGCGCGCGCCAGCACGCGCAGCTGGTGCTGACGCAGCAGGTGCTGGGTGTGCTCGCGCGCAGAGTTAGGTGCACTATAAGTAGTTACCTTGGGCGGGCGGCCGCGGCGCGGCGGGTGCGCGGGGTGCGCGGCGCGCGCCAGCACGCGCAGCTGGTGCTGACGCAGCAGGTGCTGGGTGTGCTCGCGCGCAGAGTTAGGTGCACTATAAGTAGTTACCTTGGGCGGGCGGCCGCGGCGCGGCGGGTGCGCGGGGTGCGCGGCGCGCGCCAGCACGCGCAGCTGGTGCTGACGCAGCAGGTGCTGGGTGTGCTCGCGCGCAGAGTTAGGTGCACTATAAGTAGTTACCTTGGGCGGGCGGCCGCGGCGCGGCGGGTGCGCGGGGTGCGCGGCGCGCGCCAGCACGCGCAGCTGGTGCTGACGCAGCAGGTGCTGGGTGTGCTCGCGCGCAGAGTTAGGTGCACTATAAGTAGTTACCTTGGGCGGGCGGCCGCGGC
Organism: Catocala nupta; assembly: GCA_963675205.1. Taxonomy (NCBI): domain Eukaryota; kingdom Metazoa; phylum Arthropoda; class Insecta; order Lepidoptera; family Erebidae; genus Catocala; species Catocala nupta. The sequence goes on from OY776098.1 coordinate 16,543,026, forward strand.
GCGGCGGGTGCGCGGGGTGCGCGGCGCGCGCCAGCACGCGCAGCTGGTGCTGACGCAGCAGGTGCTGGGTGTGCTCGCGCGCAGAGTTAGGTGCACTATAAGTAGTTACCTTGGGCGGGCGGCCGCGGCGCGGCGGGTGCGCGGGGTGCGCGGCGCGCGCCAGCACGCGCAGCTGGTGCTGTCGCAGCAAGTGCTCCGTGTGTTCGCGCGCAGAACGCAGGCGCGCGCCACACGACGAGAACACGCATGTGTACGTGCCACCTGGTAACGAACAGGGGACCATTTAAGTATAACTGACAATTTTAGAGTTGAGGTGGACAAGAAACATCTCGGTCCGTGGAACGTGGCATCTAAAATATACAGACTGGCCAAAAAGTTGTGAATCAAACGCAACTAGGAGTTAGATAGAGTAGTTAGTAGGAGTTAGATAGTAGAGAACAACTTTTTGCAGCTGATGACCCCATCTAACCCCTAGTTGCGTTTGATCCACGACTTTTTGGCCAACCTGTAGATAGCTAAATGTGTATGTACAGGTTGTCCGGTAATTCATGGATAACCTGGAAATGTCTTATAGTGGAACTGATGGCCATTCAGAAAAAAAAATGAAAATAAAACTATCCTTACTACTACCTGAAATATGTGTTTTTTTTTAATTACCTTGTATAACTTTCTTGTATACTACGACCATAAATGAATGAAATCCATCGGTTTTTTGTTATTTTATTATTAAACATTAATTATGCTAATATATAGACAGTCAAAAGTATGCTATGCTTGCACTTTTTAATATATATGCATTTTTTTTTTCTTTTTTCTGGACGGCCTTCAGTTCTACTATAAGAAATTTCAAGGTTATCCATTAATTACCGGACAGCCTGTATATAAGTATTTTCAATAATAGAAGGTTCAAATGTTGAATAAGTAGAATACTGACTGTTCTCGTCGTGCGTGTCGTCCTGAGAGTCGTGCGCGGGCGCGGCGCGGTGCGTGTCGGCCACGTGGCGCTGCACGTGGCGCTCGGAGGGGAACGTCAGCGAGCACTCGGGGCACGCGTGGCGCCACGCCGCCAGCCGCCCGCACATCTCAGAGTGCACCTCCCTTCTGTCGACACTCGACAACGATATACACACAACATTCCTTTCCTATAACAATCGCTCTTAATTGATTACAGTGATCGTAATTTAACCACCAATTTCGCAAATTGCTAATGAGTGCTCTAAACCAATCGTAAGGGGGTAACTAGGGCAAGACAAACAAAGTGAGATAACTTACCGGTAATAGGTATCAACGACGTTTGTATTATGTTCAGTAAGACTATGATGTAACTTTACTATATTCTAGCAATGTGTACTGCTACAAAAGCTAATGGAATCGATTCCAATATGACGATTATTCTAAAGTATTCGAATAACAATCGATATTTTTTAACAACTGATTGATTTTCCAGTCACCTGTGCCTAATACATCCTTGGCTACAAAAAAGGACATCGCATTTTGATGTGTTTTATAGTCCAAATTTGATGCAGATACGACATATTAATCGATATTCGAATGAAAGATGGTACAATTATCGAATAATTCGAATGTTTTTTTTTGGTACTAGTACATAAATTATCCAGATATATTATCTGGTTCCTTATATTCAATTTCTCACAGAACATGTCATATTTGTTACGGTGATAGGATATTATTTTACCTAATATGAAATAGAGTAGTTCACAACAAAACTCAATTGGCAATAAGAACCAATCGGACAATATCGAATAGCCAGGTGAGTGTTGACCTTTAGTTAGCATAATTACCTGTGCTTATACATATGGTTTCGTTGCTGGAACTGTTCGCCGCACACGGTGCAATCGTACGTGGACTCCACGGGGCGTCCGTTCAAGTGACGCTTGCGGTGTTGGTTAAGATTCGTTACCTATTAAAAACATAGAACGGCTTATTCTTAAAAAAATATTGTTTCATAGAGATAAGATGCAAAAGATAAGATATAATTTTATACCATAAGACTCACGTGTGGTTATCGCTGAAAGGAAATCGAGGATTTCGCCTACCTACATTTTGTAGGTCTGCCGGCATTGTCGGATCCTGAGTCACTACTATGAATTTGCCAACAAAAACTCAGAAGCAATTTCGAAGTGTCTGGTATTGAGATCGGGGCTTCACTCACGATCGGCCGTAAACTTGAGCACAAACAAATTGTGTTAAAGCGATTAAATACCTGTGCATATGCCTTATTACAGCCGGGCTCCGGACACACAAACGGCCGCTCTCCCGTATGAAGTCGGACATGATTATTCAGATTTGTCACCTGCGAATACAACCAAAATCTGTTTAGAGATTCCTACTTCTGTAAGTGATAAGTTAGAATTAATCACCTGTCTTAGAAGTTGATTATTTATAAGTAATTAAAGTTTATTCGTAATTATTTTCGTCCGAAAATAAGGTCTGTTTTATTCAATTTTCCTATATTTGTAAGGTTTTGTCGGACACGGTCTTAGCCGAAATATATTTAAATTAATAATTTGAATGCAAAATTCATTAAATATATTAGAGAATAGAAGAGAATTCGTTATGCGATGTAAAATCCTCGTTCTAAATAGCCACTTCTGAAGAACTTGGAAGCTAATGGCATACAAAAAAACAAAGCACATCAATGTAAAATGAAGATTTAATTCGAAATATGAGCGTTTAGAGATTTTCAAGTAGATCGCATTGAAATTGCCTCTGTGACGCAGCGATAGTGATTCCGTGCAAGAGGTCTCGGGTTCGAATCCCGGGTCGGGCCAACAAAAAGTTATTGGGATTTTCTGTTAAGAAATCTCAATACCAGCCCAGAGTTAGAAAGTTGGCTGTGTAAGATACCCTTGTGCCTCGGAAAACACGTAAATTGGTCCTGCGCCTAATCTATCTCCGGTCGTGTCTGATTGCCGTCCCATCTGATCATTAGAGTTAGGGAACAGAGAGTGCACTTGTGCGCATATGACCAGTTGCCGTTAAGATTGGCCGCCGTGATCGAAATTCTGTTTGGAGGACATCATTATTATTAATTGTATAGAGAGGAAGAATTGGTTGTGACTTCATATCTACACATAATATAATAAAATGTAAACAAATTTTATGCAGTCCGCTATAAATGAAACAATTTCCCGTCATCTAGGTATTAATAATATGTTTTCATTCAAAGACAAAAATGGAAATAAAGATTTTTGACATTGACTTCGAACAAACTAAATTTTTGTTTTATTTTTAAAATGTTTTAGTTTTCGTAGGTGACACACATTCAAAAATCAGTGGTCGTACAGCACATTTAGTTCTAAATCTGGCACCCAAAACTAAGAATATCGTAATTGCGTTTTACTAATAAAGTTTATAATGATATACATTTTTGCATACCTGTGTGAAGGCCTTCCCACATTCGGAGCATTTGAATGGTCGTTCGTTTGTGTGTATGCGCAGATGTGCCCTCAAGTTGTTTGACTGAGAGAATGCTGTAACAATTACGATATTATAAATATTGTATAATTACTCACATTCCAGCTCTTAGAGTTGCTGTCCACGTTAATGGTAGGATCGGCACATTACTATATTTTTAAGGAATCCAGCCGATTATATGTCCATATGGATCATATAGACTGTAATGGGCTGATTGATTGATACATTCAACTTTCCTTTTGTTACTTCGAATCGACATAACTTAGCAATTAAACCTAACCCGACAACATGTACAAGTATTCCAGTTTCTGATAGCGGTCCAAATTTGCATCTACACTATCGATTATACTACCCAGGAAGAGCGACTTGAACTTACTACATCGATTTAAACACGCGCTAAATTGCGATGATGAGTTGTAGCGTCAATGCAGATTCTAGATGAGCTAATGTCCACTATGGTCAGTAGTTATCACTTCTTTGGAAGAACTCTAACTTGTCCTAAGTTAGAGTTCTTTACTGCACTCTCTAGACTTTACGCATGTGAACACTTTCCATAACAAATTGTTCATGGTAACAATATTTTCTCTATAAGTGTGCTTGGTACTAACAGAAGAAGTTTCACTAGTTAGAATATTGGTAAAATGCTAAATGCAATGTCATGAGTTTGTTTATGTTAAGTAAGACATACAAACCTTTATTGCAGTATGTGCACACAAAGCGTCTCTCCGCACGGTGATTGCGCAAATGGTTCTGCAATTGCATATTTTTTTGAAAAGACTTGTGACAGATCCCACAATACAATGATGGATCAACTCCCTCCTGGAATTCAAATAATTTGTAAAACTATTTCAAATATTGGATAGTCTGAAGATATTCTAAAGACTTCTGAAGTTTTAAAACCAAAATATCCAAACAAAATTAGTAAGTTATTACTACACAGGGATGTGATCCTGTAACTAATTAAAAAAGATTTTTTTTTAACTAGGCCCTTTTTTATACATTTGTTGAACCTGTTGAAGAATGCTATGCTATGAAATGTAGCTAAAACATATATATTTTGTCAGTTATTTGTTTTTAATTTGTTGAGTTCTTTTTATTATTTGTAAACAAATTGAAACAAAACAATTATTGTGCAGTAGTATTGTTTGAGCTGTCCCTCAAGAAATTCTCAGTAGTATTGTGACACAAGGAACTATGTAGACATATAGAACAGCTGGCAAAATAATGATATGATAAACAACAGCTTAACAATTATTAAACCATATAAATATGTTACTGTTTCTTACAGATTTTAGCCCAGCTTAGAACAATTAGAACCACAAACAAAACAAAGAATACAATAATAACAATGAAATGCTATGAACCTCTTCACTGGTGCTTGAACCTCTTGGTATAGACTGATCAGTCCCATTTTCACCACCAATTGTCACTTCAGGCACGAGCGGCTGACATTTAAAACATGCATACATGCCATCCTTCCCTGTCTCGAAGAGTTGCTGAAACAATAATATTGGTGTTAACTCATTATTAGTTAGGCACCATGTAATCATAAAATCTTAAAAACATAAACCTATTAAGTATGTAAGGACATTAAAAAGTAATCATGATCAATTTTAAATGGACACAATTGCAATTATTTTATACCACCAGAGGCTGTTAATTTGACCCTATCATACTTTCATCTACAAAGGCTCTGAATGTTAAACCAATGTCCTCATTATCAAGTGCTAAAAGACCAGATAGCTTATCCTAATACCTATATTCACTAGAAGATACTTATATAAATGAATAAGTACTTAATTTATATTATACAAACTTATTGTACACCAGAACAGGTAATATACTGATTTGTAATGCTTATGTTCGCAAACATTTAAGAAAAGGTTCCGAAATCCTGTATTGATGGATAAAAAGAATATGTGTTTTTATGGCGCAAAGTAAATAAATATAAAACGGTATTATTATTTGAGGTCGATCATATCCGTGGTGTCTATCCTATAGCATAATATGCCAAGGTTCACTATTCAAGTACAGAAAAAAGAACTCGTTGTTTTTTACTGCGCTGAGCCAGACGTAAAAAAACAGACGGTCCGATAAAAGGAGTAAAAAAATACGCGGGCAGGTTTCGAATGTCAAGTTTTTTTAATCATTTCTGCGTAGCCTTGCATGTAATTCTGGCTAAATCAATAACAATATTTGGACCACTGGCATACGATAGAAGCCCCAATGACTGGGGGCGTTACTTTTATAACATTCTCCTAAAAAACAAAAAAATTGATGAAATTTTTCAAGACAACGCATTTATTGAGAAAAGAGTTACTTACGACTGCAGGTTTGAGACATATCCCGCATCTGTCCATAGCGGACGCACAATATATAATATATGTAAAACGGATAACTTAAAAATCTTAATTATTAATTTTTACAAAATAGCCCTCTCTCCGAAAAATCACTGGGCGGGGCGAGCGCGGGGAGTGCAGGGGTGGGGTGTCAGAGTTTAGAAGACATAAAATCATAGATAATTACTTAAGGTCTGGTTTTACTAAGCCAGAAGCATATAAATACTACATTAATGCAGGTATTTTAGCCCAAGAAATAGGTCATTTCACGAAAAGATTGGCATTAAACAACAGCAAAGAGACTGTGCTTTTTTATTTACTTTGATTATTTTCTTATCTAAATCCACAAGGTCGGCTTCTTTTCAATAATAACGTAAATTGGTGGCTCAACATATGAGCCGCTGGTAAACATCAGGAATAATATAATATAATTCCATGTATTTTTTACATTTGGTCAAACTTAGAAGAAGAAAAGAAAGAAACCGAATCCGCTAGACAAGCTTATATGTAAAACAAATATTCGACATATTAATGTAGAATTTGGGTACCATAAGACTGTTTATCAAGTAAACCAATAAGAGTTAAGTAGAACTTTACAGACAATCCAATCGAGTTTCGATGCAGTCCGTATGCAGTCGCAGTTAAGTTTCACGTCGGATTTTGTATCTGAAACATCAGCTGTCAAAATTATGTGAATACGAAAAGAGCCGTCTTGATCGAAACTTAGCTGCAACTGCACTGCAAGTAAACACATTTTAAATACGTGAATTGGCCTACTGATCGCGTGCCAACTTACTTACAAAGTTATATACGTAATAAGTAAGTTCGCTACGATATACAACATAAATTACGTTGCTAAGAATTACTTAACCTAATTTATTAAATATAAATACACTGACGAACTCATAAACTGCATCAAAGTTCAGGATTACTATCGAATTAATATTTTTAATAAGTATGCAAACTTTTTAGATTAAACTAAATGAAAATGTCGAGACTGTCCATAAATAACAAGTATACCGAAGGTTTGTAGAGACAGGTTCTTACAAAAGGAGACCCGGTACCGACAGAACTCAAACAACCACCCGTCATGACGACCGATTTATTGTTTCCACTTCCCTACGAAATCATTGCCTCACGTCAGTAAACATCAATACAGAGCTGAATGAAGTGCGTGGATTAAACGTGAGTGCACGAACAATAAGAAGAAGGCTTAAGGAAGCGGCAATATCACCCCTTTTAGACCAGCAAATGATCCAAAGCTGTCTGCAGCTCACAGCTCAAGCTCGTGTAAGATTTGCACGTGAACATCTTAATTGGACTGAAGAGCAATGGATCTCCATATTATTCACCGATGAGTATGTGTCATGTCCTACACATGTTTAAATGGTGCAGACGGTCGCAGAAGAGTCTATCGTCGACGTGGGGAGAGATATGGTCAAAGTTGCATTGAGGAGCGTGTTCCCTTTTGGAACCGGTTCGTGTATGGTGTGGGGTGGCATTTCGATGATCGGGCGAACGGAACTTGTGTTCATCGACATGGTTCGTCAAAACGGTAGAAGAGGTGGTTTGACTGCACAACGCTATATAACAAAGGTTTTAGAAGCTCACGTGGTACTTTACATGACATTAATAAGCGAAAATTTTAATCTAACGCAAGATAATGCCCGACCCCACGCTGCTGCACAAGTTCGACAATATTGCGAAAAGGTTGGGATATGTACCATAAATTGGCCAGCACGTGGCCCGGATTTTAAACCAATTGAGCATCTTTGCATATTCGAGAAATTCTGTGCCCACAACAGTAGCAGCACTAAGAACAGCGATTTCACAAGAATGGAACAATATTCCGCAAGACCGTTTAATAACCCTAATCAGATCTATGCGGCACCGATTAGAATCTGTAATAAGGGCACGTGGAGGCACCTTATTAAAATATATATAATATATAGGTTTCAATTTAAATTTGTATAAAAAGTTTGAATACTTGGTTAAAATGTTTATTTCAAAGGCGTCTTGGACATTGATGCAGTTTATGAGTCCGTCAATGTAGTTAAAATGTTAGGCTTCCCTGATTATTTTATGGCTATTTTGATGCAACTACAAAAAAAGTATTTTATCCAACTGCCTGAACAGTTAGTCCATTACCAAACGTAAAAAATAATAATTTTGGAGATCTAAATATTGAGAAGTTTTGTATTTTTGGGGTTCAATAGGAAACACTATTGTGCACCATTACTTCAACCCCTTTGGATATAAAAGCTAAGTGAAGTTATAGCAAGTACTAGTAGTATTTTTCTGACTAAGTAAATAATTTTAGTCGACATTTTACTTCTGTCTAGAAATGACTATTACGGACTGAAGTTACTTTATTAGTTTATTTATAATCTATATTGATATACTTATCATTCATTCAATTTCAATCGTCCGTCGTTCATTACAAATCCGCTCATTGAGATACAAAATTGAATTGACTTTTTTTTTGTCTTATTGCGTACTAATGCGTACTTCTTTAGAACATGTCTTTTAGTGTTATTAAAAACATTTTTACATAGTAATTGTTAAAGTTTAACTGTGATAATCGTTAATGCAAAGGGTCTTACTGTTACTGCTTTGCATCAATTTCATAGAAGATGGCTGAGAAAATAGTCACTACCAGCGGTAGCAACCAGCCTATCGTGAAGATAGGGCATTACACACTTGGTGCGACTCTTGGAGTGGGTACGTTTGGTAAAGTGAAGATAGGTGAACATGTCCTGACGAAGCACAAGGTAGCTGTGAAGATCCTCAACAGACAGAAGATCAAGAGCCTCGATGTGGTGGGCAAAATCAGACGTGAGATACAGAATCTGAAGCTGTTCAGGCACCCGCACATCATTAAACTGTATCAGGTAACTTCAATAATGTTCTATTGTTTGATTTGACCTTGGAAAAGTCATGTAGATTGACTAATTGATTTGTTATTCTGCTATTTACATAGCTAATATAATACTTCATCTACTACCACTCCATATCACATCATTGGAATCTGTTTATTGAAATAGACACTTTTGGGATTACACACATTATTCTTAAAAAAGTAATAATTTATCTCTCCACCTCTGATGAGCAAAAAATGGTTCTCATTAATTTAGTAAATATTCTTACAATGCTTCCTGAATCATCAAGTGTTGTTGTGTCTACTGCACAAAAAAGTATTTAGTTGGCATTATGTAAATAGAAGTTTTCTGTGTTCTAGTGTACTACAATGTACCATCACTGTCATCAACAGTGGGATGTTTCTTATGCATATTTTATGTTTGTTGTTTATACTTGTAGTGTGAGCATCCCATGTACTGCTGTCCTAATCATGATCACCTCTTATAAACAATTAACAAAAGAAAGAATATTATTTTACTAAGATAGCTACTAGTAGTACTAAGCAGTGCCATTTCAAATATCATATTTGTTTGTATTCTTGTTTGTTTGCAGGTAATCTCAACTCCAACAGACATATTTATGATAATGGAATATGTGTCTGGTGGGGAATTGTTTGACTATATTGTAAAGCGAGGAAAGCTTCAAGAGCATGAAGCAAGAAGATTCTTCCAACAAATTATATCTGGAGTGGACTATTGTCACCGACATATGATTGTACACAGAGATTTGAAGCCAGAGAATTTGCTGTTGGATCATAACATGCATGTTAAGATAGCTGACTTTGGTCTCTCAAATATGATGATGGATGGGGAGTTTCTAAGAACCTCCTGTGGATCACCTAATTATGCAGCACCTGAGGTCAGTATCTGAACTATTCAGACATAAATGTCTATACACTTGTATGAACCTCTAAACAACACTTTCGTTTTCAATGTTAGTTTGCCAAGTCAGTCAGGCCGACATAGGTCCAGTCATGGAAAATACAAAGTTTTCCACATTGTATTTTCAGTGACTAGAACCAAGACATGAAATTACTTACAATTATAATGAATATAATAAAATTAGGTTCTTATCATGACCAAACAATTTTACTAAACTATTCTAGCAGCTCTAAACTATATATATAGTTACATGTACTGGCATACATAGACTTACACCCTTTGCCCAGAGAATCATATCTACAAACTTAAACAATATATTCTATTTTATAATATGTGTTATTATTTCAATTTCCAGGTTATATCTGGCAAGCTATATGCAGGTCCTGAAGTAGATGTATGGTCATGCGGTGTGATACTGTATGCACTGCTATGCGGTACACTGCCTTTTGACGATGAACATGTTCCTACATTGTTTAGAAAGATTAAATCTGGCATATTTCCAATACCTGAATATTTAAACAAGAGCGTTGTCAGTCTACTATGCATGATGTTACAAGTGGATCCCATGAAGCGGGCTACGATTGAAGATGTGAAGAAGCATGAATGGTTTCAGAAGGATTTACCTGGTTATCTGTTCCCATCCCCTGTTGAGCAGGTAATTGGAGTAGGTTTGCTTTTGATTTATTATTTTTGTTTGGTGTTGTTAACCATGCTTTATGTAACATCTATGTGACTAACAATTGCCAGGAGTGGTGCGGCTCTATATGAGTTGCAACAAATATAATGAAATTAGAAATGTTCGCTTCTTGCATGCCCGTGCCATACACAACTTTGAATTGACGTGTCTATATAGTTGTTAGACTGGTTTTCTTTGACTGATCTGTCTGCTTGAATCGCTTTTGTATCACATCGATAAACGCGATATACAGACACATTGCCTATACCTATGCCAATCTCAGGACTATACATGGTTATCGGTGCGTGCATTGAACCCGAAAGAATAAAGCTATGGAAGCCTCATTGGCTATGGAGGTACAACAGAGTGGTCAGTGTTATTCAAGAACATAGTTATACAAAATTTTGCCAGCAGCTTTGCTCGCGTTAATCTGGATTAGGTCAATTAACTTGTATCCCTCTGGAACAGTACTTTTTTGGATGAAAGGCACCTACATCCTTTTCTGCCCTCGTTACAACATTTACGAAATTTCATGATGATCAGTCGAGTAGTGAGGGCGTGAAAACGCAAGAAACAAAGAAGCTCATATTCGCATTTATAATATTAGTAGGTTTTACATATCGAATCGTTGATATAAGTAGTAAAATATTTAAATTATATTTAATTGGCGATTTCAAAGAGTGGCCGTGAGTTTCTTGCAGGTTTCTTCTCATAGGCTCAACCCTTTGTAATTTAGTAAACTCACTATATATTTTGACGTTCATAAGTGTTACTTTGTGACAAATGATTGTTGACTTACGACCTTTCGACGCCGACGATCTGCTAGGAAGAAAGCCAGTCTAATAAAGACTTCTTCACATGATAAGCTTTAAGCATGTTATCACGCCTTTACCACATGCATAGGTTAAGAGCTTATTTAGATTTGTCCAACTGCATGATAAGTTTTTCACTATGTAAATATAATCTATAAATAAGGGTCGGGTTATTCACTAATTATGTAAGGGTCCTGAGGCTTAGAAAATCGTACGTGAGTGTGCCTCGGGCGCAAAGGTAACGTACGTAATTAATGAATCGCCCCTAAAATTTGAATATCGATTCAATGTTTGGAAATTGTATACTATAAAGTAGCATGAATTTACCCGATGACGAATTTTAATATAATTTTGTATAAAATTGCCCACTCGAGTTCAATCTTATAAAAAGTACTCCCGCTGTTTGTCATGCATTTTTGTTTAAAAAGCCTAGCGATGCACATTGGCGATATGTTACAATCGATTGGTAAAAATAGTTGGTCACATACTAACGGATTCGATTGGTTTGTGGACACAATCGCGCTATTCGGTTGAGTTCAGATAACGCGTTGTAATAAATCGAGACGCGAGCAAGCACGGTCTCAACATCTCGATTGTGTATGTCAGTCAGCGACATAAATAAGTCGATAAATAATTGTAAGATTTTGAAATGTTTTATCAAACAAAATAATAATAATTCCTAATCTCTTACATCAGTAATAGTTAAAGTATTGATATTTTAATCACAATTAAATACTATAGAACAATAGTTAGACGTATGTCATACAAATTAATTAAATGTATAGTTGAAGGAAAACATCGTAAGAAAACCTCCATGTCTGTTAGTTCCGTATAATGTTCTCGAAGATATGTGAAGTCTGCCAACCCGCACTGGACCAGCGTGGTGGACTATGGCTTAATCCTTCTCACAAGGAAGAGTTTCATGTCCAGCAGTAAGACAGTTTATATACAGGGCTGATATTTTATTATTATACCTACTGTGATACTGATGTCGTTGACTGTACCAGCGAATTTAACTAAAGTCTGTAGTCAAAAATCGATTCGTATCTATTCGATTGCAACATATCGTAATCATGTATCGCTAAACCAATACTAGACTAATATTGTTATTATTGCAGGACAGTAGTGTGATAGACACAGAAGCGATATCGGAAGTGTGCGACAAGTTCGGTGTAAAGGAACACGAAGTTCACAACGCGTTGTTGAGCGGAGACCCGCACGACCAGCTCGCGATAGCGTACCATCTAATTATAGACAATAAAAGAATCGCTGATGAGGCAGCTAAGGCTGAGATAAAGGATTTCTATGTTGCCAGTATGTATAAATATATAGCATACTACTAATGGTATTATTTATATTTATGGAATGTTATTCAGGGCTAAAACTTAAGCTATAGAAAGTAAGTGTTTTTTGGCTACACGGATGACGAATTGGTTTTAGAGGTTGTCTTAGCACTACCACTGCGCACAGTGTTGTGGGATCGAATCCCACACGGGACAAAAATTTGTGTGATCCACAAATGGTCTTTGTATCCGTTGTTTGAATGTTGTCCTCCGCGATATAGGAATTATTCCTAGTGCAGGAGTTGTCTTTTTAAAAACAATAATAAATAAGTGTACGATTACTACATTTTGTCAGCACGCAAGGTCCACAAAATAGGCAGACGATCCTGGTAGGTAGCCATGGTACACTTTTTAACTTCTGAGCTAGAAATCTAATACAGAAATCCAATCAGTAGTTGCATGCGTAGTCACATATACCAGTGGACTAAAAATAAATTGATATATAAAATCTTAAATCTGGCTAATCGGCATGTGTAATAACTTTAGTAATTCATTTTGTATTTTAATTTGTAATACGTTAATTTCAAGATTACCGTTTATGTACCAAGTTGTTTATATAAAATATTGAAGAAATTTTATCAAAATGTTCTTTGCAATTTGATTCGTAAAAGTGTCTACTATACGCTGAGGTGACTAAATGAACTTCTAGATTTAAATAGAATTACTTATCGACCTACAAACAAACAGACATTCCATCTATTTAATAAAAACTGTAATGTGTAACTGTAATGTGTACAATAAAATGTAAACCCTACATTTTAAACATAAAGCTCAACTTTGCTAGGAGGGTTCTATAGCACCGACCCATTAATCATTTATTTAAACAAAGTTCGTCGTTTCTTTTTCGCTGGCGAAAATCTAGTTATTTATTAGATCATAAAAGTTAATGTAATATACTGTGCGTAGCGAACTCGGCTCCTTCAGGGCCGAGCGAGCCGGCGCGGCCGCACCCCGAGCGCATCGCGCCGCACCCGCACGCGCACGCGCACGCCGCGCACGACAAGGCGCGGGGCACGCCTGTCAAGAGGTACCGTACTATACTACTATATACCTATATACTTTTTATTTATTTCTAACACGCTTTTATTAGCTTGGTTTGTATGTATCTACGTGTCTATGTAACGGAATCTTTGAACGTCATTTTCACCTCTTTCAAACCGACGGATTGATTTGAAACTTTGTATACTTATCGAGAACCAAAGACAATACAATAATTTAGAAAAATATAAAGAAAATATTTAAAAGAATAATAATAGGTAGTTTAAAAAAACTAAAAAACACGCTTTATTTCATTCTACTTTTTAGTTTGGTTTTTATTTTATTTTTTTATTGCACAAAACTGTCTGTTTGGAAAACCTTGGAGGAAGCCTATGTCCAGCAGTGGACGTCTTTCGGCTGAGGTTATAATGATGATTGCACAAAATACTGTTACAAATATTTGAACCTTATACAAAGTTACACAAATTAGACTCAAGGATTCTGAAAATTTGTGTATACGGTCACCTGTCTCCAGTTAGAAACTGTATCACAGGTAGGCAGGATTTTCAGTTACAAAAATTATTCATAACAGCTAACATAGTGATAATTATAAGCAAGAAAGGTATTAGGTAAATATAAATCTAAATGAAACAAAATCTATTGTTTAAAATAATGTCTTTCAGAACGATTTTCGGTCACGACAGCCAATCGTAATGGAGCCTAACCATCTACGCAGGAGATATTACTATAATATGTGTATATATATGTCACAAGTGTGTACAAACATAATTGCACTCTGTTTCCTTACTCTCATGATCCGATTGGACATAATCCGACACGACCGGAGAAAAATCATGCCCAGAACCAACGGCTTGCCGTGCTTTCCGAGGCACACTGTCTTACACCGCCAACTTTTAGAAAATTGGCGGTGTCCGGGCTGGTATTGATTTTTAACAAATAAACCCTTATATTATTTGTTGGTCTAACCCGGCATTCAAAACCGAGACTTTAGGCACAGCAGTCGCATTCACTACCGCCACGGAGGTAGTATATTAAAACTATTGTATATATCATACATCTCGTAGCGAATTTGCCGCCTACGTTTCCGAAGGAAACGCAGCAACTCTGTCACTACTTTTACACCGCGGTCCTACAAAAAAAAAGTAGGGGATTCTATAATTGAGGATAAAACGGTTCCGGTCGGTATGCCGTTTACTATTATAACTAAACTAAAATAAAATCTTATTTTCTTATCCTTTCACTACTGATTGAACTACCCATATACAAAAGAAAATTTGCTCGAAACTCGTGTGGCCAACACACCTGCGATATCACACGAGATAATAACGTTTATATTATAATATCAGCCCTGTTTATAAACCGTCTCACTGCTGGACACTCTTCACAGTATCAGGAGGATTAGGCCACAGTCCGCCACGCTGGCGCTGGCCCAGTACCGGTTAGTAGACTTCACACATCTTCGAGAACTTTATGTAGAACTCACAGACATGTAGGTTTCCTGACGATGTTTTCCTTCGCCGTCAAAGCGAGCTTAACTTAATACGCATATAACTTCGATAAGTCAGATTGCGCGCCTTGGAATCGAACTCGAGACTTTTGTGTGGCAGTCTAACGGTTGCCCACTATTCTACTTAATAATAATCAAATCTTATACGTCCCCGAGTAAACTGCCTCATTCATACTATTGCCAAATAATTGTCAACCACTGGTTGTTTCACTCCATAATAACATGTAATAGATATTTTGTTATTTGTAGTTTATAATTAAAAATATGTTTTACAGGGCTAAATGGCACTTGGGCATTAGATCTCAGAGCAAACCCAACGATATTATGTTAGAAGTGTTCCGCGCTATGAAAGCGCTAGACTACGAATGGAAAGTCATCAACCCTTATCATGTTAGGTGAGTGTTATCAATTATATTTGACGGTACAAGGCGAATAAAACACCTAAGCATTAACGACGGCTAGTTGGCCAATGCGCTAGATTTTTGCCATTAATATTGGAACAATCTGCCAACTGAGTATCCTAACTTCCTGACATAATAATATTATAAATGGGAATGTGAGTTTATTTGTTACGCTTTCACGCATTAACTACTTGATCGATCATTGTAAAATTTCACATACACATTGTCACAGGGTACAGAAAAGGACATGGGATAGGTTGGACAAAAGTACTGTTACCAAGGGATAGCTAGTGTGTGTAAGAAGATGCCACTAAACTGAAATTGATGACTCTGTGATGTCACTAAGCAATTAATGACGCTGCCGTTCAATAACTAAAAAGCCGTAAAAATATCATGAGGACGCATATAGCTTATCGGAGATACACGTTTTGTAACGGGTTGAGGACCATCCGCGCTAACCCATACTTAAAAAAAATGGGATAACGGCTTTTAGTTAGCAGACGGCAGAACGAAAGTCTGCCTCCCTTCTTTTTGGAAGAGTTAGTAGTCAGCAACCCATAAAGAGTACTAACTCTGTTCTTAATAAACATTATAAAATAAGTAGAACATAATAATTATATTCCATTTCTTCTTCCAGAGTGCGTACTCTAAACAAAATGACAGAGAAATACGTGAAGATGTCGCTGCAGTTATACCAAGTGGATTACAAGTCTTATCTATTAGACTTCAAGTCGTTATCAGGCGAGAAGGAAGACTCGGACGAAGAGGCGTCATCCCCACTAGTGGCCGTGGTACCGCCCCCTCCACCCGCCTCCCCCACACAACTACAAGGACACCATACTATGGAGTTCTTCGAGATGTGCGCCGCACTTATCATACAACTCGCTCGGTAATGACGACGCTAACTTATTCGATAGTTGTTCAGCCTATCGTTTCTCAATCTCACCAAAGGCCTTTAAAATTGTATTGAATGTACGGGGCTCAAATATAGTTCAATTAACATGCTCATCAGCATTCTGATAGTAGTGCGACTACACGAATGGCGTAGTGGTTTAAGTGGCCACCTCGCCACGGCCACTACGCTGAGTGTTGTGGGTTCGAATCCCACACGGGACAAAAAATTGTGTGATCCACTAATGTCTGGGTGTACTTTGTGTCCGTTGTTTGAATGTTTGTTAAGTCCCCGCGACACAGGATTTATTCCTAGTGCGGGAGTTGTCTCTTATAGGTAAAAGTTAAAGTAAAAAAAGTTAAAGTTGATTTTACGTTAACGCGATCGAAACGTTTACTACGTTTGGCTCTCTGATTGGTTAAGAACTTGGAGCGGGCCAATCGGAGCGCCGAACGTCATAAACGTGTCGATAGCGTTGACGTAACACAAACTCGCATTAGGCACTCTGATCTGTAAACACATACTAACGTATAACGGAGGTTATATAGAGTTGCTATGCATAAAACTCGGCAGTCGAATTGATACGGAAAGACCACATTCTGGAATATCCCGACTACCTTCTATTGGATTGTTTTTAAAATAGATTTATTTTATTTTATATCTTTGTGAATAATATAATAAGCTAACGAAAAATAAGTATTAAATTTTACCGTTAATTTACTTGCTAGTTGTTCATATAAATTAAGCGCATTTCGGCAACGGCTCGTACTATCTCTGCTAGTGGTGTTCCTCTAGCGAGGGGAAACGAAACTATTTTCGTTTTTATAAAAATGTATGTGATCACACATATCTCTTGTGAGATGTTATAGTTGTGTTTGGTAATGCTAGTACGGATTTCTTTTACGGATTTTACGGTAGTAAGTTTGAGAAACGATAGCTTAGGCCGACATTTATAATGTGACTCTCAACCCCTACTAGGATTTGCATTTGCCGATTATTATTCATACATACACAAATGTTTCTAAATGTAGTCAACAGTCAAGATATATTATGGTTCTTTATTCAGGAGAAGGTCACCATTACATGCGCTAACTAGATTATCTATGAGAATGAATAAAGGACTTTTCATAATACAAAAATATTATAGAATCATATATCTCCGGAACCATATGTGTATGTATAAATTGTAGATAGTATTATAATATACCTATTCAATGAGGCAGCAGATTGTTCTATCAGATAGTATGAAGTATTACAACAATATCCTAAAGCATTATTATTAGATGTGCGAGAACGAGACAACTATGTAACGCGTTGTCTATTTCTCGCACTCGCCATAAAAATGCTTTGAGAGGTGGTCGTGAGGCCTGCGGTCAGGGTGAGAAACGATTGAAAGCAGAGGTCATTATATAGTTGTGCTTTAAGAGGTGGTCGTAAGGCATCCGGTCAGTGTGAGAAATCATTGGTATCGGAGGTCACATTATAGTTGTCGGCGAGCGTTAAGTTTGGCCGTCGAACGGATGGGTCGGTTGTTCATTGTGAATAGAATCATGTATATAGTCATATTATCCTATGAAAATGGTATGAAACGCGTGTCTATTTAAGTCGCGTCTTCAGCTCCCTTCGGCCGTCTATAGAACCTGAGTTTCGGAACTGGTTCCGTACGAGGCTTTTAATTTACTTGTATGGAACTGGTTCCGATCAAGTAATTATCATACTCCATCAGCCTTGAACGGAACTGAAGTAAAGACACAGCCAGGTCTAAAATAGACTAACTGTATAGCGTTATAAATAGACGTTGTAAAAGCGAAATTAGTAATAAAGAGGAATCTGTACCTATGTTTCCCCGGGAACGCGTGCTTGTTCCTACCATCTGCGGCCGACCCAAAGGAAATAATAGAGGCCGAAGACAATAACGGACTTCAGCAGAACTCATTGCGAAGATATAATTAGATAAATGAAGCAGGTTTTTACTACCAATTGTAAATGTCCTGTACCAAACTGGATAAACAGTAAAGTTGAAATTAAAAGAAATATCCCTATTAAAAACGTTTTTATTAAACTACGACTGAGTTCTTAACTTTGTTAATTAACTAAAATATCCTCTTTACCTAAGAAACGATCTTAAAATTTAAAAGCATAGGGGAAAATAACTCAACGCAGTGGCCTACAGTTAGTAAGACATTTTTTAAATTGCTATCTGCACTATTAATTCCCTGATCAATTTTGAGATAAATTTTCGCCTACTTAGTTTTTTTTAAATTAGTAATTTTCTTTAATTTGATCAATATAGTAATATTGTACCACATGCACACAACACCATCTATAATATGTCCCGTAAATTTGCAATTGTTGTGTTTTTTTTTCCAATAAAACAATTGAACCGGCTGTGCCATCCTTCAAAATTTTGTTAAAAGCAACAAGTTTTGTTAAAGTTAGTTTTCTCTAGCCATTGGGTTTTAAAATATGCATTAAAATTGTTTTTCTCTAGCCATTGGGTTTTAAAATATGCATTAAAATTGTTTTTCTCTAGCCATTGGGTTTTAAAATATGCATTAAAATTGTTTTTTTCTCTAGCCATTGGGTTTTAAAATATGCATTAAAATTGTTTTTCTCTAGCCATTGGATTTTAAAATATGCATTAAAATTGTTTTTTCTCTAGCCATTGGGTTTTAAAATATGCATTATAATTGTTTTTCTCTAGCCATTGGGTTTTAAAATATGCATTAAAATTGTTTTATGTCCATACCAGGCGGGCTCTTACGCATTACATACTCAATACCACTCGCTGTGAGTTCTGGTGGCAAACGTGTAATTCCATTGTAATCGTGACACGTGTCGTTGCTTAGCAGGTGTTGAAATTTTTTATTGTTTGGCTTTTCGAAATAGGCATCTATTGTAATTATAGTAGCACCCTTGATTTCGATGCCATTATACACTTTGGCCACTGCTTTCATTGCGACCTTTTCGTAGTCTATTGTTACTTTCATTGCCTTCCAGAAAGGAAAGACTGATTTAATGAGTCGAAAGAGAATCTTATATGTTTCCTGGCTTTTATCAGGCAGTAAACAATAAATTATCGGAGTCACGGATTTATTTTTCTCGTCATAAGCATGGATTGAATATAACTGCCTGAAAGCTTTGGGCAGGATTTAAAATATATGTCTGACGCTTTTAGTCATGGATCTGACATTTTTACGACAGAATATAAGAACTCCTTTTCCATCACTTTCCCCATTGTGGCCAGTAGCAAGATATCCTGTTTTTTTGGAACTGTTACGTCACTAGATTATAAAAACGCATCTTGGGCAAACCTAATATTCTGTTCCGGTTATTAAACAGACCTGCTGTTTTATTTTAAAAAGGTGGTATTTTAGCCATCAAATACACACCCTCATTTTTTAGATTATACCATCCCATCGTATTGTTTTTGTATAGAATCAAAATTGGAGCTAGTTTTGTCTTTGAGCTTGTCAAGTTCCTTGAATACTTTATTTTGGACTTGGTTTGGTTTACAGTCCGCATTATGTGTTTTGATTTTATCATGGACCACTTCGTTCTTCTCGTTTAAATTAATACGCCCTTTGCAGCCATATTGTATTACCTCCTGTGTATTTCTTTTTGCGATGATATTTGCGTCCTTCAAATAAAAAGGCAATACCTCCTCTTCGCGTTGAAATAAATTCAATATCTCTTAAAGACATTTCAATGACGAGTGTAAACAGAAAGCACTCCTATTATTTAAAAGCAACGGAAATAAACACGTTTCTAAGAATGTTCTTTCATTATAGTCTGTTTCAAATACGAAGTACCTTTTGACACTTTATAGCACGTAACTCTGCACATTTCATATAAACTGCTAAAATAAACAATGATTACTTATGGTTCTAAAGACTATTTAAAAATAATTAGAATCTATACAAAACATGATGTAATTGTTTCACAAACATAATCAACTAATAATTTCTATTGATATTAGTCTTAAATAATTTAAACATCAAAATAAAATAACATTTTACTACAATACCATGGTTACGCACTAGGGTAATTGTTTTACTTTCAGTCATAGTGACGTGGCAATATGAATCGGATAAAATCGAACTATATCGAGGTAAAAATTTGTATTATTATTTTTGATGATAATTAATAATTATTATTATAATTATAAAGATAATTTTGATTTAAATTTGCTAATCCTTAATATATTTTCTTTATCAAAAAATAGATTTGAAGATGCGATATTGGACATATGGTTCAAATATCCCATAGTTTTTAAAGATTAGCCGTATTGCCAATAAAAATCTATTATACCACATTTATTTCACCCTTATACTAAGTATGGAGTAAGTATGTGATACTAGGATTAATTAAGGATAAGTCCAGATTTTTTTTACAAGTAAACTCTTTATTATATTTTGATGTAACTACGCTTTCGATATGTCAAACTTAAAAGGACTCCTCTTTTGATTTTCTGTTTCTATCATTTTTGTTTTGGTTTTAAACCCACGATTACAGTTTGTTTAGAATGTTAATCGGTAATCGATTTCGTGATGTGTCGATTGAAACGGTCTTTTCACTATTACTATTCAACGATCATCTGTCAAATGGGACTTCGTATTTGAAACAGACTATAACCTGTTGCACTTTATATCAATATTATAATTGTCATAAGATCATTTGACTGAAGATGTTTACTGATATAACTGGCCAGTTATCATGAAAGAGTTTTCCCCCACAGAGAAAATACTGCATAGACAGTTACGGCCTTCATGTCAAGCGTTTTCCCCGTGAGCGAGGTCCAGCAGTCCGATACAAGTAAATTAAAAGCCTCGATGGGAACCAGTTCCATACAAGTAAATTAAAAGCCTCGTACAGAACCAGTTCCGAAACTCAGGTTTTATAGACGGCCGAAGGGCTTCAGCTACCTGTTTAGTGTAACATTCAACAAAAACTGTAACATTTAACAAAATGCATACACGACATTAGGAATCCACTTTTGTATTCTGTATGAATGCCGAAAAAGACATTCAAATATAAGTAGCATCGTTCGAAATTTGAGAGAGTAATAGCCCGCACCGGCATCCATACTTAAACCTCGATTTTGTCAGGTTAGAAGAAATACTTACGCCTTGTAGAAGTTCTCAGACAGATATCCTTATGCAGTAATTCCCAGCGAATAGGGTCATCTGACGTTTACGGAGGCGCAGTACTGCCAACAGATTCACAAGTGCTCTTAGTGTCGCGTTCGTATGCATTTTACCTCTAATGTTGCACACATCACTAGGCTAAAATCGTTAATAGCGGACGAACCGATTTTCGCCAACTTAGTAGTTATATTTTTATACATATATGCGGCTCTTGCATAATACCGATCTCTTGCTGACAGTATTGCACCTCTATAAGGATAAAAAAGAAAAGAACCATATAGGCTGCGACGGCGTATAATCGCTTAATCGAGGGTATTAAAAGTTTACACGACTTATGGCCAGTTTCACAACTATCAAGTAAAAGTTACTCGAAAGATAAATCGCATGCTGTCTCACTCTTGTTAGGTTAAAAAAGAGAGAGCGAGACTTTTATCTTATAGATTAACGCTATTTGGAGGTGGTGGGACAGGCCCTAACTCTAGATTTCTTCGTTTTGAAGGGTCATGTTAGTTCATAATACTAATATTAGAGATTTTGTTGAATGTTGAAAACTGAACGCGGGCTGATTTCGCGCCTTAACCTCAACAAGCAATATTTTGATACACTAACATATTTTTGAATTTAGTAAATTATATTCACTAGTCTAAACTGCCTCGTATTGCATTCACGTCGTGTGATTTAACGAATACTATTATTACGGAGTTGGATTAAATTAGATAATAAAATTATTTAAATATTGAGTGTTGATTATTAAACTTTAATTAAACGGTAGACCCGTGGTAATCCGAAAAACATGTTGAGTCGTTTAGTCAAACTTTTATACTCCTGACATGAGATCATCTTTGACATCGACCGCAAGTCAGGTGTTGTTTTTTAGTATAATGAGAAAAGTTACCCTACCTTGTCACGTAGATTGTTGATGAAACGAATTAAACCAATATCGAATGTCATACCAGTACGTATTCATTCTCTCTATGACCATGCCAATCTTAACAAGTCGCCCATATACATATGTATCTAATGATGTAATACATATGTATCTGATGGGCGGCAGAATTTAGAACTAATTACAATTAATATTACTATGACGCGCATATTATAGACATATGTTTAAAAAAAACAGCACCTATATACATTTAGCAGCATATACAGCTATACTAAATATTTAAGTGTACTGCCCAGGGGCCAAAACAATGTATCTTTAAGCATTGTTACGAGACATACCTATACACTGTAACAAACGAGATAGCGATGCGCATGCGTATTAATGCTTTATTATTTTTCCGCGTTATTTTTGTAGTGGTTATGGTAGTGTCATGGCGGATCACAACACTGGACATATGACATTACGAGTTATGCATTTAAAGCATATCGAATTGTAAGAAAAGCTTTTGAAGGACTTTTCGGATTACTAGGGGTCTTCTGTATTCTGAGAACTACATCGAGTGAACTTTAGTATTATATGGAACGACAGATTCGCACGAAAAAAAAAACAAAAGCAACGGTTCTCTTCGTCTCTTGTTATAATTTTCAGATATAAGTACATACAAATAATGGTAATCGAAGACCTTCCATTGATATTGTGACTCCAAAGTCTTAAAATATTGTGATACATTAGTTCTGCGACGCTTAAAGTTGTGGTCGTACGGATACGTGACGACTGCGGGCTGTATAGGCACTGTTGTTTTAAACGTTGCCGTAGGCATGATACACTCAAACACTATAACATTTCCGCACGGCCAGTCCTATAATTTCAAGGCCGTCATAATTTCATGACAAATGAACTCAGTCTCACGATATTTTATTTATCTGTTGCATGGACGGCGCAGTGGTTGAAGTGCTACTGCCATTGCCCTGAGAAGTGGGAATTGAAGGTTCGATCGCCGTGTGGAAAGAAACGCTCTATTACGGAGCATCGAAATCATTTCTAATTAAATCATTTCATGTTCAGAGCTTGAACGTTTTTTGTGACCGATGTCGAAACGTTTTAAAACTAAACTCATGGCTTAAACATCACATGGCTTGAACATTGAAATTAAGCTGCATTATTCGGATTTAATTTCAATGAAAATAAAAAATATACATTCGCCAAGACAATATTATGGCTTAAACGTACTTCGCGTCACATGGCTTACATAAAGCGAGCATTGCCTTATTCAGGTAATTATACATATTTGAAACAGTAGGTGGCCAAGTTGTAGTGTGTCGCATCTGATTAAGTCAATATTATTTGGAACCCTTTGTTTAAAATTATACGCACAGTAAAATGTTAGCGTTAGCCGCATTATTTGTATTGCTATTGCAGCCCGCAACACGTGTCGGTATGACAACGCTTAATTCATGTGATTTAACCAAAGATAACAATATTGCTTTAAGCAAATAGAAAGTGCCTTGTATTATATCAAGCATTAAATATTGCTGTTATAGTTATCCGTAGCTTAGTTCAGAATGTTCACATGATGAGAGCAATTCGAAGAGCGACTAAGAGATGTGTCAAGAATAAGCTGAATATACACATAGAGTATAATTTATGCTAAAAGTATTATTGTATATAATGTTAATTTATTTATATTAATAGCTTTGACTATGATGATATGTATAGTATTGTGTAATTCCAAATTTTACTTCCATATTTGTTTTGATGTTAATAAAATCTCTTAGAAGTAATAATTAAAGTTTTATTGTGTTGATCATATTATCTTCCTATGATTTTAGACGTCGGCGATTTTAAAATAAATAACTATTCAGCTGTGTGTAATATATTTTATTGACTGCACGGATGGCGTAGTGGTTGAGGTTTAAGTGGTCTCCTAGCCTGCGCCGAGTGTTGTGGGTTCGATCTCCCTTCGGCACAAAAATGTAGGAGGTGTACCTACAGATAGCAGTGTAGGGCGTAGTTAAATACATTTTTTTATCAGATTTCTAATAATTACGATTAAAGTAGTTACCTACATGTAGTTATGATTACATGTAACTTAACTACAGTAATCAAACTACATGAAGTAGTTAAATATAATAATAACTACTAGATTGCAGCTATCAAATTAACTTTGATAGCTGCAATCTAGTAGTTATAACTGCTGATTATTTGAGTTCTATATTTTGCAATTCATGACATTTATTTCTTGTTACATATTTTCATGCACCTATTTTTTGTGATCAGCCATCGATAGTGCTTACAAAAAACAGGTGCATGGGATTTTCGACCTTATTGACATTACTCAGAATTTATCATTTCATTGACGTATTAATGTCAGAAAAGCAAGAAAATACCAAAAAGAAATGTTTGTCATGAATTGTCAATAAGGTCATAAATCGCATGCACCTGTTTTTTGTAAGTACTATCGATGGCTGATCACTTTCTGATAGCCACTTGTTTTGTAGACAACTTATTTTAGGTACCTACCCCCGTGGTACAACTAGTTGGACATAATCTACCGTTGTACTACGGGTCATAATCATAAATAGCAATAAAAATATGTTACAACAGTTGAACCATGGGTAACTTAATTCCCCGTGGTACAATCAGTTGAACATCGCAGTTATACCACGGGTCGGGAGCGGCGCGCGTGTTTGCTGTTTTTTAATAAGCAACATTTTATTAAGTGTCTGGTTAGTAATCAAAATGTTTAACTACTTTTTACGATTACTTCATGTAATCAGTTATTATGATTACTAACTACTATTATGTAGTCGTAGTTGGACAGTATATAGTACGAGAGATGTATTTTAAAAGAAACCAAAATAAAGTTCTAGCGTCAGTTGTACGATATACAGTGTGACTGGTTAAACATTGTACATACTTAAGGACATGATAATTTATGGTCAGACGTGAAGTATTGAAAAAAAACCTGTGTAACCTGCAAAGATAATTAAAATGACTGAAAATTTGTATGAAATATCCATAAAATGTGGACACTACGCGCGTCGCACACAGCTGTCGAGCGTGCCGCGCTACCGAGGCTAATGAATTTTGATAAGAAAAGGACGGGCGGGGGTGCAAATTCGGGAGAGTGTGGGGTGGTTTTGTTTAGCTTTGGTATATGCGCAAGAGTGACCGCACCTAAAGTTTTTATTGGATAACGGTCAAATTTTATGTACCTATTTTTTTTAGATATTCTATTTCAGAATCGAGTACTGAATACCCTCCTTCAATATGTCCAGTCTTATCAATCAGCCTATAGAACCAAACGTACCGATATTAAGTGTAATTAGTAAATATACCTACTCCTACTTGCCGTATGCATGGCGTGCCAAGGAATGCTACTAAGAATAAATATTTGGCTGATACCACGATTTGCAGATGACGCGTTATCGAAATCACACCGGAACTAAATAGTATGTAGTCTGTCATACCAGACATAATTAAAAATATATTGTGCCAGGTCACTGGTGTACCGCTGCGTCTCAACAGGTTAACAATCGGAAGCATTTTTGCTTGCATCAATTGACGTTGCAAGATGCATCTTATCTCTGTGCATTTGTAACCATTTTTTATACTCAAGACCAACATCATGGTTCTACAAAAAAGGGAATAACAAAAACATAGTGCACACCAAGTTTTAGGCATTAAATGAGAGACTAAAAGAAAAATCAATAAAACATAAACAGAATACTGTAATTTATTACAGATCTAGAAATTATTTTAAAACAACTAGGGATTTTCTTACAGAGCACTAGATGTAATGAATATTACTAAGGATTTTTATCTATTAACAACATAATAAATAAAAGTAATAATTATATAAGATAGTCACTTTGGGTATCATTGAGTCCCTTTATATCATCAGTGAGTGACAAGCGGTTATTATTTGTCTCCAGATTCCAATAAAGATATAATTATTCTGAGTATTATAATACTAGCATTATAAAATAAGTTGTGTTATTAAAAGAAATCCACTTCGTATTTCAGTACTTGAGTGTGTTTCACTTCAAGTTTCAGGGAAATTTTTAACTAGATATTTTAATTATATGATTTTTCCTATTTAACAATATATTTCGACACTTAAAAACTTTTATGCTACATTATCAAACATGGTGGAGCAGATTTGAAAGCAATAAGTTAAGAATTAAATTCGTTTTAGTTGTATGTACATACATACATTGAACTAAAACTACTTGATGTATCCTATGTAAGGGTAGGATAGGTCATAGGATGAATTGGGCATTCAAGATCACAATATGTAATTTTGTTTATATGGAGTCTGATATTAAAATAATAATTTCAAGCGTAAATGTCTTAATTATTTATATTTAGCTTGAACTAATTTCAAGTGAAATCTATTTCTAGCTGATTTTGAAATTCATTTGTTAAAAACATTATTGAAACATTAATATGTGTTTAATATATTCGAAGTTACCCAAGGTGACTCAATCATTATTTGTTTATAGCAAACGGCTAAAAATAAAATGACTGGTTGAATAAACATCACAATCGAAAACATATTCATCACATCTTAACAAGATGTTAATTTCGGTCGTTCACGAATCCCGTGTGTGTAAGGCTTGAGCAACTCTCGAAGTGTGGATGCAGTGTCAATTCTAGTGATGCTCGGCCGTGTTGTTCTAAGACCGTGAAGCGAGGGGCGGCGGGGCGGCGGGGCGGCGGGGCGGCGGGGTGCGGGGTGTGGGGCGCGGGCGCGGTCACGTCGCAGTCGAGGGCGCCGCGGGCGCGCCCTCGTCCGGCTTGCTCTCGAGCGAGAAGGGCGGGATGCGGCAGTCAAACGTGTAGCCGTCCTCTCGCTCCATTCTGAATGTTCCCCTGAAAGTATTTTGTTTTGTTAGCACGTCCTAGCAGGCGATGGTTGTACTTGCCAAAAAATAATATTAGTAGTCAATCAATTTTATGGAATTGAATGGAAGAGAATCTTCTATGACACGACACGGTCGCGCACGGTCTCCAGCGTGCCGCTCAGCGAGAAGATGCGCCAGAGCGAGCAGTTGCGATTACAACGAGGAGGTAGAGTATCGGGTGCTGAGTTACCACATGTGTCCGCTGGGCGCCTGCAGGCTGACGTGGCTGCTGTACTGGAAGGCGGGCGCGTGGCGCGCGAGCACGGGCTCCTGCCCCACGACGCCGCGGCCGCGCACGGTCTCCAGCGTGCCGCTCAGCGAGAAGTTGCGCCAGAGCGAGCAGTTGCGATTACAACGAGGAGGTAGAGTATCGGGTGCTGAGTTACCACATGTGTCCGCTGGGCGCCTGCAGGCTGACGTGGCTGCTGTACTGGAAGGCGGGCGCGTGGCGCGCGAGCACGGGCTCCTGCCCCACGACGCCGCGGCCGCGCACGGTCTCCAGCGTGCCGCTCAGCGAGAAGTTGCGCCAGAGCGAGCAGTTGCGATTACAACGAGGAGGTAGAGTATCGGGTGCTGAGTTACCACATGTGTCCGCTGGGCGCCTGCAGGCTGACGTGGCTGCTGTACTGGAAGGCGGGCGCGTGGCGCGCGAGCACGGGCTCCTGCCCCACGACGCCGCGGCCGCGCACGGTCTCCAGCGTGCCGCTCAGCGAGAAGTTGCGCCAGAGCGAGCAGTTGCGATTACAACGAGGAGGTAGAGTATCGGGTGCTGAGTTACCACATGTGTCCGCTGGGCGCCTGCAGGCTGACGTGGCTGCTGTACTGGAAGGCGGGCGCGTGGCGCGCGAGCACGGGCTCCTGCCCCACGACGCCGCGGCCGCGCACGGTCTCCAGCGTGCCGCTCAGCGAGAAGTTGCGCCAGAGCGAGCAGTTGCGATTACAACGAGGAGGTAGAGTATCGGGTGCTGAGTTACCACATGTGTCCGCTGGGCGCCTGCAGGCTGACGTGGCTGCTGTACTGGAAGGCGGGCGCGTGGCGCGCGAGCACGGGCTCCTGCCCCACGACGCCGCGGCCGCGCACGGTCTCCAGCGTGCCGCTCAGCGAGAAGTTGCGCCAGAGCGAGCAGTTGCGATTACAACGAGGAGGTAGAGTATCGGGTGCTGAGTTACCACATGTGTCCGCTGGGCGCCTGCAGGCTGACGTGGCTGCTGTACTGGAAGGCGGGCGCGTGGCGCGCGAGCACGGGCTCCTGCCCCACGACGCCGCGGCCGCGCACGGTCTCCAGCGTGCCGCTCAGCGAGAAGTTGCGCCAGAGCGAGCAGTTGCGATTACAACGAGGAGGTAGAGTATCGGGTGCTGAGTTACCACATGTGTCCGCTGGGCGCCTGCAGGCTGACGTGGCTGCTGTACTGGAAGGCGGGCGCGTGGCGCGCGAGCACGGGCTCCTGCCCCACGACGCCGCGGCCGCGCACGGTCTCCAGCGTGCCGCTCAGCGAGAAGTTGCGCCAGAGCGAGCAGTTGCGATTACAACGAGGAGGTAGAGTATCGGGTGCTGAGTTACCACATGTGTCCGCTGGGCGCCTGCAGGCTGACGTGGCTGCTGTACTGGAAGGCGGGCGCGTGGCGCGCGAGCACGGGCTCCTGCCCCACGACGCCGCGGCCGCGCACGGTCTCCAGCGTGCCGCTCAGCGAGAAGTTGCGCCAGAGCGAGCAGTTGCGATTACAACGAGGAGGTAGAGTATCGGGTGCTGAGTTACCACATGTGTCCGCTGGGCGCCTGCAGGCTGACGTGGCTGCTGTACTGGAAGGCGGGCGCGTGGCGCGCGAGCACGGGCTCCTGCCCCACGACGCCGCGGCCGCGCACGGTCTCCAGCGTGCCGCTCAGCGAGAAGATGCGCCAGTGGCGCTCGCGCAGCTGCACCGCCTGCGAGCCCAGGTTCTCCAGGCGGATGCAGTAGCGCCACTGGGGAAGTGCACGCACCACACGCGTTAGAATACAGCAACACGAACGATGCAACGTTGTGCTGGCCGCGCAACGAATAGTGACCATTGCTCACACAGCATATTGCCGTATGGCTTATCTAACCACCATCGCAAACTGAAAATCTATTTACATAGTGAATTAGTCGATAATTAGTTGGTCGAAATGTAACAGAATTGGTCGGTCCGACGTTCAAAAGACACAAGGGGGTATTGGTGACTCTGCCGAAGTGAGCGCTCATCTTGGCACAGACACCTTGTATTTCCAAAACCACAGCACCGAACGATGATCTAATTATACCAATAATTAATCGATAATTAATCGATGTTGGTCACAAAATATTAGCACTGATCGAGGCCCGTTTAAAAGTTACAAAGATATTGGTGGCTATTTTATCTTTTAAACGGGAGCTCGATTAATGCTGATATTTTGTGATCAATGTGAGTAATTATTGGTATAGTTAGATTTTCGATCGGTGCTGGGCTTTTGGAAATACAAGGTGTCTTTGCCAAGATGAGCGCTCACTTTGGCACAGCCATAAATACCCCTTGTATCTTTTTAATGGCAAACCCACTAATTCTGCTACTGTACGACCAATTTCGACTAATTCACTACGTAAATAGATTTCCAGTTTGAGATGGTGGCTGTGCCAAGATAGACCATACCATATTGCCTTCTTAACAACTTCTCGATTCTCTATTTATAGTATATGAATATTACACATAATTATATACGGCTGCAATTTTACATAACTTTATATATAAAATACAAAGAATTGCCTGTATAAAAAATAGGCTGTAGCAAATCTGGTTTTAGGATTTGAATTGACTGTCAAATGACAAAAACAGGATGCACGATGCACATTGTGACGTAACCACTATGTAAGTGGTGATGTGTGAAGAAGTGTGATAGCGAGAATACGCCACCACGCCTCTATATCTGCTTTCGATCTAAATTTTAAATATTAGTTACTACCTCAGTTTGCAACCATTTATAGCATATTATTTGTTTCTCTTCCACGAGTATTTTCGAAGTACATTAGAAAAAGTCCTGGTCCTTTGGGGCCTCTTGCATTGTTTTTGTACGTTGGCCGATGTCCCCGTGTAAAGGCTTACACGGGGACATCGGCCAACGTACAAAGGCCCTTTCACGAAAAAGTTTCATTACAATGCTATTAAATTTAATAAAGAGTATAAATATGGTACAATACCGAATATACGCTGCTGTCCAATTATTAAAAACTTACCCAGTAGACAGCGGAGTTCTGCGACTCGCGACTGCCCATATAGAAGGGTATGACGGTGACGCGCACGTCCTCGGTCGTCTCCCGGTGCACATCACTCAGCTCTAACCACGGGTGGTTCTTCTTTTGCCACGCCCGCAGAGTCTCTTGGGCTATGAATGGAGGATCTGTATCAAAAATACGCAAATTTTAGTCGGCTTGCCATTAAAAAAAAACTTTGTGCCATGGGGACTTTCTAGTGGAATGTTCAAGGCATTATTACTGCAGCTGACCGCGCCATTTCAAACCACATCAAGCGAGATTTGACCTCAAAACGCATTTCAAATAAAAAGTGACTGAAAAATATGCTGATAGTTGACAGCATCCTTAACTAATTCTCATCATCTATCGTCACATCACAGAATACACATGTTTTAGAGTGCCTCCTTAATCCTATGACATAAGATTCCGCTCTAATGTTTGAATGCGCTTGTGGAGGTTGGATTTCCAGGTCAGATAAGTGCTAATGGGACTTCTAAATTTGTCAAAAATTATTTCCGGTAGGCGGCAATAGCTTTACCCTCTGCTGTGTCTGTTACGTGGTTCCTAAAATGTAGCTGGCGATATGTGGCAGCAGTACACTTTCGCTTATCACTTAGGGGGTATACACACATATGTATGTATTTTAACTCGTCTGTCTGAATGTACATAGGCTTGTGGGAAAATATCATGCGTCATCGCAAGCACGTCTTGAGAATATTAAGTAATATTACTTTGTAAATATTGGACTGGTTCTAATGTTAAATAAAATATTTTATTCATAATGCTAACTAACGAAGAGTGAAAATGAGTTATGACTTACCTTTGTCTGGATTATGCATAAGGAACTTATCAAACAACTCATGTTGTAACGGGACTCTCTCTACCGAGGTATACGGGATAATATCGTCGTGCGCCACATAGTCTAGCCCTGGTATTGCATATAAGCTCCGACTCGACTCCTGATTGCCAAGGAAAGTGACAGCTTCCGTTTGAGCACGCTGAAATTATAAAAATAATATGATAGTATTAAATAATTTTAGCTCTGTATCATGACTTGACAAAATGACAAATATATATGCAGCAAACGAATAAACAAGCTGCTAGATGATAAGCAGTTACTGTGGCATAGAAAAGCTTGTAACACCAGGTGTGCTTCTCCCAAAGGAAAGAGTTGGTATAAACATTTGCTGGTCTTTATAAATATTTTAATTTGGTTGCCTGCTTTGCTGACAAGGGAAGTGGACTTTCCAATCCCTCCTATATACTTCTAAATAATTTTGTTGCGTGTTCCAAGAAATTTAGCCGGGAATTAGCAAGTGTCAAAACTCAGCGTTTTCCATGGTCACGGCTACTGAACCTGGCTTCACAGGTGTTACAGTGGCTGGAATGCGGGTGGAATTAGTCCTGTAAATCACCAGTTCAGGTCAACAAAGATCACTGAGCCATTTTCTACAGGTACAGAGCTCTCTTAAAAAGCTTGATCCTAATCATAATCTTCTGTAGATGTGTTTGATTAACAGGTTATCTATTGGGTTGTCCTCTTCTGCAGATGTGTATGCTTATGACTATGACTGGGCTCCCTATATACCGTACCACAAATGATCTATAAATACACCACCATAACCTTATTATGGCCACAAGAATGAGCCAAAACCTTAGTTTGAGAGCTGAGCCACATACATATATATAATTATTAAAAGGTATTCAAAATCAGCTGAAAATTCAAATACATTTTTGATATAAAACTCAAAAAGAAACTTTTGACTAAATATGAGGCATTATACAATGAAGGTGATATAGAGTTCTAAAATAATAATTCTGTTAATTTACAATGTCCATCAATACATTTTGTCTACATTATATCTATTGACTAAGAAACTTTGCAAGCCACAAAAAAAAGGTTAATAAAAATATATGTAGTGATTGAAATTAAACTACTATATACGGATTTTATCGCGTATATAGTAGTTTAATTTCAATGAATAACATTCGCGTAAACAGAAGACAATATTATATGTAGTGATGTAAAGTTGCAGTTATTATATATGTATCCAAAACAAATAGATTACAAAATTTTCATGTAAACAAATAGCAAATTAGTATAATTTGATTGTTCAGCAATAACTTATGTAATATCAAAGGTCATGTGCTGTATAATTAGAAAGCACTGTCACAATAAGCTTAAACAATAGGCCTAAAGCAATTTTTGTATGTTATTGCAGTATAAACAATAGCATTATATATATTGATACTTTAAAAATGAAAAGGTAGCATTTATTGGCCCAGAGATTAAATATTATAAGTAACAAGTTTCAATTCTTTTAAATACATATTATTGCCAAATTAGATATAACAACTATGCTAAAAATAATATTGTGCAATGTTTACAAATATTATCAAACTGTTGAACTTCACACATGGTATAGTAGAGTTGAATTTTGATTGAGTGTTATGCAAAATATGGTAACGATCCGTATTAATTTGTAATGTCAATATTATATGTAGAGGTACAAGTGTGGTCTATCAATCCGTATAAATCTATACATTATAATATCATTATTGAACCACAAACACATACAACTTTGTTATTTATATGCTCATTTTATACCTTTCTCTTCCAATCAGGTCTCATGTCGATGTGTGTTTGCACAGTCAAAAATAAATATAAATTACATTTATTAATCTGTGTTAAATTAAAGTTTCACAAAAATAATTAAAACAATCTACTCGTCTAAAAATTATATAATGCATAATTCAAAAATTTATCTTCATAAATTGACAACTTTGTTTTTCACAATCTACATGCAAGCAGTAAGTACACATGTAGATATACAAAAAAAAATCATATTCATTATTATTATTTTGTACTTACATAAAAACGAACTTATAATAACTAATATTAGTTAAGGCATACACTAAAACACTTACTATGTATGGAGCATCTCTGGTATCTATAAGGACTTGGTAGAATGTATGAGTTCTGCCCTTGACTTCCTTGCCGACGTTCGACAGAGAATCGCCCGAAGCATCATTTGATGTCGAGGTATCTTTGCTCTCCTTTTTATTCGTCGCATCTCTATCATACACCCGTGCCAACCAAGGAAACAAAATCACTCCTCGATAACCAAATACCTTATGCAAAATTAGCTGTCCTGTATCATATTTGCCAGTTGTCTTTGGTGATTCGAGTTTACCAACCTCCGCCAATCTGTAATGATAGAAAATTATAACACAAAGCGACAAGCAGGTTATGTGATTATAATCTTTTACTACACTGTCGTACCTAGTATAATGAGCTACTTGTGTTAATAAAATCCTAGACACGTTTAATCTAAATCGAGTAGTTGGTATAAATCTACACATTATCTCCATTTTATCATTGTAAATTGTTATTTTTTTATATTTTTGTTTGACAGTTGACTTGACTGACTTTGAAGTTTGAATCGATGGAATTGACGTAAGATATCTACCGAAGACAATCTTTAGAGATGAACTGTATCGTAATTAAAGTGACTCGTAGGTATATAATAAAAATTAATATCATTTCAATTTGTTGTGTATCTTTCAATCACTCAGTGACCCATTAATCAGTACAATATGGGTCATGCTAAAGTCTTACATCGTATGCAGTATAATTGATTTTTATTTGTCTTGATTTGTACTTACGTATATACATACAAATGTAAGTAGTTGCAATAAATTACTATGCATTTGAATGATATAGTAACGGTGAAATATAATTCCTATATACTGACCTACCGTAAAACAGGGTTAATCGGGTTTTTGGCCGTTATTTGGTACGACCCAGGATTTCAAGCATAAATATCGATAACTCTCGGTTCGTCTCTGGTAGGCTTCATTTTACATACTCTGGCAACACATTGATTGCTTACGTCAAATTCTCACATGTCAGCACAGATTACAGAGAGTCTCATGTCAGTGTCAGTCTTTTAGATAGTTTAGATCAAAGAGTAGAGTAAGTTTAGATCAAAAAGTAGAGTAATATATGCTTTAGATTCGAATTTTGACGAAAGAGTCTGATACCATCTTTTGCCTAAAATTTTAATGTCAAAACTTCGCCCGCAGTGCAAAATCCTAACAGGTAAGAGTGCTATTGTTTTTAAGTAACGAATATATATATTATCACGATCTTTCCTTGCCTAGAGTCACTTCTGTTCAGGGACTTGAAAACGAAATAGATTTAGTTCCGTTACACAAAATGTTTTCTCATAACGTTCCAAAATTTGTAACGTTACTGAATCTTTATGCAATGTATAACGTTATAAAATGATAACGTTATAGAATATCATTTTAGCAGAACAATATTTTCCGTAACGTTATAGGTTCAGTAACGGTACTGGACATACCGTTCTGATACGTAACAGTTTCACTTGAAACGTTTTAGTTTTAACTCTAACGTTATTAATTCACCCCTCCACACCGCGCGGTTGCTGCGTTCAATTCAAGGTTAATGAGAGAGTGCGTTGTAGTTTTTGGCCTACAATTAAATTCGTGTGAATAATAATAGGTACATTTTTGGAGCATATAAATATACCCATCCGTTTTCAGTAGATTCTATTATTATAATGGGTGAGTATCATGTTAATATTATATATCTCATTATTTCTAACTAATATGGCTTTTATTACAAGTATAGATTTTTATGTCTTAAAATTCTTGAATATTCCGTTGATTTATGCATTTAGCTACTATTTAAGTTGTTATTATGGTACTATAGGATTTTAATTAGACTTGCAACGAATATTCGGCAACTATTCGGTATTCGGTCTAAACAAAGCCGAGAACTGATGATCCCAAACGCAAATTTATGCCGCGGGACCAACGAAGCAATCAATCAATTACCTACATATATAGGTAACAATTTTAAATTTATTATGAGCTTTTGTGTGTGACAGTACAAATTAAGAATGAAGTTGGGTCTCCGCGATTATCTTCTAATTTCAAATCCATAGTAGTTACCTACGCACTTTGATTTACGATGCTGCATCTAGACATGTATAAAAACAGTAGCGCATCCAATGGGAGGCCTAGGGGCTCGAGCCTCTGAAAGGTCCCAAATTTATCATTTTACCCTTACTAGGGTCCACGTTCAGTTGACTCAAGGTATCCTCATATCCTCATAAGCCTCAGAAGAATATTTTTAACATTTCAAGCAAATCAAGTATCAATTTCAATAAAGTTAGATTGTATTTACCATAAGAGTTTTATTACAGCCACAAGGAGGTAGGGCATAGAGGTAACTGTTTAATGTTACCTCTCGCAGGAGCAGCCTGTCTGGGGAAGTACCTCCTCCACCCTACAGAAGACCGCAGCCAAAATAACAGTGTGTTGTGTTCCTGCGGTGAGTAGGAGTGCCAGTGCTCCTTGAGGAGGCGCTGCACTGTCAGTGAGGGGACCAGTGATTATGTGAGCACCATTGCCTTGTACGGGCGCGAAGTGTCGACGCGGCGATCAGGGAGACCCGGTGAAACGGCTGTCCGCTGGCCGCCCGCAGGCTGAACGGGTTCCCGAACCCAGGGATTACTTAATCTCCGCCCTGGGAGGCTGAACCGCCAGCCCATGGAAAGTTCCCTATGCAGTAGTTGTTGCCGGAGGAGGAGACCGGAGTGGACTCGACTACTGTATCGGGAGGGGACCGGGTGCCCTTCCGGCTGCCGAGTCGGCAAATCGCTCTATCTGTGCCGGCTCTGGTGAGATGTAAACACGTATTTGTCCTTTGCGCTGATAGTACAGCATCTCCTGATATCCTTTATACTCCCTTTTTTAAAATATGGCCATAAAGAATAAAATAAATATTTATTCAGCGGCATCCTCATTCACATTACAGTTGGACTACTGCAACATAAGAGGACTTTACTCGAACATAAACGCTGTCCATCAACATGGAGACAGCGAAGCCGACCTTGTTCTTCCTTACGGAGACGCAAATATCATGCCCGACCGACACATCGTATCTCCTATATCCTGGCTACAAGTTAAAGCACAATTTTGTACGTCGTGCAGGGGTCTGTATATACGTCCGTGATGATATTTGCTGTCGCCGTCTTAATGACCTTGAAGACGAGACCTGTCGACTTTGTGGGTATGCGTAGATTACAGAGGCCACACCTGTATCTATGCGTTTCTTTACAGGTCCTATAGCGGTTACGCAGACACGACTCGTCTCTTTGAGCATCTGCAATCGTCGACTGACAAAGTTCTTGAGCAGTACCCTTCTGCAGAATTAGTGATCTTAGGAGACTTTAACGCCCACCACGTAGAGTGGCTTTGTTCTCGGTCCACTGACTTTGCGGAAAGGTCTGCTCAAGAGTTTGCTCTGGCCTATGGGTTTTCTCAACTGGTACATAGTCCTTCCAGAATACCAGATGTAGAGACCCACACCAGCTCCTTGTTGGAACTTCTGCTGACTAGGAGCTCGGATGGATACTCCATCCAGGTGGATGTACCTCTTGGTTCTTTTGACTGCCTTGTTCGAGCGCGAGTGCTACTTGCGCAAGCAGATCCACTCCAGCCCACTACATGGCGTCAAGTGTGGCACTATAAGTCAGCAGACCGGAATGGGCTGTGAGAGTTCTACGCAGCGTACTCGTGGAGGCAGCTTTGTTTCATTTCAGCTGATCCCAAAACCTGCGCTAGCGCCGTTGCGGAAGCGAATACTTGCGGGAATGGTATGTTACATCCCAAACCCGCGGATCGCCGCAGGGATTAAAAAACGACCGTGGTTCTATCAGTCCTGCAGAGATGCTAGAGCCTTAAAGCAATCTGCCTATGAGGCTTGGACCACGGCTTGTACCAACAAGAAATCTAACATCCCCGAAGTGAAACACAAACTAAATGCTGCCTCGAGGCTCAATAAAAGGCTAGTTGCCAGCGCTAAGTTTGATTTCATCGGGAGAATTGGCGAGCGACTTGCTAGCTTCCCTTCTGGGAGTCGCGCTTTCTGGTCCCTCGCCAAGGCTGCCGAAGGTAATTTTTGTCAATCGTCCTTGCCACCACTCCGAAAGCCCGATGGT
This sequence comes from Catocala nupta, assembly GCA_963675205.1. Classification (NCBI taxonomy): domain Eukaryota; kingdom Metazoa; phylum Arthropoda; class Insecta; order Lepidoptera; family Erebidae; genus Catocala; species Catocala nupta. The sequence goes on from OY776098.1 coordinate 16,580,453, forward strand.
AATCTGGCCCATAGTGCCAAAGAGATGGCCGATTTGCTGGGTTCTCTCTTTGCCTCAAACTCGACTATGAGCGATGGAGGCGCCGTACCACCTACTATTCCGTGGTGCGGTCATTCCATGCCGGAAATCTCAATTTCACAACGTGTGGTTCGACGGGAACTAATGTCTCTAGAAGTTCATAAGTCGAGCGGGCCAGATGGCATACCGGCAGTGGTGCTAAAGCGGTGTGCTCCTGAGTTGTATCCAGTATTGACGCGCCTCTTCTCGCTTTCGTATTCCACAAGACAAGTTCCGTCTTCATGGAAGACCTCATTCATTCACCCAGTGCCAAAAAAAGGTGACAGATCTGACCCATCGAACTACAGGCCTATCGCCATAACTTCTCTCCTCTCCAAGGTGATGGAGCGGCTGATCAACTCTCGGCTGCTGAGGTACCTTGACGGTCATGATTTGTTGAGTGACCGACAATACGGCCTTCCGCCATCGTCGCTCAACTGGCGACCTTCTCGTGTATCTCACACACCGATGGGCACTAGCCATTGAGAGCCAAGGTGAGGCATTGGCTGTAAGCCTGGACATGGCTAAGGCCTCCGACCGGTCTGGCACAAAGGTCTTCTATCGAAGTTACCATCTTACGGACTGCCCAAGGGATTATGCGAATGGGTTGCCAGCTTTTTGTCCGGCAGATGCATCCAAACTGTGGTTGACCGTGATTGCTCTAACTGCATGGACATAAATGCTGGCGTCCCGCAAGGCTTTGTGTTATCCCCGACGCTGTTCCTGCTGCATATCAATAATATGTTGTCAATTGATAGCATTCATTGCTATGCGGATGACAGTACTGGGGATACTTATAACACGGGCCGCGCCTAATATCCCTCGGTCCACAGTGGAGGAAAGCCGCGAACGACTTGTGTCTGAAATCGGAAATACTCTGGATAGAGTGTCTGAATGGGGAAGACTAAATTTAGTCGTGTTTAACCCAGCTTAGACACAAGCCTGCGCGTTCACCGCTAAGAAAACCCCATTTACTGTGTCTCCACAACTCCAGAACACGCCTCTCACCATCTCCAAGAGTATTGGAATCCTTGGCCTCGACATCTCAAGTGATGTACAGTACCGCAGTTATTTAGAGAACAAGGTCAAGCTGTCTTCCAAAAAGCTTAGTGTGCTTAATAGAGCTAAGCGGTACTTCACTGCAAAGCGAAGACTGCTTCTATATAAGTCGCAAGTCCGGCCTCATATGAAGTACTGCAGTCTTCTTTGGGCAGAAGCACCAAAATACCAGCTTGATCCTTTTGACGCGGTACAAAGACGAGCATTAAGAATTGTCGATGAGCCCAAACTCACAGACGGTATTGAGCAACTAAGTCTCAGTTGGAACTTTGCCTCCCTTTGTATGTTCTACCGCTTGTATAATGGAATGTGTTCTAAAGAGTTGTTTGAGATGATGCCTTCAGCTACTTTTTATCATCGCACCGCTCGCATCGGCAGGAATGTCATTCTCACACCTTACAACCTAATTAGTGACGCAACAAACGATCCAAAGGAATTTTCTCCCGCGGACGCTCAAGTTATGGAATGAACTCCCTGCCCAGGTTTTCCCACAAAACTACAGTATGAGGTTCTTCAAAAAGGGCGTTATAAGATTTTTACTAGGTCAGCAACGCGCATGTGATGCCTCTGGTATTGCAGGCGTTGATAGGCTACGGTGACCATTTACCATCAGGTGGTAGGTAGGCTTGTTTGCCACTTTAGTAGTATAAATATATATATATATATATATATATATCCCATTGCGAAGATTTTTGTCGTCATTTAAAGTAAAATATCTGTATACAAAATTCTTCTTTTTACGACCCATGATTTAACAGAAACTTTATAAATGTAGATTTAATAATTATATTATATTAGTAGTTACACTAATCGCACACACAAATAAACTTCAAATTCAAACAATAACAAACTACGGCTTCGATCGAAAGTAAACTAGACAAGATCGGACAAGATGTAAACACGAAGAAATTATGCTAGGTTGCCATTCTTGTCATTCTGCACGCGAAGAGTCCCGGAAAGATGCGACCGCGCCGAACTTGCAATAACGTTACGATAAAGCTGGCAACGTTGCATAACAAAATAAATAATGTTACGTTTCGTGATATAGTAATAACGTTACTTTATTGATACAGTTATTAAACAGAATGGAAATTTCGTTCTGTTATGTCATAAAGTTAGAACAAAATAAAGAATTTCGTTACGATCCTAGTGAAACGTTACAAATTATCGTTACGAGAACAGTACATAACGTTATTTTCAGTAACGTTTCAAGTCCCTGCTTCTGTTACTATTATAGTTTTAAGTTTTTATTGAAAATGAGTCTGGGGCTTTTTAGGACACAGCTGCGGGGTTATTTGGGACAGTGTCCCAAATAGCTCCCTCACTTTTGTGAAATTTTTATCATTTATTTTTATAAATTATTGTTTAATTTAAAAGATTTTTGTGGTTTTTAGGTAAAAAAAGTTTATATTTACGAAAAATGGTTCGAAAATGTTCAAGAACCTATAGAAACCTTAGAAAAGGAAAACGTTTCAAGCCGTACTTTTCTTAAACTGCTGATGACTTGAACAAGGTTATATCAGACGTTAAATGTAAAAAACTGTCTGCCAGAGAGGCAGAAGAAAAATATGGTGTCCCCTAAAGTACAATAAACCGTCATTTAAAACAAGGAAACACACTCTATTCAATACCGAGGCACCCTACATTATTTTCGGAGGCGGCAGAAAACACGTTCGTTAATTATGTTAAACATATGGGGGAATGGGGATTCCCCTTAGATCTAATGGATTTGAGAGTCTTCGCCCAAAAATATTTTAATAGAATAGGAAGGACAGTCTATAATTTGAAAGACAATTTACCGGGACGGGATTGGGCGGCTTGTCTTTTACAAAGGCATAAAGCAACCTTAAGCTCGGAGGTGATTGATGCATTCTTTGAACAGTACAAAAAGAATTTGGATGGTGTTGTGACCTGACTGTGTTATAAATTATGACGAAACAAATCTGACCGACGACGCTGGATCGAAAAAGTAAATTTTTAAGCGAGGCAAGAAGTACCCAGAGGCTGTCATTAACAATTCGAAATCGTCGGTAAGTCTGATGTTTTCTGGCACAGCATCAGGACTACTTTTACTAACATAATTATGTTGTGTATAAAGCCGAACACCTGTACGATACATGGCTCTTAGGCGTTGTGGTTGATTTAATAGGATATGTTTTGAAGATTGGTTCCAGGCTATCATCATTTCATCATCTTGTGGGGTATGTATATACGGAAGGGGAAGGACGAAGGCTACTTTTTATTGATGCAGATGCGTACAAAAGCTAGTACTATATACAGGGTCTGACGTAATTGTCGTAAATAATGGATAACCCGTTAGTAGGTGGTAGCCCTGAGGACAGGCTGTAAGAAAATTGCTTTTCTAAGCCTGGGTTGCCAACGTATTTTGGTGCGGAGCGTCTGAAGTCTTCAACTAGCCAGTGACATCATTAGACCTAGCCGTGATCGTCGCGCCAAAAGTATGTCGTATTGGCAGCGTTTATCCCGTCCTTATCAGCCATTTTATAGAATCAAAACACGTGGGCGTGCAGTGGAAAATGTTGGTTTCAATCAATAGAAAACACGTAGGTAGTCAGATAACTTGTATTCGAATTCAACTAACCACTACTTCACACTAGGAGCACTTATCACTGTGAAACGCGAGGCAGTTCCTACGACGTGTGCACTGGTCGACGGCACTCGACGGTAACACGACGTAGACTGAGTTCTGCCCGCCCCTCGCGCCGCCTCGTAGACTCCGTCTAGCACCGCTAGATGGCGCTGGCGATCCGCCTTAATGCCTTTCTGTGTCACTAGATGGCGCTAGTGTCCCAACTAACAGTATTGCCGTTCCGACAAATACTTAATCGCTCTCGTGCTATTTATAATATTCTACGTAAAAAGCTTGTTTTTTTTTAATTGTTTAAGTAGTTTTATTTCACCATTATAGACGAAGGCTTCGTCAAAGGATAAAGTGATAATTTGCCTGCCTTAGCTCTTTAAATCCGTCTTATGTTAATTCCGAAATAAAAGGAGATAAAGTTTTTAAGAAAACCTACATATCTACATTCCTGAAGATTGGCTTTCTCAGCCACATAAGACTAATAGCTTGAACTTAAGTTGTCAGCTTACTTAGTGCGGTTTACTTTATTAATGGCTAGTGTTTCATTAGATATTAGGTTGTGCCTGGGTATTTAACAGGCTATTTGTCAAACTTATACCGATGATAAACAATAAAAAATGATTTATATTTTTTACGGACTATTCGCCCACTATGAAAGTATTTTGTGTCACGTAAACTTTACAAACATTTAAATAATGGACACAAAGAACACCCAAACTCACGGCAAATAATTGTGAAACTCACAAATTTTTGTTCCTTGTGGGGATTGCGATAGCTCACAACACTTGGCGCAGTAAAAATGGCAAGGCGAACTTGAAGTAGTTGGTGTGATTTTAGATGAAAGAAGATTTGACTGTTATGATGATGTAACAATCCAAGCAACGAAACGAACGACACGAACGGACCATGGCTTGGATTGTTATTATAGTCCTTTACATGATTATACCAATATTTTTTATCGCTAGTATTAGTTCTAAGTACACTCACACCTGCTCTCCCTACTCTCAGCGCCAAAATGGCGAAAACAAATAATATAACTTTTTGGTTACGTTAGCTAGTCCAGCAAGTATAAAGGTGGGTCCACATTAGTGACATTTAGACGAACCGAACCGACCAATTCAGATATTTTGACCCAAGCATCATTTTTTATGATTTTGTTAAAGTATTGTTTATGCTTAGGAGCCCACAGTATTTCTTTATTGCGATAAAGTTCTATAAATTTCAAAATATTTTCTTGATGCCACTGTATATTTCGAACGAACGAACCTTTTCTATACTACGTATAAATACTTAAATTAATTACATATCGACACAACCATCTATCTACCTACCTACAAAAACGTTGTTACAATGATATCTCGGAGAGGTGCGTGTGGCAGGGCAGCGGGTGTTTTCTTGTCACGATGTGTATTTTTTTTCCCGATCCATCAATCCCGTGTAGGTACCAGCGCGATGACACGCGAAGTTGTACGCGTGACAAAAATGGCAATGTGGACGTCTCCCGCACACCGAGACAGTACCGGACGTCCTTTGAAAAAGACCGGCTTTGGATGGATCGGCCCGTGACCCGTGTCATTTAACCGTGACAAAACCAAAACACCGTCCACATTTGTGACTGGCAGTACGTACAATGTTCAGGCGTACTTTATGATTGAAATATTTTGTATGGGAGTATGAGACTGATAAATGATCGTAAAATTTGTACGCGTTTACACTATCGGTCCAGACATCCGACTTTGTCACGGTCATGGTGTTCGTTTCGGCGAAATGTCACTAATATGGACCCACCTTTATAGAGGTCAGTGTTTCTTTGTTGTGATTTGACATTTCATCCAAGTTTTACATCATTGCTGATAAGCTGTCATCTGTCATTAGATTCATCTTATGTCGTTTGATTAGTTACTACTTACTACCGAGCTTACTACCTAGCATAGATAAGAGACACTATATTCTCTACCTAGTTACTTGTTCTGTAGTTTATGTTGGAGTAGAGTTCAAAGTCCTGATATATATTTATTTTATTAATGACTTAATATATTTAGGAAGGTTTTCTTTGTATATAAATAATAAAAAAGTTGTATAAATAATTTAATCATATCAATTTTACTACATAATCTGATTAAAAATGATGAACATTTCAAAAATCGTGCATACACTTGGTGAGTTTTGTTATATTCAAGCAAATAAATAGCTTTTAAGCTTTATAAATACTGTAAATTTCCACAAATATTAAACTTCGTTCGCGTTTGTTTTCTCTCGTAATAAGTTCTATATTATTTAAGTAAACTTGACATAGTTACAATATAATAATTATACTAAATTAATTACTGATCTATTGATAAAGCTTTCTTATATTTAATTATTTTCAGCTCCATTAAGGCAGACAAGATGTATAGCTTCTCTATCGGCATTACCTGATACATATCAAATGCTTTATCAGACTTGTAGGGATTTTGCTGAAGGAGAACTGAAACCAAATGCAGCAAAGTATGATCGGGAACATTTATACCCAGGAGAAGCTATTAAAAAAATGGGTGAATTAGGTCTAATGGCTATAGCTGCCCCTGAAGATGTTGGTGGAGCAGGACTAGACTATCTAGCCTATGCTATTGCATTAGAGGAGGTGTCTCGAGGTTGTGCTTCTGCTGGAGTGATCATGTCTGTGAACAATTCTCTATATCTAGGCCCACTATTGCACTTTGGTACTGATAAACAAAAGAAGGAATTTGTTACACCTTTTTGTACAGGTAATTGATTTTCAATAATATATGTGAAATATATTTATGTACTTATTATTCCTGTCCTTCAAAATTAATATTTTGCAGGTGACATTGTAGGATGTTTTGCATTATCAGAACCAGGCAATGGATCAGATGCAGGTGCAGCTTCTACCACTGCCAAAGACGGCGGTGACAAATGGGTTATAAATGGTACTAAATGTTGGATCACAAATGGCTATGAAAGTAAAGCCTCTGTTGTGTTTGCCACCACTGACAAAAGTCTTAAACACAAAGGGATTTCAGCTTTTATTGTTCCTAAACCTATAAAGGGTCTAGAGTTAGGTAAGAAGGAAGATAAGTTAGGGATAAGGGGTTCCTCCACTTGTTCTCTTATGTTTGAAGACTGCAATATTCCCAAGGAAAATATTCTGGGAGAACCTGGGTTTGGGTTTAAAATAGCTATGATGACTTTAGACGCTGGCAGGATTGGTATTGCTTCACAAGCTTTAGGAATAGCACAGGTAATTCACTTATGTATCTTTATTCAAATTTTTGTTTAGATATACGCTATGAAAGATCGCACAGACTATTAAATGTTATAGCATGTTTAATGGGTAGCTTTATGTGGTATACTCGCTTTTAGAATTCAATAACTTAAATACTTAGCTTATTCTCCTGTTTCTCATTGCTTCAAATGTCATAGTCACTGCGGGAACATTTAGAATGTGTTAATGGTGACATCTGATGAGCAACTTGTTGCTGATTAGTATTTAGATGCTATACAGTGTGTATAATAAACCCTGTCCGATCATTAAAGGTGTTATACAGTAGCTTATTATGAGCACGTAGGCGTCATCCTTTTATAAAAATGAATCAACAAAGTTACCACGGTAAATTTAATTTATTTAAAATAATATCTGAATAGATTACCCATGGCAACACCGACAATTTATAAATCAAAATATCGGTATCACTAAAGATCATAAAGGTTCACCGCCGTCGCAGTGCGCCACGCTGAATCCTTTGAACAAAACCGCCAAACGCTAGCCGCCGTGCTGCGCGCGGTCAAGTATAAACATTATTTATACTGTGGCGCGGTGTACAAAAGCACGGTAGTACTATCTAACAGTATTGTAACTCGGCCGTATCTTTGAAATAAATGCCTACAGCTGCGCGGTACGTAAACATGCGATAGAGCTGCCCACCTACATCATTTTAATTAAATATGCCTACTTTGAGTTTCTATTTTTGTGATTGTAAATATTTTTTATTTTATTTAAACAAATAAAATACTTTGTGAATGGAATAGGAAGTGTTCAATAAAAATGCATGTTGTTTTTCGATTGGTAGATTTCATTTAAAAAAAAGATGTTAATGTTAGATTTAAGACTTAATAACAAATCGGTCTTATATTTTGCGACTGAAAAATATTTGCGCCTCGACTGAGACGACTTAAATTACGTACCTACCAACTAGTAAGTATAATCATTTTATAGTCTTACCTTTCGGAGTTTCCAGGTAATTTAAAAAAGTTATCTCTGGGTGCGTTATTGAGGAATCCATGCAACCAAAAACAGCACAATATATTCTACTTGTCATATTAAATAGGCTATACTTGTACTTATTTTTGGTAAAAAAACCGCGCGGTTACTGTTTAAAAAACAACACACCGTCCGTTCGTCACTGCGGCGCATTCGCGACCATGGTGTTAAAACTTAGAAGGAAACAGTTAAATTATAACGTACTCAAATTACATAGGTTATCATGTTGGCTTTCTATAAGATAACTAAGTGATATTCAATTTAGTTGTATTATACTCTGAAAGTTGCATGTGACATCCGCTAGATGACGGGGAATTTTTGTAATTGTAATTGGACTCCCTTTTCCGCATTTGAACTCCAGGTTGGTCCATTATGCGTGAGAGTCGGCCGGTTATAGAGATAGCCAGCCCAACTCCGCCCAGAAGCACATAAGTTTCCTGGGGTCTTCGCAGGCTTCGCGGAGTGACCTCGGGTTGTTGAGGATTTCCTTACGTTGTGCTGTTACTCCCACACATTCCAGGACCACGTGGGCAGCAGATTCTTCTTCGGTCAGACATCCCCTACAGAGTGGGCTGTCTGTTGCTCCGATGTTGTACAGATGTTTGTTCAGGGGGCAATGTCCTGTTATGGTCCCCACGATGGTCCGAAGGTCCAATCTTTGTAGGTTGAGCAGGCGGTGTGTCAGACGTGGTGAGATGGCCGGCAGGGCTTCTCTCGACTGTCTGCAGTCCGTTGTCCGTGCCCAGCGTTCGTTGTGTTGGCACTGAGTGCGAAGCCGCATCCATGTTCTTAGTTGTGAGAATGGTAAAGGAAGGAAAGGGGGTGGACCTTCCCTGGTGGTTCCCGATCCTCTTTTAACCAACTCATCTGCAGCATCGTTGCCCAGTGATTTACTGTGCCCCTTTATCCATTGTAAAGTCACAATGTTTTCCCTCGAAATTCTTTCAAGGGCAAGGTGGCATTCGTAGACGAACCTGGAGTTGCAGCTATTGCTCTCTAGTGCTCTAAGTATTGCTGTGCTATCGGAGAGGATTCGTATCCTGTAGCCTTCAATCCGTCTCCTGTCGATCGCGGTAGCGGCCTCAGTGATGGCCACACATTCGCATTGAAAAATAGAACTGTGTGAGCCTAGTGTCATAGAGATGTTAATGTTGAGATCCAGGGAGTGAACTCCAGCGCCCGTTCCCTGTATGGTTTTTGAACCATCAGTGTAGACTCGGACCTCGTTGATTCCCGATTGATCTCTCTGTTCCTCATGGAGTTGTATATGGTAGTTTTTCTGAAATAGATGTTGTTTGGAGATCTTGTCACACGGGGCGGCGAGTAGTGGTTCGTGAGCTGTAGCTCGCTCTAAGATCAATGCATGTGGACTCCTGGTGGTTCCCCACAGGCCCTGGTGTTTCAGCCGTATTGCGGCTATAGTTGCTTCTTGCTGTATGTAGAGGTCTAAGGGGACCAGCCCTAGAATGACTTCGAGGGCGGTTGTCGGTGTTGTTCTCATACACTCTGTTATTGCTGAGCATGCCATTCTCTAGAATCTCTGCAGCTTGGTGATGACGGCATTGAGTTCAGGCCTGGTCCACCATACGAGAGCACCGTATGTTATTGTTGGTCTAATTACGGCGGTATATAGCCACAATGTTATTTTTGGGGAGAGTCCCCATGTTTTTCCGATCATTCTGCTGCATTGGAAGAAGTATGCGCATGCTCGTTGTAGTTTGTAGTCAAGGTGCTTGTTCCACAGCAGTTTGCTGTCTAGTATAACCCCTAGGTACTTGACTTCGTTAGTAAGTTTTAATTCGGTGTTGAATAATTTCGGTAGTCTGAGGTTGTTTGAGTTTCTCTTGCGAGTAAACAGAATGAGTTCAGTTTTTGCCGGGTTGACCGATAGACCATGGCTTATGCACCATTCTTTAATTATTCTGAAGGCAGATCTCATGAGGTCACATAGTGTGTCCTCGAAGCATCCGGTCGTAAGAATAGCAAGGTCATCTGCATATCCCACTGTGAAGAGCCCTCTGCCGTTCAGTTTTCGTATTAAGTCATCTACCACTATGTTCCATAGGAGTGGCGAAAGTACACCACCTTGTGGGCAGCCTCTGGCCACAATTCCCCTAGTTGTTGAGTTAACTGAGAGTTGTATCGCTCTGTATTTCAGCATATTGTTTATCCACTCTGATAGCGTTGGAGTGACCCCATACGCTTCCAGTGCTTCGGTTATGCTGTTAAAGTTGGTTTTGTCAAAGGCTCCTTCTATATCAATGAAGGCGCCCAACGTTGGTTGTTTTGCGGTTAGTCCGTCTCCAATTCCCGATACAACGCTGTGGAGCGCCGATTCTGTAGATTTGCCTTGGCTGTAGGCGTGTTGGTGTGGATGTAGAGGTTTGTGAACTAGGGTGTTTCCTCTTATTTCTTTATCACATAGCCTCTCTAGTGTTTTGAGGAGGAATGACGTGAGACTTATTGGCCGAAATGATTTTGCTAAAGTGTAATCGCTCCTGCCTGGTTTTGGAATGAATACCACTTTCACTTCCCTCCATTTCCGTGGAACGTATCGGTAGGCGACGCATGCTCTGAATATCTCAACAAGGTGGTCTGCCAGGAGATCGCCGCTCCATCTTAGTAGGCCAGGAAAAATTCCGTCTAGACCTGCGGATTTGAAGGGAAGGAAGCTGTTGATAGCCCATAACACTTTCTCTCTGTTGATGAGGTCCAGGGCTACGGTCCAATCTTGACTGCTACATGCTCGTTCGGTGTACGCTTCCCAGTTGTGAGTGTCAATAATCTGGCACCCGGGAAAGTGTGTCTCCAGAAGCAGTGCATTGGTTTCAGCATCTGATTTAGTGTAGGTGTTGTCAGATTTCTTCAGACATCCTAGTATACTTTCATGTGCACTTGATAGTATGCCCTTTCCTCTGGTTGCCTGGCTGGTGCTTTCCATGTTGGTACAAAAACGCTTACAGCATTCCAGTTTACGGAGTCGTATGCGCTTTTTGTAGGTTGATTTTATGGTTTGATAGGTTTCCCAGTCGTTTGGTCGTCGTGTGTTTATTGCTCTGTTGAACAGATGTCTTACTTTGCGACGTAAATTCTGCAGTTCAGGGCACCACCAGTGACGTTTGGGGCCTGCTTTAGGCGTCACGAGAGGGCAATTCTGTTCATAACTGTGTGTAATGATACAAGTGAGTGTATCAACATACTGTTCAATGTCTTCAACTTCTGTCATACACAGCGGTGTGTTGGCAGTAGCGAGTGCTGATCTTACAGTTTTAACAAATTTTAACCTATCCGTCTTACGCGGCACGCGTCTAGATTGTGGTGTAGGTAAGGCTTTACTGAGGTTAAAGCGTATCCATCTGTGGTCCGAGCATGACGCTTCCTTGGAGACGTGCCAGTCGGTAATGAAGTGGGATACATAGTCTGTTGATAGAGTAAGGTCTATAATAGTTTGTGCTTTTGAGTTTACAAAAGTCGGTTCCGATCCTTTATTGACTAAGAGGAGGTTAGTAGTGAAAAGATAGTTTACCAGTTCCTCTCCACGAGCATTTGACTTTTCGCTGCTCCACAAAATGTGGTGTGCATTGGAGTCAGTGCATATGATAAGTTCCAGCTTTTCTTTTGTGCAGTATTCCACCAGAGACATTAGTTCCGGCGATGGTATGTCCTCGTCGCTTGGCAGGTAAGCGGACGCTAGGACTAGATCACAGGATTGATTATTGATTGCTGCAGAAAACCTAGCAGCTGTCAAGTCTCTAGAACAGAATTCGGTTATTAAGAGTGTTTTGACATGTTTGGGGGCATAGATACAGGTTCTGGGATTACTTACGGTGGTGTTCACGAGGAGATTTCCCCCGATGTTGTTGAGACCACAGATTCTGCCCTTCCTGATCCACGGCTCCTGGATTAGGGCTATGATCTTGGCCTCCAGCGTTCTGCGTAGGGAAGCCGTCGCAGTGAGGCTATGCTGGAGGTTGGTTTGGAGTAGTGGAGTGTAGCTACTCTCGAAACGGAGAGGAGTTGAGGCAGCTGTCGCTGGCCTCACTCCCCCCAACGTCGAGAAAGCATTCTTCTACTCCTGGGGTTGTCGGGGTGTCAGTCGCAACCACATCCATCGCGTCCTGTTGTGGTTGTGACGGATTCTCGAGGGATGTGCTTGGTACGCCCTCGCTGTGGTGTGCTGCTTGAGCGGCGCCTTCGGTTTTTTCGGTTTCCTCCTCGAGGATCCGGACGTAGATATTCCCGAAGAGCCAGTAGAGGCGCCGCTCTTGCTGTTTGAGGGTGTTTACGTCCATCTCTGGTATCCGGAGTAAAGATGACGGGGAAATCAGTTTTTGAAAATTTCACTTTATTACCAATTTTTTAATTATCGTAACAATTTTTAGCTTTTAATACATAAAATTATTATCAAACAATAATTTTATTTTAAAAAGGAAGTTCTAAAGTTATCGCTTACCATATATAATGTTATTTATTTTCGAACGATTCGGCCCTGTCGCATAGATAAAGCTGTTGTCAAATTTGACATTTTATCATTCCATCCGTTATTCTCTCTTGAAGAATAGACTCAAGACCTTGTTTTATTTTTTACAATTCCATACTTGCCCTGATCTTGGTTATCATTTTTAAGTGAATGTACAGGCTAGCGAATTTTATAATTAAGTATACATATTCTTAACTATAAACTTCGCTAGTCTAAAAATTCACATAATTAATCACTACATCATTATAATAGATATATTATATACCCACGCATATGTATGTATTTGAAAAAGTTGCTTGAACCGAACGCCAGTTTAGCGCTAGTATCGCCAATGCATTGAGTGACGTCTCTATCTTTCTGTATACAAATGTACTGTGTTCGCGACTGGTTGCGTGCCGAGCGCATGCCGACGCCGAGGCGCGTAGGTATAACTCGAGTTCCGACCGTTTTTATGAAGATAGGTTACTGTATATTTATGTACTGTGACAGAAGCGCTGGGATTGCTTTAGAAACAGGCCGATTTAATTAAGGGTTGAGAGTGTTTGAGGGGGAGGGAGGGGGGAGTGTTAAACTTCCCCCAATTACCCAATCGCGCGCAAATGTCTAGTTCCCGAGAAAAAAATCGAAAATTCTTCATACATAACCTCAAAATTGTGATATTTTATATTCTGACTTGCATAAAATCTGTTGTTTTGGAAGCAACTTACAACTGGGACGTCTCCGGCGCTGCGGGCTGTGCAGCCCCCCTACGCCATTGCGTAACAAAGCGCAAGCATCCAGTGCTTGCGTTTTGTTACAGCTGGCGGAGGCTGCTCTCCCTCCGCGCCTCCGGATTTTTATAACCACTCTAGGGGTAGGGCATAAAGTACTGGGGAGAGTCGGGGTAGGCTAAGGAGTGGGTCAATTTTTAAGAGCACTTTAACTTTGTAAAGAAAGTGAAAAGTAGGTATTTAAAATAGTATTTTTTCTGGCGCGCCAAAATTTACGTTTCGTTTCACGTAAAAATAATATCTTTTACCAAATTTGGTGAAATAAAATGATCATTTTACAATAAATGTTTTGTTACATATATAAATAATTAAAAATAGATCTTTGTATCACATTCTATAAAAAAAAGACGAAACAAATTACGTTGGTGTCATCAAAAAGCCGTTCCATTTCACGTGTTTATAAAAACGCATAATAAAAAAATACGCGAGTGCGCGGGGTGGGGATGGTTCCGGGGGTTGGAAAACCCACCCCCAACATATTTCAACCAGCTCCAACCCCTGTTTCGATCGGCCCGTTTCTAAAGCCAACCCAAAGCGCCGGTCGAAGACGATAAATTTACCTAATTATTTGATATAAACCGCCCGCCGCGTTTTACACGAGCCGCTATAAAATATAAGTGTATAGTACGCATCAGCTGATATTTAAAAATAACGCATAAGGAAATCTATCTGTTTATGAGTACTTTTTAAGATGCTACAGTGTATTTTAATTTGGTTTATCATATCTAAGTACATACCTTTAGTTAATAAAAATATCAATTTGTTGTAAGCTCCATCAGTCGTGCTCCAGTCCACCTCTAACGTTAACACACATGCGGCACCTTTTTCTTAATGCACTACGAACACTACCTACGCAACACAGTTTAATTTGATTTTGTTTCTTTAAAAGCCTTCACAATCCGAGCTCGCATTTCTACATCCGAATTACAAATTTTAGCATACACGATTTGTTTTACGTGTCCCCACAAGTAAAATTCTAATGGTGTTAGGTCTGAGACTCGCGGCGGCCACGAGATTGGTTAGAAGTGAGGCGGCGTGCCATTATGCTGGAACCACATAGAGCTATGGAAGTTCAATGGTAACTCGCGGTAGTGAAGCCTCTGAAAAGCGCGTTCCGACGTGACTGCTAGATCTTGTGGTCTAGAGGACCGTTCCTCGTACTCCCTACGCGCAGCTGCATAATTACACTCACTCCTAACTAAGCACACCAACATGTTAAAGTATTCAGGGTTTGAATACGTCATATTATCTAACAGAGAAAATACTCAATGACGGCAGTCCGAAGGAAAGTAGTTTTAGCGCAAGACTGAGTACGAAATTGTTTGCACGTATTATAACTAAGAAACAATAATAATCAGAATCAGTCAGTGATAAAATAGATTACATACATGTGCAAACCAGAACTTTTATGTTTTAACGCGTTACCAGACGGCGGGCAGAAGCCAGGTCCGTAGCTGGTAACCTTTAGGGTTATAATGAAACACGCAGACTGATTCAACTGAGAATATATTTACAATTTTTTCACCTATCTTATATCCCATTTATTAGTCATGCAAGTAACGCTAATACTAATGTGTACAATAAACATTTTCACCAATCAGCGACAAGTAAACAAAAATCTAACATTTACGAATGATTTCTTGGAAATATGTTCGCGAGTATAAAAGTAGTGCCACGTATAAAAAGCAGAGGGAAGCTTCGCGCGTCACCAGTTCGAATGTTGATATCGTTGCGGCTAGACGTATGATGCTCCGTTCGATCGCCTTCGCGCGTCGCTTGGTTTCGGCGCGGCTAGTTGTACGATGCTCCGTTCGATTCCAGGTTTCTCGTAAAGTTATATGTTGCCTGTGCGTATATACATACGCCACATCACTCCCGCCTAAGCGAAGCGTACGTTTTGTTTCACCGCGCGGCCGGATCTGGTGACGTACGAATTTCGCGGTGAAGGTGATGACTGTGATGAAGCTGTCCGCATTGGTATGGGTGATGTGTCCGGGGCTGGCGTGTTTGTTAATGTTGTGTTTTCTGGCGAGTCTTCCTCGGTGAGTAGATGGGCTGGCTTCAATCTGTTGATTGAAATTACTGCGGTGCGAAGCGGAAGTTGCAGTGTGAAGTGCTTGCCGTCGGTACTGCGTTGAAGTACTTGATATGGTCCGTTGTATGGTGGTACGAGAGGTCTGCGCACGATGTCGTTGCGCATAAACACATGCGTACATGTCCCGAGGTCTTTGTGTTTGAATGTGTTTGACCTTGACGCTTGCCTTGTTGATGTTGGTGATAATGACGACATTGTTTCAGTCAGCTGACGGACAAATACCGCATCTTCAATTTTCGGCTTGGTAGGCGCGATGAAATCAGATGGGACGCGTAACGTAGATCCGTATGTCATCAGGGCCGGGCTGACGGTGGAGTCTTCACGTAGGGCGGTGCGAAGTCCTAGTAATACTGTAGGTAATTCATTGATCCATCTGTTATCGGTTGCTCTTGCCATCAGTGCCGCTTTCCGAGATCGATGCCATCGTTCGATTTTCCATTAGTTTGCGGGTGAAATACAGTAGTACGTACTCGAGTGACGCCTATTTTCTTCATTAAAGCTTGAAATAAAGACGATTCGAACTGTCTCCCTTGGTCTGTAGTAAGTCGTAGAGGACATCCAAACCGCGATATCCATCCCTCGTACACGGCCTTCGCGACCGTTTCGGCGGTAACGTCACGAATAGGTATTTCCTCTGGCCAGTTAGTGCAGCGGTCAATCATAGTAACTAAGTATCTATAGTCATCTGATGGTGGGAGTGGCCTAACTATGTCCATGTGCAGGTGTTCAAAACGAGATGATTGTTGAAACTCACCGAGCGGGCTAATGACGTGTCGATGAACTTTCGCTCGTTGACAACTGATGCACGCCTTGGCCCATATACCTACGACTTTGTTTATAGATGGCCAGAAAAACTTTGTCTTCATTATTCTTCTTGTTGTACGAACGCCGGGGTGACTTAGTTCGTGTTGTGCTTTGAAGGCTGCGACACGATAAGGCAATGGTAGGTATGGTCGAATGTTCGCTGTCGATGTTTCGCACCAAATAGGCCGTTTGACTCCCGGTAGGTTTACGCGGGAAAACTTCAGTCTGGGGTTATTCATGCAAACACGTAGCTCGGCGTCCGTTTCTTGTTCTTGAGATAACTTATTGTAGTCCATCGTTGCGTTGAGTAGTTCGATTTCTGAGATACGTGATAACGCGTCAGCGGCTTCGTTCTTATCACGTTCTTCTGTGGGTTTGATTCCGTCCGATGTAATTTCATAACCGAGGAACTGTATCTTGTCTTTGCCGAACTCACATTTATCGATGTTTAGAGTGACACCGTAGTTGTCGAGTCGTTCGAGAACTTTTTGTAAGTGACGCTTGTGATCCTCTGGGTTTTCTGAGTGCACTAGTAAATCATCGATGAAACAGAATACGTTGTCGTCGAGCCTTCGTAGTACTTCGTGCATGAAACGTTGAAATGTTTGGCCGGAGTTGCGTAAGCCGAACGTCATACAGTTGAACGCGAAGAGGCCGAAGGGAGTTATTATGGCAGTCTTCGCAGCATCTTCTTTTTCAATAGGTATCCAGAAGTACGCCATTTTGAGATCTAGTTTAGAAAAGATTTTTTTCCAAAAAAATCTTTTTTAAACTAACTGGTACGTAAAATCTTGAATTCTCGGTATAGGGTAGCGATCGGGTACTGTAACGGCGTTCAATCTTCTATAGTCGTCACACACGCGTAGCGAACCATCCTTTTTCTTAACGACGTGAAGCGGGCTGGCCCATGGACTGTTTGACGGTTTACAGATTCCCATCTCCATCATCTTCTCAAATTCTAGCTTCGCAACTTTGTATTTATCGGGCGGCAGGGGGCGCGGCTTTGAATAGATTGGTTGGCCTGTTGTTTCTATGCGATGAGTTACGTTGTGCTTAATCGGAGTTTTGAGTGACATGGGTCGCAGTACGTCGGGATATTGTTTCATGATATCGTGATAGGGGTGATGGTGGCTGATAACGTAAACGGCTTCCTCGGTGCTATGTATTTTGATGGTGTGAACGCTAAGGTCGGTAATGCGGTCGATGAGTTTTCTTTGATGTAGATCGACAAGTAATTTGTGCTTCGCTAAGAAATCTGCGCCTAGTATTGATGTTTTCACGTCGGCCACGGTAAATGTCCATTTAAAGCTTCTGCGTAGACCTAGGTTGAGTTCGAGTGTGCGCTCACCGTAGGTACGAATCTCTGTACCGTTCACAGCAAACAGTTTGTAGGTACTTTCAATCGGCTTCACGTGTTTCTTATTTCTTGCGGCTAATACGGATATGTCGGCACCCGTGTCGACTAGAAACTTCTCTCTGTCGTTAAGATCGATAACGCAGAGGCGGTAGCTTGGCTTGCTAACATCGACGCCCGCCATAGTCGATGTATTTTCTAGGTTACCTGCTTCTTTTTTACGCACGGTGATTCGCATCTACGGGCTTCATCTCCATAGCGCAGGTGGTAATAACACAGCCAGTCGGGATCGCCGGGTTTGCGGTTCGAGCGGGCACGGTATCTCGAGTTCGATCGCGATCGGTTGTTACTATGCGAACGAGTGGCGCCATAGCGATACGACGCATGCTGTTGATTGGTTCGAATCTCGGCGATCTCCAGCGTTAGTTTTTCTATTTGTTTATATAATAGGTCGAACTGTAGATTTTCTGTAGTTGGGTGAGTTGGGCAATGTAAACACGACGGGTTTGATGTGTGCGCCGGCGGCGTAGAGGTTGTAGTGTGGACTGCGGCAACTGTTGCGGGTTCGAAATGTTCAACCATTTTGTCGGCCATCACAGCTAAACATTCTAGCGATGATTCGGTGTTCACGGAGAGTACGGCGCGGACTTGTGCGGGTAATTGGTTGAGCCACATAACTTTTAGAGCTTCGTCGGTTAGTAATTTACCGCTCAAATCGCGCATCTTACGTAATAACTGGCTAGATTTCATGTCGCCCAGTTCTAGGCCGCTGAGTAATTTCTGTAGCTGACGATGGTCTGATTCTTGGTACGTCGATATCAGTCTGTTCTTTAGCGTAATGTACTTTTTGGTCGATGGCGGGTTTAATATGATGTCGCCGATTTGTTCGAGGTCGCTACAGCCTAGCAACGGGACGACGAGGTTGAATTTCTGTTCTTCTCCCATGTTGCCGGCGGCGACGGCGGCTTCAAACTGTGCGAACCACAGTCGTGGGTTTTGACGCCAGAATGGTGGTAGACGTGCAGGCAGCGAGATTGTAGCGACATCTCCCTGGAGAGGGGTCGTTACTTGCTTGTCGGTGAATTCTTCATCTTTTTCTTGTGCCATGACGATAAGGTAGCGTGTTCGTACGTCTAGATTTGGCCGAAAACCAACAGATGTTGGGTGTCAGTTCAGTGAACCGATATTGCAACAGCACTAGAACGATGAGAGGTCAGGGGTCACCAATTTAACGCGTTACCAGCCCGCGGGCAGAAGCCAGGTCCGTAGCTGGTAACCGTTAGGGTTATAATGAAACACGCAGACTGATTCAACTGAGAATATATTTACAATTTATTCACCTATCTTATATCCCATTTATTAGTCATGCAAGTAACGCTAACACTAATGTGTACAATAAAAATTTTCACCAATCAGCGACAAGTAAACAAAAATCTAACATTTACGAATGATTTCTTGGAAATCTGTTCGCGAGTATAAAAGTAGAGCCACGTAAAAAAAGCAGAGAGAATCTTCGCGCGTCACCAGTTCGAATGTTGATATCGTTGCGGCTAGACGTATGATGCTCCGTTCGATTCCAGGTTTCTCGTAAAGTAATATGTTGCCTGTGCGTATATACATACGCCACAATGTTATTATACCGAATACGATATCGATATCCTATGAAGAACATAGTTATGATAACTCAAAATCAAACCTTTAAATTTAGGCATAAGAAAGGTACCCTACCGGCCAAAAGTTTGAGACCACAAGTTAAAATATTGTTTCACAATAAAATTTGTTAAAAATACATATGATAAACAATTAATTTGAACACCTGCATATACAATGGATATTTAACTATTTTTCGAAGTCATTATTTCTATTTATTTTTATGTAATCATCGTACAAAGGTCTTTTGTCTAGAAACATCAATGGGCGCCGCGTGCGGACCGCGCGCTAAAGTCATTGTAATATTATTGTTACCTATTATTCATTATTTGGGCTTTGTTTTGTGTTAACAGAATTTTAGGAAATTTTAACTTCCTAAAACACCTGAACACCTGAGTTTCCATGGAGTAAATATTTCTTAATCTTGGTTAGTCCGAGCTCGTCGTTCTTACAGTGAAGACATCTCATTATGGGAAAAGTACGCCAAATTAGCGGTGAAACTCGTGCTGTCATCATTGCTTTACACAACGAAAGCAAATCTGAACGTGCGATTGCTACTCAGCTCAAGTTGTCGAAGACTTGTGTTCATAACACAATAACCCGATACAAGGAGACTGGCAATAATCAAGATCGTTCGCGGTCGGGAAGGCCGAGAGCTACCACTTCTAGCGAGGATAAGTTCTTCGTGGTAACAAGCAAGCGGAATAGACGCCTGACAGCACCAGAAATCCGCGCTGAAGTGAACAAATCCCGGTCTACACCTGTCATTGACCACAGTGAAAAGAAGACTAAGAGACGCTAAGTTATTTGGTCGCGTAGCAGTGCGAAAACCTCTCTTAAGGCCACAAAACAAAAAGAAGAGAATGCAGTGGGCCCTTACCCATCGAGACTGGAGTGAAGAAGACTTCAAAAGAGTTCTTTGGACAGATGAGTCCAAATTTGAAGTGTTTGGGAGCAAAAGACGTGTTTTTGTTCGGCGGAGTGCCGAGGAAAAGATGATGCCAGACTGTGTCCTGCCCACAGTGAAGCATGGCGGTGGTTCCGTTATGGTTTGGGGTTGTTTCTCGAGCCGTGGAACTGGAGATTTGGTACGAGTCGAAGGAATTATGAAAAAGGAGCAGTACAAAGCAATATTGGAGTGTAATGCTGTACCATCGGGACTTCGGCTAGTTGGAGATGGCTTTATTTTCCAACAAGACAACGACCCTAAACACAGCTCCAAATTATGCCGGGGTTATTTAGATACAAAAGAAGCAGAAGGGGTGTTAAAAAACATGGTGTGGCCCGCTCAGAGCCCCGACCTTAACCCTATAGAACTTTTGTGGGAAGAGCTGGACAGAAACGTGCGCAGTTGTTGTCCCAGCTCACAAGAAGATTTGTGGAGAGCATTGCAAGAAAGCTGGAACAATATTTCACAAGAAACAATCGACAAATTGATTGCCCGCATGCCAAGACTTGTCAACAAAGTGATTCAATGCAAGGGAGGGTTTTTTGATGAAAAAGCTGTTTAGCTTGTCAACATATATTTTAAGTTAAATTGTCGAAATATTTAATATTTTTTATTTATATTTAATTGCATTTGCCATACTTAATAAATATCACAATAAATCCTTTCATGTTTAGCTTTTTATTTTGAGTTTTACATCCATTTGCAACTTTGATGTAGGTGGTCTCAAACTTTTGACCGGCAGTGTATATCGGGGTTCAAACATAACCGGTAAAACGTGGGTGTAATAATACACCTATTCTATTTTTCACGGATACGGAAACTGAAGGAAAACGCATAATTTGTTAAAGTTTTGTACGCAAAAGTGTTTATTGTATTTTACAAATAAAGAGACTTTTATCTTTAGAATTACATACTTCGACATTTTTATTTGATCGATAGTCACATCCCTCGCGCGGTGCGTCTGTGCATGGCGGCGGCTTTGGCGGTATCTGGTCAGCTCTTTTCTTTGACAAGAAGCCAATAGTCTAAAGTAGAAAAATAAACACATCAAACAAGCCGACTTTTAGTGGAGTGTTGCCAGTCTGTTCAAAATTTAAGGGGAAAATTGTTGATCAATACTGGGATAAAAATATTATGTTGACGTTTTAAGATGATAGTTTTCTTTTTTCTTGGCTTGTTTATCACGTAAAAATAAGCCCTTAATGGATCGGACAGGGTTTTGTATACACACTGTATATAGGTATGTACTTTACATCTTATCTATTCATTAGTTGTTTCTTCCCTCGAGAGTGGTTAGTAGAAAAGGCTAGTAGCATCACAATAAAACTTCAGCAATATAATAATGTATGTATACTGCCCAACTGCTCTTCTTCTCAGTATGAGAAGGGTTATGCCATAGTCCACCATACCAGCACAGTGTAGCATATATTTATGAACATTATATAAGAAAACAACATGAAGGGTTTTTCACAATTTTTACCTCCACAGTTATGCCAAAGAGTAATTCATTAATATTAATATTTCAATAAGACATTGCTATATACTTAGGAATCACTAATCAAGGCAACTCAAGGCCTCTGTATTTTTAATCAATATTGTTCCACAATATCATTGCTGCATAGTTAATTGGATCGCAATTGGGTCATTTGATTGTATGCGAGTGTAAAGCTAATAATAATTGATTTATTTTCTCTTCAAAGGTTACACACAAATATCATAATCCAATTATTAGTTCACTGTTCCATGGCATAATATCATGCTGAGCTAAGCTGCATAATAACTAAATCTGCAGCAAATCAATATAAAATCTAAAAACTTGATTATAATGACACCTACATATATATCTATACTAATACTATAATGCTGAAGAGTTTGTTTGTTTGTTTGGTTGAACGCGAATCTCAGGAACTACTAGTGCGAATTGAAATTTATTTTAGTGTTGGATAGCCTACTTATCGAGGAAGGCTATAGGCTATATAACATCACGCTACAACCCACGAGGCGACGCAGTAACCATAAACGCGGGTGAAACCGCGGGCATAGCTAGTATTTATATAAATTGTCTATCTGTTATTATGCTTCAGGCCTCATTAGATGTTGCAGCTGAGTATGCTTCAAAACGCATGGCCTTTGGCAAGCCAATCATGAAGTTACAAGCCATACAGAACAAACTGGCTGACATGGCTCTGCAACTGGAGTCAGCCCGCCTACTTACATGGAGAGCAGCTTGGTTAAAGGACAACAAGAAGCCATATACGAAGGAGGCAGCTATGGCCAAACTGGCTGCATCAGAGGCAGCTACATTTTTATCCCACCAATGTATACAGGTTAGTTGCATGGCAGCTGAAAGATTTAAAACAGTTTATACAAGTTTTAAGTAAATATCGGTGCCAATTCTGTTGTCACAAAATTCTATTATCTTAGCTAAAAATTTCTAAAATTTATTTTAGTCCTGTCACTTTTAACGATTTCAAAATACGAAATGTCGTTTGACAGGACTAAACTAAATTTTAGAGATTTTTAGCTAAGAGAATTTTGTGACAACAGAATTGGCACCAATATCTATATTTCGCCAATCACATTAAGTATGTTCAATGATGAAATAAAATGTGAGTATTGACATTGACTGAGCCTAGTATCAGACTCCAAGACTACCGCGAGTTCCCTGTCACATGATCTGGATTCTCACAAGAAGCAACACAATACATAATCCCATAGATAAATGAAGCAAGATTGTAATGTGAATTTCACTTAATAATAATTATTATCAATTTCAATAACATAGATGGAAGCATGTACACCTGTATAGGTAGGCAAAGGTGTACAAAACCAATGTATTGCCAGCACTACTTATAAATTACATTTACCAGGGGGCAAGTCTAATGTTATCTATTGGGCACATTTCACAACCCTACTGAGATTTTCTAAAAGGAAGTATCAAAATTCAATTGCACGCTACTATAAATCTAAATCACGCCACGAAATTAACGAGGCATACATAATATGTATAAAAATGTCAACATTGTTTCTTACATCAATGACTTTGATGGTCACTAAACCAACTGTTCTAAATAGGACTATATTGTGGAACTTCCATATTCCTTCAGTTGAATACATGTCAGCGCTTCTTTTGCAGATCCTTGGAGGCATGGGCTATGTGTCAGACATGCCTGCAGAGCGACACTACCGTGATGCCAGAATCACGGAAATATATGAAGGGACCTCTGAAATTCAGAGGCTAGTTATAGCAGGTCAACTCATCAAGGAGTATGGACTCAACTGAATTTTATATCACTGTGTGCTGTATGTTTTAAGCATCAGACAAGAAGGCAATTAAAAGATGGAATGTTAAGAAATAGAAATATACATACTTGACTGTTAAAAGATAAACAATTTTAAATTTCTAAGGAAAATTCTCAAATCATGATATAAGTTTAACATGCATTATAATTATTTTTTAATATAAAATACCATGTATTGTTTTGTTATGGAGCAAGGAAAAGTGGTAATACTGTCATATAAGCACAAAAGCCTGGCTTGCCTCACTACAATAATTTATTATATTGAATCTAGTAATAGCATGACTGCAGATGCACTTCATTTACATTTAAAATAATATTAGACTTGGTTTTTCCAAACATGGTGCTGGTAGAAGTGCCAAAATGTATGTTACAAGTTGCATGCTATAAGCTTGTATGAGCTTAACCATGCCTTGTCTATGCATAAGGCAATCTCAAGTGTAGTGTAATGCCTAATTGTGATTACCTTGTGTAAGTGGTAAAATACGAAATTTCTTATGATGGATATGACTATATATAGCATGCTTAATAAAACAGTGACTTAACTCAAAATTTGGGAGTATGGCAATTCGAACTCTAATCTTGTGACTATAAATTCTAATAATAATTATATTCGTGTTAAATTATTGCAACAGAGTTCAAATTAGTTTGATCCAAAATACTCAGATAGGTCTGTTTTATTAAGAATGCGATATGCATCTGAAAAGCATTAGTGTACTACATTTTAAAGTAAAAGTGGTTGTAACACATAGGCATAATTCTATATTGTCCAATGTACATTATACACTGCACATATACTAAATACAATAATGCAATTTTGTATA
Source organism: Catocala nupta (assembly GCA_963675205.1). Lineage (NCBI taxonomy): Eukaryota > Metazoa > Arthropoda > Insecta > Lepidoptera > Erebidae > Catocala > Catocala nupta. The sequence continues at coordinate 16,604,657 of OY776098.1, forward strand.
AAGCCAAGGTTACCTGTATAAGAAACTTTTACAACTATTCTAAGAAAAGAACCCATTAGTGTTTCGTAAAAAAATACTCTGTTTTACTTGAAATGCAACTATAGTAGTTCTAAGTGCAAGACTGGTACTTTGAGGTGTTTACACAGATATAAATTTAGTCATTTTATAAGTATTCTTCTAAATATGTTGTATTATATATGATCTGTATTCTTGTACAAGGTATTGAAGGTTTCATTAGTAATTAATAAAAATATAATATTTTAATTATTGTAAAAGTTTATTGATTTCCTTATAAGTATTATAAAAAAATCTAAATATTGTCCAGAAACATAAAATTATTGACAATTATAAGACATTTGGGATGGTAACTAGCACAATAAACAAATTACAAATTAAATATATGCACCAGATTATAGGTTTTGAAAATCCATAGAACGGAATGATCACAAGAATCATGCTTGTAACAAGGCTATATTATATTTAGAACTAAATACATTTATTGAAAAGTAAATATAATAAATGCTAACTTTGGTTAATGCTAGTTACTGTCCAGGGCCTGACAGTGACTTGTCCATGAATTTCCTCTTAGCAAAGCACAGCCACCACTTACTTGGCTTGCCATCTTCTGTGGCAAATACCTGTCAGAAAATATACATACTTAGAAATATTAATCACTTTTACTTGGCAATTAATCATCCTTTTCCATGCTAAGAAAGAATGTTAATAATCACAATACAAAAAAGATGACCTATGAAAAACCATATTATTCTGGTCTTTTCCCTCAATTAAAATATACCACTTTTACCATACCTCTAATAGGTACTAATACGTAGCATGGAATAATATTTCTCAATGGTATTACAATAGCATCTTCATGTCATCAGGTCATCTTTACACAGATGTTTCTCGAGCATAGATATTCCAAAAATGTAAGTATAGCACAGATGACAATCAATCTGAAAATCATAACTGCAATCCCCTTCCCTCAATGGATTCCATTTCTCACCAAAGACATACAAATTTAAATTAAAACACGTATTATTATTATTATTGTACCTAACTAAAAGAAAAACAAATTGTATCTACTAAACAGCTTGTAACTATTTTGACTAAAATTGTCTTTGGGAAGGAACTGACCCCCAACATTCAGCTCACGCTAGTTTGGGAATCAGGGCTGCATAATGTTTGTATTCATTTTGCTGTTATAAATAAAGATTATTATTAAACCCTCAACCACTTACCACCGGTCTCTCAGACTCCGTCGAAGTGTATTTTGTTTATATTTTGGCGTCAGCGCACCATTGAGTTTCGTGCGTCCGTGTACCTTCACCCCGCTCGTCTCAGTGTCGCGCGAGCCGCCAACGACGTCGCACGTGCCCGCGTTTGCTCACGGTAAGGGCCTAAACATCGTCAGCGGTCTGTGATACCGATGGTAAGTGGTTACGTGATTTTTTTTTTATCCTTATTTTTTTTCGTTTGCAGTGAATAATGGCTGCTAATGACGAACTTATTAGTACATGGCTAGAAAAGGACCCGTAAGATGAAGAAGACATAAGAAATGGAGATTTTAGTGATGTTGAAGTCGATATTAGTGACCACCACGTTCTAGAAGAAGCTAGTGGATCCGATTCTGAAATTGAATGTGAGGAGGAATCTACGTTTGCAAGCGGAACTACTAATCTTCAAAATAGAAACTCGCCTCCAATATCGTCTGTTCAAACTTCATCAGATGAGGATATACCGCTATCAGAGATGCGATCACGAAAAAAAAATTATTTTGGTAAAAACCGATTCCGTTGGTCGTCTGAGCCTCCATCTATTCGTTCAAGGACATTACAACATAACATTGTACAAGAAAGAGAAGGTATAAAGCCAGAGTACAGACCGCTTATAACTGTTTCTTCTACTCCTCTTGAAATCTGGAGTCTGTTTTTTACCGACCAAATTCTAGAAATAATTGTAAGTAACACCAACCAAAAAATTCGCGAAATAAGACCTAAGTACAATAAGCAACCGAATGTTCAAGATACGGATTTGATAGAACTTAAAGCATTCATTGGATTACTATTCTATACCTAAAAATGGTTTAAAGAAAATCGTGAACACTATTCGTCATGGTATAAAATGGATGGTACTGGCAGAGAAATATACAGATGCATCATGAGTAAAAGCCGGTTTGAAGTTTTACTGAACACCATACGATTTGATGATGCCGGTACAAAAGAAGCACGGCGAGAAACTGACGCATCGGCACCTATTTCAGAGATATTTGACAGCTTTATCAAACAGTGCCAAGCTATTTATACGATTGGAAGCTACGCCTGTATAGATGAAATGTTATTAGCTTTTAGAGGAAGATGCCGATTTAAAATGTATATGCCAAAGAAACCAGCCAAATATGGCATTAAAATACTATGCATTACAGATGCAAGGTCTGGCTACCTCCTCAATGCCTATATTTACTTAGGTAAAGACTCAGATGGGATAAATTTGCCTGCAGAATATAGTCGACTGAAAAAACCCACACAGGCAGTGATGAGACTTGTTTCTCCAATAGAAGGGTCTAACAGAAATGTAACCACCGATAACTGGTTTACGTCTCTAGAGCTCGTGAATTTACTAAAAGAGAAACATCTTACATTGGTGGGTACCTTGAGAAAAAATCAGCGTGACATACCCCCGGAGTTCTTGCCCAATCGTCACCGAAAACCTGACACATGTGAGTTTGGATTTACAAAAGATGTAACAATAGCATCGTTTGTTCCAAAGCCAAATAAAGTAGTAAGCCAGTAATTATGCTCTCAAGTATGCACCACTCTCCAGCGATTGATGAATGTACTAAGAAGCCAGAGATTATTTTATTTTATAATAGCACTAAATTTGGTGTAGATTTACTAGATCAGAGGTGCTCGAACTATTCTACAGCCCGCCGTACACGCCGATGGCCGTTAGCCATTTTCTATAGATTACTTGACGTGTCAATTTCCAATGCTTATATCGTTAGCTTATCAACCAACGCACAAAAGAAAGAAACTCGATTCCACTTCATCAAGAAGCTCGCAGAACAACTCACTATACCTAATATGGAGCGAAGAGAAAAAAATATCCATCTTCAACGGGATATCAGAATTGCTCTTCGTCGGATCCTGAATATCAATGGAACAGATACTCCAGCAGTTGCAGTTGGTAGCTCTGATAAGCTAGAAGTACGTAAGACTTGCTCCACTTGTGACCCAAAGAAAAAACGCAAGACACAGTACCTGTGTTTTGAATGTAAAGCCCCAATATGCCTCGAATGTTCAAATAAGCTGTGCAGTAACTGCCGAGAAAAACTATAAATAAGTAGGTTGCAATTTTACAGAAAAAGGACAAATATGAGCCAAAAATAGGTTTTCTGTGTTATTTGATTACTAAACTTTAGAAAATAAGTAAAAAAGTAATTATTTAGTAGTTCTACTATTTACGATCTCAGTTACCAAGTAAGTCGTAACTTTTTGTTAAAATTTTAAGTCTGACTAGAAGTTATGTTTTTTTTTTCCAAAGAGTTGATTTTATTTCGTGTTTTTTCCTTTTAATAAATAGTTTATACTTTAGAAATGTCTATTTTATTGAAATAAACCCTTTGTTTTTAACGATTTATTATAACTGAGCCACTTAAAGCGAACGGTCTCCCTGACCGGTGGTAAGTTGTTACGGAAGCAAAACTAATGGTAAGTGGCTAAGGGTTAAATATTGAAGTGTGCTAGAGATCCTTGTGTGAAGTTTTTATTGAAATAAAAAAATATAAAACTAAATTTCATGGACAAGGAAGTTTTACTGTACCTTCTCACAAACTCTATTGCCAGTCTCATGTCTCATCTGCTGCAGATATTGCCTCATCAAATCTGAAAATATAAACATGACATTTGATTTATAATTAAAAAAATTAAGTTATGATTGTTGTAAAAGTGTTTTATTTACTAACCAGCTTCCTGAGTGCTAGTAGGTTTAGCATAGACAGAATTAAGGGGAAAACCAGACTCTCCAGGAATATCAAACTTAGATATGGCCAGCATATACATCTCTTGTTGTCCCTGATTTTTATTTGAACATTTTTGCAATCTCTTCAGGCATTCAGAGATGTATAAGGTGAGGTAAATGAGGACTCTGTCCGCATCAGACTGAAATAAATAATAAAATTACTAATAAATCGATATTTTTTAAATAGCCTTCACCTACTGTAGTTTATGGAAATCTTGATACCTTTATCTCATAAAATCTAAAGAAGACATTAGCTTTAAAATAGTTGAGCGCTTCGTCTATGATGTCCAACTCGATCTTCGGGCTAATTGGCGCTGGTCCTCTGTATGTGGTACGCATCGGTAGTAGAGCTAAGTTACCAACGGACTGGGTGTAGTCCGTCAACGTCGAGTGATAAGCCTATTGAGGAAAATGATTCAACTTAAAATATAATTAAATACCAACACATTAACGTAACTAATTATTGATTGATAATATAAATACAAGCTTACAGGCATTTTATGAGAAATGATACACTTTCAACGTATAAAAATTGTTTTGTTTTGCTATTACTACACCGATGTACTTTCCAAATTGCTGAATAACAGTTTTTTTCTAAACTGAACTAAAAGTGTGTATTACAGTAACAGTTTCAAGTATAAAATTGATTTCTAATAGAAATCCTTATCCGAAATCATTAAGAATCGAGGAAATGAATCACTATGCCAATCGCAATATTCTTGACACAAGGTTTGACATTACACTTAACTGTCAGACTAATGATGTCAGTGAGGCGCGAGTCGAGTTATTTGATTCGAGTTTCTCGAACAAACCGTAAACCGTAAACGAGTCAACTCGGGTTCAGTTTTTACCAACTCGAATCAACTCGGTCGATTGAATGCACACCGCAAGGGCGGCGTGCGCGGGGCCTCGCCAGTTGACGAATCACACCGTGCGGCCCACGCGCGCCGTTCAATGTTGCATCATGCATTGTATCTCACTCAACTTGATGCGAGTTGAGTGAAATACAACTTAGATTCGCAATTCGAAGTTTCGAGTTGCGAATCGCTTCAAGTAGCCATATCACACTAACAATTTAACAACATTATTATTCCTACCTGTCAGTCTCGAGTCAAGCTGAATCGAGCTGCCCGAGTCTCCTCTTTTTCTCTACAGGAGACACCGATTCGAGTCAACTCGAGTTGCGACTCGAGTCAGTAGCCATATCAACTCGAGTAACTCTAGTCAAAAAAATCCAATTCATCCCATCACTATAACAGACTGCAAATCCAAAGACCAACAGTGTAGAGTTTTGACTATAGGTATATTGAATATGATTAAATATTTCAAATGGCGAGGTTTTACAAGAATTAGGTGCGTAGACAGCTTTGGTAGTCAAAGTATTGAAAGTAAGAGAGAATTCCAAACTGTACGACAAGATTTCAATTGTCTTTTAGTGCATCACCAATTGAGCAGACATTTTCTACTGAAGATGTGCTAATATTGTCAAATAATTGCGACACAAAAATTCAAAATATTTGTCATATTATACATTTTTTATCAGTTATTAATGTTATTATTGATTATTATTTACGGAAACGCTCCCGCTGGCCATCGACGCCGATAAATGCAATAGTATTTAAACAAAATTCGAAGATATAGACAACAATATTATACTTACTTAAGTGGGAGTGCTCCTACTTTGATCATGAAATATTACTTACCTACCCACTGTATTTTGTGACGATGGCAGTTTGGGTCAATGTTACAATGTATTTTGTTTTATCAGTATTAGTACGTCACGGGCATGTACTTATTGAATCCAAAGATATTGTACATGAAAATACCTTTTGTTTTTATATCCAATAAACCAGAGCAGCGATAGCTCAGTAGGGAGACCAACAGACTGCAATGCAGAGGGTCTCGGGTTCAAACCCACGTCGCGCACCTCTGACTTTCGGAAGTTATATGACTTTTCGAAATTATGTGCGTATTGATTGACAATTATCTCCTGCTCCCTGCCTCGGAGAGCACGTTAAGCCATCGGTCCCGACTGCCATGAACATCTATGGCAGTCGTTATTGGGGAAGTCGACACAAAAGATCCCACTGGGTCGAAGGTTCGCCGGTCTGTACTGACTGGCCCCCACACAAGATAAGATATGATATATCCAATAAACAATAACATTTACATACGTTACAGCAGCTTGAACCACACGGCTTGGTACGCGACGATGGCAAGAGACCAGATGGTATGTCATTACTGCCATGGAAAATGGGTAGGCCTTTGGTGGGAGACGCAACTTGTGCCGACATCCTTGCGCCATGAGGTCCAAGTGTCTATTTATAGAGACATAGCTAAGCGGCTGATCGACGCTTCGTGATCGCTACGTGACCAGAGGGCTGTTATTTTCTTTGCACAAAGTAAGTATTGCCATTCAACATGGCAATGCTGCCAGTCTTCTGGGCATGTTGCCAATTGACGTCGATGCGGAGTAATATTATGACGCTTTTTATTTTGTTGTTTTATTTTTCTGTTTAATTAATATTTCTTATAAATAATTTGTGTATACAGGGTGTCCAGTAATTAATGGATAACCTGGAAATGTCTTATAGTGGAACTGACGGGCGTTCAGGAAAAAAAATCTATCCTAACTACTACCTGAGATACGAGTTTTTTTTTAATTACCATGTATAACTTTCTTGTATACTACGACCATAAATGAATGAAATCCATCGGTTTTTTGTTGTTTTATTATTAAACACTAATTATGCTAATAGATAGACAGTCAAAAGTATGCTATGCTTATACAAGGTGTTAATGATTAAACGCAAAACTAGAAACTAGTTTTCGCGGAATCAACAGTACAGTCGATTACGCTACTTTTTAATATAGGTTTTTTTTTTTCTGGAATATTATTGTTGCATAACATCAATTCTAAAAGTATAGCGCTCTATTACTCCTTTACATTTCTCTAAAAACACGACGCAACGTGTTTGCTTAAACTAATGGGGTGCAGGGGTGAGGGTGGTGCAGAAGCGGGGCATGCGCTCGGGAGACAATGAGACGAGAAGAGTTTGGTATTTTAGTGTCAAACATGACTATGTTTGCAGCGACACAACGCCTACGAGATCATGGCACGTTTAGGCCTACGACTGCCGTTGACAGAGGAACAGACAGATACGACACTCGGTTGGAAAGCGACATAATTAATTATTTCGAAGAAAATCCGACAGCCAGTACAAGATGCGCAGCTCGACGATTTCATTGCAGTCTTGTTTACGTTTGGAAAGTGTTAAGGGACGAAAACCTACACCCTCACCATTACAGACGATGTCAGGAACTTAACCCGCTAGATTTCTAGCTTCGTGTCACATTTAGTGAATGGTTTCTCGAAGACTGGAATAGAAACATTCTTTGGACAGATGAATGTACATTAATAATAAGTATGATGGGTATAAGAAGTTGCCAGTCCAAAGCCTGGATGAAGTGTGTTGAAAAGTTTTGAGTCGTTTTACTCTGTTAAATTTTTACCATAATGTTATTACTAGCGTATTATTGCAAAACGACGCCGGCGTGCCATGAACTTATCGCTGCGCTGCGCTGTAGCGAACACAGAGTTATAAATCGTTCCAACGTTTTACGAAAATAAAAATGCTGATATCTTCTGTAATAGTTAAGATAAAAATATAATACTTGCCTAAATCGATATCTTAATAAAATAGTAATTTGACCTGTCGGAGGTTATGCGTTAGTTTATTAACACGTTGTATAGGTTGCACATAAATATTTTTTTTTTCAATTTTTCTGAACGGCCTTCAGTTCTACTATAAGACGTTACAAGGTTATCTATTAATTACACGACACCTGTATATTAAGTTGATTATTTGTTTAGTTGATGTGCAATAAACCATACGTTATGTTTCTATTATATCTTTGGTTGAATGTCAAATATGTCAGTGGATATAAGTGATTTGACTAGCGATGGGTCGTTTACGGTTATTTCGTTAACGTAACGTTAACGTTGAATTACGTTCGTCAACTAGTCGATCAACTAGTTAAATTTGTCAACGAGTTGACGTGCTACTAATGTCAACTTGTAACGTAAACCGTTAATTAATTGAACGTTTTTTATTTGACCTGATATTTTATTGTTTATTTATAAACAATTTGATTAAATGTATTAATGAAAAACGTTTGATTGATTTTCTCTGTCTTGATTACTTAGATGAACTTCCCTTCATACTTTTTCTTCAGGCTTAGAATAGACTAAATTCGTCAACGTTTCTTTAAAAAATATATATTTCAAAAATAACTCTTGCCTACGTAACTTAGAGTTCAAATTCGACCGTCGCTTGCAATTTATGACTTTATTTTCAACGTAAGTATCGAGTTAAATTCATTAATGTCGTTGACGAATTCAACTAGTTGAATCATAAACAGTTAACGTTGATACGTTGACAGCAGATCTACGGTTGATTCAACTAGTTCGTTGATTTAACGCCCATCGCTAGATTTGACATTAGTTTGACAATTTACTTAAAATAGCACGTGTTTGTGTTGTGTTCATCTTCATGTAGATTTTCATTATTGGTTATAAAATTCAACTACTATGGCTGATAAAACAAATAATAAAGTTCTAGCAATAGTCGCCAATATTGTGAATAATCAAGAAAATACTTCAGATAAGGATAACAGTGATGAAACAGAGAATAAACAAATATCAACCAAAAAAAAAGAGCCTATTAGAGGGATACCTAAGTCTGGAAGGTTTTGGAAAACTAAAAAAGAAAGGTAGGTCTATGGACAAATTTAGGTCAGAGTGTAGCAAAGGGTGTGCAAGTGGGTTGGGACTTAACTACGAGCCCTTGGTATATAGGAACTTAGAAAATTTCGCAATATCCGTACGGTTCAAAATAGCGAATATATTAAAATGGGGCAAGATCCTTAGATGTCATCACTCTAAACTATACCATAGAATACCAAAAGAACGAACGATTTAAAATTTTTGATTCAATGTCTGTAATCTTTTTGTAGTACCTACATAGGTGTGGCACTAAAACTGTGATTTACCAATAAATCCCTCATTGTAGACAAAAAGTAGTCATACGGTATTTGTCTTAATATTATGTGTCGTTTTATATGATAGCATAAAAAACAATTTTATAAGAATTTCAATTTTTATGAGATAATTTCTAGGTCCCACCCTTTGCTAAAGTCCAACCTAAATTTACCTTTCCTAAACGAACTGCATTCAATTCTATAACAAATGATGTGCATTTCAGATTTGCAACAATCAATAAAACAAAAGGGTTGAAAGCAAGCTTTGAAAAGAAAGCAGCGTTACGTATAGAGCTACAGAAAACAAAAGAATTGTCTAGACAGATGTTAGAAGAACTGAAACAAAAAGAACTTGACCGTAAGGATCGCAGAAGACAAAACATCCAGCGAACAGAAGAAAACAAACGTAAAGCAGAGGTGGTCCAAGTTATTACAAATACAACTAAGATAAAAAGAATGAGGAAGAAACAGTTAAGATTTGTGGAGAAAAGAGATACTAACAAGCAAGTGGAAGCCAATAAATAGTTATATTTGATATTATAGTGTTTTCTTTACACCAAATTTTAATATTCCTAAGTAATTTATGACTACAAGTACATAAGCTTTAACCATTTCTTATTAGTAGATTTTGAGTGGAAGAGCCCAGCATTGCCCATTATTTGATAGATGTGTGAATCAGCCAGCTCACCATGTGAACTACAATTATTAACTAGGTTTTAGCAGAGTTCTGGTAATAGCTCATATACCTACCTCACCCTCATTTTCGTTTTCTATTGGTGTAGGATGTTTTATCAAAATCAGAGAAGCCAAGTTCTGATCAAATTGCAGTAGAGATAACATAGCTCACTAACACACTGCGACGTCAAGGCACGTATTTCGGCAGCTTGGGCAAAATGGCGTGAGGTGACGAACGTCATTTGTGACCCTAAAATACCCTAAAGTAAAGCTGAAGGGACAGGTCTATAAGACCATCATTAGGTCTGTCCTTTTTGGCAGTGAGACGTGGCCAGTGCTTGAGCGGCACAAGCTGGAACTGCGTGTCACGGAAATGAATATGTTGCGCTGGATGTGTCGAGTAACGCGGAAGGACCGTATAAAAAACTCCCGCATCCGTCGCAGTCTTCATGTCCGTGTCATAGCAGATAAGCTGCAAGAGAGTCGCCTACGCTGGTACGGCCACGTTTTACGAAAACCGGCATGTTACGTGGGGAACAAATGTCTTGCTATGCCACCTCCGCCTGGCCCGAGTAAACGGGGCAGATCCAAGAAATGCTGGCTTGACGTCGTAAGAGATGACATGCGTGCCAACAACCTCACACCACAGGATGCTAAAGATCGTGCGAAATGGAGGAGACTTAGCGGTAAAGCGGACCCTGGGTTCCAATGCCAACGCCGCGGATGCAACAAACGCTAAGATTAAGAAGAAGAAGAAGAAGATAACATAGCTCAAAAACATAGTGGATAACCTCAAACAAGCAGCTTTAACTATAATACAATGTTTTCCTTTACAAAGCAACAAACAATATTCATAACTAACTGTAGAATTTGAAGACCCAGATTTGAAGAAATGTAATAAATAAATTGAAATCATATGGAATTTGATCACCCAGGTGATTTGTTGGTAGGTGGTTTTTGGAACTAAAGTGGAATAATCCAAAGATTTGCCACAATAAAGTCTAAAAACCATAAAGACAAAAAAGATAAATTCTTGAAACATCTGGAGCAGGGATAACATCTATTTGTGTCCTCTGTACTGGCCCGGCCACAATTGCTTTTGTTATTGCAAGAGCAAGTGATGTAAAAGTAATGTACTTCAGGTGTTCTTAATGTACTTAAAAGGGATTTTTTGTGTACCTCAAAGGATAACTAGTAATGGTGGTGTGAGACTATGTTATTGCTAAATCATCATTTAAATGCTTATGTACTCAGACATGGCAAAGTTTACTATGTTTTGCTATCCAAGCACAGCAATTGTATATGCTACTATTTATTATGTTGCTACTGCTGCTACTTAACTGGTAGTCAAATGCTATTAAATGTTTTAAATTTAATTTCTTATGGAGATTTATACACACATTTTCTATAAATAAATCACTTGCCAATGATGTTTGCCTTTAAGATAGGGATATAAAAAGATTGCAGGGTCGGGTAATGCTAGTCCTGAAGATATACTTACACCTGCAATAACTGCTGACTGTCAGGTGAGTCTTAATTTTATTTACCGCCACCACACAATGGTATAAAAAGTCTGTATATTACATCTTTAAAAAGTTTACAGAGATGATTTGTCACATGTAAATAAAATGCAGGAATAATTTCATCTAATATTTTTATTAAGTATTTATAGCAATATAATTACTCCCACAGATACATATAAAAATATTAAATGCCTTGATCCAAGTTTTGGCAGGTAATGAATTGTGTGGGCATCAAATATTTACATGAATAGTCTCAAGATCAATGATGAGATGAAACAGTGATGCAAATAATGGAACATCAATCTTAATATTAATTTTCATGTATTTATGTACATCAATGAGAAAACTTCTGTGACTATTTATATAAATATCTATAAAATACACCAAAACTATTTGTTGGTTACACTTTACATTGAGAACACAAAGCAATAATATCCAAATTCAAACGAATTTCTGTGTGATAGACGTCGCAACGGCAACTCATACGGCGACACTGTTATTTATAAAATTAAGCCTCAATAATTATATTACATCACTTTTGTCAGAATACTGCTCCATGTTAATAGTACATATTTAGCTCGCACACCATCAAACTTATCAAAAATAACCATTTAGTACAAAATAAATCTATTAAAAATAAATCCAAAAATTAAAATGTTATAAATTGTTATAAAAATTAAATCACACATACCAAGTATACCTCTTACGATGTAGTGTCTTAACATCATTTATTAAATTCAATCAAATAATTTACAACAACAATACAGTTGTTATAATAATAACAACAATAGTTAGTAGCTTATACTCTAATATTTTAGTCTAACATTTGTCTATAATACTCCATTTAACACATATAATAGAAAAAATCTTCATTGAAAACATCAGTCTAAGGCAGTGACAACAAAGTTTGATCATTTACAAAATAATATTACGTGTAGGTATGTATGTGTACGAGTAAAGCCTGAAATATCATTTTATTTTTTTTGATCTGAATCCAATAAAAATATATAAAAACTGTTACGTATTAAATAAAAATGAGATTCGTACAAAGATCTAAGCTAACTAAAACAATCAGATATAGGACAACACCTCTAACTGTTCATGTGGCTCTTAGGAGAAAGGTACAAGCTGTAAAAAAAATGATGTGACATCGTAATATAACCCATGGATATGATATATCTCGAAGTCATGAATATATTTTGTTCTGTCCAAGTATGTCACAATGTCTACAATGATAAAATGTACATAACTGAATCTAGCATGTTGCATTGCTTTGTTGCCTTTACCAAAATCACAGATCCATAGGGTTATATTATTTTGACATGGTATGAAATATAAAAAGGAACAATATTGTCAAGATAGTCAACAAGGAAATGCTATGACTAAGTATTTTCGAAATACCAATTTAATGAACGTCATAGTAGTATAATTTTGGATATAATATATCAAAATGTCGCGCACTGGTCCTGATATATCTTAGCGTACAGTTTAACTCAACGACATCAGGTTACCCTGTGCTGTAACTTTCAAATCTAACTGTAAATCTTAACGAAATAAAAGCGTATTAACTAACCTAAAAAGTACAACTTATGTCTTTATAATATTATAATAACACATAAACTCACGAGTGGCCCAGTAGTGCGTGTACAGTTAGTTACGTAGTGGACACATACGTACAGTGCGGGTTCTTGCTATTCACAAATCCTCACGCGAGTCATCCTAAACACCTAGATCACGGTTAGTTGCGAAAAAAGAAAACGAAGACGGCCATGAACCAACCAGCAGCAGAACTTGCAAACAGTGCGACGATCTTTTAGCTTATAATATACCTCATAAGTCGTCACATTCTTAGTGATATAATTACAATTATTTAAACAGTTTAGTCGACTCATTTTACAAGTTCCTAACAAAATTGTACTTTAGTACAGTCATATACATAAAGGTGAATTGTAATAAATACACGGTGTGCAAGTAGCGGTGGTCGGAGAGTAGGAGGGTTGGAGGGTAGGTCGGTAGGAGTGGTGGTCGGAGCGGACAGGTATCTAACTGTACAGTGCGGGCGTCGGCGTCGGCGTCGGAGTGGCGGCGGCGCGGGGCCGCGGGGCCGCTAGGCTGAGAACACATCGCGCGCGCGCTCACGCAGTCACACGTCGAAGTCCGAGCCCGCCTTGCCGTTCGGCGGTGCTATGAACGGTTCGCTCCACATCCTTCTGAGATCTCCCTGATGACAAATTATTGCCCGTTATAAATCTATTCTAAAGCACAACAAGGAAATAGTGAGAATTACGCTCCACAAGGCCTCTGAAAAATTCTTCTCTCTTTCTGGGAATATTGATATGCTATAAAACTAGAAAGGGGTTTAATTATAACTACCTCTTTAATCAGCAAGCATCTATAAAACTCACCGGAATCCTGTTTAATAGATTTAGAAGACTAGCTATGTACATACTATAATAATCATCTTCATAATCGTATTCAGCCCCAGGAAGTAGCCCAGCAGCGAGCAGTGGAAGTAGCTAAGTACTAACTTTGACGTAAGCCATAGTGAGCAGCGGCAGCAGCGTGAAGGGCACGAGGTACAGCAGCGCGGGCTGCGCCGCCTTGAACACCTCGGCCGACACCGTCGCCGTCAGCAGCCCCAGGAAGTAGCCCAGCAGCGAGCAGTGGAAGCAGCTAAGTACTAACTTTGACGTAAGCCATAGTGAGCAGCGGCAGCAGCGTGAAGGGCACGAGGTACAGCAGCGCGGGCTGCGCCGCCTTGAACACCTCGGCCGACACCGTCGCCGTCAGCAGCCCCAGGAAGTAGCCCAGCAGCGAGCAGTGGAAGTACGTCAGCCGGGAGCCCTGCAACCACATACAGCGTTCAATCATGAATATACATACGCTCGTTTCCCGAAATGGTAGGCCAACACCTACGATCCTTTTATTTTCCTCTAAACCTAACCTGTTATCATGGGCGCCGGTAGCAGGGTGCAAGGGGGTGTACATGCACTCCCCTGTCAGGAAAGAAAGCCATAAAAAATTACATTTCTTTGTCGATGATCGAAACATATTCCATACGTGGGTCACACTGAAAGATTTTAGAAAATAAGAAACGGGAGTGTTAAATAATCTTGTTTATATTTTTATTGCTTTTCGAATTAGTGTCCGTTCCTTTCTAAGGCCTGTCGCATGCGATGGAACCATTGACTGAAGCAGTGACCCACTCTTCTTTAGGGATCTCTTTCACGCCTTGTTGAAACGCAGCCATGGCATCTTCAGAGTTCTTAAAACGAATTCCTCTAAGTTAATCTTTTATTTTTGGAAATGTATTAAAGACACAAGTTGCCAGGTTGGGACTGTAAGGACTAGTCACTAAATCCATACGTTCGATAGACAAATATTCGATAGTCGGTCTGGCGGAGTAAGCTGGAGCGTTGTCGTGATGGAGGAGAATCCTGCTAAAATACCCGGTCAATTTGAATTTGACATTACATTTATGTACATAATATACATATATAATTCTATATTTTATATCAGTTAATAGTATTATGTGTATATGCAGATGCACCTCCCTAAAAGTTATCCTGGCGACGCCCATGGCTAAAATCATCTAATCATCGTCATGGTCATCTAATCGTCTACTCGGCAATTGCGGCCGGACAATAAAGTGGTTCATTACAGTACCCACTAGTGATAAAATTGCTTGGATCACGTTATGCTGAATAAAATATCGGCATCCAACGCTGTACGGTCTAACTACCGTATATTGCTGCCTACACCAAAACCTACATAGCGCGCGCGACTGCGCACTAAGCATTTATGTGCAATACAATTTAATATAAATTTGCGATACAACAAAAAACTTCGTCCAGTTGCATAACTAATTTACTCGCGAACCAAATAAGTGCATTGAGAGAAAGTACTAGTCTCACTTAACTGTAACTTTACCGAAATATACTTATTACTTACTTATTACGTTACTTTACGTTTCACTATATCAAATACTAATGTGCGGAGTTACTAACTAAAAACCCGTATATTAAATGGTCCTTCGACGTGAACCAAGCACAAGCAACTGTGTCCAAGAATAACAAAAACGAAACTCAGCGGCTATTACAACTAGTACATCGAGTACTACTACCGTCCAGACTTCGACGTGAACTGCGAGAAGTACGTGACAAACTAACTACACTGCTAACTACGTGATCGACGAAATACCACTACTTATTTCGGAAAACTATTCGAGATTGATATCGCCAAGATGAGTGATATTACTGCACAAACGGAGGTTTTCGAGTCGATTAAACGCCTTTGTTCCAATTACCAAAAGGACAGTGCTACTCGGAAAACCAAGGAGTATTTGACGCAAAGATTGCTCACATTGGAAAATCTGTGGCAAGATTTTACGAACAGACATGGGACACTCGTGGAGAAGGAGGACAAGAGCATCCAATATTTCACGGGTAATGTCTATGAAAAAACAAAACAACTTTATGAAGCTATAAGGATTGATATACTTCAACGTTTACTGGCATCCGAAGGAAAACAGGCGGATGTTGTTATCCCGCATTCTCAAGGAAGCGATACCAAGACTAAGGAATTGCTGGATCGTCAGGAGTGTCATTTTAAAGCTCTGGAACGAGCAATGTCAAAGATAGACATTGATAGCATAACGAAGAAATGGGAGTTAGAAGATCATTTGAGTGTCCTGAAAAACAAATGGGAAATCGTAGAGAAATGTCACTGGGAACTAGAAGCTATCCTAAAAGATTCTAATGAAGTTTACAACGAGTTGTTTTCCAATAAAGAGCGACAATACGACGCTATGAAGAGAGCTCTTAATTCGAAGATATGGGATAACACACATTTTAACAACTCTGCACCAAGGATTCAAATACCAGACTTCACTGGTAATTATAGTCAGTGGATCACATTCAAAGAGATGTTTACGGAAACAATACACAACAACTCAATGTTTCGAAATCGCAAAAAATGCAGCATCTCAAATCCAAGCTGAAAGGTGAACCTGAAAGACTGGTTCAACACTTAGTCGGCGCAGAAAATTATGAAATCTGTTGGGACATACTCCCTCAGCGGTATGACAACAAAAAGCTACAATTTACCAATTTGATGAACACTTTGATGCGTTTACCAACTATTCAGCAGCCTAACGCACCTATTCTGAAGAAAATGCATGATATAATCAATGAATGTATTAATGGCCTACAAAATATCGGTCTCAATACTACAAGCTGGGATCCCATTATCGTCTATTTGATGGCACAAAAACTGGATTCTACGTCTTATACGGAATATACACGGGAATTACAACACCCAAAAGAAGTCCCGGATTTACAAGAATTCCTTGCGTTTCAAGTTTATGACTTATTATTCAAACAAGTTTATGGCATTAGAAGCAGCGAAAGGCTTCCAAAAAGACACTACGAATCAGCAAAAACATGTGCCTAGTAACAAGACAAAGACCTATAAGCAATTATCTGAAAATAAACGAGATGCTTATTCAAGAATATATCATACATCATTCGGAAAATGCTTATTATGTAACGTCCCACACGTGCTCATGCAATGTCCAAAGTTTATTAACATGGATATTCGCTCTAGAAATGACACAGTGCGGAAATTACAAGTCTGCAAAAATTGTTTGTACAAACACAATGACTCAGATTGTACGTCAAACAAAACTTGTAGGGAATGCAATAAACCACATCATACGTTATTGCATTACGAAGCGCAAAAAATGGGTTCGAGAGCAAACACGAGCAACGCAGGTCAACGATTTCAAACACGCGATCACCAAGGCTCATCTGGAACTGATCAACATAGTACCAATCATCTATCCAACACGAACATGACGGAAGTATTACTAACTACAGTCGAGCTTCGAGTAAAAACTTTGAATGGAGATTATACAATAGTACGAGCCCTACTAGACCAAGGTTCGCAAATAAATCTCATCTCAGAAAACGCAGCTCAACGCCTAAAGCTTCCAAGGAAAAAGCTGAATGCCACGATTTCCGGAGTGGGTACTGTGTCGGGTGATTGTAAGGGAAAAGTGGAATTAGAGTGTGCATCATGCTGCACTGATTTTTCATTCAAAGCGAGCGCCTTAGTGATCAAACGAATCACAAATAACTTACCACACAAATCGTTTGGAAAAAGCGATTGGCCTCATATACTCGTACAAGGTTTGAAACTGGCTGATCCCGACTACAATTTGTCACGAAACGTTGACTTCCTACTAGGAGCCGACATCTACTCTCAAGTAATATTACACGGCGTCCTGAAAGGAGACTCACAGACACCGACTGCCCAGCAAACTCAACTCCGCTGGATCCTGTGTGGCAAGTTACAAACCTTTAACTCACGGCGTCCTGAAAGGAGACTCACAGACACCGACTGCCCAGCAAACTCAACTCCGCTGGATCCTGTGTGGCAAGTTACAAACCTTTAACTGCCATGCGACATTATTTGATCTGCACGAATTGAAGAAGTTCTGGGAGACGGAAGACATCTTACAAAGCTCTGAGGATACTTGCAAGGACGACTGGTGCGAAACTCACTTTAAAACAAACACTGAAAGAAGCTCGGATGGCAAATACATCGTAAAAATGCCCTTGATTACTGACTACAAAAAAAAACTGGGTAAATCAATACAAATTGCGACATCTCAGTTTCTACAACTAGAAAGAAAATTTGAAAGAAATCAGAAACTCGCATTAATGTATAAAGATTTCATTCGAGAATACATTGAGCTTGGGCATATGAAGCCTACACACGCGACGACAGAGTTCAAAATGTTTTTGCCTCATCACGGGGTACTCAGAGATCATTCGACAACAACTAAGCTCAGAACTGTCTTTAATGCGTCGCAAAGTACTACGGGAGGCTGCAGTCTCAATGATGTCATGGAAAAGGGCCCCAATCTTCAAAAGGATATCCAGGCGTTGATCATCCAATGGCGAGGTTATAAATATGTCTACACAGCAGATATTGAAAAAATGTATCGCTGCATATGGCTACATCCTGAACAACAACATCTCCAAAACATAATATGGCGTAACAAACCGACGGAAAATCTGCAAGAATATCAACTTTGCACATTGACGTATGGTACAAAAAGTGCACCTTGGCTAGCAATGCGCACACTGAAACAACTAGCTTTAGATGACGGTTACAAACATCCAACAGCCGCGAAAGTTCTGCTGACTCAGTTCTTTGTTGATGACCTCGTCAGTGGTACAGACTCCATCCCCGATGGGCAACAAGTACAAAGCTCTATTATAGAATTACTGAAGGGAGCTGGGATGAATCTGCGAAAGTGGTCGAGCAATGATCCCGAACTTTTGAAAAACTTGCCAGAGGATCAAATATCGAAAAACATATTCGATTTTAAAGGAGATGGAACCACTAAGACCCTTGGCTTAAGCTGGAATCCGAAAAACGATGAGTTTCATTTTAACTGGAATTTCGATGACTCATTTAGTCAATGTAACACAAAACATCTAACAAAAAGGAGCCTACTATCATAAATTTCAAGACTATACGATCCGTTGGGATGGCTCGCACCTGTTACCGTGTCAGCGAAACTATTATTCCAAAAGGTCTAGAAAACTAAATGCGGTTGGAATGCAAACCTGCCCGCTGATATTCAGAATGAATGGTGGCATTTGAATAAGGAACTATATTTGATAAAGAGCATCAAAATTAGTAGATGGATCGGCAGTGCTCAAAAAACCATACAACTGCATGGATTTTCGTATGCGAGCGAAAAAGCATATGCTTGCGTCATATATATACGAGTAATCGACGAAAGCGATAATCCTAAAACCACAATATTAGTGTCTAGAACACGGGTGGTCCCTCTCACGCAGAAAATATCGCTCATATCATACTCGCTCAACTCATAGACAAAGTCAAAAAATCACTACCAGAGCATTTGATTACTGTTTATGGTTGGTGTGATTCTAAAGTGGTCCTGGCCTGGCTTCAGGGAGATGTGTCAAAATGGGAAAGATATGTTTCCAACAGAGTGCGAAAAATAACAGCCATAATTTCAAATCGGCAATGGAACTACGTACGATCGGAGCAAAATCCAGCTGATTGCGCGTCAAGGGGCCTATTACCAAGCAAGATACTGAAGTTCGATTTATGGTGGCATGGGCCTACATTCCTGAAAGACTTTGAGGAATCGAAGATGCCGAACAATACATATTGCCATTTAACTACAAAAGAAGCGAACAGAATCGAACCCACGAACGGAATCGCTTCGCAAGCCAACAAACCTGAATACTTTATTTATAATTTATTAAATAACAATATCTCATTAACACGAACAACAAGAATTATCGCTTGGGTTTTACGTTACATCACAATACTCAGACGAAAAACGCGAGCAAGCGAAATTTACCTAACGACAGGTGAACTAAAAATATCAGCGGAAATTATATTAAAGTGTGTTCAGCAAATTGAGTTTGTGCAAGAATACAAACAATTACAACAAAATAGCTCGGTTCTTATAAAAAGCAACATTTATAAACTAAAACCTTATCTAGACAAGACGGGCATAATCCGTGTTGGCGGCCGACTACAGTACTCTAATCTTCCAAGTAACATGAAGAACCCAGCGATTGTACCCTACTCCAGTCGCTATACTGAACTGCTCATTCGCCAGGCGCATCTGATAACACTGCATGGAGGCGCTCGGTTGACATTAACCTATTTACGACAAAGGTATTGGATCATTTCCGGAAATCGAGCCGTGAAAGCAAGCATTCGTCTGTGTGTCAAATGTCACCGTTTTGCTACTAGTGATAATGCACAACTAATGGCGGATCTACCGAAACAACGTATTACGCCAAGCCGCCCGTTTACACACACCGGCGTCGACTTTACTGGACACGTAGATGTGAAGTTGAACAAAGGACGAGGAGTGAAGACATCGAAAGCTTACATCGCCATATTTGTCTGCATAGTTACGAAAGCCGTTCACATCGAGCTGGTCTCAGAACTTAGCACCGAAGCATTCCTTGCCGCATTCCAAAGAATGTGTGCAAGGCAAGGAACTCCGGCGCACATGTACTCAGACAACGGCACGAACTTTGTTGGCGCATGTAAGGTACTAAAAGAAGATTTTAAATATTTTAAGCAGCTACTGTCTCCTGACTTTTTTAACGAGATCGCAAAACTAGAAGTCCGCTGGCACTTCAACGCGCCTGCGTGGCCGAGTGCAGGTGGTATTTTTGAGGCAGCTGTGAAATCCATGAAGCATCATCTGCGGCGTGTCCTGGGTGAACAGAAGTTAACCTGGGAAGAGTTTACCACGCTACTAGCTAAAATTGAGGCCTGTATGAATTCAAGACCCCTATGTCCGTTTACAGAAGATCCCGACGAGTTTTATAACACCCTCACACCCGGTCATTTCCTAACGGGCAGTGCCACGTTATCGTTACCTCAACCGGAGGCTGACGATAGGACCATGGATTTGAGAAAGCGTTGGCAACTAACAGAACACATGTTAGACCAATTCTGGAAAACGTGGTCCCATGACTATTTGACTACGCTTCAGACTCGTTGCAAGTGGAATAAGGAAATACGCAATCTCAAGCAAGATGACATCGTGCTTATCAAGGAATTGAATCTTCCACCTGGAAGATGGGCAATGGGACGAGTAGTGGAAACACATCCCGGGAAAGATGGTTTAGTGCGAGTCGTCACTCTTAGAACTAAAACCGGCACCATAAAACGCCCCGCTGTCAAATTAACACCGTTACCACTGGAAGAAAAGGCCTCGACTCAAATACAAGAAAACACGCCGCGACAAGCAGAAAGAAATCGCTATAAGAAAGCACCGTTAATTTCATTTACAACATTATTAACATTACTCATATTTGTATCAGGCTCAAGTTGCTCGAGTAATCCACCGACTACTCATATTACTGAACTGGAACCTGAGCGCCCAATTTACTATGACGAGATCGGCAAAGTTCAACTAGTACACGACGAGTGGATTCTTTTAATGTACTATAATCTATCAACTTATTGGCAAAGTACACATCAAATGAAAAACTACCTGACATACATAAAAAATGTTTGTGAAAAATTGGATGCTAACTATTGTCAACCGACTGTCCAGCGACTACAACACGAGATTGATATATTAGACAAGTATAACGCGATCCTGTTACTACCCCAAAAGCATATGCCTGCGCGGAGGAGGCGAGGTCTTATAAACGGAGTTGGATACCTAGCCAATAGCCTATTCGGTATATTAGATGAGAACTTTGCTAAGAAATATGAAGAGGATATGAATATCCTCTTCATATTTCTTAGCAAAGTTGTGTTGAAACACATTCAAGAAAATGAGAACTACCTATTGCAGCTCATAAAAAACCAAATATCAATAATTGAAGTCGAGAATGAAATACTGCAGAAAAACGAGGATAATATTAAACTTCAATTTGACTCCATCAACAACGTCTTGAATCAAACTAACTTGAGCTTGATAAAGGTTGAAAATGAAATACCAATATTAATGGCTGCCAACTACTTCAGTACAACCTCTGTATTGGCGCATTTTCTTCTAGATAACCTCAGAAACATACAGGACATGATTCTCAACAAGATCACACAAATATATAGCGGCACTATATACGTACACCTTCTCGCACCAGACTATCTCAGCAGACAGCTGAGCGACATAGCAGGCAAGCTACCAAAGTCTCTGTCGCTACCCATAGATAGCATGCTTAATGTTAAAGACATATACAAAGTATTATACGTAAAGGCACGAACCACTGAAAGCTACGTGCTGTATGAGATACACATTCCACTTCTCAGCGATGAAGAATTTGTATTATACCAGATATTTCCAATACCGATAACAAACAATGGGACATCGCAATGGATCAAACCTTCTTCCACACACATAGCTGTTAACCTGTAGAAATTATGTTAGACTAGCTTTTAGACTTAGATCCGGTCATTATCCATCAGCAAAGTTTGTATTCTTAATGAAAAAAGCTGATACGCCCAATTGTTCGATATAATAAAATTGAAGATGTACAGCATTTGCTGATGGATTGTGCTTGAAATAGGAGTGAACGTGATTCACTGGTTAAGGAATTAACTTTAAATTTACTAGATGTAGGCCTGATACAAAGTATTTTAAGTCATCCGAAGTCAGAAGCTGCCAAAAAGCTATGTAATTTGATAAAATAATTCAGCAATGATTATCCTTAGTTCTATTCTCTAGTATCTAATCTATAGTTGTATCTCTAGTTACATATATCTAACAGTGTACTTTTAATTTTAATGTGTGTATCTAGCTATAAGGTACAATGGGATTGACATATCTTTATGGATAAAAATCCCAAATAAAAAAAGAGAAAAAAAAAAAAAATAGTTGTTAACCTGAGAAAGAAGTCATATATTAGTTTGAACATTGACGATATAAAGCAATGTTTACAGCGCACCCACCGCATATAGCTTTGTGTATAACACCGACTTCCCAGTATTCGAATTACATAACAACAACGCGCCGTGCGAGGCAAAAATGATAAGTCATCACGTGACTTCGGCATGCGACCTACATAGCTCACCTTGCATCGAAGCTTGGATCAAACTACATGTCTCGAACAGCTGGCTTACTACGTGTTGTACAGGGCGATGCTCTATGCAAACCATATGCGATGATGACGTAATGTTGTATACAATAACAAACACCAACTTGATAACTTTGGGACAAAATTGCATTGTCCAGTCAAAAGGACTTACTATTCATTCTCGCAACGTATATCAAAGTAGCAACCATGTCGCACCAAGTCTGTTGCCGACGTCACTGAATACCTCAATAAACAAAATCATCCACACGACTGTACTACATACACCAAGAGCTATATGGGCAACTGATCCAAACCAACTGGAAATTGATTAGAAGATACAACAGCTGAAGAAACAAGAAAATCTGCCCATGAATAGCATGATCAGTCACGACATACATCAATATAGCATATGCTACACATTACTCGGGTTATTCCTGGCTGTGGCTCTCGTGTGGGCATTGAAACGCTTCTGTCGAAGGAGTCGTTATTGGTAGAATCCACCAATAACCCTAAATATGAAGACATAGAATCTGCAGCACCAAGGAATATAATAGAACCGGCGGCAAGACAAACATCTCATGTTGGCGGTCAAACTGGGCCTCAAACGGAACCCCCTCGCAGAAACAACCCACAATTTAAATTTTATTAGTATAAAAATATTTCTTTTTTTTTGTCTTAATTTTATTTGTTTACATATTATTTTTAGCTACGTACAATTGTTATAGTTAATTTATTAAGTTATATTCCTTGCTTTGTACAGGCTGTCATCTTTACTCTCATTGCACGACAATTTTCATCTCCTTTTGGGGTGGGCAATATGTACGGTCTAACTACCGTACATTGCTGCCTACACCAAAACCTACATAGCGCGCGCGACTGCGCACTAAGCATTTATGTGCAATACAATTTAATATAAATTTGCGATACAACAAAAAACTTCGTCCAGTTGCATAACTAATTTACTCGCGAACCAAATAAGTGCATTGAGAGAAAGTACTAGTCTCACTTAACTGTAACTTTACCGAAATATACTTATTACTTACTTATTACGTTACTTTACGTTTCACTATATCAAATACTAATGTGCGGAGTTACTAACTAAAAACACGTACAAACGCCATTCTACACACTACCATTACCAACCACTACATTACTCTACTGTTATTGTTTAGGTTAAATAACACTCGCCGAGATCTTAAAATAACTCATAGTCATCATAAGTCATAAAAGATATAGGAATTATTGTAATTATAAAAAAAAAATCAAAGAAATAATATGTCCGAGAAATTATTGCTAATTCTTCACTTCTTCTTAAACTTCCTTGAAATAACATTAAAAAAACATAACTAGTCTAATATTGTCTTCTGTTTACGCGAATGTTATTCATTGAAATTAAACTACTATATACGGATTTTACCGCGTTGTTTATTTAGCACTGTATTACAAAATTTTGAAAATATTACACTACTACTACTATTGATTTTATTTTACTAATTTATAAGCTAATAAAATTATTTAAACTATTAAATCTATTTATTTTTGGTTTACACTTTCCCCGACGTTTCGGTTGCTTTTCAGCAGCCATGGTCACGGGGAGACTAAGATGGTAGTTGTCTCAATGTTCCAGTGTAGTTATTTCAAAGTACCCGAACATAATTTAATTAATGGTGTTTCTATTTACGCAGAATGAGCTCAAAGTATCATGAAGTCTAGCTGTGGTTTGTTTCTTCTTGGGTTTGACTATTTGAAGTACTGGATCCCAAGCTGGTGGAACATTCCAACCATATTCTCTATTGAAATTGGGATGTTTTTTGATTTCAATAGCCTCGCGAAGCATCCTTGGTAGGAATCGGTGTTCTTTAGCGAGAATCTGTGGTTTGTCAAATCTCAGGTAGTGGTTGGTCCCCTGTTGTACATGTTCACACACAGCAGACTTCAACGAGCGTTTGTGTTTACTTTAATACAGTGCTAAATAAACAACGCGATAAAATCCGTATATAGTAATTTAATTTCAATGAATAACTAGTCTAAGTTTGACGTATTTGCATTAGTTGTGTATCAACTAATGCAAATACCCAGCTACACGCACGCACACTACTCAAAGTATTATTCATACCGCACTACTACAGGCACTCCTAAGCTATAGTTCCCAGAGTGCCGATGTCGCGGACACAGCACAATACTGCACTCACGCACACAGGACCACTCCGGTTGCGAACCATTAATTAGTTAAAGATCCTACACGCTTGCTAATTGCCTAGTACTATGATTCGCTCACCTAACTAGTGCGGTTCAGATACCGACATTAACAGTCTAAGAGATAGAACGCCGCCACCATCTTTATTTGTCTCTACGCGTCAAAAGCGGCGCCATGAGAGTGTAACACGTGATGACTTCGAAGAGTTCCGAGAGGAAATAAGACAAATGTTTGCATCACTACAGAGCAAAATTGACACTTCTTTGGCTAGTAGTGAACGAAGTTTTGAAGCCATTTCGCACCAGCATGACGAGTTTCGCACATAAATAAAGATTTTAGAACAGGAATCCCAGAGTAATCAAAATTATTGTAAGCCTTCAGGAAAAGCTCGAGGATTTGCAACGTGTGTCTAAATTAACTACAATAGAACTAAGAAATATACCCAAACAATCCAAGGAAAGCAAATTGGATCTACTGAGTTACATTACCAACATTTCTAAATCTCTAAACGTACCTATTCAACAGTCGGACATACATGACATCTACCGCCTGCCTAACAGAAAAGATCCCAAAAAAGCATCAAATAGTCCGATTATCATACAGTTGTCACACTTATTTATAAAGAATACACTTATCAGTGCCGTCAAGGACCTCAACAAGTCCAACACAATAAACAAACTAAATATGAGTCATGCGGGGGTAAATGGTGATTCGAACCCAATATATCTAACGGAACATCTTACCGTAAATGCGAGAAAACTCTTTTATCTTGCACGCCAGATAAAGAAAGATAATAAAATAAAATATTGTTGGATTAATGACGGCTAAGTTCTCATTCAAAAAATGGACAGTGCCCAAGCAATCTATATTAAAAATGAAGCGCAAATCGACGAATGTCTAAAGAAAATTGACTAGTTATTTATATTAAATGCATGCTATATTATCTTAAAAATATCCTACCTTACATTTTTGTAACCATTTATCTTTACATTATTATTCTTATATTGCAAAGCCCGGCGATCAATCATTACAAAACTTTAATAAAAAGTAAACAGCATATCATACACAATTACACCACACATACACAATAATTTTTACACTTACATATTATATTGTTTTACATATTTCTATCGTTTAATGAACTAATTATACTATTGATAAGACGTAAATTTATTTTTAATAGTGGATAATATACTTGAAATTAATAATAATATTGACCAACTCTCTGTTTCTAGTTCACTTAGCTGTATACCTGAAGAATGTACCTCCTATATAACTGACTGTAATAAACAGCTAAAAATAATAACCCAGAATATCCGATCTATAATTGCTAACTTTGATTCTTTTCTGACATTACTGTGTCGAATTAATACTGAGTGTGATATTATTGTGTTAAGAGTGCTGGCTAAAATATAACAATATTTTACCTGTTATAAACAGTTACTGCCGTTATCAGACAACAGAACATGTAAACAAGAACGATGGGGTTGTTATCTATGTTAAAAATCTCAGTCACTACTCAGTTGTCGAACCGCACTTTATGGATGCGAGTTGCCTAGTGTTGAAGGTTGTCAGTGAAAAAGCTTTCGTATGTATTTATCGCTCACCCTCTTTTTTAGACATCGCCAATTTCTTGAAATCGCTAATGCACTTCTGTTAGAACTCGCTCCAATAAGGAACATAATTATCATTGGAGACAATAATCTCGACATTAGCAGCCCATCTCTTCCTAACCATATCTCTGAATATCTCAATCTCGTAGCATTTCATGGCCTACTTCCTGCGCATACCATTCCAACTCGTGAGTGTACTTGTCTCGACCATGTAATGCTCAAATCAAATTTACTAGCTCTTACTATTGTAATTGAGTCTACTATAACAGATCATAATTCTGTCCTTCTCTGTCTAAAGCAAAAAGAAACCCATAATATTGGCGTAAACACTGTGACCAAGATTAATTATCAAGCTCTAGATTCTACAATGGACCTCCTAAACCTGGCGCCAATTTACGAATATACCGATGCGAATAAAGCTACTAGGTTTATAACTGACCTTATAACTAATACAATACGATCCCACACAAGCAAGCATAATCAAGCTTCCAAATCATAAACGGTTACTAAAGCCTTGGATGACCATCGGCACGCTCCGGTGTATGCGTAACAGAGATGCTATGCATAAGAAATTAAAATTGTCACCTAATAACAAGATTCTAAAAAAACCTACTCGCGGTACCGAAACTTCTGCACCAAAGTCCTAAGAAAGCTCAAACGAGAGTATGAAAGAGCAGAACTAAGACAAGCTGCTGGTGATAGCAAAAAGATTTGGCAAGTTGTTAAGAGAGCGACTCACACTGGTAATACGACAGCACCTGCTACAGACTTACTCTCATCTTCTATTGTTCCCCAGCTGTCAGTCAACCTCGTAAATAGCTATTTTGCCAATGTAGGCAAAAATCTAGCTGCCAAATTTACACAGCAACAAAATCCGACACAACTAACGGGAATTAATTACCCCTCTTCTCGGTCTTTTGTTATGCTCGGTACTGATGAGAACGAGGTGAAATCCGTAATTATGTCACTCAAAACGAATTCTGCTGTTGGATGGGATAACGTATCAACTTACTTTCTGAACCAATATAAACGGTTACTCGTGCCTCCACTTACGTTTCTATTTCAACTTTGTTGTTTGTTCCTGTCTCTTTTGGTGTACCTTAAGGTAGAGTGACTGAGCCAACTCTCTTTCTCATATATGTCAATCAGTTGTGTAATCTAAAACTTCCAAATAGTAAAGAGACTTTTGCAGATGATACCGTCCTTACATTTACGGGTGACACCTGGCACGACACTTTCAAGGCTGCACAGTCAGGACTTGATTCCGTATTGAATTGGCTCACCCTCAATACGGCGAAAACAAAAATACTCACGTTTTCATTACGACAGTCCACTCAACCTTCTAACTCTTTCGTTTTAAAAGCACACTCTTGCCTATCTCCCAATACTGTTACTTGCCGCTGTCCCAATCTTGAACGCTCGCAAACAATCAAATATCTTGGGGTCACTCTCGACAGCAACTTAACCTTCACAGCCCACATAGACCTACTTAATTCTAGGATAAGGAAAATGATTTTTGTATTTAAAACTCTCCGCCATATCGCTGAATTCGATGTAATAAAAACTATATACTACGCTCTCTGTCAATCATTGTTAGCATATTGCGTTACTTCTTGGGGTGGGGCTCCTAAAAGTAATATCCTTAAGTTGGAAAGAGCCCAAAGAGCAGTATTATAGGTACCTTCCGTCCGTCACTCTATCCTACAGAAGACCTATACAAGTGTTGCAAAGTCCTCACCATGAGGCAGCTATTTGTTCTAAACACTGTAGTTTTGCAACACCATGACACTCCTTACGAGATAATTACTAGAAGACGGAAGGAAATAATTTGCCGACCATTCAAATGCAACTTCTCTTTCACCAAAAGATTTATTTGTTTTCAAGGACCTCGTCTATACAATAAACTTAACAAAACACAAAATACACACAATATTTAAAAATAAAATTAATATTATAATAATAATTAATATAATAATATAATAATATATAATATTATTATAATTTGCATATTAATTATTTTTTAAGGGAGTTTGCACACAAACTCCCTTAAAAAACTGTACAGTGTACAGCACTTAAGGGCTGCTGCTATATTACTGTTGATTGCTTGACTTATTTTTTTATGTTTTTGTTCCTTTTTTGTTTTAGTTTTATTTCTGCTAATTTGTATGTAACCGAACTCTTATATAATGATTGTATCATATAAAATGTTGTATGGGTTGGGACTGGTACTCTTAATACAAGTTATTCTATAACTTAGCAAGGTGCCAGTTACGACAAACATAAACATTTTTGTCAACTAAATTATATATTGTGTATACAAGTGAATATGTATTTATGTTTATATAAGTGTTAATTGTGTTTATGCAAATAAATAAATTATTATATTATTATTATACTAACTGCCACTTCGTCAATATTGGTAAACTGTTAGCCCAAAAAGCCCGAACCGGCCAGATTTAACCAAAATCTCCAACAGTCAGCTTAATAATTGACCTATACAACCGAACACATTTGTGTAAAATAAATACTAAAATAACTAAATACCGATCCCAAAGAAGTGGATATGATCCTGATAAGCCTAAAAAATGACAGTGTTGATAATAAATAAAGTCATAAATAAAGTTGATAGTAAATGTCTTCTTAAAAAGTCTTTGATACCGTAACATTTCCCGGGCTTGACGACAAATTAAAAAAAACAGCCTGTCTGCCTCACTTTGGTTATTCAAAGAACAGAAAACAGAATCTGTTTTCTGATAGTAAGTATAGGACAATATAACAGCGATGAAACCATGGTCTCATATGGTGTGCCCCAAGGCAGTGCTCTATCTCCAACGTTATTCCTTGTACATACATATATTTCAACGATCTCTGCAATATAACATCATTAACGCTAAAGTGATCTCTTACGCAGATGATACCACCATTGTACTTTCAGGCAACAATTGGGAGGAAGTTAAAGCCGGGACAGAGTTGGGCATGCCTAAAATAGGAAATTGAACAGCAAACACGAGTAAAACAGACTACATCTGTTTTAGTATCGCGCATCGATTTACTGTCATGTTTTATTACACAATTTAACGACTGGTGCAGAGATTGGTGGAATTCCATTGCAATATTACACTCAACATTTTAGAACTTCACTACACGACCTTAGATCACTCTTGTATATATAGATAAGATTGTTCAGATTGTTTAATCTTTAATGGAGTCTTTACACAAGCGGAAATCGGCAAACAATAAGTATTACTTGAACCAGGAGCCCAAGACGATGTTTATTCGACATAAGACATTTACTAGTATTGAAACAGAAGCCCAAGGCGCATCTTATTCGACATCAGTCATGTACTCGAAGGTGCTATATAAAAATGATTAAAAGTAGGTTGAGGTTATATAGTGTTCGAGCTATACTTACCATGGATCTAGGTCCGGGAACCTGTCCCATCTGACAAACTAATGTGGCTTTCTTATAGGCGTCGTAACGCAACACGAAGCATAACAGCAATCCTGGCATTACTATGTCGCCGAGACCTGGAAAACATAATTTAATTAAATAATTAAAATAAGAGCTCTTTATTAGATGTATCATGTATACATGCATAAATGCTGACATCATGTGTCTCATGTGTCATATATTTCATTGGGTATGCGGGGCAAAGTGGGTAGGTGCGCCGACGTGTACGCATGCGCATGCGCAGGACAGCGCCGTCTAATGGTTAGGGTCAGTCAAACCGAGTCACTCGTAACGAATCCGTGCGGGTTCGACCGAGTGTACCGCTATTATTTAGTTTGAAAAAAGACAATAATAATCCTAATTGTTGAACATAACATGATTTAATCTAATTCGAAAAAATATATAATGATTTGGATCTATGTAACTAGTAATTTTGAAATATAGAAATTATAATTCAGAAACGAAGTATACATTTATTATTAGGCTATTAAACCAATTGGGGTTGTAAGTATAATATGTATGTTGGATGTAGTAATCACCGAGCATGGAGAAGTGTCCCTGGTGGTGCATGGAGGGGAACACGAGCTTGGCGGGCAGCGAGAGCTTGGGCGCGTCGCGCATGGCGCCGCCCAGCTGCAGGCGGCGCGCCACCACGTTCATCGGGTTCTCGGCCGGCCTGCGACAACACAACCACACATTTATACTACCAACCACTCGGCATGTCTTGTTCTTAAACACATGTCAAATGCCGAACAATACAAGACGCACCAAAAAGTTAATATCTATTAAAATATCGTTATCCCTTGAGATATATTAGATGCCTAAACGTTGGGCAAGATCAGTTATTTCGCAGAAAGACTTATAACACAAAAAGACTATGCCAAAATGTTATTATGTTTTGTATATCTTATCAGATAATATCTCGGTATTCTTCCTATATTATAATGGAACCTGTAGTGTATATTTCTTTCGATATTCAGTGATCCCATGGCACCTTGTTCACGGACTTTCATGATCACCAGGTTGTAGGAGACAAAAATTGCACACACCCTAGCTTTCACATTCAGAAGGCCTGTGAATAACTAACTCGAATATCCCGCGATCGAAATCTTTTTACAAATCAGCAGTCGGCCAATAATTGGTTAAATAAACTATAACAAGTGCTTTCATATTAGTTTTAAGTATGCTATATTACCTCGTAGCGACTTTGACCATGACGTTGGTGGTAAATATGTATGAGGAGAAAAACACCCAGAACACGTCGTACAGCAGCAGACCGGTGAGCAGCAGCGTGGACACCTTCAGCGACGGCAGGCGGATCAGAGCGATGAACGTCACGCACAGGCCCATGCCCATAGCTGTAACATATAAAAGACGCATTTAGTATCTGTTCACATTGCCAACTGGTGGTGGTTGTTATGTGGCTAATTGGTTAAAGCCGTTTGAGATGTCCATCGGCAGGCAGCATATTCTCAGGTAGGCAGGCAGTGTATTACACTTGTAATTTAACCTAGCACTAAATAAAAATAAAAGTGTAAAAATGTGAAAAGTTAATACTCAATAAAATTATTATTATTTATAACAAATTATGATTATTATATCTGTTAAAACTTTTACATTACAATTTTAAGCTATTTTTACTATAAATTTTTAATATCTAGTTGTAAGTTACCCGACAAATAAAATAAAATTACTGTCAATGATAAGACTTAAGAAAAATATTGAGGGGACTGAGGGTGGGACAAAATTCAAGTTTACAGTTTTCAAGTGTGTTCAATGAGTAATTGACGTTAAGTTTATGAACAATGATGTCATAAACTTAAGTGTCAATTACTCAAGGACCAAGACAAAATATTGGGGGCTCCCCCCCTAGTAACATTGGGGGGACCCTGGCACCCCCAGGCTCAATAAAGTCGGCGCTAGTGTCGATGAGATCAGAAAGTAGTTTGCAGCGATGACCACGATCACATCAGGTATCTATACTAATATTATAAAGCTGAAGAGTTTGTTCGGTTGAACGCGCTAATCTCAGGAACAACTGGTTCGAATTGAAAAATTAAGTGTCGGATAGCCCATTTATCGAGGAAGGCTATAAGCTAACATTTCGCTACGACCAATAGGAGCGCAGTATCAATGAAAAATGTTGAAAAAACGGGGCAAATCTCTTATGTGACGCAGACGAAATTGCGCGGGTCAGCTAGTATCCTCTATTATAAAGTGAAGGTGAAGTGTGCACGCACCGTCCATGAGCAGCCAGTGGCCGGTGAGCACCCACACGGCGACGACGGCGGCGGCCAGCAGCGCGGCGGCCAGCTCGGGCGCCGAGTAGCGGCCGCACACGGCGGCGCGCCCGGCGCCCGCGCCCGCGCCCGCGCTGCCCGCCACGTACTGGCACAGCGGCGTCAGCAGGAACGCCAGCGCCGCGCACGCTATAACTGTACACGGACGCATATACTAGGACGAGTCACAGTGGAATCTATAGCCTGGATCCCGACTATGAATAATTGAAATCGCTTTGTGTCATGGTACGGCATGTCATTGATAACCGTCAACCATTGCGTCGACGCAATGCTTGGTTATTTAATACGCCATGGGCTAACAATAACGGAATATATACCTCCAACCGCCTACCCCAATATGTTTAGTGTTTATTTTAGTTTATCACAGAGGATGTCAATATACAATCACTAAAATCACTATAAAAACCAAGCGATAATATTGCAGTCAACAGTAAAAAAAAGTTAAATGAAACTTACGATAACGTAACAATAATAACATTAAAAGTTAAACGAGGCGATTAACTGCGACTGATAAGTGATAAGCATTGTGGAGGTAGATAAAAAATGATTTATTACTGTTTAATTACTTAATAAAATGTACTATTAACATACTACATATTAACAATTAATTGGCCTCACATGTCTATTAGATAAAGTCAGCGTAACTACGGACAGCGGTACCTCTTGAGTACCTAATTTATGATGGAAATTCCGTATTGTGATAAAATTTGTGGTGAAAACTGATGACAAGAATAAGATTATAAGATTGATACCAATGGCACATTAGTTAACAAGTATACGTTCTCATATTTAAATATTTCTATTATGTGTTGGTTAGGCATGCATCCGGTTTAAATTAGTCAAAAGTTCCCGCATGTTTTATGTCGAGTTTCTCTACAGTTAAAGGCCTAAGTGATCAGTTTCGAACATTCGGTATAAACATGGTTGTGTTCTCTCTGCTATGCAAGTGGAATGCTTATAAAACCTAACCACAGCATTTTCTTTTTTTTAAGTACCTAAGTAGTAACCTGTTGAAAGCATTGACTCTTACCTGTCCGTGGAAAATAGGGGCGGAGAGGTTGTGTCGGGCTCTCCCGGGTAAAGATGGAACGTCCGGGGTACTACCGACTAAGCTTACCATGGTGCTGCAGTGTGCCAACTCGCTGCCTCGAAACCTGCTGCCTACCTTAATGTAGGTACTGGTTGTATGTGCTCGGGCCAGGATTAAGTGGGCAGATAATCTCAATCAATGCGTGATAAAAGAGTGTAGAAGGAATAGGACACTAATACAGAGGATAGGATAGAGCCTGCATCTCGAGACTGACAACATCTACCGACGCTTCGCCAACTCACTAACGAACCATGTATAGCAATTGCGCAACATCTTCAACATCAGTAATAACTAATAATAACTATTATACTTTCGCGTTGCATGATTTACGCATTACGGACAGAAATGACGCGATCACGCTAGATATTTACGTATTTTATTGGAATGCTTGACGTTTCGGCCAGGTACCTACTGTCTGCGGTAAGATGTCTGTTTAGTACGTAACGAGATTGCGTTAATTCATGTTCGTATAACATAAAACCTTTGGAGGAAAAATTTAAGATAGGATAGGAAGAGAAAACTGTCACGTACCTAGCTTAGTTTAAAAAGTGAATGAGAAAGTGGGCGCCAAGTCGTAAAAAGAGATCGGAAGACGATATGTGGCGATTACTTCACCGACAAGAGTTACGCTCTTAAATTAAAGTAGAAGATTTTAAATGGTAAGAGTGGTACTCACTGGCAGTACATATCGCGACGAGGGTTTGCATAGAGTCGAAGAAGAAGAACATGATGAGAAGCGCCACCGACGAGCCGAGCGGGAAGCACAGCGCCTGCATCGTGTTCAGCGTTTGAACATCTGGAATAAAAGCATATATCGTTTCTATAACAACATTACATTAAACTTGTTTATATTTTGGCGTAGCTAGAGGTTTTCTTTAGGAGTGCGCCAACCTTAAATAACAATAGCCTACATTGTACCTACATACCTGCAGTTTCACGTCGGTAATGCATGGATGAGCATTGAACCCGCGACATCTTGATCGCAAGTTTAATGTCTTATCCATTGGGCTTAACACTTAACATCCTAGAACGGATACCAGACAATTCTGGAGTGGCCTTAGTGCAACTGGCTTGCTAGGTAGACGTACCCTACAACTATCACATCTCGGAACGGAAACGTTTTATCTGCTTAACTAATACCTATATTTTTTTCTCGATTTATATTATTTTTAGTCATATTTAGTTAATATATAAGTAATAAGCATAAGGAAAAATATTGCAAATATAGTTTTTGATTTGTAGCGTTTGCATTATAATGCACATTGCCGAACAGCCTGCCGAACATACTAAAGATGTTCACTAAAATACTTAGATATAAAAAATATGTTTATTATAATCACTTATAAACATATAAAAACATAAATCAGTCATAATCTAGGGTAAAACTTGGTCTCCCCGAGACCATGGCTGCTGAAAAGCAACCGAAACGTCAGGGAAAGTGTGAACTTAAATATAAATAGGTTTAATAATTTAATTAGCTTAAAATTAGTAAAGTTTTATAATAGTAGGTATATTATATATGGTGTAACAGTTTCTAAATTATGTAATAAAGTGTTAAATAAACAACGCGATAAAATCCGTAGGTATATAGTAGTTTAATTGCAAGTAACTTGCCTAATAGAATCGCGCCTTTAGACCCGGCATTTTTATGCGATTACCTTATTTTACCTTAAGACGCGTCCTTGTAGTGTTGTCAAACTCCGAAGGACAAAACCGAAGTGTATGTATAAAAATTATAGATGCGAATGTGAGTTTGTTTATTTGTTACGGTTTCACACCTTAACTACTCGACTGAGATTCATGAAATTTCGCATACACGTTGTCAGGGCTAAAGAAAAGACTTAATATATGACTCAAAAAACAAGTAGATACTATTCCCAAATGAGCGTAACCACGAGCAAATGCATTTTACAAATATTCTTAGTAGCATTCTAGTCTAGCATTGTGACAGCTATGCTTTGACGCCACATAATAGGGAGTCAGCCAAGTACCATCTAGCAGGCAGGCTTCTATACTTTGTGTTGCTACTAAGAATATTTGTAAAATGCTAGCATTTGCTCGTGGTTACGCTCATTTGGGAATAGTACTTACTTGTTTTTTGAGTCATATATTAAGTCTTTTTCTTTAGCCCTGACAACGTGTATGCGAAATTTCATGAATCTCAGTCGTGTAGTTAAGGTGTGAAACCGTAACAAATAAACAAACCCACATTCGCATCTATAATTTTTACTTGTCACGGGTATCGAACGCTATACCTTGTAGTTATGGCACTAGAGCAACGAGTACACAACTCGTGTGTTCCACTTCCGAGTAATCGTTATCGATGTTATGAAATGTGTTACGGAGATTGTGCGTCGTATCGGCGACACGGCGAGTCAGTATTTGTATTTAATACTGCCCTGCTTGTTGCCCGAAGTGACCCTTTACAACGTTTGTACTCGGGAAGAATTATACGTCTAACATAGACTCATGCTCGTATGTCAATAGAGAAAGCAGAGAAGAATTAAACTCACATTACGTTGCCAATGTTTTAGGTTTGTGCATTGTGCGTTCGCCAGGGTCTGTGCCAGCAGAGGCATTTGGAAACCACGTGGTGCTGGAAATTTCTTGACAGAAAACGCAACAACACTGTCCGACTTGAGAGTTGACTATAGGACCTCATGAGCACACCCATGTGTAAGCTTAAACTTTATTTGCCTCAGGAAATGTGTAGTCGTAATATGTCAAGGTCATAAATTAAAGGTAATTGTATATGTCAAGGTCTTAACATTTTAAGTTTTTCCTACGTGAAGGCATTACGTCAGATAAGTAGGTAGACTATAGAGGATCTGATGCCTATAACGCTGGAAGGTAAGACAGCTATGAATAACACCGACATTTCGCCAAGTAGGTATGTTTTTAATCCCACCTATGGAGCCAGCAAATTGCCGTATATCGCACACGACCTGTTACCGACTCCACTTGCATATGAGAATTTATAAACAGAAATCCTCAAGTAACACTATGCCAGGCGAAAACAATACACTTTTATAGCTTTCAGTAGCTCAAAAGTATGTTTAATGTCACAAATATTAACACATTATATTCATATTAATGTTGTAAACCATACTAATATTATTTATGCGAAAGTAACTCTACTTGTATGACATCTTTCTACGGCTTAACGGCTAATAGCTTCATGAAGTTGTGCAAGGCAATTGATTATATCCTAGTGAAGGATATAAGCTACCTTTTATCCGAAACAACTGTATGTTCTCGTGAGATGCTCCCGGGTGAAGCCGCGTGCCGAACTTAGTCAGCTTTAATAGCAAAACGATGTGCATTTTATAACAAAATATTCGCTTCTTTAAAAAGTAGTTAGTTTTACCTTCGTTTGTAAACGTACGGTAAGAGAAGTTTTCGAAAGTGACCCACATTGGTATCAAAAGGCCTAAGTCTGCATTAGTATGCAAGTCAATAACGTTAAGAGGCACTACTTAGGTCGTGCACGTTTGTACGTGTATCTTAATCTTAACCCAAAAATAAGAAAATTTATTTTGACGAAATTGGTCTCGTAGCATAAGTTTGTGCTTAATCATTGCAGCCGATCGCAAGGTGGGTACGAATCACGATGCGAGGAAATTTTAAGAAGCAGTCTCGAAAGATGTTCACTTGACAGCAATAGGCTTAGTCCCTATTACCTAAACCAATGATTTAATAAGAAATCATCGCGATATATGCCGAGTGATATTATGTATCGTGATTTATGATCGATTTACATTTAGTTGTTCTCTATATGGTGAATGTTTGTGTGCCAACACTCGCGTAGTGTCGGCAAAAGTAATTAAAGATGGGATGTAAGAAAAAGAGATGTGAGACATAGACGTTCTTACTTCTTGGCTATCCAGGCTCTATTCTGCGAGACTCTTACTCACAGAGCGAAAGCAATAACAATATTACTACTTTTACGACAGTTTCCTGTGAGAACGATTCTTCCAAGGCATCGCGCAATATCTATTGAACTTGGATTCAGCTTAGCTTTTTTATCTGATCTACGTAAATGACGACTGACGAGCTACAGTCTACGCGGGCGTCGTCGTGGCAAAGGCTAGTCATTATGAAATGTTTTAATCGGCGATAAACACATAGTTGTTAACTATTCCTTCAATAGCACAAAATATCAAGACGCCACCGTCCACACTGTCTGTATAACTGATTTATAGTCATAACATGTACGAATTACAATGGAAAGCAAAATAATAAAGTGTCTATGAGTGTCGGATCGATAAAACATGTTCTACATCCATTCGGCCAGAACACTATGACTTGATCGATTGGTTCATTGTCAGTGGATATATTTTTCCTTCCAAAACTTTCCATTTGACGTCACCATGAAGAAAAAAATATCTCCAAAAAATAACTTACTAGAGACCATTCTAATAATAGAAGCGACGATACGACGGAAACGATATCTTATCGTGTCACACACAGTTAGTTATCTGAAAGTTCGCTAGTGCTTTGTAGCTTTATTTTACGTCAAACAAGAAACTAGGATACAGAAATTAAATTATTTAATCCACAACACGCACGTACTACTTACATCTCATAAGGAATAACAACTAGACCAGAGCTAATGCGTGTCTAGCTTTTTCAGCTAGTATTTTTATAACATATGCTGTGTTATAAAAATACTAGCTGCTACTTATGCTTAAGTCTGCTTTTTTTTATCTATATCTTCTTTTACACAGCTGTCTAAAATCGGTTCAACGGCTAAGAAGTGAAAACGTTTCGTATAAACAAACATTTTACATGTGCGTGCGAGTGTTAAATAAATCATCATTTTATCGAGACAGGCAATTTAAGCGCCATTCTAAAGGCATAAGATGAGTTTGCAGATGATTTGACATCTTTTCACTAAAGAATTTAATTTACATTGATTATAAAGATGCATACCTAAAAAAATAAATAGACTAGTTTTTGTACAGTTTGTAAGGTTCAACGACTATTGTCTGGTGGGGATCACCGTGACAATATCATTGGAGCGCAGCTGAACTAGATTTTAGACAGTTTTTGTACATAAGACTTACAGAACACAGAATAATTCGCGTCGCGCGCGACTAAAGTAATATTCGTACCGATTGACGGACGGCGCCGGCAAACGCAGACAGTACCGCCGTGTGGTATTTGTATCGCCTGTGTAATTGTCAATGACACGCATGAATTTTACAGAATTTGAAAAACTAGAGTGTTTCTAAAAGGAAGCCAGCACGTTCCGAGCTATGATAAAGGTTGTACCTGAATGAACAAGACTCCAATTGTTTGCAATTGCTGTGATTGCAAAGTTATGAAAGTGGATGCAGTCGGTATTAGCAAGCTACCTTCACGAGTGGTACAGTCGTGATGTGTGTGATGTAAT
Organism: Catocala nupta; assembly: GCA_963675205.1. NCBI lineage: Eukaryota > Metazoa > Arthropoda > Insecta > Lepidoptera > Erebidae > Catocala > Catocala nupta. The sequence continues at coordinate 16,643,564 of OY776098.1, forward strand.
GCCACTGCATTCGACGTCAATCAGATAAAGTTGCGACAGCATTTAACTGATTAACTTATATACTAGGATTTGTGTTAGCGCATGCATAAAATCACGATGGTGAAGACCTATGTTCGCTTTCCTTGACCAGTATTTATTAGCTTTTCCTCTGTCAGTGAACTCTTAACAAATACATGCATCTCATATCGGAGTTCACGTCAGTGTCATCTATCATAAAGTGTCTATCTATAATTTTTAATATGCAAGATACAGCATGGCAAAAATTTACTTGACAGATCAAGCTATGTCCAACTTAGTCAAGAGCTTAGTAGTCATTTTGACATCAACTTGAAAAAAAAAGTGGTACATTTCTAATAGCACAACTAGTTTAATCTTGCTTTACACACAAAAATGAAAAAGCTATGCTATCTGAAGGATTAGGTCTCTCGTAAAGTAAGGTTATAAGAGCACTGTTTTAAGGTCACAGGATAGCTAACGAAAATACTGTAGGTACATTGGCAATCACACTTGTGAAGACCTGATAGAGAAAGTGATTAACTTACTATTATTCGAGGAGCTGGTGGTAGTGGGCGGCTTTCCGCCTAGCAGCGACGCTTCTCGTTCCCGCTCGGCTCGCTCTCTCGCTTCACGTTCCATGTTCAAAGACCGAAAGCTGCCGTACACAATCAGCAGCATTGAGATCAAACATGCTGACACTCTGAAAATACACACAATATTTATTAAAATAAAAAACGCTCATTACAGTATTTGTGTCTTTAAAGTCCTTAAAAGTAACGTATATCCATCGTCTGGGTCTGCTTTTAGCCCCACCACATTTCAATGAAATCAGTTCAGCGACGGTGCCCAGCTAAATTTATTATTCTTATCCTTCTAATCTTATCATTATAAAAGTTTGTTAAGATATTCGGCAGTATAGACCATGTTTTGGGTTAGAATATACGCATAGACATGCGTGTCTATGGAATCAACTAGTATTTCGCGTGGTTGCGGGAGGAAGGAAAATATCAGTAAACGCGAAATAATCAGTAGATAATTAGAATAGTACGTGTCGTGTCGGGATCAAATCTATTATATTTAGCGTCTTCGTAGACGACCATCATCATCATCTCGTCTTCTACATATGTTGCAGTCTGGTAAGGTGGTGTTGGCCTTTTTTTTGTTTTTTATAATTGCTGGTCCAGCAAACGTTGTTCTGCCATATCAATTATTTCTTAGCGGTATGAAATATACTTTACGACCTATTCTCATACCTCATATTCATATGAACATGGATGTTTGTCTTGATCTGGGTGTTTCTATGTATAATATGTATGTATTTACAACAAAAAAAGTATATATATGTATGTTTATACGTTGTCTAGTACCAATAGTACAAGCTCTGCTTAGTTTGGGCTAGATGATGTTGTGTGTATGTGGTACAATATTATATTATTATATATATACATAAAAAATCAGTCAATCCGTTTCGGAGGAGTGCGAACACAAACACTGAACCGAGATTTTTATATACACTGCCGGCCGAAAGGTTAAGACCGCACTTAACGACGTAATCATCTATCAATTGCAATAAAAGCCCGTAAGATAAATAAAAAAAGCACATCATATTCTACTGTTAATACCGACTATCTTAAGAAGTCATTCTTTTGTTTACTTTCATGTTATTGGACAGTACATATCTATCGTTTTCAAACACCGACAAATGCTACGCATGAGCCAGGTGGTAGAGTCATGGTAATATTTTTATGATGTGCTCATTCCTAATTACAGTTACGAGCCCGTTCGCCCCTCAAGTTTAGCCCCCTAGTAGGTATTTGAAAGTATAGTTTATCTTTGAAAGTGGCGAAAGTCAAAGGACGTACGGGCTCGTAGCCCTAATTACTTTGGTTTTTTTTTCGCATTGGTCAATAATAAGGATTGTTTAGTTTCTGAAAACACATGCTTCCGACTTATTATTGAAACCTGAGGTTTCTTGGGTTTGTTCACAAACAATCTCAATTAGTCTAAACTTGTGGTTTCTACAGTCAAGACATCTTAAAATGGGAAAAGCACGCGAAATTAGTAGTTAAGTGCGTTCTGCCATCGTTGTTTTACATAACGAAGGCAAATCCGAACTTGAGATTGCTTCACAACTGAACTTATCTAAGACTTGTGTTCATGGTACAATAACTCGATACAGGAAGGCAGTCAGTAATCGAGATCGTCTACGCTCAGGAAGGCCGAGAGCTATCACTTCTAGTAAAGATAATTTCATCGTTGTTACCAACAAGCGAAATAGACGCCTAACAGCACCAGAAATCCGCGTTGAAGTAAACAAAACCCGAGTAAAAACTTTATCTTTGACTACAGTAAAACGGCGCTTGAGAGATGCGAAGTTGTATGGTCGCGTTGACGTTCGAAAATCAGTGGTCAGCAGTGGGCTCTTGTCCACCGAGATAGAAATGAAGAAGATTTTAAAAAAATCTCTGGACTGATGTATCCATGTTTGAACTATTCGGTTGAAAACGAAGAATTTATGTTCGACGTGGCGCCCGAGAAAAGATAATGACAGACTGTGTAGTCCCAACTGTCAAGCATGGTGGTGATTCAATTATGGTCTACTATTGCTTCTCTAGCCAAGGAACTGGCAACTGATCAGAATTGAAAGAATTTTGAAAAAGGAGCAGTACAAATAAATTTTAGAACAAAATGCTGTTCCTTCCGGATTGCGAATAATTGGAAATGGATTAATTTTCCAACAAGATAATGATCCAAGGCATTGTTCAAAATTATGCAGGAGATATTTGAAAAAGAAAGAGGCACAACGGGTTTTAAAAAACATGGTGTGGCTTCCTCAGAGCCAGGATCTCAATTCAATTGAACTTTTGTGGGAAGAGCTTGATAGGAACGTCCGTAATCGTGGCCCATCGAAAGTTGGAGCAATAATATATCAGAAGACTCTATCAACAAATTGATTGCTCGTATGCCGAGACTTGTGAGAAATTCATACAATGTAAAGGATCCTCCTTTGTTTTAATGAAAAATCAGTTTAGCTAACTATAGCCCTTTTAGCATGGATTATTTATATATCTTCACGGATTTAAAGCATATTGGTGCCAATTCTGTTGTCACAAAATTTTCTTAACTGAAATCACTAAAATTTTGTTTAGTCCTGTCAAACGATATTTCGTATTCTGAAATCGTTAAAAGTGACAAGACTAAACTTATTTTAGTTTGACAGGATTAAAATTGGTTTAGTTACTCAATTTAGTTCTTTCTGCATTCTGCCGTATGGCTTAAACGTCAAAAATGATCTAAAATTAGAAATGTCGGACTAATATTAGAGGACATCTGAAAACATGATACAAAGTATAGTTTTCCTAGAGATTTGGTAGTGGAGGCTTAAACAGTGGAATTTTTAAACATATGAAGAGCCGTATATGTTCTGTCAATTGTGCCATTAACCTTGCAGCCACCAATAGCGAGGTCAGTGAGGCGCACCTTTGAAAGGAAGGAATATCCCTGCCAAACCAATTTGTGACACCTGAAACACCTGATTATAGATCACCAGAGGTGATCTGAAAGTCTTTAAACTGTATGTCAAACTCAGGTATGCCGGAGCAAGGAGAACATGATCAAGTGGAGATTCACGGACGGAAATAATTTGGATTTTTTGTTCCTGGATGCCGCAACACCTGAACGCAAAAGAAATTGACGAGTGCCTCCGATAATATTATATTCTCATTTAAAATTCAGTTATTATAAAAAAAAACTGGTTCCTTAAAATTGTGTCAATCACAGAAATTTTAGGAACCAGATTTAAGTTCAATAATAGTAGCGTTAGAGGTTTCAAAATTATGTAATAAAAATGTTTAAAGTAAAATAAACAACGCGACAAAATCCGTATAAAGTGTTTAATTTCAATGTATAACATTCGCGTAAACTTAAGACAATATTATTATAATTTGGTACCTACATTTTCATAATTATTATAGGCTACAGAGATTGAGTTTCTATGAAACATTCTTTTAGAGTGATAGGCATGGGTAGAAGAGAATAGAATAGAAATTCAAGTTTACTTTATTTCCTACTGCTACTTCCTTTATTAGTTTATATCATTCATCCTTCAGTAATAGGAAATTGATAGTAATGAAAAAGGAAAGGTACTTGGAAAGTCTTTATTTGATAAGTGCATCTTGTAAATTTACTAAAACACAGGCTGTAGTAATAACTAAGTCCAGAACCCTTAATAAATTTAAGTTAATAATCGATTGCATCTTCTGATGTTGCTGTAGACACAGTAAACTTAATTGGTGATAATTTAACATCTCCCATATTTATACCAATCTGAATCATTTTACTTCTGTATTGTGTAACATGTACTTGAATAACTTTATGTTGCTGATGTGGCACAGCCTGTACTGCTTTATCATAAAATGTCCCTTCAGAAGGAGGCAAGACATATGAAGGCTCGTTTTCTTCAATCAGTATATCTAAAAATAAAATCAAAAAGAATATTTAGATAGGTACTTCCTCAATATTAGCTAAATTAGAATCATTACATAGGTAGTAAATGAAAGTAGGAATAATTAGTAGAATATACCTGTACCTTGATTGAACGAAGACATTGAAGGGTCAACAGAATATATTTCTTCTACGAGCCCCAATGCAAAAATGTTCGTCAACTAAGAAAATTGAATGTAACCATGTATTGTAAGTGTAATATAGATAAGTAATGTCGGTTTAATGAGTCTAACAAATAAAAATGAGATTAGTAAATTAAATTAAGTTTATTTACTGTGAAGTACTCAAATAAAATATTATGTCGTTACAAAAAAAATATGAATTCTTCCATCAATTATAACTCATAACAGTTCGGCTATCGCAGTTGAACACGCAAAACAGTTCGTCTACCACTTGGTTGTATCTCCTTTACTATCAATAACGGATTTAATCCTAAGTGGCATCGTCGCTACTAACTGTTCACATTCTTCTGGAGTTGTTGAATCCCAATCAGTCTTAATTTTCTCCTTTAAATCTTTTTTTGACCTTGATGGATTTTTTCGCAACATCTTCATTTTCCACCACATTGTCTCAATAGGAGACAAATCTGGACTGTTTGACGGCCACTCCATTTTAGGTATTTGTTTAGAGGTGAACCAAGCCTTTGTTGTCCTTGCAGTATGACAGGAAGCACCATCTTGTTGATAAACATAGGCATTTTGATGTTTCAAAATAGGAATGGACGGCAATAAACTCGTTTCTAAAATGTTTTGGTATTTTACTGCATTAACAGTCTCGTCTACAAATTGCAGGCGACCCACACCTTGTGCTGACATGCAGCCCCATATCATTACAGACGCAGGGAACTTCACTTTTCTCTTGATACAGTCTTGGTGAAATGCTTCATCTTTATTTCGGATAACTTTTTTCGTACATCACCGACAGTCACCTCGAATTTGGACTCGTCACTCCATATTATTTGACGCCACTGGTCAGCAGTCCAGTTTAAGTGATCACGAGCGAATTTTAACCTTTTCTTTTTCTGAAGTATTGTGAGTAAGGGTTTCTCTTTAGCCGTGTAAAAGCCGTAACCCATTCTCTTCAGGACTCTTTTACAAGTATGGACCGAGACATCTTTTTTAATCATATCACGCCATTGTACGGTAAGCTCTCCTGCACGAGCACGACGGTTTTCTTTATAATTTTCTTTAAAACACGGTTTTCAGCTTCACTCGTAATACGAGGGCGGCCTGATCTCTTCAAACACGAAACTGTGCCGTTATTTTTGCTATGCTGGATTATTGACTGGACAGTTGATCTTGGCAATAATAAGTCTTTGGCGATTTGGTATGCAGATTTCCCATTATCACTGCTTGGAATAATAATTTTTCGAACTTCTGCCGCGATAGGTTTTCCACGACCCATATTGCTCAAAATTATTAGCGAAAATAATGAAAAAATACTTGGAACACGCCTTTTTATAGCCTTTGAAATCTTAAAAACAATTGAATTCTATTTTTAAGATAATTTATTTTTAATAATTTTGGTGTAACAATTAAAAAAGTATACTAACATTAGGCTTTTTTTTTTTTTTTTTTTACCTGGGGGAATGCTATGACGCATATCCCTCCGCGGGGGCGGGCGGAGGGATTATGTCGGACTCGCCGGGGTAAAAGAAAGATGGAAATAATAGTAAAGTACCTCCCGGAATACCGACTAAACCTACCACGGTGTTCCTCGACAAAACCACTATCGACGGGGCCGCGCGAATCGCTTTCGCATGCGGTCGCGACCCCGCCGCGGTTACGGCCCGCCGTATGAAACGGCAGGCCACTACACGAAAGACCTACCCAAAATAGGCACTACGTCGCATAAAACCCTACTGTCTCCCCTAGAGGGGAGACGGACTCGACACAGAGGCGCGCGTGGGAACACGCACGCCGCCTCTCGGACCTGGTGCTGAACGGATGGCGGGCAGGCCCACAAAGCCCGCCACCCCCAGGTCAAACCTCAGGGTGGCTGGAGGTCATAGCGCGCCCTCCGGCGCCCGGTTCTGCGGTTGGGGAGAGGGTTTAAACGCTCCCTCTCCCGCTCCGCCACCTCCTTGATGGAAATCACTTCCTCGCAAAAGGAGGCGACGGCGTTCCACGACCTCTCACTCCGGACCATAGACTGAACTACGGCCGGGAGCGAGAGGGCAACCGATCCGACTGCCGCGATCAAATCACGGCGCTGCGATGCCCAGGCGGGGCAAACCGCCAAAGTGTGCAGCGCCGTGTCCTCAACAACGTCGCGGCAGTCGCCGCAGTGGTGACAACCGGGCGTCTCTTGCCGGCGTATACGACACAGGAACTGGCCAAAACAACCGTGGCCAGTTAGAACCTGTGTCAGCCGGAAGGTGAGGGCGCCATGCCGCCTCTCCAGCCACTCCTCAAAAACGGGACTTACCGCCACGATCGTGGCGTGCCCGAACATTAGGCATAGACGAACTATTTTGCATCAATTAAGCACTAGACGAATTATTTTGCGTGACCATTTAAACAGTACTTTAACTAAGATACATAATTTTAAAAAAGGATTATTTTTTTCAATAGTACCAAAATAACGTTATTTATATGGAGTATTTTATTAAATAAATTGTTTACTGCTAGTGTCTTTCTAGGAACGAAGAAAGTTAAAAAGAAAAATGTGTTCTTCATAATGTGTGACTAGACGAATATTTTTGCATTGGGGCTCGTAAAAGCGATAACTATTGTCGTTTCTTGAAGGCAGGTCGAGGTTCGGTTGGTGTGGCTTTGTGTTCTCTGTCCTGTTGACAATCAAACCTCAGCGATACGCAATCAGGTTTTAGGCGTATTCTTTTGACTGAACCCATTAATTTGTGTTACATATAGTTCTCCATGTCATTTTCCAACTGAAACAAAAATGATTTGAACAACATAACTATTAAAGAAAATAATACCTAATAAATTTAACTAATACTTTATTACTGATTTTAGGTTTATCTAAACTTACATCAAAGTGATCTTCACACATATACAATGTATTCCACCGATAAGTGACTGGCCGAAAAAGTATAAAAATATACATAAAATTATCGAGAAAAACGCTAAAAGGAAGTCTAAGTTGTATACTTTTTTTAAATCGAATATTACTTATTATTTTCTTTAAATTATCTCCTTTGTCCAATTTGGACGATATCTGCGACAAACATCAACTGATCTTGTCCTTTTTGATTTTATTTAATAGCTACATACTATAACTAACAGAACTGAAGCAATTTAGAAGTAATTTGAATCCAATGACTAAAATAAAGTAAGTATAATCCAGAATTTTCGCATAAAAAACATCTTTTTTTTATTTAACTCGACAAAACTCTAATTAACTCCCCCTGACTTAGGTTATTTTACTTTATTTTATTATTCTACAGGACATTTCTTAAATAATCTTCAAATATTGTGTTTTTATATCTCTAACAGTTTAAATGTTAAAAGTCTTGCAAAAGTACTCTTGTTTCGATAGCAATATATAGCATAAACAACCGTGCAGGCACACCGTCTAATTGAAACCACTGTCCCATTTTCTATTGCCCAAACATGCATATTTCGGTGATTTGTTATGCCTGCTCTAGTAAAGGTAGCTTCATCAGTCCATAAAATCTTATGCAAAAATTCTGTATTGTATCTCTGTTTCCTAAGTATCCAAGAACAGAAAATTGATCGTGCTCTATCGCCGAGGGGCAGTAAATGTTAAAAGTGATACGGATGCAATCCGTCCTTCTTCAATATTCTCTATACTGTGACTCGCGGGATACCCAAACGAATTGATAGTAGGCGTACACTAGTAGTAGGGTCTCTGGTAATCATATCCAACACAGCTTCTTCAGCGTTGACATTAAGCAACGTTCCTGATTCGCGGCGTCTTTGCTGTAGCCCGTTTTCGGTGAATAGACGATGGACAGCAATAAAGGATCGATATCCAAGGACTGGTCTGCTTGGATACCTGCGGCGGTATTCTGCCACAGCAGTTCTAGCATTTCTGTCACAAAAACCTTACACATAATGCATATCGGCAATGTGGGAAGGTGGTAAGTCACTTAGTCTCGGCATAATAATTCGAAGTACAAATAACTATTCGTAACAGCACAAACAATAAATGCGTAGTTTCAGGAGCACAGAGATCGGTCAACTATAGTAAGTTTACTAAAAAGTATGCGTAACCCATCGGGGTTTGCGTTTAACCAGTTTTACCTGCGAAAAGGGGACCCTATTGTTTGCTATTGAAAAATATCACTTTTGCAAGCCTTTTAACAATTAAACAAAAACACAATGTTTGAAGATTATTTAAGAAATGTCGTTATTTTAAAAACAGTATACAACTTAGATCCCCCCTTTTTAGCGTTTTTCTCGATAATATTACGTATATTTTTATATTTTTTCGGTCAGTCACTTATCGGTGGAATACATTGTAGAGTTGGCTTTTAGTTGATAATGACTTAGGATCTCTCCTTGCCAGTTGTATCCATGTATTTCTTAATTTTATATCCTTTGGTAACTGGATCCACAGCTTTTCTGGCGTATTTATACTAGTGTTTTTACACTCCAGCACAATACACCAACAATAATTGCTGTATACATTGGACATCATAACAAAATAATAAATTTAATCTATTTTCCATACAAAATCTAGGTACACACAGCGACGCATCAATCTAGACTGTTTGGACTTTGAACTATTAGAAATTGAACGCTGCGAATAGTGCGAGAAAGTGCGTTATATATTTGTTACGCACTATCCTTACCATTACAACGACACCACTATGCACTGTTCCTTTCCGACAATTCTCTATTTTGTATGTAGCGTAAATATGCGTATATAGGGTGTCTAACTTGATGTGTAGCCGTTTGTACGAGTTTATTGCTTCAGCGACGTCACACAAACAAACGTCAAGGCGGAACAGCGTTTTCGTGCGTTCATAAAAACATTGGTTAAAAAGTATTTATTTTAAAGCTTTTAACTACATACTTAATAAAATAAATTGACATTTTTAACGACTTATTTAAGGATAAGGTACTCATAAAAATGTAATACAAAATTAATGCAAAGAGCCGATTGGATAACAGAATTAAAAAAAAAGATTTGATAGGCTGCCAGGTACATTCTCTCAGTTGTACAGAATTTACTTAACTTAGAACGACTAAAATATCATTTTACTTACCGTTTATTCTCTGAGAAGTGTTCACAAACAATTACACGCATTTAACAAAAATAAAAATATTATTTTATGAGGGTATTTTTTCATTCACTCGTTCACATTCATTCTTTATATTTATGTAGTTTAAATACGGGTAATACCACCTCAATTCAATTAAGGATTGTCAAACTCGAATTAAGTGCTGTCTAAACGAAATCTAAATTTAGTTTGATGGAACAGCAGAATGCCTAAAATTAGAGAATTTTTGTCTTATTTTAGTTAAGTGAAAATTACAACAGAATTGGCACCATTGTCTATTAATCACTGTTTTATAAGATGACTAAACATTTACCTACTTAAAGTTTTAGCCGGTAGGGGTAGGGTACATACATAATATATAGATAGATATGTTTTTGCTTTTTTATTATTATCATGCTAATATCCGGCATAGCAATAATAGTCGAATTTGATAAATATTATTTTATGCAATAGACCATTAACCAAGAAATGTAATATGCCAGCCACGGGGACCAGCTCCTAGGTAATAAGCAAACAGAATAAACTTTACTAAAATATAAATAAATAAGGTTAAATACTGCTGCTGTGACGATTGTACGGTTTTATGTAAAATGAGTTGTCGGACTTTCACCTTGAACGCATAACGGTTAGTGGACATACTGATTGCCGAGTCCCTCTCGAATTTATTTCGGACTTTTTGTTTTAAATGATAATTAGCATTGTAGGCTTCATTATACTAGATTTTTGTCAGGCTCTCCAAGTAAGTTTAATACATGTGCTACGTGGGTTTACATTACCAGCACAATTGGTGGGATTTATAATCCATTTCAAATCAAGTCCGATGCCTAGGCCATTAGAAGACCGACAAAGAGTTAATGCAGTAAACCATTTTAAAACGGTACATATAGGCCCTAGGCCTATATGCACCGTTTTAAAAATGGCAAATCTATATTTTCTGAGGTAAATCATAACGTAATCGCCAGTTGAACTTGGGATTTTCTCAAAGTGTGGTAGCCAGACTGAGGAAGTACCTGTACTATGTAGATGAAATTAACTTATACATACACCTCACTATCTCTAAAATATCAATAAGATTATAAAGAGTTTCTATAATCTTACCTTCCTGTGCTAGGTTATCTCATTGATCATGAGTCATAAAGAGTATTATCGTCTCTATTGATTATATTACATTTGGCAACATAGGCTGTATCAGCGACGTACCACGTTAGCGAAGCAACGGTTGGAAGCTAGTTGTAAATTGTTCCTTATGTTAGTACTTGTAATACAAGTTTTATAACTCCGGACAATTACTTGTTTAATGTCTGCATTTCAAGCAGTAAACACGTGAATTAAGGCCGACGTTTCATTAGAATAAGTAGGTACGTAAAAACATAGTTATGCACTATACAAGTTATTATAATTTTTTAGATGATTATTATTACAAAATTCAAAGATACGTCCGTTGAAAATTTCTAATCGATCGCTATAATGTCGAATATATTACTATAGTGAGGAAAGCTGCACATCTACAAGTTTTTCATGACGTTTTTAAAGATATGTGTCAAGCACTCGACCGTCGTGGTCCTGGTAGACCATGACTTATCTCACCTCATAGGAAGACACAGTTTATACACAGAGCTTAACATTTTAACCATTCTACACATATGCGTAAATTAAATGTGACTTCTAAACAGCAAAAGTTCAGGGAAAGTTTATACTTAAATTGGTAATTGTAAAAAAATAAAGATGTAATAAACCGCAATAATATCTCTATAAGAGTTTAATTTTAACGCTATTGTTTAAATAGACAATAATTATTTCGCAATCAGAAGAGTAGGTCAGGAATGAACATAATATTGAATTAATTGTTCTTAGAAATTAATAATATAATAATACCTACCTACATTAACGGGATTTTAAAATAATAGATTTGTTACCAATTACATAGGAATTATTAAAGTTGATAATGATACTCAATACTTAACATTTTATTGCATTCCGTAATGACGTATAGGAAGAAGGACTTAAAAAATGATTATAATGGACTGGGCACAACAAATAAGGAGACAGGAAGAGTGCTAAGTAACGAAAAATAAACTACCTTTAACGCGTTTTTAAACACTATTTATTAATAGTGTTTAATAAAAACATAGTTTAAAAGTTTTTACTATATTGTTAAACGCTTTTATTAATAATATTCTGTTCATCCTGCATATCAATGACTTGTTGTCAATCGACAACATACATTGCTATGCGGATGACAGCACGAGTGATGCGCGTTATACCAGCTATCAGTATGTCCCTCGGAGCATGATACAGGAAAGACGAACACAACTTGTGTCTGAAGTCGAGGACTCTCTTGGGCGGGCCTCTAAATGGGGTGAACGAAACATAGTTCGATTCAACCCCTCGAAGACACAAGTGTTTACTGCCAGGAAGGACCCTTTTATCATGGCGCCACAGTTCCAAGGAGTTAATCTCCGTATCTGCGAAAGTATTGGGATCATCGGCGTGAAGATTTCGAATAAAGTCCAGTTTGGGAGTCAAAGCTAAATTAGCGAGCAAAAAGATGGGTTTACTGAACAGGGCGAGGCGGTACTTCACACCAGGTCAACGTCTTGTGCTTTACAAAGCACAGGTCCGACGGCACGTGGAGTACTGCTCACATCTGTGGGCAGGGGCCCCTAAATACCAGCTCGACCCACTTAACTCCCTACAAAGACGGGCAGTTCGATTCGTCGATGATCCCAATCTCACGGATAGATTGGAGTCATTGGAGCAACGGAGAGACTTTGGGTCTCTCTGCGTGTTTTACCGACTCTTTCACGGGGAGTGCTCTGAAGATCTGTTTGATTTGGTACCAGCGGCCCCTTTCTATCACCGTACTACTCGATAACGAAGCAGGTTTCATCCATATCACCTGGAAGCGTTCAAATCCAAGACGGTACGCTTTCAGCGATCATTTCTCCCACGTACGTGCAAGCTCTGGAATGAACTGCCTGCTTCGGTGTTTCCCGAGCGCTATGATATGTCCTTCTTCAAACGAGATTTAAAGAGAGTTCTTCTTTCACGGTAGGCAGCGGCTTTGCTGTGTCCTGACATTGCTGAAGTCCATGAGCAGTGGTTACCAATTTCCATCAGGTGGGCCACTTGCTCGTCTGCCACTAAAGGCAATAAAAAAAAATTTAAAAAAATAAAAACTATTTAGATTTCATTTTACATTACCTTAGACGTTTTGGTTGCTTTTGAGCAGCCATGTTTACGGGGAGGCCATCTCTCCGTGAACATGTTTTATGTATAACAATCGCGTGAACTTATCTGGAATCCTGGATATTACGGAATAATAAGGCTGTTGAACAAAATATGTAGGTATATTCGGGGTAAACAAATCGCCACGTGTGCGAGCGTCAATTATACGGAAGTCATAGCGTTCCGCCACCGCGGCATTTGGGTCGTTATCCATTGTGAGATATAACGGTAGATCATGTTCATAGATAGTATTTTATTTGCAGTAAAACTACACTGAAAAATTACGAATACCATCGATTTTAATTTACATTCATAATAATAATAGGCCATTTAATGATAGGTGTATGCCGCATAAATATTACTAGCTGTAATATTGATACTACATAATATGTTATGCATAAAGTTTATTAGATATGCGATTCCTATGTCTGATTCTATCTGTATTAATTAAATAGTATAGTATCTGTATTGATTGGGATATACAGGGTGTCCGGTAATTAATGGATAACCTTGAAATGTCTTATAGTAGAACTGAAGGCCGTTCAGAAAAAATGAATAAAATATATATATTAAAAAGTGCAAGCTATGTAATTAGTGTTAAATAATAAAACAACAAAAAACCGATGGATTTCATTCATTTATGGTCGTAGTATACAAGAAAGTTATACATGGTAATTAAAAAAAAAACATATCTCAGGTAGTAGATAGGATACATTTTTTCATATTTTTTCTAAACGGCCATCAGTTTCACTATAAGGCATTTCCAGGTTATCCATGAATTACCGGACATCCTGTATAAAGCGTGTAGCAGTAAGGTGTAGTCATATTTTATGGTCGTATAGAGACGTCTGATATTTTTATCAATACTTAATATTTATTAAAACACAGATAATATTTTGTTAAAAATAATTAATTCACACCTTCGCCAAGGAACAATAAAAAACGAGCGAATCTTAATTTTTCTACTTTTTAAAAAGAAATCACCCGCGATAGGCATAATTCTTGTGTCGCGGGAACTTTACAAACATTTAAACAATGGACACAAAGAACACCCCGACTCCGAGAAACCATTTGCAAAAATCAATTTTTTTATAAATTCGGTACAGAAAGACCTAAAAGCAATTAATCAAACCTTAAAAGAATAAACTGACTTGAAAAATCCTAAAATGTTGTCGAATGTTACCAAAGTAAATAACGCACACCCATCGGTGGAGAAATGGTGACGTTATAAAACACCTATCATAAATTAAAAATAATATACTTACAGCGTATAACATGATCGATGAACGATGGATGATGGTCATTATTTTTTATACATATCTATTTAATTTGCCATGATTCCAGATACATAACTCTGAACACCGTTCATTATGTTAACATGTCTTATGAACAGTTTCAATATCCAAATAACAAATCGTTTTACCTGCGGAAATAGTCAAGTGACACATATTCTATGTCGGTCTCGATGGCGTAGTGGTTAGTGTAACCGACTGCCACGCCTGAGGTTGCGGGTTCGATTCCCGCACAAGTCAAACATTTGTGTGCATGAATATGGATGTTTGTCTTGGTCTGGGTGTTTCTATGTATAATATGTACGTATTTACAAAAAAAAAGTATATATGTATGTTTATCCATTGTCTCTAGTACCCATAGTACAAGCACAGCTTAGTTTGGGCTAGATGGTGTTGTGTGTATGTAGCAGAATATTATTCATTGAAAATAAGTATATCGAAATTTAATTGTTCGTAGCTAAAGCGACTCTTTTAAATATATTAAAACCCAATCCCATAATTTAGCTTCTTTATATTTCTTTTCCCTCGAAAGTCATTACCTACAGTCAGCTCATTTATCAAATGAGGAATTCTTTATCTCCATCAACATTTTCTAATCCATATCCTGATTCTGCTATATGTAAGTATATATATTTTTGTATTAAGTATTCTGATTTCGCATAAAACTTTGAGAGTTTACGCTAATGTAGCGATAGAGCTTGATTATATAACATAATATGGTGACACTTTATTGTTACAAGCTGTATATAATAAGCATAATGCCAAAAAAATAAATAACAAAGCAAAAGAAAATATCGTACGGACTAAAAAGAGAGAGAACCGCCTCGTATTGTAGTCGATTAAAAAGTAGCAGCGATGGAAAATGGAAATGATAGAGGAGCTGTGAGAAGGATGTCGATTATCTCATAACCGCAAAGAAATAAATTGGATCACAATCCGATCCATAGTACAATTTTCACAAACATCTGACAGGTCGTACCGTACGATATTATATACAACCTCTATATGTATCAGAGTACACAGAAATAATGTCGAAAGGGCCACATGAGACACAGAGGTAATTATTACACGTGCAAATATCTACGAATGATTAGCACAGGTGTAAATAAAGCTATTATAACACAACGATTAATTTATTTGCCGATATGGATATATATACCACCTGTATTATAACAATAATACAGGTGGTACAAGTATAATAATACAATGAGTAATATTAATTAATAAAATTAAAATAAAACAATGTGTACCTATAATAGCATTTTATAAACTGTTAACGTTGAAATTAAACTTTATCGAAGTATTATATCACTTTGCGAAAGTAGAAAGATGAATATTGAAAGTATGAATGTGTGTAAAGTATGATATATCTTATAGTGTAGTTGGTTGGTCACGGGAAGATTGAATTTGAGCCATGTTTCATAATTTACTCTACATATTATATTGTAAGTGATATTTTAATGTAGAATAATAAGTACTAGCGGTCGCCAAGTGGTCAAAATTCGACCATAATTGATTTAAATTTTAGGTTTGATCGTTATTAAGGTTTTATTGTCTATAACTTTACCTTTATAATCACATTTCATTTAGATTTCACCAAGGCTATACAGGTTAATTTGTCTATCATTTTCAAACAAATTATTATTTACTTAACTAAAGGTACTCTTTCATTGACGATTTTCCTAAGCTTGCTACTTTGTTTTAATTTTTTCTTTATCTATATATATAATACGTGAAGCAATAACTTTGTACCCTTTTTACGAAAATTGCGCGTACGGAGGCGTATGAAATTTGGCACAGTTAAAGTTTATATGGAGAAGGAGTGGCGAATCCTAATATTTTTATAAAATATGCATTAAAAAGACATGAAATTAATGAAACACATTACACGCACACAACCATGCATTTGACACACGCAGTCAAATCGCGTTCCCAGTATTTCGGCATTGTTCGCTCCTTTTATATTATATACAGGTGTACCTGTATATAATATTGTTACGCCCAGTGCCATCTCTCGGCATTTTGGGGCAGACTCGGCAGTTCCGTCTAATAATTTATTACAACGCCATCTATTTACGTCTTACGGAACTACGTAGTTCGCCGGTACGAGTAGAGTATAGAGAACGCTGGCACATTCTCAAATCCCCGTATTGTTACGTACCAAGTATGACGTTTCTAGAAAACTCCGGATACGCTTTAATCGCGTATAAAAGGGGAAGGCCAGGGCTCGCAGAGTCAGTTTACAATCGAAAGCGGTCAAGTATTCATCGAAGCGAACGGAAGCGAAAATACTACGGAGCTTAAGCAGTTACAGTGGAAAAGTGTAGAATAGCGTTGTTGTGTTTTAAATTTAATTGTGTGCTAGAATAAAACGTTTTAGTTGGTAATATTGTTTAACATTGTTATCCCTCGAACCTAGCACGTAACAATATTTATAAAAGCTACTGTATTAAATTTTAATATTTATAAATATTTTAACGATAAACTGAACTATGACTCAACTCAAATAATTTCGGCGTACCCATACATTTTCAATTATTTATTAATAGTCTAAAGTTATGCCTTTTGTGTTTTACTGATGTTTCAAAGCTCGTAAAATTTGATTCAATTGTTTTGTTTCAACACAATGTTAGACAATGGAATGTCAGATCGATCCCAAACATAGTTTAGGGTCTACAACATTAAATAATAAGGTGCTTTTACATTTGTGTGAAGAAAGGCCTATTGCAGCCCTACGATCCAGTTACCCGTAGTGTAATGACGAAATACAAGAAACCGTTTTAGCCTGTGGAGAAAAATAATCTTGGTATAATTTAATATAAGATGATACCCATCGGGAAGTTCAGACATGAACCAGCATGGTACTTATCTTGCCTTGAACATGACCGACAAATAACAAGTTCACGAAAATAATATATTAATATTTTTATTGCTTTAATTATGCACAGTTAGAAAGTATTAACATAGACGTTACATAATTCATGATACAAAATGTATCAGAAAAATGTAGTCATATAATATTTTAATTACGTGTCACTGTTGAATTAATTGTCAGAGTTATTACTATAACTCTGACAATTAATTCAACAATAGATAAAATAAGTGAGTAATATTATTTTTCCAACATCTGTCTCTCCGCATGCTTGTAATCCACAAATAGCGCAAAACCAACAACTATAAACAATGATAGACAGCGTCTAAGTGAAACTACGAAGTGACCTATCGACCCGAGTCTAATTAAATCAAGCGCTTTGCACCGCGGGGGATCTCCCTAATCAAACGTTACAGCAGGACCCCTTTAATTAACTACATGCACTCAACATCACTCAATGTGAGGACATTCGGAGCTACTTTTAGGACGATGTAATTTCGTATACCTACACATTAACAAGTCTTATGATATCGCTATAGACTAAAGACGATTTGCTTGGCTCTCATTTACGTTGGTTTAATTCATTCGTGTATCGTTTCTTCATTACGAACAAGTTTTTGGTGAAATCGGACATTTCCTTTATCAAGCAATATATGTATACGATTACAATTGTTTTGCTTCCTTACCAATAATAATAAGCAGAACTTACTAGAATTACTTATTGCTAGTTTTGCAACAGTTGCTTGGTAGCCCAGAAATGGCGACAACCAGGACAAGGCGTCCTGAAGCAGATGTTTGTGGAGAGCTAACTAACCTGGCCTCACTAATTAATCCTATAAATTAATTAGTGTCATTAGTTACTTACATCATCTGCACATATCTACGTAAAGCTGTCTAAACTGAGACGATTTAGTCACAACAAAAAATTACATTTAGCGTTGATCCAAATGCTTGGAGTTTGGTTTTATTTGCCAGAATAAATTTTTAACAAAGTCTGTAATAGATATACGATCTACAGCTTATTAGAACTTAAAACAAAGACAAAAGCATTAAAGCAGTCATGCCCAATACATTCCATCAACAGGTGATGGAAGTCCTCCAAAGTGTCGCACAATTTACAAGAACAGAACAATTGTATACGTTTACAAGACACTTTTCAGAAGTCATTAAGCTAACTCAAATTTGCAATCAGATAGTTTAAATTGCTTATGCAACAAGTACACCATAATTTGTATATCTAATAGTAACTACATAGTTTTGACAAAAAAGTTAAACAATAAAGGTCTGCACAATAGGTTTTAACATCAACGATTACTGTTCGTATAAATAAAAGACAACGTTACGCAACACGTTGTCATTGATCTTACTCGCACTACTCGCAGCTATACTTTCATTGCGAATGCATACAAGAGGTTTTGCAATGTCTCTGTGGCTGCAAGTTTGCAAGCAACTGCACATCGCGTGGAGCTACATCCGTTGCGCGTCATCGCACGCAACGGTTATTGTTATCCGTCCAGGTTTCACTAATTCTTTGAAAGACCTGGATTATAGACCGGCGGTTTTAAGTAGTTGCAATAAACTGGTCGTTGCCGACAGTGAAACAGCTGCTAGCAGTCTCTGATGCAACCAATTTAAAGTTAATCTACATTAATGTCTTGCTGAAGACTCATTTTCTCTTAAGAACATCGCTTGCAAAAGTACCAAATCAAAATTCGCGTAGCTATCGTTTTATTCATTTAGTAAGGTAACACGCTACCTGCTGCTAGTTACTCACTCACTTCAATGGTAATAAACTTCTAGTGGAAGCGTCTATGTGCTGAAAAGTAATGCTCTTTAGCACTTCAGAATTTGGTAACAGGAAAATTTACGACCATCAAGCTATAAATCTATGAAGTGTTTAACTTCTGGCAATGATTTAATCGACAGCAGTCATACACGCGACAATATCGTTCTCACGACAACGTGTGTGTCCCCAACGTGATTGTGAAGTGTCCACCATGTAACTTTAACAAATGACCAATGCACACGCTCTCTGGCTGATTTCATTTTACGATCGATCGGCAACATGTGTCAATGGCGAAGCGGTATGGGCATAAAACTAAACAATTGGTGATAACGGATGCTTCTTGTGTTATGTTTAGTACAACTCTATCATATAGCTCTTGTATCCATATTTGACATTTAAGTGTCATAAAAGATAATCGACGCGCAAACATACGAAATAGTTATCTGTAATTTTTATGTGTAACCTTATAATCATTAAACTCAATATGTTATCCGCAATCCTTGCTTTATGTTAAAGTGATATTTTATTATATTTTTCAATCAAGTTCGTTGATGATATCATAATATAATTCGGTCTGTCTAACCAACAGGTGCCTTTACAATACATTTTAATACATCCATGGGAACAACAGTCTTTTTATTCATCACGTTACTTGTAGAAACATCCATGAGAATAACAATCTTATTGTTTAACGAAATGATTTGTAAACCTCGCCATCATTACCAAGTAAAGTAAGTAAAGACCCTTATTGTTCAACTTGACAATTAATTATACTAGCTAAACTACACCTGCGCCTTAAAGGAGCCTCAACCGTCAGTGCAGATCTTAGGGATACCAAGTACTAAAATAAATCACTTACTTCGAAGAGTCCATGATTGAGTATGCCCATTTATATTCCTGGTACTCCATGTTAGCTCCAACCTGAGCCATTTTCCACCCTGTTCAGAACACCGGCTCACAATGGTATGGTGGTAATGCTTGCTAGAAGGATCTCGTCGTGGGGCTCTATAACAATATAAAAGCCTCATATAATCTTCAACACCATACACGCACATCTACGTTTTTAAAACGATAGCTATAGTTTCGGAAACATGTTTATTTTAATCGCAGAATAATTTACTCGAATCATAAATCACCACCTCACATTATAACAGTTCATGATGGAATGCTATTTTTTGTTCAAAGGCGCTCGTATTTTGCAAACCGATCATAGTACTGCCGTCGTAATTATAAATGCAGTATTCGCAGAATGGCGGTTTCGAAAAAAACGCGGTTAAACGTTTTTTTACATTCTTTACGATTTCTGACCTAATATGAATATTATTTTTGATTCACGATGCACAAAATAAATACACTTTATTATTTACATAACATTAAAAACAATTTTATTATTGAATTAATCTAAAATGCTGAATACTGCATTTTAACTTTGTGCCTATAACTAATATAATGTGTGTACTGTTAAGTGAAATGCAGTACTTGTGCTTAGTACTGCATTTATGTCTAGGGAATGCTTGATACTGCATTAAGTTTTAGTATATCGAAATGAACCGATCTTATAAATATTACATAAATTCAGTATCCATATTCATTTAAAATATATGAATATAGGTAAAAATAACAAATAAAATAAACATGTAGGTATATAAAATAATAAATTATACTTTATTAAGGCAAAAACAAAAATAAAAAAGAACAACTCTAATTATAATGGCACTTTAATTATAGTCTTCTTAAAAATTGTATTCAATAAATCTCTGAAAATCAACAAAACTTAATAAACACAATCTTTCTTCTAAAATTACTCGCTTATTGTCTTTTAAAATGTAAATAAAAGTAACTAAACAATAAATATTCAAACGGGCAACTTTACACTAATTTATAATAGCACTTTAACAGTCTTCTCATTATTATAATAATTGTACTAAACAAATCATAAAAAATCAACTAAATTTAAAAAGACTAATTATTATTCTAAAATGACTTGCTTATTCTCATTTAAAATTAAGAATAACAGTAACACTAAACAATAATAAATATTTAGACGGGCTACTGCCACCGTCAAAAAACAAAAATAAAAAGAACAACACTAATTTATAACAGCACTTTAACAGTCTTCTTCTTCTACATCTAAATTATTAACGAGATCAATAGAGTTATTATCGGTTTGGAGATTTTGCCAAAAGGGTAATCTGTTTGGTGGAAATAATTTAGACAAAGTAGTAAAAATTGCAGATTTACGCGCTTCAGATATACCTCTAGGAATCGTGTTCTGAATTGGTTCGGGTATGGAAAATAATTTTTTATGTTTAAGTTTTAGGAAGTCCATTTCTCGGATCACCCCATCATATTCCGTCTTGACAAATACATTAAAGTTTTGTCTGCGTGTCTCTACAGAAACTATATTTCTCAAATATATACGATTTATACGCTTTTTTAATTTAGGTTGAGATGAATGATCAACATATTTAAAAAAATCAGTAACTTCTATGGCTTTCACTATTACTTTGCCTGAGTTACACAATTGCACACAATCAATAAAGTCAGCGAAATCATATACTATCTTTGCTTTGTTTAGTTGGTTTTCAACCTGGTGGTGAAAATTATCAGCAGATATAAAAGTATGCTCTGATTCGAGATATTTTATTGTAATACTGTTGGCACTAATTAAAGAACTGTTTATTGTTTGGACAAGGAATGTAAAAATGCCCAATTTTTATTTTGACCAGAACAATTATCAGTCCATATTACTATTTCATTACAATCACGCTTGTAAATGAAAAATATTCTAAAAGCACCGATGATGTCTTTCTGCTTTCTGCCTGCAATTGCTTCGTGCCTTATTGCGGCGAACGGCAGAAAATTTCTCTTACTAGATCCCAAAGGTACGAAACTTTCATTAAACGCTATAATTCTCGGGCAAAAAATAACCGCTTTGAACATATCTATCCTAGCAGCAACTTTTTGTAAATCTGCTAAATAAAAGGCTTTATCTGATGATTTCGTAGACAGCTCAACATCTTCTTGATAAAATTTTCTGGCCATTTCGTATCTTTCCTTGTGCAGTTTATAGGAATTACAGATATCACATGATGCGGGTTCCTGGCACGTAGGCGAGTGTATGTTAAAACCTTCACATTCTTCACATTGTTCATTGCCCAAAAGGGCAAATGAAATGTTCAAAACATGTCATATTTTGCACAGCGTCATGAAACACTCTACTAACACAACGCTCAAATGCAGTATACACATTTACTGCATTTGAATTTAGGAAAGAATCATAGAAATATAAAATGGAGGTACAACATTGAAATGCAGTATATTATGCAAATACTGCATTTATTCCTACGATAAGATTAATACTGCGTTTTAAATGTGTAGCATAGATATTAGTACTGCATTTTATCCTTGTATTTTATTAATACTGCATTTCAATTAACAAACTCCCGGAAAAGTCATACGAATGCTGCACTTGTGCTTATTATTTTACTAACTTCAAAGCTTTTTTTTTTAAATATTAATTAACCATTACTTAGATATGTGTCTCTTACCTTCATTTTCGATAAAAACAGACATTTGAAAAACTGTCGATTACTGCATTTATAATTACGACGGCAGAGTAGTATAACTTCGCTACAAGCGTCTATACACAAAGAACATGGCCATGTCTAATTAGCAGCAGTAGATATTAAACTGCGACTGACATTTGAGCACTATTACAACAATCTGCCATTTATCTCATAACAAGGCAGTAGAATATGATCTGTCTTAAAATAATAAAAACACGCGCCACCGTTTGTGTGAGAAATGGTCGCCTGTTGCGATAATACTGCTACTATACAAAAGCAAACTTTCATCATCATCATCTAAACAAAAATCACTTCCACGGTTGAATAAAGATCCCCAAAGAATGCCATTCCGATCATTGCAGAGCGAGAATTACTTATCCTTGATTGCTACCTTACACGTCGAACAGAGGAACATGTCTAAACCAGGCATAGTGAGACGAATTCGATGAAAATGGCATTAGAACCGCTTATGTACGGAAACTCGTATCGGCAATGGCGAGGCGACCACTAAAACTAAGCTTGTAATCTTTTACACTATGCTGTTCAGCATTGTATTTCATACTTTCCAGACAAAAGCCTGTCACATTTTATTCTACTACTAGCTGAGTCGGCACAATACGTTCTGCCATAAAAAAAAATCTGGATAGTGACACCCAAATCACCTATGGCGGCGGTATGAAATATAATTTACGACCTATTCTCATACCTATCTATATATAAATATATATCTTTATATAAATCTTCTGTGCGTGTGTTTGTAATTAAACTCCTCCTAAACGGCTGGACCGATTTTGATGATTTTTTTTGTGTGTGTTCAAGTGGATTCGAGAATGGTTTAGATTTGTTTTTATTTTTTTCTTGTGTACAGGACTACGTCTGTCATATATATAGATGAAGTTCTCAGAGGTAATATTATAAGCTTTGTCATGGTAAATGTCGGGTACTTTCATTGTTCTCTTTCGTATATTAAATATTATATTCTATATCGTGTATTAAAGTTTTCTTTGATTTTCAATGTGTATTAAAAGAGCGCTACTCTTTATTGCTGTAACATATTCCTTTACGAAAGATGATGATTTTATGAACATAAAATAAAAGTAAACTACACAATAACATTTTGTTCCTGCAAACGTAATCATATTTTAATGATTTGATTTAATATAATTGACATACTGTAACCTTGAATCAGAACTTGAATCTGCAAGCTCCGGTAATCCGTAACCATCTGTCTGCCAATTGTAAAATGTTAACAAAGCTCAAAACAACTTTTACACACAAATATATTTATTTACTTTTGAAAAACGTCAATAAACTTTATATACTTGTCGAGATTCAGAAGAGGTTTGTTATTTAGCAGATATAACATACATACAAAATGACACAAGGCCACGTGACATTAAAATTCAAAATGGAGTATGTCAGATTTTAAAGAAGTCGATATTATATATATCAAAAACAAATATCTCTACACAGTCAGCACCAAGCACACAATAACAGAAAATACACATAAATTGCATAAATTATATTAACGTGCAGGTTCGCTTTAAGTTGATAGTTGACTTAAAATACATTTTTTAAATATTAAACACATTTAGTGTACGTGCATTACATTAACATAGGATAAGAATGCTTTTTTGAAGACTTTATTTACAAAATGGCAAAAGTATTTAATAACTTTAATTAACTCAAACGCATAGATACGTTTAGATTAAACACAAAAGAGAATCAACTTTGACATGAAATTATACGGAAAAAGACAGTCTAACAAAAATAAAAAAAATAGGAAGCGGCTTGGCCCCATTTGATTTTGGATTGTCCAGCCCCGGCGCTGAAGAAACGCGCTACATCAGCAACAGCTGTATCTATACAGACTACATCTCTTTAAGATGGTCAAACACATGCAACTCTATCGTAATAAATATGACGTGAACTGTCAGCAAGATTAAATTTCGCCACAGTTTAAATAATTTACGGTAAAAAAAATTATTCACCATCTATAAACCCACCTATTAGAGGATGAGTTTAGAGTTTTTTTGGGTTTGATCACCGTTTTCACGGCAATTAAACCAACTGGCATAATAATTTTTACTTTTTATAAACGATGCGTACTGCGTAATTAGCCCTTGGTGTATTTAATATCATGGATATCTAAGGCATGATGCTAAAATACAAATGTAGTGGTGTTTGCAATTTTACGGATATTTTCCTTACGACAGACCCGCGGCCCTTTGGGAAGCTTACATTGGTCCAACCTATTTTTAAGATTACCAGTATTATTGTGCAGGATTCAGACCGGACAAGGAAACCGAGTTTATTCCTTACCAAGCCTACTCAAAACATAGAATATATGGTTAGCACAGTTTTATTATGCACATAGCTCTCAAAATTGTTAGTTATTTGCTCCTTTACTTGGCAATTGTAAAGCATGTCTGTCCTACTAACTAAAACAGTATTATATGAGAGTAGGGACAAGGCAACAAATCAACAACCCACCTTTGCGGACTGAGTCTTATATTATGTAGTTTCAATAATCTTGCAGTTGACCTGGTATTACCGTATAGTGTGAGTACTGTTACACCCAGTGCTATCCCTCGGCATTGTGTGGAAGACTCGGCAGTTCCGTCTAATAATTTATTACAGCGCCATCTATTAAATACTTATGGGACTACGTAGATTCATCGGTACGAGTAGAGTAGAGAGAACGCTGGCACATTCTCGAATCTTCGTACTGTTACGTAACGTGTATGATGTTTCTAGAAAACTCCGGATTCGCTTTAACCGCGTATAAAACGGGAAGGCCAGCGCTCGCCGAGTCAGTTTACAAGTAAGCGGTCAAGTATTCATCGGAGCGGACGGAAGCAAAAATACTACGGAGTTTGAAGCAGTTATAGTTGGAAAAGTGTAGTATAGTGTTTGTTGTGTTTTAAATTTAATTGTGTGTTAGAATAAAACGTGTTTTAGTCGGTAATACTATTTATATTCTTATCCCTCGAACCCAGCACGTATCAGTACTATTGCTTAAATTCTCTTATACAGTGTGCCTGCAGTTGTCATAAGCAGGTTCGGATAGATTGCTTTCAAACTGTATATGTATGTGAAAACCTCACGGAAGTCGGATGCCCTTCGTCTATGGACAAGTTGGTTTACTCTCTATGCGCGGTAACCGTACCTATTGTCCAAATGGCTTGACAAATCACTAAAACTAATATACTCATTGCTCAAACTATTATCTAACTGATCTAACACATCTAATGACACAATAATATTATCATTTACGTCTATTTATATAAAAAAATATATAAATATGAATCCCCGTTTCTCTTGGTCACGCCATAACTTAAGAACGAGTTTACCGACACCATAATTTTCTTTTTTCTAATACTTTGTAGAAGATTCTTACGGAAAGAAAAGACAAGGAGAATACGCAGGAAATTGGATAATTTCAGAAATTTTAACGACTATTTTCACCTGATGTTTTTTAGTTTGACAGTTCGTCTAAGACAGGATAACGTCTGTCCGGTCGGCTAGTATACGATATAGGGCAATATTTTAGAAACAAATTCACGTTAACATTGCAAATAATCAACACACAATAATGTTTTTATATTTTACTACTATTTATATTCATGTATTTAGATAAATAATACTCCTAATTCCAACCAAGGAAAAAGTTACAAGTGTACAATATCGTCATAGTAGGTAATTTAGCCAACTTTTGCAATAAACTTATTTTTAATTGTTTGTTATTATTTGTGTGTTTTTTTACTATGACCAATCAATCAATGCACATTTTACAGTAAAGGGTTCGTTGGTAAGTAGATAGTCTAAAATGCGAATTGTGTAGCGAGCATGCATATTTACTCATGTACAGGTTTAAGGAGCTTGTAGCTTAATAAATATAAATACACACAACTTAACGTGCCAATACTGATTTGCTATTGTGCGGTTCATACCTCGGAAGCAACGTTATTTTCTGCGTGACATTTAGCTGTGGGTTCAGTGTAATATTGCCGCTCGTTTCGCACCAGTGCGAATACGTATTAATTTAGTTTACGTTGAATTAAGAACGTTTAAGAGCCACGGGCATTTCCAGTTTAGGGTACTTTAAAACGAAATTTAACTTTGTAAATCTTGAAGAGGGACCAGAATTTACGTTACACTGTGCGTTGGCGGTTACCGGCCAGATGACAAATAAGCCTACAGTGGTTTGTAGTAGAGAACAGATCAGACAGACAGTCACGAACATAGCATACGTAAAGACGTATTAGTAATTTTATTGCTGCTGACAGTCCGCTCGTCTTCATGAAAGTACATGCAGGGCACCGGTTACCAGTCGATAGGTAAGTGTGAAAATCGTTACATCACGGATCTAATAAATTGCTTTGTATCAACGCTTGACTTCCACTGCATTTAGTTCTGGTGTTATATTATTTTTAATAACTTGGCTTGCTAGTTACAATCATTTGTTGCCGAAGTGAAGCGGCCGGCGTGACCAAAAACATTAAGTAAACTATGTTTAATGTGTACATAATATGAATGATTAAGAAGAAATTAAGTGACACAACATACATATCGAAGTAAAATATACTTCTCACTCCCAACAACAGCAGATTTTTAAGGTTGCTTCGGATTCTACAAAGAGGACACGACTTATTCCAAATGAAATTTACTTTGCCTGATATTTCTAAAGTATATATAAATAATTTAAGCTATTCATGCAATTGCGCTTATATTTTAATAATAATCCCTTAAATCGCAGCGCCACATATGTGTCTTACATTTCATGACTTCATGACAGGTTGAAAATTATAGTGCCTCATATCATAACTTAGCGCTTATACGCTGACAATCGAACATAACCGCAATCATCAGCATAGTGTTAATGGTATTTCTTTTAGATAAAATATACATAACTAACAGTAGGTAAGCAGAAGACGCGAAAATGTTAGCCTAACTTGTACAAATAAACTATCGACTCATTGGTACAAATTAACCCTATTATCCAAATGGCACCTGCTCCTTATATACAGGGTGATTTTGAAATCGTGTAATTCCTTTTAACCACGCATTCTACTGGTGATATAGAATAACCCTGACAATATTTTTTCTTAATTAGAATAATGGTTTCGGCAAAATTAGAGTAAAGACTTTTTCATGAAATGATTTCAAATAGTCATATTTTAACCACCTGACACAATCTTAATATTTTACTAATTTAAAAATAATAACATAACAATAACTGATGTCGTAAATAATAAGGGGCAATAAAAAGGACCGCCCGTTATTATTTACGACATTAATTATTAATATGTTTTTTTATTTTAATTAGTATAAAATTAAAATTGCCTCGGTTGGTTAACATATGACTATCTGACACCATTTCACGAAAAAAACGGAATAATAATTTTTCAAAAAATATAAATCTAATTAAATAAAAATATGGTCAGGGTTATTTTATATCACCAGTAGAATGCGTGGTTAAAAGGAATTACACGATTTCAAAATCACCCTGTATAAGGAGTAGGCGTTGTAGGTTTAAGCACTCCTTCAGTAGTTAGTGAATATTGATCTATTTTTATTTAGATATAAGCCTTATATTAACAATATACCAAAATATACAGTAGTATATTTACATATTATCACATTAGGTTAGGCTGGAATTTACTTATCAATATTTAATTGAAATACGTTAATGGCATCTCCGCCATTTCTCTTTTAGCTAAGACAGTACGATAGCACCTTTTTATTTTATTTTTATGAGTACCACTCATGCATTTACGCATAACTCTCTGCGGGAAAAGCGGAGCGAAAAGGTTATGTCGAGCTTACCCGGGGAAGATGCAAAGTTCCAGGTACTTCCAACTATACCTACCACGGTGTGCCTACTCCTGCCTTGAATGGTGGGTGGGTCGCTGGAATAGTATTATAGCAATTTTTTTTTCTTTTTTGCTACGTTGGGAAATGCTCCTTATGCATACCCACTCGCCACAAGGGGAGGCGAGAGGGTTATGTCAGGCTCTCCCGAGACTGCGGGCCTACCGACTAAAACCACCACGGTGTGCCAACTCACTGCTTTGTATGGTGGGTGGGTTGCTGGAACTGAAACTACATCAGCGACCCACCCAGCAGTGCCCAATGCAGAGATGTTGTGTCTGCGAGCGACGTCTCCTGGACGACGCCCTGGCACAACAGAGAGCGTCGTCGCTACGCCGGCGGCGGCTCGGATCCGCAAGAATACTGTTCTCACGGATCCGCTCCGCCGCCTCCTTCTGCGAGATGACGTCCTCGCAGAAGGATGCGACCGCTACCCACTTCCTCTCGCCGTCGACCATGGCTTTGATCACAGCCGGCAGCGAGAGGTCTTCTCCCACAACGTCCTGAAATTCACGGCGCTGCACCGCCCAAGCAGGACATTGCTCAAGCATGTGCTGCGCCGTGTCCTCCTCACACTTGCAGTGGTGGCAGATGGGACTCGGTTCCCTCCTAGCGACCTTGTGCAGGTACTTGCCAAAGCAACAATGCCCCGAGAATACCTGTACCAGTCGGAAGGAAAGGGTCCCATGCTGCCGCCCTGCCCTGCCCACCGCTCTAACACCGGCTGGAGGGCCCCAACGGTTCTGAAACCGGCCAGAGGCGCCTCCAGCCGCGCCTTCCACCTTCCAATCATGCCCTGGTGGGCTCCATTTCGCGCGCGCTCAATCACTGCCGGGAGGGGACGACAACCTGTCTCCTCCCGCACCGCCTCACTCACCGCGATCACTTCGGCGAACACTTCAGCCTCTAAATCCTACTGGGGTGTACCAGCAAATGCGCAGGCTGCGTCAGCCGATACCGTGCGATAGCCACGTACGACCCTGACCGCTATGACTTTCCGCGGTCTCCGCAAGAGAGTCCTGCATTGAGCGGTCAGGGCAAGTATTATAGCACCTACATCAACGATGGATACAGCAAGACACACTGAAATCTGTATCAGCGCTTCAAATGCAGGTGTATTATATTTTTGCCAACGCCTTCGGAGATGCTAGCGTGAGACTGAGTGTATATTACATTCGCTCTGCTCACCCGCTAATTACGTCTGACAGGTCTGCCACCTGCGCCTAACACAATGATAATAACTAATTATATTATTCAGCGTTTCACAGCCCACTATAGGACATAGGCATCTGCCCATTTACATCATAATGTATAACGCAGCTTGCCGCATCTAGATTATCCCAGCACCTTTTATAGACAAACGTTAATCCAGCTGACCAAGTTACGTTATCCTTACATTTACCTTGTCGCGGTCCACCCCTGGGATTCGTTTACTTCAACGATCGTCGATACTTCGACATGGCTAGGCCATAACCACTTTAGCTGCTTATTCGGCGAGCTATGCCGAGGACTTTACTTTTAGGAATTTTTATCCAAACGGATATGCCAATTCCATCGTAACCTATTATAAAAAATAACACAAATACGTATTTAACTTAACGATTTTAGGGAGTTATTCATAAGCGATTGCGACCATTTTATATAAGGCCAATGCTAGTTCCGAACCAGGGTTAAGCAAAGCACATTGCATGATACCCACATCTAAAACATTTATATTGTACTGTCTAATGAGTAACTCCCTTTGGAAACGGTTCTTTTTACACTCCGTTACCAAGTGTTGCATATCGTCAAAACACCACATTCATCACAATTCGGTGAGTCGGTGATTTTCAGGGCTTTAGTTCTTCATCGAATAATCTACGAGTATTAAGAATGCATTAATTTAAGCACGTAGGTACTGTACTTAATGTCCATCTTTAAATTTTAGAACTAACTCCATAGCAGTATGCCGATGCTTTAAGAACAAGACAAGCCCGGATATTATTTTTTATTTTTAGAATAAAGTGAACTTCATCTTGTTCTTAATTCTTAAGATTGTTTTTCCTTGCCAGAGGATGAGCTCACCAAAGCAATATTCAATTATATTGTTACACCCAGTGCTATCTCTCGACATTTTGTGGATGACTCAGCAGTGCCGTCTAATAATTTATTACAGCGTCATCTATTGAATACTTACGGAACTACGTAGATTCGTCGGTACGAGTAGAGTAGAAAGAACGCTGGCACATTCTCGAATCTTTGTATTGTTACATACCGGGTATGACGTTTCTAGAAAACTCCGGAAATGCTTTAACCACGTATAAAAGGGGAAGGCCAGCGCTCGCCGGGTCAGTTTACAATCGTAAGCGGTCAAGTATTCATCGGAGCAAACGGAAGCGAAAATACTACGGAGTTTGAAGCAGTTACAGTGGAAAAGTGTAATATAGTGCTTGTTGTTTTAAATTTAATTGTGTGCTAGAATAAAATGTTTTAGTCGGTAATTTGTTTTACATTATTATCCCTCGAACCCAGCACGTAACAATATTCTAACATTTCATCATTCCGACGCATCCAAATAATATTTGAAATTAATTAGAAAATACAGTAATTAATTTAAATTTTGACTTTTTGATAATGCTATATTGGCATAGCATTATCAAAAAGTCAAAATTTAAATTTTTATGCTTGTTTTAAATCCTAATTAATACTATAAATGCGAATGTGAGTTTGTTTGTTACGCTTTCAGGCCTTAACTACTCGACCGATCATCATGATATTTCGCATACACATTGTCAGGGGTACAGAAATGCAATGACGCATATCCCTCCGCGGGGGCGGGCGGATGAATTATGTCGGACTCGCCGGGGTAAAAGAAAGATGGTATAATATTTAAGTACCTCCCGGAATACCGACTAAACCTACCACGGCGTTCCTCGACACAACCACTATCGACGGGGCCGCGCGAATCGCTTTCGCATGCGGTCGCGACCCCGCCGAGGTTACGGCCCGCCGTATGAAACGGCAGGCCACTACACGAAGAGACCTTCCCAAAGGACTCGCTTCTATAAATACCCTACTGTCTCCCTCCTAGAGGGGAGACGGACTCGATACAGAGGCGCACGTGGGAACACGCACGCCGCCTCTCGGACCTGGTGCTGAACGGATGGCGGGCAGGCCCACAAAGCCCGCCACCCCCAGGTCAAACCTCAGGGTGGCTGGAGGTCATAGCGCGCCCTCCGGCGCCCGGTTCTGCGGTTGGGGAGAGGGTTTAAACGCTCCCTCTCCCGCTCCGCCACCTCCTTGATGGAAATCACTTCCTCGCAAAAGGAGGCGACGGCGTTCCACGACCTCTCACTCCGGACCATAGACTGAACTACGGCCGGGAGCGAGAGGGCAACCAATCCGACTGCCGCGATCAAATCACGGCGCTGCGATGCCCAGGCGGGGCAAACCGCCAAAGTGTGCAGCGCCGTGTCCTCTACAACGTTGCGGCAGTCGCCGCAGTGGTGACAACCGGGCGTCTCTTGCCGGCGTATACGACACAGGAACCGGCCAAAACAACCGTGGCCAGTCAGTACCTGTGTCAGCCGGAAGGTGAGGGCGCCATGCCGCCTCTCCAGCCACTCCTCAAACACGGGACTTACCGCCACGATCGTGGCGTGCCCGGCACTGGGGTGCACAAGTCGTTCCTTCCAATTCGCCACTAGGACCTGGCGGAGCTCGGACCTTGCCGCCTTGATAGCGGGAAGATCCGGTCCTTCGCCCCGAGCTAGCGCCTCCTGGCGCCAACGATAGAGCGACGACGCCAGGAGCGCCGCTTCCAGGTCCCATGGCATCGATCCGGCGAGGAGGCTTGCAGCCTCGAACGCGATCGTGCGGTATCCTCTAATCAACCTGACAGCCATGGCGCGCTGTGGAGCACGAAGCGCCGAGATGTTGCGGGCCGTCAGGTTGTCCGCCCAAACACTGTTACTAATCTAACCTAACCTACCTTTACGCGAGTCTAGTTAAATAATATAATTCTATGTAAGGCATGCTGGGTTTGAGTTAGGTCATCTCAGTTAGGAAGCACTATACCATTTGATACCATATACGTATGGTACTAAATTAAGTAACATTTACATAAACGCAAGAAACTAATGTAACTGGATACACGAGGTATTAAAGAGTGAAATTGGTTTAAATGAAAACTAGGTGAAGTACGTATATGGGCACAATTTTATGAGCTTACACTGCACACGGAGCGAAGGCAGTAAATAGAAGTGATTAAGGATATCAAAGGGGCAATGACCAGCAATAACGTGCCAGTAACGCGCTGTAGGTTTGTGTGCTCTAACTTGTAGCTATGGTTAATTTAATTGATTACACGATTCATTATAAGTGCCCCTATCCAATCCACCGGGATTAGATAATAAGTTATTACGTGAAGATATATCTGACAGTTACCTACATCAATTACTTTTAAGTGCATAATTTGATAAGTACCTACTAACTATTTTCACCGTTGTGTGAAACACAACATAATTGTTTGAAATTAAACTACTATATACGGATTTTATCGCGTTGTTTATTTATCACTGTATTACAAAATTTTGAAAATATTACTCTACTACTACTATTGATTTTATTTGACTAATTTATAAGCTAATAAAATTATTTAAACTATTAAATCTATTTATTTTTGGTTTACACTTGCCCCGACGTTTCGGGTGCTTTTCAGCAGCCATGGTCACGGGGAGACTAAGATGGTAGTTGTCCCAATGTTCCAGTGTAGTCTTTTCAAAGTACCTGAACATAATTTAATTATTGGTGTTTCTATTTACGCAGAATGAGCTCAAAGTATCATGAAGTCTAGCTGTGGTTTGTTTCTTCTTGGGTTTGACTATTTGAAGTACTGGATCCCAAGCTGGTGGTACATTCCAACCATCTTCTCTATTGAAATTGGGATGTTTTTTAATTTCAATAGCCTCGCGAAGCATCCTTGGCAGGAATCGGTGTTCTTTAGCGAGAATCTGTGGTTTGTCAAATCTCAGGTAGTGGTTGGTCCCCTGTTGTACGTGTTCAACATTTCTCTTTAATTTTAGTAGACTTGATCACAGGTAGATTAAAACGACGTACTTACTTAATTTTTTAAAACCGCGACATTATAATATCTATTTGTTGGTTAAATTTTGCAAGAAATTATTATTATTGTCATAATAAAGCGATTAAATTCGTAAGTATACACATAGTAGTCCAATTTCAATGTGTAACATTCGCTTAAACCTAACACAATACTATGTAAATATGTATGAGTATTCCCCAAATGCAATATAAAACAACTCACATGTTGAACTTGTTAATTATATTCTAGTTTGGATTATATTAAAGTAGGAATCCGTATTCTCTACCCCTTCGGGAAACAGGCGGGAATCTATGCATATAATATAGTAAACTAGCGACCCGCACGGCTTCGCACGAGTAGTACAAGACCTTAACAATTATATACACCTAAACCATCCTCATGAATCACTCTGTCTACTGGTTAAAACCGCATGAAAATCTGTTTAATAGTTTATGAGTTTATCGCGAACAGACAGACGCGGCGTGGATGGGACCCTTTGGTTTATAATAGGTATGTAGTGATAGTGATAACAATACTACTTCCTTGATCCTGCGGCAAAGGCTACGCTTAAGATTATTTGATTCCCAGGTTGCGTGTGACGTTATATTGCTTTAAGGGTTCTAAAAGAAAAATCTCAGTAGCAGTACGGAAATATAACCGTTAGACGACAATCGCCTTGCTTTATCTATACTAATATTATAAAGTTGAAGAGTTTGTTTATTTGTTTGAACGCGGTTATCTCAGGAACTACTTCGAATTGAAAATTTCTCAGAGTTGGATAGCCCATTTACCGAGGAAGGCTATAAGCTATATAATATAACGCTACGACCAATAGGAGCATCAATAAAAATGTTGCAAAATCGGAGAAAATTTTCTTATGTGACGCAGACGAAGTTGCGCGGGTCAGCTAGTATGTAATAACTAATAAGACTTAAAAAATACTATAAAAATGTGGTTATAATACACCTCTACCTACAAGGGATACGTTTTATACAGGCGAGGTTATGGCATAGTCTCGCTTGTATATACGTGTATATACATATAATGTACCTACATAAAAACCTAATGATGTCACTTTGTTATCTTTAGTATGAGAACGCGGTTTTGATTGTTTCGTTTAAAGGCATGCATTTATTTAAACCAATCAATTAGAACCCGCAGCTCGATCGCATGCATGTCGTAACTGAATTATTAAAGCTTGTTCGATAAGTAGCTGAAGCAGGAAGTCTAATTAAGTACATATAGACAACTGTTTTTAAAACAGTCTTCAGGCAAGCTAGCGATGTATAAAAAAAGGTAATAGGGCTCCAATCTCAATGCGATTCAACGACGCTTCTCCGTTTAGTTCACTGGCTTGTAGTTACGAGCCAGTCCTCAAATCAGTTGTGGCAAATGTAATCGATGTCTCTCCTTTCTAGGAGTCCTCCTTCATCTAATTTTGGGGACCCACAGGACAGGCATGCCTAGTGTGAGCTACTAGATGATCCTAACTCAATGCGAATGTTAGTTTATTTGTTAAGCTTTCACGCTTTAACTACTCGACTCGGTTTCATGAAATTCCGCATACACGTTGTAGGTGCAGAAAAGGACATAGAAAAAGTCAATACGAAAAAAGGTTTGTTCCCGGGTGAAGCCGTGGGCAAAAGCTAAGTTCAGTACTGTAGTTATTTGACCATAAAATTGACGGTTTTCATCTCCGTGCCTCGGAAAACATATAAGGGTAGCGATAACGGTGACCAATGGTCCTGGGACTGATCTTTCGCCGCTCATGTCTAATTACCGTCCTTCGAGTTATGAGAGTGCAGGAATAGAAAGTGCACTCTTGTGCGCAATACCTACTATGCAGGTGGTTCTTACCGTTGAGAATAAACGCCGTGTCCGATATTCTGTCTGGAGAACATCATTATAATATTATTATAATTATAATGGTGTTCTCCAGACTGAACAAGCAAAGATGGTTAAACTATCTACCAACATTTGGTTTTTCCTGTTATAACCAATTTAAGTTTAGCATTACTAGGGTGGCGTATTGTCTACACTATGGTTTACACTATGGTTGGCTACTTAGTAAAAAAATCAATTTCTCTATTGCCTGCCTCACTCCTTTAAGATTTTGCGTGATGTTATATAGATCATAACCTTCTTAAGACTTTGAGCGCCGCCGCGGCACCAGGTGTCTGCGAACAATAGATTTTCTATTGTGTCTGATGCTTGGTGTTTAATGTGTTAAATGAATGAACTGTTTAAATTTAAAATAATTGAACATATCAGAGGCAAATTTGTCAATAAATTTATATCCCTCGGGAACAGTACTCTTTCCTGGATGAAAGTTACCCTATGTCTTTTACTATACCCCTGACAACGTGTATGCGAAATTTCATTATGATTCATAGAGAACTTAGGGTGTAACAAACTCACATTCGCATTTATAATATTAGTTAGGATAATATTTTGTTTCTTAAACACACATCTTAAAGTAGCATTGCAAGCAGAACTTTAGGACTTTTAATGAAATCTTATGTAGCTGTTTGATAAGTGTAACACAATGTGTATGTAACAAGTGTGAAAGTTTAACATAATAATTATGACAGTTACCAAATATTATGATAAGTTTTAATTACTGTAGCAGTTTCCAATGAATGACCAATTACCTACTGAGTAATAATTACCAAAACAGAAAACAGGTTCATTCACAAAATAAATGGGCCATTAAATAAGCACAAGGAAGCTTTTTTCTCTTATCTTGAATCCTACTAATATTGTCAATACAAAAATTTGTAAATATATTTGTTATGTATGATGCATGAACCTATTAATAAATTTGCATGGAACTCGGCAGAGATAGAATAGAATAACACATAGGATATTGCAGTCCCATGGGATTGATATGATCTAAGCCACCAGGCAGAAGCTAGTAATTAATAAAGATAACACACACGGTATAATTAGTAGGCCTCTAAAGTATAGATATTCTGTTATCAGATATTTCATAAAACATTGATGATTAAAAAGATGTTTCTTTAGTTTCTTTTCTTTTCTTTTCACATTTAGTGCATGTCTTATAAGCAATCTTCATAGTAAATTCCTAATTCATGGGCTGAATAGTACCACATACAAATGCTAATATTTGCAACAAGTATTTGACTTATATACAATCTATAGCACTTTATTTTTGCCTAATATAATGTATACACAAGGCCTACCTTTATTGATAATAATATATTGTTAGAGTGTTTCTATTACATTTGACATAAGCTGAACATCACAGTATACATCATAAACTTCTAATAGATAAGTCACATCAGACACTTGCTGTTGCCAAAATCATATTTGAGTTCATGTCAAAGATCATACTGATAGTATGCTGTATTCTCAAACCAATCGATTGACATTATAAAAATATGTTACTCAAACCTCTATATAACTTGCACTTTGCTGGTTACAGACGATGGTGATACACTTAGTACACAGTAAGATAAGGTTATGCAAAAATGTGTGAAGGTTTGCACTACTGAATACACTAGATTACATTTTATTATAGCAATGAATAACATTGCATTAAGTACCTAATTCTGTACATAGCAAGATTCATATTTTTTGTATTAAATATTAAAATGTGACCTTAGCAGGCTTAGCTTCTTATGTGCATCATAATATATACAATGTATAAAACAGTTCCAATAAAGGGACATTTGTGTAATTACATGCTTATTGCTTACTAAACAATATTACAATAACAAAAGTGGTAAACAAACACTTTCAACAATAAACATTCAGTTATAATCCAGTTGTATTTCTAATGTAGTCTAATGTAGTGTCTAGT
The DNA here is from genome assembly GCA_963675205.1 of Catocala nupta. Classification (NCBI taxonomy): domain Eukaryota; kingdom Metazoa; phylum Arthropoda; class Insecta; order Lepidoptera; family Erebidae; genus Catocala; species Catocala nupta. Next base: position 16,680,803 of record OY776098.1, read on the forward strand.
GTAGTGTCAATAATAAGAACTTACAACAGTACTAACAGTAAGTATATTTTATTATTTAATTTTACCTTACGAATTTTTATAAGATCTATTGAAAGGTTTAGTTTTAGTTTGTAAATGACAGATAGTGGACACAGGTGTTTAATAAATTAAATGGGTCATGCCACTGATAACTATAATGTCAATATGAACTAAAGTCTAATTTAATATTTATCACATAAACATAATAAGTATTTTCTTAATATCAAGATTGATAGATGTTGCATAGAAATACTAAATAGGTCATATTTGTAACAATAATAACAAAGCACCAAACACCATACCAATAATAATTAAGATTTAAAGCAACAAACTATAATTAGTGACTGCAAATCTAACAGTTTCTTTTTTAAATAGAAGGAATATAAAAAAAACGTTAGTTCAGAATAAGTAGAGCACGAAAATAATGTACACAATAAAGTGAAAGGGTACCGAAATGAAATGAGTAATAATTGTATAGTAAAGAATAATGTCTGTAAAGCAAAACCATATTAGTGCAGACAATGCTGTATTTCAATAAATATATTGTTTGACTCATTAACATATAAATTGTAATTAACGGGATCCTCACTAAATACAAATATATACCAAAACATAAATTAGCTACAAAAACTACTTACGAATTGAGGAGACTGCTCCAGAAAAGGCACAGTTGTCAGCCCCGTGATCCCATTCTTAGTAAATAAAGGTATACCTATCAACAGTTAGCTTACATTAGGAATAAATTGATTTTCACACAATTTATTTACGACAATACGACACCCCTACGCTCGATCGACAGCCATTCTGACATAGACTAGAGATTTAGAGAGTATACATAGTAGTTAAGCGAAGGAAAATAAATAAATCCTTCTCATAATATTTTGTAGAAAATAAAATTATTATAAATTATTCCTTTGAATTATCAGTGCAATCTTTATTTTTATATTTATACTGTAATAGAAAAGCTCTTATTTTCACTGTAATTGTCAGTTTTATAACATTAGAATCCTCTATCAAGTACTCAAGAAAAGGTAAAAGCCAGGCAGTTACTAATTTAAACGGATTTGTGGTTTCGTTTCTAATGATGTTTGTATTCTAGTAACAACAGTATTTTGAATGTTAATGACATATATCGACAAAGGTAATAATTATTATTCAAAGGTTATATTATTTATTATATATATGTGTTAGTTAATAAACCGTGGCTGAAAACTACTATACTTCTGTCACAGCAACGAACTGTCAGATTAAAAGTAGATCAGATTTGCTTTATGTATAACCTTAAAATTATTCTATATAAATATTATTGAAAGGAAAAGAAGTTAAATAATTCAATTCAATCATGAAGTTAACAGCAATTCTTTTTCGACGCAACCGCTTGCCAAATGGTAATATATTCAGAGGAAAAGATAGATTAGTAAAAAAGGTGGAACCTGTACATCTACGGTCGCTTCAACAAGATTTTGCTGTGGAGGAAAAAAATATGTTCTATTTGCGCTTCCCTTATCTCACAGAAGTGAGTATATTTAATGTTTTAGAATATATCAGCTACATTAAATCGATATGTGCTTCTCTAAATTAAATACCTATACTGCTTATTTCAAGTCCTCGCATCTTATATTTTCAGGCCGAAAGCTCAGGACATTCTAAAGCCTTGGGCATTCAAGAAAAAAGGCAAGAGTATTTCTTGGACAAGGGCAGAAAAGTTTTCAAACAAGATGTAACATTATATGAGCGACTAGCACACCTCCGAGTCACAGAATCTTGGGACTAACTTTATAATAATCATATCTATTCTTAGCAAATAAATAATATAGTGTAATAGTAATAGTAAACGAATTTTTATAAATTTAGTTTTATTCCAATCTAAATCTTTTACATAACAGAACTTAGACCATAATATGTCTGATGAAATAAGCAAAGGTGCTTTCTCTAATTTTATATGTACCCAAAAAGAAATAATTTTGTCTATATTGTGAAGTGTAAGAGTGGGTTGAGAAGAGAGACTTGGATTGTCAGACATATTTAAAAACCTATTGTGTCTGGCTGTTGGAGTGCTGCTGTGACATAAGAGGCTGTATTAAATAGTAATAGCATAATCTCTCAGTAAACAGACCTAGTTATCATATTATATGAGAATTTATAATATATAGAAGTCATGTTATGTTTGTATTTCTAAGCTCCTTTAATATATTATGTAATAAAAAAGTCACTTGAAGTGCTGGTGCAGATTGCCCAATCCTGTCTAAATGCACACCCTGAGATTAAAACAAATAATGTATATTTTTATCTAGAATAAAGATGTTATATGGTAATCTTTGAATGGAATATGTTGTAATCTGATGTAGGACATTATTGTTATGATTAAATATTCTTGCTAGGTAGCAAGTGACTATAATAATACAAGCTGATAAGCATTTATAGTAACCAATCCCACATTTTAATCCTTTGAATATGGGGTTTCTGGGAAGCCAGTACAAGGGCCAAAGCACAGTACATAAATATACAGTAACCTATCTTCATACAAACGGTCGGAACTCGAGTCATACCTACGCGCCTCGGCGGCGGCATGCGCTCGGCACGCAACCAGTCGCGAATGCGCCGCAATGACGAACGGACGCTTTTTTATATTTGTGGGTATCTTCTTAAGCGTAGTTTGAAGAAACATGATGATTGTCACGCTTTGAATTTGTATGTGAAGCCCGCTCAAAGAAGCCACAATTTCAGCTCAGACAGTCGGTATTTAAGGTACCGGGACTACAGTAAGATTAACTCGCAAACTTTTTTAATTGTACCCAGCGATGATTTCGTGGAATATAAATATAGAAAAATGGAAGAAATATTCCGAACTTCTTTTAAAACTAAACATATAAATTGTAAAGTAGCTGCAGGTATCTATAACCAAGTAAAAGATATTCCTTTTTCTCCTCCTTGTCCATGTTTCCCAAAACAATTTTTAATTAAGCTTTATATTCGAAAGCGGATTTTTTATACTTTAAAATATAATAATAAAGCATTCCGTACGTCTCAGTCGAGGCGCAAATATTTTGCAGTCGCAAATTTGTAAGACCGATTTGTTATTAAGTCTTAAATCTAACATAAACATGTTTTTTTAAATTAAATCTACCAATCAAAAAACAACATGCATTTTTATTGAACACTTCCTATTCCATTCACAAAGTACTTTATTTGTTTAAATAAAATAAAAAATATTTACAATCACAAAAATAGGTAGAAACTCAAAGTATGCAGATTTAATTAAATTTTAAAATGCTGTAGGTGGGCAGCCCTGTCGCATGTTTACGTACCGCGCGGCTGTAGGCAATGTAGGCATTTCAAAGATACGGCCGAGTTACAATACTATTAGATAGTATTACCGTGGCCAAAGGTATGGTTGATCATATAAGAGATGTAGCTGTCAGTGGAGAGAAAATTGCAGTCAAACAGTTCGATTTCAATTTTCTTTGGGATAGCTTTAGTTTGTGGGAGAGATTCTTCTGTAACATGAATCGTTTATGTTTCTCACTGGTTCCACCAAGAAGGTCCATGATTGAACAATGGAGAAAATAAATCGCAATAGTCGGAAGACATTTCCTTATTTATTTATACAAATATACATGCTTTATGGTTGGCTCGTAGCCAGGTGCTTTCTGCCTACCCTGCTTCTGCTAAAAGATTTTCATTGCGAAATGTCGTATCAACCTCTCTGTTCCCTGGTAAGTGGTTACTTACCAGGTAACAGAGAGGTTGATACGATGAAAGTGGATGAAATGTACGCCATAACAATGTAGCAAAATAGTAAACCTGAAACTTTGTTATGAACATCAACCTGGGCCCGGGCGGGACCACCGTAAGCTTGGTAAATTTAATAAGCGAGAAAAATTTACATAAATGTAGACTCAATTAAAAATAATGTATATCTAGGTATAGTTTCGTTGTAAAAATTAAATCAATGTGAGCCCGCTGGAGAGCATACTCATTAGCGGGCCCACCAGGATAATTCCTTTACTGAAGGCTTTTCAAATTCGTTTATAACACCATAAAAATGTAGGTGTATTAAATGTACCTACCTATATATCGCAGGCAATTTGTATGACGTCGCGTTTCATAAACGGCGTCGTCCGTTTAAAAACGCTCGCTGTTTTAAAATATGCCGAAGGCAAAATGTAAATTGCCTTGTCACTTAACGTCCCGAGTCTCGACTCTTAGCACTCCGACTTGGATAGGTTAGTTTAGAAGGCGGAGGCGGGAGCTCCCGCCGCGCCGTAGCCTTTGTGGTTATTTTTTTTGTGACCACCCAGAAATAGGAGCCCCGACAATTGAACAAATCGCCAATTTGCCTTCGCCATATGCTAAAACAGCGAGCGTTTTTAAACGGACGACGCCGTTTGTAAAACGCGGAATCATACGAATTGCCTGCGACATATACAAATCTACTCTAGTCAATTTGATATAGATATAGACCTAAGAATATTTTCGCTACAATTTGATATGCATATTTTAGTTTACTTTATACCTATTTGCGACTACTTTTAAATTTCCTTCCGGCACATTAGATAAGCGCCTGGTAAAAAGGTTATGGCAAAGTCATCTTTAGGAGTGAGTGAACGTAGTTTTCTATCAGGGCGTTGGCGTTGTAGCCACCACAATCAAATGTAAGACAAGACCACGGAGTGCCACTGACCAACAGCTTCCATTTGCGCGGGAAACCACTCGCACCGACGACGTCAGCGCCGCGCATGGAAGTTAGCATAAACTATACTCTTTTCTGATTCGTCGAATATTGCTATTGGTTACATAAATAAATTTACATAAATTGTAACATATTATCACGCTTTGGCGGTTGAGGATAGTGAAAGAATTTGAAAAGCCTTCAGTAACGGAATTATCCTGGTCGGCCCGCTGATGAGTAAGCTCTCCAGCGGGCCCACATTGATTTAATTTTTACAACGCACCTATAGATATACATTACTTTTAATTGAGTCTACAATTATATAAATATTTTTCTTGTTTATTAAAGGGAAACGCCTATCTGAGGCCACGAGTGGACAAGAGGCTTGAGAAAAATATTTTCCATTTGACTTTGTCGTAAAAGATATGAATTTACTTTCATTCAAATTGAGGCGACTGCAATTTACAAAAAATTGTTAAAAAGAGTAGGTAAGTCTATTGGGCAAGATATGACTCCAATATATCCTGCGCCTTTTCTAGATGATTTGTTAATAGTATATGACTATGAAAAGAATATAGACGTTTAAAATAACAAATGTGTTTTTTTTCATACCCTATGTATAACTGGGTAAAAATATATTATAAACACACCTATCATAATTAAATAATAGAGCATTGAGAAAAGATATGTTTTTGAATTATCTCACAGCCAGACACATTTTCGTATAGAAAAATAACCATAATACATTTATATTTATAAGTATTTCTAAAATTGTGGCGTTAATTTGAATATATTCTTTAGATATGTAATACTGTTAAGATCTTAAAACACTCAATTTTTATAGTAATTTTTTATGTCCGTCTTTGGCCTGAGGCACTATGGAGAATAGGCATTGCCCTTTACCAAACTTAAGGTGGTCCCGCAGGGCGGAAGTAGGTCCAACTCACCAACTTATTCTGTATTAATTAATTAAGTGACTTACATTATCATAGGCATACTTCCATTCTCTGCACCTAAGTCGGGAGCAGGGTCTGGCAAATGGCCTTAGGAGAAAGCGCAAGTCGTGTAGATCCCTAAGGCAAGACTGATGGACTATCCTTCCCGAGGTTGCCGCCTGTTATTGGTCTGGTTCCATAAGAAACAGACGTAACCAAAACCTCCAGCCGTTACACACACACACACACACATACACACACGTACATACAAACACACGCGCACACACACATACATACACACACAAACACACCACATACACACACAAACACACCACATACACACGCCACATGCACACACACACACACACACACATACACATACATACCATACAGCAAAATTTTTAATTTTATATTTGAACAAAATGGATAGAGTGACCCACACAATTAAACTACCCCAGGAGGGTACCAGCGTCCGCGACGCTGGAGAAACCCTCCCTGACCCTTCGGGATCAGGCTGCTCCACGTATTCTGGGGGGAGCAATGGATTACCAAAGCCGATTCATCTGCGCGAGCTGGCCAACGCCATGCCCAGCGCAGAAATCACATCGAACGCCTCCTGGAGCATTGCACCGCGTCGAGGCGACGTACGCACTAATGTGAACGCCGCCTCCGCGAAGCACGCAAGCACAGGAGTAAAGAAACAAAGTGGTAACCGGCGCAACCGACGCAATCGGCATGCCAAATCCACTGCTGCGCAACCGGTAGAAAGCGAACCGTCTACGTCGGCGCCCGCACCGCTGGATGCGCAGTTAACGAGCAGGGAAAACACGGCTGAGGAGAACGCTCAGCCAGTCGACCCGACCAGGACCGGTAACACTGACGGTTTGACTCGGATGGAACTTCCAACCGAACGCGAAACGCAAGGGGAACGCGGTTGCCAAAACAGGCACGCGGGAACCATTCAGTCAGGGAGCAGCGACCCTATGATGACGGATACCGCACTCCTGACAGAACAACGCGACGCGAACGTTGGAACAACATCGGAGGCAGCCCAACGTGCAGATCCGGTCACGGCTGGTGCAGAAGTAGAGCCGCCTCACTCAGCCATTACAAAAACAGGCTCGCGTTGCAAACCGTCCGGACACAGCGGGTGCGCCCACTCTGCCTGCAAAGGCAAAGAGAGAGCGCCCAAATGATACGTTGTCTCCGAGAGATGGGCCGAAGCGCGCGAAGCTGGACCAGACGCCAAGGAGAGCAACGATAAGCTATGCAGACGCGACTCAATCGCACCTGCTGATAGCTGTCGCTGCCACGCCTCCTACAGACCTAACGGTGGAACAGGCACAGCAGCTCGAACTCTCCTTAGAGGAGAAGATTATCAAAGCAGCACTTGCTCCACCGCCAGACAATGAGCCAGCACCCGCACCAGCATTCTGAGGGAAACCTCTGTCCACAGAGGGAGTACTCAAGATGTGGTGCGAGAACGACAGCACTCTAACCTGGCTCAAGAACACAGTAGCCACGCTGCAATCACCTATTCCAGGGACCAAGCTGACCGTCATTCGGCAGTCAGACATAGTGAAGCGAGTTCGCGCTTCGCTATGGCTGCCGAAGTCAATCGGTTTGGACCCGACGAGGACTCATCGTCTCCTAATTGCGCAGAATCCATGGTACAGCGTCAAAACCTGGCAGCTGTACGGTGCGGCTATGCAGAAGGGCATCTTCCTGACCCTGGGCATCCCAAAATCTGAAGTGGCCAAGATTTTGGAGAGAGGTCGCCGAGTCTCCTTCGTCTCCGGCAGTGTCTACGTTAAGTTTCACACTGCCGGGGACGGAGACGACTCGGTGACTACGGGGCCCCGGGAGGAGCCCAACACCGGCCATGAGGAGTCATCAAAACGGGCACTGCCACCTACTGGCCCAAGTACGTCAGGCACAGCCTGCTGCAAACAGGTATCCATGGTAGATGACGCTACTGCCATACCTACCATGGAAACCAGCGACCACAACACGTCTTCAGACGGGGAGTCCGTGGACAGCGATGTTCTCGGATCCTCGTCCGATTAGTGTGGTACAAACCAACCTCCAGCACAAACAAATTGCGACGACTACCCTACGCAGACTGCTGGAGGTTAACCAAAGGACCATAGCCCTGATCTAGGAGCCGTGGATCAGAGGCGACAGCATATGAGGTCTGAAAAGCATCGGGGGTAAGTTGATGCACAATACTTCGGTTCATAAGCCAAGAACCTGCATCTATATCCCTAGATCAATATCAGCTCTGCTATTAACAAACTTCTGTTCTAGAGACCTTACCGCGATAGGACTCCAAACAGGGCCCAACAACCAAACGTTAGTACTAGCTTCAGTCTACATGCCCGGCGATGAGGAAATCCCATCTAAGGAGCTGGTTGAACTGGTACAACACTGTGAAGACCACGGGTGGCACATTATCATCTCAGCCGACGCAAACGCTCACCATCCACTGTGGGGAAGCCACACACCAAACTAAAGAGGTGAGTCCTTAACAGAATATATTTTCTCGACTAACCTGTCTATAATAAACAATGGTTGCGAGCCTACCTTTGTTAGTTCTAGATACCAAACTATAGTAGACATCACACTTGCATCGGATGGTGCGGCAGAACTAGTGTCAAACTGGCACGTTTCAGCCGAACCTTCCTCTGCAGATCACAGGCGCATCTGCTATACTATACAAGCGCCAGAGACGGACCAACTGCCTAAACGCAACCCCCGCAAAACGGACGTAGCATGGTACAGGAGCCTTCTCCAACATGAGGTAGATAAAATCTGTTTTAAAGACATGTCTACCAGCACTGACAACATAGACCATAACACTTACATACTTACCAAATGCATCCAACAAAACTACCAACAAGCCTGTCCCCCAACACAACCACCAGTAGCAGGTAAGTCCCAATGGTGGGGACCAGAGCTGGAGGAAACTGTTTAACCGAGCTAAAAACACCAAGACTGATGAAGACTGGGAGCGATACAAACAAGCTCATTACCCCTACAAGAAACGCATAAGATACCGCAGAGGAGAATCTTGGCGGCGTTTCTGCAGCAACATTAACACCACTAATGAAGCAGCCAGGGAGTAAAAGGTCCTATCGCAAGATAATAACAGAACCCTAGGCGCCATTAGAAAACAAGATGGTACCTATGCGATTTCAGACAATGAAATAAGTCAGGTACTACTCGAAACACACTTCCCTGGGTACGGGGTGACGGTAAACCCAAACTGGGAAGACACGCCTTACAATCAACCAACCCAGATTGACTGGACAGTAGCCAAATCTATGGTCACTGCTGACCAAATATCATGGGCGATAGATAGCTTCCAACCCTTTAAATCTGCGGGCCTGGACGAAATATTCTCAGCTCTCTTGAAATGGGGACAAACAGCACAGTTGTGCCACACCTGCTCAACATATACAGAGCATCGATAGCGCATAACTACATACCTCGCCAGTGGTCTTCCTACCTAAACCGAGTAAGTCAGACTACACATAGGCGAAATCATACAGACCGATCAGCCTAACCTCTTTCCTGCTGAAAACTCTAGAGAGGCTAGCTGATCGGTATCTAAGGGAAGGTGCTCTAAGACTCAAGCCACTACACCGCCAGCAACACGCCTACAGAAAAGGCAGATCAACGGAATCAGTGCTGCACTCTGTTGTAGGAACAATAGAAACAGCATTATCTGACAAATTAATGACACTAGGGGCCTTCATCGATATAGAAGGAACTTTTGATAAGACAAAATTCAACAGCATTAACCAGTCACTCATCACATTTGGAGTTGATAGAACCACTAGTGGCTGGATCGATCAACTTCTAAAGATGCGGGCCATACAATTCACGGTGAACTCTACCACGAGAGACGTAGTAGCGAAGGGCTGTCCCCAGGAAGGAGTACTCTCGCCGCTGCTATGGAATATCGTGGTAGATGACCTGTTAGAACGCCTTAATAACAGATGCTACTACACGGTTGGCTATGCGGACGACATAACCATCCTGATCAAAGGCGACTCAGAAAACATAATCTGTAATCGCATGCATTCAGCCCTCAGGATCATATAACAATGGTGTAACCATCATGAACTGACAGTGAATCCGACTAAGACAGAACTGGTCCTTTTCACACATAAAAGGAAAACTCAGTTAACTAACATGCCAAAATTATTTGGAACGGACCTTACCCTATCGCAAGAAGTCAAGTATCTGGGCATAGTACTCGACCATAAGCTCAACTGGAGTAAGCACCTTAACACAAAAATAACCAAAGCATGCACAATATTCTGGCAATGCAGAAGACTAATAGGCAGAAAATGGGGCCAAACCATCTATAACCTTGTGGCTCTACACGGCCATAATACGCCCAATGATAACATATGGCGCCATAGTTTGGTGGCCCCGCACTGTTCTAAGCACAGTTATACAAAAACTACAAAGCTTACAACGACTCGCCTGCCTGGCGACGACAGGCTGTATGAGAACAACCCCCACGGCAGCGCTGGAGGCCATACTAAACCTCAGACCCCTACACCTAATCATACAGCAGGAAGCAGTTACAGCTGCCATACGGCTTGAAAAGGTAGGGCTCTGGAAACGGGACAATAGGATAACTCATGCACGCCTAAAGGAGTTAGTATACAACGAAATTCCAATGATAGCGGCGACATGTGATATCATACCAAAAACTTTTGTTTTCGACAAAAAATACTACATCCAACTTAATGAAGGATTTAACCCTCGTCCTGCGTCATCTAGTGGGTATAATAACAGGTCACTGCTCACTCAACAAACACCTATTTAACATCGGCATCACTGACAGCCCTTTATGTAGAGGCTGCATGGTGACCGAGGAGACACCGGCTCACGTGCTGCTACATTGCAAAAGCGTGAGCAACCAACGGGCGAAACTACTAAACAGAAACCAGAAACGATGGAGGCAGTACTGTGCAACACCGGTCCCCTATTGTCTTTCTGGACGGAGCTGAGGTGGTATGAGTAACCGAACAACTTACGCACAATGGCCCAATTGTATGGCTAAGTGCGGATAAAACACGTCCAACTAACTAACTAAGGTGGTCCCGCCCCGGTGCAGCACGTGATAAATCAAGGCTCATCACTATTTACGGTAAAATTATATCGTATTTAATTCCTGGTAAATCCGCGCTTATGTCACGTATCTAGATCCCAGGTACGATATACGGTACGAGTACTGTTATTAGAAGTTTTCTATTTCTAATAGGAAACTCAGTTGCAGAATAGATAAGGGAAATGTTTCCGGCAGATGGTGAAAGGATCGCTTCCTATTAGTACCTATCTACTACCTTAGATGTAACCGACGGATGTGGCTATCTAGGGATGAGCAGAAGTTTACTTCTGCCTATACCTCCGAAGATATTACAGGCGTAACCTTATATTATGTAAAGGCTTACCTACAAATACAATTACCGAGCTTTACAAAGCTGGTTATATGATCAGTATCGTGGCACGTGCATGACAGGCCTATGTCACTTCTTTCAGTCTTATTATTCTGTATTTAGAAGCTAAACTTACCTATGCGTAGGAATGGACTAAAATTTCTGCATTCTAATAACTTCTACTTATACCTACTGTTCCTAGACAAAATTCTGTACAATAAGGAAGACGGGGGGGTAATGTACACATAAATAATAAATAGTAATAATTTTATTCATATAAATACAAACAGGCAACAAAAATAATTATATCACATAAATTTGCTTGGCACTAATAATAACATTAGAGCATAGAGTAACAGAATTGTGTGTACATTTGTGTCCACATTAGTAGTTTTAACATTTATAAAATCTATTGTCGACAATAATTATATCAGTTCTATGTACTTTACGCATTGTGCAACACCTTATAACAATAAGTATCGCATATAGTATGTATACTAAAATATAATCATTCGAGACCACTGGTACTAAAATCAGAATAACTATTATTATAAAACATGCCTTGCATGCATGGCATTTTATTTGAACTGTTTTGTGATGTTGATTCCGACTAATTGGAACATCTATGCAAATTAATCTAATGTCATTCATGAATTTCATAATACAAATTGATGTACTTCAACTAAAAGTGAACGGACTTGTACATAATTGATGTGTTTAACAACACTAATAGCTAATAATAAAATATTACCTTAATTGTATTACATATACATATTAAATATAGTAAGTAGGTACCTAACATTTAGATTTAAAAATATGCCGATTAAAAATCACAGCTTATATTTATTACAAACGTTCAGGACAATCAACAGAAATGCATCTGTTATACATTAGACACAAATATTGCCAAGAAATTTATCTAAGGCCACAAACAAGATATTGTTATTAAATATTTCAAGACCATTGATGTATTAAAAGGCGGTAGATACGGCACTTAGTCACAGCGTGATTGCCCGTAGCTGGCACTCAGTCGCGCATGAAACATCGTTGATCACACACCTCAATCATTTCAGTTTTTTTGTAATAAATACCCATCAAAATGACTTCTTGTGCAGCTAAACAATGTTTTAATAATACAAGGAAGAAAAATAAGACACACGGGATTACTTACCACTCGTAAGCACAGCCAAAAATGGTAATTTGTAAAAAATTATAATAATATTTAATGTTTTCTATCTCGCTTTTATAAACATGGCGAACCATGTTTATGAAAGCGAGATAGATATTACAAACATGCGCGAGAGACACGATACGCACATAATGCGCGAGTTGCGAGAACGCGACGAGTATTAGACCGAGGTTGCGTAAGGTTAGCAACACTTTCATTAAACATTAATAGTTTTTTGTGTTATTATTTTTTCTAAATACCAACCTTGGTCATTTAATTTCAAGTCGATTTAATTGATGTTTGATTATAGTTATGTGTCCGCAATACTTATTTAAAAAAAAAAGGTTTTTATCAAGACTATAGCCTACTTAGTTTTAGTACTTGTTAGTGTAGAATCACTATATTTTATAGTCATTACCCGACAATCGCAAATCACTCGGTTATTATTTCAAGGATTCCTCGTAACTCCCAAACTACACATGTCATATTATTTATTTATTTAAACATAAATGCATAATGGTAGTGCTTGAGGTTCTTTATTATTCAGGTTTCCTAAAGATGAATTCAGCAGAAAAAAGTGGTTTTTTGTTGTCCGAAAACAAAGGCAGGAACCAGGACAGGACACCTACAGTACATAGTCGATTATGCTCAACACATTTCAAATTAGAAGATATATAAACAACCAACAAAAGGTTCAAAAGGATATCAGCAGGAGCTGTACCCATGCTTTCAGGTAGGTACTGTGAGTTTATTTTGTTAGTTAAATTATGAAAATTAGTATTTCGCGGGATAAATTGATGGAACCACCTTAAAATATTTGTATATAACCTACTAAGGATGCATTCAAATTAATGTTTTTTGTTTTAGAATTTACAGCTGAAGCCGTTGAGGTTCTTAAAATAAAAAATCCGGCATCCACAAAAATATATATTGTACATTAGTCGTAGATGAAATTGCTATTCGACAACAAACCGTTTGGAATGGTAGAAAAACTTTAGGTTTAGTCAATTACGGAAATGGAGACTTAGACGTCGACAGGGTTGCTTCACAAGCATTTGTGATGATGCTAGACAACTAGACGAAAATTGGAAACTACCAGTCGGATATTTTTTTGTTGACAGACTCACAGCTGAAACTAAGTCAACCTTAATAAAAATGTGTTTAACAAAATGCTGGGCGGTAGGCGTTAATGTAGTTGCGTTAACGTTTGACGGCTGTCCATCTAATGTTAATGTCGCTAATCTATTAGCAACATTAACATTAGACGATTATTATTGTAATCTTAATAATGTTGAAAACTTAAAAAGTAGTAAATGTAGTGGTTAGTGTAACCGACTGCCATGCCTGAGGTTGCGGGTTCGATTCACGCACAAGTCAAACATTTGTGTGTATGAACATGGATGTTTGTCTTGGTCTGGGTGTTTCTATGTAAAATATGTTTGAATTTACAAAAAAGTACAAGCTCTGCTTAGTTTGGGCTAGATGGTGTTGTTTGTATGTGATAGAATATTATTATTATAAATTATCATGTAACATGCTGCATTTTTAGATCCATGTCACATGGTAAAACTTGTTAGAAACACATTTGAATCCAAAATAATATTTTTTGACCATGAGAATCGAGAATAAAAGTGGCAATTTATTGTAAATTTATTAAAACTACAAAGCAATGAAACGCTTACCTTTGCAAATAAATTAACACCTAAACATATCGACTTCCGTAATCAAATTATGAAAGTAAAGCTTGCTACCCAACTCCTCAGTCGAAGCGTAGCAGACGCATTAAGACTGTGAATAATTACTTTCCTCAACACGGTTTCTAAACACTGAAGCTACAGTTCAATTGATTGAAAAATGTAACCATCTATTCGATTTTATGAATTCACGGGAACGTGAACGATTTGGTTTTAAGAAACCACTTTGTGCAGAAAATAAAGAAAACTTTTATGAATTTCTAAATGAAATAAAAGAGTATATCTGTTCATTAAAATTCCTAAATAAAAATAGAAGGATAACAAGACATAGAGTTACAACGAACATAACAAAAAAAATATAACTCAATCTGCGTGTAAAACTGGTTTTATTGGATTTTTAATATGTATGGAGAGCCTACAATACTCAACATTAGTTGAAACTGGCTTGCTAAAATATATTTCAATGTTCAGGCTTAGCCAAGACCATCTTGAATTAAATTCGGTATAATTCGCCGGTAGGGCGGATATCATAATAACCCAAATGTTCGTCAATTCCAGAGAATTTATAGAAAAGTGTTAAGAGCTGCGTTTTCTCTCTCGGGCAATTGTATAACACTTGAAAATTTCCCCCTACTTACGTGCTCCTCGGCTATCGAAAACATAAATAGAACTGTTGGCAGAAGTGCTCAAAATTTAGTAAATGCTGGTGAATATTTATGTTAGTGAATCATTTAAAAAGCACAAAGTTACATGTGGTGGATCATATATCCGGGTGAGAGATATAAAAAGAAGCAAAAGTCATGTAAGTGACACTACAGCCGATAATAATGTGGAAATATTATTAAATATTTTAAACCATCAAAATAATCTGATTAAAAGTAAAGTTTTCATAAATTAATTAATCTAAAGGATATGGGGTTTTGTGCTATCCATCTTGTGATTTATTCAAGATATACTTAAAGTCCGAAACAGCAATTGAAATGATTTTTAGAGAAAACAATACTCAACATTTTCTTTGTGTATTTCAGCTAGAATTAAATGTGATTCAATCTTTTCTAAATTCAGATATTCTGTCTGCTTTAGAATTCCATTCATTAGATCAACCAGTTAGATTTAACAATAGAATACAACTTTTGAAGGCAATAGTTGACAAATATTGTGATGTCAGAGTCCATTATTTTCATAAAATAGATCCGGCAATATCAAGTGTAACAAAACGACAAAAACGAAATAAATTATCTTTATTTGAAGGTATATAAGTTCTTATTCATCTGAGTGTTTTAATAACCAAACTTAATTGAAATTATGTTTACTCTATACAATATTTCTTTTTTTTAAGACTGCGCTGAGCGTAAGGCTATGGTAAGATGCGGTTGGACTGAATGACAGAGCTCTATATTCAAATCGGCGGGCGGCCGCCATAGTAAAATCGTATGGAGGCTTTGAAGTGCTTTTTTGATAAATATGTATCTTTATTGTCAACCAATAACTTAAATATTTGGGACGGACAAATTGTAATATAACTATTAATGTTTCGTTCAAGCTGCAAAATAGGATAGATTTCTATTTTTATAATCTAAAAATCACGTAACACGAGCTTATGTTTCTGCATTTCTCGTGCCAATTTACGTAATTTTGTAGGCGAAAATATTAATTATTTTAAGTTTTTTACAAGGAGTAATTGTAAACTCAATCATTGTTATGGTAAATGTATATTTTATATTTGTATTAAACAAAAATTGTTGATTTTATTAACTTAACCGTGACCTCGGCGCAGTCAGCAGTGTTGTGTTTTTTAATTTTCCCTATATTTATTTGCTAACGCTACCACATGCCACACGTCATTCATAATCGTAAACATTCGGCGGCTAACGCGATTTCGCTCGCACGACAGCGCCGGCTCTTATCTCTGTCCTTGTCTATCAGTGATTGTAGGTTTGCGACTGTGATGACACTGATCATATATCTGTGAGTGTCCAGATTTTCTGATTGCGATGTTAGCGCGTATCTTCCTCCTTTTAATATATCAATGTTCAAGACCCTGATAAATCTAATATTAGTCTAAATGTGACATAATGAAATGAATATTGTGACAATAATGACAAACTAAATCACAATTATACCTAAAACTTATGTTTAAAAGCATGCTTATGCTGCAGTACAAATGCATATTTTTTAAATAATTCAAACTAAGTGCTAGGGCCTGTGGCCCTAATTCGTAAGATCAGTTTCGCACCACTGCTGTATTTATAGCATACCAAGAACGTAGTACGCTTAGGATAAAAATGTACTCAAAATACCTAAATACGAAAGTTAACGATTCCATAGTTCCTAATAATCAAATCGAATATTTAACGAAAACGGAAATATATATTAAGCAGAATCTGAATCACTTAAAATTAACTATTGTCATGCAGTATCTTTTCTTACACGTAGGCATTATATAGTAGAAAGCATAAAAGTATTATATATACTATATATACTAGCATGCAAGAAGTAAACAGAGAGTTTAAGTACCATGATAGTGATGTAATAAATGCATCTTACTTAGTTAAGTACTCTTGGTCCAAGCAAATGGATCATCCTTCAGGTCTTTCTTATATAAAGTTTTACCTTGGTGTGTAAACTCCGCGAATTGGGCGACAACCGGGTCCCTCATGCATGAAGCCACTGCAATTACTTTCTCGGATTCATCGAAGAAGAAAATAACAAATTTAAGCTCATCCACATTTCCTTCCACTTGGGTGCTGGCAGCTTTACCACAACCGGCGTAACGGATAGACTTGCCGAAAAGCATAGTCCAGAAAAATGGAACAGTCTTAACAGGTGTTTCCTTTTTGAGTATATTCAAAGCGGCAACACGACCATGGTACTGAGCCAGCCCAATGTGTCCGATGCTCATTGGATTGTTGCCATGGGCGAAGACCGGGGCATGTGCGATGTCACCTCCAGCGAAAACATGTTTTACATTAGTTTCGAGCTTATCATCCACGGTGACCGCACCATTCTGTACCATTTGTATACCGCTATTTTTCAGGAAGCCCGTGTTAAATGTTGTTCCCACGCCCAGTATCAACATGTCAGCAGGAAGTGTGGTCCCATTGGCCAACTCCACCGACTTTATCACACCGTTCTCGCCACTACATTTGGTTATTGTGGTTTCAAAATGGAATTTGACCCCTTTCTCCTCGAATAGCTTCTGCAAGCTTTGACCTATTTCGCTTCCAAATATTCTTCCAAGTGGTGCCGTATCGCTGCCGATGACTGTCATCGTTTTAGCTTTATCGGTACAAGAGGCTGCAATTTCCAGTCCAATAAAACTTAATCCTAAAACGACGACTTCCTTGTCCTTGTCTGAGCCCAATGTGTTTAGAATGTTAACGGAATCATCGAAATTTCTTACTGTAAAGATATTATCTAAATCTATGCCCGGAATATCTGGTACTCGGGGACTGGAGCCAGTTGCGAGATACAATGAGTTATAACGAAGCTTGTTGCCGTCACTTAGTTTAACAATTCTCTCTTTCGTATCAACTTCTGTCGCTTCGATACCAGTTAATATTTCAATGTTTGAATCTTGATAGTATTGTGGTGTCCTGGCTTGGAGTTTTTCAATATCAGTGACCGTTCCAATTTTCGATACTTTGATCCTGTCGTATGGTAAATAGTTTTCTTTGGCGACCATAGTGATGCGTCCTTTGAATCCTTCACTGCGCAAAGTCTCGGCGCATGTTGCTCCTGACGGCCCGCCGCCTACAATGACTACTACGCTACCATCGCAGGCTGTCGCCATACCCACATCCTTGATGCGTTTATTTGATTTTAAATCGCTGATTTTAGCTCGTACCTGGAATTTAAAAGGGAAACATTATTGATAACCATCAACCATTTAACACGGACTTATAGATACTGTACAATGAACCAAAGTGGCCGTGCGAAAATGATGTACGTCTATCGGCAGCTAGTTTTTTTAACAATTAATGTACCTATCTACCTATTGCATGTCAATGATGCGCAACGGTCTTAATAGAAAGTTGGAAACAAGCATCCGATCGCGATTCTAAATTAAGCTTACCACATTCACTGGTTCTATTTTGGTACAAAGTCGCGCGTTTTGACTCTAAAATGGGCCCTTGAAGTTGAACATAAGATGTCTGTGAAAGGTTTTTGGTGCGTGTAAAATAAAAGAGTCTCGCTTGTGTATATTATATTATTGTGATTAAAACTATGGTAGATAGGTGCCTCTACCCGGAGATTTTAACAAGCTTGTCATTAAAAATGATCATGAGGAAAATGTCTTTACAATGATGTGCATCACGATATCAACCGACAGATCGAACGCACTCTAACTACCACTCAAGTCGATCGAGTATATTATTGATTATAATTTGTAGTTTTGTATTCACCGGCTATCGAACTTAAGACTTGACAATAACTAGTTGCCAGTGATGTAATAATTTTTGTTGGCTCACCGTACCTATTCGCTTCAGCAAAGTTCGACGTTGTAACAAGACAAATGTGGGGCATGTAAATCTCTGGTTGACGTACTCACTGATGTAATGCCCTAATCTGAGCTGATAGGTCAGGTCAATACATTAAATTTCTTATGAATATGGACGATTAATATCCGTATCTAAGATAAACTTATTTTGTTCCTAGATTTGGTTGACAGAATAGCATAGTAATACAATTTTAGATGATAATAAAAAAATAAGTTCTTTTTTATAAATATTATTTTAGTCAATACATATAAGACGGGTTTCCGCAGGCGGCCTTAGTTAATATCAACCTAGGGCTATCAACAATATTTGCTGTCTATATCTTTTTATAGACAGCAGATATTGTACTGACGCAAAATTTTATTATAATAGATAGGCACATTGACCATATCTATGTCGTTCAAAGTTTTATTACAGCGCCATCAAATTGCATATTATGTCTTACATATGACGTTTCTCTCTGTAGGCGGGTTTACACCACAATCAATAAAATTATTATTAGAGTATACACCAATAGATAATTTTATGATTTTACAGTTTCACGATAGAAGTAAGCAATATACCTACCTGTAAACACTGCTAGGACTGACAATATGTCTGAAAGTACACGTATGAAGTTTATGAACGAGACTAATGGCAATCAACGCATCAAGTATAAGAACGAGGTCAAGATTTGGGACACTTTGTAGATATCACTCTTTAATCATTTCTCTAAAATTTAGTAGATGTGCAAACAAGGCTGATGTATTTACAAAATAAAGAATTAATTAACTTCATGTTTAATCTTTAAATCGATAGTCTATAAAAATTGTTTTTGAAATATTATTTTGGATTTGTATACGTTAGCTATCAGTCATAAACCACGCTGTAATGAAATAATCAAACACCTAGACGACTCACAGGTTTAGTCATAAGCTCCACTGTATGTAAATGAGCATACAGGTAAATATTATTCAGTTGAATGCTAACTTAACGAGTGCTTTGAAAACGATATTGAGTCACCGTCGGCCATAACGTAATACTACCACACTGAACTGACTATGTGTTGGTCAAGGTGAAACAAGGTCGGCTGCTTCTTAGATCATAATTTTATCCATGCTTCATTTAATAAATATACTGCTGACCGCATATTATGCTATTTAAACAAACGTTACTGATTCAATTTAATACAATTGTTGGCAAATACCTTTTAACAAATTAACTACAAGTGATTGAGTACCTACTCATTTTCAAATTTTGGTACCCAGTTGGTATAATATAATATTGATGATAAGGTTTTTTAAGAAATAAGACTTATTGCCGTCATTTTGACGGTCACATGCATGGACCATATTAGACAATATACCCAGTTAAGTATTAGGATCGGTTCTCATTTGACGAGGTAATACTCTGCATTACCTTTTCCATTTGTCCTTTTTATTATCGCTAAAAGTATGTTACACAAATTAGAGCGACATTTATATTTCCGTTATACTCTTTTGCTGTTAGAAGTACTATATACATACATAGGTATAGTAAATAGTAAATACATAAAAGCCGTACTGAATTGCACTTTGTAAGATGTGCACTGACCCTTAGGCCGACTGCATAAGGACACAACCTTGTTCTTTGTACATTACTAAGGAAAGCCATTTGACCGTCTTACGGTGGGCATTAATATTAAACTGCAACCTGTGATATGCAGCGCTGTGCTAGATCGCTACGGTTTCCGCTACAAGAAAGTTTGGGCCGAGCTATGCTGTTCACAGATTATTATATGAGGCAGCCGTTTCACTCGTCGGACATCGGGAGACTTTAACAGGGGCATCGATCGTCGGGTGACGCCATCGGTGCGTGATGTGACTGCGACTACGCTCGAATCACACGATCTCGTATACTAAGTACAGAGCTTGCAAGTACAGTGCAGTATTAAGCTTTAGAAAGCGAGTTCTCTGAACAGATGCACATCACAGATTTCTATATTACCTACATCCTAATGAATTCAAAAACGGACGTATATTTAGGTATTACAAAGCTTTACTTACGTGGTATTTGTAGTATTATCGATAAAATTAGCAATATTACTTTATGGTCTCTTTATATACAAGCTTTGAAAGGTTTCTCTGAGAAACACCAAATGTAGAATAACCGAGGTCTGTTAAAACCTGTCGTTTAGCAAGACATGGTCAGTTTTGATTAGACCCAATAAAACACTTATATTTCACGCAAAGTTCGTGCTATAAAAGTATGAATCTGTAAATTATATTATAAATCAGCTTAATTATTATTTTTAATTGGCCAATATTTCCTTAGCCCAGATAAAATTAATTTCTTCATAGTTGATAATATTATAAGTACGATATCAACAATATTGTAATAGCCAGTGCCATCTATCGGCACTGTGGGGAAGACTCAGCAGTTCCTTCTAGTAATTTATTACAGCGCCATCTATTGACGTCTTACTGAACTGCGTAGCTTGTCGGAACGCGAAGTAGAGGGAGCGCTGGAAATTTCTCGAATCTTCGTACTGTTTACATACCGGGTATGGCGTTTCTAGAAATCTCTAGAAACGCTTTAACTGCGTATAAAAGGGGAAGGCCAGCGCTCGCCGAGTCAGTTTACAATTGTAAGCGGGCAAGTATTTGATGGGGGAACAGCAGCGAAAATACCACAGAGTTTGAAGCAATTACAGTGGAAAAGTGTAGTATAATATGTATTATGTTTTAAATTTAATTGTGTGTTAGAATAAAACGTGTTTTAGTCGGTAATATTGTTTACATTCTTATCCCTCCAACCCAGTAACAATATCTAAGTATGCCAACTTATACCAGATTAGATAGAATTAAGTTTTAATTGCTGTATCATGCCAATTCATTTACTTTAGTGATGAATTCCATAGAAAGAAGTAGAATTAATTTAATGGATTATATAATCTATTATATACTATATAAAATGAATGTTTTTATTATCTAATCTAAAAAGTCATTTTCGAAGCGCAGACAGTTGCTATAAACATAACTGTTTTTTGCGTAGCTGACGTCAGCTCATTATTTTAGGAATTTTTCGCCGCGCCAGGAAATCTTATGTCACTTCGAGTTTGAAAAGAGTCGTGCATATGCAATCGAAACGCACTAAATGACTTTTATTTTAAACTAGTCAGTAAGGCTATGTATAGTACACATGAACTGATAAAAATACCTCGCGTGGCGGTAATCTTAGGAAAATAAGTGAGGTAATCGTATTACTCATACGTCGTTAGTCACAAATCCTAAGAAATATATTTGCGAATTCTTAACGAGGCTATGTATTAAACATAGACATTCTTAATTATTACAAGTCATTTTGACCATTTTGTTTACGGCACATGACACAATTTACCGACATTATAATCAAACATCGTTAGGTGAAAAGACAAATTGATGTGACCTGCAGGTTAGAATGCATTGAGGTTCTCTATTAAAACCATTATCACGCGATGTTAAAACATGTTTAATCTTACCTTCTGCAGTGATATATTGTTGAAGCGAAAGTTATGTGCATCATGTATTTTCTCGTTAGGCTACAGACCATTACTTACGATAGCCAGTGTTACTTATCGCCATTCTCAACGCATTATACGGGTGTAGAACTTATAAATGTGCGGATACACACGACCGAGGCCGTATATTTAGTTCATATTAGAAGCCTGCGAACATTCTTGTTTGCCTTGTCATTTCACCCTTAGTTATAGGGTCGGCATGCACAAAACAAGGCCCGATAACATATTACTTTACATGGCCTTCGAAACACAACCGGTTTTATCCAATTTTATTTTAGGTAAGTTCATGGCGAGTTCTTTTGAGAGCGTTGCCTAAAATCGATTGCTGTAGGTATAACTTCATAGGACAGTCACAATGACACGTAGGTAGACCAAACACAATTAAAATTTTCGAACCGGTAGCCACATAAGTGTTCATTCTAATTTAAGCAGATTATCAGAAACAGAGACCGATACAATATTTTCCTCGAAGCAAGACTAATTAATAAGATAATTACGTCGATTTTCTTAATATTTAGAGAATGTATTTAACATTCAAATTATCAAGATAACAATAATCGTATCGCTAATAAAAAATGACGGCGATTTTTTATTAGGTAGATACTTGATGTCCTTGAGAACCGCACCTACACTTTTTAACCACAATCATATGATTACGATATGGCACTTATAAGTACACATGTATCGTAAAAGATAAGCGAGTCAATAACATGTAACATTACCATAATATTTATTTCCGGTTGGGTTATTTTTTGTTTCGTAAATATGCCATATGAAAAATCGGGAGCGTGCCTGATCGCGAGTTACAATAAAAACCTTTCACACAGATACCACAGTCACAATATATACAATCTAATATAAACTAATTACTTACCTGTGTTACTATTGCTTATTGTCTACGATACGATACGATACTTTTTCGTAAAGGGTGATGTCATTTTCATAGGCAGAGTTAAATTCATTTAGTACCTATCTAGTATATAGTTTAGGGATGGTCTCCCCTATTTAGTTTTACATATAGGTATGCAAACATTAGTAATTTTAACGTATTTGTGACGGTTTGTACCGTATATCTCCACTGTCCTTATAAAGTTCTGTGGTTTTTACGGTTACAGTGATACACCAAATTATTTGGTATATTATAAATTTTCGGGAAGGACAGCCTATCTTACTAACACAAAAGTCATGGGAACATCTAGTCATTTATAATTGCGGTTTTACTACCGTGAATCGCAAGGGAACGCATCGCCCATCTTGCTGAATATCCTATGCATTGCCAAGGAAAAGACTACGTGTGCGCCTTATTTAAAAAAAAAAAAGCGGGTGTTGCGCCTGTTATAGTAAAAAGCGTCCATACATCTTCACAAACCTTTACATCCATAATATTAGTAGAATAAACAATCGAGTACGTTATTATAAATCAGCCAGTCGCATTCTATATATTAACATATTTTCATCTAAACATTAAAATATTCTTTAAGCGATAACTTATCGTCTGGCATTTTCGAAAATCTCTTAATATATATGTATGATCTTTATCATTGTATAATCAGACATCGTTTATTAGCGCATACTTATTGAGCGTAACTAACCAGATAACTTTTGCATATTTCACGCATTAGTTACGACGAGAACGTTTCAGTAGAAATATTTTAGATTTTGGCTACTGCAATGGAGATAAAAACAATATACCTACCTAATATATCTTCTTAACTACTTACCTAAAAGTTTTAGATGATGTCCACGTCGTGTGTTGTGTCAAAAGTGTAGTAGCAATATTCGAAGTACTATAGTTAATAGTAGTTCTTCTTTAACAGGCGGGTCTATTTATTAAATTATACTTGTAATAATAAATGATAATAAGTTATAAAAATAGACCCTTTAGTGGTGTTTCGATTAAGAAATTAAAGACGAGCAGTTTTAATGGCCTGGATCGCCAAAATGGAAATACGACGCACTTTGATAATAGGAGATTTGATAGATATTGATCAATAGAAAGGCGAGAATTTAGATGACAGTTAATGCACATGATTTAACGGTGTCCAATGTCATTTTAGTTCATGCGAGAGAGAGAGAGAGAGTTCATTATTTTCTCCTAGAAATGTTCTCGTCCCACACGATACACTTTCAACTATTTTTCTGACACGTAAATACAGGTTCTAGAATGGTCTACCAGCTGTGGTGTTTCCTAAGCGCAAACTAGATTTAAAGAGTGTACTACTATCCTGGTAGGTGGCAGGCTTTGCAGGCGTTCTTGACCGACATTTACCACTAACACTCGGCAGCTAGCTCGTTTGCCACTAGTGGCATTAAAAGTATTATACCTACAATATAAGAATGTTTCTCGCTGGTTAAGATAGTCTTTAATCGTATTCGTGTACAATGCCGAACATTTATCACGACCTTCATTCGTTGCAGTCGCGCGTTGCAACCTTCATTCAAGTTCCAACGACCGCGAATTTGGCCCTATTTCTGAACAATGTTAACAGCTACATACACTCTACTAAACAGCTATTATCCGCTGACGACATATTGTCACACTACACTTATAAATGTGAAGTGGAACAAATTTAAAAATGTCTCCTTATGTAATATACATGTACTAACTGAAATGGTATTTGCTAGTGTGTAGTCGATATTTTCATACATCATTGAGTGGAATCGATTTTTATTTGAGTACAGTACGTACGAGTCGGCTGGTCAAAGGACGTACCACAGATAGTTATACAGGAACCTGGTGTAGGAGTGTTAACACTATTACCGCGTTTCACACCATAAGTAAGAGTTCCTGTCTGTCCCACTCACTCTTGCTTAAATACGTTGGTAATCAATCTTTTTTAGTCCTGTCCCTACCCACATGTCAACCATCTTAAGATAATAAAATTACAATTCTTCACACCGTACTACACAGCTCATTATTTTGTCCTTAAAACATTTTATTATCGATTTACAATATTTAATTATCCTTAATAGAACCAGCCATGTGAGATAGTGCTGATGAACGTTAAGCGATCTTACGTAATCGTCACAATCGTAATGTAAAAATATTGTTTCGCTTTAGACAACGCTATAACTGCGGCGACATAATTCATAAATCAGTCGTCGCCTGTTCCAGTCTACTGATTAAGTATTGATAATTTTACTAAAAATAAAAATAAACTACTTAGTTACAAATTTCTTTAGATTGCCTTGTCTTCATTTTTCTTAAGCCCGTAAATTCCTATGAATAATAGAGGCGGCTTTACGTGCTTTAGATAGAAGTCGTGACCTCGTGGCTAGGAATCATACCTAGACATCATAAATGTCCAGTTTTCGTGGCGTTATTGAAAATATCTAATAGAGAATAACAATAACAGCGCTACTGAAATTGCCAAAAAATATCACCAACGCCTATACCTAATCCTTTGGTATTACTCAACACATGTGATGCAGAACGCTACAGACAGGACCAGATTTAAAACCATTTGACGCACGATATGTAGCACAACATGTTGCTCAACGTGTTGAAAGTCAGCGCGGAACTTTTGTTTAGCAACGTTGTCTATCTAAACATGATTTCGCTCGCATCAGCCGTCGACAACATGTCGCCAGAGGAACTAGTGTTGACTTCAGCGGCTTTTACACGTCTCCACTTGTCAACATTTGATGCTCAACTACATGTTGCACAGACACAAAATACAAGCCGCGCGTCATGTTGCGAACCAGCAGGCAACGTCGCGCGTAGTTTTGTAACGTTGCCGATCTTGTTGAGAGTCACGTGTTGTTGCGTCAATTGTTGCCTAGTGGTTACGAGGCTTTAGCGTTATGAAAATGTCGCAATATCGAATTGTTTTTAACCATGCTATAATTATGAATTATCCTGCCCTCGAAGCTAGCTAGCTAGCTTTGGTGAAGGCGTTTCTCCTATCTTATTCTATATGTACAATAATAGATACGGTTCATTTATATTACCTACCTTAACTTCTCCTTTTTCCGTGACAGTGACTTGATAGCAGGGCAGCGAGTCGAAGCCAGGGAAGTCTTCTATATCTCCAGTCTTGATGTTGAAGCAAGCTCCGTGCCACGGGCAGCGGACCCTGCCGTCACCCAGCGCGCCGGTCACCAGAGGCGCGCCATAATGCGTGCATTTCGTACCAATGGCATTAAATTCACCTTTCTGCTTTATAACTAATACTTTGCCATCTTCTCCAATATCGAACACTTTCATTTCATTTTCTTTGAGGTCGTTTTCATTACAGACCACTGATTCGATGTAATGGCTAGTGGACTCCATGCGAGATATAGTGCCACCTGTTTGAACGAGAACAATTGTATAGCATCAATAATACCAAACAAAATAACGTGTTTACGTCTTGTCATAATAATTTTACTATGCATATCGTTTATTACGGACATATTTGGCGAAAATACAATTACAATAATATAATCTGTGATTTACTTCTATACTTACAACAATTTAGGTTCAGTTATAAAGATAGTAAATCTACGTGGTTTATAATATTACTCGCATTATTTTTTTATTAAAATAAAAAGGACTTTATCAGTGAAACCCGACTCAAAATATGAGAATCTGAAAAAAATATGTTTGGGTTGCATTTTTATTAACCATCAGATCATCTGCTTACAAAATGTATTTTATCTCCGAGTTTGGTTTGATAAAATTCCTAAAGTATTTCATCGAAATCCATCATTCATCATTACTCTACGGCATACATGCAGATGCAATATAATGATTTTTGACTTTGATTAAATAGCAAAGTTTTGGAGTATTTAGAAGACCAGAATTCAATTAAAATTTTATATATTTTCTCCGAGCTTCCACAAACCATACATACATATATTTAAACGGTTTTACAGCATAGTAAGTCGGAATTAAAATGTAAGCCACATCTCGTTATATTCCTTTCTACTGGAGATGTGGAGCATATTTTAATTCGAATAAATGACGTCGCGGGCGAACTGTATTCTATGCAAATGTAGGCGCGTGCAAATTATAATTAAGAGGAAATGGTTCGTATCAAGACATTTAAAATTATGTTAATCAAATCTATGTATGTCGTATTAGACTCGAACGAAATATCAATGTGCTGAAAGAACTAACTATAAACTCGGGCTATGCAAAATTGCAAAACTTTGTTGTCTCTATTTCATCCTCCAAAACAAAAAACCTGGTAAACAGATATGTATAACCTTTCAATTGTTAGAACACCAGACAACATTTAAAACCTATTGTGTATCTCTGCCGATACTGGTTCGCCGCTGCCATCCAAAAGGTCAATAATATTTGTCATGTACAATATGAGTAGGATTTTGTGTTTGTTCATATTTATTATTTTCGTTAAATTTGATCACTGGATGTCTGAAAACAACTGGATACCGTGCGGTTTTGGAACTATTGAAGGATCACGTCCTTATTATGTATGCATTATAAAGAAAAGCTTTGAAATATGAGATGATAATGGCCGAGGTACAATCAGTCAAGTCTGTAGTTATCTTTTTTGCACATTAATATTTCTATCGAGCCCAGCGCGATTTTAAATGTTTTGATGCTGGTTTCCTCTTGATATAATACTATGCATTTTATTACTAAGTGCTAGGCTTTGAATCCTGTAAAAATCATTGTAGGTGCGTTGGATGTTTAGAGGTAGCATGAGAAATAGTGGGACAAGTGAACGTACTTGTCACGTGTAGCGTGTACTAGATTTAAGAAAGGTGTACTAAAACTATTGAGGTCTTTGGCAAGATTAGTCAATAAAATATTGACCAAGAAAGCATATAAGACAGACAAATGTGAATGGGGCAATTGGCACTAATCTGACGGACAATTCCGAGCTTGCATACCAAACGTAAAGAATAAACCAAGAGATATGCCAGATTGGTAGCCGGTAGAAATCCATAGTCTGCCTACCCCTCTGGAAAACAGATGTAAAAAAGAACGAAGATTTGTTCATAAATCTAATCAATGAATTTATTGTAGAAGTCCGTTTACTAAGCGAGTGATCTCATCACCATTTAGTTTTTAACAATGATTGATGGGAGTCAAGGGACGTATGTACATATGTTCAACTTTATTATGAGTATATCTATTCAGCACATTTTATAAATATTCATTTGTCATGTGTGTTTTGTTTTGCGATAGGCTCTTAAGCATAATTTATATTAAAATCGAATGAACCAATATGGCGTATCTGGCATTCTGGAGAATGAAAGATGGTTTATACATATAGCTGACCCGCGCAACTTCGTCTGCTCACATAAGTGAACTTTCTCCGATATTGCAATATTTTTCATTGATGCTCTGTGCCTATTGGTCGTAGCGTGATGTCATATAGCCTTCCTCAATAAATAGGCTAACACTAAAATATTTTTTCAATTCGAACCAATAGTTCCTGAGATTAGCGCGTTCAACCAAATAAACAAACTCTTCTTCAGCTTTATAATATTAGTATAGACTAGATGTGCCCGCGGTTTCATCCGCGTTTATCGTTACTGCGCCGCCCCCGTGGGTCGTAGCGTGATGCTATAAATAGTTATAATTAGGCTATCCAACACTAAAATAATTTTTCAATTCGGACCAGTAGTTCCTGAGATTAGCGCATTCAACCAAACAAACAAACATACAAACTTGTCAGCTTTATAATATTAGTATAGATTATAAGAAATAATGATGAAGAAAGGGATTAATTTCATTCTAAATCCTTTTCACAAACAATGATATGGTATAATTTTTATTTCTGGCAGGTGCATCTTCTATACGCGCTGGTCAAGCATTAAGCGCAGGAGTTACTTTTTTATTGCGGCTTTATCTCTGACAAAGTTACCTATATAAAGCATATAATCCCCCGCGTTTCGTTAAGTACCTATCACCTATACCGCACCTACAACTACGCCTGGCTTTCTTTGACTATCTCGAGATTCTATATCCATGAATCGCAGACCGATAACATTTTGGTTCAATAGATAGTGATACATACACCCAAGAGTACTACACTATCGATAATATTACGATGTTTTACCCAGTATCTTTAACACAGATAGGATTTTTCGGTAAGAGTTTTGTGCCTTGCAAAAGAACTGGTCAAAAGAAACAACCGTTAACCGCTTGTGTGCCGCTGAGACTGTATTGAGTCTCCCATGGTTCAACCACCCCCAATGGCGAACTCTTATATGCATAATAAGAACGAAGAACGAACGGAAGAAAGATGTTTCATTTTCGGCTATGAAATGTATTATCAGCCAAATATAACAATAAATACCAGGCATCGGAGAAAAATACTATTTCCTGAATTTAAGTCAAATTACGTTTGCGCTATAGCAATTTTCGAAAAAATATGCACGTGTGGCGGCAAGGTCTTTGTTTAGCCCTTCATAAAAACTGTTTTGTTTGGGATACAGGTGTGGATTTTATGTTGTTTTAAAGCTTATGAGATACAGGTTAACGTCAATTAATAAAAACTAGGGGCAATGGGCAGGTTTTCTTGAATTTTTAAACAATGTTTAAAAAAACATTGTATGGTACTCAGTTTTGGTCTAAAATGTTCCTTATTTTTACGCCACCGGTATTTTTTTGGATGTGAATAGTATACTGTCGTTATTGTCTACACATTGCGTATTATTACTGTTTTCGTTTCAACACGATTAACCACCTGGTTCAAAAGTAACAAGGTTTTCTTGGTGGTCCATAACTACTAAATAATCCATAACTATTAAATAATGAAATTATTACTTTCGTACAATCAACAGTTTTTCTAGGTTTGACTTTAGGTCATAAAGTTCAGTGGGGCGCTCATATATCGTGTCTTGCAGGGAAACATAGCTCAGCCGCATATGCAGTTCGGAAAGTAAGACAGCTTACTAATGTAGATACCGCGAGACTAGTATACTTCAGTTACTTTCACAGTGTCATGTCCTATGGTATATTATTGTGGGGCAAGGCAGCTGATATCGAGACAATTTTTATTCTTCAATAGCGTGCAGTACGTAATATTTATAATTTAGGACCACGAGTTTCCCTGAAAGATCGATTTAAAGAAATAGGCATACTTACTGTTGCGTCGCAATATATATTTGCTAATATTATGTTTATTAAACATAATATTAATTTATATAATAAGAATAGTGATATCCATAAGTAAACACTAGAAATAAGCATAAGTTAGTAGGCCCATATCGTTTACATAAAGTTTTTCTTCTCCCTCTTTAGTTTCACTTATTTCCTGGTTGGTTCTGCCAAATTCGTTTGGCAGCGATCACTTCCCTATTTCTATTTCTTATTTCTGTCCTTCTACTATGCCTCCTCCCAAACCCTATCAACCTCTCCCTAAGTACCGGTATATAACTTCCTTCTCTTATATGATCAGTTTATTTCTGCCATATTGGAATCTGCCCAATCCTCTATCCCAGTAAAACCAAAATCCCGCAGCTTGGTTCCCTCTCCTCCTTGATGGGATGATGAATGTTCTGAGAGCATCCGGTTGCGTAAGGAGGCGAAAAACAGATTGGCAATATCCCTGGATATGTCAGATTTCATTGCCTACAAACAAACTGCTGCCCGCACTTCCAGACTCCTCTCTAGAAAGAAATCCATTGGTTGGCGTAAATTCTGCAAATCCCTTTCCCCTTGCTCTCCCCTTTCCTTAGTATGGAAAAGGATTAAGTCATATCGCAGAAGTTACCAAGATCCGAATGTCACCAAGAACGATCCCAACTCCTTTCTTTATGATTTCCATTGTAGACTAGCTCCTCCCTATTTCCCTGAACTTGACTGCCTTTCCTCACCTGATCTTATTTCATCTTCTATTTCCTCTGACAGAATGAATGACCCTTTCACTTTCCATGAACTTACCCTAGCTCTTGACCATCTTCGTGATACCTCCCCTGATGCTGATGGTATTCCCTACTTCTTTATCTGCAAATCCTCAAACTTCAGCAAATCCTTTCTTCTTAGTATTTTTAATGCGATTTTCACCTCTGGCAAAATCCCTACCTCCTGGAAAACTCAGATCATTATCCCAATCCTTAAATCGGGCAAGGACCCTGAGGATCCTCTAGCCTATCACCCGATTGCCCTCTCCTCCGTGCTAGCCAAAATAACGGAATACCTGATTAAGAACAGACTGGAATGGATTCTGGAAAGCAGAGGCCTGTTGTCCAAAAATCAGTTTGGCTTCAGAAAGGGTATGGGTACCCTAGATAGCCTGAGTATCTTTACCTCTAATGTTCGCCTCGCGTTCTCTCAGGACAAGTACGTTATTGGCGTATTTCTTGACATTTCTGCAGCATATGATAGTGTTCAGCTTCCTTTACTCAGGCAGAAAATGCACGAGCTTAGTATCCCCGTGAGACTGATCAACATAATCAGCAGTATGTTAATGGTATTATTCTCGCCCCACGCAACGTCTGGATAGGTCTGCCGCAAGGGTCGGTCCTAAGCCCCCCTTCTGGACAATATCTATACCTCTAATCTAGACGTTACTGTATCCTCTTTCTGCAAAATTTTACAATATGCCGACGATATTGTTCTCTATTCTGTGTCTTCTTCCTTTGCTGATTTTTCTTCTCATCTTAACTCCGCACTGTTTTACCTAAATAATTGGCTTTTAACTCATAATCTATTCATCTCAGTGCCCAAGTGTAGTGCTGTAGTCTTTACTCGCAAAAAGCACGTTCCTGACATTATACTTTCGGTAGACGACGAAGTTATTCCCATCAAAGATCATGTCAAATTCCTAGGCCTTATCCTAGACTCCAAAGTTTCAGGCATACACCACCTGAACTACATTGTTCGGAAGGGAGAGAGGGGTGTGAATGTCATGCGGGCGCTATCTGGTGTCAGGTGGGGTTCCCATCCCTTTAGCCAAAAACTTTTATACGACGCCGTGGTTCGCAGTCATTTTGATTATGGCTGGTTTTTACTAGAGCCATGCAATAAAATTGCGTTATCCAGTCTGGAGAAGGTCCAGTCTAAGTGCTTGCGAATTATAACGGGAGCTATGAAGTGTTCTCCGATCAATGCTCTTCAGGTGGAGTGCTTGAATCCTCCCCTTCATCTTCGTCGACAATATCTTGCGGACAGATTCTTTACCAACTCCATTCGAACTAACTCCCATCCTTTATTCCACATACTACATACTTTCGCAACTCTTATCTCCTCCTCCGCCTATAAAGGAAGCATAGAACTCCCCCTCCCCTTGTCAATTCCTTTAGGAAATTTAAGGACCTTCCTGCTCCTATTTTACAATCTACTATCAATCCACTCTTCGAAGTGGAGTACCAGTCTCCGATTTTCCAACCAAAGATTTACCTTGACTTCGGTATAAGTAAGCTCTGTTCGGACGCTAACGTCAAGCTTTCGGCGAAATTGTCCAGGGAATGGCCTGACCGGGTGACTAGTGAAAGTTCGGTTGGATCTACTGTTTAGATCCCTAAATACGGCATTATTCTTAATTTTAAGAGTCCTCCACAGAACTCTATATTTGCTGGTGAAGCCTTAGCTTTGCTAGAAGCCATGAAATTTATTGAGTCACACAAGCTAAACAAGTTCTCCATTCTCGAAGTTGTCCAGCAGATTTACAAAAAAATCCATTTCGCTGTCGTGGCAATTTTATAATTACTCTTAGGACAAAAGCATTGTTGTATAGGTGTCACCTAATGGGCATCGAGGTGGCTATGGCATGGATCCCTAGCCATTTGGGTATAGCAGGTAACGAGTTTGCAGACTTCTGTGCTAAGGTTGCGGTGGTGTCTGGTTGCTCGGACCATAATTACTGCTTCCCTTGAGAACTTCGTTCTTTGATTGGTGCTTGGATTAACTTATGGGAAACAGGCGCGTGCGCTTCATACGAGCCCCAATGCAAAAATGTTCGTCTACTAAGAAAATTGAATGTAACCATGTATTGTAAGTGTAATATAGATAAGTAATGTCGGTTTAATGAGTCTAACAAATAAAAATGAGATTAGTAAATTAAATTAAGTTTATTTACTGTGAAGTACTCAAATAAAATATTTTGTCGTTACAAAAAAAATATGAATTCTTCCATCAATTATAACTCATAGTCTCAACAGTCTTAATTTTCTCCTTTATATCTTTTTTTGACCTTGATGGATTTTTTCGCAACATCTTCTTCATTTTCCACCACATTGTCTCAATAGGAGACAAATCTGGACTGTTTGACGGCCACTCCATTGTAGGTTTTTGTTCAGAGGTGAACCAAGCCTTTGTTGTCCTTGCAGTATGACAGGAAGCACCATCTTGTTGAAAAACATAGGCATTTTGATGTTTCAAAATCGGAATGGACGGCAATAAACTTGTTTCTAAAATGTTTTGGTATTTTACTGCATTAACAGTCTCGTCTACAAATTGCAGGCGACCCACACCTTGTGCTGACATGCAGCCCCATATCATTACAGACGCAGGGAACTTCACTTTTCTCTTGATACAGTCTTGGTGAAATGCTTCATTTTTATTTCGGATAACTTTTTTTCGTACATCACCGACAGTCACCTCGAATTTGGACTCGTCACTCCATATTATTTGATGCCACTGGTCAGCAGTCCAGTTTAAGTGATCACGAGCGAATTGTAACCTTTTCTTTTTCTGAAGTAATGTGAGTAAGGGTTTCTCTTTAGCCGTGTAAAAGCCGTAACCCATTCTCTTCAGGACTCTTTTACAAGTATCAACCGAGACATCTTTTTTAATCATATCACGCCATTGTACGGTAAGCTCTCCTGCACGAGCACGACGGTTCTTCTTTATAATTTTCTTTAAAACACGGTTTTCAGCTTCACTCGTAATAACAATTAAAAAAGTATATTAACATTAGGCATAGACGAACTATTTTGCATCAATTAAGCACTAGACGAATTATTTTGGGTGACCATTTAAACAGTAATTTAACTAAGATACATAATTTTAAAAAAGGATTATTTTTTTTCAATAGTACCAAAATAACGTTATTTATATGGAGTATTTTATTAAATAAATTGTTTACTGCTAGTGTCTTTCTAGGAACGAAGAAAGTTAAAAAGAAAAATGTGTTCTTCATAATGTGTGACTAGATGAACATTTTTGCATTGGGGCTCATATTTCAATAACTATTATTATAGCACCCCAGGCCTAATATTATATATCTTAATTATACACAAACTACATGTTTCTAAATATAATACAGTATGAAATGTATCATCCAAATACCTACTCTCTAATTCATTGAACTATTATGAAAGGAACTGGCTTCAGACAATTATGTATGAAGGATTTTATCTCAAAAACTTTTATATGTCAATCTAATTAAAGATTAATATAAATCTGCAGCATTATCTGAGATGTAATACTTCTCCTCATAATGTGTTTGAGCATTTGTAATTATTGCTGCAGATTAATAATTTAAAGCTCAATTCTTTTTCGTTCAAAGGTATATTAAAGCCTTTTTATCCAACTTTAAAAATATATATATCATATGTCATGTCTTGTCGGCCTCGGTCCTAGTGGTTATTGTAACCGACTTCCACACCTGAGGTTGCAGGTTCGATTCCTGCACAACACAA
The DNA here is from genome assembly GCA_963675205.1 of Catocala nupta. NCBI lineage: Eukaryota > Metazoa > Arthropoda > Insecta > Lepidoptera > Erebidae > Catocala > Catocala nupta. The sequence continues at coordinate 16,715,308 of OY776098.1, forward strand.
ACATTTCTGTGCATGAACATGGATGTTTGTCTTGGTCTGGGTTTTTCTATGTATAATATGTATGTATTTACAAAATAAAGTATATATGTATGTTTATATTTTGTCTAGTACCCATAGTACACACACACTTTGAACTATGAGAAGTTCAATGCTGCGAATCGTGCGAGAGAGTGTGTTATATTTTTGTTACACTCTATCTTATATACAACATATACATAAATCGACGCCACTATGCACTGTCCCTTTCTGACAACTCTCTATGTTGTATGTAACATAGTTATGTGTATATAGGGTGTCTAACTTGATGTGTGGCCGTGTGTACAAGCTCTGCTTAGTTTGAGCTAGACGGTATTGTGTGTATGTGGTAGAATATATTATTTTATTATTATTATACATTTTAACTCTTAAGAAATATGTATTCAATTGGACTTGGGACATTGTTGAAGGTACTTTTAAATATAATCATAAAAGCAATGAAAAAGTATAACAATTGCCCATTAATTTATTGTCAAAGCGAAGTTTTCATCATTTTTTTATATTGAAAACTCAATATTGTAAATGTAAAATTTATCCATGCAAATATCCATAAGCTTTGTCCGATTTAATGTTTAATACAAGGAAATAAGAGGCAATTAGTGAATGTGATATGAATTTATATTTTATTTAATAGTCCAGTAAAAGGAAGCTTATTTAATTTTATACCGGCACTGGAAATGAAATAATATTTGTACTTATTCGAAAAGACTTACGGCTCTCGACGCTAGTGCCAGATTGTCCACTGTTAGGATTATACGATCTTGATTGTGAAGTACCCATTCTGTTGCACAACAAAGTTCCTATAACAATAACAATTGCACTAAATAACTTTTTTTAAATTTATAGTTAAGTTTTGTTGAAACTGGATTATATCGCAATGTTAAAACAACTGTTAACACAACTGATATAACTCGATCAGCTACAATTGTAACAAGAAATACGCTCAAGAGCGAATTGGATATCTGGTACAAAACTTAAACTGTTCCGTGAAAGGCTTTACCTTGAATAAAACAACGTCCAACCTTGTTAACTAACGCACTACTTTTGCGAAGAAATATTACCATTTTCTATACGGGCGAACAAAACGATTTATTGACATTGATGACATAACTATATTACTAGCCTAAATAAATTACCAGCTGTTAATATTCGATTCAAATGTTTAAGTTATAAATGAACCTTCTTATCATAATAAATAAAATCTTTTAGAACATTTTTATTTAAATAATTTATTAGTTTAATAGCTGAACACCATTTTTAAGACTTGATGTTTTTGAAGGGGAAATAGCGGCGAATTTAAATGTATTCAATAATAATGACATATATATATGTAAATACACCAATAGAAAATCATGCCCTACGTTTTTTTAGCAAAGATGTTGTAGAACCATCGATCAAATATACCATAGATGCACGTTCTTGTACTAAATCGTACCCAAATAATGGCTCCGAATCGATGTGTACTTATAGTTATGTTTACTCGTTCGACTATTTAAAAATAGTCCTAAAGTGAATATAAATTTAACTTAATATAAACCTTAATACTTAGTGATAGTGTCGTAATACCTATGACAAAGTATCATAAATGTTTTCTTCATTCTCTCGATACGGTAAAAATATTATATTATGTAAACAAAACATTCTGAAATGAACCTTATAGTAATTACAATTAAGTGTAAACTCATCGCAACAATTATGCGGGTGTTATTATTTTGACTATAGGCATATGATATTCTTACCGCTCAGAACATAGAAAGAAGGAATGATAGAGTCGTTATTCATTTTAATATATATTTTAAATCTTTGATTAGACGTGTAACTAAATTTACGTTATTGAATGACAATAATTTCATAATAAGCTATTGTTATATTCTTTAATTTGAATAATTAAATTATAGTAGGTAACTGTAAGGAAGACGTTATATAACTTTAAAAAAAGCAAGCATATGATATATTTATATTAAAGAAGGCCAATCATTTACAGTACTAATAATTATGCTCACCTTCGTACATTGTATTACATGCTATTTTAAATATTTGTATGTGTGTTTTCTATGTAGTTTCAATAAATAATAATAAAACTATATACTCGTAGATGGTCGAATTAGCTAACAAAACTAGATATATTTTACCAGGATACTTTTGTTGATGTAGATGCTAAAAATATAACTGTTCTATCGTTAAGGAAGGAACTAGGTAAAAAAAATGAACAACTTTACTAAAATAATGTTTTCATGTACCTTTAAACAATATCAACTTATTTAACAATTGCCGCTTAGACCGATCTTTTGTTTCTGGATTTTTCAATTTTGTCGCGTAATACGTATGTCAATATATTTTTCAATTAAAACTTATTAACGTTACCGTATAACCAAGATTCGGTGATTGTACTTGGCAGTGTTCGTCTATCCCAATGAAAACATTGGTATGGTTAAATTGTAAAAATAATTGAGAAATGCAGAAAAATTTAAAAATTATTTACTTATAACATTACTTAGTACCTGAACAGTATTTGAAGTTTTAGGTGTTTCATTATTTCTATCTAAATTTAAATTTAATGTAGCTTTCCCCGAAGTGGATGTAGATCCTATGTTTACTGTCAAATGGGGTATTATTGCATTCACTTCAAATTGCACTATTGACTCTTCTTGCTATAAAAATAACGAAAACAATAGTTAATAAATCAATCGTATATAAAATTAACTAAATTTAACATAATTTTAAAATTAAATGGCAAAATATTTTACCTGTATATTCTGTACGGCTACATTTTTTAGTTTATTAAACCCTTTCTTAGTTACATATATATGTATCTTCTTCATTAAAATACTCTGAACAAATAACGGTAGAAGTATTTGGTTGGTAAAATTCGTCATCTTTATCTCGAGCTTATAATACGTCTCCATTTCTCCCTTCGAATTTCATGTTGTGGAAAGCTAAAATAAATTAATACAAATATTATATTAATAATTTAAAACAACTTATAACGACTCCATGCCATTTCATATGGACTTTGTTCCAAAGTAGTGGTGTCGATTCGCTCTCGCTTACGGGCAATGCACGCAAGAGTGAGCGGGACGGGTGCGTAATACATTCATGTAAATTTAAACGAAAATATTTTCAAATATATTATTTAAAGTGTATATATTCATCAAAATATAATAAATATTTCATAATAAAACTATACTTACCGAAAGTACAACACTCCTTCCTTTTTTTGCACTTTTAAAGTATAGTTTTTGCATTTTTTACTACACACTTAGGCATCGTGAAACGTCACACTGCTAGCGCGGTCGTAAAGTGACTGCGAGCGAAACTGTGCATAAAACTGATTTATGCACAGTTTGGATGGAGCCGTTTTTCGAGCGACGATCGTGCATCTATAGTTTATTTGATCGATGTGTAGAACCATTTAGTATGTACCAGTTGCTAAAAGACACACTGTTGAACGATTGTTTTGAAAGACTGATGTTATAATGTCATTACATTTATAACTCTTGCCACAGATAATATAATACTATACTAGTACAGATACTCAATCCCATACAAAAATCTTAGACACGCCTAACTCTGGCTATTCTACTTGCTATTTTGGTACCTATCTTTTTACACTAGATGGCAGCACAAAACTAGCGCCACTGCTGCCATCTACCCATAACAAGTACACAAGTTCCGAATCCTATTTGATAACAGCTCATAAGAGATGGCGTTGTGACAGTAAAATAGGTACTTACTTGACTGTTTACCACGGATAGAACATATTATTTAAACGAGCCGATGTAAAACGTGCGCAACCTTGAAAATAAAAGTTATCTACCTATAGTGTTGTGTGCCGAAATGCGTACGATCACACTTTGGTGATTCTCATTTAGTCGGTCGGATTTTCGTGAATTTTTTTCATATAATTTTAATGAATGCGTTTTAAAAAGTATTAATTAAACAATATATTTCATTATGTATGCGATTGCGATTGATGTTCGGGTACTTTGAAAATAACTCATTGGCATATAGAATTCTACTTTGGCAGTTAGTGATCTATATTTCACTATAATTGTAAATATAAAATAACATAAACTATTGCGCTCAGATTTTTGAAAACAACTGTGCAATGCCTAGTATTTAGTCTCTGTTGAAATTTACTGAGTGATGACTATTTATAAAATACATCACATAGATTATTTTGAATTTAACTATCGAAAAATAAATATAATAACCGGCACTTTTTTTTAAAAGACTCATACGGTTACTCTTTTGCCGTATAACAGACTTAACACAAAAAATCTGTTGAACATAATTTATTTTCTGTGTAAGAATCGAACCCATAACACTCCGCAATATATACTCCGTCTATAAGTACCCGGTTTAAGCGATTAAACCACTACGCCATACTTGAAGTCAAATCACACGCACGCGCGAGTATCGCCCGGCAGCGGCGTTCGGTTCATTCCGGTCAACTTCGTGAATTTTCGTGTATACCTAATATCGTGTATGAGCGCTGCCGGTAGCCGCGGCGTCGAGTAGCGCGCCTGCCTGCCGCGTCAATTCTCAATAGAGTCGAAGTTTGATTGTCAACTGAAGTTTTGTTATGAAATATTAATTATCTGGACCTGCTTAATACTTTAACAGAGGTTAAAGCTAATAATATAATTATTGATATACCTCCTATAAAATACAATGTACCTACCTATTAATAGAAAAAAAAAACAACTGAGTTAGTAGGTATGCTTTACGTAGTCATGGCTCGTAATCTTTTAACTATGTCATAATAATTATTGACATTGTATTCTTTTACTTTTATATTAATTATTGATTTTGTAGGGAAATCAATAATTAATATGTAATAATAGTTAAAAGTCAAGTAACAAAACAATAGATATGTACCTACCTACTTAATTAATGAATATTGTGGTACTTATGTAAGTAAAGATCACATTAATATACCATGATAAATGCGATGTTACTAATCCTAAAACACTATTCATGCTTTGGTATGATTTATTTAAATAATCGTGTCTAAATAATAATTATAAGGATATATGGTGACGACGACGTCCAAGAAATATTTATCTCATGTAATATTACTATTACATCCGAATATTTATTACAATGTCAACCAAACCAGATATGAACACATTAATAGTAACTAATTAAAAAATAATGAGTGTGATGTGATGAGTGAGTGATGTGAGCAAAATAGTAAATGATAATATTCGAAACAAAATGTTATGTCATAATATCGTCACGTGACGTCGACAACAGGAAGAAGCAAAGCTCAACCAATTTTTAAAAATATTGCTCATAATTTATATTTTTCGATGCAAAACAAATAGTAAACATCGTTTCATACTTGGCCTTGTAGCGGGGGTGGGCGGGTCTTACCCTGCTGTTTGTAATTAAATTCAAAATAAGTAGGTAGCACAGAGATAATGATTATTGTAATGCCGACTAGTCCGACGACTGCGCTATATCTACTGCCGCACAAGCAAATGAAATTTGACAATAGAAGTTACGAGAACCGACCAGGTGTTTAAATACCTATAATGCCATGTAGTACAACAAAACGCTTTGTTTAATACATTGACATTTGTTAAGCATACATATTTTTCATATTATAAGTAATTTCTTAATATCAAATTCTCTTAGTATCAGTAGGTAATAAACAAATATTGAAGTAAACCAAAAGAAGGGTATGAAATAAAAACACAATGTTTTTGTAGACTTGTATAAACATATAAAAGAGCCATCTAGCGTCTCATCTAGCCCTTTAAGTAAAATAAAATGATAGGTAGATTACCTATGTGTGATGTAAAATATACTGATATATCGATATCTTTAAATCATAAAATAAATGCGTTTACCTTGATGCTCGTTAATTAAATATGTACAATGCTTATTTATAATATCATTTTATGGTCAATTTTCTTCCAATAAAGCGTTTTGATTGATCTTAATATTAACATTGGAACTCATAGTGCCATCTATGATCTATTTTTGGAACTGTTTACTTTTTGTTCTAATTGGTACCCCCTGCTCTTGTATAAAAGAGTTGATGACGTATCATCAACAAACCACGTTGTCCCCAAAGCCCCAATAATGCGAACTTAAGATGGCGTAAAATAAAACGTCTCCATGTGATGGCCTATCATTGTATTATGATTATGATCGAACAAATTACGTCACATGTGACATCAGTATATCTGATCATATAATAAAGTAATAATGGTTGCAGACACAAGTATTCTGCTAGTGTTTTATAACTGTGTTTAAAACAAAGAGATTACGACTAGATTGGCTAATCGCTAAAAATGCATTATTATTGCAATTCTTAGTGCTTCTACCAATTTAGGTGATCAAATTAAGAACATAATGTTACTATTTGATTTGAAAATTGTATAATACTGGTTCAGAATGTCGATTGGTGTGTTACAGTTTCCGAATGTTGATTGGTTGTACTTAGTGGTGGTTAATATAGCACGTAGCGTCATAACGTAGCACGCTATATTTACTCAACGCATAGCGCGCGCTAAATCGTTTCAATCTCGGCGCTAGAAATAGCGTCGCGCTATAAATGCCTAGTCTGTTATGCATAGCGTGGTAAAACGACAAGCGCGCTGCGCGATGACTCGCCAGCGCGAGCGGAAAGTGACGTCTAGCGTCTAGCGCGCTAGATACGCTACGCTATTTAAGTATTTAGTCGCCGCATGCTACCGCTCGCTGTATGACGTATTATCTTTGTTTATGTTACTGTACTATTGCGGCCGGCTCATGTGATTTATGTATTAATGAACTTTTAAATCGCCTATAATTACTTTATTATTATCGAACATATCATTATTATTATTCAGTAGTCACAGTCAATAAATTATAGACAGTCCTAAGTCTCAAAAGTATGAAGGCGAGTTCATTGAATTTATTTTGCCTACTACTTATTAGATTAAATATTTTTACAAAACACGCTCCACAGTTAAAGGTTATATTCTCCAAGGCTCCATGCTACCATATTTTGTGACGCTACTAACGTGCCTACGCAGCGCGCTATAACATAGCGTATAAAATAGCGCGCTAAAAAAATATAGTTTCTAGTCCGTAGCGTGCTATCTTAATATAGCGGATTGGAACACTACTAGTTGTACTTATGTATTACAAAAAATAAAGCTTAGAGCACAATTAAGTCTTGAAGAAGTTTGTGTTGTATAACATGAGTGTGTGATTTTATATAACTGTGATTTTCAACAGCTAGCTTTTACTATTGAAATGCTAGCACATACAAAAGTTCTGGACTATTTTTGACATCAAAGAGTTATAAAAAAAGATTTCATGGATTTAATAAAATTATAAAACGAAATAAAACTCGCTAACAGTACACAAAACGAAATATATGGGATCCGGTTTTAATGCTTTTACTATATTAGCACGGTCTTTGTATACTTCTACCGACATATACAGGTGTATATAGTTATAAAAACCAACTCCAATAAACAAGATATTGGATGTTACGTACAAAATCTCGCTTACAGGGTAAACATAATTCAGGTTAATACTCGACTATAACTAGCTCTTTAATTGATAAGTTTACGCTAGTTGCTAGATTGGGTATTGAAAAGCTTTATTTAATTTTATTTTAATAAATATTTAGAATAACTAACTAGTGGTCTATGCAATTTGCAACTGACAGTAGCACAACACTTGCAAGTTGTAAGTTCGTGTTCAACTTTCTTATCAATTGTATCGATTATTTGACATAACATGTTACGATGTGGTAAGTGTCAAACCCAGATTTTAGATTTATTATCTGTATACGAATTTGATTGATATGGTGGAAGAACGACGGACGTGGCTGGCAGAGAAATTATATTATGTTTTTCTAATCTGAATTGTGTTAATACGAAAAAATGTCGGATACCATCGTACCCAAAGGTCAACCAATACCTGGAGATCCGGAAAAAAAGGGCTGGCTTTTCAAGTGGACGAATTATTTGAAGGGTTATCAACGAAGATGGTTCGTGTTGTCGAATGGACTGTTGTCGTATTACAGGTAATTAACTGCCTATATCGTCTTTCTCAGCCATCTTATATTTATTGGTCAAATACAGCTTTTTTGAGCAATTGGATACATTTCAAGAACTTGCAACTATATGACGCAGTGATGTTTTTATAATATTTAGATCAATATACTGTATAGTCTCTTTTGAGAAACTGCTTTGTAATACTTTTTAATACCGATAGTGACAGCAGAATAGTTATAAATCTACTATTTGTAGGTTTACAGGTATTACAAATATATGTCTGACAGATAAATAAATAAACAAAATAGCTTAATATTCTTACATCAGCTGCTTATAATTCTGACAAAGCATTGATTTAACTAAATAGTCAGTTGTAACAATTATGATCATAATATTGATAATCTGAAGGCCCAGATTAATGTAATAAGCTTTTCTGACATATTGCAACATTGTTGTTGCTGTTGCAAGATATTATTGATTGAATATAAAATGTCTTACTAGAAAACTAAGAAAACAAGACTGTTCTTGGCTTGTTCTAGGTACATACTTGCTAATTAATGTTTATAAACCTGGCACTTCTATATTAATTTACATAATTAGATCTTGTTGCCAAGACAACAATAATTATTGGATCTCATGGTTGTACATGTTGCTTTCAACTGAACAGAAAACACACTAGAACATACTAATAAGAGTAGTGGGTGTGACTTAAAAGATGGATATAATCTTTGTTGCAATAACACCTAACAATGTATCTTTTTTTATATTATTGATATTTTTATGATAGTATCTATGATTATTTATTAAAAATATTTATCTAGAGACCAAATAATAAGTATGATGTCTTATATAAAGAAATCTTATTTGGATATTTTCGTTAACACAATAGAGAAGCCTTCCATCTAGTAGACATTATTAGCTTGTTTGTGCAATTTAAATATATTTAAATTTCTGTGATACAGTTCTTAACTAGTACAGGGATGAGTGACCTTTCTACTAGTTTAATCATTTGGAACTTATAACTAATATGTATACCAGTACACAATATTTGTAACTTGATTGTGAAAATTTAATTATTATCATCATTATGCTTGAACACTCACTACTACTTCCATAACACAAATAGTTTTATGTGCCAGGCAAATAAAATGTCTATGGTTAAAGACTACTACAGATTTGCCTTATGAAAACCGAAGGCACAGAATAAATATTTTTGTTAGTGTGTGAGCATCTTATCCCTAGGTACATTAGATGATATGCAAGCATGATTCAATGTATGTTTTAATGATTTGTAACTTGATTGTGAAAATTTAATTATTATCATCATTATGCTTGAACACTCACTACTACTTCCATAACACAAATAGTTTTATGTGCCAGGCAAATAAAATGTCTATGGTTAAAGACTACTACAGATTTGCCTTATGAAAACCGAAGGCACAAAATAAATATTTTTGTTAGTGTGTGAGCATCTTATCCTTAGGTACATTAGATGATATGCAAGCATGATTCAATGTATGTTTTAATGATTTGTAACTTGATTGTGAAAATTTAATTATTATCATCATTATGCTTGAACACTCACTACTACTTCCATAACACAAATAGTTTTATGTGCCAGGCAAATAAAATGTCTATGGTTAAAGACTACTACAGATTTGCCTTATGAAAACCGAAGGCACAAAATAAATATTTTTGTTAGTGTGTGAGCATCTTATCCTTAGGTACATTAGATGATATGCAAGCATGATTCAATGTATGTTTTAATGTGTTGACCAATGTTGGCGCCTGTACAGAATGATACTGTCTGTCTCTCAACATGGGCTGTCCTGTTGCCGGCTAATCAATGATTTTTAAACAAATGTTATATATTTATTCTTATAATAAATGTAGTTAAAACTTCATAATCATTCCTTCAGATTTACTGACACTTTTAAATAACTTAAATAGTTCCCAGAAATTTTTGCTATATTTATTACCTCCTTGTTGTCCCTTGTTGGTAGTAATGCATATGTTCACATTTATGCTCCTGGGTTCTAATGTGGAGTTAGTTGAAATCTGATTTCTCTAGTTTCCAGCTTCTTTCTTTCTTCAACTTTTGGGTGTTTACAGTTGGGTTGCTATCCATTTAAATATATTGTTATATTATAAAGGATTTTTTTTGGGTCCTCTGCGACGGTCGCGCTTCCAAATTTATGCAGGTCAATGCAGGAGTGCCTCAGGAGTCCGTCTTATCCCCTACGCTCTTTCTTCTACATATAAATGATATGTTGAATCTCGGCAACATACATTGTTATGCGGACGACAGTACCGTGCATGGGCGATATCTCGGACGTCCTGGGGCCAAACAGGCTGAGGTTGAGGGGAACAGGCAGGATCTTGTCGTTTAACTTGACCAGACCTTGAACCGCATCTCTGAATGGGGTGCCAAGAACTTGGTCCAGTTCAACGCCAAGAAGACCCAGGCATGCGCGTTCTTAACAAAAAATTTCGTTTCTTCCCCTCCCTTCTCTGAAGAACACTCCACTGGTAAAACGTGGCAGCCTCTCCATTTTAGGTATAGATCTTTGCCGCTCCTTTAATCCCAAAACCTACATCGAGAGCGTCATTAAACAAGCTTCGCGAAATCTCGGAGTTCTGAACAGGGTGAGGCGGTTCTTTGCACCTGGGCAGCTGTGCCTATTGTATAAGGCACAAGTGCGCCCTTGCGTGGAGTACTGTTCTCATCTTTGGGGTGGCTCCGCGCAGTACTTGCTAGACGCTCTTGACAGGTTACAGCGGCGGTCTGTCTGTATCATCGGAGATCCAGAGGTCACGAGTTCACTGGAACCTCTGCAACTCCGTAGAGACATAGCCTCATTGGCATGTTAATACAGAATATACCACGGGGAGTGCTCCGAAGAGTTATTCCACCTTATCCCGCCCTCCCCTTTCCTATCCAGAACAACGCGTGCTGGGCTCAGATGCCATCCTTACACGGTGGAGTCGACTAGAGTGCGTACCAACAAGTTTGGGTCCTCATACCTCTGCCGAACGATCAAGGCAGGGAATTCTCTGCCAAGGCACGTGTTTCCTTCTTCCTTCAATCCTGGATCCTTTAAGCGGGGCGTGTAAAAGCATCTTCTCAGGCCGTCAAAGTAGAGACCTCAACATCGCCTCGGCTGCCATGAGGACGATGTGGAGGCCACTGCTCTTAGATCACACGACTGCTTACCATCAGGCGGAGTGTAGTCATTTTGACGAGCAAAATAAAAAATAAAACAATAAAAATATTTAATCCTTTGACCGCCACATCAAAAAAGCAAAAGTATGCTCTCAGTGCCAAGCTATGATTTCATCTCTTAATACCTATATTATTATTGTGATTGTATGCTAATATGGATTAAATAAATAGTAAGCAATTCACATAATAGAAATTGGGATGAGTTTAGTTACATAATTAACAACAGAAATAAGAAAAACAATACCTTTTTATAAGATTGATTAGCATTTAAGTCTGTCATGTAATTGTTTGTGACCGTGGCATGCTGGACACATTTTGCTTTGTCATGTATACATGATGATGGCAGTAAAAATTTTAATAAAGCATAACCTTGTGGCATAGCACTCAATCAGTTTCTAATAAACATTGAAAATAGCTTTATCTTAATTTGGAATAACATCACATACTGTGCATGTATAATTAGAGATTTGTATCACAGGTTTCGAACCTATTAGAAACTCCAGCTCTCATATGTTGATTTTTACTGTTACTCAACTCTATTTTTGTTTAAAACTATGTGTGCACCTTTTTGAGAGAAATAAATGAATATTTTATCTATACTGATATTATAAAGCTGAAGAATTTGTTTGTTTGGTTGATGGCGCTAATCTCAGGAACTACAGAACAAATAGAAACATTATTTTATTGTTTATTAGCTTATTTATCTAGGAAGGCTATATAACATCACGCACGATCCACGGGGACGGCGCAGTAATCATTAACGCGAGTGAAACCGCGGGCACATCTAGTTATTAATAAACTAGCAATATTGAATGCGTGAAAAATATTGGTGGGATAATCATTAACCCAATGTTCTTTCTAGTTGCTTATTTGTTAATTACTTATTTAAAGCCTTTTTTTGTGTATGCAGTCTATGTTGGTTGCCTTATAAAAAAAGGTAAATCTTCTCCCTAGCCTTTATTATTCCCAAGTCATTTGGGGTCGGCCTTTCTAGTCTAACCGGATTTGACTAGATATCAGTTTTTACACGGAGCGGCTGCCACCTGACCTCCGCAACCCGAAGGCTAACTATACCCTAAGGCTAGACCAGTGTCAGGATATTATAGGGCACTGACTTCCCAATAACGACTGCCATAGATGTTCATGGCAGCCGGGACCGACGGCTTAACGTGCTCTTCGAAGCACGGAGCAGACGATAATTGTCAATGAATACGCACATAATATCGAAAAGTCATATAACTTCTGAAAGTCAGAGGTGCGCGACGTGGGTTCGAACTGAAACCCACAGAGGTATAGTTGCTTAAAAAAAAACTAATTAATGATAATTTCTATTTCCTTGTATATTATTACCGGTAGTATATGTTTGTGATCTACACAAGGTAAACATATGTAAATTACAAATACATAAAAATAAATTAACATTTTCTATACAAAGTAGGTTCACTGATTTGATATGGAAATATTTAATGGTTTTCATACTACATATTGAATGCTTATTTAATTAAATATATTGGACAACATATTGGTTTATGTGACCAAAGCAGTGAATAGTGAATTTGAAACCTGCAAGGAACTACATTCTTACTATCCATATATAGTTATTTTGAGTCTGGATTTCATTTGTACCTAATTACACATACAGGTAGTGAGTGTTCTATTTCTAGGGACTGTTCATTAGAAATATAAAAGTTAACATTATTTGTTTCAGAAATCAAGCTGAAGTATCTCATACATGTCGGGGAACAATCTCTCTGCTAGGAGCCCTCATCCATACAGCAGATTCGTGTACATTTGTGATCAGTAATGGAGGTACGCAGACCTTCCATATCAGAGCACATGATGAAGTGGAGCGACAGAGTTGGGTCACTGCACTCGAGTTGGCTAAAGCAAAAGCAATGTAAGTGTAATAAAATAAAATAAATATAAGTCCGATAAAAACAATAATTATATGATTGTAAATAAGTATTATAATTATCATCAACCTTAAAATCCCTGATTGTATAGGGTTATATATGTATATTTCTGCTTCTGTTTGTGATATAATGGGATACATCTCTAAAACCGGTAGGTTAAGTGGTAACTTATTGTCTGTAAATTAAGTTACACAATGGGAAGAGCTTATAATTGCTTGTAGGCCATGTAGGCCGTAAATTTAAAAAATGCAAATGTCTACCTCTTGATAGAAAAATTCCTATGATATAAAATAAACATTTCCGTGTTCTGTCTCCTCTGCCTGTTATTATCCTCGTTGTATTTTCAATTGTCAAAAGCTTATCAGAGACATTTTGCAATGGTTAATTTATTTCCCTATTCTAGTGGTTACGATATAATGAAACAATACCAAATTTGAAGCCATAAGCAATATAAGAATTTGAATGAGTTACTGTGTTGCTCACTTAGAGAGATGCAGCTTTAGGTGTCAGTATGTACCTAAATTTAAAGAAGTACTTACTTTATTGCCAGTAGATCCTGTAGGTATTGGCATTTGGCATAAATTTTCAATTAAGTTCTAATGAAAATTACGATTCGCGTACATATACAGTTAATAGTTCCTGATAATAAAATATCTATGTTATCTGACCAAAATGGAAAATGATAATAGCGGCGATAGACACCAGATGTTATTTGTCTTACGTCATTTTGTATTATTACAAACAATCATAACGAAACCGCTTGGAAATCCGTGAAAATCACAGACAAAACAAAATCTCGATCTTTATTACAAATATTGTTATTGTGTCTATTTATAGCTATTTGGTAGCTAATATCAAGTTCGCATGGAATGGGTAACTAACAATGACATGAGCTATCTCGTAACGTCTCAGATATTAATTTATTTCTTATTTATTTGTCGACATAAAGACATAGGTACCTATATACTTTGATAGACGCCGTTCTACCGTATTATTAATGAACAATGGATGTGTGAGGACCTGATATATTAGCTATGGTGATCCTTATTTGATCATGGCACGAAAGAGCAGGCTAGCCCGGTAAATCCCATCCTTTTACAGAATGTCATCGTACGTGTATATTCATCATATCCGTCGAAAGACGTCCATTGCTGGACATAGACCTCTTCAAGTTTTCTATTCAGACCGATGCACGATGTTAAGCTACGGCATCCAACCGCTTCTCGCGGCCCTTAACAGGTTTACCTCTGCTGCTTTTTCAGATGTATGACCGCCACTCTCGAACCGATCTTCCAAACGGCTATAGGTTCTGCTAGTATATTAAACATATGATACGTGTGTATTTCTAATGTATGTTTTTACTTTTTTCTAGACGTGCACAAGAATCTGATGACGACGAAGATCAAATGTCGACTGGGGTAGTGGTCGCTTCTGGCGATGGAGAGAGCGAAGATGCTGGAGGCATCGCCAGGGAACTGGGGGCGCGGTTTCACGATTTGAGGACTTGTTCGGAGCTGGTGGCGCGACATGGGGCGGCGCTGCAGCGGTCCCTCGTCGACCTAGAGATACCGCCCACAGATACAACGAAACAGGTGTCCGAGCGCGCAACGCTGTTTAGGATATCGTGCAACGCTATGATGAATGTACGTTATCACTCTGTTCTCTTAATGTTTTAGTAGACAATTCATTTTTTAACAACTTACACAACTAAACTATCCATGCATTTCTCACATCTACTAAAAATTTCTTAACAGAAATACTCAATAAAATTGACCAACACGAGTATCCAACCTGAGACTTTCATGCACAGCAGTCGCATTTACTAATATACTATCCCTTACCTCCAAAGATTGAAGAAAACCAAACCAAAATATCTGGTCTAATTTGAATTGACAGAGTACCTACATATAACACTGTCAATTAAAAGAGTACAGAAATCAGTAAATATAAAATCCAATCACACGAATTTACTTAACTTAATTTAATTGAATTTACTTAACTTAACTTAATTTTTCAAGCTGTTTTATGTAAGTACATATATAACTCCCTCAGAGTAGATTCACTCTTTTGAATTGATGAGTTTTTTTATTGCTGATGTTTATATGGCCTGTATCAAAATACAACGTGTCCCAAAATAAGCGGTAAAAAACGATAAGCGGGCACCAAAATCTGAATCTCCGCCGGTTCTAGGTCTGGTCTAACGGTTTAACCTGTTTGCCGAAACACGAATAACTGTAACTTTTTTAATGCGATCAGGTGATCGTGCATAAGTAAGTATGCTTAGTGCAATTCAATCGATCTTTGCCAACCAATCTGTCACGTATCCTTGTTAGTTATATTAAATGTTAATCAATACTAGGTACTGAATATTATAAAAGCGAAAGTAGTTACGTTTGTCATTGCTTTTTCCTGTTAAACCAGCAGCAACTTTAACCTAAACTCTGAGACACACAGACTACTAATATTCCTCAGAGTTTAGCTTAGAGTCTATTCACGGTGGCTCGCGGCTAGTCGCGGCACAAAAAAGGCACAAATATAGTCGTGGGCATTTGCTAAACAATCTGCCAACTAATTGCACGGCTGGCGCAATGGTTTAAATGACGACCACGTGACTGCTGTCACCCTCGGGGGACCGCAGTAATACTGGATCCATTTATTGAAATTAATATCCCTCGGGAACAGTACTTTATGTCCCTTTCTGTATCCTTGACAACCTGTGCGTAAAATTTCATGATGATCGGGCGAGCAGTTAGATGTGAATGTATAACAATAATAACCTACAAACTCACATTCGAATCTTAAATAATGCTGCTGTTCCCAAGGGATGTAAATTATTGACAGTCTAGATTAAGCGAGCGAACCTGCGGGCAATGTCTAGTTGATAATATTAGTTAAGACTCACAAATAGTTAACCGAGTCAATACAAATAATTGTCATTTTTAATAGTAGTATTAAATAAGTATCTAATAACCTTTTGACAGCCACTAATAAACTTTTGCGAAAACGTAGGTATTCATCCCAATTTATATTATGTGAACTGCTTACTATTTATTTCATCCATATTTGCATAAGATCACAAAAACGAACACTAGTTTTAAAGGATGAATTTTTTGGTTGGCGTAAAGGGTAAAGTTGATGTTTTTGGAAGGGAATCTTTTTAACTAGTCTGTTGGTGTAGGCGTGTTCGGAGTTCATGAGCGCGGCTGCGGCATCAAGCGCGCGCATGAGCCGCGCGCTGCAGCATGAGCGCGAGCAGAAGATGCGCCTGCAGGAGGTGGTGGAACAGCTCGCGCGCCAGCATGACAACCTCGAGAAGACCGTCACGGCGCGCAGCACTTCGCAACCGGGTGAGTACACATACACACACATACACATTCAACTATATGATACCACTGGAGTAGCCATTTCTCGACATAATAGGCTGATATCAACCCAGTATTTTTCTGACTGCACGGATGCCGTAATGGTATAAGTGGTCGCTTCGCCACTGCCACTGCACCGAGTGTTGTGGGTTCGAATCCCACACGGGACAAAAATTTGTGAGATCCACAAATGGTTGTACCGTGTCTAGGTGCTCTTTGTATCCGTTATTTGAATATTTGTACAGTACCCCGTGACACAGAATTTATTACGAGAGAGGGAGCCGTCTTTCAAGGAATATATTGCATGAAATAATTCTTCGGGCCTATGCAACAGAAATATTTAAGCCTTATAACTCGCGCTAAATAAAGGTACTAAACAAGGCATCAAGATTATGTGTAAAAGATAAGAGCTTTGCAAGATAGGGATCATTGGCATAAACAAATACCCAACAAAGCATGGATGCATCATTCTTTATTTTCTTTTTTAAAAAGACACAAATGCACTAGGAGTAATTCCTGTGTCGCGGGGGATTTTACAGCATTCAAACAACGGACTCAAAAAACATGCAGACAATTATTTGTTGATGACACAAATTTTTGTCCCTCGTGGTATTCGAACCCACAACACTCGGCGCAGTGGCAGTGACGAGGTGAGTACTTAAACCAGTACTCCATCCGTTTAGTCATTTAATTAATTTAAACACTAGATGTGCCTTTTTCAACTACATATTGTTCTTAGTTGCTGTTCTAGTGGTAACAAATAGTTCAATGCTTACACCCACCAGTAAAAGCTTCGTGCACGTGTGGAACTGAATTCTTGCCAGACTTTGAGAATGTATAGTAACAGTATGCCTGTAACTATAAAGCCTGCAATACATGTTGGCCAATCGTAGACCAACGCTAGCGAAGGCAAACTGATACAAGGCAAGTACTACCGTCTACACGTTCGGCAAGTTTGAAGAAAACCAATGCAAATCGCCAATGTCAGTCAGGCGCTGTCAGTCTTTATTGAGCATTAAAACAATATGGACGTCGTAAAAGTTATTGCAGCTGCTGGTATTTATTTAATTATGACACTCCAACGACTTATTCACGATTAATGAGCGCATATAATTATTATATCAGTATATACTGTAGTAGACTTGTAAAAATAATACATTTTGTAGTTAGCCGGACCAACATGTGGACGCTATTGGCCGAGCGCAGGCCAACGCCTTTGATTTGTGCAGAAAAACCGACACCGCTCCGAAGTGAGACGAGTGATCGCGAGCGACTATAAGTTGTTACAAGCTACGCTAATTGAGCTCTATACACGTTGGCGCTTGCCTTCAATCGGCCAGCTAGGCGACTGATAACAAGCACTGGCAAGACAAAGCAAATACACCGTCTATACGTTGGCATTGGCTGTCACTCGGCAACGTTGGCCCAACGTGTACTGCCGGCTTTACATGTATTTTTAAACATACAAAATAAATTTTATTGATTTTAATCTATACTTACCTACTATCTATACTAATTATAAAGCTGAAGAGTTTGTGAGTTTGTTTGGTTGAACGCGCTGATCTCAGGAACTACTGGTTCGAATTTAATAATTCTTGTAGTGTTTGATAGCCCATTTATCGAGGAAAGCTATAAGCTATATAACATTACGCTACGACCAATAGGAGCGGAGAATCAATAAAAAATGTTGCAATACGGGGCAATTCTCTTCTGTGAAGCAGACGAAGCTGCGCGGGTCAGCTAGTAGCAAATAAGAATAACGCTTGCGCATGCGCAGTACAGTCTTCGCTATTGTAGCTCTGCGACGCTTGGCGTGTCAAACAATAATTATTGTTTTGCATACATGCAGAATGCAGATCAACATCTTGTATATTATTTTAAGCATTTCGTATGTTTAGCAAAAATGTATAAATAATAAACGAGGGAAAAGACAATTCATAAAGCAAGAATTGGAACCGCAACGTCGTCAAACGGTGTCGTCGCTTTACCAACCGAGCAACAATGCAATACATTCTATTTATGATCCTATTTTAAAAGAGTGTGAATTATTGAAACGAACGATTATATTACATTGTAAGTGTGTAAAGCATGCCAAAACGAGTATAATGTAAGATTCAGCACTATATATAACACTCATATCAGCACGTCTAATACAAATAAAATTATTCAATTCTATGACATTGAATCTTTTCTTAAAATGTAGTTTTTAAGCTCCATCAAAACGCTCGCATTTGAATGATAGGACTCAAAACTACAGCATTACACTTATATTCTAGACAAAATCTACGAAAAATATTTGTAAACATACAGCTACGTCGAATTAGAAGACTGTAAGTAAAGATACTATAACTTTTCGTAGCCTATAATTGAACATACTTTTTAGGGTTCTGTAGTCAAATGGCAAAAAACGGAACCCTTATGGATTGGTCATGTCTGTCTGTCTGTCTGTCCGTCCGTATGTCACAGCCACTTTTTTCCGAAACTATAAGAACTATGCTGTTGATACTTGGTAAGTAGATGTATTCTGTGAACCGCATTAAGATTTTCACACAAAAATAGAAAAAACCAATAGATTTTGGGGGTTACCCATACTTAGAACTGAAACTAAAATTTTTTTTCATCGAATCCATACGTGTTTATGGATAGGTCTTCAAAAATCATTTTTTCTTAACTGAATAGTTTGCGCGAGAGACACTTCCAAAGTGGTAAAATGTGTGTCCTGTAACTTCTAAAATAAGAGAATGATAAAACTAAAAAAAATGTATGATGTATATTACCATGTAAACTTCCACCGAAAATTGGTTTGAACGAGATCTAGTAAGTAGTTTTTTTTAATACGTCATAAAAAACATCGATCAAAGTTACAACGAACTACAAGAACTTTTATATTATTGTTACGTGCTGGGTTCGACGGATAAGAATATAAAACAATATTACCGACTAAAACACGTTTTATTCTAGTACACAATTAACTTTAATACACAACAAACACTATACTACACTTTTCCACTGTAACTGCTTCAAACTCCGTAGTATTATCGCTTCTGTTCGCTTCGATGAACACTTGACCGCTTACGGTAGTAAACTGACTCGGCGGTGCGCGTGCGCTCTATTTATACGCGGGTAAAGCGTTTCTGGGGTTTTTTAGAAAAGCCATACCCGGCACGCAACAGCACGATGATTCAAGAATGTGCTAGCGGTCTCTCTACTGTGCTCGCACTGACACTACGTAGTTCCGCAAGATGTCAATAGATGGTGCTGTAATAAATTATTAGAAGGAACCGCCGACTCTTCCCCACAGTGCCGACAGAGGGCACTAGCCGTAACATTATGTTACTTGCTGCTACGGAACCCTTCATGGGCGAGTCCGACTCGCACTTGGCCACTTTTTTATCTTTGTAAGAGACCGCTAAGTATTTACCTTTACCACAGATAGTATAATAGGTACTATACTAGTACAGATACTCAATGCCATACAAAAATCTGGACACGCCTAACTCTAGCTATTCTACTTGCTGTTTTGTTACCTATAATTTTACACTAGACATATTTATCATCGGATTCGTAGCGTTCGAAAGGGTAGACAGGTGTACTACACTCACATTTCATCAGCTGTTTGTTTAGGTCCGATTTAATAGCGGGTGCCCGTTTGGCCATCTACCGGGCACATAGTCTGACTCCGTCCAGAAATCATAAACTACAGATCTAAAATAATTAGGCGGTAACTACTGCCACGACTCCAACGAGACAGTCAAAGTCAGAAAATAAAGACATTATGTCGATAATTAGGCAGTTGTTTGTTTACAGAGGCTACATTAAATTTGCGTTAAGAAATAGTACACTATACATACTTAGGGGACAGACCCACTCCTCTACGCCTACTCAAGTTTATGATATAGCGTTCCCACTTACCCACCTTTCGGTTATATAATGGGAGCTGCTATACCTTCCAGTGCCTGAAAGCACCTTCAGGGACCAGTTAGAGACAGGTCTTGTCTCCAAATCTACAGATCCGGTTCTCGTTATAGCGAGCTACCTCGTGCCCAAGTGGCACTACCTATTCTTCAGATAGGTGCCGGAGCAATAAAGCCGCTCACCACTCGCAACTCTAAGAGTTGCTAACGATAAGTCGCTGAAGCCGTCGGAGAAGCTGCCTCCCATAGCTCCGAAAGGGATTGTTAGGGTTTGGACTACACAAATACACTATACGAACTTTCATCCCCATGTAGGTCGAAATTTCAAAAACGCTGGACCAAATGTTGTTATCAAGTATCTAAAGTTAGTAAAGTTAGTAGTATTATGATTTTATATTCGATAATGACGAACTCCCATGCAAACTTTCTTCCCTTATTCCGACCCCTTCATGCCCTTTTTACAACAAAAGGTCCTGTCCTAAAGTCTAGTCTATCTCTGTACCAAATTTCATCAAAATCGGTTTAGCGGTTTAGGCGTAAAAGCGTAACAAACAGAAAGACACAGAGTAACTTTCACATTTATAATATTAGTAGGGATTCACAAGTTTATCGATGGAGGTGTTCTCAAACATAAGATCTTAAGTAATAATAATAATAATAATTCATGAGACCCGTGATGGTGAAACCGGCGCCGCACCGCTCGACACCCCTAGCCCCGTTGTTTGTTTGTTGCCCTCTGCTGCTGGCTTGTATGCCTATGGTGGCTATTCAGGGAGCCCATCTAGTGAATTGGCGAGTCACCGTCTGCCCATTGCATTGATGCTATTAGAGTATTCAGGGCAGATGCCGTTTTTCATCCATAGTTACCAATATACCGGTCCATCAAACACCCATACCCATAGCCCATATGTTAGAATCCATACGTAGCAATAGTCTCCTACACTTGCCGCGACTAGTGTCAAGGTAAGTGTCCCATCTCATTCTTAATTAAAACTCTCGAAGTGCCTCTGCATGTTGGACCCATGTCTCCGTGTAAGCCTCCCAAAGGGCCAGCTTTTCCCTAACGCATTAGGAAAATACCCGTGAAAGAGAAACACATAATAATAAAATTTTATTCAATAAATAAAAGTCAAAACACATACCTGGCTATTATTGTATTAAATTCACATTAAAACTATATTTAATGTAAAGGAAAACATTTACAATTTAAATATTGACACAAAAAGACTTGTTTATGAAGTCTATTTTTACATTGTATTAGTAAGTGGACGCTTGAAAACATTTACATCACGACTTAAGTAGCATAAGTTTGTATACAATGTTAAAACATATCTTAATAGGTATGCAAAATAGTATTTACTAATAATAGAAAACATATCATGTGTAATTACTTGGTCGGCGGCACAACGTTGTGTTTGTAGTGTTACGTGCTGGGTTCGACGGATAAGAATGTAAACAATATTAACGACCAAAACACGTTTTATTCTAGCACACAATTAAATTTAAAACACAACAAACACTAAACTACACTTTTTCAACTATAACTGCTTCAAACTCCGTAGTATTTTCGCTTCCGTTTCCGCTCCGATGAATACTTGACCGCTTATGATCGTAAACTGACCAAACGAGCGCTAGCCTTCCCGTTTTATACGCGCTTAAAGCGTTTCCGGAGATTTCTTGAAACGTCATACCCGGTATGTAACCAGTACGTGAATGTGCCAGCGTTTTCTCTATTCTTCTCGTACTGGCGAACTACGTAGTTCCGTAAGATGTCAATAGATGGTGCTGTAATAAATTATTAGACGGAACTGCCGAGTCTACCTCACAATGCCAAGAGATGGCGCTGGGTGTAACAGTAGCATTATAGAAACATCTCGCATCGGTACTAAATTACAGAGCATCTTAACAAGCATTAAATATGTCTGTCTATCGAATTTTACACTAAGTATTGCTTGTTTTGTGTAACTAAACTAAACATTATTTTGTGAAATTTGACGAATAAAGTAATTATTTTATTAACGTAAGTTTCAAAGTACTACAAGTCACTAGTCGTATCCACATACCAGGAAAACCTAAGAAGCAGGGACAGCAGTGTCTCACTTAAATCTGGATTTTCGCTTAATCTTCTGCTCTAGGCAATATTGCCACCCTACATAAGACCGAGGGAAACCACCTTGTGTTTTGTCTCTGATAGTAGTGTTTCCGGGTTTCTACCTTTAAACCTATTTAGTCCCAGCGGCACACCGGCGGCCAGACACAGTAGATTTCAATATATGCCAGTGATTCCAACAATTGATAGGTTAAGAGAGCTGTACTGTAGCAGGCGACAATATATTTCTTCCCTTGCTCTAATTGCATAGCGACATCAGAATAGGTACTCGCGGACGTCGACCCTAGTGATAGACTCGCTCCATCTCGATATCCATATGCAAGAAGGAGAACAAGAATAGAGCCTAAATGAACGTCAGTGGCATGCTGTGGGCGAGTCGAACTAGGAGGACGTTTATTATTGACACTATAATAGCTGCCAAAGGTATTCATCTGACGCACAGGGTAAGATTAACGTGATAATGCGATGTAAATCCAATTACAGACGTTCTAGAGCAGAGCATTAGTAATGGAAAGTCATGCAATTAATTTTATTGAGCATAGACGCTCGCCGACCGCAAAATTGTTTCTAATTAGGTGTATTCGAACACCCGGAGGGATTTTGTTATAACCTAACACTCCTGTATTTGTCTACTCCATCATTTTTGTTACAATAGACTGCTTTCACAGTTTTCTTGGGATTGGAGTCGTCTGTACACATTTTTTAGTGTTCTCTGTGAAGTCCACAGTGATATGTTGTCAAGCGAGAAACCGATGTTCATGAACATCAAAAAGACATGATCAATTTCTGAAAGAACGTTTAGCAGGTTGACATAACATAATTCCTCCAGCCAGGAAGATAAGAAGATATGCATCTGTTATATTGTGTCGTTCCGACTTTTAAACATATAACGATAGTAATTCACACCGGATTTCCCGTTGCGTGATGATAAGAATCCATTAAATCTGCTTTCTCATTAGCATAGCGCTAATGATGGACTAAATTGTCATCAGACTTTCGAAGTCTCGAAGGGTCGACCTACACGCTATGTCTCCAACAGTTTTAGCAAGCAATCAAAAAACTTAGCTGTGAATTTCCTCCAAAATGAGCACTTAACGGTAACTTACGTAACTGTAGGTACACAACAGAACGTTAATTTGGCTCAGCTTTTTATCCTAATTAATCAAAATATTTGACTATTTAAGATGTTAGTTAAGTTAAGATGTTTCTCATTTTAATAATTTACTAGCAAAAATATTCTAAGTCTGTAATTTACGGATATAAAAGTAAAAATATCAGATGCATTTTTGGATTAAATATAACTGGAGTTCTTGTACCTTAGTTAGTACCTGCCAACTTATTAGTTTGACAATACCATGCGTTAGCAATGCATACATCCTTGCACTACTTGAATAAGTCGCTTAATGGTTTGTATCGTATCCCACTCAAATATTTCGTTATATAATTATAGAAATAGGCTAAAATATAACGTGTGATCTATGTCAATTTGATTAAAGTGGTATTATACAGTCTTTTTTGATCAGGTCATCAAAATTTGATGCAGTGAATCCAAGTGAATCAGCAGCCGCTCATTAAAATAGGTACATTCATTTTCAACGCACTGTACCTGTACTTGTGGCTTTCAAAATGTAGTGTGATTTGATACCTATTCATTTTGTTAACGCGTCTGTCTCCTTACGTCGTCGTTTATTGATTCTAACATTATTCTACGCCACTTGCACTCAGAATGTCAAAAAATAAGCATCTCTGAAATTGCCGTTTTTCTTCTGCCTTAGTAAGATCAGCATCGTTACCTTTTACGTAACTTTTTATCTAATCTATAGAGAAAAAGAGTAACCGCAGCAAGAAGTCTTATTGTTGTTAAGCTTGTCAAAAATTACTAGGCAACTCATAGATCTAACTTTGATTTCTACTTTATCAAGCATACATTAATGCATTTCCAAGTCTTCATGTTCATAAACGTATTTTACTACTACTGCACTTACGGTATGCTATGAAATACAATGTGTCTGATACTATATTTGATAGGTGGACATTATATGTGGCCAATGAGTGAAATTACATTAGGTTGACCTGTGGCATGATTGAATTACAAACGTCGTCGTTGTGTTGCAAGTCCGACAACTATATCAGTCTTTTAACAAGTATAAAACATTTTAAAGACTTTATTAAAAACGTTTAACCAACTTTATTTCAAAAGAGGCAATCCATTACTTATTTATGTGAGCGAATTTTTGTCGCTTTTTATAATGTTTACATAACTTCAAATATTATTTTTATATAATATGAAAATTATGCAATTCCGAAATATCGGATCGTTACATCGATATTTTTGTTCTAAAATATAACAGATTATTGGAATAATGCTGTCTTTAGAAAAAACGATTGTACCACACGGCTACACATCAAGTTAGAAACCCTATATACGCATAAATACGCTACATACAAAATAGAGAATTGTCGGCAAGGGACAAAGCATAGTGTATCTTTACCATTACATCGACACATGTAATGGTAAAGATAGAGCGTAACAAAAATATAACGCACTCTCTCGCACGATTCGCAGCGTTCAACTTCTAATAGTTCAAAGTCCAAACGGTCTAGGTTGACGTGTCGCTGTGTGTACTCTAGACGAAACTCCCTTACGTCGCTACACCATTATTTGATGCACTCTTGTATACTCGTAATGCTTATGTACGTAGATGCTATGAGAAGACACGAACGTAATATACAAGCGAATAGATTTAATAAGTGACTCCTTAGTTTACTACGTAAAGTCTAAGGACTAAGGAGTCAAGTAATCCTAGCGGGTTACTGAGTGCATAATAAAACCTATAGATACCTACCATATCTAATTCTAATTCGCTCACTACGAAGCTGCTCACAAAAATGCCTATTTTGGTGAGCTGTTCACATTGTTAAGTGAGGTTTTACTGAAAAGAGATGCCTTGTGCAGGACTTAGCCATTCAATACTTTTGTACTAATATAGGAAGTAGCATCTACCCGCATTTGACGTTCTTGCATGTAATTGTCATTACTGTTCCTCAACTGCTGTTATTTTATTTACTGATGTACTGATACTGTTGGCCTTCGAAATGTATTTTTATCTTTTTACTTTTAGAACCATCCGTTTCTAAACTGTGACAAATTTCAAACTCGTAAGGTAAATGAGTATGGTGTGGCGAATCAGAATTACTCATTTGTTACTTTGCTAATATGTATTGCCATAGTCACTGAAAAATGCGACGGCTTAAATTATCGTCATTAAGCGCAGCTGCTCTCTAGCCGGTTGTATCCGATTGCCATCCCATCAGATCACGAGAATTAGGGAACAGAGAGTGCACTTGACTTTGCGCACACTCTTGTGCACTATAATATCTCCTGCGCAGATGACCAGTTTTCAAAAAGATTGTTCGTCGTGACCAAAATTCGCTTTGGAGGACATTATTATAGTTGATCGTCTGTACCAATGGCTAATTTAGTTTACAAAATGGTTCTACAATAGTAAAATGTTATAAATAAGATTTTTGTAGTATGCTCTAAATATATGCCTTGTGCCTCTCTTAATAAAACAGGGATTTATTTCAAAAGATACTTAGGCGTTTAAAGATATAAGTGTTGTGTGATTTGTGTATAATTGCCAGTTTTAGGGTGCCGTACTAAAAATACAAAAAAATGGAATCTCTCGTCTATCTGTCTATCACAGCGTATTGTCTCAGCAAATTAGAACAAAGATTTTGGAGTATATCTGTCATAAAAAGTCTCGGTACCAGCTCGGCATCCAGTACTATGCCAGGTAGACGGCAATAGGCTCGTTCCCTACTACACGTGATTTAAAACCACAGTTGACGAAATAAGGGGCACACACTTCTGACACGTATCCGTTTTTTTTTCTAAAGTACGGGACCCTCCGTGCGAGTGATTGACTTGCACATGACCGTGAGTTAAACTTTTGCTTTATTAAATAATGAATAGTAAAGTTATTAGGTAATTGTTTTAAATTCTGTCGCAGCGCTCATCGACGTGACCGCGCCTTATCCAACTATGCTTTATATATAATCAATCCATATGTCAACATAAATCGAAAACATATAAAAAGAACATATATATATTTTATGGGGCTTTCTGATCGTGCTTTATTTTTTTGACAAAGCGTGGCTGCAATATAGTGGCTGACATCGCCAGCAATAACTACTATACACGGCAATATATTGCATATGTTAAGGCTATATAGCCCTGTATACATATTCATCATTAAAATGTTGCCAAGCGATAGATGAAGATATTGCAGTCACATATTCCATGGGCACGCCACGATCGTGGCGGTAAGTCCCGTTTTTGAGGAGAGGCTGGAGAGGCGGCATGGCGCCCTCACCTTCCGGCTGACACAGGTACTGACTGGCCACGGTTGTTTTGGCCAGTTCCTGTGTCGTATACGCCGGCAAGAGACGCCCGGTTGTCACCACTGCGGCGACTGCCGCGACGTTATAGAGGACACGGCGCTGCACACTTTGGCGATTTGCCCCGCCTGGGCATCGCAGCGCCGTGAGTTGATCGCGGCAGTCGGATCGGTTGTCCTCTCGCTCCCGGCCGTAGTTCAGTCTATGGTCCGGAGTGAGAGGACGTGGAACGCCGTCGCCTCCTTCTGTGAGGAAGTAATTTCCATCAAGGAGGCGGCGGAGCGGGAGAGGGAGCGTTTAAACCCTCTCCCCAACCGCAGAGCCGGGCGCCGGAGGGCGCGCGATGACCTCCAGCCACCCTGAGGTTTGACCTGGGGGTAGCGGGCTTTGTGGGCCTGCCCGCTATCCGTTCAGCACCAGGTCCGAGAGGCGGCGTGCGTGTTCCCACGCGCGCCTCTGTGTCGAGTCCGTCTCCCCTCTAGGGGGGAGACAGTAGGGTTTTTATAATGTCGGAAGTGCCTAGTTTGGGTAGGTATTTTGTGTAGTGGCCTGCCGTTTCATACGGCGGGCCGAAACCTCGGCGGGGTCGTGACCGCATGCGAAAGCGATTCGCGCGGCCCCGTCGATAGTGGTTGTGTCGAGGAACACCGTGGTAGGTTTAGTCGGTATCCCGGGAGGTACATTATATTTTCAACATCTTTCTTTACCCCGGCGAGTCCGACATAATCCCTCCGCCCGCCCCCGCGGAGGGATATGCGTCATTGCATTCCCCCACGTAAAAAAAAAAAAAAAACGTCACATATTCCAGTAAAAATATTTGCAGATTAAAAGCATCTATAATAAATACAACCAGAAAATATGTGCTTACAATCACTCAATTTGTTAAATAACATATTAACATTTATGATGATTGGCTTTTATATCACATCTAAAATGTTAAAAAAATAAAAGCCACGCACCCATTGCGTTTCGTAACCGCGCGCCGTTCCTTACTTAACGCGCGCACTGTGATTCAATGGTACTGCGTAATTTTATTATGTACCCATCTACAATAATTGTCTACATCTGACGATATTACCATTTTTCATTCTGGAAATTTACTATGAATATTTAACAAACGTACCGTAATTGTTTCATATTATATGTCTGCGACACGCCAGGATTTACTTGGTCGGATTTCATTATAATGAAAATACACAGTCAACAACACTTAGTTTATTTTCATACCATCGATCTTACAGAAATCAGCCTATAACAGTTTGTTCCTGCTTTTTATATCTGCCTCACAACGCCTTCAAACGGTTATAAAAACTACAAATTCCCTTATGACAGACTAACGAATTTAATACAAAATAAGTCTTGAAATATAGCTTAATATTCGAAATAATTATTGTAATGAAATTTACATAGCTCCAAATTATTTATTTTACATAAATTACATTTATTTAATGTAAACAAATAATATAGTTACAAACATTCTCAACAGATGGCGCTGTAACATAAATGAACTTATTGTTTAAAACATAAATTGGGATCATTATACAGATTCTATTTTTAACGATTACACATTAAATTGAGAATTTGAACAATAAACTAAATCTCAATAATCTTCAAAACATTCGAACAGTCAACAATGCGTCTATTAAATATTAGAGTTTGATACATAACGAATTTATGTTAACAAATAACTATTTGAATATCAATCTAATATATTACAAGCATTTTTAAAATAATATTATCATTTAAACGAAAAGCTAAAACTTAAAGATCAATATTTGACAATTATTGTGAATTATATATATATTATATATATTTAATATAAACCGAATGAAACGTAGTTGAGGACTTGACGAAAAATAGGGTCACGTATTTTTTGTAATATAGTTTTGCACGGCAAGGGGCCGCTTACATCACGTGTTAAACCATAGGCTATTATTTACAATAATAATTAGACTATTCTCTTGAAATTAAAAAACTAAAAATCACGCTTTATTAAAAAAACCAAACTATAAAGTAGAAATTAATTAAATAATTTTAATGTAAAAAAGCGTGGGGTGGGTTATCAAAATATCTTAGACAGCACCCCACGCTTTTTTACATTAAAATTATTAAATTATTTTCTACTTTTAAGATAGGTTTTTTTATAAAGCGTTCATTTTAGTTTTTTTTTAACTACCTATTATTTATTTTTATTTCTGTTATATTTTTTCGAAATTATTGTCTTGTTATCGGTCCTCGATAAGTGGGCAAACTTTCAAATTAATCCGTCGGTTTGAGAGGGGTGAAAATCACGTTCAAAGACTCCGTTACATAGATTCATAGATACCTACATACATACATACCAAGCTAATAAAAGAGTGTTAAAACGCCACTAAGTAGTATTGGCTGAAATATAATCATTCGTAGAAACTAAATTTCAGTTGAATACTGTAAGTTCTGACGTCTGTTTGGTGTCACTAGCATAAATACTCTAAATTAGTATCAGTTATTTTAAATGATGGCAGTACTGATTTATTTAATACATCACATAGGGCCGGTTTTTCAATCGTCAGATAACTTTTATCTGGGGAATATGTTTGACGTTTTGACAGCTTTTGTATAGAAAATATGTCATACCGCCATATTTATACCTCAGATAAAAGTTATCTGACGATTGAAAAACCGGCCCTAAATCAGTTAATTTCAAATTCATCAGAATAACTATGCCTATTAGGTACTTATTTATTGTCTTTAATATAAACCAAGTATATATTTCTGGGTCCTTAGATGTTTACTGGCAGCTCAAATTGAGACGCATTTACAAAACGTAGTGCGCGTATGGCCTTACTCATTGAGCATTGCAGCGTGTCGTCACTCCGTTCCGTTTGCAACATTCTCGTTCGTCTTTCCTTTTCCTTGGCACGACTAGTCAAAACATGCCTGCCTAATTATTTCAATATTATATTACATAAAATATAAAAATGATTTTATATAAAGAAGTTATTCTATAAATAAACAGTATTACCTTAGAGTCTCATAAAATACACGTTTCCAGACGGAATTTTTATGATTGCCATTAGAAAAATAAAGGTAAAGAATTCTTGAACGTAAAACAGAACGTGTCAGTTTCGGTGACGGATGAAAAATCGAAAAAGAATTTGCGTGTTGGACTAAAATTCAATAAAAAAATAATAAATCGAAAATTTGATAAATTTTAAGAAGTGTGAGTGATGTAAGAACAAAAATGAATTTAGCATATTAACAATATTATCTGGTTTCGGTACGTAGAAGTGTACATAAGTGGAAAGATATAATTGTCGTACTATTGTAGACAGATTTTTTGGCAAATTCAAGGTTGTTGTCTTTCAGCTCCAACGTATTACAATTGTAATTGGTTGTGTTACCTATTCGTTTATTTAATTATCGTCTGTCGGGAATGAAGTGTTGTCGTTTGCCAGTGCAGTATTATGTTAGTACTGCCCAGTTCTATCAAAATCACTTTATGTGTACGCGTGTATTGTGATCTTGGCCTTGTCTAGCTAGCTTTGCGTACATTTATGATAGTTTACATAGATACCAATGATTTATTGAATTGTCTCCATTACAATACGACAAGATGGGCGGTAAGTGGTCTTAAATTATAAACAAAAACACATCATCACTGAATGCTAATACAAGCCAGCTTTCGAGTCAAATTCATCGGATTTTAGAGGACAAAACTCATCTTCACTGACAATAGGAGGTACAAATACTGTATACACCTTGGTCACCTAATTAATTATGTAGTTTGTATTTATATTTGCAAATATTAAATAAATATTAACAGGGATGTGGTACTGTTAGTCTTAAAATAGGTCTAACTGAGCCAGGACATATTAAAATTCCTAAGGTGTGGTGCAGGCAGTTCATAATTCATGCATGCAGATTAAAATTTATGCATGTTACTAGATTTTATACTTTTATTTTTTTCATTGTAGGTAAACATATTTTGGTTAATACAAGAAAGAAATGACTCGTGCTATAGAATGGTGCTTTAATTATATTGTCAATGCATTTAACGCAACATGGAATCTGCCAAGTGATGTATACCATTATGTTTTCAATGGTAATAATATATATGTACACTTTATAGTTAGTTCAATACATGTTACAAAAGGTTCATCATATTATTTGAAATACAATTTTTAGTATACCTATGAGAATGGGTCAAAAATGTTTATGAAGCGATGGTGTCAGTAGGTTGAGGACCACTTCCAAAAAAATATTTTTGACAAAATATATGTGACTTAAGAGTATACATGAATAAATTATTCATAATTTCTTTACCTGTCAATTATTGGAATGCCAGACAACATTGAGATCCTATTATGTCTGCCCCTGCCATTCAACAGGTTAACTATTTAAAAGAACTGTCTATTCTGATATGACTTTGCTTCTGCTTTGCATCTATTATTTAATGGCAATAAATAAACAAGTATATACCTTATTGTGATTGGGTCTTACATTTATTAGTTTGAGTCTAAACAAATCTTCATATAGCATGTACTCTAAAGAAGTTTTATGCTTTCCGTTGAGTCTTACGTAACAGATTTCACATAATTTAAAATTAAATATTTAAATGAATGACAAACTGGTGTTTTATCTCAAAACAACAATATTATATAATAGGACTGTATGTAAAAGTTGTAAATTCATGTCGCTTTTGAATTCAATTGCACAATAATTGGGCTTATATTAAAATAAGACTAAACTGTCAACAGAAATGTTGTTTGATTGTCTCATGATGTTTTGCTTGTCAACTTTAAGATTGATAGTAAATAGTGCCTTATTATAACAATATAGAAATGTTTATTACTTATTAAGTGTATACAGTTTTTATCATATAAATACAAAATGTATTTATTTATTCTTTGATTACTTAGTTAACTTACTAAGAGGACAGCTAATATGACTAATGTTGCAAATTTTTATCCAAACTAGCTTACATACTTATTGTTTAAATATAAATTGTTCAAAGAATGGTCCTTGACCTACTAAACACATACAACTAAACAGGTACTAGTGATATTAATATTATTGTACTTATAATGGAAAAAGAAAAAGAAATATACATATAATAATATTCTCTATTAATTTTAATAGGTGATCTCACCACAGTAAAAATATAAAAAATTTGGGTGTGTTATGTAAATGGTTATCAAATAGAATCTACTCATCTATGTATAGTTTTTGCTGGCAGTACAAAAATCACATGACTACTGAAGTTTTCTATCTTAGTCATATTTTTTTAGGGATGTTGCTAACAGTTTTCTATTATTCTGAGAAGCATATCTACATATAACTTTGAGCCATTTAGTGATTTTCTTGATTTCATTATTTTGATATTGGATGAGATGGAAGCTTAAAAAGTAAATAATAAGAAAATTCAATCATTTACAGCAATATCTGCATTATAGAAGAAGTTAGCAAAAGTATATTGTTGTATGTGTGTGAGCTGGTTATTATTAAAGTAGCTTTTTCATTTCATTTATTTATTCAAGAACAATTTAAATTGTGTGTGAATATACAATAATAATAATAAAGACAATTAATTAAATATAAACAATATTGCAATTTGCTTGAAACCTACTGTCACTAGGTTCCACATAATAAAATAATCTAATATGAGGTCTTATTAATCCAACATTTTAAACCAAGCAAGCAATTTGACCCGTTCTTGTAGGCATATGTATTTATTATCAAATAATATGGCACATTATTATGACTACTTATATTGTTAATTGAGTGTTGAGAAGTTAATAGAGTATGTTATTATAATCATTTTAAAGAGAACCCTTATTAGTATCATTAAAGCAGTATCAGTCAACATGTAATTGGAACAACATTTAGAGGTAAATAGAAAAATAATAAATATTTGTCTGAAGTGCCATGTTTATACTATCTCTTAGTTACAGAACTAAGTATAACTTGGTTAAACATCATTATTATCTCCAACATTTGATATACACCATTGAATGTTGTGTCCCTAGATAGGTATAGGTAGATGTTATGCTGTGTGTATCCCTTTCTCTGTTTGAGTAGGTGGTTAAACAATCCAGATAGTTTCAATTTTCCTATTCACATTTGTCCTTGGCTACTATGTGAATTGATTTTATTGTTCTTCTATAATCAGCTGGACACAGCCTAGTCTTTGTCACTATAACTGCAAACTAAGGATTGTAACTTCATCACTTCTACGATTACCTAATTACAGATATTATCATGTTGTGAGACTTCTATATATAACTAGTCCAAGCCATAGAGCTTTATAGGTTTTCGTGCGACCAGTACCAAAGAGCTACCTCAGTTGTGTATATGATATTATTTCTGGCAATATATAGTTCATAAAGATCAAGTTCTATAAACATTGAGTTATTTTAGACTAGAAACATTATCTACCAGTATTACTATCCATTGTAGTAAAAAAATTTTCCCATGCGCGTCGATCTATTGGTCATGACGTACATTTCGACAACTGAATTACAGACTGAGATGATGTGTGTGGAG
Source organism: Catocala nupta (assembly GCA_963675205.1). Taxonomy (NCBI): domain Eukaryota; kingdom Metazoa; phylum Arthropoda; class Insecta; order Lepidoptera; family Erebidae; genus Catocala; species Catocala nupta. The sequence goes on from OY776098.1 coordinate 16,748,798, forward strand.
TGGATATATTTTATCGTTATTTTTGTCTTCCTGCAACTACACAAAAAAGCTTTAGCAATTAAATGGGTTTTTGTGTTCCAAAACAACCCATTACACTGCTAAAGAGGTTTTTGTGTATTACACCAACTACTACTACTGATTCTACCATTACCAGTATATAACCGCACATCTAAGAGGAAGGACCGTTTATAATAATCACGTAATTTTTGCATTTTAGTAAATAAATCTCTCACACTGGAAAATGTATGCATACACGCTTTGTCGTTATCTAAATGCAAAGTTTTGAACATGCTTGTTGTCTCTGCGGGTGGAAGGCTTCATGCTCTGGATCGAATTACAACGACAATACACGTTAAAATTCGTTGCCGAATATGGATTTGGAAACGCAGGGTAGCGCTGCAGTGCAGGCAGGCGGTACTGTAACACTCATGATCAATCAAGTTACCTGCTTCCTCATAGTTTATCAACGCAAGATCGAGCAGCATCTTAGATGCCTGTCTTCTCTAAAACATGTGTATGTGGTCTATATTCATAGTCCTGTCAAATCTCGGCTTGTTCAGAAGGCTCAAGGTCAATACTGCTCGCAGGAATATTTCGAATGAGAATTGGAAACTAGGTAGACTAGACAAATTAAAAATATTTTAGAGAAAAATTACTCAAGAATTCTTAGGTCGCCCTTCTGAAAATCAAAGATCTTTTTAGTTTTCAATTACCCAGTATTCTATCCACTTCGATGCTTTCAGGTTTTAAGCTATTTGAGAATCCTTCTAATGCATGTTGGTATGGTCTCTAGTTAGTTTATCTCTCGGATCTTATTCTGCATTTATTTTAAGTCTATATTACTATCATAGTATATGGCCTATAGGACTAGAGTATATGTTGTAGAAGTATATGTTAACGCCATAAACTAGGTAGTCTGTTATATATAATAGACTACCTAATTTATGGCGTAAACATGACTTCCCAATCGTGAAAAGTCGATTTCTAGCACGGGAATCGCATTATTGAATTTCTACCAGTGGTCTCGTGACATTTTAAGCAATATTAGTACATTCTATAAGTACCTATATCTTGAGAAGATGGACCTGTAAAGTCTTGTATCTCCACTGACATAAACATCTGTGACAATATTCTGAAACCTGTTGAGTTTTCACATAGTGTCGGTAGTCGGCTTTAAAACTCGCCACGCTTCATCAGCTACTTAATACAATGTCTTAAATGTGTAAAACACAAAGCGCTAAACATAAATATTTAAATTGTAAATGTGTCTGAATCACATGACTCATATTTGAACATAAAATTTAACAATAGTACTCTATTTTCCTACAAATTATTCATATTTATTTAGCTTGTACGGTTTTAATGCTTTTAGCACTGTATATATTCACACGCTGTTAGATGTTATAGTATAGGTACTTGGATTGTTCTCTACTACCTATGTAAACTTACAAACTAATAAAGGTTGAATTGTATGTTTCAACCTCCACAAATTACAATAAGGATGGAAGTAATGTAAAATAAATGATCAAAGATGTGTTTATGTATTTATGTTGTTATGAGTGCGCTAAAATAATGTTAGGTGTTTTTGTGCGTAGGAGGCAACGGTTCCGGCCAAGGCAACGAAACTGAAGATGAGGATCATGAATTCTTTGACGCTATGGAAGAGGATATGTCGACAGTTATGGACGATAAGACTTCATTTGTAATTAAAGTGCCCGTGAGTATTTGTAATTTATATATTAATAAGTGAAGCAAAAACTTTGTATCCTTTTTATGAAAATTGCGCGGACGGAGGAGTATGAAATTTGGCACAGTTAAAGTTTAAGTTGGAGAAAGAGTGGCGAATCCTCATATTATTATAAAATATGCATTAGAAATACATTAAATTAATGGAAAAACACTACACGCACACAACCATGCCTTTGACACAAGCAGTCGAATCGCGTTCGTAGTATTTCGGTATTGTTCTGCTGCTGTCGTTGAACTCTTCGTAACTATAGTTACATATGTATGTGGAGTAGGTGACAAATTAAATGTGATTATAAGGGTATAGTTATAGACAATAAAATAACGACCATCAATTTTGGTCGAATTTCGACCGCTAATACCTAAACATAATTTTTTCTATATTGAATAGTTGTTTTATGTGGTTAAAACAGTTATTGCAACCGCCACGATACATTAAGTTGTTTTTATATTACTTATATTTACTGATAACTTAAAAACAAATTATTCATAAATGTAAATAATAATTACGCTGACAATTTATATTTGAGAAACAGTATTATAAAACAATAAATTAATTACAAGTTACTAATTTGACTCACGAAAGTAATCAAAATGTGTAATCTATGTAAAGAAAATGTTAAGCGCTATCTTCTACTTGTGACTGATCTCATTTCACGCTTTGGTGGCGACGATTTCTGTTAATGAAATAAGTAGACACTGCGGCATGCAATTAATTGTTTTGCTCCTAATGAGAATAATCCACAAATAATTGGTGATATACATTATATAACAATAATGATATTTCCTTGCGGAAAACTTTTACTTTAAAAGCATTTCAGAAATATCTAAAGACCTTGCAGAAAAGCAAACTCCTCAGCTATTCATATTTCAACACTGCATTATAAACCCGGTCTAATGAACAGGAGGTCATGTAACTGATGCAAGGACTGACTTACAAATATTTCTTGTGAAACGTACCTACATTAAGATAACTAATTTTAGTTGTGTAATTTTGACCTAAGCGAGAGATGTAAATATACAGTGTCATGTCAGACATAATTAATAAACTGTGAGATATTGTTTCTTAGGGTTAACGCTGACGTCGGATAAACTTTACATTATATTAGGAAATATTTATGAATTATGATCTATGTTCGTCCCTCGTGTGTGTTAGCTTTAAATATCGAAGCGTGTGAGCTATCCTCGTTGTTCATTATCATGTGTGTGCATTACAGGTAAATAGAAAAAACAAAGTAAAAAGCAGCGAAAGCTCAGATGAGTCCGAGGGCGAAACCGTCACTGAAACTCAACAGGTTAGTGCCACTTTTATGTTGTGTAATCTCTTGCTAAGGTTAACATACATTTGGGTATTTAATATTTACTGTTGTTTCTAAGCTAGAATAAACTGTAAATTATTTTACGATTTATACAATATTCTTAGAAATAAATATATATATAATATAAGGATGAGGCAAACACAAGTTAGAATGCTGCTACCCACTGCGCAGCTCAATTGCCATTTAGATTAAGTTTGTATATTATGTAGCCTCGATTGACAGTTTTGTCATCAGTGTGGAAACTATACGGCCAATTCATTGTGACCTGTTTACGTCTATTCGATCCGAGTTTATCCTTTCGAAAGGTGAAGCTTTGTGATAGATCTGGGCTGGGCGCTGCTACTATCCTCGCCGTTGAATACCGCCGCATTTATAGGTTTAATATCAAAGCCTATATGAACACGGACATTCTGAACCGCGTAAAATTAATTTAACTAAGCAATTATCTAATCATGCTATTAATTTATCATTAAAGGTAATTTTTGTGGAAGATAAAGAGAGGGCAGAAAGTGCAATGGGCGGATCGGAGGCAGCATCTCAAGTAGAAAGTGGCGCTACGGACCCCAAGCCACCGGAAAATAAGGGTCAAGATATTGTGATATGGGTAAGTCAAGTAACATTACATGAAACCTAAATATAATTGGCGAAATGTACATATGCACGAATAAGTAAGACCCGCGCAAGGGGTGACATTAAACATCATATACACGCCCACCAGTGTCGCCGAAAATACATTGTGTAATGGCACTAGTGGCATATCCGAGATCTCTCATAGATGTTGCTATTTTATTTTAAAACATATTAACTATTAATTTACAAAGCAGGTCATTGGCCGACTTATGTTCGAAATTAATAAACAACCTGTTCCGCATTATTTAGATTTAAGATTTATAATTAGTTTCTTGATAGACGTTTCTTTTTTCTTCTTTCGATTTCTCTTGTTCTTGTATTGCACGTACTACCAAATAACAAATGTCAAAATCAATAAATATTTGCGGTTCTATATTAAAATATATACTAACATACACACAAATTTCACCTTAATGATTTAGTAAATAATATTTTACTTGAAAATACTTTATCTAAGATATGAACTATTAGCATAAACATGTGGCAAAGGTTCCATAATTATGTTGATTGCTGTATAACCTCGTTTTGTGCGATTTACAAAAAAGCCGAGTGCTCGCAGCTGCAGGTGGCGTGTACGTATATCGATTGTGTTGCAGCCGCACGTGACACAGACCGCGTCGGTGGTGGACGGCCACGCGCGGCGGACGCGGGTGCCGGACAAGCCCAACTACCCGCTCAGTCTCTGGTCCATTATGAAAAATTGTATAGGTAAGTGTCCTACCTACCACTATCACTAGTTGATACATACCTACATGCGACACACACTACGATTTTTAATTTAGGGATGTCTAGCTCGAAGTCAATCTCAAGAATATTTCACAATAATGATTTAACATTGCTTAGACACTTCATTTTAAAACATAACAATTAAATGTAGCAAAACTAGTTAATTGAATACTAGTTGATAATAAATTATCATCAAATAATAAAAACCTTGACATATGCAGTATTTTTAATTATCATAATTTATCCTTGACCGCGTTTTGTTAATGTTTAATTATTTTATATATTATATCCATATAAAATTCTATACATGCCACTTATGTTTATAATAACTTCATTTGATGTCGACTATTGTTCTAATTTTTGATAAGGGAAATACTATTATTTTGATTAGGTACTTGTTTTATACCTTACCTAGCGTAGTAGTGTAAGTGATCACCTCGCCATTGCCACTGCGCCGAATGTTGATGAAACAAACATTCGTGTGCTCCACAAATAGTTGTTCCGAGGAGGCTCTTTGTGTTCATTGATTGTAAAGTGTGTTTGTAAAGTCTCCGCGACACAATATTTATTCCTAATGCGGAAGTTATCTTTTATAAGAGCTTGGTAACTGGTAGTTTGTTATTGTGAACAGGTAAAGAGTTGTCGAAGATCCCGATCCCGGTGAACTTCAGCGAGCCGCTGTCGATGCTGCAGCGGCTGACCGAGGACTACGAGTACTCGAGCATCCTCGACCAGGCCGCCACGTTCAGCGACCCCGCGCAGCAGCTCGCCTATGTCGCCGCCTTCACCGTCTCCAGCTACGCAACCACGGCTTGCAGGTATTCTACTACTTCAATGGTTCTCTAATATAAAACCTAAATTCGCTTGTTACTATAGTCCTTTATTTGTATAAAGCCATGCAGCTGGTCAGTCATTTTGCTAAATACCAAAGCCGCTTAGAAGGCTTACGAGTTATGGAATGCATAAAGATATGTTCATAGGAGAAATATGCATACCATAATATATAGAAGATGGCTACAGGTGTCCTATCTTATTTATATTGATCTCCATATCCATATTAACTCAATCAATTTATATTTACTTGGGAAATGCATCTGATGCATACCCTCTCGCCATAAGGGGAGGCGAGAGGGTTATGTCCAGCTCTCCCGAACTTCGGGCCTACGAACCAAAACCCCACGGCGTGCCAACTCGCTGCCTTTTAGAGTGGATGGGCCGCTGGAAAAAAGGCTATCTCAGCGACCCACCTAGCAGACTATAACTCCTGGGCGACGCCCCGGCACTACAGAGGGTGTCGGACCGTCTCAATGGGTGGCAGGCGGTAGATCTCCAAACCTTATATCCTATATACTTAACCGACCAATCCCAGAAGCTTAGACCATATACAGTGTAACGTTTCTGTAGTCAATCACGCTTTAGGAACGTGGTTGACTAGGGAATCTATTTAGTGGAGATAATTAAAAGATATACTACACAATTAAAAAGTTTGTAATTCAGATACAAAACTCAGAACAGAAAGAACTGTATTTTTAGACAATAAATATCAAAAATAATAATAATAATTATTATTTATTTATTTTAGTATAAATTCTTAGTTTACAATTGAATACCTATTAACAATAACATAAAGTGCACTTATAGATATTTGCCCGAACTAAGTTAAACCTGTGTTTCGAGCGACAAACTGCTTAAAAGTAATGAACTGAAAAGGGGAAAACAAGCTAAGTACAAGCAAACTAAATACGTTATGGTGCAGCAGGCGGGGACAAACGATACTTTGTTACCTACGGGCAAAGAAAGATCTACCAAAACTATGTTTGTCACCGCATGCGGCACCATAAAGTGTTTAATTTAACTTATTTGAATATACATATGTAGTTATTTCATTATTAATTGATAAAGTAAGCTTACAAAACAATGCATTAGTCAGTCGAATTTTATACAGATATTGTTATACTTGTTTTTCTCTTTTCAGTTCATTACTTTTGCAGTCGGGTTTTTTGTTTTTATAATATTTTATTACAGACTTTTTAGTTTTATTAACTGACAAGTGATTACTGTTGTTACTTACTTTAGAAATGATCTTTTCACGATCTTTCATTTGATACCCATATTGTTAAGGTAAGAAAAATAAAATAAAACACCCCATTTTTTTCATTTGCGAGCGCCATTTTGAAAATTTATATAGCCTATGTCACTACTATAATTCTAATGAATTCAACGACACCATATACGAGCCCCAATGCAAAAATGTTCGTCTAGTCACACATTATGAAGAACACATTTTTCTTTTTAACTTTCTTCGTTCCTAGAAAGACACTAGCAGTAAACAATTTATTTAATAAAATACTCCATATAAATAACGTTATTTTGGTACTATTGAAAAAAATAATCCTTTTTAAAATTATGTATCTTAGTTAAATTACTGTTTAAATGGTCACGCAAAATAATTCGTCTAGTGCTTAATTGATGCAAAATAGTTCGTCTATGCCTAATGTTAATATACTTTTTTAATTGTTACACCAAAACTTAAAAATAAATTATCTTAAAAATAGAATTCAATTGTTTTTAATATGTCAAAGGCTATAAAAAGGCGTGTTCCAAGTATTTTTTCATTATTTTCGCTAATAATTTTGAGCAATATGGGTCGTGGAAAACCTATCGCGGTAGAAGTTCGAAAAATTATTATTTCAAGCAGTGATAATGGGAAATCTGCATACCAAATCGCCAAAGACTTATTATTGCCAAGATCAACTGTCCAGTTAATAATCCAGCATAGCAAAAATAACGGCACAGTTTCGTGTTTGAAGAGATCAGGCCGCCCTCGTATTACGAGTGAAGCTGAAAACCGTGTTTTAAAGAAAATTATAAAGAAAAACCGTCGTGCTCGTGCAGGAGAGCTTACCGTACAATGGCGTGATATGATTAAAAAAGATGTCTCGGTCGATACTTGTAAAAGAGTCCTGAAGAGAATGGGTTACGGCTTTTACACGGCTAAAGAGAAACCCTTACTCACATTACTTCAGAAAAAGAAAAGGTTAAAATTCGCTCGTGATCACTTAAACTGGACTGCTGACCAGTGGCGTCAAATAATATGGAGTGACGAGTCCAAATTCGAGGTGACTGTCGGTGATGTACGAAAAAAAGTTATCCGAAATAAAGATGAAGCATTTCACCAAGACTGTATCAAGAGAAAAGTGAAGTTCCCTGCGTCTGTAATGATATGGGGCTGCATGTCAGCACAAGGTGTGGGTCGCCTGCAATTTGTAGACGAGACTGTTAATGCAGCAAAATACCAAAACATTTTAGAAACGAGTTTATTGCCGTCCATTCCGATTTTGAAACATCAAAATGCCTATGTTTTTCAACAAGATGGTGCTTCCTGTCATACTGCAAGGACAACAAAGGCTTGGTTCAGTGGCCGTCAAACAGTCCAGATTTGTCTCCTATTGAGACAATGTGGTGGAAAATGAAGAAGATGTTGCGGAAAAATCCATCAAGGTCAAAAAAGATTTAAAGGAGAAAATTAAGACTGTTTGGGATTCAACAACTCCAGAAGAATGTGAACAGTTAGTAGCGACAATGCCACTTAGGATTAAATCCGTTATTGATAGTAAAGGAGATACAACCAAGTGGTAGACGAACTGTTTGGCGTGTTCAACTGCGATAGCCGAACTGTTATGAGTTATAATTGATGGAAGAATTCATATTTTTTTTGTAACTACAAAATATTTTATTTGAGTACTTCACAGTAAATAAACTTAATTTAATTTACTAATCTCATTTTTATTTGTTAGACTCATTAAACCGACATTACTTATCTATATTACACTTACAATACATGGTTACATTCAATTTACTTAGTAGACGAACATTTTTGCATTGGGGCTCGTACATATGTCAAACATCGTCCAGCCGTCCAGCAGTTTGGGCTGTAGGGCATGCCAAAGAAATGGACATATATACAGGGTGATTTTGAAATCGTGTAATTCCTTTTAACCACGCATTCTACTGGTGATATAGAATAACCCTGACCATATTTTTTCTTAATTAGAATAATGGTTTCGGCAAAATTAGAGTACAGATTTTTTTCATGAAATGATTTCAAATAGTCATATTTTAACCACCTGACACAATCTTAATATTTTACTAATTTAAAAATAATAACATAACAATAACTGATGTCGTAAATAATAAGGGGCAATAAAAAGGACCGCCCGTTATTATTTACGACATTAATTATTAATATGATTTTTTATTTTAATTAGTAAAAAATTAAAATTGCCTCGGTTGGTTAACATATGACTATCTGACACCATTTCACGAAAAAAACGGAATAATAATTTTTCAAAAAAAATAAATCTAATTAAATAAAAATATGGTCAGGGTTATTCTATATCACCAGTAGAATGCGTGGTTAAAAGGAATTACACGATTTCAAAATCACCCTGTATACACATGCATACATACATACATACGCTCGAAAAACATTACCCCTCCTTCTGACGCAGTCGGGTAACTATACGTTAAACAAAAGAACAGGGCGTGGTTCTAGAAAAGGCTCGCTACTTGGTCCAGCACAATGGACCACTTATCTTGATTGGCAGCACAGCAGAAAAACGGACTGGAACCGGGCTTATATATGGGACGCGAGGGGGAGGAAGAGGCGTTCCACTCCAGCGCGTCCGGGCTGTACACGACCGGTCCGCGTGACAACAGCTGCAATAGTGTTGACCTACCATTACACTGTCAAGTTTTTTAAAGCCAGATATATTTAAAAACCCTATTGTGTCTGCACGCCGGTGTGCCGCTGCTACTCAATAGGTTACAATGAGCCTCGTCAGCATTGATTGCCAGTGTAGACTAGGCCAACTTTCATTATTATTAACCCTTTGATCGCCACGTCAAAAAGGAAAAGCGTGTGTTCTCGGCACCAAGCTCCGATTTCATCCCTTAATTTGTCATGTAGTACCTTGGCGTACTAGACGCATTTTGCTTTCTCATGTATACATGACTGTGGCGGTCAGAAGGTTAACAGTCGTTGTATATATTATATGCATATACATTAGATGCACATAATAAAAATAGCATGTTATTTGTAGAACAAACAAGCCGTTCAACCCGTTGCTAGGCGAGACGTTTGAGTGCGACCGCATGGCCGACCTCGGGTGGCGGTCGATATCCGAGCAGGCAAGTGGATGTCATTGTTAGTGAGCTGTTTCTTCCTGATCCTTATCTACTTGTACTCTATACACCGCTTGACAACTATAACTAGTTCTAACACTAAACACTTTAAATGCTAATCAAGTTATATACATTGTCAATAAGTTTCAGAATTCTTTGATATCTCAACTTATAGTTGTCAAGGAGTAACTAAAACTTTATAAAGTTAGGTTTCACTAGTTCGCACCGCGTACATTGGACGATTCGAGTGAAATCAAGTCTATTTATATGCACGTAAGGTTGTCAGCTCAGCAGACAATGATGCTCATAATATTGTCAACTTGCTGAAGCGTGATAATAAAGTAGTTTATTATTATTGATTTTTACCTTGTTTCCATTTCTATCAAGATAAAGCTCGTAACAAACAAGATTTGATCATTATACATTAATTAAAATTAATAAAACATAAATAATATTAGCTATGCACGATTATCGCTTTTGTGATTTAAATTAATTTGCAGAAAATAAACAAACTTTCTGCAATCGGTAGCATGCATCATAGATTTGCAAATCCGTTTGGTGCGTACATGTGGACGCTTACTTTAAACCTCCGCTTGACCCTGCCTCCATCTTTCTCCCTCCTATTACTGGCTTCAATTCCTTTCTTCATACATTTGACTTATTTTATAACAACAAAATTCAAAATTTATAGGTTTCTCACCACCCGCCAATGGTAGCTCAGTTTACGGAGGGGCAGGCGGGCTGGCAGTGCTGGCAAGAGTTTACCATGACGACCAAGTTCAGGGGCAAATACCTGCAGGTCATACCGCTCGGAGGCGCGTCTGCTATGTTTCCCAGCTCAGGGAACAAATATACGTGGAGGAAGGTACGGGAATTGAAAAGGAATTGGTACCAGTTCTGTTACACCACATAAGAATTGCTTTTGATATTAAGTAAAAGGATGAAATAATTGAGAGAACTATTTGACGAAGAAATCTGGCCTACTTACTTTAAAGTAATTCGAAATATAAATTGCAGGCTGTTCACCTTTTGTAAGGTTAAATGAGAGTGCTAGCAAAACTTTTATCTGATTGATAAAAGCTATCTAGATATTGTAAACATGAGAAAATAAAATAGTCGGGAACTTCAGTATTCCATCCTTTTCCTACGTGAGTAAGCAATACATGTGGTAACATTACAATCGGTGCTGTTTATATATTTGTAAAGGCCGGGCGAGGCACAAAAACAGCTGACCTTGAGGTGGGTAGATACAGACGCAGAATTAAGCACACTCAATGTGCTTAAAAGCATGATACTTCATTTTTACAGAGGCAGGGGACAGTGGCACACATAAAAGCGACCAAGATAACAGTTTGCAGACAATGTAAAAATAACTTGAATATTTGTTATATTGCCACCAATGGTGTCAAGAAAAATAATATAAATTAAAGAGACTCGAATTATTTAGGCGGTAGTAGAATTTATTGAAAAAATAAGTTTATCTTAAAGTTAGTTTACATTGTTTGCATGTTCTTGTGTCGATATAGGTAGGTAGAAATATTTGCGTAGTAGTAAGGTGTTTAATCAACCTAGTTGTTCTACGATATACTATGCCGTTCATTAATTTCATTTGTCGGTTGGTGTTACTGTACTGTACACTATAAAGGAATAACATTTGTACCTAAATTAAATTATGTATTCAACAGCTGGTAGATAATAAGTAAGAACAACATAGATCAGCGTTTATTGTTGAATAATCACCTTAATCGTAAAGTTCACTTCAAACTCTGCACATGACTTTATCTGTGGAAGTATCAAAGCTTAAAGTTAAATTTGTCACTAGCCAATGTCGTTTACTGAGAAACCATTCGCATTCGGAGTCGACACTATATTTTGCTATGTCGTGTCTTTGGAGGGAAAATACTTTTAATAACATGGCGTCATACGTATCTCTAATCGATGTAATTTGCACGCCACGTAAAAATGTTCATCGATTTATTCCTATACAATTTATCTGAATGTAGTAAGCTGAGATGCATCTACGGATAATATGTGTGAGAAGTAGTGCAAGTGCGAGTAAGGCGTAGGTGTTGTACAGCCAGTAGGCGGCATGAGTGAGCGCGTGAGTACGTAGGTGTCGCACCACCCCCCCACCTCGGCGCTGCACTGCGAGGGCGCGTCGGGCTGGGAGGTGTCGCAGACCATCACCCTCACCAGCCGCTTCCGCGGACAGTTCATCACCGTCGAACCATTCGCTGACGTCAACTTGCTCTATATGAAGACTAATAATGGTTATCGGTGGTCCAAGGTACCCTATCTTACTGTCTCTTAGTAAAAGTGTAGATACATTATAATTATATTGTTGTTTTATGTTTGTTATTTATGTCTGTAAGTGTTAGACAAGGATGTGTAGCGTCACCCTGGCTGTTTAACCTATACATGGACAATTGTTAGAAATATTTAAAAATTGTGAATGGGGGATTAAGAATGAATGAGTTACTTGTCAAATGTCTTCTTTATGTCGAGGACCAAGTAATTCTTGCGTCATCGGCGGAAGAGTTGCAGGCGATGGTAAGCTTTTGCTTTTGAGAGTAAAGGAATGAAAATGAATGAAAGCAAGATGAAAGTAATGGTATATGAAAAGGAGGAGAGCACGACGATGTGTAATATTATGATTGATGGAGAACAAGTGGAGCAAGTGAAAAAGTTTGTATATTTGGGTACTTTGTTTACAAGGAATGGCACACATGAGGGACATATTGGATATAGGATATAGATAGGAGAACGATTGCTGGTAATTAAGTGAATGGCGCTCTACGCGCTTTTATGAACAGTCGAGATGTATCCGAAAAGGCATGTTTGGCTGTTCATAGAGGACTATTCAATTCAATTCAATGTCATTTATTGCGATAATAGGTTATTACAATAGTTGTGGTATACAATAGAAAATGTTTCTCCATTATCTGCCAAGGCGTGCAATAGATGTTAACATAATTTTCAGCATATGTTAACATAATATCAGCAAAAATTAATTAAATTTTAAATAAAATATCAATTTAATACAGAGCAATGTCAAAAGTAATATAGTAATAATTCATTAAATAACTACATAAGTCATAGGGTTCACAATACAATATAGCTCATATTATATAATTTTTACATCATTTAAATATTAGTGCCTACACTTATGCATGGAAGTGAAAGTTTGGTATGGCAAAAAAAAACATGAGAGCAGAATAAATACTGTAGAAATGAGAGCGCTGAGAAATATATGTGGTGGGAATCTGAAAGATAGAATAAGGAATAGTGTGATTAGAGAGAGATGCGGCATGAAAGTGGATATAGTAACGAGTATAGAAAAAGGTATTTTTAGCTGGTTTGGGCATGTAGAAAGAATGGACGAGAAAAGACTGACTAAGAAAGTTTATAAGGCTACTGTGAATGGAACAGTCGCAAGAGGAAGACCCAGGCGAACGTGTCTTGATCAGATCGGAGACATTCTGGATAAAGGCCAGGTTAAGAGCACCTAAAACCGGCGAGCGTGTATGAAGAATGTTATGAAAGTGAATGAAGCCAGAGAAGTGGGTCAGGATCGTAGCAAATGAAAATCCGTAGTCTCTGCCTACCCCACTGGGAAACAGGCGTGAATCCATGTATGTATGTCTGTAAGTGAAAGATGATTAGTATATTAGGTATTTGTATTTGTTATTATGACAGATGATACTTAGTTTGTTTTTAGACTAATTCTAATATGTATATTAGAATTTACATCAAAGGTAACAACTTCTGCTGTCAACTTTATACAAAACTTAACACTTTTTCAAAAAATATAACTCTTACGTACTTTACAAGTTTAAAATTGCAAGCGTCCCGCCTTTCGAGAAAATGCGCGCGGTGTGTTGTTTGTTTCCGCCACTTTAATTACTACTAGAGACTACAACGCAGTTGCAAAACAACTGCATTGTAGTCTTAATGTGGATTAGATTTAATTAAAATAATTGTTTTCATGAAAAATCTAATACTGATTTAGGAAAAGTGGTAGAACAAATATAGTTTAATAATGTATAAATAAATCACTGATAAAAGGTAAATAGTATTTTTCAATTAACCATGGAGTAGAAATTCTAATATTATATTAGATGGAAAATTAAATCAAGTAGGCAGTCTCTTGACAACGAGAACTCGTTAGTCCGTTATAGTTTAATATTATGCTATTGTGCATTATCATAATATGTAAATTAAATTTAATTTCTACTATAAGAGTGCTGTCTGCACCACGGCTCTTGTTATATGAATTTTAAAAAGAGCGTAATTCTTACTTACTTACTCTAATTCCTGGGTATTTATCAGACGGGTTTAGAGACTGGTCATTTTATTCAAGTATTGTTTTACTAAATACACAACTACATTTACTGCGCTGATAGCATGTTAGTGCTACAAATAGTTTGAGCAGCTTAAACAAGAATAGTCAAGGTTTGATTATTATTATGTAAACCTTGTGTTTGCTACGTCAGTGATATGATATTTTGGTATAGTCATAAACATAATTTCGGCGCGTTAAAGTAAAGTTATATTAGGCAATATCAGCAGATGAAAAAAATAAGTTTCATATTCGAGACATTTGTTAATGTAAAATATGATATTTATTATATTCCGAGGTGACTACGTTAATAAACTTAAAGTAGTCAGTTTAGCATCAAAAAATATCCTATCATATACTAAAATTATGTTTGTATAGATAGTCTGTTGAATTCTGTACGTATAGACTTCAGAGTAATTGAAGCTGTTGTGTTTTAATATAGAGATAATATTATAAAGAAAGAAAGAGAGTTTAACACATTGAATGCCATGCTGGTCATAAATGAACGCAAGCAATAATTTTTTTATTGTGTCTGTTACATGGCATTCAATGCGTTAATATTTACATTATTCCAAACGTGTAATAGTGTATTGTGTGTTAACTGGTTGTAGGTGACGACGACGGTGCACAACATAATAGTGGGCAAGCTGTGGGTGGACAACCATGGCGACATGGACATCGTGGGCGAGGCGGGCCCCGCCACCGGCTACGTAGCGCACCTCAAGTACCTGCCTTACGGGTACTTCAGCAAAGACACGCAGAGGAAGGTCACCGGGGTCATTAAAGACCCCAATGGCGTGGTTAGTGCCATATCAACTTATCTATATTCTTTCGTTATATCTCTTTCTATATGGTTTGCAGCTTTCGAATCGTGATAACAGTAAATTTTTTAAGCAAGTACATGAAATATCTCTAAATTCCTAAGTTAGTGATGTTTCATCTTAATGCACTAGAAATCACGAAATGTAATTGGCTCTCCAGCTAACCTCTCTCAGTTTTAACGATTAATGTTGACTATGAGAGTACTTAACATTCTCTCGAATGTAGAGTGCACTTATGTTTACGTTCGCACTTGTGCACTGGTTTATGGGTCTTTTGTGTTTTGCCTTGCCTCTTTCGACATTGACAATTGACATCATAATATTGTCTTCTGTTTACGCGAACGTTATTCATTGCAAATAAACTACTATATACGGATTTTATCGCGTTGTTTATTTATCACTGTATTACATAATTTTGAAACTATTACACTATTATTACTACTATTGAATTTTACTAATTTATAAGCTTATAAAATTATTTAAACTGTGAAATCTATTTATATTTAGGTTTACATTTTCCTCGACGTTTCGGTTGCTTTTCAGCAGCATTTTTTTATTAGTTTATAAATTAGTAAACTTCAAAAGTGGTAATAGTAGTGTAATAGTTTCAAAATTGACATCAATTATAATAAAAGCGGGTTTGTTTATCCATATATAAATAATAATTTGTGGCTACGTATTACTTCTAAAAGTAATCTACAAAAGTGTAGGGTAGTATTAACAGTATGCGCGTTCGACAGCCACGCTACGTGCTGCAGGGACACTGGGACAGCCGCGTGGAGGTGGCGCCCGTCACGAGCGCGTCGCCCGACAACACCGTGTGCAAGACCGGCAAGTTCTCCGTCGCCTGGGAGCGCGTGTCCGCGCCGCCCGACTCCGACCGGTGAGTAGCGCCGCGGCTCGCCAGCGCCCCGCGCCGCGCGGCGGCCGCACGACTCGCACGCTCTTGTCTGCTCAGGTGGTACAACTTCACGCTGCTGGCGGCGCAGCTGAACGAGTTCGAGGAGGGCGTGGCGCCCACGGACTCGCGGCGCCGGCCCGACCAGCGCCTCATGGAGGAGGGGCTGTGGGACGAGGCCAACGCGGAGAAGCTGCGCCTGGAGGAGAAGCAGCGCGACGCGCGCCGCGCGCTGGAGGCCGCGGCCGAGGCGGCGGCCGCGCGCGGCGGGCCCGCGCCGCCCGCGCCGCGCCCGCTGTGGTTCACGCGCGCCGCGCTCTCCGCGCACGCCGCGCAGCAGCCGCACCTGCGCCACCTCTACAACCAGCGCTACTGGGACTGCAAGCGCCGCCGGGACTGGGCCGGCTGCCCCGACATCTTCTAGCGCCCGCGCGCCCGCGCCCGCGCCCGCGCCCGCGCCCGCGCCCGCCGCCCGCGCCGCCGCCGCCGCCGCTTGGTTTTATTTATGGTTACTTTAAAAAAAAATTGTCTATTGTACGGTTCGCGTGTACATACTTCCTAGTTTATGACGTCGTCTCGATCCGCGGCTGTGGCCTACTAGTTAGTCGTCGGCTCTGGACGTCTGCGACCGCCGCTCTCGGAGTTTTTGGAGCGTCTCTCGGCTTCGCGCGTTTAAATTTTCGACGAAATTATTCTTCCTCGCAATAGAATCTGCCCGGCTTTTAGCGACTCGCAGCGAACGCGCTTCTTGGTCCGAAACAAAAAAAACAGGCATTAATCTGGGTACTTACCCTCGAGGACTGGGAGGGTTCAAAACCATCGGATTCGGTTATTATTAGATATTGACGTGGAGAGTTCTGTGGCCCCACTTTTGGGACGTGATAAATTAGTAATCCTGTAAATTTAGCTGTATATTTATCTTCCGTAGAAGCCAACAAAAATTACTAAGTAGACGTGGATAAATTAATATGAAATCGGGTGCTTCTAATGAACAGGTTTCAATTTTAATCAGTAATAATAATCGTCATCGCTACTAACCTAGAAAGTGACAAATGTCTAGCGGGCATTAAACGAAGCTCTTTACGTCCTTATAGAAAGTATCGCGTCGTAAAACTATCTTTTAATGCCTTAAACGTAGGAGCAATAGAGCATTAATTTTGTAAGTGTTAAAGAAGCACACAAGTTGATATCACAATGTCGCGACTGTGGCGCCGCACAGTGTAACATCGAGGTGTTGTCTCTCGGCGCCGTGCTATCAACTTGGCGTACTAGGATATTTTGTAAGGACTATTACAAATGTACATTTTCAAGTGGATGTAAGATAATTTGTTAATATTTTTATTATAATAGAATGATATTTGAATACGAAGCCATAAACATCTGTATCATGTTGATTATGAAAATAAAATATAATGTCACTGAATACATTTATTTTATTTATTTCCACTGTAAATTCACATGTCGGAAGAAATCTCTCATCGACACACATGTGCATTTATTGAATGCGCAAGTATCGCCCCAGTCAGTAAGATACATATATCGAGCGGGATGTAATGGAGACAGGACGTATCGCTAGTTTGCAGAGCACACCGCAGAATTACGAATCATTTTATCGTCAGTTACGAATGTCATCAGTCACCATCATCACACTCATCACTCATTGATAAATATATATATTATATCTAGGTTTAGTATATAAATATATCTTTTGTAAATTTTTAGTAATAAGAGTGTATATAATTAGCATAGTTTTGAAAATATTGTTTTGATTATTGGACAAGATAACGGACTTGATAACAACATAGCTAGGTACCAGTGTTTTAGAACATTATTGATTTGTGGATGACGAGTGTAGAAATGGGCAATAAAAATAAATGAAAATGAAGGTTGTAATCTTTAACCTTACGTAGGCTAAACAAATGTAAAAGGTAAGTTGCCTACCTATTTTTTGAAAATTACTAAGCACTACTTATCATATTTGTTGAATCATTATTTTATAGCACTATTATTATATTAGGTAGGTATATGGGAATAAAAATGTGAGATGGGCCAAAACAATAAGAGCGATTTTTATAGGTACCTACCTAAATAAATACAAATATCCGCAGTTATACCTGCGTAGTGGTATCTATGATTACTGCACCATCCTCGTGGGTCGTGCGTGGTGTTATTTGGTATAATCTTCCTCAACAAATTAGCTACAGAGGCAAAAAATATCTTAGAAATCTTCGTTAGCGGTACTTTTTTGTAAATTTGGATAACCCTATAAATGAGGAGTAAGTAACTGCCATAACATAGTATAGAAAACTTGTTTTATACGGGATATTTGAATGCGTTTTTACATGAAATCGAAGATGCATATCAGCAGCTGATATTTACTTTTAATGTCGTACAGTCTACACTCTCATCGCATATTTAAAGTACGTCTTTTATTATTACAGAATAACAATGAACAACTGTACCAGAGTCTGCTTTATATGAAGGTGAACATAGAAATGTATCACTTGAAAATATTTTTGAGTAAGTATAACTTTTGTGTTGCTTTTCTTCATTTGGAGAAGTCAAATTACAAAATAAAATAAAATATTAATTTGTTTATAGAAATATGAAAGAAAATGAAAAGTCCTAAAATGCTTTAAATTTTGCTTGGGAGAAAACGGCAGCCAGCTCTGTGGAAGACGCTGCAATACGTGAAAAGGAGGCTGCTATTACTAAGGGCCGAGTAAAAAATGGGATGCCCATTATAGATGTACATACATATACGTTGATGGTGCTTGGGGATTGAGGTCGTACGGTAATAATTATAGAGCAATGTCAGGAGTTGCAGCGAATATAGGCACATAATTCGACGAGGTATTATACATAGGGGTAAAAAACAAATACTTCATGATTTGTGCACGATCCCATAAAAAGATGTTTATCCTAGGCAACATTAATGTTTTAAAACTATACTGGGTCTTCCAGTGCAATGGAAGCGGACATTATTTCTGAAGAATTTAAATCTTCCGTGGATATGTATGGTTTAATTTATGGGAGAATGATGATTTCTTAATTGGTGATTAAAAAGAGTGGCCATGAGTATCTTTCCCGTTATTATTGGTTCTATGCCGTTGTTTTGCTGAAAGTAGCAACGTAAATGTTAATTTATATTAATAATTGTAACTTAACGTTCACAAGTGTTACTTTAATTTTGTAACCTAGTCGAATAATAAACCAAAATATACAACAATATGTTCCATTTTTGTTTCTATTTATTTGAATGACTTGATGCGCGTTGCTCTCACTCAGCCCCATTCCTTTCCTTTTATTCTATCTCTAATCCTTTTATCCTATCTGTAATCCTTTTCCCTAAGGTTGACAACGAGCAAGCGATACTCTCGTATTGCGAGCGATCATAGGTTACGGTAACCGCTCACCATCAGGTATGCTTGTTTACATATTGGTAGTATGGTACCTCGGTGGTCCAGCGGTAGTGTAAGCTACTTCGGATCATGAGGTCTCGAGTTTGATTCCCGGTTCGAGCAAAAAGTGATATTGGTTTTTCTGTTAAGAATTATCCAATAGAAGCTCGGAGTAGACTTGCCGCTGTGACCGAAATTCGGCTAAGTGGACATTATTATTACTTTTTATTTTTTTATTATTATTAGTGTAAAAAAGATAATGCTGATGAGTTTAAAATAGTAAATATGCGAATATGTACCCTTCTTAACCGTCAAAATTAACAACGAAGATAATAATAATTCATAATATTACTGATTACATATTTTCACGATAAACAACAGCGATTTTGTAAAACTACTTTCGAATTTCATAAAGGTTTATTCAAAACAGAAACATTGCGAATTATTTATACGTACTCGATAAGTAAGTTTATATTTCAATTGATAGACTGCTTGAATTTTCTATGCTATGGCGCGAAAATGTTATACCTACGTGGCGGCAGAGGTGTCGCGGTCGCGCGGTCGCCGCCTCGCCGCCGGCACTCGCGAGCAGTATAGCGCGCGACTCATCGTACCTAATTATGGACGTCGCGCGTCGGCGGCGGCGTACGCGCGAACTGGGGAAGCGAGGAGCTCAATGTATATAACAAAAATAACGATTACTAAATCAATTGAACCGTTAGTTTAAGCAGTAGTTTCATCAAGATTATTTACCTTTAGTTAAATACTTAACTGAATGGAGTATAGGTACTCATATTTTACATCGAAATAATTATAGAAAGTTGCTAGTTGCTATTAATACATAACTGCTACTCCCTGTTTTTTTAGTATCTTCAAAAGTAACGGGCCATTATGACATCAGGATGGCTGGTAACAAAACAAACTGCGCAGAGAAATCGAGTTCGGGAGAGCCGACCGATCATCATGAAATTTTGCATAGAGCCTTATGCGCCACAATCAAATGCAGACAACTACCTACCGTGCCTACAGATGGACTAACGCACCGCCCTGCGCCGGTACCTGTTATAGGTATTATTTAATTTTCCAACTGTGAATTGGAAGGTACCTCATGAGTAAACAGCCTATTTTAGTAAATCAAAACAAAAGCGACAACTTTTACTAAAATACAGCAATGTAATTGAACCATAAGTGATTTAAACCGATCGCGACCGCTAAACCGCTGTTCACGCGCACGGTGCATATAGGTCATACTCTGCGGTACTTGTAGTCAGATATTTGTGGTGCGTACAAACGTTATGTATAGGTACTCATACTTATCATAGCGACCCCGCGCTACTCGCCCCTGCTGGATCTTGCTTTAACTTTTTGACCACCACGGACGTCTATTTACGTCAAATTAAACTGTGATCACAACGCTTCCGACGGCATGGCACGTCGAAAATGCATTTTTATACACTGACGGACTCATAAACTGCATCAATGTTCAAGACACCTTTGAAATAAACATTTTAACCAAGTATTCAAACTTTTTATACAAATTTAAATTAAAACCACAGTTTGGTTCGTTAACTTCATAACAACGAATCATATCCATAAGTGTATGTTTCTAACTTTGTATACTGAAAAGGACCATTCAATTTTTTTGAACAAAAACGATAAATGTTACAAAAATTGGTTTTAGTTGGTTTATTGAAAAATTGGATTACACAATTTAAAAAAGTTGAAGCACAGGTTTATTTTACTTTTAATAAGGTGTATTGCCTCCACGTGCCCTTATTACAGATTCTAATCGGTTACGCATAGATCTGATTAGGGTTATTAAACGGTCTTGCAAAATATTGTTCCATTCTTGTGAAATCGCTGTTCTTAGTGCTGCCACTGTTGTAGGCATAAGATTTCTTGCATATACAGCTTTTTAAACTGTCCCAAACATGCTCAATGGGATTAAGATCCGGGCTGCGTGCTGGCCAATTCATGGTAGGTACTTATTCCAACCTCTTCGCAATGTTGTCGAACCTGTGCAGCGGCGTGGGGTCGAGCATTATCTTGCATTAGAGTAAAATTTTCGTCTATTATAAGATGTAAGGTACCACGTGAGCTTCTAAAACCTCTGTTATATAATGTCAATGAATAAAAGTTCCGTTCGCCCGATCATCGAAATGCCACCCCACACCATACACGAACCGCCTCCAAAAGGAACATGCTCCTAAATGCAACTTTGAACATATCTCGCCCCATGTCGACGATAGACTCTTCTGCGACCGTCTGCACCATTTAAACGTATCCTACACTCATCGGTGAATAATATGGAGGCACATTGCTCTTCAGTCCAATTAAGATGTTCACGCACAAATGTTAAACGAGCTTGTCTGTGAGCTGCAGACAGCTTTGGACCATTTGCTGGTCTAAAAGGGGTGCTATTCGCTACTTTAAGCCTCCTTCTTATTGTTGGTGCACTCATGTTTACTCCACGCACTTGCTGTTTTGATGTTTACTGACGGAGGAACTTATGTGAGGAAACGATTTCGTAGGGAAGTTGAAACAATAAATCGGTCGTCACAACGGGTGGTTGCTCGAGTTCTGCCGGTACCGGGTCTTCTAAGAACCTGTCTCTACAAACCTTCGGTATACTCTAGAAACCGTAGACTGGTTTAAATTTAAATTTCTAGCAATCGTTCGTTGATCCAAGCCTTCCCGCACCTTTGCCACAATTTGAGCGGCTTGTTCGAACGAAGTATCCATATTTATGGTTACGAAACTTTTATTGAGTTTAAAAGACTAATAATCAATACTATTGGTAACAATAATTTAAATCGCAAATAAAAAGAAAACAAAAATAATTAATTTCAAACTTTATAATAACATACGAATTTGAGACTGCATAAAATTTATTTTCTCGGCTATAATTTTATCTTTTACTGCAGTTCTATTTATAAATTTTGATTTTTTTAATGGTTAATGGACAGTTTCGACATTTTCATTTAGTTTAATCTAAAAAGTTTGCATACTTATCAAAAATATTAATTCGAAAGTAATCCTGAACTTTGATGCAGTTTATGACTCCGTCAGTGTACTTATTTCTTTTAAACTATATCCATAATAATATATCTTCGATCACAATAGCATTAACAACTTCTTGGTGGAGGCAGCATTCATGTTCAATACCGCATATTATCACATACCGAATACAGTATGCATTGGGTATAATTATAATAATAAAATTGATGGTCTGTCGACTTGATGTCTGTTTACTTGAGCTGTACTATGATAGAGTGTCTGTTTTCGCACGTCTTGTATCAATACTTCATTGTAGGTGGCCAAAACACAAAAGATATTGTATTTTCAACATTTTATTAAGAAAACGGAAACAGTGAAAAAGTACATAACTGTAAATTGCAGTTGGTTACAATATTGTTTTTATAAACAAATCTTTTACAGTTAAAATCGGTACTAAATTTTTACTCTATTCTCATTTACAAAAGGAACATCCATAATAATGTACAGGAGAATGGTGCGAACAAAATCGATATATTATTGTCGCGCCTGCTTCCGCGTAGAAGCAAGTGGTGGACACCCCCAATTGTTTAAAAAAAACTTGCACCGTCTTTATTAAAGACACAGTCATTAATTACCACGACCAAATTTTAAGTAACTTTACATAATTTCTGAATATAAAACATCACTCGTAAACAAAACAAACATATGTAAGTACTTAATATATTTTGGAAGAGAGCCTTACACCCATCGAGGGTAACGTTACACCAGGCTGTTATTATTAAGAGTGACAAATACGCCGCACAATAAATAAAACAGCGGAAGTTTCAATATTAATGAGATTATGTAAAGTTTTTATCGTTAATTTCTTTCAAATAACGAACAGAGTAAAAACCTAGAATAATTATTAAACAGTTAGATGCAAAGCAGATAAATAAAATTTCTCATATTGGTACATATTATGATACACAGCGGCTGTAGCACTTTCTACATAAAGGAATCTTCTGTCGCCACTTATTAACGCATATTAAATCAAGTGTTCAGCGTAACGAGGCGGCATCTTACTGTTCACGCAAAAAATGCCACAGCCGCACAAAACTTATGTTTCAGCATTAATTTATTTATACATTTACACTTCGCCAAATAGCTTTCCTAAGCATTATCACTCCATTACCTAAACAAAATAATTACATTTAATTCAGCTCAAGATAATTAATTTCAGCTCATCCATACTTTTATTATATTCTCTTATTTATATTTTAGATCTCCAGATAGTTTGCGTAAAAAATATTCAAGTAGCTTTTAAAATACAATAAAATTAATATATAATGCAAACTGGGCATGTTTTCTTCCGTAGTATTTTATATACAGATATTATTTTGGTGATTTCAGTACAGCTGTTACTGCTATTGTATAAATATGTACCTATCAAAAAGGTAAACACACTTTGTTCATAGGTAATCCATATAGCGAAAAATAATGATCAAATTCAGTTGGCCAATGTGTTGGCAATATCAACATATTGCGAACCGAATATAATTTATATTATTTTATAATTTTAAATAGCTGTCACGCCATATTATGTGTAGTAGAGAACATTGATAAAATAACATTGAGTGGTTCCTACATCACCAAAAGGACAATCTGCATGCATACTAAGTTTGGGTAGGTATCGATACCTCGAGCGTAGAGCGCCGCTGCCGCATCAGCCGCGCTGAGTCAATCAATAATATAATGTAGCACTATTCGTGAGAAACGGCTACATTATGTTACCGCCTGCTAACAACTTGGCCATAGCATAAGTTGCGTATGTTTATAAGTTAAATAAAGAACATTTAGCTTAATATAGAGAATAGGAAATTATAAATAGACGTTAGTGTAACATCACAACTAATAAATGTTGCCCATGTGAGCCATGCTAAGTTTGAACTACACGCAGCTACGCGCCGTGCGATTCTTTGTCGCCAGTCTGTCGCTCGTCAACACGAACTCAGAGATCTTTTATCTACAACGTCTAGGATGCACTAAAACCATAAGAATCCAATAATTTTCTGCATATCTATATACATATTTTACAAGGGAAAGAAATAATAAATAATTTCTATACCTTTGATATGAGCTTCCTCTCAGTACATTGATATCAATCTCAACAATATTAAAAAACATTATCTCTCTGAAAATAAAATGAAATTAATGTACACTATATTTACAATATTGCGGCCGATCATTTTGTAATATTGTTGACGACATTCAACCACTTGTGTGGTTATTGTTTTAATCAATGTGAACAAATTAACTATACTTTTATATAGGAACCGGAATATTTACGTAATATTTTCACAGAGACATTACGTGGGCCCTCAGTGTTGCCATTACTATTGTAAGATCATTGATAACTATGGTAACCCAGGTCTTATACATTAGCTTCAATCACACGCACTTTATTGATTTCCGTTTTGTAACATAACTGCATGCCGAGGACCCAGAGATATAAGTTTCTGTAGAAAAGCAAATACATTGTTGTATTGTAATGAAATTGGAAATGCAATGCTGCAATATTTATAGTTTAAAGTAATATACTGAAGTTATGATCACATTAAGTAAAATTTCATAGTAGTAATGTTTTGTTTTTTATTTATTATATCCTTTTTTTAGTTTTTCATGTCGACTAGTTTTATGTCAATGTTGGATCCAAGATCCGAGGCAATAGTACTAAAATTGAATGTATGTATAATATTGGCAAACAAATACTCAAACCTCTTTTACGTAAATGCGACTTTTAGTTTAATTGCTTATTTACACAACAATAATTATAATTCTCACTTTATGTATGGAGTGATTTCAAATAAACCATGATTTTACAAGAGATGACGTCATCCATACATATCACACGATTTTTACAGTAGCCATAGAAATTTGTGTCGGTACAATAGCAACATGCCTGGGGTCGAACCTTGTGTGCGAGAACAAGAGCGGCAGCGCTACTGCCGCGACTCTCGACAGTTCGACCGCAGCGCGCCGCAGCTAACATTCACCACGAGACTACAATGAATTGATGAGTCCTTCACCACTACGCACATTGTTTGGTCAAACTTGTAACAAGTCACACGTGAGTTTCTGTGACAACGTGTTCAACAACACGCCACGCGACCAGCCCTGGTCTCGCGTCCACATTACACAAATCACCATGAATCAATTATTACGATGTTAATTTTTCATATTTACTCCATACACTCTACACCGCTCGGTCATGCTCTTACTAGCGAACCAAAATTAAAATGTTATGTACAAAACAATGTACCCTTTCAACTCTTAACAAAAGAACATAATATATCTCACACAGCCTGTGGTGACATTACATAACATTACTTATTAACAATAATTATGGTCTCTAAACAAACGCGCCAAAGTCAATAAGCTCAATACAAGATTCACATGGTAGTAAGATCATGCCCGCACGGGATGGCACCGCTCCATAACAGTATGGCCAGTTACACCCTATAAGATCTTCATTTTATTTACAGTAGTATCTAATGGTAAAACTTAAAAATATATAACATAACAAAATAGACTTGAGTGGCTAGTTAGAAAAATCTACCAAATATTTGTGATTACAATATATAACAAAAGCGTAAAAATCAACAGAAACAAAATAATACATGCCTCTTCATCTGGAACCAATACTTGAGAAGTGTTCGTCTGGCGCGACGCTGTTTGTAACTAGTGTGGGTGTACTCGTACTACCGCGCACACACGCGCACACACGCGCTCGCACGCCCCTCGCACTTCGCGACTGTACAACCGAGCGGCGAGTGGCGCATGACGGGTGTGACACCGCGACCGACACTGCACAACACGGACCTTGTGTCGAGCATCATTACTTGTTCTTAACTAGTACATATAAATATATATCTCATATTAACGAAGCCAGCAAACACCGAATCACTTATATACCGTGAAGTTTACATTATTATACAGATATATGTATTAGCCAAAGTTTTACTTGTTAATTGGACTGTAGAAAGTATTCAGTACACAGCAAATGCAAATATTAATATCCGTAAACGTAATAATTACTCGCATACCATAAACACAATTTATATTATCGTTGCACTCATTCATAGCTTCACACGCGCCAGACTAGAAACTAAAATTACATCATCTCTAGATTATTTTTAACAAACAAAGTTTTTTTAAAGTGCTTATTGAACCTTTAAAGTTTAAATGCTTATTGCCACGTTTCATACTTTTAAGCGAAATATAATTTACTCTCACAGCGATAACACCGGTTAGATAGTGTGATCACCATAGTATGACTGATTAGAGGTCGCATCGAAGCGTTATAGTATAGTACCACGGCGAGTGCGAGGGGCGGCCGCGCCCGCTCGTCGCTCGCGCACCACCGAACGTCAACACTCCACTTAACCGACACACCACTCTCACGAGTCCCTCCAACGTCACACTTAACACTCGCTACAACAACGTCATCGGCGACTCTAGTTTTTCGAAATTTCGTCTCGAGGGCGTCGGGAACAAGCATCGTAACTACTCTTGTAATCTTTTTTCTAATGTATGTGATAATCGAATTATCATATCAATCCGAACACACGCGTACACGGGGAACGGATGGGATGTGGTCGAGCCCAGCAGTCGGAAATGTCCCCGAGAGTCAGTGTGCGCGTGGGCGCGTGGGCGCTCGGCGGGACGTCTCGGCGAGACGTCGCTCAGCGCTGGAGCGCGCTACTCGCTGAAGTAGCGCACCTTGCCGCCGCCGCACCGCACCACGTCCTCCCACGCTGCAACACAACCACAATCGTCACACAATACAGACACAACATACGGCCTTTGCTTTTGTACATTCTGATCATTTATTTGTACTGACAGCAATATAGTCGCGTGCTGCTTTTATTTTAAGTACACGTAAGTGGATGCTCCTATACTACCATAATCTAAAAATTGAAGCTAACTTTTAAGTATTACTTATTTCTCGAGTGCTTTTTGAGTGGTCAGTGGTGTAATGATGCAGCTACTTACAGATCTGATAAGTAAAATAAATAGTATTATTAACTTGACGATTGAAAGGACTTGAGTTTTTTTGCCTATACAGAATGTCCCGTAAATAATGGTCCGAGCGTAAGGCAAATGATTCTTTGCCTAATTATCTACAACTAATTTGGATGATTTTTTAAGCTGTAGGTTTGTCAATATATAATTTTATTTTAGATTTTCAAATTTTACTAACTAATTTAAACATAAACATTTTTTAAACTGGTCTAGCAAATATTAATATTTTTCAAATTTATCTTTGTAAAATATTGCCCATGTTGGGCAAACAGTTGAGCAATTTAGATAAAGGTGACAATTTTGTTGACACAAAATTCTCTTATCTTAGCTAAAAATCACTAAACTTTATTTAATTCTGTCAAACGACATTTCGTATTCTGAAATCGTTAAAAGTGACAGGGCTAAACTTATTTTAGCTTGACAGGATTAAAATTGGTTTAGTTAATCAATTTAGTTCTTTCTGCATTCTGTTGTACGGCATAAACGTCAAAAATGATCTAAAATTAGAAATGTCAAACTAATATTAGATGACATCTGAAAACATGATACGAAGTTTAGTTTTTCTAGAGATTTGATAGGCTTAAACAGTGAAATTTTAAACATATGAAGAGCCGTAAAAGTTTTGTCAATTTTGCCATTAACCTTGGAGCCACCAAAAGTGAAGCCTCTGAGGCGCGCGCACCTTTGAAAAAAATATCCCTACGAAACCTATTTGTGTCACCTGAAACGCCTGATTATGGATCACCAGAGGTGATCTGGAAGTCTTTAAACATTAGGTCATACTCAGGTATACCAGACCAAGGAGAACATGATTAGGTAGAGATTCACGGACGAAACTAATTTGGGTTTTTTGTTCCTGGATGCCGCAACACCTGAACGCAGAAGAAATTTATTTAAAATTCTGTTATATAAAAAAATCTGGTTCCTAAACATTCTGTATCTATCATTATACCTATTAATTTTAATTAAATACATAAAATATAATATTTTATAAGGATTATCACACAGCTTTCTGTATTTCTTGCATTATCACACAATTTAATAAAACATAATTTAAGTCTTATAATTTGTATGATTACATCTCACTTAAAATTATATGCACTGTAAATACTTGTATTTAATGTAAATGTATAGTGGCATGCCACTATACATTTTATTTACATTGGTTAAAATAAATTTTGATATTAGGCAAAAACCAATGTTTCCAACAAGTTAAGTTTCTCAGGTACAAGTAACAAATCAGCACAATAATAATATATTGAATGTAAACTAAGTATGAGTCAAACAAAAAGTACTGAAACTAACATTTACCCTGCCCTTTGTAACAGTGTAAAGGATTAATAAATATATTAAATGTTAACACCTACAGCAATGAACTTGTTTTCTTTACGCAATATCTTTACTAAAATATTATAATTTGCTACATTTTTATAATTATTATAGACTACAGAGATTGAGTTTCTATGAAACATTCTTTTAGAGTGATAGGTATGGGTAGAAGTTTTTTTTTTTTTTACTTTATTAATATAATAATTATAATAATCATTTATTTATTTGCATAAACACAATTAACACTTATATAAACATGAATACATATTCACTTGTTTACACAATATATAATTTAGTTGACAAATATGTTTATGTTTGTTGTAATGGGCACCTTGCTAAGTTATAGAATAACTTGTATTAAGAGTACCAGTCCCAGAATAGAATATAAATTCATGTTTACTTTATTTCCTACTGCTACTTCCTTTATTTAATAAATGTAGTTAGTTAGTTTATATCATTCATCCTTCAACAATAGGAAATTGATAGTAATGAAAAAGAAAAGGTACTTGAAAAGTCTTTATTTGATAAGTGCATCTTATAAATTTACTAAAGCACAGGCTGTAGTAATAACTAAGTCCTGAAACCTTAATAAATTTAAGTTAATAATCGAGTGCATCTTCTGATGTTGCTGTAGACACAGTAAACTTAATTGGTGATAATTTAACATCTCTTATATTTATACCAATCTGATCCATTTTACTTCTGTACATACATACAAACATACATAGATTCACGCCTGTTTCCCAGAGGGGTAGGCAGAGACTACAGATTTCCTACGATCCAGACACACTTCTCTGGCTTCATTCACTTTCATAACTTTCCTCATACACGCTCGCCAGTTTAAGGTGCTCATAACCTGGCTTTTATCCAGAACGTCTCCGATCTGATCAAGAAACGTTCGCCTAGGTCTTCCCCTTGCGACTGTTCCATTCACACTAGCCTTATAAACTTTCTTAGTCAGTCTTTTCTCGTCCATTCTTTCTACATGCCCAAAACAGCTTAACATACCCTTTTCTATTCTCGTCACTATATCCACTTTTATGACGCATCTCTCTCTAATCACACTATTCCTTATCCTATCTTTCAGAGTCACACCACATACATTTCTCAGCGCTCTCATTTCTACAGCATTTATTCTGCTCTCATGCTCCTTTCCATACCCAACTTTCACTTCCATGCATAATACATACTTCTGTAGTGTGTAACATGTACTTGGATAGCTTTATGTTCCTGATGTGGCACAGTCTGTACTGCTTTATCATAAAATGTCCCTTCAGGAGGAGGAAACACACATAACGGCTCGTTTTCTTCAATCAGTATATCTAAAAATAAAATTATAAAGAATATTTAGATAGGTACTTCCCCAATATTAGCTAAATTAGAATCATTACATAGGTAGTAAATGAAAGTAGGAATAATTAGTAGAATATACCTATACCTTGATTGAACGAAGACGTAAAAAGGCAGCTCGAGGTTCGGTTGGTGTGGCTTTGTGTTCTCTGTCCTGTTGACAATCAAACCTTGACCAAAACCATTAATTTGTATTGTATATAGTTCTCCATGTCATTATCCAACTGAAACAAAAATAATTTGAGCAACATAACCTTAAAAGAAAATAATAAAAAATTTAACTAATACTAATACGTGATGTTAGATTTATCTAAACTTACATCAAAGTGATCTTCACAAATATATAGTTGGCTTTTAGTTGATAATGACTTAGGATGTCTCCTCGCCAGTTGTATCCATGTACCTATTTCTTAATTTTATATCCTTTGGTATCTGGATCCACAGCTTTTCTCGCGTTTTAATACTAGTGTTTTTACACTCCGGCACAATACACCAACGATAATAATTGCTGTATACATCGCACATCTTACCAAAATAAAAAAAATTTAAATCTACATGTTTACTGCTTCAGCGACGTCACACAAACAAACGTCAAGGCGGAACACCGAACAGCGTTTTCGTGCGTTCATAAAAACATTGGTTAAAAGTATTTATTTTGAAGCTTTTAACAGCTATACACATACTTTTGAAAATTTTGACGACTTTTTTATGGGTAAGGTATCTTAAAAAAGTAATACAAAATTAATGCAAATAGCCTATTGGATAACAGAATTAATTAAAAAAGATTTGATAGGCTGCCAGGTACATTCTTTCAGTTGTGCAGTATTCACTTAGAGCAAAAAATATAATTTTACTTACTGTTTATTCTCTAAAAAGTGTTCACAAACAATCACACGCATTTAACAAAAATAAAAATATTATTTTATGAGGGTTTTTATTTTTTTCACTCGCTCACATTCATTCTTTAATTTATTTAGTTTAAATACGGGTAACACCGCCTCAATTCAATTTAGGATTGTCAAACTCAAATTAGGTGCTGTCTAAACGAAATCTAAATTTAGTTCGATGGAACAGCAGAATGCGCCACACGAAATCTCGTAACTAAAATTAGAGAATATTTGACTTATTTTAGTTAAGTGAAAATTACAACAGAATTGGCACCAAAATATCAGTGTACTGGTTACATTTTAAATTATACGAAAGTTTTATTGAATTAGCACCACCCTCAGATTCATAGCAATAACTTTGTAACTAGAAGGGCTAGACATAAGTTTTATACCATATTAGAACCTTAACAACTGTACATATTTCTGAAGTCTGTCACTCCAATGTGGTAAATTTTTTACAGTGGAATTTATGACTTGGATAATCATAATATGGAAAAGGTACCTCATCATTTTCGACCCTGTTTCTCTAAAAACTATATGTACTCATATTATCTAAATTGCTATTTTGCAACATGGGCAAACTATTAAGCAATATTTTACATAAATAATTTTGGAAAATATTAATATTTACTGGACCAGTGTAAAAAATGTTGAAATCAGGTGGAAAAATTTGAAAATCGATTATGTTTTTATATTTTCACAAACCTACGGTTTAAAAATAAATCCTCCAAAATTAGTTGTAGATAATTAGGCAAAGAATCATTGTCATTCATCATTTACGCTTGGACCATTATTTATGGGACAATCTGTATAAAAAATAGGTTCTACGTAAGAGGTAAACGTAAATTCATATTAGGTAATAGTAATAGGTGCAACATTGATGTTCATGAGAGTTACTCTACAACCTATATGTATCAATATATGTTTGGTTTAGCCGCATGTTGGCTTCTATGAGCGGGTGGTGTGTGTACGTACCGGCGCCGACGTAGTCGATGATCTGCAGCAGGTGGTGCGTGTCCTGCGGCGGGTCGGGCGGCACGTAGCGCAGCGCGGCGCAGGCGGCGCGCACGGGCACGCCGGCCACGGCGTCGCGCAGCAGGTCGCAGCGCGGCCGCCGCGCCGGCCCGCTCAGCAGCTGCTCGTTGATGTCGAAGCCGAACGTCACGCCGTCCATGTCGCGCGGCCGCGCCGCCGCGTCCAGCAGGATGACGGGCGGCCGGCGGTCGGCCACCACGTCGGGCGCCGGGCAGTCGGGCGGGCGCGCGGGCTCGGGCGGCGGCGCCGGCGCCTTGCGGTCGCGCCGCAGCGCGGGCGGCGGCGGCTTGGCGTCGCGGCGGCGCGCGGGCGGCGCGCGCGTGTCGAGCGCGGGGTAGCCGTCGGCGTCGCCGGGCGCGCCGGCGGGCTCGCGGCGCGGCAGGCCGCCCTCGCCCTCCGCGTAGAAGTTGCACGACTCGATGAGGTCGGGGATGTTGTGGCGCGTGCGCGCGATCTCGGCGTAGGAGGCGTGCGGCGCCGGCGGCGCGGGCGGCGCGGGCGGCGCGGCGCGCGGCGCGTCGGGCAGCGAGTGCACGGAGTCCATGTCGTCGTTGGAGTCGTTGGAGCGGTCGGAGGGCGGCGCCGACTCGCGGCGCGCGCGCGGCGAGGGCGGGCGGCGCGCGCGCGGCGGGTCGCGCTCGGGCTCGTCGGCGCGGCGGCGCGGCTTGCGCTTCTTGGTGACGGTCTGGAAGTCGGTGAGCTCGGCGGCGGCGGGCCCGGCGGCGTCGGTCGGCTCGTAGGCGTCGCGCGCGTCGTCGCCCCAGGAGCGGCGCTCGGCCTTGGCGGGCGCGTGGTCGCGGCGTTCCTTCTTGTCGGCGCGCAGAGGTGCGGGGGGCACGTCGGTGAGGTCCTCGATCTTGGTGCGCGACAGCTCTTCGAGCGAGGAGGCGCGCTTCACCTTGCTCTCCTTGTCCTTGCGGCGCTCGGCGGAACGCTTCTTGCCGCCCTTGTCGTCGGCGTCGTCCTTGTGCTTGACGCGCGGCAATTTGGCGCCGCGCCCGTTGTCCGCGTTCGACTCGATGAACCGCAACAGCTCGTTCACGTCCTTGTCGCCCTGGTAGCCGTCGATCTGTTGGCAGTCTATCACGGTCTCGTTCTTTGAAGACTTTTTCCTCCTAGGTTTTTTGTGTTGACTAGATCCCGAGAGAGGTGAACTGAATCCCTGTACTGAGTTGCCATTTTCGTCGAGAGATTTCTGAAACAACAAACGCTGTAAGTTTAGACATCTGACGGTATTGAATAAGTAGAGAGTAAATGTGGAATGTAATAAAATGTGTCAAATCATACGTATGCGACCAACACCTTGTAGTCGTCGGTAGCGGAGGAGCCGGTGGAGCCGTAGCCGGGGCGCGACAGCGGCAGCCCGTTGAAGCTGCTGGAGATCACGCTGCGGGGCTGCGCACAGACACACGCGTTACTGCACTACCTCACGTACTCAACCAAATATAAACAGACAGAAACTTAAAGAATCACATTGCTTAACTTTCGAACTGTTAAAAGTTTAAAACTCGATGTCCAAATGAATTAGGTGCTATTCGAGTCCTATGTTGTCCATCATTAATTTTATCCCTATAACACATCAACAATTACAACATTTCATATTTTAGCGAGCTTAGATTACCTAAAACCGTTTATAAATATAGAACACCTATAAAAACTGAAAGTCATAGCCAAATAAAATAATTATTTAATATACATATATAAATTGGCAAGGCGAGATTTTCACATGATTTATTTAAATTAACTTTATATTTACCATGCTTGCCGCCTAACCAACATCACGTACATTATTTATAATATACTTAAATAAAAAATATTATAAGTATATCTTCATCGATATCCTGTCAGGCGAGGCAAATATAAAACGTTTTTTTAAATAATGCTTTTATATACCTATGCTTGCTACTTCTAAAAAGGTTTTTTAGAAACAACATAAATATCATCGCATTCTTCAACAATATTATAAAAGCGATCTATTTTAGCGGCCTCTGAAGTCTCCAACTGTAATAAGCCTCTAAACTTTTTTCATTTGCATCCATAACTACCACCCCAAAATCAATTAATCAAAATTATATTATCATCTCTGCTTCGTCTGTTGCTAGATTTTTCAGCAGTTGATAATAGCATCCGAAATCATTTATCCCGTCAGTTATTAACCGTCAGTGCTGCGGAAACGTTTACACAGTTGCTTACTTACGAGCGTAGATTAACATTAACATTTCAATTTAATACATGTCAGTACTATGTTTAGGTATATAAGCAACATACAGATTTTACATCACATTATATATTCTTAATTCATTAAATGTATGTGGTCAAGCGGAGTGCAGTGCTTTTTAAATCTACTTAACATCCACACCATTTACAAACTTTTAGATATAAAGGCACTACGATATAGTCATATCAGAGAAATAATTATTCAAATTATATCCTCGAAAATTTCTAGAATTTTAAGAGGACGATATATGTATGATCATTTACAAAATTTTATCTATCGTCTCGTTAACGCCGCACTTCCGCAGCGATCCTCAAGTTATCGGACGATCCAAAAAAATAAGCACGCGGCCTTACTCTAATGAGAGAGCGATCATCGACGTCAGTGGTCCCGGCCGCCACAACAAAGCGAACGGAGATGCGCGCCTTTCAGCGTCAAGAGAATAAACAAGGAAACCTGTGCGCTCTCGCGCGAGGCGGCGCGCAGCTCCGGCGGCGCGGGCGCGGGCGCGGGCGCGGGAGCGGGCGCGGGCGGCGGCGGCGGGCGGGTGGCGGCTCGCGGCCACGCCGGCGCGTCGCCCGTGATGCACGCCACGGCGCGGTACCCCGAGCCCAGTTGCAGCGGCTGCAGCATGCATGCACTCAGTATGGCCCGCCTCCAGCCCCCGCTCCCTCCCGCGCCCGCCGCCATCGCTCCGGGACCGGTCGCGGAGCGAATGGCGGCCCGACTCTACCGCCCCGGGGCCACGGCGCGCGTGTTACGTGGGTCTGTTCGACGTGAGTGGGAGTGGAAGTTGGAGGTGATCGAAAAGTCTGCAAATGGTGTAGCGAGAATGTGTGAGGAGCGATACGTAGGAGTAAACGGCGCTCGTGGCGAGTGCCCATAGTTGTCACCTTAGGATCGACGGCGACGGCCGACTGGGACGTGGACGATGTCGTGTTGCAACTGGCCACAACCTCCGGTGTTGTGATGCAACTAAACGATATAGCGGAATCGACCTGCGGAAATATACCACGGTTAATACGGACGCTCGGTGTACAAGTATCAAGGTACAAAAACACATCAAACTATCGTGGGCGTCCTACCTCGTCATTGGTGATAGATGACACCCCAGGAATGCCTGACGTTTCGTTATTATTGTTTTTAAAAAGGTTTTCAAACAGAAGAACTTTAAGGATATTTTTGTTTAGTACGTCTTCCTTCTTGTTAGTATGGCTGGGGGCTAGTGATAAATTTTCTTTCTTCTTACTCATTTTAGATTTAGAAGTAGTTTCGGGAACAAAAGATTCAGTGTTATTAGAGCTAGGTAATGTTAGCAGAACATAAGCATTGTTAGAAAGCTCAGCTGAAAGGTCACTGTCACTTTTCATAGCATTATTTTGATCTTCGGCGTTATCCCCTTGTGTCAATACTTCCTCATTTTCCTCAGAGATCGAACTTAATGGTTTTATTTCAATAGAACCTTTATTTTCTGCTTCCCTTAATTTAAAGTTTTCATTTTCGTTACTTGGCACAGAACTTAACTTGGTTTGGTTATCACCGATTCCAGTTTCTTTTGTATCATGTTCAATGTGAGTATGATTTTGAATCTCATCTTGTAAACTTTCGATCTCTACGATCAATTTTTGCTGCAGAGCTACATACTTAGAAAACGAATCTTTCTTCACTTTTCGTAGACCAGTATTTTTAATATCTTTTAGTTCTATTTCAGCGTTGGCATAACTGGAGAGTTTATGATACATATCAACGAGTTCCTTAAGTTGTTCACGTTTTTTTGATGTGTTGCAGCATTCTGAAGTGCATTTCCTAGGAGGATTATCTAGCTGGACATCACTATTTGTAGAGGCAGTCAATTCTTCGGTATATTTCATCGATTCGACGTTAACTGTATTCGAGTTGATATCAACGGGAGTATTTTCAAAGCGAATAATTTTTTGAGGCAGCTTGTTTATATCCTCCGTTTTCGTAACGTTTTCAATATTAGGTTTTGGTCGGCTCAAACTCATAGGTCTTACATTTCTTGGATTAATATCACTTAAACTTGGCACAACTAAGCTGTGTTTTTTCATTTTTTGTACACTTATATTACGTTCAATAGCTGAACCATTTTCCTTAGAGATAAGATCTTTGTCGTTTTGGTATAGACCACGTGAATTAAGAGATTCTTTTTGATTAATAGGTTTTGAAGAATACGTAGCGGTAGAGTCTACATCAAACTTTGAACTATTTATAGATTCTATATTTTCATGTGATATGATTTCGGAATGTGACATAGTTTTAAATTTATCTGGTAAGTTTTTAATATTATTCTGAGCATATTCGAGATCACCTGGAACTGTTGCCAATTCAAATATGTTATTTTCTCCTTTACTCCTGTATTTATCGTTATAAGGCGTTTTCAAAGATTCAGTACAATTTGGCAGTCCCTTGTGCCAATTATCAACATTTTCTACCCATGATTGCGAGCATTTTTCAATGAAATGTTTTATCTTCATAGGTTTACGTTGGCTGTTTGATAATTCATGAGAGCAGTCTTTATTCTTGTCTTCCTTCAGATCGGTTTCCATCGGGCCGCGCGGTATGTTAGTCTTACCTGTGAGATCACCAATAGTCGCACTCTCTCTGTTCTTGTCATTATCTGTGTCGTTTCTCACTTCAACATTTGGTTGACCACCACCCTCATCATCGGAATCATCCCGGGGGCACAGTGCGTTCATCAGTTTGCTCTGGGAGTCGGTAGCGGGTACCTGACGGGCAGTCGCGGGAACGGTTGCGGAGGCGGGAGTACGCACCTGGTTGGAGGCCGTGGTGGTGGTGACCGCGCGGCCCGAACACACGGCGCCGCTGCCGATCTCCAACGTCGCGCGAGCCGTGTACGTCATCGGGAACATCGGCTTACTTCTTCTGTCGACAAGGGTGGCTCATTACACAATATGCGATTTTGAAAATGTGATTCTATGTTTGCGACCAATATTGACAGTTTGTCTCTATTATAACGTGTTCATTTCATTAATAAGTTTAACAGGCTTTCAAATAAAAGAATGCATATCAGCGTATTATGGATTCATAACAAGAAATATCAAATAAAGCAACCATTTTCACTGCTGTAGTCTCATTTTTGTACTGCTATTGAGGTTTGAATATTCACACCCATAAACATGACTCAAACCCTAAGGAATGCTTTTGAAATCCTAACTTCAGAAGAGTACCTTTAAACAAACATTATTATTTTGTAACACAGAAAACTACAGTTACTATAGTAACTTTAAAAAATCTGACAAATGCAATAATTGGAAGAAATAAATAAACCTATAATAATAAACTGCAAATTATTCAATTATTTTATTAACGGGTGGTGGGTGGAAGTACGAGTGTCCTATCAGCCACCATTGGACGTCTGTGCTAGTTGGGTAAGGCTTAGCTCTCCCGGCCGTAGTTCAGTCTATGGTCCGGAGTGAGAGGTCGTGGAACGCTGTCGCCTTCTCCTGTGAGGAAGTGATTTCCATCCAGGAGGCGGCGGAGCGGGAGAGGGAGCGTTTAAACCCTCTCCCCAACCGCAGAGCCGGGCGCCGGAGGGCGCGATACGACCTCCAGCCACCCTGAGGTTTGACCTGGGGGTGGCGGGCTTTGTGGGCCTGCCCGCCATCCGTTCAGCACCAGGTCCGAGAGGCGGCGTGCGTGTTCCCACGCGCGCCTCTGTGTCGAGTCCGTCTCCCCCTTTAGGGGGAGACAGTAGGGCTTTTATTTTGAGTAGTGCCTATTTTGGGTAGGTCTTTCGTGTAGTGGCCTGCCGTTTCATGCGGCGGGCCGTAACCTCGGCGGGGTCGCGACCGCATGCGAAAGCGATTCGCGCGGCCCCGTCGATAGTGGTTTTGTCGAGGAACACCGTGGTAGGTTTAGTCGGTATTCCGGGAGGTACTTTACTATTATTTCCATCTTCCTTTTACCCCGGCGAGTCCGACATAATCCCTCCGCCCGCCCCCGCGGAGGGATATGCGTCATAGCATTCCCCCAGGTAAAAAAAACAAAAAAAGGCTTAGCTATTATTATTGCTTAATTTATTTATTCAAACTGTGACAATGAAACTGGTTTTGATGTTTAAAATTTTTTATTTTACCTTATTTTATGACATGTATTATTTTAACTAATGACATAATTAACTCTAGCCTATTTATTTATTTTAATTTTATTTAGTTAATGAATGATTATTACGTATTGTGATTTTAAATTTTAATTTTTATGTTATGATTTTTATGTGTTATTATGTTATAATGGATGTATTAATGAATTATTATATGATGCCTATGGAACCAGTTTTCTGATATAAATAAATAATAATAATTATTATTCTAAACAAAAAATTTAATATGATAAACTCTCTGTTAAAGTTACGTATTTTAGCAGTTGCATTTTGATGAAATATTTAAGATACGCGCCCTAGTTGATATTAATCCTGAAATATACATTTCATGTATAGTTGGTACTATCTACATTATTAGCTCTTGGATCCTCTTCCACGTGTTTCTTCATGTTATCTAGAAATTTCCAGCTCTGTGTACGAACACCCACACTCACAATTCTCGACGTTACCTAACCTAACCCAGACGCGTTATTGGAGGTGAGAGTTCTGTTTTAATTTGGTTACCCACTTAATCCCGAACAGGTAAGTATCAACACTGCTATTTCCTAATATAAGGTAGGCTAGTATAACAACAAAACTAAAAATCGTATCGCGCTTTTACGAGAAGACATAAATCTTATAATGATATTGGTTCATTCCTGCCCTCTGAACGATTTACTCATTGATCCCGTAATGAAAATCAAAATCTTCTATCCTTCGCTAGCCCGCGGCATAATCGGTAAATGCGACTGACGGGGCTCATTTCAGCAATCGTTTTTTAGCAGCTGGCAGCATATAAAGTCTAAATTAGGGGTTTGCAGAACGTGAAATACGCTCGTAGCCTGATGATGACAAATCGATATGCTACCGAGGTGGCAAACAGATCTACTGCTCGCCGCTTAATGGAAAGCGAATACACATAAGTTGGAAGTTTCCTGGTGTTGAAGCGAACGAAATTCGTGTGTAGCCAACGCTTTTTAAAAAGAAGTTGTACTGCCAGCTCGCCATTTCAATATAACACTGGTCTATTTGCCGACAGAACACCCCGTCTACTCAAGTAGCGTAGAAAACCACTTCACAGCAAGAACATCCGAATGGAGTGGACATGATAGCATTGTATATGTAATCTATGATTTCTACATATTGTATTTAGAAATATTGTATCAAGATGGGAATGTGGAAAGACAGGCTTGAATGGTATAGGATCGGCTGGGCATCGTGTCACTATTACTAGTATGAGGGTGAGGTATACTCGAATAATAAACGGGTTTCGATTAGGTTAGGTATACGAAAGCAAACTGTTCTGATCTACAATAAATGTATAACAATGAAAAGGTTGGTTGGTATAGTCTAATCCAATCCAATAAAATAAAAAGGTATAAAAACGGTTCATTGACATCAGCAAAAGCACACAAAAGAAATAGAGCAGTTTTCTTGACGGTCAGGATAATTTATTTATTTTATAATGGTCAAAATATATCTAAATTTCTTTATTGAATTTGGTTTCACGGCTGCTTATCACCTTGAGTTGCAGTGGCCAGCCGCATTCTTTTCTTTTCCTTTTAACTCCCGCATTCGTTTTAAATATTGTATCGCAGAGGACTTTACAAACATTCAAACAAAGGACATAAAAAAATCACTCAGGCTCGGAAAAACGATTTGTGGATCACACAAATGTTTGTCCCGTGTGTGATTCGAACCCATAGCATAGTCAACCTTTTTCAAAATGACAAAGCTCTCTTTCTACACACGGTATCGGCAACAGTGAACTTTCCTGTAGCACGTAAATACTTACTTTTGCTTGGATTTAATGCCAGAAATAAACAGATTAATTTTAATTTTAAATTCCTCTAAATATGTACCGTATATTTAATTGTACAATATTTTAATTATCTTTTAGCATAGAAAATTTCAATTAACTAATCGATTACTGAAAATCTTAAGACTTGAACGCATTATTGTTTGTCGTGCAGCCAAATATGCAATCATAAATTATAGATATTTTTTAATTTGTCAAATAACCTCAGTTTTCGCCTAACATTTTTCAAATTAAATAATCATTTATTAATCAAACGGCAATTGCTTTAAAATGTCTTGTGGCATAATTTGAAAACCTTGAAAATACGGATAAACTTACTAAACTTATTCTATTAAGTAAGTAATTATGATAAATTAAATAAAATTTGGTTGGTGTACATTTTCATCACAATGGATTGGAGTAGACTATAGTTACTCCGCAGATCAAGTCTCCGAACACAGACAAAACATTGAACCGAATATAAAACTATAGAAGCATATATTATATTAATTAACAATTTATATCATATAACATGCAGTGTACCTACTAGGTGAAATAAGGATCTATGAAGTCAAATATTAAAACTAAATTCTCCGTCACATCAAGAAGGCTACTCGTTACGCGGTACACAACCGCAACCGAGGATTTGGTTCTGAAGCTACACACAGACAATTCAAGATGGACTATCTAAACTACTGACATACAAAGGTAAGGAGGGCAGACACCTAACAAAATAAAAGAACAAGGGGCAAAGACAGACAAATATACATTCGCTTGGAACCAGAACACAGACATGCTTTACTTTAAATAATATATTTTCACTACTTCATGCTCTAAATTACTAACATCAAGAATAGTATAGATGTGATATTTCTGTAATCATACCTGCTGTAACCTCAACCTTATCAAAAAGTTCGTAAGCCAAATGCGCCTTCTCTCAAAATTGTTATAATTTCTGTAAATAGACTTCACAAGCGAAGTTTATAAGTAAAACAACTTCAAAAGGTAAATTCAGGGCTACATAACAAATTAAGAAAATCGCGCATCTATTGGTAGTGCCTGATTTTTCCAGTTATTTAAGACAACAGATGGTCAATCAATATTTTGGAACTAGCTTGATTTTAATAGGTCAAGAAACGATCTATTGAATATGTTGATGACGCGCCATTTTTCACAGAACTAATCATATTTGTAAGTAGAGAACATTATTTTTAAACCTAATGATTTAAAGATTAACAATGAATTTGTTTTTTCCCCGTCATATTACGTTTTTAATGTGACTGCACCACTTTCCTAGGGACCACAGCTTAGATACGCAACACACACATGACGTTTGTGCTATTTTTATCTCAATTTGATAGGTCTGATTATGAACCCAACATTAGTAACGCTCGCTTGGTCATATTCAGTTATCGACTGTACGAGACGTAGACCGATTTGATGGAGTGTGGTGACGTCACCGGGCGACGTACCTGTTGAGAAGCTCCATCTCCGCGGGCGTGTTGGCGTCGCTGGCCGACACGCGGCGCTCGGCCAGCGGCGGCGGGTTCACGCACCGCACGGTCGCCAGGTAGCCCGCGCCTCTCGCAGGCTCCTCGCTCAGGGACGCTGACGACAATTATTATTTTAATTGATTTATTCGCGGGGGAAATTTCTTTTTATGTTGTATCAGGTTTGTGCGTTTGACCGCGATCTCACCTGATGTTAAGTGAAGATGCAATTGACGATGGAGCACATGTATTTATGTATATGTCATAATTGGAATGGATCTAACCCACAAAACTTTCCTTCGAGTTATTTTCAAAAATGGTATTGAAAATATATACATCAAATTTATTGAAACAAAAAGAAAGAAAGTAGATAGCAAGTTGTCAAGTCTCGTTATTTTTATATATTAATTTTACGGCAACATCAATCGTCTCAAAAGTAAGTTTGTGTTACTGGATCCATTTTGCATAACTATGAGGAAGAACACACGCTATTTCGTTTGCCGAGCGAAGGTGTAAGGTTCTGGTGATAAGAAATCGTAACGATCCTTGTCAGGACGAAGTCAATGTCGGGCAACATAGTATGAAGTATAAGAGCATCTGGGCACTCACAAGTGTCGACGCCGGAGGGCAGGCTGCCGCCGTGGATGGCGCGCGCGGAGACGCTGGGCGCGGGCGGCGCGGGCTGCGCGCGCACGTGGTGGCGGCGCGGCGGCTCGGCGGCCAGCGCGGCCACGAGGTCCTGCAGCGAGTTGGAGTGCGCCAGCGCCGCGCCGCGCCGCGAGCCGCGCCTCGCGCCGCGACAGCCGCTCAGCGCGCGCGCCGCCGCCTCGCACGCTTGCTCGTCCGACTCCTGCTCCACCTCCTCCAGCAACTCCTGCAATATCATACGGACATACTCTTACACTGATACATATACCACACACGGTAAACACACTGCGAATTGTTTGGGAAAGAATAATATTTATGACAGTATATCGTCGTTGATAGTCCAATACCACGTAACATTGTCAAATATCGCGTAAGTTCCTTTCGCAAATTTTACAGGAGGAAAAAACAGATTTTCTGAAGAACTAATGCCCTGAATTTGAAACGAACTCGGATTTAGGACATTTTATGCTTCTTGAACTAAAGCAAAAATTTTAAAATCACAATTATTTATCTGTACCTACCCGCGAATTGTCAATTATGTTTTGTATATAAGCTGTATAAGAAAGACACTGTAAGTTATACTGCAGTGGACAATCAGTAACGATGTGACCTGTATTCATCTTTAACCTAATGTATTTTGATAGACAATGTAAAGCGTACACACAAGGAAAAGAAACGAGAGTTTACTACTTATTTTTAAGATATATCACAGTGAGAATGTTATAAATAGAGATAGATTGGTAATCTCTTTGGGACTATATATTCTAATTCTAATACTAACCTTAAAAATTTTGCTTTTCCCCTCTCGATCTTTAGGATTTTTGTAATTGATAGCCTCATCTAGCAACGCTTTTAACTGTCCATCGTCCAACGTCTCTACGTCTTTCGAATTCTGTAAACAAATAAAATATATCTTTATTATAATTTTAAAATAGCTATTCTATTTCACAGATGGACCATTTAACAGTTTGGTCACCTGGGGATTCCCTAAACAAGAAAATCCCGTAGGTACACATTGTAAGGCGTTGGATCTTACTCGTGCATGCAAAAACTATTGTAGTTTTAAAAGGTCTCCAACCATACAAATCAAGACGATTGCCAGGTCTATTATCAGCATATTTATCCAAATATAATCAATATCTTTATATGTTACATAGGTTATTTTCAAGCGATCGATACTATACATTTGATACTACATAAAAACTGATTAAAATATTATCACTTATCTTTGTATTACACGATAGAACTAGAGCCATGCCCGCTCTTGGCACAACACCCCTTTATTTAATTTAATCTTAGTAGTCGAGGGTTCGCATGTAAAAAACCTAATCTAAAATATACCATAATTTCGGTAATATTATTTATATTAATTTGACCGAGAGCTGCAGTTTAAAATTAGGTACCTACACTACAAAAAAACAACCAACCTGTATAATGCTATGATGGTACACACGGCTACACATCAAGTTAGACACATAATACGTATAACTACGCTACATACAAAATAGAGAATTGTCGGAAAGGGACAGTGCATAGTGGTGTCGATATAATGGTAAGGTTAACAAAAATAGAGCGTAACAAAAATATAACGCACTCTCCCGCACGATTCGCAACGTTCAACTTCTAATAGTTCAAATTCAAAACAGTCTAGGTTGATGTGTCGCTGTGTGTACATATTACTCAATGATAAATATGATAATAGTAGACAGACAAAATAAATGTTTTATTTACGGTCGAATTAACGTCAAAAATATGGTCATTTAATAAACTAAATATTTAATAAATATAAATAAATGTAGTTTAAATATGTTGTTCAGTAATCATCATAATAATGTCAAGGTTAGAAAGTTAATTACGGCCTCTTTTATCTGTCTAACAGACCAGAGCCCGCAGTGGTCACATTGATTTATGCTCATTGCTACTTACTTGATCATAAATGTTAAAGTTTGTGAAGATGTTTTGGAGGCCGGGGTGATGGATATCCAATCAATCGTATAAACCATTGATGGCGTTTGTAAGAAAAATGTTACACAATTTAATCATAGCCTGGATAAACACATTCAACACTTTTAATTCTAATATGCATGCCCGTAGGATCTTTGTGGGCAGACCTAGTATTCATATTTACCTCGCCAATTCTACTACGCCGTGGGTTCGAATCCCACACAGGACAAATATTTGTGTAATTAATCCATAATTGGTTATGACGAGTCTAAGTGTTCTTTGAATCTATTGTTTTAATGTTAGTTAAGTCCACGATACATAAATTATACTTAGTACGGGTGTCGCCTTTTTTATAAGTAAGTAATAATAGGTAAGTAATGGCAATCCTTGTAGGGATCTGATTTACTGAAGATGACTAATAGGAACAAATATGTGTGTTTGTTTCATATTGGTAATTAAAACGGTATACTGGTTCACAATATTCACGGAAACCTATGAAATCCAAACGTTCCTTTCTTTGTCGATATGTTCAGCCGCTCCTACATACGATTATTAATTACAATCCCTATTATTTGATCTTCCAATCACATTCACAATCACCACATTTACTCACACTCTTGTTCATATCACATCATAGTAACAAAATAGTTATCCGATGCACTCAGATAAAAAGAGTGCAGTTGATATAATATTTGTCATTTTTCATAATATAAAACCGCGATAGCAAGTGTGGTTGACCATGTCTCGGTTTATACATAGGTCAGTTTCCATTCTGTTATCTGCATGGCCATGTAATTTTATGGAATGTAATTTATAGTAACATATATACGTAAGTAATATGATTTGCT
Source organism: Catocala nupta (assembly GCA_963675205.1). Lineage (NCBI taxonomy): Eukaryota > Metazoa > Arthropoda > Insecta > Lepidoptera > Erebidae > Catocala > Catocala nupta. The sequence goes on from OY776098.1 coordinate 16,793,584, forward strand.
TCTTAGAGTACAAGTACTAGTAGAATCGTATACTTCAAAAACTCAACGTTTACGATATTACGGGCAGTTATTGTTAAATCAAGTGAAAAAGCCCAAACTGTCAAAATCCGCAACAGAATTTTACAACGTGCCGGTCTATTGGTTAGTGAATGAGCTAGAATCAAGGTTGAGCTTGTTCTGTGTCGGAACGTATTCAGTATTCACCTTTGTAGGTGCTCGGTACATCACACCAGACACGATAGTCACGCTACTTACGCAAGTCACGGGGCCGGTGTTCATTTCATACATTAATTAGCTTAATGGCGACCAAGTTTTGCAACATCGATGTCTAGACATTATCAACGACAAATGTATAATTTAATTACTTGGTGGACGTACGTTTTCTATCGTTAATATTTGTAGATCTATTGGATACACGGTAGGTGGCGTGGGCTGGCTAGGAACGCCCGTCAGTAAACCTATGACGCAGGTTTCTAACCCTACCCTGGAAATATACTCGTTTGCGTAGAAAAATAAAAGACATTCATCGTGTCATTTCGAAACAAATTACTAGTGATTAAATTAAGTAGCGATTTAAAATCATCTAAGGTCACTATTAGCCGTCATAAGTGCTACTAAGAAAATGATCTTTTAAGAATTAAGCCAGATGTCTAAGCTGAAAACTTAGGCATAGCTGTAACCAGTTGTCTTACTACATCGATTTAAAAACCTATACTTAGCTCCAAACTAAGCGAGTCAGAATATTCTTAAAGCATGACGTGTAAAAATAACCGACAAACACATAAAAATACAAAATAAGGCAAGGTCGCGGGATATGACTGAAATTCAGTCACAATGCTTACAGCTGGATTGGCGTTATAGCTAGCCGACTGTACTGCCTGTTTCATTTGAGCTGGAAACCCGGCTGAGTACCTAATGACTTGTGCAAGACTGTTATGGTGTATCTCTATACTTATACTTTACTTGCTGCTAGGCGCAGCAAGAATGCAATAACTTAAACTCCATAGTTTTTGTATTCTTGCTGCTGCTGAGCATCGACGGGAATTTATATGCAAAAAGTGTTGATTGAAAATGTTATAAAAGTAATCAAAGAGAAAATATGAAATGCACAGGTGAGATTTTATTTTCTTCCAAGGTGGCAAATAAGAATACTGAGCTTGATTGTAAGCGGTTACCGTAGCTTATGGACACTTGTAATACCAAGAGTTTCATTAGCAAGTGACTACCCTACAGAAAAGGACGTAGTAGGGTGATGCCAGCACTAAGAGAAGAAGTTACTTTCTCCCTCTGCTAACAGTATCTACAGCTTCTTTAATAATAATAATAATAATAATAATATTCTACCACATACACACAACACTATCTAGCCCAAACTAAGCAGAGCTTGTACTATGGATACTAGACAATGGATAAACATACATATATACTTTTTTTTTTTTTTTGTAAATACATACATATTATACATAGAAACACCCAGACCAAGACAAACATCCATGTTCATGCACACAAATATTTGTCTTGTGCGGGAATCGAACCCGCGACCTCAGGCGTGGCAGTCGGTTACACTAACTACTACGTCTTTGAAAGGCGCCTGATTACCCTGTTCCGCGTAGTACACCAGTTGTGTACGTACACATCATAACATTGGTTGATTGCGATATTCTGTAGGGTGAAAGTACTTCTTCAGGGGTTAGTCCCATTCGCCACCCCCAGCATTGCCCTCTCCAGTGGCGAGAGCATTTTCCAAAAAAAATATCCCATTTAATTATCCTTATTATATAATCCCATAAGAATTTTAGTATGAATTCTAAATAGAATAGGATGACTATTCAGGTTTAGTAATGTGATAAAGTAACTATAGACTCCCAGCAATGACTGGACTTTTCTACGTAACAATATCCCAATTGACACCGGTTCGCCACCTCCAGTGGCGACTGGGCCCTTTTCCAAAACAAAAATCCCATTCGCCACCGAAGGGGGCAATGCTGGGGGTGGCGAATGGAACTAAACCCTTCTTCAGTAGGTCCACTCTGTTTGATAAAATCCTAAGTTTAAGTGGAGATTCCGCTGTGCCTTAATTTAAATATCACTACTACATCACTAAATAAATTATAAAACATAATCCGTCACCGCGTCTGTCTGTCTTTTCGCGATAAACTTACTAACTATTAAACGAATATTGAATTTTCATTATTAGACAGTGATTCATGAGGAAGGTTATGGTGTATAATTTGTTAAGGTTTTGTACTATCCGTGCGAAACCGGGGCAGGTCGCTAGATAACTAGTGATTTAAGTATACTATAAAGTAATTATATTTTTTGTGATAGTTTTGTCATATAACCCAAATATGTCAGTGGACGTCAACCTAGAAAAGCAAATTGTTGCTTTTTAGTGATATCGCAACTGGAGCACGCCTTAATGTCGCGGTCTGGTCGCAACTACATGGTGTTTCAGTTGATTCGATACCTATACTTATTAAGCACATGACTTTAATACGTAACCAACAAGAGGAAATAATAAATGTTTAACCTTAACATCTGACATGTAGCTATGGAGATATTTATAAATGTAAATTTTAATGATTTGGAATATGCGTTCTGTATTGAATATAATGATCATTTTACTTTCCTGTATAGATTATACAGGGTAAAAGTATACTACGAGGAAAGTATCTTTAGTTCTTTATAGAGCAGAATTCTCGATTCTGGCCATGACGTGAGAGAATTTACAAACATAGCATTAACGGACAAAGTACACCCAGGCTCAAAACAATAATTTGTGAATCTTACAAATAGTTGTATCGTATCCAGAACAGTCAGCACGGCGCGAGGTGACCGCATTTAGTTACATTACCAAAGGCTTACATCTCCCAAGAAGTAGGCATAGGTGTACTAAAGTCAGATTTCGCCAGCAATACTATTTAGTTACAATAGATTAATTAAAAAACTCAAAGGATAGGAATTATTTATTACATTAGACAAGCAAGTAAATAAAAGTTCTGAGGTTCAATGGAATAACGTGTGTATACACACCTACATATGATGCAATTCAACACGAAATAATTATACTAGCATTATAAATTATAATAGTCCAACGGCTGTTCACAGAACTCTAACTGCTGTCCAAAAACATTTATGTTAGTGGGTTGTATTATAATCAAGAAGCGGAAATTAACAGAAATGTCGTGAATATTATTTGAAAAAGGTACCTATATCTAGTATTAAATAATTTGTACTACATTAGTATTTTTATATAATGGGATTAAACTGAGCATGATCGTCAATTATATTACTCATAATTTACACCTATCCTGCAAACTTTTGGCACAAGACATTGTGCCAAAATTGTGCACCTCTTACTGACAAGCTATGTCATCAACCCATCTTGTCAACCTATTTGTCAAGTTGACTGTCATATCTCGAAAACGTCTGAATCAATATTGTGTTTCAAGCAATTTTAAACACTAGGCCAGTGTGGCAATGAAGCGGCCTTGCAAAGTTACTTTTAACAATTACTAAAAATACTGACACTGAACTGTTTGTTTTGTAAACTATCCACACATACGGCTACTTTGTGTGACTTAAAAACTGGTTGTATTATGATTGTAATATCATCACAGATAAAAACTATATCAGCAGTGTCATAATTTTATGATAAATGTAAGGAGATAAATTGAAAATAAAACATAGCTTAAACAATACGTCTGTTTGCACACAACTAAACAATAAAAACATTTTTTGCTCGCAACACGTGGCAGTTAGCGATATCAGCAGCTACAGATAATAGACAGATAACAATGCGTCACCGGCACGGAGCGTTATCTGGGCTGCTAGCTCACTCACTACAGATAACTTATGGAAAAATGCCAAAATACTGACGACATTTACGAGACACACTGTCTCATCTCGTCGAAATTCCGAAATCACTGCCATCATAAAATAATAAAAGGCTGTTTCATCTAATTTTTATCGGACAGAGGTATGCATAGAGAAATCATTTATTTAAAAATACTCTTGAATTTTGTCGAACTCAAATTACTATTACGCGTGTTTCACTCGCATTTTTATACAAATCGCATAGTTTGATTCATGAAAACTAATTACAGTAGATGCGTTAAGCACTAGCTTAACGCATCTATTGTAATTAGTTTAGCTTGTCACTAGCAGTAATATGAAAATAATTTACCTCAGTACCATGAGTGACTGCATCTTAGACTCGTAAGCTTTTGTAAAAGTATACGTGCATAATAAAAGGCAAAAGTGTAAAAAGAGAACAAAGTTACCATTAATCCCGCCTAAAAAAAATACTTGTCATTTACTTCTTTAAGTATCTCGGGTGCACGATCACGGATACAAATCAAAGGGAGGACGAAACCATCGATAACCATCCGCATCGTCAACGCGCTAAGGTGTACCGCAGCCCTTCAGAAAGTGTTAGTGTCTAAGTTAATAAGCAGAAACACAAAAAATTCGCGACTACAAAACAGTAATTAGGCCGATTTTAATGTACGGGTGCGAGACTTGGGCATTGACACTGAAGGAGGAAAATTGACTATTAGTCGCGGAGCGAAAGATATTCCGTAAGATTCTGGGACCGACAAGAGGAGAGAAGGAGGAGTGGCGACAAAGATTTAATAGCGAGATTAAAGATCTAGTGTCAGAGCCGAATATCATCGGGGAAATAAAAGCTACCCGACTACGCTGGCTCGGATATGTGGAACGAATGGGAGAGGATCGAGCTGCCAAGAGAGCATATCTCGGGCGACCCAGCGTCGCTTCAGGTACCGCTGGAAATATGAACTAGCTAAAGACCTGAAAGAGATGAATATGATCGATTGGTCTGACTTGGCACAAAATAGGAAAGAATGGCGCACTTTAATGTCGGAGGCCAAGATCCATTTTAGATCGCCAAGTTGACCGCTAAGTAGTAAGTATTTACTTTAAACGCTATAGCGTTGAAACATGATGTTACTTTACACCATAAAAGCTATTAATGTCCCTGTGCGAACTGCTTAATTCTTCTGCATTTCCTTGCAGCAACTCAGAGCGAACCATTCTATAATTTAATTTCACACTATGAATAAGCTATATCCTATATAAATTGTATTATGTTCGACATTTGTCGTGTGGTGAAATGTCAATCATAATAATACTTTATTGAATTCATAAAGAATTATTCAAGGGATATAAAATTAGAATAGCCAAAGGGTAGCGTATTCAGAATCCATATCGCAACGTGTCGTCTAGCCCTATCCACCTGTTTCTTTCCTAGGTTCAATGGGTTCAATGCAAGCAATTCTTTGTTAATACACGAGCTACCGAGTTCATCACTATCACAATGTGAAGTGTGATAGTATTCCTTAGCCATAGCTTAAATCCCATACGGGATCCTCAGCGCCGAACCTGGCGAGCAAAGTAGCAGCTACCTGGTAGATCAGCAGTTACTTTTGTCACCTGCCAACGAGTGTTGACAGTCGTTAACAGACTATAAATTATGAATTAGCACGAGGTAGACCGTATCACACTAGCAAATGTAGAGTTTTGTATTTAATGTGACAGTTGTCAAAAAGTCAATATATTATCCATCGGGTAAAATGCAGATGCCTACTACAATAAATTTTGTAAAATACCAGGTACGTAAGTTCATAAATCATCTCGACTTTAAACTTTGACGCTGCCACTTCGTTTCACACAAATATTTGGTAAAAACTAAAATATATGTAGGTATATTTGTGACTTCCTAAACTTTAATATTAAGATACATGTATAAAAACTTAAGTCTAAATCTAATAACGCATATCAAAGTAAAATCAATACTTTATTTTGCATTAAATTTCTCACTCTAAACAGCTGACAAATGTTCATCAAACATAGCTCTTCCTGATTGACATTAAAATAAAATCGCAATAATATCCACGTTAAAGAACTACAAATAAACAGATAAAATTACATGAGAAAAGATACGTCGTCAAGATGATTTTGCTTTAAAGTTTATTAAAACTTCTACATAAATTTTTATTTTTGGGCAGTTCCCGTTACCTACTAATAAAAAGGCCATGAGAAACGGATTTAAAAAACACATATTATCAGAGTAATCCTTACGGAATGACGCACAGATAAATATGAAAAGCAAACTTACGTAAAAGGGACAGATTGTGAAAGCTTTAAAAGGTAAAGCTCGATCGTAAGGCTTTGGAATAAATATTTACCCAAATAGAGATGTTGTTCCTTGATAGGCAGGGCGGGTGAACTGACGTCATGAAATCTGCGCGTCACTACTAAGGTTGCCAGATCGAATAACAGAATTTGCACACTATTACAATAATCCAGACTTATTATTATTAATGCGAAAGTGTGTTTAATGGCTTGTGCTTTTTTAGACGCAGCTACAGAACAACTTATTAACTTAATCTTTTACTTAATACTTTATAACCTAGATGGTCATATGTACATTTTATGACGACAAAATACGAGCGCAGTCGCAGAAAAAAGCTAGTGTTTAATAAGTATACCTACACGACGAGCTTATGTCGACTTTTTCATTCTTTAAGCAGAAGTAAAAAGATTTCTTCCTAGGCAAGTGATATTGGTCTGTTTGGTATAAACCTACTATATAATATAAAATAAATTAATAATATTATAAATGTGAAAGTAACTCTGTCTGTCTGTCTGTTACGCTTTCACGCCTAAACCACTAAACCGATTTTGATGAAATTTGGTACATAGATAGATTAGACCTTGGGAAAGGGTATAGGTTACCTTCTGTTGTAAAAAAGGGCATGAAGAGGTTGAAATGAGGGATGAAAGTTTGTATGGGAATTTGTCATAATCGCGCCGAAGCCGCAACCGATTTTAATGAAATTTGGTACAAAGATAGATTAGACCGTGGGAAAGGACGTAGGTTACCTTCTGTTTAAAAGGACATGAAGGGGTTGAAATAAGGGATGAAGGTTTGTATAGGAATTATTCATTATCGAAGATAAAACCATTAGACTTTGTATTTATTTAGTAAATAAGTAAACATTTGTATCAGCGATTTTTTAATTTCGACCTACATGGGGATGAAATAGGAGACTAAATTTCATATGGAAGCTCAAACAAATCTATTTCTACAACACGTATATTTGTCGAAAACATTGTATAATTAATAATAAATAATAGTTTAAAAAACTAAAAAGAAAACGCTTTATTAAAAAAGGTAGATAATAATTTAATAATTTTAATGTAAAAAGCGTGGGGTGGGGTGGGGTTTATCAATATATCTTAGAAAGCACTCCACACTTTATTATTATTTATTTTATATTTTTCTGAATTATTTTATTATCATCGGTCCTCGATAAGTGTGCAGTTTTAAATCAATCCGTCGCGTCGGTTTGAAAGGGGTGAAATCACGTTCAAAAATTGTTAACATAGATAGATACTAAGCTAATAAAAGCGTATTAAAAATGCTTATTAAGTACACTTAGCGCGAGCACGGGTCACGCCGCTGGTGACTTTAAACAGACTCTGCCAGCTATTACTAGGGGTACACCAGCAGATGACATAATTACCTGTTTAGCGGCGTCTGTATTACAGCTTTTATAATACAAAACTTTTTTACGTGTACCCACACATAAAAAGGTTTCTGCCTACAAATATGCGAGTATAACTACACAACGATTCTCACGCAAGGCAATATGCGGCTGTTCTTCTGATATTCGGAGAAGATTGTAGGTATGCTAACAGACAGTAACAGCACGATTACACTAAGATGTGAATTCTGTCAAATTGTCCATAACACAGATGATTTAAAGGATTCCAGCATAATAATAATGTCTATCCAGATCTACAAATAAGTATGGGCAATCGAGAATGGTTGTATGACAGGTGAATTTTGGCGCCCGACAAACGAGATAGTAGGCTTTCAAACGAGATAGTAGGAATAAATTATGTCAGATATTGAGGGAGATGTTGTCGTGTACCTGTCAGTAGACAACGTTATGGACACTGGACAAGTGACATCGTACCCTATAGACTTATAAAGTATCTCAACTCTTTAGAATTATCAGGAGTGCCTTCCCATAAGTTAAGGCTGAAAGTTGGTGTTCCAGTCTTGTCAATGAAAAATCTTGACGCACCAAGGCTATGTAATGGTGCACGGCAAGAAATTACTCATCTAGGACGCAATATTATAAAAGCTATAATCATGACTAGAATGGAAAATCCATGGGCAACTCTGTGTCTCATAAAGATTTTGCGGGTTCTTTATGTTTTAGCAAACCAAAAAACATAGCATGGAAAACAAAAAACGTAGTTTATAGAAATGTATTAAAATAAGCTATTTGTAGTAAACCATAGCATTTATATGTGTATTATTTGCAAAATAAGTATCTTAAAATTTAAAATGCTGCCCAAATTAAATATCCCTTGCGGACGAAGTCGCGGGCAAAAGCTAGTATTCATATAAATGAACAATGTACAGTCTCGTACATATAGGTATTTATCAGAATTCTGTAGATCATACATAATGTAAAATCGTCTGTCTAGCAACCCTAGAATGTACCGGATGGCAGGGGCAGCTTCCCGAGAGGTCAGGGTCGGGCCAGGAGTGAGGAGAGGAGCGCCGAGATCGATGGCGCGCCCTTGTCCCTTATACCCACGCTTTTCCGTCTCTCCGTTGATACGCGTCACACACAATTTCGTTTTACACCGCTCACTTGTTGCGCCATACTATGTGATAACTGTGATTAGGGACACTGCTTTTACAATTACCTCTGAAGTTGTTGTATGAACTTAATGTTTTTATGGTTCAATCATCCGTCAGCTCTGCTTAGTTTGGGCTAGATGGTGTTGTGTGTATGTTGTAGAATATTATTATATTATTATTATTATTTATTTATTTTGACTAGTGTATAATCTTACTGAGCTGGGTCGAAAATATAGTATTTGAGGAATAAAAACGAAATTTGTAGTATGTTTAATGGTACAAATACAAAAAAATTGTACCGTAATATAACTTTGTGAAGTTATATATCCAATGGTACATTTGATCATTTTAAGACAAATAAAACATTTCCGAAGAACAATATTCAATCGTCAAACATTGCTGTACTTACTTGAATATTTTAGGCATGTATATAAATACATAAAAATATATAATAAGCTATTTTCATAACAAGCACGCGGATATGGCTTCATTTATATCTTATTTAAAATGTAAATTCGACTTTAGCGACTATTAGAATAATATATTTTTCATGAAGCTGGTTCCAATATTTTATTTACCTGTTCCCAGGCTACCAAATAGGTAAATTGGGTACAGACTAACAGGAAAAATAAATGCATTTAAAAAAGGGCATGATTTTGAAAAATACCGCCTCGTGTCATCATTATTTATGATTTCATTAAATTAATTCCAATTCAGTAATAAATTGTAAATAACGCCTCGTGCCTTTTTATGTATTTATGTGGCGCTTTATATACAATGGATGTATATTTTTGTTAATTTATGGACTATAGTTCCAATAATGACCTAATAAGGATAAATATATAACGCCGTGGAGGCGGTCGATCCCAGATTTGCAGATACTGGCAGCCTAGACGTCACAAACAAGTATTCGAACTTGTTTTTTTTTTTCAGACAATAGTCTCGGGGCCGTATTGAAAGAGAGAAGGGTTTTCCTTTACACACTGTCGCCTACTAAGCTAGGCATCCAGCCAATAAAAAAATCATTAACTAGGATATGTATTAGGTGTGATGAATATGTCAATACAGGGAAATGCTACAAGATATGTACTTTACATTATTATCTTTATGTATGAAGCGCCCGGTCATAATATTACTTAATAGAGTGATACAATTAAGCTGCCAACTGTAAAAAGAATAACGCATGCAGAAACTAATCTGCAGTCTTGGATTAGTGCCAAATAGATTTCAGGTTAAAGAAATTAAGCACTAGATCTCAAAACGGAGCCATTAAATCAGGTAACTTCGGTGAGTAATAGATTCACTAAAATTGTAGATTCCGTACACATGCTGATTCGACGCCCGAAATCAATTCAAAGGTTTTTAGCAGTGTAGGCGCAAACACATTTTAAAGTGAACGTTTGAAATCGAATTAGCAAACGGCATCCCAGATATTTTTAATATTCATAAGTCAAAGTCAAAGTCAAAAATAATTTATTCACTTAGGTCACAAAGTAACACTTATGAACGTCAAAGGGGTTAGTGAGTTTATTACATTTATGCTAGTTGCAAGGTTCAGGCAAAAAGGTTGAGCCTATGAGAAGATACCTGCAAGAAACTCAAAGCCACTCTTTTAAATCGCCATCTTACTACTTACAACTTATAATTTCAGTATTTTACAACTCATTTATGTACCAGGCGTTGCAGTCATTATGCCATATGTCACTGTCCATATAAAACTAAATTCTAAAAATAAAGAAAAGTTGGTAATATTATGTAAGAAGCATTTGAGATTTGAAATAATATTTATCAGTAGGTAGCCATTTGTAATAGACAGTAGTATGGCACGAGGACGCATACACTTACACTTTGTGGCATGAAAAGGTAGTTTGTGACTAAATGTAGTTAAAACAAAATTTACGTTAATACTTATAAAGTTTGTTTAAAAGAAAAGAAAGATAATTTAACACCACAAAATAAACGCGAAGTACCTTCACATAACTAAATTGACTTATATAATACATACATACATTGTTTGAATCCTGTATGAAACAAGCAACTATTTCCATGAGTTATTATCATTTAAGTAATCATTGATTGAATAATAGCCCTTCCGGATAAGCTGACCTTTAACGGCACTTTTAAATTTTAGTAAATGTAAATTTATAATATCAATCGGTAGTTTATTAATAAAGCGTAAGTATACTGAGTCCCGCAAATGAATTGTGATGACATAGCACATTTTACAACAGAAACAACATTATTTATACTTTGGCGTTTTTGCTTTCTAAATCTAATTATAAGAGCTTGAACACATCCACATTAAACTCAAAGTATATAATGAGGCGGTCTGTACCAACTAAATCTCATTTACATTACCATACGGTATTTTTATAATGGCTGATTTAGAAACGACAGCATATATTTGATGCATATACAATTGTTTACTTAGAATACAATTGCTGCTTGACCAGTTGGCGTATCACCCACGAAGTCCTGAGACTTCGTTTGAGCACACAGGATAACGGATACTTACGAACAATCTAAGGAAATTTTAATTAAACTACTTTTAAACTATTAAAACTATCATTCGTGTAAACGTATAGAAAATGATGAAATTATGGAAATACGGCAAATCTTATACTTTCAATATAGTTCGCATAAAAACCTCTACCATGGTTTTCATCTGTAACTGATCCTGTCAGTTTTATTAAATTTATGCAAACTGTACGGCATTACGGTATTAAAGCGAGTTCATTTAACAATTGCTACCAGTTCTTAAGTTTCGTCATAGAGATGCAAACGACAAACGTTTAAATAAATGTTCTTCAATAACGAAACAGTACAATAAAACCGCGGCCAAAAGCTAGTACAATATGACACGTGTTTATCTGGAGCATGTGGTCACTGGTTGGAGCTGGAGGCCGCCACTTGCTAATAAAGTTGTAATTTCATACAGAGCCTTATGATACATTTATGTATTATGTAGGTATGTACGTGGAATACGCTTCGGTACATAGGTGTGAATAACAGTCACCAACTAAAAATGTTTACACAACTAGCGTGGACTGCGTATTATATCATTCTAGTGATTCACAAAGTTTTGCGTCTAAGATATAACGATATGCGAGAGGTGAGAAATGTTCTCTCTAAAGAATCATTTTAGCTTAGATCAGGGATAACATAAATAGACTAGTTGATCTATGAATGTGTTTGCATAATTATATTTTGCAGTAAGTCAGTATAGTGAACTTCGTTATGATCGGACATCAATGATTATTGGGTCGTGACACAGCCTTCGAATAGGACCGATATTGGTCAATATTTCAGACACCAATTTTTCTGCAGACTATTGAAACCACTGCCTTCACAATAATTTATTCTCATACATGGCAGTTTAATAATCGGACATACTGTTTTGACTGATACATAATATGCTAGACAGAATGTGTGTTATACGGCACTAGAAGAGCACTATCGTAAGATTACAACAGACGTTAAATGTTAAGTAAGTGGTGCGGTGAGAGTGCGCGGCGGCGGCGGCGGTGCGCCGTGACGACCGCACAATGCGGTGCTGCGGCTCGAGAGCTTCCGTTACACGGCACCGGCCTGCACCGCGTAAACCTACACCGCCGCCGTCTACTGTCACCAACCGATCCGTACTACACCCTCGGCCGTTACAGTTCTGCTCGAAATATTTCGTCACTGCGCTGGACTCTCCATTCGCTTTTGAGATTAGGTTCCTACTGTATTTACTATGTGATCTCAATGTTACTTAAGTAAGTATGTATGTAAGTTACGGTATTAGCAGTTATACAAAAAATCCAGGCAACTACATAAAGGTTTTTGAAGCTGCCTATATTTAGTGATGCCGCAGGCATGTATCATTAAAAATAAACGCACATGCTGTCCCTAATTATTGAGAAATTGTGATCTGAATCAAAAACACGCGATTGGAGAAATGTCGCAGAGCGGATGGTGTGTGCGCTATACCTAGATATAATGTGCACAAAACGTGCTCGATTTTTCTCGGCAAGATAATCTGCATTAAACTTTCTTTTTTATCTCGTGTTGGAATATCGTTAAATTGTAATGGTCTATTATAATATCAAAAAGCACGCCAAATATATTGAGTTGATTGACATCTGCTTCAATGAATGCCATTTTCAGCGAAGCCATCTGTCACGTTATCTGTTCATAAAAAGTCACCTCCTTTGATAGATATGTTTGAAAAAGCAAATTGTTCCTCGAACCTCGAATATACCGTTAGTTAGCTTGAACTCGATGAGATACGAAATAAATATAAGACAACATTATATTACATTTTATGACTGAAATGTTTTAATAAAAAAATAGTTTAGTCTCGTTGTTTCTCATTACGTATACACATAACGGTAAATTGCAGCACTAGCGTATTGTTTACTTATTTTTCTAGACTCACTGCAGAAATAATATTTGCAGTTATTACGACTCATTGTTTCATATTTTAGTTGCGACACAAGCAACGTCATTAAGAAAGTCAATTTTATTTCTAAAATCAATTTATCATTAGACATAGAGAAGCTTAAGACATCCGTTAATTTGTTCATTGTCATACTCAGCTTTAAAAAATTCTGATGAATTCTCTATTTCTATTTTTGGTGAATCTTCTACGCAAATGAAGTCAAGAACTCAATAAATACATAAAAACGAAAACCAAGTGATCAAATTTCGTCGCCGGTAATAACATTAAGCTTGGATGCGGTAAATACAATTTATCGACATTAAACGAACACAGTTGCTAAGCGAGAAATACTCTGTTATGGCCAATTACACTTAAATCCGCTCTGAACAATGCATACAATATTGAGGAGCTGATACTACCGCTACACCATTAACACTATTAGGTGGTAGTAAATTAATGACGACAGACCATTATTATCATAATCCTACATGTTTACCTAAATATAACGCGCAGTCAGCTATAAAACGACACACGGCGTCTGCCGCCTGACCTCTGCAATCGACCTAATGGGAATATCGGTACCGCTAACCTAAAAACCTGAAATTGGTGTAAATTTGTGTAAGTTTACTGTGAGCCTAAAATATCTCTATCAAGTGAATAAAAGTCAGAGGCAAACTCAGCAGTAACTATGCCGGCATATACTTGACATCAGGGTTGTAGGAGACGTCTGCATCCGCATGCGGCAAACGAATGCCGCATGCCTTCAGCGCCTGAATTAACTATCCAAATGTGATACAAATTCGGCTGAATTATCAGGAACAGACACACTTCACAGCGCGCGAGTAGTCTGCTAATTAAGCAATAAATACGAGTACAGCTTCGACAGTACGTGTGACTACATTTATAAACCGCACTATCTTACCGGTCCTACTACTAATATTAATAATAGGGGTTAAAGTATGAAGTTGCCGTTGTAAGGTAATAGATACTTTGAATTGACATCATGGTGTGAGATTTACGAGCTAAACTTTTTCACATGATAGGTACCTATAAGATTCTACTTTTAAAAAATGTGCAACATTCGATTTTCGACTTTCAATTTTTTTTTTATTCAGCTTAGACGGGACAGATGGATACTTCGAAAATCCAAGTCATTTTTGAATATGTGTTCCGACGCGGAACTAACGCGGCAGAAACGGCTCGCAATATCAACGCTGCGTTTGGAGAGGAGACTGCTAACTGCACCGTGCGTTTTTGGTTTAAACGCTTTCGTAATAGAAACTTCCGATTTGAAGAACGAACCACGTGGAAGAACGAACCACGTGGAAGACCGCCCCACAGGTGAATAACGCTGAATTGAACTACCCAGGAATTAGCGACATAGTTTAAGAGCGTGTAATCTATTTTAGACGAAATCTTGATTTCTTGTTATGGTTTTTTCAAGGGTCATATTTTTACAACATCGCAAAATAATTCTATATAAATTCCAGTTCTTCAAAGAATAACTAATAATAAAGTGCACTAACAGAATAAAAATTGTCATTTTAATTATAGTCTTAAAAAACGCAATTTCTTCACAGCGTTTTACGAAAATTGACGTCAGAAGGAACTTTTAGATCGATTTTAACAGTTTTTATTAGGATGAGTACTTAGTTTAAAGCGACAATTTAATAGACTATATAGTGGTAAAGTGCAAAATAGATTCATATTTCCTAAAATATCGTGATCCTAGACAACATTGCTAAATAAACACAAAACCGGCAAACTTTTACACATTTTATTTACTAGTTTATGATATTAAAACATCTGTTTCATTTTCGGCTACGAAATGTACTATGAGCCAAAAAATAGCAAAAAATACCAGGAATCGGGGAAGAATATTATTTCCTGAATTTAAGTCGAATTAGGTTTGCGCTTAAAATAATAGTTTTTATATTATTACCATTATATTTAATATGGCGGTGGTTCTCGATAATTTTGTATGCGTTCATAAATCATATCGAAAGTACGAAAGTACTATACAGGCTGTTTGGTAAAAGAATGGACATATTGCAGGAGGGATTCAGTACTCGATTCTGGACCCGAATATCTAAAAAAATATGTACTTAAAAGTTGACCTAGTTATCCAATAAAAACTTAATGTGCAATGTGACAATCTTGCGCATATACCAAAGCTAAATAAAACCTCCGCCCCCATCCCCCGCTACAGCACCTCACACTCTCCCGAATTTGCACCCCCGCCCGCCCATCCTTTTCTTATCAAAGGTCATTAGCCTCGGTAGTCAGCAGTGTGCGACGCGCGCAGTGCCCACATTTTATGGATATTTCATACAAATTTTCATAAAGGTTTTCTTTGCAGGTTACAGTTTTATTTTTATACGTTACGTCTGACTCTAAAATAATGTAAATAATATATCATTCATTTCAACTATTATACACATCTTTTCAACAAACAATCAACATAAAAAATATATTCATATAATATAATACTGCTTTTGCAGGGTGCATTTCAACTTCAACTTTTCTCGGTGTCAAATGGCTCCATCGAATAGGTACCGATGATTCTTCCAACGTCAGGGTAGAAAGAGATAAAAAAAAAGAAATTAAATAAATGGTTTGATCAGTAGGCTGTGACCATTGACCGGTCATGCAGGGTGCACTCCAGAACGAAACATTTTGTTTATGTTTGACATTAACTGTCAATGTCATATTGACTGATAATAAATATTCCAATGCTGAATTGGTGTTTCTTATTACACTTTCCTGAATTCATACGTTTTCCTTTCATTTTTACAAGAATTATCAATTCTTTGGTGAATATTATTCCAGCAAGAGTTTCTAGCATTCTAGGTTATGTATAAATGTATAGATAGTCCGCACGACAAAAATCAAATATTTTATATTTTATTTTGCGCAACAAATATACTAGAAATTAATAAAGAATTGCTTAAATAAACGTATTTAGGGGTACATTTCCCAGGTTTCCTGAGGATGTACAAGTTATAGCAGGAGTCCTAAACAAAAATGAAACATTTCCTTTATTTTTAGACTTATATAATGATAAAGCATGTCATACTTAATATACAGTACTTTTCTAAACCGGTACACTTACTATTTATTTCATATGATTATTTTAAAAACCACTATTTAACCGCGCGCTCAAGTTACGACCGGTCATTTCGTGGTGGCTTCTCCCAGCGAGAGTACGTATCACTTTTTCCCTTCGCTACTACTACGCTCGCGTCCGTGTACGGATAGTGTCGACAATCTATAGCGCAACATAACGATATTGATACTTTGGTCAGTATTGTTATGTAGTTTTTATTTAATAGTAGATTACGTATATTCTTTTTTTCGAAATGGGTAATAAGCGTAAGAATTTCGGATACAAGAAAAACGCAAAGGAAGTATTGGCTTTTGCTAGGCAAGTAAAAAAGTAAGTTTCAATGTATATCTAATGCTATAAGAATCAAAGTCCACACTGGATGACTGGCAGATAACGCACAGCCTTGCACGTTTATTCTTCCAGGCAAAAATTGATTGTAATCAAGAACAATCACGTGTATGTAACTACGTATCAAACTTTGATAATACAAGTCATGTAACTAAGTTACTTACATGACTTGTATTAATTGTGCTAATAAAATTTCATTTCCAATTTTTATAACTTTTGAAAGATTTTTGTAAAATTTTTACCTAATTCTAATAAGACGTTAAAAAAATATTTATGTTCCCAATAATATTTGTAAAAATATATAATCGATGAAGATTTTGTCTCAATCTTATAATCAAATACATAATATTGTCTTATGTTTACGCGAATGTTATACATTGAAATTAAACACTTTATACGGATTTTGTCGCGTTGTTTATTTTACTTTAAACACTGTTATTACATAATTTTGAAAACTAACTATATTATAATACTAACTATACTACTATTATTGAACTTTACTACTATTTAAGCTATATATTTTCTAATTAAAACTATTTATATCTAAGTTTACAATTTGCCCCGACGTTTCGGTTGCTTTACAGCAGCCATGTTCACGGGGAGACTAAGATGGTATTTGTCCCAACGTTCTGAAGTGTAGCTAGTTATTTTAAAGTACCCGAACATCATTTAATCTTTGGTGTTCCTATTTACGCAGAATGAGCTCAAAGTATCATGAAGTCTAGCCGTGTTTTGCTTCTTCTTGGGTTTGACTATTTGAATGACTGGATCCCAAGCTGGTGGTACATTCCAACAATCCTCTCTATTGAAATTAGGATGTTTTTTAATTTCAATAGCCTCGCGAAGCATCCTTGGTAGGAATCGGTGTTCTTTTGCCAACAGATAGTGTAAATGCATTCCTAAAACATCTTAATTCCATTAATAATAACATCCAATTTACTATGGAATTAGAGGCAAATAATTCATTAGCTTTCTTAGATGTACTTGTCGTCAGGAATCCTGATCATACTTTGAGCCACACTGCGTATAGAAAAAAGACCCATACAAACAGGTACTTAAGCTGTGAATCTCACCACCATTCTAAACAGTTAGCTACCGTGGGAATGTCTTTACTTCAGAAAGCCCACGGGATCTGTGACAAGAAACACCTGGACGCCGAGCTTCAACATGTCAAGCAAGTACTGCAAGACAACAAGCTTCAACAGCCGCGCCGCCGTCACAGATCCCGAAAAAAAGCCAGCCGCAGTCAAGCGCCAGCCTGCCATACTACCATATGTAAAGGGTGTCACTGACAAGATTGGCTACATCTTGAAGCGAGCTTCAATCAACACATACTTCAAGCCGCCAACGAAGATAAGTCAATTTTTACCATCCGTCAAGTGCCAATTACCTTTACAAGATGCAGGGGTCTATAAAATAGATTGTGACTGTGGACTCTCATATATTGGGCAAACCAAGAGAAGCATAGGCACCCGCATTAAAGAACATATAGCTGATGTTAAACACCAACGCTCGTTGAAGTCTGCTGTGTGTGAACATGTGCAACAGGGGACCAACCACTACCTACGATTTGACAAACCACATATACTCGTAAAAGAACACCGATTCCTACCAAGGATGCTTCGCGAGGCTATTGAAATTTAAAAATATCCTAATTTCAATAGAGAGGATGGTTGGAATGTACCACCAGCTTGGGATCCAGTCATTCAAATAGTCAAACCCAAGAAGAAGCAAAACACAGCTAGACTTCATGATACTTTGAGCTCGTTCTGCGTAAATAGGAACACCAAAGATTAAATTATGTTCGGGTACTTTAAAATAACTAGCTACACTTCAGAACGTTGGGACAACTACCATCTTAGTCTCCCCGTGAACATGGCTGCTGTAAAGCAACCGAAACGTCGGGGCAAAGTGTAAACTTAAATATAAATAGTTTTAATTAGAAAATATATAGCTTAAATAGTAGTAAAGTTCAATAATAGTAGTATAGTTAGTTTTATAATATAGTTAGTTTTCAAAATTATGTAATAACAGTGTTTAAAGTAAAAGAAACAACGCGACAAAATCCGTATAAAGTGTTTAATTTCAATCAAATACATGTCATAGAAATAAAATATGTAATGCAATTTGAGAGATAGTGTTGTGGAGGAACAGGGTGTGAAGTCCCTCCAACACAAAGGGAGGATCCTCCGACCAGGCTGGTTGATGTCGGGAGCTTGTATATATACTCAGTCGCTGTGTAAACTTCACTTGTGCGATGCAGAATAGTATGATGTCATGTGAAGTGCGATTGTATCGCCATCTGTTGAATGTAGGCTGAACTTCTTCGTCTGTGCGGAGTCGCCACAGTATTCCCCCCCAAGACCAAAGGTCAATCAGGTTGATGAGAAGCTGTCGATGCTGCTGAAGAGCGTTGCCAGTGCCAGTGTAGGATGCCGCTGGTTCCAGTGAGTCGGAACTGTATGCCGCTAGTTCCAGTGAGTCGGAACTGTGTGTCGCTAGACCTCAGTGAGTCGGGTCTGAGTGCGATGAGCGGTGCGTGTGCCCCAGTGAGCCGGGGTCGAAGTGCGGTGAGCGGTGCGTGTGCCCCCGTGAGTCGGGGTTGTTGCGTTGCAGTGAGTCCCACAGTGAGTCGGGGTTGATGCTGCGTAGTTGCTGCGTCGTGGCTAGCTGCTGCGTTGACGGCGAGTGAAGTACCCTGCTTGCGTGGACCGTGTGTGCAGTGGGTTGAGCCTTGACGCTGGTGCGGCCGTAGGGAAGACCAGGCTGCGCGTTCGTTGCAGGCGTGTGGTGGTCCCTGTTGAAGCCGAAGAGTCTGGCTGGCTGCGACTTGATTACTGCTCATCTGGAGAAGTGCTGTGTGAGAGAAGTGAAGACGATGGCGATGGTAGTTGCTGCTGATCTGCTCCTTGAAGGTTGCTTCCAATCACGTCGGGTGCTGGATGATCACGTCGGGTGCTGGATGATCACGTCGGGTGCTGGATGATCACATCGGGGTCACCAATGTGGAGGAACAGGGTGTGAAGTCCCTCCAACACAAAGGGAGGATCCTCCGACCAGGCTGGTTGATCGTGCCTGGCGGGCCGCGGCCCAACGGTTGATGTCGGGAGCTTGTATATATACTCAGTCGCTGTGTAAACTTCACTTGTGCGATGCAGAATAGTATGATGTCATGTGAAGTGCGATTGTATCGCCATCTGTTGAATGTAGGCTGAACTTCTTCGTCTGTGCGGAGTCGCCACAGTATTCCCCCCAAGACCGAAGGTCAATCAGGTTGATGAGAAGCTGTCGATGCTGCTGAAGAGCGTTGCCAGTGCCAGTGTAGGATGCCGCTGGTTCCAGTGAGTCGGAACTGTATGCCGCTAGTTCCAGTGAGTCGGAACTGTGTGTCGCTAGACCTCAGTGAGTCGGGTCTGAGTGCGATGAGCGGTGCGTGTGCCCCAGTGAGTCGGGGTCGAAGTGCGGTGAGCGGTGCGTGTGCCCCCGTGAGTCGGGGTTGTTGCGTTGCAGTGAGTCCCACAGTGAGTCGGGGTTGATGCTGCGTAGTTGCTGCGTCGTGGCTAGCTGCTGCGTTGACGGCGAGTGAAGTACCCTGCTTGCGTGGACCGTGTGTGCAGTGGGTTGAGCCTTGACGCTGGTGCGGCCGTAGGGAAGACCAGGCTGCGCGTTCGTTGCAGGCGTGTGGTGGTCCCTGTTGAAGCCGAAGAGTCTGGCTGGCTGCGACTTGATTACTGCTCATCTGGAGAAGTGCTGTGTGAGAGAAGTGAAGACGATGGCGACGGTAGTTGCTGCTGATCTGCTCCTTGAAGGTTGCTTCCAATGACGTCGGGTGCTGGATGATCACGTCGGGTGCTGGATGATCACGTCGGGTGCTGGATGATCACATCGGGGTCACCAATGTGGAGGAACAGGGTGTGAAGTCCCTCCAACACAAAGGGAGGATCCTCCGACCAGGGTGGTTGATCGTGCCTGGCGGGCTGCGGCCCGACGGTTGATGTCGGGAGCTTGTATATATACTCAGTCGCTGTGTAAACTTCACTTGTGCGATGCAGAATAGTATGATGTCATGTGAAGTGCGATTGTATCGCCATCTGTTGAATGTAGGCTGAACTTCTTCGTCTGTGCGGAGTCGCCACAGTGTTAACTTTGCAGGTTGGTACATATGGCTACACATCAAGTTAGACACTCTATATACGCATAACTAAGCTATATACAAATAGAGAATTGTCGGTAAGGGACTATGCACTGTGCATAGTGGTGTCGATGTAATGGTAAGGATAGAGCGTAATAAAAATATAACGCACTCTCTCGCACGATTCGCAACGTTCAACTGTTAATAGTTCAAAGTCGCGCTACATGTATGTAAATGTGTATAATTTTTCCATTGTAAGCAATATATAGAATATTGTTACGTGCTGGGTTCGACGGATACGACTACAAAACAATATTATCGACTAAAACACGTTTTATTCTAGCACACAATTAACGTTAATACACAATAAACACTATACTACACTTTTCCACAGTAACTGCTTCAAACTCCGTAGTATTTTCGCTTCCGTTCGCTTCGATGAACACTTGACCGCTTACGATTGTAAACTGACTCAGATGGCACTAGCCGTAACAATATAATAATTATAATAATTGTACAAATCGTTATAGGAAGTATATTCAGCATTAATAGAAGATCTTGATAAACTGGGAAATACTGAAACAGTACATTGTGACGATTTGCATGCTGTAGAGAATCGAGATGGTAATGAAGATTTCGAAATGGTAAGTATCGACAGTTACAATATTATTATTCATTATCACTTAGTTTACACATCGATGTTAAGGCACACGTTTGCACAGTATATATTTTAACTACGTTTGTTTCAGACTATAGAACCAAGTGTACCAAAAATTCCACCATTACAAATCGAAGGTCGAAGAATTGTCGATTTTAATTACTTTTTTGATCAGATAAAAGTTTGACCCAATCACAATCCGGGTTTGGGTTGTACAATAAGCAACCTGTGTATTATCAAAGGAAAGGTTATTGGATTAGACTCAATTATGTATTTTCAATGTAATATGTGCAAACTTATAATGGAAATAAAATCGTGCGTAATTGGCTTGCTTAAAGATGCAGCTAATGAAGAACGTCAGCTAGCAACTGAAAGTGGAGAAATCAAAGACGGGATTCCGGCAATTGCAGTTGTAGCTGATGCATGCTTGTCGAAAAGATCGTATTGGAATAATTATGCTGCAGCATCTGGAGTAGCTGCAATTATTGGCTTCAAAACAGGCAAAGTATTATATATGCAGGTAAAGAATAAATATTGCATTGCATGCACGTGATCAGCATTAAAAAATCGATCGCCCTCTACCCATAGATGCACTAAAAACCACGTGGGCTCTTCTTCGAGCATGGAGCAGTCAAGCATAGTTGAAGGATTTAAGACCTCAATAATGAACCACAATTTAATATTCAAAACTGTCATAGCAGTAAATGGAGATGCGAGCACTTATAAAAAAATATTAAAATGCCGGCCATATCCTAATATGCAAGTACATAAAATGTATTGTACAAACCAACTTCTTCGAAACTACAGTAGTAAACTTATTAATGCAGCTTCAAAAAGATTCCTCCAGTCCACTCTCAAAAACGCTGCATAAGAGCAATCTGTAAAATATATTCTACTGACACGTGTAAACCACACTTCATTAATTTAAAAATATTGACTGAATATAAATATCATTGAAATTATTAGCACTAGACATACAATTATTATTTTTTGACCTGTAATTAGTATACCATCAATATCTGTATTAAATATAATTTGTACACCACATGATGTGGTAGGATGTAGTGGTACTTTAAAATAATATTAAGATCTGTATATGACCTATATTCTACAAATAAAGTATTATGATTATGATCACTTTCTGAAAGAAAGCTACTTACAACGGAACGTATTACTCAACTTCGTACAGCCATAAGAACAGTAGCTCGTTTTCGTAATACTGAAAACATTAGGAGCGCAGATAAGATTATGAAATTAAAAGATAACATTTTAAATAGCCAAAACGTGACCATAGCGCCTGTGGAGAATATTACTGCACAGAGTCAAAAAAGAAACAAAAAAGACGAGTCCCGCCAGAAAAGCCCTTTTAAAAAAAAATTGAACCGCTCAATACATATAGCATTGCACTCCAAAAGCCTGTTGTTTAATATAAACAACAATCGACCCGAACAATTTAACAGTATTTTGCAAAGCATGTGGGTGGCAAGCGCGTAAATTTTTCTTTGATAAATTTTTTCACAGCTAGGTGTCACGCTGCAGTTGTTGCGTTTAATACTGGCAAAACACTGTATCATTTATATAAGGTAAATTTTGATAAAAACCCTAGAAAATCTATAAAGCAGCTTGAAATAAGACTTCGCAATAATAACCTCAAACATAGTCATCGACCAAGAGAAAGAAGCTCTGTTTCTTAAAAAAAAATAATGATTTTGCGGCTCATGTTAGAAACAAGATTTGACGCCAGAGCAGTATGAGACAGCTAAAACTCTATTTTAGATATCACGTGTTAAACCGGTATGAGGTAGAACGTGATACGATTCTCCAAGCTGAAAGCACACTATGGTTGGAGCTACGAAGATGCTTATTGACGGCCTCAGTTTTCAGTAAGGCACGTATCTCAGTTAAAATACGAAAATATTCTTTAAAAATGTTTTCTTTGTTATTATTACTGTCAAACTTCGGCATATTAAATATTCAATCACGTTACGAAGCTACGGATAAGAGTATATATATAATTAACACTAATTAATTTTTTAGGTCTGTGAGAGGCGTTGCGGTATCAGTTCTGCGCCTCTCGTGAGAAGCCTTTTGTATTCATATTCTTTAAATAGCGTGCTAGCTATCGAGTATGGTAAGAACAATGAATCAACAGCTATCAAGCAGCTTGAAATACAAGAAGGAATTGTCATTCAAAAGTGTGGGCTCTTTATAAACGAAAATATCTTTTTTTGGGAGCGTCCCCTGACGGTTTGTTTGAAGACGGGATCGTCGAAATAAAATGCTCATATTCGGCACGTATATGGAAGCTGAACGTGCCATAGCAGAAAAATAATTAAATTTTGGAATATTTATGGCTCGATCAATACGACTGACATGACTTGGACTTCCAAATTCAAAGCCAGCTAGGTATTTTATATTATTACACATTAGGTAAGAATATTCTCCAATTTCGAGTTTATTATTGATATCATATCAGCTCTAGCTTAATAACATTGTTTTGTTTATTTTCAGTAAAAATAATGTGTACCTATTTGCGGTGTGGACAGGACCTAATTTTCGTTTAAAACTAAAAAAATTGTTCCCCTTTTTTTTTTTATTCTATCTTACAAGCTTAAAGATGTAAGACCCAAAACGCTTACAATTAAGTTATACCTAAACCTAGTCCCAGATGTGGAGAGGCAAAATCCTTCACTGGTGGACCTTCTGCTGACTTCTCATCCGGATGGCTACCACGTATCTGGTGGCGCCTCACTTGGTTCCTCAGATCACTGCCTTGTCCGGAGTACAGTGCCTGTCATATGCTCGCCGCAATCGTGTGCACGCAGCCGCCGTGTGTGGCACTGCAAGTCAGCAGATTGGGATGGGATGCGGTCCTTCTTTGCGTCCTACCCTTGGAGACAAGACTGTTTCTCGCCGTATGATCCCAATGCTGTTGCTGATGTGGTGCTACAGGGTATGGCAATTTTCATTCCGTCCTCTGTAGTCCCCATTGGTGACAAATTTCGGCCTTGGTTTGGTCCATCTTCCAAAAACGCTTCTCGCAGGAAGCAGGAAGCTTACCAAGCCTGGGCTGATGCGGTGACGGCATGAGATTTAAATACCAGCGCATTAAAAAGCAGGTCCTTCAAAAGACACATGGCAAGGGCGAAGTTGAAGCACATCGGTAGAATTAGCGAAAGGCTTAAGCGTCTTTTTTCGGGAACTCGTGCATTCTGGTCTCTTGCCAAAGCCATCGAAGGAAATTTCTGCAATCCTTTCCACCTCTTCACATGGGAAATGATTCGTTGGCCCACGACGATAAAACAGAAAGCCGATCTTCTGGGCAAACTCTTTGCGTCCATCTCGACTTAGCATGACAGGAGACAAGAACCGCCTACTATACCGCGGTGTGAGGGTTGTATGCCGGATATTGGATTCTACCAACGGTCAGTGAGCTTAACACTTTTATCCCTTGATATCCATAAGGCCGGTGGGCCTGATGAGATCCTCCCAATTGTGTTGAAGATGTGCGCTCCAGAGTTGGCGCCGCCGGTCTTAACGCGACTATTTCGGCTCTCTTACTCTTCTGGCTTAGTCCCGAGATCATGGAAGACAGCATTGGTCCACCCGATTCTAAAAAAAGGCGATTGCTCAAACCCGTCCAACTACAGACCAATAGCCATAACCCCCCTTTTCTCGAAGATAATGGAATCAATCTTCAGCCGTCAGCTCTTACGGTTCCCGAGAGATTATGCGAATGGGTTACTAGCTTTTTAGCAGACAGAAGCATTAAGGTCGTAGTCGACGGTGAATGCTCCGACTCCATGTCTGTAAATGCTGGAGTCCCGCAAAGCTGTGTTATCGCCTACACAGTTCCTCCTCCATATCAATGATATGTTGCAAATTAGCAGCATTCATTGTTATGTGGACGTTTTTTTAATTCCTCTACAACAGAATCCTTCAAATTATTTACTGAAATATTTTCGCCTGTATTTTCAGTAACAAATTGCGCGTATCGCAGCTTAGTACGCACAGTCACGTTATTAGGAGTCTGCATAGATATGTTGAGGTAATTGTTAGTCGTATTTAGATCTTGCATAAGGTGTTGATTCACTGGAGTATCAAAATTATCTCGATTTGGTTGTCTACTACGACATACCACACAGATCCAAGACATCTTAAATTCCACCAACAAAGTGTTAAATACCTCTGTAGAAACATTTGCACAAATAATATCAAAAATGTGCTTACATTTTGCGCATTTCATTTACGGGTCGTCTTCGCTTACTTCACCGCGGGAGCCCGCGCACTGAGCTTTCCTAGATGCCATCTTTGTACGGTCCGCAGTAGGTAGATATTGCAATGCCGCACACAGCGTTGACCAGTAGCCAGCGCAATGGCGATGACTCACTGCAGCAGCGGGCGCTGCGCGGGTTGTCGTAGGTCAGGGTTCGAGACGGTTAAACAATAATTTTAAAATGTTTTTGCTTAATATATATCTGTTGCTTAATATATATCTGGTGTTATTTGTTGTAATTAAATTCTAATTTAAATTATTTTAAATTACTGGAGTTCTACGACAAATGACTTCTGCCTGAACTGATTGACCCAAGGAAAGCTCGGTCAATGCCTAAGAACAGTTCCACTTTAAAACAAAAATATATGTGCTTCACCTGTATTTTGTTTTTTATATATATTTTACCCTTTATTGCTGCTACATCAAATTATATCTCTTATAAAAATCGTAATGTGCAATGGGAATAACTCGTGGCCATGATACGTCCAGCAGTATTTTCTCTTTTGTTTCATAAAATCGTTATAATCTTGGTGGACTAAATGTGGTTGCGTCTTGTTCTTATTAATTTGTTTAGGTCTACAAGTAGATGCTCTCATTTTATTTTCTATACTACTGCAGTAAGTTGCTTATACAAACTTTATTATTTTAACAATTGTGTGAGTTTAGTAGCACATAAATGTGACAATGGTCACAGCTCCTTCCACATTCATTTATGTAAATTTATAAAAAAATGGCGATTAAAAAGAGTGGCTGGGAGTTTCTTGTCCGTTCTTCTCGCCCGTTCTACGCCCTTGCTTTGGGAACGTGGCAGTAAATGTAAATTTAGAGTCAAAATTAATAAGTGTTATATTATAGCGTTTTCTTTTTTACTTCGTGGTTGACATTGACGCATACCCCTCCGCGGGGGCGGGCGGTAGGGTTATTTCGGACTCGCCGGGGTAAAAGCCTACATTAATATAGATATTTCATTTTATTTACATCTTGTAACAAAAACAAGTTTCGATTAAATTAGTCCTATATTTAACAAGATATAAGACTCATTTAATCGAAAGTAATTTAATATTATATATATATATAAATAATCAATTATTCCACTATGTTTAAAATACAATACATCTTGTAGAAATCAGAATAAAGCAGGCAGAGTTAATGTTAAATTAATTTGAGTAGTAGGTATATGTAACAATTAAGTGTCCAATGTATGTTATACCTATACAATTGTTATTTTAATTTTATGTCATTATTATAATATTCAACTAAGTTACCGTTATATCAGATAAAGTTTGATATGATTGAAAATAATATTAAAGTCTTCGGTGGATACCTACTATATTATGGATAAATATGAACAAACTTGAATATACATATTGTAAAATAAATATTATTTTATCAAAACCTACATTCATTTACATGATCAGTTAAAAAAGTTAATAATTAAAGTTATGATAAGTTGAATATTATAACGCAACAAAAAAAGGCACGAAAGTATCAAACTGTTCCTTACGAGTAGTAAAGCAAGGCTCAACGTTCACGCATACAGCGATCATAGCAGTGTGCGTCAGTACATCGTCGTACTAGCGATCGAGCGGATTTTGACTTACAATATTTCGAATAAACGCTCTTAACATTACCCTACCTACAATATTGGCTCATTTGCATCAAATCAATACGATAAAAATATATGAAAAATCGTTCATGACTGGTGACTGCAGAAAGAAATGCGTGTTGAAACTTGTGTTGCCTTGTTGAATCGGTACAGAAATGAAGGAATATTGGCATTTGATGTGACAATAAGTGGATTCTTTACGATAACCGTAAGCGAAAAATGCAATGGATGACCCCAGGTCAAACGCCGCTATAGTGCCATAAAGCAAAGCTTACCAATAAGAAGGTAATGGTAACTGTTTGGTAGCCTCTTCATGATGTTATTCACTATAGCTTTCTCAGGTCCGCTCAAGCAATAACAACAGATGTTTACTGTGCCGAACAATGATGGCGAAACTGGCAGTGCAACAGCTCCGACTCGTGAATCGATCTTTATTGCTCCATGATAACGCAAGACCTCACACTGCACGAGAAACCGTTGTTAACTCTACAGGAGCTGCAGTTAAAAACCATACGTCATCCTCCGTACACGCCAGACCTTGCTCCAAAGGACTACCATTTTTTCATGATTTGGAAATTTCCTATGGGATAAAAAATTTTGCTTCCCACGAGGCAGTACAAAATGCTTTCAATCAGTTTGTCGAATCTACTATCGTAAAGGCATAAATGAACTTCTGTTTAGATGGCAGCAATGTATAGATAATGAGGGTAAATATGTCGATTAAATAAATATCTTAGAAAAAAAACACGTTTCAATGTTTCAGTACAAATCTGCAATTTCATACTTTAACCCCTAATATTATAAATTTGTTAAGATGTTTGTTTGTGTGACTGAATCATGTATGAGCAGATTCAGATCAAACTTTGTACATGAATAGACCATTTCCTGAATATAAAAAAAGAAGGAAAGATGCTTTTTATCAGCTATGCTTGTTCGTAGAATTGACGCAAGCGAAGCTGCAAGCAGAAGCTGTTCATATACAGGTGTCCGGTAATTAATGGATAACCTTGAAATGTCTTATAGTAGAACCGAAGGCGGTTCAGAAAAAATGAAAATAAAATTTAAAAAAAAATATATATATATTAAAAAGTGCAAGCTATATAACATAGCATACTTTTGACTGTCTATCTTTTAGCATAATTAGTGTTTAATAATAAAACAACAAAAAACCGATTGATTTCATTCATTTATGGTCGTAGTATACAAGAAAGTTATACAAGGTAATTAAAAAAAAAAAACGCATCTCAGGTTAGGATAGACTTTTTTTCATATTTTTTTCTGAACGGCCATCAGTTCCACTATAAGACATTTTCAGGTTAGCCATTAATTACCGGACATCCTGTATATTACAATAAATAAGTAATGAATTTAGGCCTTATTCATAAATAATATGTGGTGGATATTAAAATATGCATACACATTACACTATTAAGATGCCTGATCAACCAATGGAATTTAGCAATATACATTATTGCTCACCTTTACTTTCTTACTATTCAAACAATATTTTGATGTTTTAAGATTTCAAAAACACAAAAAGAATTTTGTGACGAGAATTTTAAATTTAATTAAGGAAGCTACTGGTTGTTTTATGGATTTTGGCCCTCAATTGTAGAATAGACTAGAGCTTTTAATTAATGGCTGATGTACTACTGCATATCATGATAATATTATTATTACATCTGAACCAATCAAGTAGATATAGTTAATTTCAGGTTGACAAACATTGCTGCTGCTAATCAATGTTTTGTTATATTATGATCCTATTGGTCATCAAATGACTCAAATTAGGATAAGTAAAGAATTGTTGTAATAGATGCAGTTCCATAAAAACTTCGGTATTTAACAATATACTCAGAAAATAAACTAGTGCATTTGACAAATCAATAAAAATTCAGTATAATAAACCTTACAAATTCAACTTTCATTGGTCTGATATCTTATCTTATCTCGTGTGGGGGCCAGTCAGTACAGACCGGCGACAATTCGATCCAGTGGGATCTTTGGTGTCGACTTCCCCAATAAGGACTGCCATAGATGTTCATGGCAGCCGGGACCAACGGCTTAACATGCTCTCCGAGGCACGGAGCAGGCGATAATTGTCAATCAATACGCAAATAATTTCGAAGTCATATAACTTCCGAAAGTCAGAAGTGCGCGACGTGGGTTCGGACCAGAGACCCTCCGCATTGCAGTCTGTTGGTCTCCCCACTGAGCTATTGCTGCTCTTATTGGTCTAAAAATATTTTAATATTAAAAACATACATAATTTATAATAAAAATATGTTAACAGTAATAACTACCCTATTAACATGTTACTGGAGATCGAGAGGTAATAGCTTTTCTACTGATAACAATGTATGTACTTAATGAAAAATAAAGTGCAGTCTGAGCGCCAAGATTGTGAATGTAACAAAGATGACTGAATACAGTAAAACATGTTGAATTCTAGAACTCTTTGGACAAGGTGTAGGCACCCAACAATGCATAGGTAAAAAGACTGCTGTATACAATTGAGTATGGTGCTTATAAATGGACAGTATTGTATAACTCATCTAGTATAACACCACAAGTTAATATATCATAAATCAATCATCAATACAAGTATTCAGGGCTGCAAATTCACTTTATTTCAAACATCACATGCCCATAGCACCTTAAAATTGACAGCTACTGCAAACTGGCTTTAAGTGGCTCCATACAGTTGGTGGTAGATACATAGAGACATTGAAGCAGGTAAGAACAATTTCAATAAGAAATATATTATTGATTCAAAATAGAACCTTGTAATCAAAATTTAAGGACATTTAATGGTAGTTTAAATATAAATAGTTCCAAAATGGTGTTAAAATCTAATATGTCCAAAACAGACCATGGTCAAATGATTTAAGATAGATTAATTTCAAAACAAACATTATGCCAAGCAGTAGTGAACAGCACATAATAAACCTTTTTCTGTGTCTAAGAATAGACATAGATAAAGGTTTATTATTCTTCTATACAAACAAGTATTTATTTAAGAAGAAAATATTGATTATGACACTGGATAGTAACATTGACTGACAGGTCATGACATTATGAAAAGTATTTTAACTAATAGACTGTTCATGGAAAATATTATGTGGAAACAAGTGAAGGCCATATTGAATAAATTATTGCTTCCATTTTCAAGGTTTAAAATACTAGCACTAGAAGAAAACTATAATCATTCATAATTTTGATAAACAGTAGAAATTAACTACATGATTACACTTTAAATTACATGCAAATAACTTGAGCCTCTGCCAAATTAACAACCAAGTCATAATATGTTAGCATCTTTTAAAACAAGCATTAATTATGTTCTTACTATAAAACTAGTGTGTGTAGAAATGTGTCAAACCTATATCACCAAAAATCTCTATTTTTATCTGTGATATCAATTTTATCATATATTTATAATGATAATAAATGGTTAATTATCTCACACACAAATTACACAATAGTTATAACTATTACATGACTATAATGCAGTGTCATTCTGTACTAATGATTCATATTTTTAATGTGAAATTGATAATGATTGAATAAATTTGAATCTATTGTGAAATCTCAAGTCAACATTAAACATGTGAACCAATATTTTGTATTTGTCAAGTAATAGAATAAAAATGTTATCAGAGGAATGTTATGTCAAATTGATTAAAATTAAATAAAATGCACTATTGTGTTAGGGGTTAATGTCTGTCTATCCATTTGTCCATCTAGAAAAGAAGAAACTAAGGAACAACTTTGTGTAACACTAAGTAGTTCTTTGGAGTTTCCTCTTTTGATGAGAAAGCAACAAATCTAATTGTATATAAAACTATATAAACTTATTATGTTACTTCAGTATTTGTAAAAAGGTAACATAAAATCAATTATTATATAATAAAAAAGGTCATTATTAACACATATATTTTTAAACTGAAAAATATATCCTGTATCAAGAGACATATTTTACTACTTTTCTATTATTTTCCTTCCTGTACACATATCTTTAGTTTTAGCACACAATAATAGTATAAAAAAAATATAATATTTAATCTGAAAACAGGAAGTACATCGTGAGTTTTCAATTTAACACACTGACCCCTTTGACCTTATTTCAAGTGGGTATTTACACATCATGCTTTAAATCTATTTTCTTATAAATACCATTGTATTATTTAAGGTATTTGTGCTTAGGTTGTGAATGTGCATGGTCATATAAAACTTTTAATTATCATTAATATAAGATAGAATGAAATTGAAATGTTTAAAATAAACCATATAATTATAATATTAGACAACATAATAATTATTATGATACAACATAACATTAGAAGAGAGTAAGACTTAACCAGAAAGAGTCACCTATATCATAAATAGACGAATACAGTAATTTACAATTACTTACAAATTATCACACTAATAATGAAACAAATTTTCTTCATGACCCTTATATTGTTCAGCATAATAGTTACTCATAATTTAGGTATTTAACCAAAATCTACAAGTAATGTATCGATGTTGTATTTAGTTTGTATCCTGAGGACCCATTTAATGAATAATGATACTTGTTTGAATAGAAGGTATCACTTCAAAGACTACCCTAACTAATATCCTTGAATACTTAGCCATTTATGAAATTTTATACAAATGGGTAGTTTGTATACAATTTATTTGACAAAGGTTAACTTTTCTACGGTTTTTACGAAATTGTGTCGCGTGTAAGCATGAGAAAACTGTAAACTCACTCGAAATAAATAAATTTTGACAGAAGTTCCTTCGCCATTTTCACTACCTACTATTTTATATAAACAGGAAATGCTAAGTATCTCCAATTATAAATTAAAGTAATACTTTATATTTACGTAGTTAAAAGATAACTACACAATAAATACTCGGCAAATAGGTACAAACTAAGATATTTTATCAAAAAATGGCAGCAGAGATCAACTTACCTCAACTTCAACGGCTGTAACCGTATTAGAAGGTTTATGGTCCGAATTAGTATGCTGGTCATTTACCAGGTTGTTTAGGAGTTTTGAATCTTCAGTGGAAATATTTGTTGCACTTTTATCCGGGGCTTTGGGTTCCTTATCATACTCCGGCGGAGGAGCCATCTTGAAGGAAGAGCAGTCAGATGACACAAGTCGTATGACTTTCGCACACCGAATTCACTCTTTACCCCCTTAAAATGTCTTTTCCACTTACTAACTACTAAATCGTATCATGATGAATAATTTAGCTACAGCATAATGAAAGTTCTAACCATTTGCAAAAACGGATTCATCATTTTCGACAGATTCAGACCAACATTTTTAACGACTACAAGAACGCCCTCTAGCGACGTGAATTTCTAGCAAAAGTAGCACAGATAAAATATCAAATAGACATAGACTAGAAGGATTAAAATCAGCAATAACAAAACCTTTTCTCGTAGTATATCCGGCAACACGTTTAAAGGCTAAAAAAGTTAAATATTTTCTCATAGTTGTACCAATTATTAAACGTATATAAATGTACTTTTAATATATCGCTAAATTCTCAACAAGACAATAATAATATAGTCTCATGAGCATTATTTTTTCGTTTGTATATATGACGTACAGCAAATAATTTAAATTAAATAAAGAATTCTCATAAGTAAGCAGAAGTTTGTATACTGTTGAGTTCATTGCTTTTAATGACTATGTGTTATGTTTATTTGTCAAACGATTAACATTACCATGAACCCCACAGTGAATTCTATATCCTGATACATCATAGTTCGCAATACACTACAATCGTGTTATTTTAGTAATACTCAAAATACAAGTGGTATGTGCAAGTTTTATAAAAATAATGACACAATGCTTTACTTAAAATTGTAAGCAAAGACACCATGATCATGTCCCGTACCTGGTACCAATAGACTATGTTCCATGTTCATGAAGTCAATAAACATACAGAGAAAAAGTTAATCTGTCAAGTGTCATTATAAGTGTATAAAAATTCAGAACTTCTTCACAAG
Source organism: Catocala nupta (assembly GCA_963675205.1). Classification (NCBI taxonomy): domain Eukaryota; kingdom Metazoa; phylum Arthropoda; class Insecta; order Lepidoptera; family Erebidae; genus Catocala; species Catocala nupta. The sequence goes on from OY776098.1 coordinate 16,826,835, forward strand.
AGCTTTCTATCTGTAATTCTGTAGGTGTAGTAGATTTGGTTTAGAGTATCTGGTCTGGACTCTGGTTACGGTTGTAACAACGATAAACAGAGCTTTCTTGAAATAAAATTGACTAACAATCGAAAAATGGCTGACAGTAAAGAAAATATTTTCCTCTTTGTGCCTAACATCATAGGTATGTAGATAAATATAACATTTTAATAATTTGCGCAATTCATTATGATATATGTTTATATTATTTTAACATAATATTTCAGGTTTCGGGCGTGTTATCTTAGCCATAATATCTTTTTATTTCATGCCGACGCACTGTGTTTTGGCATGTGTATGCTATGTTACCTCGGCATTACTCGATGCTATTGATGGTCATGCCGCAAGATATTTCAACCAAAGTAAGTGATCTTATAAGGCATCGTATAATTAAATTACTCCATCCTCATAACACGATAATAAAACTGATAATCGTGTAAAGACCTTGCCATTATCATAGTGGAAATAATAAATACTTCGTATTATTTTATTTAAATATTTTTATTAATCCAAAGTTTACAAATTAGTAACTTTGATAATAATATAAACTATATGCTAAAGTTGTCAGTTGTCATAAAATATTTTTCAGATAAATCTTATATAAATAAATGCATTATTTATATCAGGTAGTAAATATGTATAGTACTTATTTATTTTTATAATATTTTTTAACTGACTAAGCATAAAGCTCAATGATTGCAGGTTGAAATTGTTCCAAATTCAAGTTGACTCCTTTTACCTGTTTATCTAATACTATTAGAAATACTGTAAAATGAAGTACCTAGTCCTAGTATATTGTATTTGTAATATTTTAAGATAAATAATGCTCAATTAAACCTGTAATAAGTTGATGTGAAAGATTAGTTTTATTGGTAACATCCTAATATTGCAGGCTTAATGGAATCACTATCAGTATTATGAATTTCACTTAATGACAACTTTTGCATATTACATACTTTCACCCAAATTATGAAAGTTTAAAAATGTGTCATAATTAAGCTTATGTAAGAGATTTGTTTAGCTGGATGTTGCTAAATTAGTCAGGTAATCCCAGCAGTTGACAAACATTTGACTATCAGCTAACTAATATGTGTAAATCAGCTTTTCAAAACTAGATGTTAATTATGATGTTAGTCTTACCCTACGTTAAATCACTTGTTTGATATATAGAACATATAACTTACTTTGATAGATCTATCCTACATGTAATCTTTAAATTGTGGAAATGCCGGACAGGTTTTAATTATTAAAACCTACTGTGTGTGGCCACCTGTGTGCTGTGGTGATTAAACAGGTTAAGAATAGAATACATATGATATAGATAATATTTATTTTTCCAGGCACAAAATTTGGTGCAATCTTGGACCAACTGACAGATCGTGCTGGTACTGCATGTCTTATGATGACACTAGCAACATTCTATCCAAAATATACCTTCTGGTTCCAAATATCCATGGCAATAGACATCACATGTCACTGGCTGTATCTCCACACTGTAACTCTCCAAGGAAAGGCCTCTCACAAGTTCATTGATATGTCAGAGAACCCTATCATGCGTATATACTACACCAATAAGATGGTGTTATTTGCTATGTGTGCTGGCAATGAAGCATTCTATGCTGCTCTTTATGTTATGTACTTCTACACTGGACCTACAGGTAATTGTAATAAATTAATTAAATACAAAGCCAAAGTAAACAATGTTAATTTATGTGCGAGATTCACAGTTTGTTGGATATGTGTCATTCACACTTCCGTCATAGCACACATATTAACTCGGAAACGGATCAGCACTGTATCAACTTGAGCCGTGCAGTATTCTTTGTATGAAACTCCCTACTGCAACACTCAGTAATCGGAATCGTAACGTAATTGCTTCGGGACAAGCTTCAGTCCTCGCGCTTAAGGCTCGTCGTCCCCGCGCTTACGTCTATCCGTGCACTACTGTTGCCGAACGAGTTGCCATTCACAAGATAACTAACAGTCGTGTTGCGCGTGTATTTTATTGAATTTGTGGGTAAGATTTGAAACAAAAATAACGATGAAAAGGGATCATTGAAGAAGTGACAGTGAATTCCATATTAATATGATTTAAGTGAGCGCGGCGTCCTAACGATGCAACGATATATCGAATATTCGATAATATCGACCCTAAAATATCGATATCTAACCATATATTATTTACCTACGTCTACTACTAACTTGAAAGTTCTGAGTTATCGATAATATCGCATTAAAACTGTCGACATTATCGATCAGCGATATTTGAAGGTCTTCGATATAAATATCGATATGTATTATTTGCGTCTTATTTACCCACTTCTACTACTAACTTAAAAGTTCTGAATTATCGATAACATTGCATTGAAACTATCGATATTTTCAGGCCTTTGATATAAATATCGATATTTTCGTGACCTTGCAACCCTAGGCGTCGCCTAGCCGTAGCCGAGTCGACGTACCGAAACTGTTGATCCGCTTTGGTTACGTCAGGTTGACGCCTGTTTGACGGCGAGGCGAAAGGCGATACGGTGACGATCTCTTTCCGAGTTGATATGTCTGTTATGACCTTTAGCCTTACAATTGGAATATTGTTTGTGTCAACAAATGGTTCTAATAAAAATGTATTAGTGATTACTGTGATTATTCTACAATTGTATTGGAAATATATTTATATGTATGTGTGATGTGTACTTAAACATACAAACGGGTTATTCCCAGTCCCCACCGTCGAAGCCACCACTGGTGACAAATAAGATTTTTCTCAAAAAAATTCACATTAGCCACTAGTGGTGGCGTCACCAGGGCTGGCAATTGGGAGTGGCCACTCATTTGATTCCCAGTTGCCACCAGCGGTGACAGATAGGAAAAATAAATTGATATGCCCCCAGTAGTAGCGATGCTAGAACTGAATACATAGTAATGTGAATTAATTTGAACTGAATATATAGTGATGTGAATTAATTTTTCACAAGTGGTGTTAAATAGATGTATTTTATTATTAAATGTACATTAAAACGAGAGAAATAAAACTTTTTTACACGTCACTTGGGAGACATATTTATAAATCACAATATACTCTTTTTAATTAGGTATACATATATGTTGACCTGTGACATTTTTTGTTGAGAACAGGTAAATTATTGTGATTAAAACATTGATTACGCTGTGCAATTTTAAATCTCGATTATTATAAATATTGTGATTTATAATAAATATGTCTCCCAAGTGACGTGTAAAAGTTTTATTTCTCTGGTTTTAATGTGCATTTAATAATAAAATACATCATCTATTTAACACCACTTGTGAAAAATTAATTCACATCACTATATATTTAGTTCTAGCATTGCTACTACTGGGGGCATATCAATTTATTTTTCCCATCTGTCACCGCTGGTGGCAACTGGAAATAAAATGAATGGCCACTCCCAATTGCCACCCCTGGTGACGCCACCACTGGTGGCAAACAGGAATTTTTCTGGAAATATCTCATTTGTCACCAGTGGTGGCATCAACGGTGGGGGCAATTGGGAGTAACCCATACAAACTAGGTACCATGTTGCATATAACTAATAACTATCTGTCAATAATTCAAATGGGCTGATTTCCTGACTCCACTAAAGGAGAATTTCTTGGCTGAAAACCCCAGGAATAATATGTCTAACTTTTCAACTGATGTTCTCAATATGTGGGACCAAATTAAATCAAAATCTATAAAATTTGAATTTACTTTTGTAATTATGATACATCTATATTTTTAGAGATTTTGAATTTTATTTTTTGTATCTTTGGGATATGGAATGTATACATACTTTTATTTTTCTATCAATACTAAGTATATTAAAGGGCTTTATATTATTATTATTAAAATTGATAAGTAACTTTTGAACATGAGCCACATATGCTGAATTCTTCTATGAAATCAATCACTACATGTGATCTTACATAATATATTTGACATTTGAATGCTTATTTAATGCATTGGTAATCTAACTACATCTTGTACAGGCGTAGAATAATAAATTTGGTTTCTATAATATTTGAATAAGATGTTTGTATTAAAGACAAACAGTATAGTAGAGCAAAGAGTTATTATATATCTTACAAGTATTATGTTTTCTTGTTTACAGTTGCGGGTGTTGGCCTATATAAATTGATTGTGCTCCTCTCAGCTCCTATTGCTATTGTGAAGGCAGCTATATCGGTTCTTCAAGGAGTTGTCGGCGCGATGAATTTGGCGACTATTGACATCAATGAGAGAGCAGCTATAGCAGAAAAGCAGAAGAATTAAACATGTCCTAAATCCTAGTCACTGATATTTATGTTGCATGTTATAAATCCAAAAATCCTGAAATACTAACCTAATGAATAAGTATACTTGTATACCATATTTGAATGAAAATAAGCTATTTACGAATTATTTTGATGATGAATGATACAAAGTACACAATTAAAAAAATTCTAAATATAAGACCTAGTCAACCTAAAATATAATTAGCTCATAGTTTGATAATGAACAAATTGTTTCTATCTTAATATTTGTTGTAGAATATGTTGAACTTTCTTTTTTTGGAATTTGACTAGTATTCAAATAGCCAGTACTGTTGTGGGTATAAGATTATACATTCGTAGTATAGTGTTAATATTTGGAAGTAGTATAAAAACGAAAGAGGGAATAAAATAGTGAAATATATCAGTAGTCACACACAAGATATAAAATATATTGCTTTATGCTACAAATTCAACACTTATTTACGTCAAAGCTATGATTAATAACATGTCTTGTCATACACTATTGTGTAAACAATCTTACATCATTTTAAGATGCATTGCGATCTTGTGCTTTCTGTAACACTGTATGCTGCGTGTGTCGTTATTCTAAGTCAGCAATTTAGAGAAATGAATAAGCATGTGATCTTACACGGTAAACATTCGATATTGGAAAGTTATCTCTATGGAATATAGCAACTTTGTGTAACATACTTATTACTACAATATAGCTGTTATCGCACCGTGGGATGCTTATAACACGGCATACCTATTAGATCGCATTTTCTTGGACATATTAATTAAGCTGTCTCTTATTTCTAATTAACCAAAAAGTGAAAATGTGATGTAGCTACACTGAAGATGAATTTATTTATACTCGACAACACGAAATACGAAAATTTTAGTCTCTAAATCAAAATCTGCGAATATTTAGGCTATAATAATATGATCCTTTATGGAGAAGCTCTTCCAGATCCTGATAGGATTTTAGAATTTTCACCTTTACTCGAATTTGTTGATATACTGCTTTTGTGAAATAATTTCGTAATAATAACAACAGTTTTAAAACATGTGACTTAAACACTAGTACATATTTCATATAGATACCTAATTTAAAAAACAACGGGTGGATTAATTCAAATTGTGTTTAAAATTACCTATTTTATTAATTGCATTTAATGTAGTAATTACCTATGATATAACGTTAATAACCATTCTAGTTAATTATTGACATTCCACCCCCTAGCAATGATTACCTTTTTATGTACTTTTTAAATATATATTTTGGTTTATATTTTTATACTTACCTCTTATTTTGACATTTTGGTATCATTATTCCATTGTTATTTTTGTATTAAGTGTATTTAAATATTTTAGATTTAAGGATTTGTTTCATATGCTATAAACTTTTATAAAATATAACTACTATATGTATCATCAGATTTATATTATATAAAAACATCATGGCATTCGATCTTCCAAAAAACATTTACAATAAACAATTTTTTCATAATCATTGGGACCATCTGTTGTCACCCAAATGATGTTACGCTGATAAGTACTACTGCAAAAGCGTCACATATATTATAGTTTAAAAAGAGATATAATTATATAAATACGTAAATATGCAATTAGACCACAACAAAATATATACATAATAATATATTGGCCAATCTAATGGTTCGAATAATATTAATCATTACTCGAATCATGACCTAGTCTCTACGTATATATGTACAGTTAAATAATATACTGGGTATTTTGGTACAGAGAGCAGTAATAATATTTATAGAACTGCAGATTAAATTGTTTTATGATGTGACTGCAGAATACTGATTCTTATTTTCCAGCTAGTGGGCAAAATAATTTTATTATATAATGGAAAGCATTTCAGAAATACTTGTCTTAGAAATTCACAAATTGTCATAGGCTAACCTAAATGTAATTGATGTATTTATGTTGACCCAAATAAATGTAAGTTTAAAAATCAATGACTGATTTTTTATTTTAAAATAAAACCAGCTTATTTATTAGTACATATTTATTGAAGTTGTTTTTATTATAATTGCTTTCAAAAGCTAACAACTTGTTTGTTTTAAGAAACTTAATGCAAGATTTAAATATAATTAAAGTTGCTTTTGCAAATAAAAGTAATACTATAGTAATTGTAAGCTGGTGTTAGATATTGAAACAATAATTTTAGTTTATAATTGTGAATTATCATTATTATAAATCTTAATTATCCTTTCAAACTGCTCATGCCTGCTCTCATAATCTCGTCAACAAGAAGGAGGTTGCTGGCGATTACAGAACAGGAGTTAAGGATTTGCTTCTTTACCACATAATTGTCAATAATACCCAAGTCAGTAGGTTTTATAGCTTCACCAGTACTCAAATCAAGACCAATAGGGTCAGGGCTTAAACGTGACTCCTCTTGCAGTTTAACAATAGTGTCTTGGGCATCATAACCAGAATTAACAGCCAGAATCTTTGGAATAACTAACAAAGCTTCAGCATAGGCTTGGATACCAAGACGGGCCTTTCCTTTGACTGTGTCTTTGTATTTCAATAGCTCCATGTTGGCTTTGATCTCAAATGCGCCAGCGCCGGGAAGCACACACCTATCTTCGATAGCATTGTTGATAGCACGGAGACCGTCGCGCACAGCGTCCTTGATCTGGGCAAGCGTGTGCTTGTTGGGTCCCTTGATAAGTATGGTTACAGATTGAGGATTTTTGCATTGTTCAACAAAAGTATACTTTTCTTCTCCAAGAATATGTTCATAGACTAGGCCAGCAAATCCAAGGGACTCTTCACTGAGGTCATCGACGGAATTCATAGCAATACCGCCACAAGCCAAAGCTAGACGCTCCATGTTACGCCTCTTAGCCCTGCGCAAACCCATGATACCCTCTTTGGCGAATGCATCTAGGGACAGTGGGTCAATACCCTTCTGGTTAATAACAACAAAGTTCTTATCAGTGCCATCACAGAGCTTCTTTTTCAAAGCAATGATCTAGAAAGAAAGTTAAAATTGTAGTTAGCATATTAATGATTCCAGGTACTTTGCTGGTAAAGATACTAGATACTACTAAAGTGAGGTGTGGCATGATATATTTTGTTTTTAGTTTTATATTTTGGCAACTGAAAAGTGCCAACTGCATAACAATGGTGGAAGTGAATAACAATGATATAAATAATTAATAAATCACTGAGTTTTGCGACAATCATAAAGCCTTACTTGAATTAAACACATTGACAAATAATAATATTTATTTTAATATGAATAGATGTATTGGATGGATAAAAATAATAGGATTTGTATAACTTACTTTCTTGACTCTTTGGTCAATGAAATCCCGCTCGGCCGCCACTAGCTTCTCCCTGTCCTCAGCTGACTTGTAGAAGAAACCAGAGTTGACCTCAGTCTTCTCATACTCAAGTGAGATGTTGCATGTGAGAATGTAGGCGTTCTCAACGCGCTTTGGCATGTCAGGGTGACGAGTACCATGGTCCATTACCAAGCCTATAAATATAATATAAAATTTGAAGTGTTGACCCAAAGGCATAACAACATTAAAAATGCCATTTTGAAAATTTAAAGAGTTATTGACAAAAAGTAGCTTCTGACCTGAATAATGGTAGGTGGTTGCTCTAACCTATAAAGGTATGCAATATCAGAGATAAACATATATATATACATTGCTAACCCTAGAGAATAAAAATTTAAGATGATTTAAAGGGAAATAATCACCAGTATATGTGAGCCTGTAAAACTCTTACTTATTGGCTTGGATTAATGCACAAACATTACTAGTCTTTCACCAATTTCTTGTAAGAGGTTGTTACTTCTCTAGCCAGCTCATTCATACCATTATTACCAAATAATTAGCATCAGTGCAGGTTATAAAAAAGAGTCTTTAAATGTAAACAAATATAATCTTACCTTTGACAAGGGTGGTTTCAGTGGCAGTCTTATGCTGCATCTCCATGATCTCCACCATGTGTAAATCTACAGGTTTGCCAGGCGTTCGAACAGTGAGCACTGCATCCACACAGGCAGCGGTCAACACATCTGCTAAGCTGGCATGCACCTAGAGTAACAAATATAATAAAGCTTAGAAGGAACCTGAGCCATTGAATAGGAATAATTCTATCTCTTGTATAATGTTGTCTTCTGTTTACGCGAATGTTATTCATTGAAATTAAACTACTATATACGGATTTTATTGTGTTGTTTATTTAACACTCTATTACATCATTTAGAAACTGTTACACTACTATACTATACTATTAAACTTTACTAATTTTAAGCTAATTAAATTACTGAAACTATTAAAACTAAATTATGTGAGTGTTAAACGCGCGATAAAATCTATCTCTTGTACTTTATTTTTTGTGGATAAACCTTCACATCTGCAATTTTATTTTATCTAGTTATTGAAAGCTAAGTAATAATATATCAAGACTTTTATTTAATATATGTTGTTTTAAAAACAATAATATGTTCCAATTACCCAGAAAAGCTAAAGAAAATGTATTTCTAACTTTTGTTATACTTGATTGAGTTTATAAGAGATTTATTGTATACACAATAAATTTTTACCTGTTGTTTGCCTTAACAGTTACCAAAACTTGCAACAAAACCTGTATATTTAAGAGTTCTATATAATGTTTTTGAAAATACCAATCTACAAAGGACTATGACCTCACCCTCCTCTACCATATTACGAAGAGACCTGTGCCATGCAGTAGGACACTTTATAAACGGGTCTCATATTATTACATTGTGTTACATCTGCCAACTGATAAGGATATAGAGTAGATAAACATTATTTTTCAATTATATAATTGTTTTCGTAGATTTTAGCTGTTAGATATTTTCTGCCCTACCTTGTCAACTTGTATGGGGTGTCTGTATATGAAATACCACTGATTACCTTTCTTTATGGTCAACACATAATCAAAAGCATTGTTCATCTTGAGTAAAGTAGTATCTAAATACATTCAATATACTCTGAGCACACAAATGGTGTTATCTGTTTGTTGGCAGCAGCCTGTCCAATAGAAGTCACTGTCAAAGTTAGTTATTATATTGGCTACAGATGGCTTTTGGTTGAACTTATACTAAACTATTACTTATAGCTAATAAATGAATATAAGTATAACTTCTGCTATAGCAGTTATGAAAGTATAACAAAACTCTTCTTGAATTATGCTATTGACAAGTACAATAACAAAAATATATTCATAAGTTCCATATTTATAAGATGTGCTGTGTAATAAAAGATCTTGCAACTAGTATAACAAATTTACCTTGGTCTTCAAAGATGTACGAGATACATCAAGCAAGTCTTCACGCTTAGCTTCAATGGGGATCTTCAAAGAATCCAGGACTTCTAAAGCTTTAACACGAGCTACATCAAATCCTTCTGTGAGAATCCTAGGATGCAAACCTGTATATGAAAATGTAGTTAGTAATAGTCATTTAAATAAGCTATAAGATAGCAATCTCTCGAGTATTCAGGCACTGGGGCCTAGACATAAAGCTTTTTATGTTATCTGATTTCCACCTAATCTAAAAGTTAATAATGTATATATAATGATACATCTGAAGTGTGGACCCACCTTCACTGATGTAAATGTCAGCTTGTTTCAGCAGTTCACCAATAAGGAGTACAGTCGAGGTGGTGCCATCACCAGTGGCATCATCTTGTGCGGTAGAGGCGCGAGCAATCAAAGACGCAGTAGGGTGCTGGATCTGCATCTCGTGTAACAACACATTGCCGTCTTTGGTGATTTTGATGTCACCGGCGCCGGAAACCAACCTAAACCAATGACAACAAGTGATTTACCGTAAAATACAGCTTTATTCGACAAAACATTGAAATATTATCACACAAAATAACGTTTTATCACTAAATTACAAACCATGACTTCTAGACCAAAAAGAATAATTAAGATCATATGACTTTTCAAAACGAAATTTATCGTAATCTAAGTTTTTTGAATATGTATAGTAAATGAAATACAATGCGATTTGATGAAAAATAAAGGGCTTTAGATATTAAGACGCTACTATTGGCTTAGTAACAGAGATAATTACATTTTCATAGTTCCCTTAGGACCGAGGTTAGTTTTCATTACATCTTGAATTCCTTTTGCCGCCGATATATTCACAGCTAAAGCTTGCGCGGCTCTTGCTAATTCAGCTTTAGGATTGAGCAAACTAATTGCGGCCATTTCTTTATTTTATTTCACCGAAAAATACTTAAATCAAACACGCGGATGACAAAGACGCAACAAGACTTTTATAACCGAGTGACCGAGAGTAGAGTCCCGATTAAAAAGGTACTCTGTGGTCCCGATAGAATGACAGTCGACAGATCGGACAGATCGGTCGAGCCGAGAGTGTTCTTGACGGCCAAATAAACAAATTCAGAAGGAAAAATACAAAAATTATTGACACTGTCAATTTGCTAAAGCTTTTGTGAATGCAAGTTTTATTAAGCTACCATTGTTATAATCGACCTATATTATATGTACCTAATTAACATAATACCATATAATACGACCTATAATATAATTAAGAAATAATTCTCAATTATATCTTAATGTTTAGATTGTAAAGTCTAATAGATTTTTAAAGACTATTAATTTCTCTAAATTGTATCCAATTCAAACATTTTAGCCAACTAAATCAAAAGAATAAAGAAACCCGTTTAAATTCATGTCCGACTGTTAGTCTAGTCAACAAGTGCTTTTTTGGCCAACTGTTTTCAGCAGTCTCGGAAAAATGAACGAGGTGTCATTCGATTCGAAATGACACTGATGAGCAAATGATTTTTGAAAATTAAATTTCCGCTTGCAAAAATTGCAAAAGTAACAAACAATCAACTAAAAAGAAAAAAAAATGTGGTTACGTTTTTTGCAAATATCTCAAAAACTAATTGAGGTTTTCAAATCTAAAATGAAAATACGGCCGAAAACGGGTACTCTGGCTTGCGCAAGTCTTACTTCGGACACTTTATCAATAAAAAATATTTAAACATACTAATTATTATAAAATTTAAGAAATGAATAAATTCTGGAGCCTACTCGATAGATAATTTCCACGCTTGTAATGTTCATGTGCAAGCAGCAAAAAATTATTAAATTAACTATTGCATAACTAATTGAAAATAGTGATAAAAAAAACCGGCGGATTGTTCATTTATCTATCTAGTGTGCCTCTGAATTTCTCCATTTCTTAAATTTTATATTTAATATGTTCAAATAATCTTTATTGATAAAGTGTCCGAAGTAAGACTTGCGCAAGCCAGAGTACCCGTTTTCGGCCGTATTTTCATCCCTCTGGGAAAATTATAAATATTGGTCCTAAAATACCGGGAGTCGAGACTTTTTTTTAGGAAATTTTCCTCCTGTACATGAATAATTTTTTTTAGATTTGGTAAACCTCAATTAGTTTTTGGGATATTTGCAAAAAACTAAATCCCGTTTTTTTTTTAGTTAATTATTTATAACTATTGCAATTTTTGAAAACGGAATTTGAATTTTTCAAAAATCATCAACATGCCTTTCCGAATCGAATGACGCCTCGTTCATATTTTTCCGAGACTGCTGAAAAAAGTTGACCAAAAAGGTACTTTTTGACTATGTAATGTACACACACGCTTGCGGCATGGTATACAATCAAGCTGTAACAAGTTATAAATATATAATACTTTTATCAAATTACATAATTATATACTATACTTATGCTTATTTCTACATAATATAAGACTTAAAATATCAATAACATTTATATATTTTTACAGCAAATAAATTCTTTAATATTATAAAATCGATATTCTAGGAGCCATGACATTATGTCTACTTTTGATTTTATGTATAGTGGTAAAATCTGATATAATACAAACTTTGCTATGATAATTTCTATTATAGACATATTTACAAAATAATGTATAATAAAATTCTGAATATTTTAATTACGGGGGAGCCGTCGACAATTTCGACCACCATGGCTGATCAATGATCATACATCGACGTGCTAACCTCCATGACATACTCCGTCGAGCTCTCGTAGGCGTTCTAACTCTGTTTAAATCTCACGGCTTGGTATGCGACGATGTAAGAGACCCTTGGCAGTAAAGATATACAGTCTGGCTGTATATCTTTACTGCCATGGAAGACGGGTTAGACCTTTGGTATGGGACGCAACTTGTGTCGATGTCGTTGCACTATCACATACTCCTAATAAAGAGGTTGTTTTATTATTTTGCTCATCAAAATGACCTCCCTCCGCCTGATAGTGCTTACCATGTGGTCTAAGAGCAGTGGTCTCCACACCGTCCTCATAGCAGCCGAGGCGATGTTGAGATCTCTACTTTGACGGCCTGAGAAGGTGCTTTTTCACGCCCCGCTTAAAGGACCCAGGATTGAAGGAAGAAAGAAACACGTACCTTAGCAGAGAATTCCATGCCTTGATCATTCGGCAGAGGTATGAGGACCCAAACTTGTTGGTACGCACTCTAGTCGACTCCACCGTATAGGGATGGCATCTGAGCCCAGCATGAGTTGTTCTGGATAGGAAAAAGGAGGGCGGGATAAGTTGGAATATCTCTTCAGAGCATTCCCCATGGTATATTCTGTAGAAACATGCCAATGAGGCAATGTCCCTACGGAGTTGCAGAGGTTCCAGTAATAATAATAATGATCTTTATTGACATAAGTTTGATACAGTTTAAAACAGAATTCCTAACACCTGCGTTAGTAGACACTGTGTTGCAGGTGCCAGTGCCTTACCCTTGTATAGTGACAATTTTATTTATTACATCAACAAAGATAACGATGGAAAGAATAATAAAAAAGCAGAAGATAAAAATTGTAAATGTAAACTAGGGTTATAACAATGGTTTTGTTTACATATTTTAATTTAATTTAAATAGTTCAAAGAAAACATACATGCATGTGGTGTATGTGTGTGTTTGTGAGTGTGTGTATGTGTGTGTGTATGTTTGTGTGTGCGTATGTGTGCACGTGTGTGTGTGTGTGTGTGTGTGTGTGTGAGTGTGTGTCTGTGTGTGTGTCTGTGTCTATAGATGCATGTATGTGTGTTTATGTGTGTGTATGTATGTGCTTGTGAGCCATTGGTATATGTTTATGATACTCTTAAAAGGTTTTCCACTGCATCATAGTCCATTGATTTCAACCAGATCAATATGACTTTTTTGAAATTACTATTGCTTAGTGAGCGCACTTTATGACTTTTGTTACACATATTATATGTATAGGGATCTAAAAAGTTATAATGTCTTTGCGCAAAAGTAGATTTAACTCTTGGCACAGGATAGCGTTCTACGCGCCTTTGTAGAATAGGCAGGCTAGGAACAAGTATTTTATGATATCTTCTTAACGCTTCATACACAAATATCTTTCTAACAGATACCTAATACTCCAGACAAGTCGTATACGGTAGAGGTTGGATAACGATAAGATAAATGTAGGATTACTTTGAGTACCATACGCTGTGCTCGCTCGATTCCAATCATGTGAGTTCTTGCCGCATCTCCCCACGCACAAATGCAGTATCTAATAATGCATTCACATAATGCACGGTACGTCTGTACAAGTAATACATTATTAGCTACTGAGCGCAAGTTTTTAAAGACATAAACAAGCTTTCTAATCCTAGCTATTATCGACGTTAGGTGCATAGTCCATGTAAGATGTTCGTCCAGCATTACTCCCAGGTATTTTATACAGGCTACACGTGAAAGCGTTGCACAACTGCAGTTTCTGTAGATGTCGTTTCGATTGCAAGGGTACGTATGTATCTTGAGTGTGAGCGATGAGGCCGGTTTTCCAACTGATGTTTTACTGAAACAGACAGACTTCGTCTTGCTTGTGTTTAGCGAAAGAAGGCTGTTCTCCAACGATGTGGTCACGTTTGCCAAACCTATCTCAGCTAATTCAAATACCGTCTTCCAGTTTTGGCCATGGAAGATTAGCACCGTGTCGTCAGCGAACATAAATAAATCTTAGTGTGATAGGTTACCTATTTTGCAAAGCTCATTAATATATATGAGAAACAGCGTAGGCCCTAATGTGCTACCCTGGGGAACACCGTATTTGCAGCTGGAGTCAGTACTTTCATGGCCAACACATACTTTAACGCGTTGCCATCTATCTGTCAGGTAATCTGTGAACCAATCAAGGGCCACGCCCCTTATGCCAACGTTCTCTAATCGAGTTAGTAAGATTGGAATAGAGACGGTATCAAATGCTTTTTGGAGGTCTAAAAAGACCCCCAAGCATTTATCTCCTCCATCTATGTAAGATACTAAAGCCGATGTTCGTTCTAACAGTGCATCCTCAGTGAACTCGTGACTTCTGGATCTCTGATGATACTTACAGCCCGCCGCTGTAACCTGTCGAGAGCGTCTAGCAAGTACTGCGCGAAGCCATCCCAAAGATGAGAACAGTACTCCACTCAAGGTCGCACTTGTGTCTTATACAATAGGCACAGCTGCCCAGGCGCGAAGAACCGCCTCACCCTGTTCAGAACTCCGAGTTTTCGCGAAGCTTGCTTAATGACGCTCTCGATGTAGGTTTTGGGATTAAGAGTGCGGCAAAGATCCATACCTAAGATGGAGAGGCTGTCACGTGTCACTAGTTGAGTGTTCTTCAGAGAAGGGAGGAGAAGGAACAAAGACTTTTTTGTTGAGAACGCACATGCCTGGGTTTTCTTGGCGTTGAACTGGACCAAGTTCTTGGCATCCCATTCAGAGATGCGGTCCAAGGTCTGGACAAGTTCAACGACAAGCTCCTGCCTTTTCCCCTCAACCTCAGCCTGTTTGGCCCCAGGATGTCCGAGATATCACCCTTGCACGGTACTGTCATCCGCATAACAATGTATGTTGCCGAGATTCAACATATCATTGATATGCAGAAGAAAGAGCGTAGGGGATAAGATGGACCCCTGAGGCACTTCTGCATTGACCTGCATAAATTTGGAAGCCCGAACGTCGCAAAGGATCCGAAAAAGACGATATGCAGGAGACTTTCAATCCAGGTGCACAGTTGAGGAGGCAAGCCATAGGCCGAAAGCTTGGAAAGAAGAGACCGGTGCCGGACTCTATCGAAAGCTTTAGCTATGTCTAGGCTGATAGCCGAAGACTCGTCGTGCTTGTCCATAGCCTCACCCCAGAGGAGCGTGACGAACGCTAGAAGATCACCCGTTGATCGTTTAGCCCGAAAGCCGTATTGGCGATCTTTGATCAACGAGTGAACCTCCAGATAGCGGACAATATGGGTATTTATAATCCGCTCGAAAATCTTGGAGAGCACCGAGGTGATAGCTATGGGTCGAGAGTTGCCTACCTCGGAACGGTCCCTCTTTTTGGGAATCGGTTGTATATTTGCATCATACTAAGCCTAAGGCACAGTGCCTGCGGCGTAAGACGTCCGGTATAGGCGCGTAAGTGTGGGAGACAACTCTGCTGCACATTTTTTAAGACCACAGCTGGGATGTCATCAGGTTCACTGGCTTACCGTACATCGAGAGACTGCAGTATCGTACGAACGTCACGTTGCCTGATACGTATACCAGGCATGGTGTAGCCGCAGTTAACGATGTTAGGCGGCTGTGAACCGCAGTCATCGTTTTGGGAGTTGGCCACAAAGAGATTTGCAAGCATATCTGCTTTCTCCTGCGGCCGATGAGCCAGTGATCCATTCGGATATCTCAGAGGGGGCAGCGAGGTCTGGCGGAAGTTGGACTGCACGGCTTTGGCCAGGCGCCAATAGCTACGACTGCCCGTAGGATGCGCCATGAGTTCCTGGTCACACCGTGCGACGCGCTGGGCACCCGCTCTTAAGTATCTTGCAGACCTTTGTGGCTTGATTGAACGCTGCCTTCAGTAATCCACGTTATGGTCGTGGAGAGCGAGAGCGTCCAAGCGCGGTACGCTGAAAGAGCCATGATCTACGTGTACCTAAAGGACAGAGAAGGAAGGATCCTCTAGGCAGTGTAGACGGCGGCAGCAAATATCCACCCTATATTTGTGTTTCCGTTAGAAAAAGCATTGCCGGCCGAGCCGTCTCCAGGTGGTGATGGACGGCATTAAGGTTAGCGGGGAGTCCTCTGATGTTAATAAACTCCACGACACAGGAAGAGGAAGCAGCGGTGGGGTTACGGCGATTTGCTGCTGTTGCACGATAATGCTTTGTCCGTACTGCCAGAGAGAGAAAGGAAGGGGAAGCGTGAAAAAAAAAAAGAGGCGGCTATTCTCGCAGCAAAGTGGGGCAAGGCGCAGAGCAAGTTTCGCCATATTATTGTATGGTATGGTCGATAGCCGATCCGACGGACAGAAGAACCCCCGTACCCTCCCGAAAGTGGTCGCCGGGACCCACCCTCCGGTCACCATCCGGTACGACGAGCCACCTCGAGATTACGCGCGGCATGATGAGGCAGCCAACCAGGTTGGTTAGACTCGGTTGGGCCTCTGGACTATACTGCGACAACTGCTTTAGTAGAGATACTCAAATTAAAATATTCTTTCTATGCCAGTTTAATGAAAAATAGGCAGGTTAACTGTAGCTGGATGTCTTGTGATGCAGAGTTAAACTTCCGATATGTTGTAGAGTACGAATATATATTTTTGGATAAAATTTGTCTACATGATAGGTACAGATTCAGTCATACAAGAAGTTACATACAAAGGGAGCTAATATATCCAATCAACCAATCACAAAATTATTATGATAACATAAAGAGCTTGAGCGCGCGCATTCAGCGAACGTGGCTCATATATAAACAAGTGACACGGATGACGGAAATTCACGTCATTTAACGCACCGCACTGCAATGTGCGGACGTGTACAAAACTTTATGTATTGCAGCTACAAGTATGTTACTACAGACATATAATAAAAAGTAGTTATATAGTGTTCAAAGACAATAATTATTTATGTATACTTATAAACCAAATATAAACTATAGTTTCTTGCGGTATTTGTTCCCAGATCGCTTTCAGCAAGTTTAGGAGCTGTCTTTTCTTGTGGATGGGTTGATTTGTGTCTTGGACACTTCTTTTCAATAACTCCCACATGTGTTCAATGGGATTCAGGTCCGGACTGTTAGCAGACCACGGCAGAACTTCTATATCGGCTTCCTCCAGAGCCTCACTAGTGGTTCTAGCAGTGATTGCACGAGCATTGTCGTGCATTAACTTGAATCCTGTACCCATGCGCTGTGCAAATGTCACCATATGGGGTCTAATGACTTCTCCGATGCATCGTTGAGCTGTTATTGTGCCTTCATTTAGGATTGCTATTTCGGTTCTACCCGTTAGACTTATGCCACCCCATATCATAACATTGGGCCCCCCAAATCCGCTACTTCCATGAATGCATCCTTAAAAAAAATCGCTCTCCTTCTCATCTCCTTACTTTGATGCGACGATCATCACTAAAAAACTTCACACTCATCTGTAAACAGTAACAAACTCCAATCATTCATGTCCCAATCCAAATGTCACCTTGCAAATATTTACCGGTTTGCCTGATGAGCACTTGTTAATGGAATCCGCACTGTTCGTGTTCTGGAGAACTGCTGGTCTTCATGCAATCGGTTTCTGATAGTTTGGTCACTGACGCGTGTCCTTGTTGTCTGGCGCACGCGGGTTTGCAACGTGCGGGCAGCGACAGTACGTTATCTACGTGCACTCAAGCATATGTATCGGTCTTCCGGTGCTGAAGTTCCTCACACCATGCCTGATCCCTATCTTCTAGTACTCCTCCCAGTGCCTTGGAACCGATTTTAAGCATTCGGGATGGCTCTTCGCGAAAAATACAGCTGCAAAGCAACTGAACGCCGTGAATGGCCTTCTTTAGTTAATGTTATGGCCCTAGTCATAGTTACCACATCCACATGTCGTCAAACATTCGTCATTGTTGTTTTATAAATGCTAATGCACACTGTAATTACCAAAAATAAACTGTTCGCTGCAGAACGCAAATGTTAAATGAGTTTAAAGTTCACGTCAAAATAAAGTAAAATCAAGTGGGTGGTTATAAAAAAAAGGAACTAACTATGTTTCTACAGAATATACCACGGGGAGTGCTCTGAAAAGTTATTCCACATTATCCCGCCCTCCCCTTTCCTATCCAGAACAATGCGTGCTGGGCTCAGATGCCATCCTTACACGGTGGAGTCGACTAGAGTGCGTACCAACAAGTTTGGGTCCTCATAACTCTGCCAAACGATCAAGGCATGGAATTCTTTGCCAAGGCACGTGTTTCCTTCTTTCTTCAATCCTGGGTCCTTTAAGCGGTGCGTGAAAAAGCACCTTCTCAGGCCGTCAAAGTAGATACCTCAACATCGCCTCGGCTGCTATGAGGACGATGTGGAGGCCATTGCTTTTAGACCACACAACTGCTTATCATCAGGAGGTGTGTGACATTATGGAAAAAAAAAATGCTGGCATAAATGAACAAAAATTGTTTACAAACCCTTGAACTAACATATCACTACAGATTTCACCACTTGCGTAAAGTAAATTATCAATAAATTAGTCCTGATTTAAAAATATGCAAGTGGCCCTTATTTTCTTTTGACTAGTATATACATATTTTATGTACGTAACTGTTTAGGCAATAAATAAATAAGCTGGCGATATACTGCTGTTGTGTGTTTATAGTTTGTACCAATGTACAAAGTATAAACATATTTCGCACTGTTGCGTTGTCCGAAATGCACTGCAGAATATATTCATCGTTACACCACACAAATGTTTTGTTTTCTATAAAATACTGTTGTAATTTTTTTTTGGTAGTGGTAGATCTGGTGATGATATCAAACTTGCGACTTTCGAACACACGCTGCGTTTGAAAACTAATCTTGCAACTTGCACTGACTTACTTTGGTATGTGATAATTTATTTATTGTAAGCGTAACGATTGTTATTTTTTTATTATATTCATACGATTTATAATAACGTTAAACAGTTTTATTAAGTTATTAAATTTTTAAGTAATAATATTTAAAAAATATATTGTAAGTTGTATGTAACGTTTATGATAGATATCTTCTGAACACAGCTGTCATGTATAATTTGTCAAATTTTGTATCTGACGCATCTGTCGTTCTCGTTCTACTTGCTTGCCACTTAATGGGTACAAAAATAAAGTTCTATTTTAGTTCGTATTGCTATTTGAGATGAACTTACCAGACGGTACGAGAACATTCTTTAAAACAGAGTATAAAAGGGCTGCCGAAGTATTGCTAACCTATATTTTGTAATACAAACGATAAGTCACAATGGGTGTCCATAACGAGGAAGCTGAAACATATAAAAATAAGGGAAACGATGCTTTTAAGGCCGAAAAGTATGAAGAAGCCATATCTCTTTACAACAAGGCTATAAACCTTGCGGAACAAGACAGTCGCGATTTAGCCACATATCTGAAAAATCGTGCAGCCGCTTATCTGAAGATTAAAGAATACGATAAAGTAATTAAAGACTGCGATGAAGCCTTACGAATCGTGCCTGAAGATCCAAAAGCTTTATTTCGCCGGGCTCAAGCTTTGGAATATTTAGAACGATTTGAAGAGGCATACAGAGATGCCAAAGCAATATTTACTGTGGATCCAAACAACAAGGCTGTACAACCGGTGTTATCGCGGCTTCATGCCGTCGTGCAGGAGAGAGCCAGGCAAAGTGCACAGACCAGTAATAAAGTGGAGCAGATGTTCAAATTAGCATTTGACTTGCGTGAAGATACTGAAAAGCGAGAAAAAGCCATGTCAAACCTTTTAGTATTAGCCAAAGAATCTGCTGGTGCAGATATAATGCTACAAAATGGTGTAGTTCATAAAATACAACAATTATTAAAAGTGGAGAAGAATTGTGAAATATATGTAAATGCAGTGAGATGTATTAGTCAACTGTGTAAAAGGAGTGTAGACAGAACAAAGACCATACTTAAAATTGTTGGCATACCATGGGTATTAGAGATTATTGACAGTGATAATGAGGAAAGAGTAAATGCTGCCCAGTATTGTTTGCAAGTAATTCTGAACACCTTCTCTGGTATGGATACTAAAAAAGATACTAAACCTGATACTAAGTTATGTGAAGAGTATAAAAGTGAAATAGATACCTTACTCACTTGCCTAACATATTCTATTACAAATAGAGTAATCACCGGACGTGCAAGAGATGCTATAATGGAACTAATTATGAGAAATTGTCACTACAGTGCTATAAATTGGGCAGAGAGATTTGTAGAAATTAAAGGTTTGCAGCGATTGCTAGAAGTTTGCAGTGAATTAGAAGAGTACAAGTATGAGTCAGCAATGAACATTACCCCTTCATCTAGAACTATAGCTGCAGCTTGTCTAGCTAAAATTTATGAAAACATGTATTATGATGAGGCAAGGGAAAGGTTTAATAGCCAAGTTGATGAATTTGTTAAAGACAAACTGATGTGCCCTGATTTAGAGTCAAAAGTAAGAGTTACAGTGGCTATTACCTCTTTGCTCAGAGGGCCACTTGATGTTGGCAACTATGTCATTTCAAAAGAAGGTATCATAGAAATGATACTGGTCATGGCCCAAACTGAGGATACCTTACAACAGAAGGTTGCATGTGAGTGCTTGGTTGCAGCTGCATCCAAAAAGGATAAAGCCAGAACTATTATCAACAAGGGTGTTGAGATTTTGAAAAAGCTATATCAGTGCAAAGATGATGCTGTCAGAGTGAGGGCACTAGTTGGTCTGTGCAAGATTGGCAGTTTCGGAGGTGATGATGCGTCTGTCAGACCTTTTGCTGATGGTTCCACTAAGAAGTTGGCAGAAGCCTGCAAAAAGTTCCTTGTTAATCCAGCCAAAGAAAATGATGTCAGAAAATGGGCTGCTGAAGGTCTCTCTTATTTGACATTGGATGCTGATGTTAAAGAGAAACTAGTTGAAGATAAAACTGCTCTTCACGCCCTCATTGAGCTTGCCAAAACTGGTGACCAGTCTTGTCTTTATGGTGTTGTAACTACTTTAGTTAATTTATGTAATGCTTATGAAAAGCAAGAACTTATGCCTGAAATGATGGAGCTTGCAAAGTTTGCCAAACATCATATACCTGAACAGCATGAGTTGGATGATCCTGATTTTGTCAACAAGAGAATAACAGTATTAGCTAAAGCTGGTGTAACTTCAGGACTAGTTGCTTTGTCCAAGACTGAAAGCCACAACTCCAGGGAATTAATTGCTAGAGTATTCAATGCCATTTGTAGTCTGCAAGAACTGAGAGGAATTGTGGTACAACAGGGTGGAGCTAAGGTGTTAATACCAATGTCTTTGGAAGGTACCAACAACGGAAAGAAACAAGCAGCACAGGCTCTGGCTCGTATTGGTATTACAATTAATCCTGAAGTGGCTTTTCCTGGACAAAGAAATTTGGAAGTTGTCAGGCCTCTCTTAGCTTTATTGCATCCTGATTGCAATGCCTTGGAAAACTTTGAAGCTCTAATGGCTCTTTGTAATCTGGCTGGAATGAATGAATCAACTAGAAACAGAATTTTAAAAGAAGGAGGGTTGGCTAAAATTGAGCATTACTTGTATGAGGACCATGAGATGTTATTGAGAGCTGCCACTCAATGTATTTGTAATTTATTACAATCAGAGGAAGTTATCAAAACCTATGAGGGCAATAATGACAAAACAAAGTTTTTATACCTCCTATGTCAAGAAGAAGATGTTGATACAGTTATGGCTGCCTCAGGAGCTCTCTGCATACTGACAACAGCAAGCAAAGTTTGTTGCAGAAAATTATTAGATGTGCAGGTTTGGCCTGAGACCTTAAGATGTTTGTTGGCTAACCCTAACAAGGAAATTCAATACAGAGGTACTTACATTTTATATAATATAATATCTGGTGACAAAGATGCTGCTGCAAAAATATTTGAAACTGATATAATGGAAATATTAATGGCACTGACTAAATTGGAGGATCTTGAGCTAAAAAGAACTATAGAGAATGCTCAGAAATGTTTGCATGCTGCTGAGGAAATGGGAGTCATTAGGAAACCAGATGAAAGTCACATAGTAGACCCATTTAAGGAGGCAGAAATTCAAGAACTGGATGAAGATGAAAATCAAGCTTAAGTAAGATAATTTAAGTATTGTTACTTTAATATTTTAATGTTATTAATACCAATTTAAAGTATGTAATTAGAATGTATATTAATATATTGTTTGAATTGTGTTGTATTAATTTTGTTTAATAAAGATTTGTATCATTAATATTATAAAAGTCTATTTAATTTTATATCCTTTTTATTGTAATGCATACTGCAAGAAAACACAAGTAATGTACTTTGTTTATTAGACAAAATATTATTTTAATAAGTACAAGTTATTTTAAATTTAAAATATTAGGTGTGGGTGATTCAGGTAGTACGAACAGTTTTCAGACAAATTATAATAAACTTTTAGTTAGTACTTGTCGATCGGACCATACAAAGTTCCCATCTATTTAGTTTTAATAAGTTCATTATGATCACTATGTTTAGCTAGTAGCTACCTGGCTACATATTCAAAAATCATACAATCAAGTATAACTCGGCTACGTAAAGTTGCTCACATAGTTCTCTCTCTTTCTTAAAACTTCTCGCTCCCACTCAGTTTTAAAATCATAGACTAGAGCGGAAATAGGAGTCAGCGCTCTTCCTGATTTTGGCGCACAGTCAGGATTTAAGTTGGCAACATCTTAATTGAAAACATTTTGCATAAATTCTAAATGCTAGGTAAGTATTGAAATAGATATACGTAAAGATAATAAAATAACGGTTCCTCAGCTACAGATATACTAATATAATCAAAATACGTTCAAATTCAAACTGACAACTGAGGTACTTTTAAAGTATTGTACAAAAAATAAATGACATGGGAGTGGAATTAATTAAACTTGACTTATTTTAACAGGATAAATATTTATTTTTATACTTCATTTAAATTTACCGCTTTTATATTCCAATATTTTCACAATGGAATACCGCGTCCTTCCCCCACCGAAATCCCTCCCTTTCCCACCATTTTTATGTAAAGGTTTTTTATAAGGTCAAGATGCCGCCATTTTCTCTTAAACATTTATTTCTATGGAAATAGTCGACATTTATGAATATTAATTTAAACTGAGATATTGTGTAATTGTTTTCAACCGATAATCATAATATTTGTATACTTTTTCAATAACTTAAATAAACTATAACAGTTTCTCTCTTTCTTCAGAATGTGACACGCTAAGAACCTTTTGAAATGACAGCTTGATTTGGTTTGGTTTCCGCTACTGTGCTGTTGTGCTATTTTTTGGTTTTCGATACGAAAATCCCAAGAAAATGTCGATTTCTACTGCTACAGGTATATATCCCATCATTAAGAATACGAATTTATATAAACCAACTATATTATTTATCTGTTTACCATCAAACCTGATGGAGTTGTTTTTTCGGAGAAATGCCATGGAATCCCATATGGCGGTCCATACTCCACATGATTTAAAGACGCTATTTGATAAATAATGAAATTTCTTTTTAGTATCAATTCAATAATGTATCAATTGAAACTGAAGTCAGTGGGTTAAACCTGCAGTAGTACATTAAGGTTACTGCGATTTACTGGTCTTTCTGGCGTCTTCGTAATTACCGGACGCTCACAAGTGGCAATAGGAGTTAACTTTTAGTTATGTCATATTGCTGCCAATTGTTTATAACGTTTACTATTATATTTTATTTAGGTTTTACGTACTGTATTTACTTATGGTATTAGAAGTATTCCAGTGCTATGGTGGGATAAAAAAAGTTTTCAAGAATGTGGTATGTTCTTTCAGACGAGCGCACAGAAGGTGACGACGACACATCACAAGGCAGTCAACCCAAAGATGATAGCAGTGATTCTGAAAATGAGAATGAGCCTCAAAGTCAAAATGGTGGCTCACCAGTGCCTGAGGTTCATGAAATTACTAGTGACGACGATGAAGATTGTGTAGTGACTAATGATGATGATGAATCATCCAATTCAAGTACAGATAGTAATGACAGTTCAGATGAATCACAAAGTGGCAATAAAGCTATTGAAGAGAAAAAAATCGAAGAGCAACAGCTTGAGAATGGTGCTGATGAGTCTGATGTGGAAGAAGTTTCTATGGAGGACCCCCTCAATGAAGCCCCTGTCAAGAATAAACCCATAGTGGTCAGTGATACCAAGGGCTTGGCAGAGCTTGCTGCGAAGCAGTCCAAGCCGAATGGAGATCAAAATAGTGAGCCGACTGTAGTTATTATTGACACAAATTCTATATTATCTGGTAAATCTCAAAAACCAACACCAATAAAACCAACAACAACCAGTGCTATAGATGCCCACAACTTGTGCCAGAGTATTGCTGCTCGTGGCACTACTATTACACCAGTGAGTGTTAAAAGTACCACAAAAGATAACACAAATAGTAATACCAATAACACCACCCCGGCAGCAACTCCTCAGCCTAACATTCTCCCATCTCTCACTGATGATATGTTTGTAGTAGAAGCACCTTCCTTCATAGTCCCCTATGTCTATGAAAAGCCTTCTGTTAAGCCTTTTAGGGAATTTGTAGATAAATTAGGAAAAG
This sequence comes from Catocala nupta, assembly GCA_963675205.1. Lineage (NCBI taxonomy): Eukaryota > Metazoa > Arthropoda > Insecta > Lepidoptera > Erebidae > Catocala > Catocala nupta. The sequence goes on from OY776098.1 coordinate 16,851,800, forward strand.
AATTAGAAGAATTAAAAATCAAAGAAGAGCAAGAAAAAATTGAGAAAGAAAAGGTGGAAAGGGAAAGAAAAGACCAGGAGAGGAAAGAGAGAATTGAGAGAGGTGAGCTATTAGAAGAAGATGAAGATGTAAGTGAAAAAGATAGTAAGAGTGCTGAGGAGGCAGCTAAGGAACAAAAGGCACTAAAAAAGCAGCAGAAGAGACGAAAACATGAAGAGGATGATGACTCATGGGATGGAGAATCATCCTCAGGATCTGATGATGTCAGTGATGAAGATGCTGTTCTTATTAAAGACAGAGACGATACTATTGATGACCTCAAGGATCCAATCAGCTTAATTGCTAAGGGCCTCAGTGGTGGCAAAACAGACACTTATTTTGACTGTTCTCTGGGGCAGTTTTTCATCAACATTGGACTGAACTTGGTTCAAGAATATGTACAGACTGATTTATTAAAACATCAAAATCGCAAGTTGTACAAGGAGAAGAAGTCTGGTCGAAGTACAAAGGCTACAGAGGCAGCCATAGCCTCACTAACCCAAAACTTAGATTTCAGTAAGAAAACAAATGCACCTTTTGCTCTTACACAGAAAAGGTGTGAGTTCTGTAGTTTTAAGACAGAGTCCATGCTAGTCATGGCTCACCATTTAGAAGCTCCTCACATGAGAAACAATATCTACAAATGTAACTCCTGTGAGTTTGAAATCCGTAGTCCACATGACATATTGTTTCACATGGAGGCGGAACATAATATTAGAGGTAGGTTGGAGAGAGCACCTGCATACCAACAATGTGCAAATTGTCATTTTGAGGATAACAGCAAAACGAAATTAGCGCGACATCTAATTGCGTGTGCTAAGAAATTCAAACCTGATCTTAACTTGGCACCTCCATTAGAGTGGGAGCCGCCAGCGAAAATACCGAAGTTGACGCGGGCGCGTAATAATATGGTTGGACCTTATCAGAGTAACTTTAATAGATCTCAAATGAATATGAATAATTTGAGTCGGCCACAGCTAAATATTACGAATGTATTACCTAACATACCAGTGCTCGGACGACCGCGCGGCCGCCCGCCAATTACCGGACCGCCGCGCGCGACGCCAGTGTCAGGCCTACCTATTATTCGCAGTGGAGTTATGATCATGCACAATACTCCAGCAATTGGTACAACTATTGCCAACTATCCTATGATACAAAACCAGAGCAATAATGCAACTCCTAAGATATCAATCACTCCACTTCCTCGGGCACCACAGCCATCATCTTCACAAACATCACAAAATTCCAAGGCTACCTTTGTCATCTGTGAAATCTGTGATGGTTACATTAAGGATCTCGAACAACTGCGGAATCACATGCAATGGATACACAAGGTGAAGATTCATCCCAAGATGATCTACAACAGACCTCCACTAAATTGCCAAAAATGTCAGTTTAGATTTTTCACTGATCAAGGTCTAGAAAGGCATCTTCTAGGTTCTCATGGTTTAGTGACAAGCTCCATGCAAGAAGCAGCTAATAAAGGCAAAGATGCAGGCAGGTGTCCTGTGTGTGGTAGGGTGTATCAGTGGAAGTTGCTGAACCATGTTTCTAGGGACCATAATATGACATTGAAACCAGCACACCTCTCCTACAAGTGTACTGTGTGCACGGCTACATTTGGGATGTACAAACAATTTGAGAACCATGTCTACTCAGCTCACAGTGTAGTCGCTAAACGAGTTATGGACAAGAGCAAGACACCTGCCCCATCAACCAAGATCCCTGACACAGATCCTCTGTTAAAACCACTGAAAATAAATGATGAGATTACTATCATACCACAACCTGCAAAATCGACTGTTACTATTACTGCTAAGGGCAAATAACATTAATAATGAAGGAGTGCGCAGACTGTACTGGCACCTTAAACATAATTCCGCTTCATCAGTGATGCACATCCATGGTTTCAAGCAGTATTTTGTAAATAAACTTGGTATATCAACCTTATTTAAAATGTTATTGAAAACCTGAGGTATGGTGACAATTAGCTAATGAATAGTACTTTTAACAAAAAAAGTGAGCAGTTGTAAATTCAATGTATAAAACTATTGCAGTATATGTACGTATACCTAACAACAAATTCTTTGTTGGCAATAAGAGGTAATTATAGCTTTCCCTGCTGTTTCTATAGTATTCTGACCACTATGTGATTGTTTGATTGTCACAAATTATATAAAAACTGTTATTGAATATTATCGATCTGTATCCCCTTTGCTGTATAGCTAATTTGTTAGATTAAAGTGAAATAAATGCAAATTTACGATATATAACTGTAACTCTTATGTGCTCGGTAAGTATTTATTTATTTCAGTCTTATAATTGTTTTGATTGTAGCATACTTTCAGCCTTTATTTTAATTATTAGGCGAGTTAAGTTTACAGACATATTGTAAAAATAATTTAGGTAGATACTTTCCATTATGAGTGTATAATATTATTAAATCAATTTATTATTATAACAGTTAGGTAAGATTAGAATACAAATTGTAGACACTAAATTATAAGTGAGTAAAATACTGAGTCATAAAATCCCTTCATTGAATATTATGTATGTACTACAGAAAGTGTTATTGGATACTAGCAGAACCATTACAACCGACGGTCTTATTTATTTCTGATCTCAGGTCAACAAGATGGAGTGTTGATTTGGTAAAAGTTTACTGAATTGTTAATGTACTTATAGAACTGAAAATGATGTATTTTTTTTATTTAATAAAAAGACCACTGTAATTGTATAATGCTTATCACTTTAATTTTTCCTTTATTAGATCTGACGTGGTGCCGTTAATCTATACTAGATTTATAAATAATTAAATTATAATATAATTTAATTTTCATATTATAATTTAATCGGCACTACGCCTGTAAGTTTTATATTTAGACTGAAGACATAGTGATACAGGATTGAAAATCGGCGTGAGATTTTAATTGTCCAACAACTGTGCAGAAAATTATTTGGCATATTTCGCTGTTACCAATTTAGCAAATCAAATAAAAGTAGGTCAATAATATGCATAATTCTTTTGAATACGGAAGTATCTAATATTAAATATCATCTCCATTGCTATGCACGATTATATTGTTGTGTATAATATGCCTCTAGCTCAATCTTATGGTATCCTGATCGCCTGTGATTTGATGTTCGCCTATAAGCGAACGCATCGGCTGAACTCACTGGTCTGTAGTGTATTATCTATGGCGTGAACCGGCCGCCCGCGACTCTTAGGTTAACGTGTGATATGAGAAAATTAATAAGACATTTTGCCACAATCCTCTAAAATTTAAATTATAAGGATAGTTTGATGCTTTTATTAGTCGGTAAAATATTTCAAAGTTAGTTATGACCCGCGATGACATTAGATAGATTCGTTATAATATATTACTTATAGTTGTTGTACTAGTAGTTATATATATTGTATATGTACTGGCATAAGTACATATACTGTATATGTACCTTGCTGGTTTAGCGGCGTACGTATACGCTTACACTTACAGTCGCTATGTGTATGCTTCGATTCAAGGACGAACTGTTGTTGAATATTCTGGTTAGTATTTCGTGATTCTGCACCTGTGCCTATTAAACAACCATAGCATAGCTCCTTATTACATTAGACCAAAACATAGTGAAATTGAATGCACAAAAGGTAGGAAGATATTTCGCTCTTTGAGATTTAAAAGGGGACAATGGCTCTTACATGGCGAGGTCCTTAGAAAGTTAACGATTATTTTTAATAAAAACTCACAAAAAGCTTTTCAGTTATAACGTACCTGGCGTAAAAAGCATTTTTGTAAGTATTTATAAAATCTACACTGACAGACTCATAAACCGCATCAAAGTTCAAGATTACTTTCGAATTAATACTTATTTTTGATAAGCATGCAAACTTTTTATATTAAACTAAATGAACATGTCGAGACCGTACATTATTCATAAAAAAAAACGAAATCGTTTCCTCACATAAGTTCCTCCGTCAGTAAACATTAAAACAGAGCTGAATGAAGTGCGTGGAGTAAACATGAGTGCACCAACAATAAGAAAGAGGCTTAATGAAGCGGCAATCACCCCTTTCAAACCAGTAAATGGTCCAAAGCTGTCTGCAGCTCACAGACAAGCTCGTTTAAGATTTGTGCGTGAACATCTTAATTGGACTGAAGAGCAATGGGCCTCCATATTATTCACCGAGGAGTGTAGTATATGTTTAAATAGTGCATACGGTCGCAGAAGAGTTTATCGTCGACGTGGGGAGAGATATGCTCAAAGTTGCTTTGAGGAGCGTGTGCCTTTTGGAGGCGGTTCGTGTATGGTGTGAGGATGACAACTCGATGATCGGGCGAACGGCACTTGTTCATCGACATGGTTCGTCAAAACGGTAGTAGACGTGGTTTGACGGCACAACGCTATATAACAGAGGTTTTAGAAGCTCACGTGGTACCTTACATGGGATTAATAGGCGAAATTGTTACTCTAATGCAAGATAATGCCCGATCCCACGCTGATACAAGAATGATGATGACAATATTGCGAAGAGGTTGGGATACGTACCATGAATTGGCCAGCACGCAGCCCGGATCTTAATCCCATTGAGTATGTTTGGGACAGTTTAGAAAAAGCTGTATATGCGAGAAATCCTGTGCCCACAACAGTGGCAGCACTAAGAACAGCGATTTCACAAGAATGGAACAATATTCCGCAAGACCATTTAATAATCCTAATCAGGTCTATGCGGAACCGATTAGAATCTGTAATAAGGGCACATGGATGCAAAATACCTTATTAAAAGAAAAAAAAAACAGCGCTGCATATTTTTTTTTAATTGTAAAATCCAGTTTTTAGCAATCCAACCAAAATCAATTATTGTTACATTTATCGCTTTTGTTCAAAAAAATTGAATGGTCCTTCCCATTAGGTATACAAACATACACTTAAGGATATGAGATATGATACTACGCTGTAAGAAGTTATCGAACCAAATTATAGGTTTCAATATATAGGAGATGTTTCATTTTCGGCTATGAAATGTACTATAAGCCAAAAATAGCAAAATATACCAGGAATCGGGTAAAAAGATTTTCCTGAATTTAAGTCGAATTACGTTTGCACTAATAAATAATATTTTTTATATTATTGCCATTATATTCAATACGGCAGTGGTTCTCGGTCATATAATTTTGTATGCGTTCTTAAATCATATCGAAAACTGTACGAAAGTACTATAATAATGTAAATAATATATAAATATATATGTCAACAATAAATATGTTTTAGAGTAACATTTATTAATTTCAACTATCATATACATCTTTTCAACATACAATCAACATAAAAAATATATTCTTATAATATAATACCTACTGATTTTGCAGGATGCACTCCGGAACGAAACATTTTGTCTATGTTTGACATTAACTGTCAATGTCATATTGACTGATAATACACTTTTCTGAATTCATACGTCTTCCTTTCATTTTGACAAGAATTATATTATGCCAGCAAGAGTTCTTTTACTTCTGGCAATTCAGCATTCTAGGTTATGTATAAATGTTATCTACCAACTTGTCATAGATAGTCCGCACGACAAACGTCAAACATTTTATATTTTATTTTGCGCAACGAAAACACTAGAAATTAATAAAGAATTGCTTAACTAAATCTATTAAGGGGTACACTTCCCAGGTTTCCTGAGGATGTACAAGTTATAGCCGGAGTCGTATACAAAAGTGAAACAACTCCTTTGTATAAAAGTTTGAATACTTGGTTAAAATATTTATTTCAAACGCGTCTTGAACATTGATGCAGTTTATGAGTCCTTCAGTGTATATTGACTCATAGCGGAGCTGTAGTTAATGAAGGTTTACAGAAAGTATAGGAATAATGACTTTAACAGAAAGTTTGTTATTAGACTGCTAGGTATTTTAATTAGGTACTAAACGCATAAAACTTTCAGTTGCTTATAAGTAGCTATATAAACCTACATTAATGCAAATTAAACCTTATCGTCTTAACTTAACCTTGAATATACAAGTATTATGGAGCAGGATTGAAATAGGTTTTTTAAAAAAAATAGAAATCAAACGCTACTGTACTTTACTTTTTATTACTTTACGTCTGTAAATGCAATTGCTATGCCCCGCGACACGAAGCTCCAAGTTCGCTTGTCGCGCCACCAAGTAATCATAACATAGGCACCAAGTTCGCGTATTATGATCACACCTGATATACCACATCATGTGAGCACATCATGAATTGCCAAATAGACAAGTGCGACGTCGGCTTACCAGTCTCAAAAAAAACTGAACAGGCGTCGGGCGTCCATTCACCATGCCACCGAACCATATGTTCAGCTGCTGCCTGAGTCCGTTTGCCGTATGAGCCAGCTAAAAGCTCCAGCTCATAGCGATGATGAAGAAGACCTCGAGTGACTTTGTAAGGGCCTCTCATGCTCGAGTCCAGCTTGCCAGAGGTCTGCGAGCCCTTGCTGACGAACACGAGGTCGCCCACCGCGTAGGCGCGAGGATCCTTGCGATTCTCGTTCACTCGTTGGTCTTGCTGCTGCCGATTTGCTTCCAATAACTGTAAAGCTCGTTGTCGGCGCAACGTTGTCATCGCTTCACGGTTTGGATTGCTGCTATGCAGAGCTACATCCCTGATGAGAGACCTTAAAACAGGTGTAGACCTTTCAATGCCTGTCAACAGATGCAAGGGTGAAGTTTGGGTGGTACACTGCTTAGTTATGTTAAGCGTTAATTGAATTTTCCAAAGGACATTGGACCAACTATTGCCTTTGTGTTACAAGCACCGGCTCACTCCACTAACACGTCATATACATAGGATATAAATATAATATAAGATAGGATATATAATTAATTATCTATTTGTTTATTTAATTAACCTTGAGTTGATATCGATACTTTATACTAATAAGATATATTTTGGTTGTAATAGACTGCTATTTGATCATATTGTTACGTCACTAGTGTCACTACTAATATTGGTATAAATCGGAGTGTAACAGTCTAATCGGGCTCACTTTTGTTATCGCTTGATTGAAATAAACACTATACCTAACTTACTTAAGTTTACACGTTATTTTCGCTACCTGTTATTTTGTTGTGCAACCCTACGTGTTTTCATTTGGCGTTGACCTCGATCATATCAATCATCGTTGACATATTTAAAACGGTACGGCAGTATCGCTCAACTTGACCGTTCTCACGGTGCATTCCCGGTGTAATACGATGTGTAACACATCCCATGTCACTTACCCAGTCTTGAAAGCCGGTAGCTTCGAACATTCTACCTTGGTCAGTTATAATAAGGGATGGAGTACCAAAAAGAGATATGGCATTGGTGAATACTCGTTTCAGTCCATCGGTGTCTTGCCTATAGAGTGCATATAAGAGACAAAACTTTGAAAATGCGTCTACTACAAGCAAAATATACTTAAAGCCATTAGACTCAATCAGTGGCCCAAGTACATCCAGATGAACATTATGAAAGGGTACATTGGGCTTAGTCCACCCTCTTAGTCCATCCTGAATGGGCTGATGCGGTGCACGAGGAACTTTCTTATGGGAAAGACAAACAACGCAATGTGTAATGAATTTTCTCACAAATTGCCTCAGACCGGGGAACCAAAAATGACGTAGTACCATGTCGGTAGTCTTGTCAATACCTATATGGTCATGATCGTCATGAAAGACGCGTAATAGACTTAGTCTATGTCCCTTAGGGATAAAACACAATAAGCGTGATTCCTCACCGGTTGGGTATTTGAAATGTGCAAAATGTAAGCAGATTTTTGATATTATTTGTGCAAATGTTTCTACAGAAGTATTTAACACTTTGTCGGTGGAATTTAAGATGTCTTGGATCTGTGTGGTATGTCGTAGTAAACAACCAAAACGAGATAATTCTGATACTCCAGTGCGTCAAAACCTTATGCAAGATCTAAATACGACTAACAATTACCTCGACATATCTATGCAGACTCCTGATAACATGACTGTGCGTACCAAGCCGCGATACGCGCAATCTGTTACTGAAAACACAGGCGAAAATGTTTCAGTAAATAATTTGAAGGATTGTGTTGTGCGGGAATTAAAAAGCTTACAAGTTGATTTTGAAGCGCAGCTAGTCAGTAAAATTAATAAATTACTTATTGAACAATTTTCGGCATTTAAAACTGAATTCATGGATAAGATTAATTTGATAACAAATAAGGTTTTACAATTAGAAAAACAATACGAATCAAGCATCAGCATCAATAATGCTTGTAAGGCTTGCGAAGCAACGCAAATAACTAAAAACTCGACGTGTAGCAGTACCCCAATACGTCCAACTCCTGAAAATAAATCAACTTTAATAAATAAGGCTCGTAAACGGAAACCAAACACCAAGTCTCTCGGGGTTTATACAGACCCATCTGCGGCTTCTATCCCCAGTACAACTAAAGTCTCATCAGTGGCTCCTGTTCTCAGTGCTCATAAGGTCATACAGACAGAATCTTCCGCATCGGTCTCTACCTTGAATGGCCTTGACTGTGAAGACACTGACAAAGGAAACTGGGAAGAAGTAAAGCGCAAGCGGTCGCGATCTTCACTGCCCGGGGTACTCAGAGGTACCGCTGCGCCTGGCTCTACGATGTTGCATGCTGCTGAGAGGCGAAAATATTTGCACCTATATTACGTGAGGGAAGGCACCACAGTTGAGCAAGTACGTGAACATCTTAACTCAATATGTAGCAGTGATGAGTGCACGGTTGAAAAGCTGAAATCTCGTGGGCAATACGCTTCGTTTAAGCTTGGAGTCCCATTGAAACATGCCGATACTATAATGTCATCCGATAACTGGGCAAAAGACATATGTGTTAAGCCATGGCGGCAGAACTTTCGCGCTAAAGACTATCAAGTATCGACCGCGATTCCATGAAATGAAAATGTGCTATCAAAATGTTCGTGGCCTAAGGACAAAGACTAATACCTTCCTTAATAATGTTACGCAAAGTGAATATGATATAATAGCATTAACAGAGACCTTTCTTACGAGCTCCGTCTCAGACAGTGAACTTTTCCCTCCGGGCTTTCATGTGGTACGTAAAGATAGAGCAGGTGACTGTGGATGGGGAGGTGTTCTGCTCGCGTTTCGTGATTATTATAATGTAAAAATAGTTACGGACATTGTTAGTATGACTGATGACAAAGAATTAATATTCACTATTTTAACATATAAAAATGTAAAAATGTTATGTTGTGTCGTGTATCTGCCTCCTAACTATAAGGATGAGCAATATTTGAATGTCTTGACATGTATAGAAAATGTGATTTGTACTTACTCTGACATGAATGTTCTAATCCTAGGTGACTTTAATTTAAACTCTTGCAGTACCAATGTAAGAACTAACTTTGATTTTTTTTGTGCCTTTTGCTCGCTAAAGCAATATAACACCGTTTTAAATAATCGCGGTGGTATGCTAGATCTCGTGCTGAGTAATTTTGAACCCAATCAGATAGCGGTATCCCTTGGTGAAGATCCTCTGGTAAATATTGACCAGTACCATCCTATGCTTGATATAATTATAACGTTTCCATGCATCGGGATATCATCGATGGCTTCATCGCCGCAAGTGACACTTCGCCCGGAACCCAGTCCAGATTGGAACTGGCGTAAGGCGGATTTTCAGGGCTTGTATAAGACATTGCTTGAAATAGACTGGTCCGACTTGTCAACAATAAGCGATATTAACAGTGCTATTCAGTTGTTCTACGATAAGATATATGATAGCATAAGTCTGTTTGTACCTTTTAAAAAACAAAAAGCATATAGTCGGCGATACAAATATCCGAAATGGTACAACGCAGAAATAATAAAAAATATACAAAACAAACACTTCCATCACAAGAGATTTAAAAAAGAGGGTAAAGAATTCAATAAGGCTATGTTTGTATATTATAGATACAAAGTGAAAAAAATGATTGAATATGAATATCGAAGATATATGACAGTACTACAAAAAATATAATTGACGACCCAGTGCAATTTTGGAAATATGTGAAGGATAAGAAAAAATGTAGAAGGTATATAGATACATACATATATGAAAATACTGAGGTGAAGGATCAAGCGGCAGCCGACGCATTTGCTAGATATTTCGCATCCGTATTCCATGCAGATAAACCTGTGGTGAACCCGGATATGGCTGCTAAAACTGCACATAATTATCGAGATGCAGCCTCCGTTTCGATCGTAGCAGTTAATGAGATTGATTTAAGAAAGGCAGTGAGGCGCCTCAAACCTCTATCATCCGGTGGACCTGATGGCATTCCTGTATTTTTAGCTAAGGATTGTATATCAGTTCTTGCAGGGCCTCTATTGTACCTCTACAATCTTTCATTATATCAGTCAAGATATCCCGAAAACTGGAAGTTGTCCAGAGTCACTCCTGTTCCTAAAAGAGAGGGAGACACGAATGTGTCTTCTTTTAGACCTATTGCAGTACTATCCGTTTTTGCTAAGATCTTTGAGGCAATTCTAAGTGATCGCATTAATAGCCAAATCTGTCACCAACTACATAACAGTCAGCATGGATTTCGCAGTGCTCGCTCCACCACTACCAACTTGGTCGCGCATGTAGACTATGTCTGCCTGCAAATGGATAGGCGTAAGCAGGTCGATGCGGCTTACTTCGACTTTAAAAAAGCCTTCGACTTGGTGGACAATGATATACTATTGAAAAAGTTGGCAATTATTGGATTCACGCCAAAGCTCCTCAACTTTTTTTCCTGTTACCTAAATAATCGTCGTCAATATGTGCGGTTACATGGATACGATTCTGAAGACTACTTTACAAGGTCAGGAGTAAGTCAGGGTAGTACTTTGGGACCATTGCTATTCGTGATATTTATAAACGATTTACCGGAAGTCGTCTTGACCTCTGAGTGCCTCCTATTTGCGGATGATCTAAAGCTTAGTTTGGGTGTTGAAACCGAGGCTGAAGCAGTGGCATTACAGAGAGATATTGATGCGGTATCCGTATGGAGCCAAGACAACCACCTTCCGTTCAATAATCTCAAATGTAAAATAATAACATTTTCACGAAAATCACAGACCATTATTATTAATTATAATTTGACGGACGCTCCTTTGGATAGAAATTATGAGATTAGGGATTTAGGATTAGTATTAGATTGTAAATTAGACTTCCACATGCACATTACCAAAATTTGCAAGTCAGCACACAAAACGTTAGGGTTTGTCATAAGGACTGCATCACAGTTCAATAACATAGGGGTTGCAAAAGTACTATACAATGCTTATGTGCGCAGTAAACTTAAATATGGTGCTGTTATTTGGAATCCTTATGAGGAAAAATATACTTTAATGATCGAAAAAATACAGCGTAAATTTGCTCGATGGATATACAGGAAACAGTACGGATACTATCCCTATCTATATCCTTCTTTATTCGTCTCGGGTATGGTGGACATGGAATCATTGAAATTTAGAAGGGCTATGTCTCAAGTTACACAATACCTGTCAATAATTCGTAATAAAATCGATAGTCCCCGAATACTAGAGCGAGTCCGCATTTTGGTCCCCGTGAACATATCAAGGGACTCGAAGGGTCAGGTAGCGCCGCGCCGCCGCCCACGGTTGCTGGAGCCACCCGCCGCGCGCACTGAGCGCGGGCGACACGCGCCTACCAATCGCGCACTCCGCATTATTGGAGACATACTTGCTCAGCACTACGAACTGGACCTTTTTGCCGATGGATTAGAACATTTATATAATAAATTTCGAATAATTCTAAATGACATATTATAATTTATAGGGCTGACATTTGACATTTTATTTTATTTTTTATATTTTTTAATTAATTATTGTAATTTATTAATTTATTGTTATTATTATTTATAATCTATGACATTTTGATATTTTATAAATATGTATATGCGACGAGCATGTTTAGTTATACTTTTAACTTAATTTTTGAACGAGTTATCTTGTAAGCGTTTTGGGTGTCACATCTGTTAGCTTGTAAGATCGAATAAATAAATAAATAAATAAATATATTCACAACGTAACGGGAGGAATCTAGCTGGCCATCTCCCAATTGCTGTATAAGCTCTTGAGTTTCGTTATCAGCAGTTTGCGCGATTTGAGCCCAATTATTCGGTCTACGAATATATGAAACCTGAGCGGGATTACGAATTAAGAAATCTGCGTGTTGCATTAGGGAACCCTTTCTATATTCCGTTGTGAAGCGGAAATCCTGAAAGTATACCCACCAACGAGCTATGCGGGGAACCAGGTCTTTCTTTCGCTCAGTTAATTTAATTGAGTTGCAATCGGTTACTATCTTAAACTCGATACCGATAAGGTAATGACGAAAATGTTGAAGAGCCTTTACTATAGCTAAAGTTTCAAGCTCGTAACTGTGATATCGAGCCTCCGCACCGTGGGTTACCCTGCTAAAATAACCTACCACTCTTTTACGTCTGACCTCATGTTCTTGTAAAAGGATCGAATCTAAGCCAACAGCGCTGGCGTCGGTATGCAGCTCAGTAGGTAATTTAGGATCAAATATTGAGAGCACGGGCTCTTGTGACAGACGTCCTGTTCCTTTCCCCAAACAAAAGGTTGTCCCTTTTTAGTAAATTTCGCAATACAAGCGGTTTTAACAGCGTAGCTAGCAATGTAACGCCTAAAATAGCCAGCGAGACCTAAAAATTGGCGCACTTGCATTACGTTACTCGGCTTGGGTGAGCGAATCAAGGCATCTGCCTTGCGAGGGCTCGGCCACACCTGACCTTGACTAATTAGCCTACCTAAGTATTCTACTTCGGTCTTTAGAAAGGAACATTTTTTCAAATTTATTGAAAACCCTGATTTAGCTAGAACTTCTAAGACTTGCCAGAGAATAGAGAATCCTTTCTGAACCGAGTTCGACATAATCAAAACGTCATCAATGTACGTCAAAACCTTACCAGTATCTATCAGTGGCTTAAGAGTCTTAGAAATGATCCTCTGATATACTACTGGTGCATTTGTAAGGCCATAGGGCATTTTAAGGTACTCATATTGACCCTCCGGTGTTACAAATGCAGTCTTACTAATGGACTCGCCGTCCTTTAAGGGTACTTGGTGGAAGCCCGTGGCCATATCAAGACTAGTAAAGAACTTACTAGTTCCTAACTTATCGATATGGTCATCAATAAGTGGTAAGGGAAACCTTTCCTTTATAGTAATAGCGTTCAGGGCCCTATAGTCCACGCACATCCTATCAGACCCGTCTTTCTTTTTGACCAGTATGATAGGACTTGCGTATTCAGACTGGGATTCGCGGATAATGCCCTTGCTTAAGAGATCTGCAATAATTTCACGAACGCGTAACTTTTCGTCAGCCGATAGCTTATAGGGACGATAGTGTACTGGCATGGTATTATCCTTCAACTTTATCTCCATACTACCCGTGTTAACAGTAGTGATCGCGGTCCCAGTAACGAATGAATCTTTAAATTCATTTATAAGAGATAGAAGCCTATTCCTGTCTTCACCTACTAAGGGAGTATTAACCGTATTGTTACCTGCGTTCTCCAAACAACATACGCGCGGTGGATCCTTAGCCCCAAAAAGCCGTTGCGTATCGCTATTTATTATGTACATTACACCCTTGCGATTTAAAACATCCGTCCCAATCAAAATAGGTGTGGTAATACAACTCGAGGGAACAACAAACATATCAACCTCTATGGCTATCTCTGGGAACTCTACGATCGCGGTTATATAGGAAGTGGACTCGATTTCCTGACTGCCTATTCCGCGCATTAACCGATAAGTAGGTATCTTATTGCAATCAATATGTTTGATGACCGAATCAGAAATGAGCGAGATATCTGAACCACTATCGATTAACAAATCTACCGGTACCTTATTTATAACTGCAGTCATCACATTATTTTGATTAGAGTTACGTAACTTTTGGAAAAAATTTACTGCACTCGTGTTCTTGGAATTAGTTTCAACACGCTGTTTCACAAAGCAAAAGTCTATTGAATGACCCTGCTTTTTGCAGTACGTACAAGTCATAGAAGATTTACCCGACTTGGAGGAACTAACTGACGCCCCGTCTAATTTAGAGTCGGATTTCTGTTTCTTTGTACAAGCATGCCCCTTATGACCGTCAATACCGCAAACATAACATTTGCCCCGTATATCCGTGTTTGATGCCTCACGTTTGCGACGATAAGGACCCTTTACATGGTTTGACGAACGAACAAGATTGTGAGTAGTACGAGAATCGAGTTTAGGCTTAGTATAAACAGACAAAAATGCCACCAATTGGCAGGGTTGTAGCTTCGCATTGGATGCGGCAGCTTTTACTTGGGGGTCTGCTATACCGCGGACCACAATAGCCGTTTTTAAGTCTTCCGATAGACCTCCAACAACATTTAAACGCAAAAGTGATTTGCGAGCGTATTCGGCGTATGTACTAAATTTACTCGAGTTGGTACACATAACATCGTAAAGAATATTCGCGACGTCGACGTTTTGCGGACAGAGTGATCTAAATTCTAACTTGAAATTGGACCAGGTACGATCGTTCGTTACCCATTCGCTCAACCACGTGCGGGCTTCGCCCTTTAGGCTGTTACCAATACGCGATAGGCACTCCCGATCATCCGAACGATTCGCTAATCGACCACGATCAACTTCTGCACACCAAACGTCGAAGTTATGTATAGACGGATCAAAGTTAGACACATAGTAATGGTTGGATCTTATTTGTATCAAAGATGTCAGCGCGCTCATAAGCTTGTCCGTAGCGTCACCAGCAACACCTTCCTTAGGCCCCTGCTCTGACATATCAGAGCCTACCGGTACTGCGGTAGACTTGGCCGCGGTGTAACCAGGGTTCTCCCCGTGGATAGGCGCCGGCAACGGTGGTGTTTGGCATTCTCGCGGCGGACGCGGTAATACGGAATCTGACGATATCGATGGTACAGAAAGCCTATTCTCGATAGCATTTAGCCTACTTACAATAGCATCTAATGCTAGAATACTACGGCTATCGAGGGTGCTCTGTGATGTGTCACGACTACGCCCACGCGATCTATTACGACGGGGTGATCTATCGTGGCTCCTTCTTTTAGAATTCCGCCCAGCCATTTGAGTACCAAAATACTGACGTACGAAATCACTAATTATTACACGCGAACACAAATATGGCTTTTACAATTTAATAAAACGTGATTGTAATAGTAATCTAACCGCTACTAAAGCATTTCAATCCTACCCACAAAGTAAAATAATTATCAGAATGCCTTTTGCGAATAGTGTCGTGGTGATATTATTCACTTCTGATATTATGGAGCAGGATTGAAATAGGTTTTTAAAAAAAATATAAATTAAACACTTGTAACCGACGATTAAGAACTTTATGCCAAACTTAAACGATACACTTTTTACAATTTTAGAAATATAAATCTAGGTAGGTAATTGAACAAAGACTGCACCCTAAGTTACTACAGCCCTAATACACGTCCGCAACGTTTGGAAGCCGAACACCCAGAGAGCGAGCCCCATGGTGTTAAAACTTAGAAGAAAACAGTTGAATTATAACGTAATCAAATTACATAGGTTACCATGTTGGTTTTCTATAAGATAACTAAGTGATATTCAATTTAGTTGTATTATACTCTGAAAGTTGCATGTGACAACCGCTAGATGACGGGGAAATCAGTTTTTGAAAATTTAACTTTATTACCAATTTTTTAATTATCGTAACAATTTTTAGCTTTTAATACATAAAACTATTATCAAACAATAATTTTGTTTTAAAAACGAAATTCTAAAGTTATCGCTTACCATATTTAATTAATGTTATTTATTTTCGAACGATTCGGACCTGTCACATAGATAAAGCTGTTGTCAAATTTGACATTTTATCATTCCGATTATCTCTCTTATGACTTAAGACCTTGTTTTATTTTTTACAATTCCATACTTGCCCTGATCTTAGTTTTCATTTTTAAGTGAATGTACAGGCTAGCGAATTTTATAGTTAAGTATACACATACTTATATATTTTTTTTTTTTTTTTGCTCGTCAAAATGACTACACTCCGCCTGATGGTAAGCAGTCGTGTGGTAACTGTGTAACTGTGGTACTTAACTTCACTAGCGTGAAAATTCACATACAATCACTTCATCATTATAATAGATAGATAAAGTTGCTTGAACTGAACGCCAGTTAGCGCTAGTATCGCCAATACATTAAGTGACGTCTCTATCTTCCTATATACAAATGTACTCTGTGGCGAGCCCGCCGCTTTCCAACTGTTATATAGGATCAGGGCAGCCATCTAGTGACGTCAGGTTCAGTGTTGTTACTTCATTGTCGATTGTTTCCAACACAAGACTATTTAAAAAAGTAAAGAGTACAATTTTACGAGCAGATATCGCCGGTAGAATAAGGAATGGATGGAGTCGAATATTGTTTTTACAAATATTAGCTAATAATCTGACGTAATTATGTGGAGTTTATAAAATGCATGTGAATGTGTGATATAAACATATATATTTATTTTTACCTGTAGGTATTTTACCAAGGTTGTGTCCTATGATGTTCAATAAAATAAAACGAATGTATTGCCATTATAATTTATACAGAGTGTCCGGTAATTAATGGATAATCTGGAAATGTCTGTATATGGCTGCTCTTAAACAGATGATAAAAAAACTTTTATTATTTTACCAGACATAACAGTAGTACTTATTTAACAAAATAGACAAGACAAGTAAAACATTTGTAAAATAGCATTTTTAATATAAGTAATAGATCATTAATACGCACGTATATTATATTACGAGTATGTTTTATTACTGTTCATATACCTACCTGGCTGCCCGACTTTGAAATTATGAGTTTGAACATCACGCGACTGATTGTAGACACGGCTACACATCAAGTTAGACACCTGTAAACGCATAACTACGCTACATACAAAATAGAGAATTGCCGGCAAGGGACAGTGCATAGTGGTGTCGATGTAATGGTAAGGACAGAGCGTAAAAAAAATATAACGCAATCTCTCGCACAATTCGCAGTGTTTAACTTCTAATAATTCAAAGTCCAAACAGTCTAGGTTGATGTGTCGCGGTGTGTACTTACCAATTAAAGTAACAATATAATAAGATTTTTAATTTCCTTTAAATAAATTGAGTTTATTGTATAATCTTCTTCTCGACGGATTTAATTTTTCCGTATCTTCTTTGTTATACAAGGTGGATTAAACAGTGAGGCTTTATTTCTAACTACATAGAGTATGTACCACATACAATCTCTACACCAAATTTCAGTTCAATAGGAGCAGTAGTTTAGCCACAGGATAGACTTTTAGTTTTTGCTAAATGGAAACGGGTTGTATCTGCCCTAACAGCTGACCGAGAGTATAAGCATACGTATACCTACGTAAAACGTACGAGACGTTGCCGCTCTTGCACTTTTATGAAGAGAGTGAACAAATCTTTATATAATTTAGATATTTTTAAGGACACGTTATCCCAATGGAAGCGTCAAATACTGCAACCATAGCACAGTTTAAGTAAACCAATGTTGTATTAGCTTATACTTGCAATTCTGAAGAGTTTTTTCATTCCAATTTCTTACTTTTTTTTTTGTGTTTTAACTTTATTTTGTAATTCTCACTAATTACTTGTCATCTAAAAATGCTGTCTCACACCTATTATTAGCTCGTAGGCCAGTCTGTGGTGCTGGATTTAATTTTATTGTGATTGCATCGCCTAAAAGCTGTTGGTGTGTCAATAAAGTAATAAATAAATAAATAAATAAATCATAATAAACGTCCCGCTCTTATTCAATAAGAGTAAAAGAAAAAAAAATAGATCACTATGCACACTTGAAAGCGATTGGGCGTTGGTCATTAGCCCGACGGCTGGCGTCCACATTTGGAAAGACCATCGTACCTATTGTATATTGGGTCCGGGAATTACCGGATCCTAACGAGTTAAAATCTCCAAAAATTAAAAGAACTTTTTTAGTGTGCCACCGCAGTTGTTCCGGTATACCCGTGACGCATTGCGACAGCGCAGCGCCCGAGCCGCTCGGATCTTTGGATTAAATAGTGTTTGTGTTTGGCTTTTTTAACTTTGTGACAGGACACTCTTTATTTTTTGTTTTTATTGTGATTACTTGATTAGACACGCTGATTGCAATAAAATGCCTCGCGTCACGTACACGTCGTCCTAATACACTGACATGATATTGATATACCGTGAATTTCACGGAAATGCCGCCCTAGCGCTGCGAACATACAGAGAAAGGTATGGAGACAGCCGTACATGTCCCAGCAATGCCCGCACTATAGTAAAGGCAGTACAAAGGACACGGGAAAATAAACTCATAGTGCCGCATCAAGAGGGAGTAGCTGCACGGCAGATACCCGCTGCACAGGAAGAACAAATCTTGAAGCATTTCGCCCGTAACCCTACAACAAGCCTTCATAGAGCCGCGCAACAATTCAGAGTAAGTCGTGGCACCGTGCATACGGTTTTAAAACGTAATAGGCGCAAACCTTATAAATTTAGAAAAGTCCAAGCCTTATTGACCCGAGACTTGCCGGTTAGGAATAGTTATTGTCAGTGGCTGTTAAATTACGTTAGTAACGACGATAACTTCTTATCAAATATTGTGTGGACCGATGAGAGTACATTTACGCGCAACGGCATTTGGAACAGACAGAATCGTAGATATTGGAGTGAAGAAAACCCACACATGTTTCGGGAGTCCGAATCCCAATACCACTTTTCACTGAACGTGTGGGCATGCATAAAAATTATGTCATCAGCCCTATTTTTATTGACGGCACCCTTAACGCGACAAAGTTTTTGGACATATTAAATGGTCCCGTTAGTGAGTACGTAGATGAACTGTCCGTAGCCGAATATCGGCGGTTGTGGTACCAGTTAGACGGCGCGCCTCCACATTCAGTGGTGTCTTCTAGGGCGCGACTCACAGAAATGTTTGGGCAGCAATGGGTGAGCAGATTCGGCCCCGTACGATGGCCCCCCCGATCTCCGTACCTAACGCCTATGGACTTCTTTTTGTGGGGGTACGTGAAAGGTGAAGTGTACGCCACGGATGTAAATACAATAGACGAACTTAGAAATAGAATAATTGTAGCATTCAATAAATTAAAAAGCTTGATAGCGGACAATAACTTCATTGTAAGACTACAAAATAATATCTTACGTCGATATCAGTTGTGTGTCAATGAGAATGGTGGACACATTGAAAATTTAAAGATTTGAGGTGATTTGTGTAGTTAGTAATAATTATGTACTAAATATTGTGTTCTCTATTGGTTTCTTAAAACGCAAGCATGTTGCACATTTTGGTATTTCGGCTTTCTTTGTACATTCATTGGTCTGATGACCTAATGCACCGCAATGTCCGCGGGTGGAGATGGTCTCGCGGTAAGTCTTAGCGGCATGTCCATATTGTTGGCATCTGAAACACTTAGTCACGAGTGTAAAGTCACGTACGGGGCAGGATGTCCAGTTGATGAAGACTCGATCCTGGTTGATAAGGGCCTTTCTGATGCTGGCAGGCACTTCAATAATAAAGTTGCAAGTTTGTGCGTCTTTCTTACCCGACTTATGGCTCAGTTTTAGCGAGGTCAGGAATTGATCACGGGTTACTTTGGGAAGTTTTCGGCAACATTCTGCTCGTATATGCAATTATATACTTCTTGGTCATTAAGGGCTGCTGGTACTCCGATAACTATTACTCTTGGTCTTCTTTTTTGTGGATCCTCAACCTTTAAGCCAGAGCTAGCTAACTGGGTTGACTGCCTTAGCTTCTCAATGTCGTCCTTGCTGTCAGTGTTAATAATTACACCTCCGTTTTTGGTCTTCCTTAGTCCTCTAATGTGCAACTTCAATTGTTCAGGGCAAATTAGTTTCTGAACCAGCGACTTTGTGTCGTCACTAGTTTTCAATTTATCGTTTGGATAAATTGCAATGGCGCTCACATTTTTAGGTCGTAACATGACATTTTTTGTGGTCTTGACCATGTCCGCAAAATATACTTTCTCAATGGCTGAATTTTGTGCAACGCATTTTTCTTCAATGGTCAACTTAATGGACTTTTCGAAGGCATTCAGGCACTTAGCAAGATCCTGCTTTTCCGTCATGGCTTCAAGAGAGTTATTCATCAGTAAGGCCTTTTGCTTCAATGATTGGTAAAATATCGCCATTTGAGAGACACCATTTCCAACTTTACGGGCCAAAGAATTTATTTTCAACTTCTGTTCAGAGTTGAGTTTTCCTTCCGATGCAATGTTACATACCTCACTTAGCGATCGCTCAATAGAGGTAATCCAGTATTAACTAATAACAATACAAATTATTAATTATATACATAATATAAACAATTCTTTAAAACTAACTTATACCTAAAATATTATGAAACAGAGAAATAAAAAAAAAAACTAAAACCCTCTAATAGGCGTCATAGAATTTCTCCGCATCACAGTTGACTGGTAGTGTGCCCAGAAGACTGGCAGCATTGCCACGTTGAATGGCAATGCTTATCCTTTCCGCGAAATAAAGGCCAGCCCTCTGGTCACGGGAAGCGTCGATTAACCTTTTCGCTATCTCTCTATAAAGAGCACGAGCACTGGGACCCCATGACCCTAGCGTTTCGACGCCAAACGGCTCAAAAACATAATCCCCTGCTAGGTTTTTGTATTTGCGCCGTTTGAGAGTCTCCGCGGATGCAGCAGCAGCACCAGCACAACCCGCCGTACTGGGAAGATGTGATGGCGCAAGGGTGTCTACACACGTTGCGTCCCACACCAAGGGCCTACCCATCTTCCAAGGCATCAATGACATACCGTCCGGTCTCTTTCCATCGTCACGTGCCAAACCATTAGGTTCAAGATGAGCTGGCACGCCGGCAGTGACAAGAGCACGACGGATAATGTAATTAAGGTTGGCGTGCCGAGAAAAACGACCGGCACTCCTGCTACATGATAGGCCATGGTGGCCAAGGCCATTGACGGCTTCACCACAGTGACATCGATGCGGAGAAACATATGGAGCACCTAAACGAAGGCAAGAAGCGATGCGGAACGTTGTGTCGTCCAACATAGTGCCTATGTTGGACGATGGGAGTGCTTGTCAGCTGGCAACACTTGCCCTATAAACATCGTGTGCGTAAATTTATTAGCTAAATAAACAAATTTATGTAAATTTAACAATATATTGCAATTAAATGTGGACTACATACGAAACTACCTATGTGACATTGTTAGTGACTGAAACCAACGTACACAAACGAAGATATAACAGTGATTTTTAGACAGTGAACAAAATTGTGAAATGTTATTTAAAAACAGTTGTTATTACACAAAGATATATATTTAGACAATTTTTAAACAGTAAGAACTTGTTTTTATATCTTTTGTGGAGTGAAAAGTTATTAATAGTGAAGATCTACAAATATTCTTCTATATGAGTTTCGTTATTACAAGTGATTTATTTAAAAATTGAACTTTGTACTGCCACTAACGCTTCCTGGTGGTGAGTAGCTGAACTTAATAAGACAGATGACATTAATACCAGTGTTGCTACTGCAGAATAAACTATATTTTATCTCCTAGTATAGTGATTAACGCCATCTAGTAGCGAGCAGACTAAGATATTTGACATATAAATGACATTGACAATAGTGTTGCTACGTGAAAAAAAATACAGACCATAAATTAGTAATACCACAGAAATAAAATAAAATTAGTAGAAATATATACTCGAAATTACGGACTGTTAAATATTTATTGTAATTATGGATTCTACTATTAACAATATAACTTATCGTAAGCCATGCAGAACAAGCTCATTAAATGACTTAACTACAATGACGAATGAAAAAACCATATTGGACACCACTATATTGAGTATTCCGGAGAGCCTACATGATAATAGCGACACTATTAATGAACACTTAATAGAACAAAATAAAGCACTTACACGAGAGTTAAATAGTGCGCATCAAGAAATTGAAAATTTAAACACTGAAAACACTCGGTTAAAATACGAACTTCAACAAATGATAAAAAAAATGAATACATATAAAAAAATTTGTTCAACCCCTACTAAAAAGAACACCACACCGCATAGAAATAAAAGTTTGCCACAGAAGAACACACTACCAACCAATTGTTCTGAAAGTGTGCATTTGATGCAAAATAAAGAAACGCAAACTCTTGATACTTATTCTCATAAAATACCTAAGCAAACTTCATTTATTTACAAGGAATGTAAAAATACTAGTGACAAACGTAAAAATAAATTGTGCATAATCAACACCACCGAAAACAAAGAATGTTTGCCTTTAATAGAACAAATTTACTCAGACCATTTTAATTATTGTCACTATATATTGCCAAATAGACCAACAACAGATATAATAAGCAACGCCGAACAAATGGTAGAAAAATTTACTTTGAATGACTATTGTATACTAATTTTAGGTCAAAATGTTATAAAAGATGATTGCAACTACATATCTGTGGCAGACACCATAAAAACATCTTTGAAAAAATTCACACATACAAATTTAGTAATATGCACGCCTACATATGTAACAGGAGCACCAATATATAATTTTAAAGTCGAATATATATATATATTTATATTTTATAAATGTTTTTGTGTGTATATATATCTGTGTATAATACGTAAATAAAATATTTTACCAAATTCAATTCAGCGACTTTTCGACATGGCACCATTGATGATTGTGTGTGTGGCCACTATGAACATCCAAATAAGTGACTGATGGGGAGAACAAGTCACCTAAATGATATCCATTGTAGCCTTGTAGATATTACAAGGCCGTGAGATGTTAAGAGTGTTTTTTGCGCAAATGAACAAAAATAAATGAACGAAATTACTAACATACTTGACTGTAGGTATTATTTTAATTTTTAAATTTTTATAAATCATATCAACGCTCCTATTTAAATAATTCTGTAAAACTTGTTGTAGAAAATACAAGATCGTTTTAAAATCATTAAAAATTCTTTTTCAATTGAAATCATAGACAAATCAGTGAGTCTGCTTTGGCCCTGTGTGTTTCGTAGATATGTATGGATTCTTTTAGAGCAAGTAAATGATCGTTCAGCCGATGCGCTACTAACTGGAATCTTAACTATTAATTTTGCTAATTTGTAAACTTCGGGAAATATGGCTGTTAAATTGTTTGCATGTAAATATTGAATAAGATCAAATATTCCTAACGTTTTTAATTCGTCAGATTTATAAACGCATCGGAGCTCATTCCTAAGGCGATTCGCCTTAAAGGAACGTTCATGCGAATGAATGAGTTCGACGATCGATTGCTCTGGAAAATTATTAAAATACAAAGTATAATATTCATACGAAAGTAGATTGAAAAACTTAAGGTCTTTTAAGTTTTTATAACGACTACGACACTCGTTCAAGACATTGTCAATAACCTCGTTAAACACGCGCCTGTAATATTGTTGAACATTGTCAACACCTCGTTTCCTTTTCGGTCGATCGCAATTTGGTTAACAAACAAAATAGTTTATTTGTGTGTACACAGCCCGCTAGCCAGCTATAAATATCATAATACTTTTTATTAAAAGAACGTGTCGTATTACCTTTCTGTTGTTTTAGATCTAAATCGCGAACACAGCGCCCAAGAGAAATTATTTTATTTTTTTCATCAAAGGACAACGTCGATAAAACACCAGTTTTTAATTTATTTAAACACACATCACCAACACAGATCTCACAGGTATAATTTTCCATAATTTACAGTAATTCCGGTAATTTCACTAATTATTTAGTTATCAATTACAAACCGCTCAAAATCCCCTCGACAGCTCTGTAATAATTAATAATGGCGTACGATGCTATATTGCTAAAATAATAGGCCTATAATAAACAACAATTATGATGTTTTTAGCAACGATTTAAACTGATTGGATTTTCGTTGTAGGCAGTGCCTTCAGTCGGCGAGCACACACGTGCATTTTACACACACAAGCAAAATATTTGTCTCGTAGACAGCGTAATCGATTGACGTTTAAATGCTGCCAATAAGCACGAAATATCTCTGCTTCCAGACACCTCTCTATTGTATATTACATTTGTTTAGTAGTTCGCTCAAGGACCAATAGATGGCAGTGGCACAAGCTATTTGTTTAGTAGTTCACTCACGGACCAATAGATGGCAGTGGCACAAGCTCTTATTGTATCTGATAATTTTATAGTGTATTTATTATTATTATTCAGCTTGTAGTATTTAATAAATAGATTTCGATTATATAGATTTACATGGACCAGCGGACTAGGGTATGCAGTGCTTATTTGCTTGTATGAAGCGCACGCACCTGCTATCGACCTCTCCTGCCGTCGCATGCACGTGTTGACGGCGCCCTTGTTCAGCAAACAGGCCCACCGCATCAGCCCACTCTTCGACAGCCCTTCCTTGGACATCTGTGTGGGGGAACCCCCACACTCAACACTTTGCGTTAAAGTAAATCACAAGGATGCGGCTAGATGATATCCGCCGAAGTTGTTGAGAAAGGCCTCCAAGTCTGCCAGACTCCTGTTGGGGGAGAAGTACACACCAACGACTGTGACTTCTCCCCACGCGGTCGCAATGTATCCCGCATTCCTCTCCTTAACTGAGAGAGAGGGTGAACGAGGCGCCGTGGAGCCGACGACTGCCACGGAGCTGTCCCGGTCACCTGCCCAATCGGAACTGGGAGGAACGTAATATGGCTCCGCGGCTACAGCTACACCGATCGACCACCTCCGCCATAGACTGCAGGAAAAGGTCGCTTGGGCGGAGTGATTGAGATTCGCTTGGAGAAGGAGATAGTCACGGTCCTGGTCCATGACTAGGGCGAGTGAGACAAGTGATAGGGCGGCAGCCGGGGTCGATGAGCTGCCCCCCTCAACGCGTTTTGTGGGCGGGGATTAACACCCTCTGTCACCACGGAAATGGGCAACTGCTCGACCAGCTGCCGCGTACGCCGGGCAGTGCGGGGTTGTCTTGCACGCTCCAGCGATGATACAAACATTTGACCTAATTTAATGCTAAATTCACAAACTCAATAGATAAAATTAAACATTGTTTATCTTAATTATTCTGATGATTATTTACATACAATTATTATTTAATAATACAGGATTATGTAATAAAATACTTGATTATAAAATTATAAAACGATAATAGGTTTTAATGTACATATAGTGGTTAAGATGTACCTGAACTAGCAGTATATGTTAGGCCGGAAGTGTTACTAGATAACATTCGGTCATTCTGTGTATGGCATCCTGTGTCTCACGGCGATCAGCGCTGCCATCAAAACCTGGTTTGTCGCTGGTGTACGGTACCTGGAATTAAGATGCTTAAACCGTAATTAAGTCTTGTATTATCTAATTTATACAACTTTTATTTATCCTAGATCACACACAGCTTTTATTTGTCCTACTTCACACAGATTGCATATGTCCTAATTCATACAGGGTGATTTTGAAATCGTGTAATTCCTTTTAACCACCCATTCTACTGGTGATATAGAATAACCCTGACCATATTTTTTCTTAATTAGAATAATGGTTTCGGCAGATTTAGAGTACATATTTTTTTCATGAAATGATTTCAAATAGTCATATTTTAACCACCTGACACAATCTTAATATTTTACTAATTTAAAAATAATAACATAACAATAACTGATGTCCTAAATAATAAGGGGCAATAAAAAGGACCGCCCGTTATTATTTACGACATTAATTATTAATATGTTTTTTTATTTTAATTAGTAAAAAATTAAAATTGCCTCGGTTGGTTAACATATGACTATCTGACACCATTTCACGAAAAAAAACAGAACAATAATTTTTCAAAAAAATAATTCTAATTAAATAAAAATATGGTCAGGGTTATTCTATATCACCAGTAGAATGCGTGGTTAAAAGGAATTACACGATTTCAAAATCACCCTGTATAGTCTTCTTCCTTTGACTTCGGGCCGGTTTTTCAATCGTCAGATAACTTTTATCTGAAGAATAAATATGGCGGTATGACATATTTTCTATACAAAAGCTGTTAAAACGTCAAACATATTCTACAGATAAAAGTAATCTGACGATTGAAAAATCGATCCTTAGTCCACACAGCCCTTATTTGTCCTAGCTCACACAGTTTTTATCTTGTTCTGTATCACACAGCTTTTATTTGTTCCACATCACACAGCTTTTATTTGTTCTACATCACACAGCTTTTATTTGTTCTACATCACACAGCTTTTATTATTATCTCACACAGCTTTTATTATCACATATCGCCCAGGTTTTATTTATTCTAAGTTATGCGGCCTCTATCCTAATGTATTTCGATTCTATTTTACCAGATACTTAATAGAATGAATGAATACACATTTTGTACAACATTTTTTTAAATACAATATTTGTTGCGTACAATTTTTGATCTATTACTCTACTTCCATAAGTTTGTAGTAATTAATGAATACTTAACATTCTTATCAATTATGTAACATTATTTATTATGAATTAACTTTCTAATAAGTCTATTCAATCATCCCTATCATGGTCATTGCCGCTGCTATCATCGGGAATGGCAGAATTATAAGGTCGGAGGACTTCAACGCGGAAAACAGCAGTAAATTTTCGATAACCTTTCATGCCTTTAATACTAGGTACATATCGTGTAGCGATCCAACGAGTTTTCTGCTTTGCATACTCTATAGGGTTTCCTAGTTACATTAGCGCTTACTCTAGTTATTCCCCTTTCCAAAGTACTAATTGTCCTACTGAGTACCTACTTAATGCATTTTTTATGCGATCGATTAAATCTATCCTTCATAAGTGTCATATGTTTATCAATACGTAATTTAGCCGCGATTATGCCCGATGTCCACCACTTTTCTGGCCACCACTGGAGGACAGCGAGACAACTTTAAAACATTGTTCTCGTTGTCCACCACAGGGGGACAGCGTCACAACTTTTCGATTGTTCCCTATGTCCACCACTTGTGTCGCCACCACTGGGGGACAGCGAGACAACTTTAAAACATTATACTCGTTGTCCACCACTGGGGGACAGCCTCACAACTTTGTAAATTATTTCCATTCGCCACCACTGGTGGAGAGCGACACGGATTTTTTAACATTCCCTATGGCCGCCGTTGGGGAACAACGGCACAACTCGTTTTATCTCATTCCCAATGGCCATCAATTTAAATTATTTTATCTAGAGACCATTTGGTGTGTGGTGGGGTTCCAAGGAGCATCTCTAGGGAGTACTTAATGCTAAAATTACTTTTATACAATTCGAATGCTTACGTAATAATAATGACATAAAATTTGTTTCCTTGTATATTATAGTTATTTTAATTACTTATAATTCATTAAAATTATTTTTTTTGCTACTGCTTATTATTATTATCTATTGAATCTATTAACTTCATTATGATATTTACAAAAAGTGGTGCTATGAGGGCTAAGTACATAACGTTAAAGAGATAAATATATATATCTATTCTACTCTAATCCTACTTGCGCAAACGCAGCATGCGTCATTACGACTACGTCATTAGTGCACTCGCCGCTCCCATAAACAGCCATGTCCGATTTAAATACTAGTGGTTCCAGTTCATCAGGAAATGTGCATTTAACATATATAAATAGAAAAGGCGGGACAATTTTATTACACGGAGGACATGAATATATAATAAAACGAAAACATAAAAGTGGTTTAATAATCTGGGAGTGCACTCACAGGAAGAAGAACAAATGTAAAGGACTTATCAAAATTAAGGTAAGTTTATAATAATTATAATATAATAGTATATCAAACCTTATTTAGTACTCATTTAGGAATTGTTTATTGTTTTATAAGTAGCCCTGATTGAAATTTTAAATTCGATGACATCGTTATTAAGGCCGCCATGTTGTTTACAAATTTGATGACATCGTGAGGCCGCCATTTTGTTTACCAATTGCAGTATGAAGGTGATGTGAGACGAATGTGAATAAATAACAACTTTTTGCATGGTTATTCTATGGTGATAATTTGATAATGTATTATTTGTAAAAAAAATATTAATTAATATTTTTTGTTGACCTACAATACCAATATAATTGAAGAAAAGCCACATCTATGCCAAACTGATTTTGCAAGAAATTTTGTAGAAGAAAAAATACAGCAGTGTAAAGATAAATTGGTTTCTCCTCAATTTCCACCAGTGCCAGAAACCTTCAACGCTATGGTGAGTCAATTTAAAGCTATACCGAGTTTGATTCAAAACATACCGTCATTTCAAAGCATCAAATCAAGTTTATACAGACATAGAAATACAATCGCTGGAATAAAAAGACTTAAATGCAGCAAAAATGTGGAAGAATTCCAAGTTCCAAAAGATTATAAGGACTTTCTTCTAGCAGACTATTCATATAACTCCAACCGAATTGTAGTGTTTTGTATTGAAGAAGCCATAAATGTTATGTGTGAGATTCATCATTTCTTATGTGATGGTACCTTTAAAAGCTGCACAGATCCATTCACTCAAGTTTACTCGATACATGGAGACTTCAGAAGTACTGAAAATAGTACTAATATAATTCCGCTGATTTATGCATACATGAGTCGCCGTGATGAGGAATCCTATACAATTATATTCAATTTAATCAAAAGTCAAGTTCCTGGATGGCAATCTTCAAAGTTTTCAATTGATTTTGAGAAAGCTTCTATGAAGGCCATAAAAGCGACGTTTCCGTCAGCTACACTTAAAGGATGTCACACACACTTTAAAAAGCCATATGGAACAAGGGCCGTAATTTGAAACTTACATCTGCAGACATATTCAAATTTCGAGAGGTAGCATTGACTACTGTACTTCCATTACTGCCCGAGACAGAAATAAGAAACGGGTGGCTCTATATAACGCGCAGGGACACTACGGATCCTGATATTTTAAAATTCAGGAAATATGTTGAAGTACAATGGCTAAAAAATGATTTTATACCTGTTTGGAGCGTTTTTGGGGAAAGGCATCGAACGACAAACGCTGTTGAAGGGTGGCACCACAAACTAAATTTAGCGATGAGCAAGAAAACCCAAACATAATGCACGCTTTAAGCGTTCTTCGAGAAGATGCATGTTTTTTCTTTGTGAAAAAAATGATAATAAGTCAAAAGCTAGAACCGCCCAACAAACGAAAAAAAAGTACGTTTACAGCGATCAGTTCATTCAAGAAACCCAAATGGAACTTGTAAACGGGCAAATATCTGTGGGCCAATTTCTAGAAATTATGAGAAAGTAATATGTACTTTTTGTTCAACTATGTGGTGCTTAAGACTTTTGAGTAGTATGTTTAATCCAAGAAACCCAAATGGAACATATAAACGGCCAAATATCTATATGTAGGCCATTTTTTTGATATTGTGAGAAATTTGTTTTTTAGTTTAACTACATATGTGATTTTTACAACTGTTGTTTAGTACATCTGTAGGCGGAGTTTTAGATATTGTGAGAAATTATTATTGTTTTTTGTTTAACTACATATGTGATTTTTAAAACTGTTGATTTAATTGTTAGGAATATAACTAGGAATAGGATAATAAAACTGTGATTGTGATTGTAATGTTCTTGTCGATTTTAAAAATGTAACTAACTGGGTAACTAACCGACATAATTTCCACAGCTGATTATAATAACCAGCTATGGAAATTATGTCGGTTAATTACCCACTTCAATAAAAAATAAGCAATCAAAGCTATATTAAGTAGTAGGATAATTGTTTAATACTTTATTGAAACATTTAATAAAAGTTGATTCAAGAATATGACCTTGCCATATAATTTAGAAATATCTATTTAGTCTCACCCTTAGCCCTGCTAAAAAACAAATCCGTAAGTATACTAAGCCATCCTTTACTGGTCTCTAAATAAAACAATTTAAATTGATGCCCAGTGGGAATGAGATAAAACGAGTTGTGCCGTTGTTCCCCAACGGCGGCCATAGGGAATGTTAAAAAATCCGTGCCGCTCTCCACCAGTGGTGGCGAATGGAAATAATTTACAAAGTTGTGAGGCTGTCCCCCAGTGGTGGACAACGAGTATAATGTTTTAAAGTTGTCTCGCTGTCCCCCAGTGGTGGCGACACAAGTGGTGGACATAGGGAACAATCGAAAAGTTGTGACGCTGTCCCCCTGTGGTGGACAACGAGAACAATGTTTTAAAGTTGTCTCGCTGTCCTCCAGTGGTGGCCAGAAAAGTGGTGGACATCGGGAATAATCGATCTAAGTTCGATTTACTCGTTCTACTTGGCCATTCGACCTAGGACTGGCAATGGCATTCAAAACATGTTTAAATTGCATTTCTTCTGAAAATTGTTTGAAATACCGACTGGTAAACGCTTTGCCTCTATCTGTAATAATCGTGTTAGGATTTCCAAACTGCTAAATAATATCTTTCAATTGTTTCATAGTTTCCATGGAACTACAACATTTGAGAGGTTTTGCAAATACGAACTTTGTGAACGAATAATATGACAACTAGTATATACGCATTTCTTTTACGTGTTTTTACAAATGGGCCTAAATGGTCAACGAGTAGTGTGTACATCGGGAGAGCCATCTTTTCGATTGGATATAGTTCTCCCTGCAATTTACCGTGCTCCCCTTTGCTGTAAGCGCATTGGAGACATGATTTAACACATTTGCGAATAAATCTCGTCATGCCCATGAACTAAAACTGTGCCTTAATGGTTTTTGGCATTTATCAAAACCAACATGTCCGATCTGATCATGAAATTTTTGTTATAATCCCGATTTTGCCAGTTTAGGTATAATGTAACGGTTCCCGTTAATTGTTTTTCTATAGAGAATGTTATCTTTATGGCATAGTTAGCAAAAATGTTTTTATTGTCTGTACCATTCCGTAGCTGAGTTAAAAGAAACTGAATACTTTCGTCTTGTAACTGTAATGTCACTAGCCAATCAGAGTTATCAATTAATAGGACATGGTCCTGTGCTGGATTCCTACTCAGGGCATCTACGTGCCTCATTCGGTCACCAGATCGATACTCGATTTGTAAATCATAACCTTGGATCGAAAGCCACCACCGGGCTATATGAGGATAAGGTCCTTTTTTATTAACGTTGTCCGTAATGCGGCGTAATCTGTCAATCACTAAAGTAACGGGATCCCCCTACGAGTTAGACTCTAAAGCGTTTCAGGGAATCTACAACTGCCAATGACTCCAGCTCATAACTATGATAAAACTGCTCTTCCTTACTTTGCAGAGTCCCAAGTCCATTCAACATCTTTTTTGGTTAACTGCGTGAGAGATCTAGCTATTTCAGCAAAACCACGAATAAATTTCCTAAAATATGATACCAGACCAATAAATTGTCTTACTTCATACACGTTTCGAGGTCTTTTATATTCAGCTACGCAACTAATCTTAGCCTGTCCTGGTCGCACTGTGCCTGCAGTAATCTCATGACCCAAGTAATGAACACTTTTCTTTAGAAACAAACATTTGCTAAAATTTAATTTCAAATTTGCTTCTGATAAGAGCTTTAATACATTATCTAGTAACTTAAGACCGTCATCAACAGAGGTTGTAGGTAGAATGACGTCATCGAGATAGTTAGCTACGTTATTACCTACACTACCTAACACGATTTTGATAAGACGTGAAAATACTGCCGGTGCATTCGCTAAGCCAAATGGTATTTTAAAAAAATCATATTGCCCAGATGGCGTAGCAAATGCAGATATATGAATAGAGTTTTTAGACAATCTAATTTAATAGTAGCCCTGTCTTAGATCTAGAGTTGTAAAGAAAGATTTACCGGAGAGGTGGGATACCTGGTCGTCTATATGAGGCAGAGGATATCGATCTTTAATAGTGCATGCATTAAGAGCTGTACTCTATACATAACCTATAATCACCACTTTTTCTTTACAAGAACCACTGGACTTGAATAATCAGACATAGAGTTCCTTATTACACCTGCATCAATGAGATCTTGAACCTTTTCATTTACAATTTCATTTTCCTTGTAAGAAAGTCGATAAGGCTTGCAATAAACAGGTTGCTCGGTTTTGGTCCGAATATGCATCTCCATTAAGTCCGTACATCCTAAATCTTTTGTATTTTTTGCAAACAAATATCTGTATTTATTGAGTAACCGTAACAGTCGACTGCAATCAGCAGTTTCTAAATTTCCAGTATCTACTTCAGATAATTGCAATTCCTCGTCAGTATCAAATATCATAATATTGGTACTACGTTGTAAACTGACATTTTTATCAGTAACAATTTCCGCGCGCTATTAGTCTATTCGGTTTCCATTCAATAATTTCGTCTGCGATATTAATTTGTGGCGTATGTATATACGCACAGGCAACATATAACTTTACGAGAAACCTGGAATCGAACGGAGCATCGTACAACTAGCCGCGCCGAAACCAAGCGACGGGCGAAGGCGATCGAACGGAGCATCATACGTCTAGCCGCGACGATATCAACTTTCAAACTGGTGACGCGCGAAGCTTCCCTCTGCTTTTTATACGTGGCACTACTTTTATACTCGCGAACAGATTTCCAAGAAATCATTCGTAAATGTTAGATTTGTGTTTACTTGTCGCTGATTGGTAAAAATGTTTATTGTACACATTAGTGTTAGCGTTACTTGCATGACTAATAAATGGGATATAAAATAGGTGAAAAATTGTAAATATATTCTCAGTTGAATCAGTCTGCGTGTTTCATTATAACCCTAACGGTTACCAGCTACGGACCTGGCTTCTGCCCGCCGGCTGGTAACGCGTTAAAAATTACTTTTATAAAGCAATCTTTCGACCTCACAAGTCCTCCTAAAATTACATAGGACATAATATGTATCTCCATTTTTTGCTAAATATTATATTTCGGAAACGGCTAAATCTCCTATAAAAACGCCTTCAAAATTACGTTTTGGATCATAAGCGATTAAATCCTGTAATAAAAAAGTGTTGATGGACTTTTTTTGCAACA
The DNA here is from genome assembly GCA_963675205.1 of Catocala nupta. Lineage (NCBI taxonomy): Eukaryota > Metazoa > Arthropoda > Insecta > Lepidoptera > Erebidae > Catocala > Catocala nupta. Next base: position 16,884,977 of record OY776098.1, read on the forward strand.
TAACCGGACAAATCCCTTGATAAAATTCCACCTCAACATTGTTACAGAGCAAATATAGTTGAATCCATATTTTTTGTCTATGATAATCTATTTAATTGGTTTCGATGCGTGGTCTCAAAATGCCAGTATTCAGAGTGACGTTTATACCTAATAATTAAAAAGCAACCAGCTGTTATTGCTTTTTATGTCTTGGAGTTTGTTGTTTCATATTTGGTAGATTTCCCCTGGTCGGAGCGCGAGCTCCTCGAGGACCAGGGCCAATGCACGACTTGGAATGCCGTCGGGCCCTGGGGCGGTGTTTTTCGAGCGAAGTCTTGACACCGCCGCTCGCAATTCTACCTGGGTCACTTCGGGAACCACGTCGTCGTCAAAGTCCGCGCTGGACGCCATGGAAGGCGGAACCATCGACGGAGGAGTGTGCTCCGCCCGTGAAGGGAACAGAGCGGCCACCACCTCCTCAACCAACTGTGGCCGGAGACTCTGGGACGAAGCTTGCCCTTTACCATAAGGTATGGCCGCCCCCAGGGATTAAGGTCCAGAGTTCCCAGCAGCTCTTGGCGGGCCAGATCCTTGGCCCGCTTGATGGCAATTTTAAGAGCCTTCTTGGCCGCTCTGTGTACCTCGTACAATTCCGCCTCCCTGGCGTCAAAATCGGGAGGGCGGCGACGCCTCCTACGAAGACGGATGTACTGGCATCTGGCCGCCACGCAGGAGTGGCGCAGGTCGGCTATATCGTCCGACCACCAGTATACCCGGCGCTTAGCTGTAAAATTTAAAAGCACTCTAGGCATCGCCGCATCTCAAACTTGCGTTATGGCCTCCCGGAACCACTCGGCCTCCATCTCGATATTGTCAGGCCTGGCCGGTGCTGGCACCCAGGCCTGAACGATGGAGGCTTCCAGGAGGACCTCCCGATTTAGCTTCTTCAAAGCCCAACGCGGACCGCCACCAATCGGGGCCCTTGGGGCTGGGGGTCGGAGGTCTGGGCGGAGATGTCGAACCGAATATAGCGGTGGTCCAACGTCTCCACCTCCTCGACGACGTGCCAGCCTTGGACACGGCGTGCTAGTGCGGGGCTAGCGAAGGAAACGTCGATGACGGAACCGCCCCGCTGACGCACGCACGTGTGCACTGACCCACGATTGAGGACTAGCAGGCCGTTTTCAACGGCCCACTCCTCAAGCAATTCACCCCTCGCGTCCGTGATCGCGGAACCCCAAGCCGAGGATTTGGCATTGAGGTCCCCGAAGAAGAGCACGGGCCGAGGGTGGTTTCGAGCGACGACGACGTTCAGTTCGAGGAGATACTCCTCGGCGAGAGGTCGGTTGGGTGAGAAGTAACCGCCCACCACAACCGCTTCTCCTACGAGTGCTGCGACGCAGCCCCGTCCCCGGACGATGTTCTCGAAGGACGGGGTGCCGGCGGCGGCCGGCGAAATGAACGCCACCAAGCCATCGAGGTCCCCTACCCAGTCAGCCCTATGAGGGACGAAAAAGGGTTCGGCTACGACGGCGACATGTATTGACCACTGCGCTATGCTCTGGAGGAGAAGATCCTGAGCTCTGGCGCAGTGGTTTAAATTACACTGGAGGAGACGTAGGCGTGGAGGCATTACGTCTCCATCACCTCCACCCCTCCGACCGTGGGAGCGGCGACCCTGGCTGCTGCCAACGACGAGGCAGCCGATCTCGCGGGTAGTTTTTTGTGGGTGGCGGCGCACTCCTTGCCACCCGCCCGGTGTTTGGCTGTTTTGCCCGCCGCCGCAAACAAAATACAGTGCGGCGTGGCTTCACAAGTAGCGGCCATGTGACCAGGCTGACCGCAACGGAAGCAGCGGCCGGTGCAGTCAGCCTGTGAGGGGCACTTGACACAGCGATAACACCGGGCGGGCCTGGGATCTAAGACCTTGACCTGCGCCGACACCCAACTCACCAAAATTCGGCGGCCATCGGTCAGTTTTTTGGCGGCGGCCACGGGGCAGCTTATTAAGGCCGTCCCCATTCCGGCGCGGCCCTGCTTTATTTCACCGCTTCTGACTTGGTCTACAGGGCACCCTCCGGTCTTGGCAACGGCAGCGACGATCTCCTCCTTGGTTACTGAGTCATCCAGGCCCGTTATGCGCAAATCAGTGCACTTTTGCGGCCTGGAGATGCGGACCTCTTCCGATTGCAAAACCTGGCGGAGACTTTCCGCCAGACGGTCCGCCTGATCGCCGCTTGCGACTCCCGGCACTTCGATAAGGTGGGCACCGGTTTGGGTAGTCCGGCACCGCAAGCCCACAGTTATTCCTAACTTGCCGGGGTCGATCGCCGTCCACGCCTTTTTGAGGAGCTCCACGTAAGTGGTCCCTCGCTCGATGGCAGCCGGTTGCAGCGTAAGGACAACTGCACTGGAGCGAGGGGCTTGGAGCTTCCTCGCCGCATTTTTAGCCGCCTGCCTGGCCTTTTTGGCCGCCTTCTTCTTTTGTTTGACTGCCTGCTTCTTTTTGCCGACAACCTCCCAGTTGTCGGCGTCACGTGCGGTTGCAGCTGGTTGTTCCCTGGGAGCTGCGGGGCGCTCCTTAGAAGCCTCTAGTGTACACTTAGCTTGCGGCCTTTTTTTGCCCTTCTGGCTGGCAGGAGCTCTTGTGTCGGCCACTGGAGCAGTAGCTGCAGGCCGCAAGGTCCTCACTTTTGCCGCATACGATGTTGGCGGCGCTGGCATCGGGGGAGAAGGGAGAAGAGGCTCTCTCCGATCTGCTGCTAAAGGAGGGTGCAGCAACCGGCCCTCCATAACGTAGAGTTTGGCACGAAACTCTCCGAGGTCTTTTCGGACGAGAGCCACAAGCTCCGATTCGGTGTTACTTGCGCTCTGATCGTGCCGCTTTTCAAACTGCTCTTGTCTCTTCTTAAGCTCGGATATTTCTGTCGATAAACGAGCATTTTCCTTCTGGAGCTTTGTGACTTCTTCGTTCGCCGTGCGGTTCAAGACTGCCTCTGCGATGTCCTTAATGGCCTCTATAGAGACCTTAAGGGTCTTCTGGCACGTGCCCTTCAATCCCTTCGATTTTCGGGAGACCAGACGAATTGCCTCCAGCGCGTCTCTAAGCCGGTTCTTCAGTTGGGACACCGGCAGGTCTTCAGCATCCGGCTCCACCACCAGTTCCTTTCGCCCGGTAGTGACTCGCTCGGCTGCCGCGGCAATCACTCTGTCCTCGTCGGACGAGCGCTCCTCGTCCTCGGCCTTTCGCAAAGCGGCAGCAAGTCTGGCTTTCGCCTGGCCCAGACCCACGTACTTGCCGTGGGTGCCGGAACCGCGTCTTCACTTAAGCCGTCCGACTCCGATTCCTGCACCGACCGCAAGCGTTTACGTGGAGCTTTCTCCGGTGTTGCCTCCGAAGTACGCTCCACGACATCACTACCGTGCTCCGACGGCACGTACTCCTCGTCTTCCTCGGAGCGCGCAGAACTAGGCGTGCGCGACTCCCTCAACGTCTTTTTTAAAATAGATTTTATTGAGTTTTCCATATTTGAACCCACGAGTATGGGAGAACTAAACGTCGACCCGGGCAGAGATCCCGATACCCGGGCAAGCCTAATACTTCAGGGGGACTACAGGTACCCTGAAGGGGCCGCACTAGTGACTGAACTACCCATCAGCCATGCATCTCCTCGCCGTGCGGCAGCAACTTTAGATTCGGGGTGGTTTTTATAGAGGGCCACTCCCTCGCAGTCCGGGCGGTGAAGCAAAGACCCTCGGTCCCGTCAGCAGCCGCGAGACGTGATCCACGACGCTGCACAATACGGGGTTACGATATGATCTAGACAGTGACAACGGGGACAAAAGTCAAAAGAAAGGGTGGGACAACAAAACATAAACAAAAAGGGGCAAAAACAAAAGGACGCAAAAACAAAAGGGGACGCAGAACCAATAAGGGGGAACAAAACCAAAACAGGGGAAAAAACAAAAGGGGGACAAAGAGAGGGAAAGGATCGTCAGAGTGACGTGAAGAGACCCCGTTGTCGTTTCCACAGGCAAAGGATTATAGCAAATCAATGTCATGCCCTTTAGATTGTGTAATGACCCTGCCACTTTTGAGAGATTGATGGAACGGGTACTTACTGGATTGATTGGAGACGCCTGCCTGGTCTACTTGGACGATATTATCATAGTAGGACGCACCTTTGAGCATCATTTTCGCAACCTGGAACGCGTGCTCTCGAAGATTCGAGGAGCCAACCTAAAGTTAAGTCCAACGAAATGCGCATTGTTCAGGCGGCAAGTGAACTTCTTAGGACATGTGGTCTCTGAAAAAGGAATCCAAACGTCTCGGATATTCAATTCAATTCAATTTAATTCAATTCATTTATTTGCATAATATGGGTTTAACAATAGGTATTACAACATTAATAGTATCGCCATATTCAGCCGTTCAGCATGCAAAAATTTGCTACATTAAAATTTTATCACAATATCAATAATGTGATCATTGCTGTCAAGGACTGGCCAGTTCCGGAGAACAAGACACAAGTCAGGGCATTTCTTGGTTTGTGCTCCTACTGTTGACGCTTTGTAAGGAACTTTGCTGACATCACCCGGCCTCTGTATAAGCTCACCGAGGATAAGATAAGGTTCTGCTTGAACTCATTCCAAGTCAAATTTTCAAGTCAAAGCTCTCAAGTTTTGACTTCGCATTTCAGAAACTGAAGGAACATCTGTGTAATTCACCGATTCTAGGCTATCCCGACAATGAACATGAATTTGTAGTAGATACAGATGCCAGTAATACTAGCATCGGTGACGTGTTATCTCAACGTAAAGGAGAGCATGAGGTTATAATAGCGTACTTCAGCAAGGCCCTATCCAAATCTGAAAGGAACTACTGTGTCACGCGAAGGGAACTTCTATCTGTCGTAACATTGCAGCACTCCAGCAAATATTTGTTGGCGCGGAAATTTCACCTGCGAACTGACCACGCCACATTGAAATGGCTACTACAGTTTATAGACCCAGAAGGACAGGTAGCAAGATGGATTGAACAACTACAGGAATTCGACTTCGTAATACAGCATCGCAGTGGCAAGTCACATGGTAATGCAGATGCCCTGTCGCGTAGACCGTGTCCTGACCAGTGTAAGTACTGCGCCAGGCAAGAAGCCAAGCAGGAAGGACTAGTGAGGATGTTGAGGACGGATCTTAGCGAAGACTGGAAGGAAACTTTGCCGAGAATGCAACAAGAGGACAAAGACATAAACCCATCCTCGAATGGAAGAAAACAGGTGCTTCAAGACCTCACTGGAGTGAAGTTGCGGCAATGAGCTCTATCACCAAGAGTTATTGGGCACAGTGGGAAAGCTTGGTTATCCGGGATGGAGTTCTGTGCCGTAAATGGGAGAATGCTCGAGGTGACAAGTGTCACCTGCAAATGGTCGTGCCAACGCTCAAGGTACCGGAAGTACACGTAGTACGTAGTTTTACAACTCTATCACATGGGAGTTAAAAGAACTCTGATTAAGATCCGGGAACGATTTTATTGGATCCACTGTCGAGAAGACGTTGAGGAATGGTGTCGCAAATGCACGAGTTGTGCTGCCGTGAAGGGACCACACACTCGCAGCAGGGGTGTATTAAAGGTGTAAATTGTTGGAGCTCCGTGGGAATGTATAGCATTACATGTTGCCGGTCCGTTTCCTGAAAGCCAAAGTGGAAACAAGTACTTCTTGGTGGTCATGGATTACTTCACAAAGTGGTCGGAAGTGTTTGCAATTCCCAATCAAGAGGCATCTACGGTGGCCGAGAAGCTAGTCCACGAAGTCTTTTGTCGTTTCGGTATGCCATTAGAGATCCACAGTGACCAAGGTCGGAACTTCGAGTCTGAGGTATTTAAGGAGACATGTCGTGTGATGGGTACCCACATAACAAGGACGACTGCTTATCATCCGCAATCAGACGCCATCGTTAAACGATTTAACCAGTCTCTGGAAAGATATCTGGCGAAAGTTGTAGAAAGCAAACAAAGGGATTGGGACAAACACATTCAACCGTTTCTTCCATCATACCGTAGTGCCGTTCACGAAAGCACATCAGTAACACCTGCTTTCGCTAACTTCGAAAGAGAACTACGATTACCTACAGACTTGATCGCCGGCATCCCACCTGAATCTCCACGCAGCATAACAGAGTATGCGAATGATTTGCACAACAGGATGAACGATGTATACGAGCACATCAGACATACAGGTCAGCAGATATCTGAGAGGATGAAGACCCGTTACGACCGGAAGGCGAACAACAAAGGCTTCGAGGAAGGATCGTTGGTGTGGTTACATAATCCAGTACGCAGCAACGGAAAATCTCCTGAGTTGCAGGCAAAATGGGATGGACCCTATTCCAATCAAAGGATAGGAAAGGATCACGAGGTATACCAAAGATTGTTTATGTGGATCGATTAGCACGTTACTACGGATCCAACAATGTTCGGGACGAACATGTCTAAGAGGGGGGCACACCTAGTGCTATCTCTCAGCATTGTGTGGAAGACTCGGCAGTTCCGTCTAATAATTTATTAAAGCGCCATCTATTGAGATCGCTGGCACATTCTCGAATCTTCGTTTTGTTTACATACCGGGTATGACGTTTCTAGAAATCTCCGGAAACGCTTTAACCGCGTATAAAATGGGAAGGCCAGTGCTCGCCGAGTCAGTTTACAATCGTAAGCGGTCAAGTATTCATCGGGGCGAACGGAAGCGAAAATACTACGCAGTTTGAAGCAGTTATAGTTGGAAAACTGTAGTATAGTGGTTGTTGTATTTTAAATTTAGTTGAGTGCTAGAATAAAACGTGTTTTAGTCGGTAATATTGCTTACATTCTTATCCCTCGAACCCAGCACGTAAAATTATAAACTAATATTATAAAGCTGAAAAGTTTGTTTGTTTGTTTGGTTGAACGCGCTAATCTCAGGAACAACAGGTACGAAATAAAAAATAATTTTAGTGTTGGGTAGCAGGAACATTTTACAGCAAAACTGATTTCCGTACAGTATTTTTTTAAACATTGTGTAAAACTCAACAAATCGTCCCCATTGCCCGTAGTAATTATTAATCGACGTTAATCGGTATCTAAAAAACAAAATACTTTTTATGAGAAGCTAACCAAAGACCTTGCCACGTGAATTTTTGTTCAAACAACTACAAGCACAACTCTCTCCAGCGTGTTTCATATGAAGCGACTGATTATGCAGCACTTTACAAGGATACAAAAGAACATATATTAACAAACAATGACCATAATTACACTACTTTAGAACACTATATACTGCTGCAAATAAAATTACACAAAATTGCCAAGTTTAAGATATTAAACCTCCCACAAAAGGACTGGATCAATAAAAATATAACAAATGGCATACACAGAAGAAATAATCTATGGAAAAAGCTCAAAGAAAATCCTAATAACAAAGAGTTAGAAGAAGAATTCACCATGGAAAGAAATAATCTACGTACCTTAATCAAAACAACTAAACGAGAATTTTATCATACCTCCTTTCAAAATTGTGACAATGACCCAAAAAAATTATGGAATTTAATTAATACTTTTGCTAACAATAAAATTAAAGCAGTAACGCGACCACCAAAACTGGTTATCCATAATAAAACATTTAATGACGTTAATGATATTTGTGAACAATTTAATATCTTTTTCTCGGCAATCGGCACTGAATTAGCAAGTAAAATACCTAAAAATTTTCCAGATGAGTCGATGTATACTATGACCTATATAGAAGAAGCACCCGAGTACACCATTACGAATTTTGAACCATGCACTACAAAGGAAGTACTTGATATTATTAGAGGTTTGGATGTAAATTGTAGTACTGGTATTGACGGCATTACCACTAAATCAATAATGTGCATAAGTGACCTAATAGTCGAAAATTTAACGGATTGCATTAATAAATGTATTAAATTTGGCAATTTCCCTGACAGCTTAAAAACAGCAAAAGTTAGTCCAATTTATAAATCAGGCACAAAGACAGACCCAAGTAATTATCGTCCCATTTCCGTCCTACCTGTAATGTCCAAGATATTTGAAAAAGTTTTATACAATCGTCTAAATAAACATCTTAAAGGACTCAATTTTATATGTACTCAACAATATGGTTTCCGAAAAAAATGTAGCACATTGTCAGCCGTAGTTGACTTAGTAACTAGAATTAACACAGAAATAGATAGAAAAAGCTTTGGTCTGGGAATATTTATTGACTTAAAAAAGGCATTTGATACGGTGAGTCATTCGTTATTATTAGCTAAGTTAAAAAATCTAGGTTTTTCGGGACCGGCGTACAGCATATTCCAGTCGTATTTAGAGAACAGGACCTAAGTTGTAAAAATAGGCAATGAACGGTATACAAGTAAACCTCAACTTATAACTTGCGGCATTCCACAAGGCTCAATAGTTGGCCCGTTATTATTTTTAATATATATTAATAATATAAGCAAAATTGGGTGGCTGGCGAGATAACGTTATACGCAGACGATACGTGTTTCTTTTATTTTGGCAAAAAACTGATCGAATTGGTAGAACAAGCACAGAAAGATTTACACCGATACAGCATTTGGTGCCAATGTAATCTAATGACAATAAATGCAAAGAAAACTGCTTATATGATATTCTCAGCAAAAAACAAGCCAATACCTAGCAATTTGTCACTAAATATTAATAATGAATCACTACATAGGTCGCATCAGGAAAAGTATCTTGGTTTAATCTTAGACGACAGACTTACATGGAAACCTCATATAGGCCATGTGAGAAATAAAATTAACCAACTCACCGGTGCCTTATGCAGAATGTCTAATTGTATACCGAACAAAACACGACTGATGATATATAATGCACTTGTAAAATCCAACCTAACTTACCTTATAGAGATCTGGGGTTCCGCTGCTAAAACTAATATCGTGCCATTACAACGTGCACAAAATAAGTCAATAAAAGTGTTGTTTCAATATCATAAGCTAACACATACACCTAAACTTTATGAAAAGACTAGTATATTTACCCTAAAACAAATCTACACAGAAAATATATGTACATTGATTAAGAAAATATTATTGGGTCACATACACACACAGACTACGCTAAATAAAAGAGAGTTCAAACATAACTTAAGGAACACTAATAAATTGACGCTTTCTACACCAAGAACTGAATATGGCAAAAGAAGTATGTTGTACGATGGCATAAAATTGTTTAATAATTTACCGGATGAAATAAAGGAATGTGACAGCTTGTCTAATTTTAAAACTAAACTTAAAAATTACGTAAACAAACACATACATCTAACTTAAAAAAAAAAAAAATATTAAACCTAAAAATATAAAATATATAATGGTAAAATAATATATACGTATATAACTACATTTTAAATATAGGTACATTTTAGCAATGCATTTATCTAATACCAATTTATGTATGGTATGGATATAAATTGTATGGTTAAAAATCTGGTTACACTAGACTTTATTTTAAATATAAAATAAATGAACCTAGTGTAAAACATAAAACATAAAAAATATTACCTATTACAATTAAAAAAATAACTAGGTACTTAAAAACTTTTTGGGTTATTGATAGATTAAAAACAAAAACTGTAACTTATAAGATTCACTCATGATCGTGCTACTGTTATACTTATACTTTATTTTTATTTATATTGTATGCTCAGTAAGTGGACTGTAATGTTCTTTTTGAGTACAATAAAGATCTTTAAACCTAACACTGCATTATCTAATCTCAGGTAGTTTGATACTTAGGTCATAACCCTTTGTCATAAATGACTGAACATACACTTGGGCTAGCAGTGCCACTTATTTTTCTCTAAAGGTTTGAAAGTATTAAATACAAAATATCAAGTAGAAATCAGGACGTTTATCAACTTAGAAAAAACTGTTAATGTAACAAATTTTCAAAATGACTACCGCGTTGTTGCAAACACAAAGTACTTCGCAGCCAAATCTGTCGGGTTGCTCGTCTTATCATTGCTGGATCATTGCACTGGCGCAGTTTAAAATCTTCTCCTGCAGTTCTGTCTCACTATTGATGGGAGAGTTATAAATTCTCTGCTTCATTGTCTCCCATAGAAAGTAATCAAGGGGTGTCAGATTGGGTGATCGCGCAGGCCACCCGACAGGCCCTTACCGACCAATCCATTTATTGTGATAGCTGTCATTTAAATAATTACGTACGATTCTTGCATAATGTGCAGGGCATTCGTCCATTTGCAGAAACGTTCTGCGACGAGTTTCTAGGGGTACATCTTACAAAAGTAATGGAAGATCATCCCTTAAAAGTTGAAGAAATCTAGAGACAATGTTTTTGGGAGTATCAGTGGACCAATCAACATATCGTCAATAAGAGCTGCCCAAACATTTATCGAAAATGTCACTTGAAAAGTCGAAGCTCTTTTTAGCTTCGGATTCTCTCCTTTAGACTCCAAAAATGTAAATTTCGGCAGTTTGTTACACCATCTCTTGCAAATTGGGCTTCATTCACCCAAAGAATAGTTTTTGCAAGCACTGGATTACCTCTTGTTTGTCTCTGAATCCATGCAAACATGGCTCACTTTGGGATTGCGTCAGCCCCTTCATGCCAATGTTGCACTCGTTGTTAGTGAGAGTTGGTAGGGATAGGCGCCACGCAGAAGTTTGCGATATGCCATGACGCATTTCTAATCGTCTTGTACTGATATTTGGATCAGCAAACAAATCACGTAGTACAGCTTCTTCACTAGAGACGTCGATTGTGGCACTTGTCTCACGACGATCTCTACTTGATCCAAGTCCAGTAGCAGCCAATCTTCTATGTAAATCTTGAAAGTTAAGAGCAGATGGTACCAGTCGTCTCGTTGGAAACGTAGCTAAGTAAGCTGTACGAGCACCTCTTGCATTTCCATTACACAGTCCATAATAAATATGCATATCGGCGATATGCGCCGGAGGAAAATCACTCAAACGGGGCATCGCAAAACAATAATACACAAGTAGCAGCGGCGAATGATTCGGAGCGACCTTAGAGTATAGGAGCGACTGATCCTTTTTGTAGACTACGATTAAACACCTGGTTCAAGAGTAACAAGGTTTTCTTGGTACAAGATCCATAGATAACTACTAAAAAAATATGTAAATAGGTATTAATAGAAAATATTTTTTTAGATTTTTTTTATTATTTTTCCTGCCGATGAAATGATGTCTAGTTTCACTCATTTAGTACACTTTATGAAGACTCACACTGTATAATGGCATTGTGGTTCAAGTGATCGCCTCGTAACTACCACTACGACGAGACTCAACACGAGACAAAAATTTGTGTCCACAAATGATTGTTCCGGGTCTCTTTGTTCTTTGTGTCCGTTACTTAAATATTTTTCCCCCGCAGCACAGGATTTGTTTAAAATACGAGAGTTATCCATTTTAAGAAAATCGATAAATAAGCTGACTCTAGGGTCGTGCCGGGTACTGGTCATGCGGCCTTGATTAGTAAAAGGTGGTCCAATTATGTTGCACACGTCTACGTACAGTCGGCGTACACGATGATGATAATTGTGACCGTAAAATAGTTCCGAAAACTAAAATTCTTAGTGGTCGTTTTAAAATAAATTCGTATGAAACGACAAAATAGCCTGCGCGGCCCGGAATAACTAGAAACACATATTCTTCAATGCAATTGTGGAGGAACGAGGTCCGATGTCCTTCCAACACAAAAGGAAAATCCTGCGATCAGACTGGGTGATCGTGCCTGGCGGGCCGCGGCCTGACGGTTGATGTCGGAAACTTGGAAATATACATAGTCGCTATGTAAACTTCACTTGTGCGATTTTGGATCATATGGTAGACATGGTTTTAAGCTCTTATTGTGTACAGCGCCATCTGTTGTCTATCGTCGAAACTTTTCGTCTGTGCGGAGTCGCCACACAACCAAAATAACAAAAATGTAATTAAAATAATATCTCCAAATACTTAATATATTAATTTCACAATTTTGTTAAGAATCTTATCAGTAAGATGTTCTTTGCTTCGAGTCGACGGTTCACGTTATACGAAAACATTATAATTTTAATGGCAGCCCAGCGTCGGCTACAGCTTTCGCATGAGGTACCTTTGGCATCCATGAAGTATTCCTCTTTGCATCTACATGATACATTACAATACCTGGTACATTAAAGTCCATCAATAATGTATTAAAATAACAAAGTATAATTTGTAAAATTTGACCCACATAATTATCGTCATTCTTCGTTTACATTATCTATCGATATACGGATGATTCTGAAGAGTTACATATCGTACGAATTCGCGCCACGCCTTATGATGTGACTAGTGGCAGCAAATTCTATCGCGCCGACACGGACGCAAACTACAAACCACTCTTCTTCCAGGCTGCGTGGCGCGAGCACTACCTACTTAAACAATTAATTCCATATACTATAAGGTCGTAAAAGGCAACTACACGGCGGCGTTATTGACAATTTAGGTTAATTTCGGGCGCAAAAGCGGAGCGTTATATGTTTCTTCTCAAATGTCCTTAGGATTGCGAATATTAAAGGTAAATTTATTACAACAGAATATTTTATTCTCTGGGTATAGTGGGGTTAAACACGGTTACGATGTATTTAGCTTTAATAATAGTACATTTTCGTTCCCCAGGGTGTTTAGTGACTTATTTACGTATCTTTAAAAGTATGTATGTATCAATAAAAGACTTTGAATAAATATAAAAATCACTGGCAGTCTTAAATAATATCGGTATTATGTCATATTTGCCCTAATATGTTGCAAATTGTAATCATCTTACATTGCAAAAACAAAAAAGACTAACCGGGTCTGATCCAAGTGTTGCCCAGAAATAGGAATAAGTACTTACTTTTTTATGCCATAAAGTTATATATAATAAAAATAATAAAAATCTTTCACGGGTTAACCGAGAAGTTACAAGTCTTATTTTTAAGATTTTATTACATTATATCATTTTCTGTTTTTTGAAACATTTACATACTTGCAAAAACAATTGTCTGCATTCAAATGGGGTACATGTCTGTCTCTTTCACGCACGTGTTGCTCGTCTATACCTATGTATACTCTGTCCATCCGTTTATTTTCTTTTTGACAGTTCGAGACAGTTCGAAATTAGTGACGCCCTCACACGTTACCGATTGAAATAATAATCGATTTTATTTATGAAGAATTTTCAATCGATTTAATGCAAATACATATTTTTAGTATAAATATTAAGTATTCATTTATAAGCTATTTAAAATTAAGTATATATGAAATAAATAAATATATAAATAATAAAACATTAAAATTAAAATATTTATACTTATAAATAATATAACGTATACGCGCATCATAAACAGGTAATTACAAGCAATACCATAACGCAACGCATCGCTGATCCGGCGGCGCCATTTTGAAAGAAAGAAACAGCATAACACCGCCGTTTACAGCAAATAAAATGATGCAATTATTAAATAAAGCGTATGATGATGTGACAGCTGAAAACTGGGCGAATGTCGTGGAGAGGACAAGAAAAATAATAATGTCTGTTTGGGATCGGGACGTTGCAATTGACAATATAAATGAAAAAGAATTGATTAGTCATGTAACCGAGGACTGGACTGACGAGTCTAGTATAAATTATGAAGAAGAGTCTGATATATAATTGTAATAAATAATATTTAATAATTTTACTTGTTTCATTTGTATACCCAATTACCTAACTAATTTGTAAATAAGTAGGTAGGTATGTGATTCTTCAAGTATATTTGCTCTTGATTTAAACTTGATGTAGACTTTATTTATTAATCACGTGTTTTAAAATTAAATTACACAAACGCGTGCATAGTTACATTCTAAGGCAGCTGTCAAAAAGAAAATAAATGAATGTATAGAGTTATTGTTCTTTACTCTTGGTTCGAACTTAAATTCCAAGATTTCGAATTAATTCCTTGCAAATAATTAATCATGGAGTCATAGTTACTATTTTTATTTTCTTTGTTTTTATAAATTTACAGAAACAATACTAATTACATAAAGTCAATTTTTTTTTGTGGTTGTTTGTTATGCACAGGGCATTTCACTAAGTGGGCGTTACCTACTTTAGTGCTTATTTTTATCTATGGCGTTACTCGTCAATAAAGTAGGACATTACTGTAGTACATTATTCCGAAAAAAAAAACGGCAATTCATAGGCGTGAGCTATCAAAAAGAAAATAAACGAATGGACAGAGTATACGTTGTTGCGCACACGCCGCCGTTTTACCTCACACTTCGAGCAGTCTAACATTACTCGTTACGTGAACCGTTGTGTAGTGTGCGCTTTTCTGTTTCATATTTCTTAACCACTCGGCATTTCTTCTGGCAATTCTGTAATTGTGCCATGTACCACTTTTTGACAGACATCAAAATCGCTGCAGCTCTGGCAAATATCTTCCACGTTTCGAATTACTTTTCTTCGAAGTCCCTCATTAAAATAAAATAGTCAGGGATCGGCTGAATGTTGCCAATCACTTGGCAGATTATGTCGATCAAAGAAGGATAAACCGATGCAGATCTAACTTCGAAAATGATTACATATGTAGTGGGGGAAAACGTGGCTGCATTTCCTGTCTTAACGCCGGAGGAGTTAACTCTATTCGCCTTAGAAACCTAACAAATAAAACTGCCGCCAAGGCTATTACAGCAAACATGTACGCATCACTGGGTCATTCATTATACAAAAATATAACGGGCAGCTTAAGACCTCTCAGATTTTTCGATGTCTTCGAATAATGTCCAACTTGTACGAGCGCACATAAAGAGTACACACGTCCCCTAAACTCTAACGTAGCAATATTTTAATTGACGAGGATAATCATGGACTAGATTGCATCAAACACTAGTGCTACTCTTGTTTTAATGGACGAAGAACAAATGGCAGCTGTGCCCAAGTTATGTGCGTATGTTTGGTATTTAGGGTGGGCTACGCACCAAGACGTTGTAAGGGTCTGCTTTATTTCTCGACGACGATTATGACGATTGATAAATAGCTAGCGCTTCGGTGGCGCAGCGGTAGTAAGTGTGACTGTCGTGCATGACGTCTCAGTTAAAAACCCATACAAAAATATATTTTTTTTCTAAGTACTCCTCGGATAGATTTTGATGTGCTTTGGTTTACAGACTAGTATTAGTCTGAGAAACATTATGCACTATGTAAATGGTCAGATTCCTTTATCTGTACACTCATGTTATAATATTTATCACTGTAGCCTGCCGAAATTCAAAGAAGTTGCGCAAAAATGTATAATTATTTAAGGTGTAAAAGGAGAATGGGCAAGGTGGTCTCCCTTCTACGTCGTTTCACTCTTGACAGAGTGGTCGTGGTCATCTTTAAGGTTGTGTAGCATGCTTGACAATCTGTCGCCACTCATACAAGGGACCATTGTCTAATGCTGCCTTAATTTGGTCGGTCCAGCGCATAGGCGATCTACCACGTGCTCGTTTGCCCGCGACGTTTCCTTGTACCACAAGGCGCTCTATGGAGACATCTCAACGTCTTGATACATGTCCGAAAAAAGTGAGAATTCGAGCTTGTACGATAGAAGATAGGCGCTGCTTGATACCTAGATCTTGTAGAATGGACAAGTTGGTTCTATGCTGGGTCCAAGATATCTTAAGCATTCTCCTCCAACGCCACATTTCTAGGGCATCTATCTTCTTTTTCTCACTCTCTCTCAATGTCCAGGTCTCAGCGGCGTATGTTTGTGATGTTCCGGTTTCCCCATACCTTTTTGAGCCTATCCATGCCATACCTCGTTATAGCCAAACGACGCTTGATTTCGTCAGCGCATCCACCATTGTTCAATATCAGTGCCCCCAAGTAGATGTATGAATGAACGACTTCGCAATTCGCTATTTTTGTTACCTCTGGCGAGTTTTTATTGGCGCGGTCGACAATCATAACCTTTGTCTTACTGCGATTGATTTTCAGACCAAATTCAAGACTAGTTTGCTCCATTTTACTCAGGAGTTCTTCCATTTGGCTGATGCTCGTTGAGAACAAGGTTGTATCATCCGCATATCGTCGATTGGAAATTTTGAGGCCTCCGATAGTTACTCCGTCTGTCCAGTTCTCGAGGGTGATTCTCATAATGAGTTCTGTGTAGATGTTGAACAGTAATGGCGATATAATACACTCTTGTCGAACTCCTGCATTAGGGTGGAAATGAAATTGACAATACATCATCTGTTCTAACTGATGCCGTACCTCCTTCATATAGCTGTCTTAGGAGGTGTACAAGATGCTTAGGTGTACTCATTGCAAGAAGTGTCTCCCACAGCTTTGGTCACTTCACTGAGTCAAACGCCTTCGAGAAGTCTACAAAGCATATATATGTTGGCTTGTTGAATTCTCTAACCTTCTCAATGATTTGGCGTATCGTTAATATTTGCTCACGGGTACCTCTTCCTTTTACAAAGCCAGCTTGTTCGGGGGCGATTTCCTTGGACAAGTACTATTTAAGTCGCTCATTTAGGATAAGCAGTAAGATTTTGCTTGCGTGTGAGATTAAGGCAATAAGATGATAGTTACTGCATATTTTTGTGGACCCTTTCTTATGCAGGGGGACAAAGATGGATTACCGACTGGCACGTCTCCAAGGAAGCGTCATGCTCAGACTACAGATGGATACGCTTTAACCTTAGTATAGCCTTACCCACACCGCAACCTAGGCGCGTCCCGCGTAAGACGGATAGGTTAAAACTTGCTAAAACTGTTAGATCTGCATTCGTTACTGCCAACACACCGCTGTATATGACAGAAGTTGATGCCATTGAACAGTATGTTGATACACTCACTTGTATCATTACCCACAGTTACGAATAGAATTGCCCTCTCGTGACGCCCAAAGCAGACCCCAAACGTCACTGGTGGTGCTCTGAACTGCAGAATTTTCGTCACAAAGTAAGGCATCTGTTCAACAGAGCAATAAATATACGACGACCAAACGACTGGCCAACCTATCAAACCATAAAATAAACCTACAAAAAACGCATACGACTCCGAATTTGAACTGATATGCTGGAAGCGTTTTTGTACCAACATTGAAAGCACCAGCCAGGCAACCAGAGCAAAAGGCATACTATCAAGTGCACCTGAGAGCATACTAGGATGTTTGAAGAAATCTGACAACACCTACACTAAATCAGATGCTGAAACCAGCGCACTACTGATAGAGACACACTTTCTCGGGTACCAGATTAGCGACACTCATAACTGGAAAGCGTACACTGAAGTAGTCAAGACTGGACCCTAGACCTGGACCTCATCAACAGAGAGAAAGTGTTATGGGCTATCAACAGCTTCCTTCCCTTCAATTCCTCAGGTCTAGACGGATATTTGATTTTTTGCTCGTCAATATGACCACTCTCCGCCTGATGGTAAGCAGTCGTGTGGTCTAAGAGCAGTGGCCTCCACATCGTCCTCTTAGCAGCCGAGGCGATGTTGAGGTCTCTACTTTGACGGCTTGAGAAGGTGCTTTTTACGCCACGCTTAAAGGACCCAGGATTGAAGGAAGAAGGAAACACGTGCCTTGGCAGAGAATTCCATGCCTTGATCGTTCGGCAGAGGTATGAGGACCCAAACTTGTTGGTACGCACTCTAGTCGACTCCACCGTGTAAGGATGGCATCTGAGCCCAGCACGCGTTGTTCTGGATAGGAAAGGGGAGGGCGGGACAAGGTGGAATAACTCTTCAGAGCACTCCCCGTGATATATTCTGTAGAAACATGCCAAAGAGGCAATATCCCTACGGAGTTGCAGAGGTTCCAGTGAACTCGTGACCTCTGGATCTCCGATGATACGGACAGCCCGCCGCTGTAACCTGTCAAGAGCGTCTAGCAAGTACTGCGCGGAGCCATCCCAAAGATGAGAACAGTACTCCACGCAAGGGCGCACTTGTGCTTTATGCAATAGGCACAGCTGCCCAGACGCGAAGAACTGCCTCACCCTGTTCAGAACTCCGAATTTTCGCGAAGCTTGCTTAATGACGCTCTCGATGTGGGATTAAGGGAGCGGCAAAGATCCATACCTAAGATGGAGAGGCTGTCAGGTACCACCAGTGGAGTGTTCTTCAGAGAAGGGAGGGGAAGGAACGGAGACTTTTTTGTTGAGAACACGCATGTCTGGGTCTTCTTGGCGTTGAACTGGACCAAGTTCTTGGCACCCCATTCAGAGATGCGGTTCAAGGTCTGATCAAGTTCAACGACAAGATCCTGCCTCTTCCCCTCAACCTCAGCCTGTTTAGCCCCAGGACGTCCGAGACATCGCCCATGCACGGTACTGTCGTCTGCATAACAATGTATGTTGCCGAGATTCAACATATCATTGATATGCAGAAGAAAGAGCGTAGGGGGTAAGACGGACCCCTGAGGCACTCCTGCATTGACCTGCATAAATTTGGAAGCGCGGCCGTCGCAAACGACTCGAATACGACGCTTCTGCAGGAAACTTGCAATCCAGGTGCACGGTTGAGGGGGCAAGCCATAGGCCGGCAGCTTGGAAAAAGAGACCGGTGCCAGACTCTATCGAAAGCTTTGGCTATGTCTAGGCTGACAGCCAAAGACTCACCGTGCTTGTCCATAGCCTCACCCCAGAGGTGCGTGACGAACGCTGGAAGATCGCCCATTGATCGTTTAGCCCGAAAGCCGTATTGGCGATCATTGATCAACGAGTGATCCTCCAGGTAGCGGACAATTTGGGTGTTTATAATCCGCTCGAACACCTTGGAGAGCACCGAGGTGATAGCTATGGGTCGATAGTTGCCTGGCTCGGAACGGTGCCCCTTTTTGGGAATCGGTTGAACGTTCGCCTCCTTCCAAGCCTCAGGCACAGTGCCTGCGGCGTAAGACGTCCGGTATAGGCGCGTTAGAGTGGGAGACAATTCCGCTGCGCATTTTTTGAGGACCACAGCTGAGATGTCGTCAGGTCCACTGGCTTTCCGAACATCGAGAGCTATCCCGGCCTACTAAGATGGAGCGGTGATCTCCTGGCAGACCACCTTGTTAAGATATTTAGATCATACGTTGCTCACCGATACGTACCACGGAAATGGAGGGAAATGAAAGTGGTATTTATTCCAAAAACAGGCAGGAGCGATTACACTTTAGCGAAATCTTTTCGGCCAATAGGTCTAACGTCGTTCCTCCTCAAAACATTAGAGAGGCTATGTGATAAAGAAATAAGAGGAAACACTCTAGTTCACAAACCTCTACACCCACACCAACACGCCTATAGCCAAGGTAAATCTACAGAATCGGCGCTCCACAGCGATGTATCGCGAATTCATTGATATAGAAGGAGCCTTTGATAAAACCAACTTTAACAGCATAACTGAAGCACTGGAAGCGTATGGATCGCTTCAACGCTATCAGAGTGTATAAACAATATGCTGAAATACAGAGCGCTACAACTCTCAGTTAACACAACAACTAGGGTAATTGTGGCCAGAAGCTGCCAACAAGGTGGTGTACTTTCGCCACTCTTATGGAACATAGTTTTAGACGATTTAACATGAAAACTGAACGGCAGAGGGCTCTTCACAGTGGGATAAGCAGATGACCTTGCTATTCTCGTGGCCGGATGCTTCGAGGACACACTTATGTGACCTCATGAGATTTGCCTTCAGAAAAATCAAAGAATGGTGCATAAGCCATGATCTATCGGTCAACTCGGCAAAAACCGAACTCATATTGTTTACTCGCAAGAGAAACTCAAACAACCTCAGACGACCGAAATTTTTCAAAACCGAATTAAAACTTACTAACGAAGTCTAGTACCTAGAGGTCATACTAGGCAGCAAAATTGATGTGGAACAAGCACCTTGACTACAAACTACAACGAGCATGCGCATGCTTCTTCCAATGGAGCAGAATGCTCGGAAAGACTCTCTCCAAAAATAACACTGTGGCTATATACCGCCGTGATTAGACCAACAATAACATACGGTGCTATCGTATGGTGGACCAGGACTTAACTTAATACCGTCGTCACCAAGCTGCAGAGATTCCAGAGAATGACATAGTCAGCAATAACAGGGTGTATGAGAACAACACCCACAGCCACCCTCAAAATCATCCTAGGGCTGGCCCCCTTATACATACAGGAAGAAGCGACTATAGCCGCAATACAGCTGAAACACCAGGGCCTGTGGGGAACCACTAGGAGTCCACATGCATCGATCATAAAGCGAGCTACAGCTCAAAAATCACTGCTTGCCGCATCGTGTGACAAGATCCACAAATAACATTTATTTCAGAAAAACTTCCATATACAATTTCATGAGGAACAGAGAGATCAATCGGATATCAACGAGGTCCGAGTCTACACTGATGGCTCAAAAACCATACAGGGAACGGGCGCTGGAGTTCACTCACTGGATCTCAATATTAACATATCTATGACACTAGGCTCACACAGTTATATTTTCCAATGCGAATGTGTGGCCATCACGGAGGCCGCTACCGCGATCGACAGGAGACGGATTGAATGCTACAGGATACGAATCCTCTTCGACAACACAGCAATATTTAGAGCCCTCGAAAACAATAGCTGCAACTTCAGGCTCGTTTACGAATGACACTTTAACGCGTTACCAGCCGGCGGGCAGAAGCCAGGTCCGTAGATGGTAACCGTTAGGGTTATATTGAAACTCGCAGACTGATTCAACTGAGAATATATTTACAATTTTTCACCTATCTTATATCCCATTTATTAGTCATGCAAGTAACGCTAACACTAATGTGTACAATAATTATTTACACCAATCAGTGACAAGTAAACAAAAATTTAACATTTACGAATGATTTCTTAGAAATCTGTTCGCGAGTATAAAAGTAGTGCCACGTATAAAAGGCAGAGGGAATTTTCGCGCGTCACCAGCTTGAAAGTTGATATCGTCGCGGCTAGATGTATGATGCTCCGTTCGATCGCCTTCGCGCGTCGCTTGGTTTCGGCGCGGCTAGTTGTACGAAGCTCCGTTCGATTCCAGGTTTCTCGTAAAGTTATATGTTGCCTGTGCGTATATACGCCACAACACCTTGCTCTTGAAAGAATTTTGAGAAAATACGTTGTGATTTTACAAAGGATAAAGGGGTACAGTGAATCACAAGGCAATGATGCTGCAGATGAGTTGGCTAGAAGAGAATCGGGAGCCACTAGGAAAGGTCTACTCCCTTTCCTTCCTCTACCATTCTCATAACTAATAACATGGAAGCGGCTTCGCACTCAGAGCCAACATAACGAATGCTGGGCACGGACAACGGACTGCAGACAGTCGAGAGAAGCCCTGCCGGCCATCTCACCACGTCTGACACACCGCCTGCACAACCTAAAAAGATTGGACCTTCGGACCATCGTGGGGACCCTAACAAGACGTTATCCCCTGAACAAATATCTGTACAATATCGGAGCAACAGACAGCCCACTCTGTAGGGGATGCCTGACCGAAGAAGAATCTGCTGCCCACTTGGTCTTGGAACGTGTGAGAGTAACAGCACAACGTAAGGAAATCCTCAACAACCCGAGATCACTCCGCGAAGCCTGCGAAGACCCCAGGAAACTTCTGTGTTTCTGGGCGGAGTTGGGCTGGCTATCTCTATAACCGGCCGACTCTCACGCATAATGGACCAACCTGGAGTTGAAATACGGAAAAGGGAGTCCAATTACAATTACGATTATATAAATATTGTGATTACTGTAAATAATGTACGTTATCTCGTGTATCGTATTTGTAGGTCATAAGTACCTATACTAAACTGTAAAAAAATACTAAGAAAATGTTTGTTACTCGGTGCGTCGCTCGGTTGTTTTCTCATACAAAATACAAAAATACAAAAACATTTATTTATCAACTTTTACATGGGTTTGTACAGGTTTTGGGAACTCTTCTGTTAAGTTGTATCAACCTGTGTTAGAGGAGTCCCCTCTTGGCTGTGGCTTTGACAATCTTAATCTTAAATATAATTTTATTAAAATAAACTAAGAACTTAAACTAAAACATGATTATTTTATTATGGTGTATGCGTGTGAGTGAGTGCGTGAGTGAGTGAGTATGCGTGAGTGTGCGTGTGCGTGCGTATGCGTGTGTGTGTGTGTGTGTGTGTGTGTGCGTGTGTGTGTGTGTTCGTGTGCGCGTTCGTGTGCGCGGGTGCTTTGTTTTTGTACAAATAAGTGATGTATATAATTATAATATAATGTGTGTGATGCTGTGCGTGATGTATGCGCAAGTAATGGTTAATTAATATTATCATCTGTCAATTTTTTAATAATTCCTCTGTTTCTTGGTAGGAGAGTGTTTTTAGCCATTCTGTTACCACTGTTTTACATTTCAGGTAAGTCATATTGTATATATTTAGTTTTTTATTGATACTATTGTATAGCCTTAACGAATTATAATGGAACTGTTTTGTGGAAAAGACTGTCTTAGTCAAAGGGTACGGTATAATTGCACGTTGTGTTCGTTTTTTATGTATGTTTGGGTCGATGTCAATTTTTTCATGTGTTCTAAGGACACTTTTTAGTATATATATTTGCCTGACTGTTAGAACATTTGCTTCGCGATATAACCTATCGGTACTAAAGTATCTCTTCTTGTGTAGCATTATTTTCAATAAATATCTTTGTGTGCGCTCAATGCTCACAAATTTGGTTTTGTAAGTACTTACTGTTTGTGTTTTGTCACTCATGACAAAACACAAACAGTAATTTTACACTATTTTAGCAAACTCAGAAATAAGCAAGCGCATGGTACCTGCCCACTTATTCTGGTCCCGCTTTGTGCCTCTCTTACTATGTTTTGTTCTTACAGATTTGCTTCGATGAAGTTGTATTCACTTGCCACCGATGTTGGTAACGAATTAACACTGCTGAAAGGGCACAACCGACTATTGGAGTTGTTAAAATAAACGATAATGCTGTCGACGCAGACGATGCTATACCAATTCCAGTTGCCATACCAGATATTCAACGAAATCTCGCTAGAGCATCTAATACAGCGAGTCACTGCATATTTAGGGATTGTTTAAACGAGTCAAGACTTCGAATACCTAATAGCATAAAAGCTCACATGTTGTCTTATTATAATTTCTACATACCTCCAAGTACTCGTGTTTGTGAAGAACACATACTTAATGGTTCATGATTGGGTCCAATTGCGAAGTGGTAATGTTTCTCATGACTTTT
Organism: Catocala nupta; assembly: GCA_963675205.1. Taxonomy (NCBI): domain Eukaryota; kingdom Metazoa; phylum Arthropoda; class Insecta; order Lepidoptera; family Erebidae; genus Catocala; species Catocala nupta. The sequence goes on from OY776098.1 coordinate 16,908,230, forward strand.
GACTATGTTTGATTTTGATTTACATACAGTTGACGAAAATTAGTTACGACACTGGACTGGACTCACAATCGTTGAGTTCAATACGTTACTCGAACAAACTCCATCACTGTGACAACGGTCGAATGTACCAAACGCGGTTCTGGGTGGATATCTCATGAAACTTCTAACGGGTGAAACTAATGTGCGGCTATCCCACCTTCTAAAACTATCTCGCAGAACATTCGAACATTAATTAGTTATAGCGAGAGAATGGTTACTGGCAGATTTGGTACCATCGTACTTAGGGGTCGATGGTGAAACGACGGTGTTTTTCTAGTAAAAATTTGACTGTAACACGTGGGCCCAGAAATGGGCATGTTCCATTAATGTCTACTCTTTTATGTCGCATTGTAAGCCATTTTGCCAGAATACTGACAACCTAAGGAAAAATATTTATTTTCTTTATTTATTACTATAATATAATAATTATCAGCCCTGTATATAAACTGTTCCACTGCAGCGCTCGGGGGTCGTCTTAGGGTGAGAAGGATTAGGCCATATCCAACACTGTGCCTAACTGCAGGTTGGCAGACTTCACATATATTCGAAATCATTAAAGAAAACTCTCAGACATACAGGTTTCCTCATGATTTTCTCTTCACCGTTAAAGCGATAATTAACTATTTATTTAATACGCAATAACATCTTTTTGTTTATGTGTTTAAATCGATAAACATCTGTTAGATTTTGAATTGCTGTAGCGTACACAGTTATGATAATTCTTAAGTTTTTACGGCAGTAATCGTTAAAAGATTGTTGTTTTAATCACAATTTATTACTATGGTACAATCATTAGACATTTATCATTCACTAAATACAGTAACAAAGATGCGGAGGAATATTATGACGCTTTTTAATTTTTCAGTTTTATTTTTATATTATGTTAATTATGTCATTGATTAATGTACGAAAAAAATATATAATTAAAAAACATAATGTAACAAAGTATTCAATGTTTAGTTACCTATGTCGTTGACTGTACCTATTATAGATTGCATCATTTTAATATTTAAAACATGCCATTATGTATGTATGCTGCTGCTTGATTAATATTAATATATTGTCCTCAGAATAAGTCAGTGAGTTTGAAAGCATGCAATCTAACTCGGGCTACAAAATTAATACTCGAGTTGTTTCATCTAGTAGGTACGTAGCAAAGATATATCTTTGGTACGTAGTATATAATAAAATAACTCAATGATATAAGGTTTTATTGCACATCAAATAAACAAATAATTATATACACACATATACATATAACGATTAACGAAGGAGTGTGTGGGCGGTTATTGTTTATCAGTTCTTCATCCATCGTAGTTGTCGGAAATAATACACGATTCACACTCAATAGGTTTAATCACAACGTATTAATGCAAAATTACACTAAAATAACACGTAGCCTAGATTGAAACGGATTACTTTTCGGAGCGTCTCTCCAACAAGTGCACAGAACACTTATACTCAGAGAGAAGAATGACAACTTCATACAAAATTTGTGATGAAATTTTTCCTTAGCGTCGTGCGCCATCTATTTGCAGCCCGCACAAAACTACCGTAAATGTCATGTTTGTATTAGCGCGGGCAATTCAAAATTGGTGGTGTATAGGTATATGGGTATGTATATCTATTTGCTTGTCATTATTATGGGTTCAAAATTAGAAGCATTGTATTTTTCGAAGAGTTCCTTTAAGTTAATGTGTATGCCGATTTAGATGTGTTATGTTATTCTATAGAAATCTGGTTATTAATAAAATCAGCGTTCACATATTCAAAGAAAACTTAATCGAAAAACACAGTTTAGAAAGTTCAATAAAATATGTACATGTCGCATCCGGTCAACTATCAATGAACAGAAGGCACAAAATGATTATGTGACTTCCGTTCAACTGTCAACGAACGGAAAGGCGCCAAACGACTACGTGATTTCCGGCGTGCCTTGACGGAGTCGTGCGTGGCACGATCGAGCTCACTTGTGATTAGACCATGCTATGGTAACTACGAACAAATGTACGGGTACGTTTTTTGACAAGAGCGCCTCTATTAGCAGTATCATGAATTAATTGTGTTACTATATAGTTTTCAATAGATAGCGATATTACAAAATTTTGGCCTTAAATTACAATACGGTAGCGTCTACTTTAGTGTTGCAAAGTAAAAATTCAGTGGGATATTTTGTTTTAGTCTATAACTTAAATCAATGAAAATGATAATTTGTATAAATAATATCTAAAATCTCAGCAATAATGCCATATAAAAGTACAATAGAGCTAAACAGGTAATATCAATGGAGATTAAAATATTCAACTGAATAAGATTTAGTGGAAATATTGAGATCATCTAGCAACACTGTTTTTGACACATCATGTTCGGCGATTTCTAACAAGAAAATTTTCGATTTATGCGTTTGCTCAAAGTTAATTTCTTGTTTTTCTGTGTATTTGTGATTTTTCTACAACCTAGTACGTTGAGATAAACTTAATTACTCCGGCCAGGCATCTAGATTTCTATTTTGTGATGAATTTGATCAATTTTGTCATCATGACATATAGATCATGTTGTGTACCAGGATGTTTGGTGAAGCTTGGAGGCAGATAACGGACTGTGATGATGCTGTTAAAGTCGCAGCGCATAATTATTATATGACTCACAAGAGAAAATAAAAATCATACACATTATTTTTTCATGTTCCCCAAATATTCAATTTTGTAACTTGATTAATATGCTGCCTATTTTTGTATGCATACAAATATAGGCAGCATATAAATTACAATAAAATTATAAAAAATTTAAATGATTAATGCAGGTGTCTATATACGTATATACACGTATGTACTATGTATGTATAGATTGCTTTGACGACTTCAGTTTAGCTCATGATACTGCTACTTGGCGGCAGCACTTATGCAGACCTCTAGCGAGGCTCGAGTTGCCTATCTATATAGTATTGTAATCTATGGATTAGACGCTCGACGGAGCAACACACGGAACTGTCATTCCACTTCGTGATAGATTCAATTAGAATAATTTAAACAAGCCCACTTAATGTCCGAAAATAACGACCAACACAAAGCGCTTCCGACATACATAACTTTATTATAAACGGTTTATTTGTGAATAGAGCAATACATACAAATCTTACTATGAATTTATATTCATAATAAATTTGTGAAAACAAAACAACATAAAACAACAAAAACAATGTAAGAGTCACTTTCTCACAACTTGAGTCTTTAACTCACAAAATAACACTTGATTTCACCAAAACACTACAACGAAGGAACAGGGTCCTCGACTTAACATTTATAATGCAGGATAAATCAAAACTAGTTTATTTATCGAAAATAAACCGAAATTACAAGATAAACGGTGCGCAAGCGGTGGCAGACATTTTTCTTGTAGTGTTGCCAGTAAATTATACGAAATTAATTGTAAATATTTATATATTCAATTATCTTTTTAAAACTGCGATTAAGATACTTTGCCCTATTTTTAATTATCAAATTTAATTCATAATTATTCCCAAGCTTTTTACATTGTATTTGTAATAAATTAAAATAAAATAATTTTTAAACTTAAGTGTATCATTACAGCAGGAATGAATAATGGTATCGCTATTCTTGTTTTCCACTATTATCTGTCGTGTCTAACAACCCTCCAATCAACATTTGTAATTTTTAATTTGTAAAACAGAGTTGACCGACCCTGAACAAGTGACCGCGGACCGCTCCACGTGTTTGCAAGCATGTTTTATGTGACATTTGACAATTATGACAGCTCGCACGATGTTGCCAGCCTCCGCTTTCCAAATTCGTCCAAGTCGATTCAGGCTTGACGTTCCGATCTTCACTCTCTGACACACATATATTTTTTTATGATATAAATTAAGATTTTAAGCAATCTAGGTTGTAGGTTTAGTGTTTTGTAATAAAAGTAACGTTAGTTAAGTTAATCGTTTATCGATAACATAAATATGACAAATGTTTAATAACATAATAATAATACAGGCCATAAAGTACTTAATATAGGTAATATAATATGGGTACCTGAACTAGGGTAAACCTGTGCCACAGGCGTTAAGGGCACTTACAATATACTACTAGGAAATAAGTTACATACCAATACTTATTATATAAATATATCCTAAATTAGGCCAAGATTATAATTATTATCATGGAACTTGTTATTACTTATTTAACAACAATCAACAAATCTTCAGTATCCTCATAATTTAAAGTTTGTGAGTACCCACAGATTCTCCGCTTAGATCTTACATAACTTAGGTGATATAAAGCTGTTCGTTTATTTATCTTGTTATAAAGAAAAGGCCCTAGGAATGTGAAAAATCTATTTGTAAAAACAAACTTTGATTCAGAAAGTGTGGTACAGACAATATCTTTTCGTCTTTTAGTGTTAGTAAGGTTGATGTTAAACGTACGTGTTTAAAAGAAGTCAGTTAGTAACTTTAAGCAGTTTAAACTAACTTTATCATTTTAATTTTATATAATATTATTTGAGTTGTCACTTTCTAAGCTTATTTGTCAGACGGCAGATGGATCTTAAAGATCTATGAGCTCCAAGGAAAATGAAAACGACGAAAATAATCGTTAAAGCGAATAATCATGCGTTGTTTATTAACATATTGTTACGAGCTGGGTTCGAGGGATAAGAATATAAAACAATATTACCGACTAAAAAGTTTTATTCTCGCACAATTAAATTTAAAACATAACAAACACTATACTACACTTTTTCACTGTAACTGCTTCAAACTCCATAGTATTTTCGCTTCCGTTCGCTTCGATGAATACTTGACCGCTTACGACTGTAAACTAACTCGACGGTGCGCGTGCGCTCTATTTATACGCGGGTAAAGCGTTTCTGGGGTTTTCTAGAAAAGCCATACCTGGTATCTAACAGTACGATGATTCGAGAATGTGCCAGCGTTCTCTCTACTCTACTCGTACTGACAACTACGTAGTTCCGTAAGATGTCAATAGATGGTGCTGCAATAAATTATTAGAAGGAACTGCTGAGTCTTCCCCACAGTGCTGACAGATGGCACTAGCCGTAACACTGCCCCTCTCTTAGACGTGTTCGTACCGAACATTTTTGGATCCGTAGTAGCGCGCCAATCGATCCACATGAACGATCTTTGGTGTACCTCGTGGTCCTTTCTGGATCCGATAGGTGACGTCATTCATCTTAGTGACTATGCGATAGGGTCCATCCCATTTTGCCTGCAACTTAGGAGATTTTCCTTTGCTGCGTACCGGATTATGTAACCACACCAGCGATTCTTCCTCGAAGCCTTTATTGTTCGCCTTCCGATCTTAACTGGTATTCATCCTCTCAGACATCTGCTGACCGGTCTGTCTGATGTGCTTGTATACATCATTCATCCTGTTGCGCAAATCATTTGCATAATCTGTTATGCTGCGTGGAGATTCAGGTGGGATGCCGGTGATCAAGTCTGCAGGTAATCGTAGTTCTCTTCCGAAGTTAGCGAAAGCAGGTGTTACTGATGTGCTTTCGTGAACGGCACTACAGTATGATGGAAGAAACGGTTGAATGTGTTTGTCCCAATCCCTTTGTTTGCTTTCTACAACTTTCACCAGATATCTTTCCAGAGACTGGTAAAATCGTTCAACCATGCCGTCTGATTGCGAATGATATGCGGTCGTCCTCGTTTTGTGGGTATCCATCACACGACAACTCTCCTTAAATACTTTGGACTCGAAGTTCCGACCTTGGTCACTGTGGATCTCTAAGGGAACCCCGAAACGACAAAAGACTTTGTGGACTAGTTTGTCGGCTACCGTAGATGCCTCTTGATTGGGAATTGCAAAAACTTCCGGCCACTTTGTGAAGTAGTCCATGACCGCCAAGAAGTACTTATTTCTACTTTGACTTTCAGGAAACGGGCCAGCAACATCTAATGCTTTACGTTCCTACGGGGCTCCAACATTGTACACCTTTATTGCACCCCTGCTGCACATGTGTGGTCCCTTTACAGCAGCACAACTCGTGTATTTGCGGCACCATTCCTCAACGTTTTCTCGACAATGGATCCAATAAAATCGTTCTCGGATCTTTATCAGAGTTCTCTTAACTCCCATGTGACTCCCATTATAATAGAGTTGTAAAACTTCCTGTAGCTTGAGCCTTGGCATGACCATTTGCAGGTGAAACTTGTCACCTCGAGCATTCTCCCATTTACGGCACAGAACTCCATCCCGGATAACCAAGCTTTCCCACTGTGCCCAATAACTCTTAGTGATAGAGCTCAATGCCGCAACTTCACTCCAGTGAGGTCTCGAAGCACCTGTTTCTTCCATTCGAGGATGGGTCTTATATGTCTTTGTCCTCTTGTTCAGTTCTCTGCAAAGTTTCCTTCCAGTCTTCGCTAAGATAATAATAATAATAATATTCTACTACATACACACAATAGGTACCATCTAGCCCAAACTAAGCAGAGCTTGTACTAGGGGTACTAGACAATGGATATACATACATATATACTTTTATTTTTGTAAATACATACATATTATATATAGAAACACCCAGACCAAGACAAACATCCATGTTCATGCACACAAATGTTTGACTTGTGCGGGAATCGAATCCGCGACCTCAGGCGTGGCAGTCGGTTACACTAACCACTACGCCACCGTCCTCAACATCCTCACTAGTCCTTCCTGCTTGTCCTCTTGCCTGGCGCAGTGCTTACACTGGTCGGGACACGCTCTAGGTCTACGTGACACGGCATCTGCATTACCATGTGATTTGCCACTGCGATGCTGTATTACGAAGTCGAATTCCTGTAGTTGTTCAATCCATCTTGCTACCTGTCCTTCTGGGTTTTTAAACTGTAGTAGCCATTTCAATGCAGCGTGGTCAGTTCGCAGGTGAAATTTCCGCCCCAACAAATATTTGCTGAAGTGCTGCAATGTCTTTACGACAGCTAGAAGTTCCCGTCGGGTGACACAGTAGTTAATTTCAGGTTTGGATAGGGCCTTGCTGAAGTACGCTATTACAACCTCATGCTCTCCTTTACGTTGAGATAACACGTCACCAATACCGGTGTTACTGGCATCTGTATCTACTTTATATTCATGTTTATTGTCGGGATAGCCTAGAATCGGTGAAATACACAGATGTTCCTTCAGCTTCTAAAATGCGAAGTCACAGCCCTCATTCCCTAGAGTAGAAAACCACTTCATCCCCGTTAGCGTATCCAGAGTGTCGTCAATCCTCCTATCGCTTCCGTTCGTTTCGATGAATACTTGACCACTTAAGATTGTAAACTACTCGGCGAGCGCTGGCCTTCCTCTTTTAATAGATGGCGCTGTAATAAATTATTAGTCGGAACTGCCGAGTCTTCTCCACAATGCTGAGAGATGGCACTGGGTGTGACATTATTATAAAGTGTGACTGGTTAAACATTATACGTACATAAGGACATGATAATGTATGGTCAGACGTAAAAAAAAAAAAAAAATCTGTGTAACCTGCAAAGAAAACCTTTATGATTTTTTTTATAAAATTTCCATAAAATGTGGACACTGCGCGGGTAGCACATAGTCACAGCTACCGAGGCTAATGAGAAATTCGGGAAAGTGCGGGGTGCAGTAGTGGGGGGCGGGGGCGGAGGTTTTAAGTCGTTTTGTGCAATTACATCGTGCCCGCATATTAAGTTTTTATTGGATAACTAGGTAAAATTTTAAGCACCTATTTTTTTGATATTCGGTTCCAGAGTCGAGTACTGAATACCCTCCTTCAATATGTCCAGTCTTTTAACAAACAATCAGTATATATTTAAAATTCAGCTTAGCATCCCATAGCCCATATCATGTAGGTCTGATGGATCTAAGTTCTCAGTCTGTTACATTACATTCGTATATAATATAATACGTCCATGCATTTCTCACCCCAAGTGACGTTTGGCACAGACAAGAAATAAATTTTATACTTTAGTGTCATCAGCTTTAACTGCTAAGGGTGCGTTTACGACGCCTAATATGTTCGTTTAGCGGTTTCACAATCCACATGATGACTACGATCGTTGTAGTCATCGCGAAAACGTCACTCATGACGTCATTATTCACGCTCACGCAAAGCTCACGACGACCCATGCTGAGAGGTAGGTCGTCGTGAGCGTTGAGAAATTTGGCGCCATTTTAAATTATATAAAGTAACAAAGATGGCGACAATGAAAATTACCTACTTTATTTGATGCGATTTTGATGAAACGATGAATACTTTTATTTAAACATTTTATAATCTACATTTTAATCTCCTTTTTTTTATATAAATAACTTTTTATTTCTTCATCAGAGTAACGATTAATTACATTATCTTACGTGGTCTAAGTTTCCGTTTTTCACGATCATGATTTTGTAAAATGGAATTCCACTTTTCATCTGAACTGGATGAAGTAGTACTTTCTAAAGCATTATTACGACGCACTACCAAATATCCTATTGTCGCCGTAAAAGACATTGATTATATTTGAATGTAAATTAATTAAACACTCCACAAAATTATGCAATACTAGATATTGTTGCGTTAATGTAGATTTTTGATAAAATAGATTTTTAGTAACCGTTATGTTATTCCGATGAATAAACAATAATACTGTAAACAACAATAAAACAATAATAATAATCAAAACCCGTTCAGTTGTTTTTGCGTGAAAGTAAAAAAAAACAAGTAAAAAGTAGTAACAAATAAAAAAAAACTATCCTCGCAAAGTTTGACATTTATAATATTAGTATATATATTTTTAATATAAATCCAGTTAACCAATAACTATAAGCATTTATTGGTCAGGTTTACAAATTGTAACCTTTAAGGTTTCCCTTATTTTATAATTCGCCATTTGTATTATTTATTTTAAATCAACGCTCAAAACACTCCAATCCGTTCCACTTGAGTTTACAAATGCAACGCTCGGAAACAAGTGGAACGGAAAAACCATGGTCGTAAGCGTGAGTGTCATAAGCGCTTAGTGGAACGCACCTTAAGGGTGCGTTCCACTTAGCGTTCACGACGCCTAATATGCTCATTTAGCCGTGTCCGTAGAAAGAGTATGTTTCTTTTCTCTGTCTACGGCCGTGTCACATGACGACTACGATCGTTGTGGTCGCGGCCAAAACGTCACTCATGACATCTTTACTCACGCTCACGCAAAGCTCACGACGACTCATTCTGAGAGGTGGGTCGTCGTGAGCGTTGCGAAATTTGGCTCCAATTTTTAAAATATAAAGTTTGTTATCAAAGATGGCGACTATGAAAATTATTTAATTTCTTGCGATTTTGATGAAACGATGAATACTAAAATAAGTAAACATCATTTTAATCTACTATTTTTAAATTACTTTTAATTCTTCATCAGAGTAACGATTAATTACATTATCTTACGTGGTCTAAGTTTCCTTTTTTCACGATCATGATTTTGTCTGATGGTATTCCACTCTTCATCTGAACTGTATGAACTAGTACTTTCTAAACCGCTCAAATCCCGTTGACGCCCATCGGCGTCAAATCGGGTCTTCAGATTTGTACACGCCAAACCCCGGTGACGCGATATGGCGTCGAGCACACTCGATTGTGCAATGTTTACGTTAGCGCAAATAAGTAATGCAAACGTAAACAATACACTATCGAGTGTGCTCGACGCCATATCGCGTCACCGGGGTTTGACGTGTACAAATCTGTAGACCTGATCGGCGTTAGCGGTATTTGAGAGGTAAAGCATTATTACGACGCGACGAAGTGTCGCCGTAAAGGACATTTTCAATATATTTGAATGTAAATAATTAAATACTCCACAAAATTATGAAATACTAGATTTTGCCCGCGGCTTTGTTCGCCTTAGTGTAGAAAAAACTCAAATATAAATAGTTTTAATTAGAAAATATATAGCTTAAATAGTAGTAAAGTTAAATAATAGTAGTGTTTAAGTTTTCAAAATTGTGTAATAACAGTGTTTAAAGTAAAATAAACAACGCGACAAAATCCGTATAAAGTGTTTAATTTCAATGTTAAAATAAATTTTTAATAGCCTATATGTTATTCCGATGAATAAACAATAATACTGTAAAGTTTCATCAAAATCCGTTCAGTAGTTTTTGCATGAAAGACAAACATCCATCCATCCTCACAAACTGTCACATTTAAAATATGCCATGCCATTATACAGTGTGAGTTTTCATTAAGTGCACATATGAAAATGAGTGAAACTAGACATCATTTTATCGCTAGGAAAAATATTTAAAACATATAAAAAATAATATTCTTCGATTTATACCTATTTATATTTTTTCTTTATTAATTATGGACCTTGTACCAAGAAAACCTTATAACTTTTGAACCAGGTGGTTAATCATGTTTTTTTTAACAAAAACAGTGATAATACGGAATGTGTAGAATAACGACGGTATACTATTCACATCCAAAAAAATACCTGTGGCATAAAAATAAGGAACATTTTAAAACAAAACTGAGTTTCGTACAATGTTTTTTTAAGCATTGTTAAAAAACTCAAGAAATCTTCGCCATTGCCCCTAGTTTTTATTAATTGACGTTAATTTGTATCTAATAAGCTTTAAAAAAACATAAAAACCACACCTGTACCCCAAACAAAACAGTTTTTATGAAGGGCTAAACAAAGACCTTGCCGCCACCACGTGCATCTTTGTTTGAAAATTGCATTATCTATCTCAGGTAGTTTAGGGTGGGATTTAGGTGCAGGATAAGGGATAAATTGCGGGCCAGGTCTACAGAAAGAATCAGTCACTCCGAATCATTCGTCGCTGCTACTTGTGTGTTCTTCTTTGTGATGCCCCGTTTGAATGATTTTCCTCCGGTGCATATCGCCGATATGCGTTTTTATTATGGACTGTGTAATGAAAGTGCATGAGGTGCTCGTACAACTTATTTAGCTACGTTTCCAACGAGACGACCAGTACCATCTGCTCATAACTTTCAAGATGTTCATAGAATATTGGCTACTACTGGACTTGGACCAAGTAGAGATCTTCGCGAGGCAAGTGCCATAATCGACGACTCTATTGAAGAAGCTGTACTGCGTGATTTGCTTGCTGATCCAAATATCAGTACAAGACGATTAGCAATGGCACATGGCATATCGCAAATTTCTGTGTGGTGCATTTTAAAGAAAGAAGGTCTACATCCCTATCAATATCAGCAAGTGCAACATTTGCATGAAGAAACTGACGCAATCCCAAGGTGTGTTATGACCGCATGGATTCAGAGACAAACTAGAGATAACCCGGTGTTTGCAAAAACTATTCTTTGGATGGATGAAGCCCAATTTACAAGAGACGGTATTACAAATTGCAGAAATTTACATTTTTGGAGTCCTAAAGGAGAGAACCCGAAGCTAAAAAGAGCTTCCACTTTTCAAGTGAAGTTTTCGATCAATGTTTGGGCAGCTCTTATTGAAGATATGTTGATTGGTTCATTAATACTTCCAAGAACATTAACTGCTGACAGATTTCTCCAACTTTTAAGGGATGATGGATCTCCCATTACTTTTGGAAGATGTACCCCTACGAACACGACGTAGAATGTTTTTGCAAACGGACGGATGTCCTGCACATTATGCAAGAATAGTTCGCAATTATTTATATGAAAGCTATCCCAATCGATGGATTGGTAGGCAGGGGCCTGTCGGGTGGCCTGTGCGTTCACCCGATCTGACACCCCTTAATTATTTTCTGTGGGGGACAATGAAGCAGAGAATTTAAACTCTCCCATCAATAGTGAGGCAGAACTGCAGGAGAAGATTTTAAACTGCGCCAGTGCCATAAAGGAAGATCCAACAATGATAAGACGAGTAACGCAACAGATTTTGCTGCGAAGTACTATGAGTTTACGACAACGTGGTAGTCATTTTGAAAACTTGCTACATTAAAAGTTTTATGAAACTAAATAAACGTGCTGATTTCTACTTGATATTTTTTATTTATTACTTATACCTTTCGTACCTTTGCAGAAAAATTTGTGGCACTTGCAGCCCAGGTGTATGTTTAGTAATTTATGGCAAAGAATTAGACAATATTTAATTTTGTCCTGAGATAGATAATGCAATTTTCGAAAAAAGATGCACGTGGTGGCGGCAATGTCTTTGTTTAACTGTTTTGTTTGGGATATAGGTGTGATTTTTATGTTGTTTTAAAGATTATTAGATACAAATTAACGTCAATGAATAAAAACTAGGGGCAATGGGAACGTTTTCTTGAGATTTTTAACAATGTTTCAAAAAACATTGTACGAAACTCAGTTTTGGTATAAAATGTTCCTTATTTTTATGCCACCGGTATTTTTTTGGATGTGAATAGTCTACCATCGTTATTGTCTACACATTGCGTATTATTACTATTTTTTTTTCAACACGATTAACCACCTGGTTCAAAAGTTAGGTACAAGGTTTTCTTGGTACAAGGCCCATAACTACTAAAGAAAAAATATAAATAGGTGTAAATCGAAGAATATTATTTTTTATACTTTTTATTATTTTTCCTAGCGATAAAATGATGTCTAGTTTCATTCATTTTCATATAATGTGCACTTTATGAAAACTCACACTGTATATATTTTTAATGAGATAAGGAACACACCCCAAATCTCTTTGGAAGTGAATTATTCAAGTGAACGTTCGTCGCATAGAGTAACTGTTCGACGGTTCGTCGTTCATTCTACTTATACTACCGACTACTCTATGGTTCATTCCTATTTACTGTTCAGTGTTCATTCCTATATAAATCGCCCTGCGTAGGTAACTGTTCGTCTGGATTGTTTTGTAAGTTATTTTAATTATTTAATTTAACATAATATTCATGTTTAAATATATTTTGATGTATCCATGTGGGATATAAGAGGTTAAGTATATTATTTGAGTTTGGGTATAACCTACAGATCCAGAATCCCGTATGCCACGTGGTTACATGTAATTTATTATAATGAACATAATCGTGGCGAAATTAGCTACTCGCGTTACTGACCTAGCAATGTACGATTTGCTTGTGTTAACCTGTGTATTTATTTTATCGCCTACTTACTAGATAAGATTATTTGGTTAGGCCTCATGGGCGGCATATCCTTTTTGGTAATGCAAACATTATCGATACGATTATGTTCAATACTTCTTATCTTGAGATAAAAAATGATGAAAGAAACACGAGCCAAAAAGTGTTTATATGATTAACACGTGATATTGAATGATAGGCCTGATTTTATTTAATAATCTCTATATCCTCTTATGGGTTTATATCTATCAAGATTTAATGAAATTATCTTTTATTTTTCAGAAGTACTTGTTATTGCAGCCCAGCATAAGGTGATACCAGGTACTTATTATTTTATTTTAACTAAGTATTTAGGAGTCTAAATGTGTTATTGTTAATTTTCATTATCATTATTTTCTAAATCATGTACATAAGGATAAAATACTTTCAATTTTATCCTCTTATCTACTATCTAGTAATTTGGCAAAAACCTTAATCATTGATAGAATTAAGTATAATAAATGTCGATAAAATAAACCTGATAATATATGATGAAATACAACAAGAGCCAATGTTGTAATTATGATTACAATGTGATATTAAATGATAGGCCTGATATCCCTATTTATGGATTCCAACATTTCACTTTTATAATAAATATTAGAATTTAAATATGTTTATATTCTTTCAGGTATGTAGCAGCTACATGCTTCATTTCATTCTCAAACAAAAGTATTTGTGCCTAAAATAAGAGAAAACAAATGTTATGTATGGGTATCAGTGTTTTATACAAATTTATACCATTTCTTTAAGGGCTATAGATAGATTATTTTCTATATATTATTGGGTTCTAAGTACCCCATAAATAGAGTAAAGCCTTAAAGATATTGCACAAATTATGATTGTCAACTTCTTCGAGTCTCTAGCAAGCTACTAATTAATGTGTTCATAGAGGAATGGGATGTCATAGCGATATGGTGATAAAGCTGATCAAGTCCATGAACAAACCATTGCTAAGGAGTTATTTGGGAGTGGAGTAAGTCTTATGGAATTTTTTATTATGTTTATTGTGTAGATCCATTAGGGTCTGAAATTATGTGTACAGCATTTCAGGCAATGGTTGTGTTAATATGATGAGGTTGCACTATGTAACATTTGATTTTGCGTAGTCTATTCTGTTCCTGTTGGTAACATATTTTTTACTCAATAAAGATATTTTCTTTCATGATTTTCTTGTATTTTATTTACAATCCATATTTCCTACAAATATGAATAGAATAATATAGAAACTATTTATTTTTCCTTTTGGCGATAACATAAAACTACAAGGGGTTAATTTAGTCACATTTGTTATCCTCTAGGTGCGGCTGGGTGTGTAATGTATAGGTATGGGCATAGACATTTATACATACTTTTAGGCTGTGGTCATAGGACTAATCCTAATGACATTAGGGCTTGTCCCACCACCTTGAAATAATACCTATTTATCTAAAAGATAAAAGTACCGCCATCTCTCTTTGACCTAACAAGAGTGAGACAGCATGCGATTTAATTACCATACCATTACCTATAAATGATATAGCATACGGTTGAGCTGTTTTTAAATAACAAAATCTTAGCCATATAAGTGTAAATTTTAAAATTATTATTTATGGCGTTATTTCTCTAGTACCTATTACGTAATTTTGTTGTAGAAAGTTTTATGCAATGCCACATAAGTTACCTATTTATTTAGGTGCTTAATTTGTGCAGATTGTTGGTACCTATGTAACTAAGTACTAATAATAGATTGTGTTTATATTTGTTGGAATCTAATTTAGTGCATTACGTAGGTACGATGTTTAAGTTTAGTTAGGTATTCTAGATATATGGGACTATGAGAAATCTCTAAACAAACAAGAGATTTTTGTCATAATTATTACAGTTAGCTTGTTTTTCAATTTGAAAAAGGCAACTCCCGCATTAGGATTGATAGGTAGGTAATTCGTGTGTCGCTGGAAACTTAGAAAACATTTAACCCATTCAGTGCCGTGCCCGCCCATCGGCGGGTGAAACGTTTTTACTGACACGCCAAGCCCGCCCATGGGCGGTTGGATTTCAACCTCCGATATCTCAGTACATGTAAACTGAACATATCAAACGGTTGTATGTCGAAATCTACATCTTCATGCCGAAAACGCCGATGGGCGGGCAAGGATACATAATCGAGATGCCGGACCCGCCGATGGGCGGGCTGTATATCATATTATGGCGGCATCTGGGTAATGTCGTTAATATTCAGGTAGGCAGTGAATGGGACACAATGACCATCTAGACTTAGGACAACCATCTGTGGATCACACAAATTTATGTCCCGTGTAGGATTCGAACCTCGTCGCAGTGGCAGTAGCGTGGCGATCACTACGTCAACCGTGATCCAAAAAAACGGTGTGCATTAGAATGGCGGGTGTAATTATACGAATCAGCATCAAATAAGAATGTATCAAATCTACCTATAAAGAAAATAATTCTACCTCTTTGAGTTGAGAGATAGCTCAAAAAGAAAGTGAGCCTCCAACCTGACGTCAGGTCCGCGGGTGTATTTCTGTTTCTGAACGAAATACCAATTGCTTAAGTATGTATTCACTTCCATATAAATTTACCTGTATATTACCTTACAATAATACAAACAAATATTAAATCTAAGGAATTAATAACGCGGAATTTGAAAATAATAGTTAGAAATTATTAAGCGCTTGGCAAAAGCAAACGTTAGAGCGTGGTAAAATCAATTGAAAAAGAAATATGAACTGCCACATGGAACTACACTTTGTTTTTCTGCTTATCTCTTCATTAGGCCGGGACTCCACCAAAGCAGAGATGTGTGCAGTGTGCTGTGTGCTGTGCGAGAAGAGATGTTTTTCAGCTCGGGTGCGAGGCGTTGAGTGCTAGCAAAATACTAGCAAGATGGCCGGCCGGCGTGCGCGCGGGGCTCTGCGGGTTGCTGACTTGCTGGCGGGCGAGAGGGGGGAGGCTGATATCGCTCACTGCACGCCGCTCACATCTCTCGTCTCCACTGCGCGTCGTCCGCGCACAGCTCACATCTCCGCTTCCATCGCGCAACAAACAAATATTACACATCTCCACACAGCGATCTCCACTGTAGCTGAGCGGAGAGATGTGTCAATAACACAATTCTATTGGTTGTTTAAAAAACATCTCTCCGCTCGTCTCGTCTCCGCTTTGGTGGAGTCCCGGCCTTATAATACGCAACGACCACAATTTATTTAATTACTTAACGCAGCACAAACAATTCAACCTAATTAAGACATAAATCGAAATAAGTAAAGGAAAATGACAGATTTATTCTCTTTCCCTACATTTTCATACATTCCCTTAAATACCTATATGATCTCATCCTCTCAACATAAAAATAAGTAGGTATGCGATGTGTAGGTAAATAAATAAGCACATTATAAATGTTCTATTTTATTTATGCAGAAGGAAATATACTAAATAATTAGTTAATTAATAAGATAAGCAAGAAGTGTTACATTTCCAAGAGTTCGACTGCTTTTAAATAGCAATTCTTATTTGTATCAAATCTGCTATTATCAATTTGTCAGGCGCTTAATAAATTCTAAATATTATTGCCACAGGAGATGTTTCACTTTTGTATAGGACTCCGGCTATCAAGTTATACCTACACATCGCATACCTACTTATTTTTATGTTGAGAGGATGAGATCATATAGGTATTTAAGGGAATGTATGAAAATGTAGGGAAAGAGAATAAATCTGTCATTTTCCTTTACTTATTTCGATTTATGTCTTAATTAGGTTGAATTGTTTGTGCTGCGTTAAGTAATTAAATAAATTGTGGTCGTTGCGTATTATACTGAAGAGACAAGCAGAAAAACAAAGTGTAGTTCCATTTGGCAGTTCATATTTCTTTTTCAATTGATTTTACCACGCTCTAAGGTTTGCTTTTGCCAATTTGCCAAGCGCTTAATAATTTCTAACTATTATTTTCAAATTCCGCTTTATTAATTCCTTAGAATTAATTTTTGTTTGTATTATTGTAAGGTAATATACAGGTAGATTTTTATGGAAGTGAATCCATACTTAAGCAATTGGTATTTCGTTCAGAAACAGAAATACACCCACGGACCTGACGTCAGGTTGGCGGCTCACTTTCTTTTTGAGCTATCTCTGAACTCAAAGAGTAGTATATTTATACTCTTTGTCAAAGAGTTAGAATTGCTTTCTTTATAGGTAGATTCAAGGTAGATTTGATACATTCTTATTTCATGCTGATTCGTAACATTACACCCGCTATTCTGATGCACACAAAAAACGTTGTGAAAATTGAAACAGATTTGGAATTGACTCTGATATTAAAGGTTCTACTTTTTAGCCGTGTTGACATAAATATAAGTGAGTAGGTACCTACCCTAATTGTCTTTATTGCATTTGCTGCAGAACTGAGATTACCGTAGTTGAGTAATTATAATAAAATAGCTATCAGTAATTATGATTTCAATTGTTATTTAATTTATTTTAGATCTTTCTTCTTATTTTGTTATTAAATTCAACATATTATAATTCAATATTTTATAATGTTTATTGCTTTATTAGTTTTATTTATATTTTGATTATTTGTTATGATGAATTAGTATGTAGGTATATGAATTTGTAAACTATGCAAATTTGAAATAAAGATTTTTATTATTATTATTAATACCTATATGTTCAGTGTGATAAATCAATCAATTGTGTGATACTGATAAGTCTTCTATTATTAAGCTTCAATCAGGTAAATACTTTTGGAAAATAAAACAAATAGTATTCATTTAGTTATACTTATATATTAAGGTTCTATTAACGGGTCCTTATACAATAATTTCTATAACTTAAATATGTACAATATTTACACTTGCCTCTTTAAACTAAACTTTTAAACTAACCTTTCCTTTATGAAATGCTATTAATTAAAATATGTTATTATGTATTTTACGTCACACTCTCGAATGCAGTCCACAGACAAGGAACTATTACTGGGCTTGTTCATCGCTGACTTGATCAAGTTATCTACGAAAGAAGTTGACTGCTGAGAGAAATATAATTTATCAGTTGATTAAGTTTGTGGAGAATGTGACTGTTAACTTTATCAGGTTTATGTCATCGGGTTCTTGGGGTTAGGGATAACCGTGTTATTAAGACGAATGGTGATGTCTTGAAGTCCCATATTAGGCAGCATGAAGTCTTCAATGGTGCTAGCCGTGCTTGAAGGACGGTCGAAGGGATAGCCCATGGGACGGCGATCAGGATACTTTCTGTCCCGAAGACCACAGAAGCTAGATGCTTCGACGCAGCTTGCTTGTACATTACCGGGTTGTTCAATCTGAAACAATCGTACTACAAGTTAATATCATTGCGATGTTTCATCGACAGATCATGACGTCGCGTCGTCTGGATTTACTGGTTGGTAGTACCTACTCCGACTATTAATTTATCTACGTATTAATAATATATTGTTTTTAAATAATAATAATTGGAATAAAGTACTTACTTAATAAATGTATACCTATGTATTTGCATGCTACGTAGATATAGGTTGACTGTATAAACGATTAGGAGTGTTAAGGACTGTGTGCAAATTCCCTGTATATGTACCTATTAAGCATAATATGTATATTAAGTAGTGTGGTGTACAATAAATGTATAAAAGAAGGTACTTACGCTATCAAATTCATAATTCGACAGCATTACGAATAGTTGATAAGCGACACCGCCTTCTGTTCCCTTGGGGACCAACATGTGTTGAGGCCAACCACATCCGCAGAAATTAAACGCGGCTAGCTCGTTTCTGCGGGGATCATTGCTCTGCACCGACAAGTCCCGGAAGGTTTGTTCGAATGGAATGGTCAATGAAGATTGTGTGGAAAGCCTAGTAATTGTGTTTTCGCCAGCATTCACTGAAAAGTAACAGAAATTGTGAGTTATTTTTATTTAAGTACTTAAATAAAGTGTTATAAGACAATTATGTGGCGATTACTCTATGAACAAGAGTACTAAGTTCTTAAAATTAAAGAGAATAACCTACATAAAATGTTAATTAGTCTAATAGGATTTAGAAATCACGGTGAACCTTATCGTGTTCAATCAAGATGAACCTTATCCTTGAAATGTATGAATACACACATATCAAAGATAAGGTTCATCTTTAAATTGTCTTATAGGTATCACTAATAAGATCTGTTGTACCATCAAAAATGCATAGGTTTATTCTTACGTGGCTGTACAAATCTGTCCATTTCAATAAACATCTTCCTTTGATCAGAGAGTGGCCAGGCTAAATTGCGCTCATCGAACTTTGGTGCAATGAAGATACGGACGGTGGCGCGGCGAGCTGAGCCAGTGTTGTTTACGTTGATGCTAAAATCAAAAATGGTAGGTAGTACTTAAAATAAAACACTTAGGTACTTATCAATGGTCTTTGCATTCATAGGCTTTTGCCTATTAAGGCAAAAGCTAAAACCTATAGATATCCTTGTCCCAAACCTTTGCATCGTATCAGAATAGTATACTATTATAATTTAATTTATATAATTTGCTCATCGTAGATACTTAATTCAACATATTCGGTGCTGAGGTCGAACAGTGACATCAGAACCATTAGAGTAACTTAGCAAGTTATATGTTCATAACAACTTACACATAACGGAATGGTTTATGATTGAGATGAGTGAAGCGCGCGTATACAGGTCCGCGGTCGGAGAAGTCCAAGCCTCGGGACAGGTCTACGTCGCTGGACATCCAGAAAGTGTTAAGAGTGTTCGTCTGGTTGTCGTCATTCTCGATTGATACTGACGTTACGCGAACACCGGGGTTTTCGAGCTGCAAGTAAAATTAAAGTAATAATGTAAAAAACAAATTCCAACCACTAGGCAACCTTTTTATAGTGCGTTGTTAAATCCTATAAAACTCACTAAATTACCTACACTATAATTGCCCTTTCATTTAGTATTTTACTAGTAATTATGTATTTATGGACTAAATTATAATAACTATTATCCTAAGATTAGTATATAATGTAATAAGTATATTATCATATCTTAAGAGAGTTACATTTAAATATTTGCAGTAAGTATATACCTAGATAACCAACCTCAAATATCAATAATATCTATAATATCTTCAAATGCTCTTTTACTTCATTTGTAAAATATATTATGTCATTAAATAGCTATAGGAGCGTTAGTTGTAGGTAAATGAAATTTATATATGTATGTACCTACCTCGGAGCGAGTGTACCGATTGACGTAGTTAGATTCCTTATGCCTTTGGAAGACATCGTCAATCCATGCGTGCCAGCGGTAGAAGAACGGATCACGCATTGTGGTCGCTTCGTCTGCGATTACACCAAATGATTCCTGCAATAGTAAAGATGATTAATATTTGCACTACATAAATACGTTGGTTTCTAGTAAATTATATACGCAACTGAGGTAGTAAAATAACTAACCAGGTATCGATGTTGAGGGTCGTGCATGTAAGCTGAAAAGCTATGTCCATTATTATGGATGCTGCCGTACAGCTCTAAGTTGGGTGAAAGTATGCTGGCCTCCAACATGTTGCCGAGTTTGTCTACATCCAGCCGACTCGTCGTGCCATCAGACTGAAATGAGGAGGATAATTAGATTTTTGATATTTGTACGAGTTAGAGAGAGACTGCTACAAATATAATAGGTATGTTATGTAGATATAGTATTCGTTTCTTTCAACGGCTAAGAAAATAGTTTTTAGCAATGCGTATTCTAAGGTTCAAAATTTATAACAAATATATGCATAAGTGCATCCATAAAATATATTTCTTGGTTATCAAGTAATAAGTGCCTCATAATTTTTCGCTGTAATATCAACCAAACAAGTTCTGTTGTTTTTGCTTACGTGTTGCACCATGCCAGTAGAAATAGCCTCCTCGATATTTCTACGCCAACGTTCCATATCGTCGACAGTAACATTTAGCCCGTCTACTGGACGGTTCAGGTCTTGCCAGGTCATGTTGGCCTGTCGTGGTGGCCAACCACGTGATGACGTCAGACTGTCTAGTTTAGGGTAGTACGCTTCCGGGATAGGTTCCCTCCAGTTGCTGAATTTCTTGACTCTCTTCAGAGAATTGCAGAGACGTTCGCAGTTGAAGCTTAAATAATAATACACATCCTCTATAAAGCAGGTAAACGAAAATATTAAAATATGTTTGTAGCACTATTTTGTTGTACAATAATTACCGAGCAATCATTTGTTGATGCATGTAGAAAAAGAGTTCACCGCGACGATCTTTAGCAACAATGGACCTCTGTGAAGCATTGAATGGGTACACGAGGTGCCAATGCCAGTGATGCAGATTGATACCAATATCTTCACGCCAGTAGGCTACACGATGTTCTTCTTCAAGATCAGTGGCCGTGTAGTCTCTTGGGATGATGATCGGCGTGCGCTAAAACATTTAATATCTGAATGTTATAATAAGTAAGTACCTACTTACGTAAGTAGTTAACAATACGGTACACAATCGTGAAATGTAATGGGACAATTTAAGACGTCACGTAAGACTAAGCAAACTGGACGGACGCTGTACTTCATCCGTTAATTTGTCTTATCTTAGAAAACCAGACAGTTAAAAATCGATTGTGTCTAGCCGCCCGCGGTATGTCGCTGTGACTCAACAGGTTAAGTACAATTTAGCCTACCTATCAGGGGCGTAGCTATCGCCATATATGCCGTATCAATGAAACGGGGCCCCAGGCTATAGAGGCCCCAAAAGTGTGTAAGCAAAAATCCAAAAATGATATCCATAATCTTTTATAGATTAATAATATTTTCGAGAATAACTACTGGCTATAACGAAGATTTCAGAGCCTCTGTGACCTTATCTTTTTTAAACGACATAATAAAGAAGGAAACCGGTAAACTGTAGGCTAATTCACGTAATTTCTTGACGCGCCGATCAAGTTGCCGTGCGGTTGCAATTAAGTTTACATCATAATGCAAAATGGTATTCTTGTAATTGTTTAGCTGCGCGTGAGTTGCACGTAAGCTATGCGTAAACTGCGCGTGTGCTGCGCGTCAACTGTACGCCAGTCGTATGTAATACTTTGGACATGATTTTCAGGCTTTTGGGCCATTACATCAGTTAAATTTACCCACGGTGCGGCCGCATGAGGGAAATTAATTTACTCACTCAGTAATCGCATGGAATCGATTACGTTAAACGTTTCACGTTGATCGGACTAAACTGTCATTTGAGACGTCAAATGAATAGGTGAATACCGATCAAGTTGCGATCTGAATCACGCACATAAAACGCGCAGCAGTAGAATACTCATAAAGCGCTCGCGTGACGCGAACTTGACGCGAGGGTATCTGACAGCGTTTGTCAAAATTACGAGAATACGAAAAGGGCTGTTTTGATCGAAACTTCACTGCAACTGCACTGCAACTGAACTTATTTAATTACGTGAATTAGCCTACTCTTTGCTAAATACGGTTAAGACATCAGTTGATCTGTATGAACAATTAATTGCTTTGAAAATATGCTTAAAATCTAAAATTCAGAAAATTCATTCCGTCGTTTTAATTCAATTTGAGAATTTTTTTATTCTTTTATAGAAACTACCCTTCTTTTGGGCCTCCTAAAACATTTTGATACAGGGTCCGTCTAAGGTAAGCTACGCACTGCTACCTATATCTAATTATACATACATGTATAGTATTACGCCTACATTATCGAAGCGATAGGCAGGTTAGGTTTAGTAGGCATGCGTAGGATTTTAAGTTCCACGTTATAGGGAGCCTATTGGCGTCTACAAGCACAGTTCCAGACTTCGTGTTGGTACTAAAAAAATCTCAACAGAAATACGCATTGAAATTAAACTACTATAAACGGATTTTATCGCGATGTTTATTTGAAAATACCCAATAATACTTTGCCCAGTAAACAAACCCGAGATCTCATGCACAGCAGTTGCATTAATAACCGCTGCGCCATTGGGCAAATGACTATTATATCAAGAAAGTATCAGTGACTTTTGAGAACATCTTTTATAAAAGACAACTCCCGCATTGGGAATGAGTCCTGTGTCGTGGGGGAAACCATACAAACATTTAAACAACGGACACGAAGAACACCTAGACTCAAAACACTGTTTTCGAACCCACGGCACTCGGCGCAATGGAAGCGGCGATGCGACAACTTAAACCACTATCCATCCGCATATACGTGTGGCCGGTAAACGACGTTAGGCTTGCTACTTTTTACTTACGATCTTAAACCATAGATAGTGCATCGTGAGTGCAACACAATAGGCGTGAGACTATGCATGTCAGTAAAATAAGTACATATTTAAATCGATTTCTAAACATTTACTATCGTCAAAAACTAAATGGCTAGCCCAAATGCCCAAGAGGCACTTGTAAAAATACTTAAGTATAATTTGGAAATTATTTTAGTTGCCATCATTAATTATTTATTATACCTACCATCATCAGACTGATGGAATTAATACAGGTGACAAAAGTAATAAGTTTCACTAAATTAAAAAAAATATCTCACGATTCGGAACAGAATCCTGTGGATGTCGGGTAGGTATTATAAATAATAAATAAAAATATTCAAATATTGAATCGAATTGAGTATTGGAGTCCGTATTTCAATGCGATAAAATTTCGTTCCTTCCTTTGAAATATATGTATATAAACTTTCAGTACCGTTATTAGTAATATATAATTCCTTCAATCTTTTTTATAAATAATTTAAGTATATAATTATTTACACATTAAAAATAAAAATGATTATACATATTATTTTTAAAACTAAGAGTGTAAAGAAACCGAGAAACGGAACGCAATTATTTGCGAAAAGTCACGTAGGCCACGGCGCCGCGCGTGTTTATATTTTGATTAAAAAATTACATATCTAACCTGCGAATAATTGTAGAGGAGTCACCGATTCGGTAATTTTAAATGAATTAAATTATGAATTTTGATCGTTAATGATGGAAGATTTCGGCTTGAGTCCAGGCGTTGTGGTAGTACGTGCCAAACCAGAAGGACAACGAAAAACATTTAAACCAAATATTCGTGCAGTGAATAAAATCCCTAATGAATTATTAAATGACCCTTTATTAAACAGAGCCTGTGAAGCGTTACCACAGAATTATAATTTTGAAATACATAAAACCATATGGAGAATAAGGTCTTTAGGTGCAAAACGTGTCGCTCTCCAGATGCCCGAAGGTAATACCAAGTATTTCAAGAATTTATGGCTATGAATCTATGCTAGTTATGTACATGGATATAGAACTTTACTATTGATATAATAATATGTTTCAGGTTTAACAATGTTTGCGACCACGCTGTGTGATATAATAGAAACATTTACTGAGGCTGATACAGTGATAATGGGCGATGTGACTTATGGTGCCTGTTGTATTGACGACTTTACGGCTCTTGCACTTGGAGTGGACTTGTTAGTACATTATGGTCATTCCTGCCTTATACCTATTGACCAGACAGGTGATATAAAAGTACTTTACATATTTGTTGATGTCAAAATAGACCCCTCACACTTTGTAGAGACAATAAAGCTAAATTTTCCGAAACAAACTCGTCTAGCTTTAGTTAGTACAATACAATTTGTTACAACATTACATTCTGTAGCAAAGAACCTTAAAAGTGAAGATTATGTAGTGACAGTGCCACAATGTAAACCTTTGTCACCTGGTGAAATCCTTGGTTGCACGGCTCCTAGATTAGATGCAGATGCAGTTATCTACCTTGGAGATGGAAGGTTTCATTTAGAAGCAATAATGATAGCCAACCCTAAAATATTGGCATATAAGTATGACCCTTATGAAAAAAAGTTTACTTCTGAAATATATGAACACAAAATAATGCAATCAAACAGGCATAATCAAATCAACTCAGCTAAAGATGCAGGCAGTTTTGGTCTTATACTTGGTACCTTAGGAAGACAAGGTAGCACTAAAGTTTTAGGAAATTTAGAAAAACAAATTCACAATTCAGACAAAAATTTTGTTAAGATACTTTTATCAGAGATTTTCCCTAGCAAATTAGCATTATTTGGACTTGATGCATTTGTACAGGTAGCCTGTCCAAGGTTGTCAATTGACTGGGGAACAGCTTTCTCAATGCCTTTACTGACACCTTATGAGTTATCTGTATCATTAGGAAATAGCAAATGGTTAAAAGAGGATGGCACTTATCCCATGGACTTCTATTCAAATGACAGCTTAGGGCCTTGGACACCTAATTATAAACCTCTATTATGTTCAGGCACAGATAAAAAATGTGATAACTGTTGTGGTGGTAAGGACAAATAATGTTATTTACCGGAACATTC
This sequence comes from Catocala nupta, assembly GCA_963675205.1. Taxonomy (NCBI): domain Eukaryota; kingdom Metazoa; phylum Arthropoda; class Insecta; order Lepidoptera; family Erebidae; genus Catocala; species Catocala nupta. The sequence continues at coordinate 16,933,706 of OY776098.1, forward strand.
TCTGGGATCACAGCAGCCATTTCACGAGCCTGCTGAAACACTTGAGAGTCCATGAATTTTGAAGGGAATGTCTCCGCAAAGTTCTGAATGGGCACTTTCTTAGTATCATTACTGTGAAAACAATATTAAAATGTTAATGCCTGAAGATTGTAATTTCAAAATAATAATTATTAGTACAGTCTCAGTGAAGCAGTGAATACAAATGCTTTGCTAATAACACTGCCCAACCTATGTCTCAGGTTTTATTCTCAGGTTGGGCAGAGTTATACAATTTTTCTGTCAATAAAAATCTGTTGAAATTAAACTACTATATATGGATTTTATTGCGGTTTATTTATCACTGTATTACAAAATTTTGAAAATATTACATTACTACTACTATTGATTTTATTTTACTAATTTATAAGCTAATAAAATTATTTAAACTATTAAATCTATTTATTTTTGGTTTACACTTTAAAATTTACACTTTCTCCGACATTTCGCCTGCTGCGAAACGTCGGAGAAAGTGTAAATTTTAGAATAAAATCAATAGTAGTAGTAGTGTAATATTTTCAAAATTTTGTAATACAGTGATAAATAAACAACGCGATAAAATCCGTATATAGTAGTTTAATTTCAATGAATAACATTCGCGTAAATAGAAGACAATGGTGCCAATTCTGTTGTCACAAAATTCTCTTATCTTAGCTAAAAATCTCTAAAATTTAGTTTAGTCCTGTTATACGACATTTCGTATTCTGAAATCGCTAAAAGTGACAGGACTAAACTAAATTTTAGAGATTTTTAGCTAAGATAAGAGAATTTTGTGACAACAGAATTGGCACCAATATCTCCTTAATCCAGTCGAGATTTCGTATGTAGTATTTTGTAAACAGAAGACAATATTAAATAAAAATCAATGTGTTATTTTATAAAACATTTTGAGAGCAGTGTATGTTTAATTACTTTCACAATAGCTTGTTGTTAGATAAATCTCTCTCAGCTTTATCTGAACTTAAGACTATCATTTCCTAAAATACATAAATATGATTCTTACAAACAATAATTTAAAGTTGGTTTTTAAATATTCATGTTAAAGGGAATTCACTTAATAATACATTTTAGTGGCCTTTTCATTTGAGAAAAATCTTTGTATATTGGCTTAATTAAATATTTAAGTTATCTTACCGATGCATCAAAGCTACTGCAAAGCAATAGTTGAAGAGTTGTGGGTTTAGGTTGGCTCTTGCGAAGACACATGTTGAGAGGAAGTCTTGCAGCTGGTTCTCCGGAACATCTAATAATGTAAATATTTATTGATATAATTGTGAATATATTGAATAATTTATTGTTAAACTTATTAAACTTTTATAAGTATTTTGTATTATTATGTATTTTGTTCCTTATCCTAATGACATTAATTTCCTAAATCCTGAATTCATTTGCCAATAAATAATCATTTTATCTACAGTTAGTTATTAAGGAAATAACTGAGTTCATCAACCATACACTTTTTACTTACCTACCCATTACAAAGTTAACTTGAAGTAAAACATAAATAAATGAGTTAGTTAACCTAAAGACAGTTATTTGGCACATGATTCTATGAAAATTATATCTAACTTTGTAGATAAAACGGGTTAATCCCATTCGCCACCCCCAGCATTGCCTCCTCCGGTGGAGAGGTTTTCCAAAAAAAATATCCCATTGCCACCGGGGATGACGCAGCTTTGCCTCCTCCGGTGACGAATGGGATTTTTGTTGTGGGAAAAGTCCCAGTCGCCACTGGGGGTGGCGAACCTGTGTCAATCGGACATTGTTACGTAGAAATGTCCAGTCACTGCTGGGAGTCAATAGTTACTTTAGAGTTCATACTAAAATTCTTAGCCATACCTAATTCAAAAACAATAAATATGACATTCCATAAACAAGTACTTGCCTTATGTTTACGGGTGGCAACTGAGATTTTTGCCACCCCCGGTGGCGAATGGGAATTTTTTTTAAATGTTCCGTTCGCCACCGGAGTGGGCAATGCTGGGGGTGGTGAATTGGACTAGCCCGATAAAACGATTCGTTTCTTGAATATTGGAACCGGGTGTTAGATGCTTGATTTTAGGTCTGGCATACAATTTTTTAAACGCAAAATTTGTTCTGCGTCACTTACTCATAAGGACGTCGATGACTTCGGTAGCCATCTCCTGATGTCTCGGAAAGAAGAGCGAGAAATCTGAGTCGCTAGGCAGTTGCGAAGCGATCGAGAAATTGGGCAATTTTGCCAGGTCTTTGAGCGGAATCCTTTCTGTGGCATCGTCACCATAACGGTTGTTCAACTCGACGCCATTGTTCGCGTATTCTGGGGGCTGTAAACACATAGTATCATTATACAAACAGCATAAAAGACAAATACACAATGGACCTACATCCAATGTGTAGAGAGGAGAGTAGATGAGCAGAAACAGCTAGTTATATAAAAATGTCTTTATATATAACCATTAACGTAAAGCTATTTTGTTGATTTCACACATCTCTCCCCTACAGTTTGGTGGAAACCGGGTCTTGGGATCGATTTCTATTAAAAATTCTACAGATTGAAAACTTTCCTGCCATAAATAAAATTAGACATAATTATAAAATAATTAAAAACAGTAATTCCAAGGATAACCCTAGAAATGCAGAGAAATTAATAGACACCTACATTAAATTTAGACCACCCACTGCAGGATGCACGCATGACTATTCTATACATTTTTGGATTTTCTATTCACAGCTCTGCGTGTCGTGTAATTTAAATATTAAGTGTATATGAAATAACTTACCACAAACTTTTCTGTTAGCTGGAAGACAGCTTTTTTGTCGCCCTTTGGAGTCAGGACAGGCTCATTTGGGCGATCAAACAGCAAACTCAGACTATCTTCGACTTTAGACATTTTAGTTAATTTATGAATAAAATAAACTAATATAGAATATTATACTATACACACCTCACAGAAACTGTGAAGTGGAATGTCTAGTTCACATATTAAAGTCCTTTTATATAGAATGCATGTCTTTAGTACGGAGTGCAATATTCGGAGTGCAAAAATCCATACCACAGGAACTGATAGGAGGATGAGAAATACATGAGCTCTTATCGAAATAAAACTATGAATCAAATAGGTATGTACTTAACGAAGTATTATTTTTATTATTTACATTTATGCATTGGTTTATTTGGGGTTATTATCTAGAAGAGATCCGACTCCTAAACTACGATTGCTAAAGTCCTAGATTTAGTGCTGTAACGGTGGGATATGTTGTGCGTATCCGTAGCTCGCATCCTTTGATTAAGTGAATGTGTTCGCTGCATTGTATCCTTCGCCATTGGAGGTTACTTAGGCTAAGCTATGAAATAAAGATCATATGGACTTATCCATAACATAGTTTACTCATAGATACCTACAACAGGGGTAATTACCTATATAAATTGCTACCTCAGTGGCTCAGCAGAAGTGTATGCGATTGCTAGGCTGTATGTTGGCCTTGGATTCGAATCCCGGATCAAAAAAATATTTATGTCAAGAAATACCGAGTAGCCGAACGGAGTCTCGAACTGTGTAAATAATAATAGGCTCGCCTCTATTACTTGGGGATGCATTAGCGTATACGTATCTATGGTTATTGTTTTGGATGACGAGGCAAGCCTGGCTCCTAAACTGCAGTGCCCGACATACAACGCTAAAATTTTGAGTCAGAATCTAATAGAAGGTAGGCGCTAGGATATCTCTGGGGTTGGCCCACCTTGTCCTCTTTGCTGGATTATTCCACTTTGGTCACCCAGGTGATATCACCTGGGTGATCAAATTCCACATGATTTCAATTTATTTATTATGTTTCTTCAAATCATCTGGGTAATCAAATTCCACATGATTAAAATTTGTTTATTAAGTTTCCTTAAATCCACGATTATTCCACTTTGGTTACCCAGGTGATATCACCTGGGTGACCAAAGTGGAATAATCCTCTTTGCTGGCAAAACGGAAATGTAATACAACTCTGCCTACTTCATTTTGTATATGCCTATTTATATAGATTGCTATTAAATAATTTTATTATTAACCCTGCCAAGCCGCTAACTGAAATGTTTGGGTTAGGGGTAGCGGGTTCATGTTCATTACTATTTATCATCACTGCCTATGGTAGGAAACCAACCCAATTTGTTGATAGCATATCCAACACCATACCCGTACGTTATCGTCGAATAGAATATATTTATTAAAAATTACCTATCGTAGTTGCTAGAAGACAAAGCTGAGTACGCGTTACCTACGCTTTCTTAAACCTGCGAAAACCTGCGAAATGTTATAGTCTAGTCAACAAGTGCCTTTTTGGTCACCTTTTTTAGCAGTCTCGAAAAAATATGAACCAGGTGTCATTCGATTCGGAATGGCAGAAAGACGATTTTTTAAAATTTTGATTGACTCTTGCAGAAATAACAAAGGTTTTTGCAAATATCTCAAAAATTAATTGAGGTTTTTCAAAACTAAAAAAAAATTCAGAAAGAGGAGGAAATTTCCTAAAAAGAAGTCTCGACGCCTGGAATTGTAGGACCAATATTTTAATTTTCCCAGAGGGATGAAAATACGGCCGAAAACGGTTACTTACTATTGCGCAAGCCACGCCTACTTTGGACATTTTATCAATAAAAAATATTTAAACGTTAAAAATAAAATTTAAGAAATGGAAAAATTGAATGAAATAGCATTGGTATTCCATATATATATCTATGACTGCTGAAGGCATGAGAAGTTTGTCACAAGCAACAAAAAAATAAAAAAGAGAAACAAATTAAATGCCTATGAAACTCAATTTTCAGTCCACAGTGCGGCACGACGAAGGGGAGTGAAGGGAGCTCTATGATTTCAACATCCACAACATACTGTGCTGACACCAAGTGCAAACAATATTTTCAGGCGAATTAAAAAAACAAGATCGTCGATTTATTTGCCCAACGGAGCTTAGTACCTAAAGTTAATCGTTAGTTTCAAGTTAAGAACAGATATTTTATCAATTCTAAATATTATTACATATAGGTAGGTACCACATTACCATTATCTATAAGTTGTTATCACTGCTTCATTCATTGATACGAGTACCACCGCATCCGTTAGGTGTATATGTGTTGTGGTTAAGCGACCGAAAGTTATTATTTCTGATAACCATTCTTATCATCGTTGTTGGTAGGTACCTACTGATCTCAAAATAAAATCCTAACGTTTACAATAATTATTGATGAATAAAACTGGTGCGGTGCGGCGGTTGAGAAAATAGATGCCGTTTCGTTTCCTTAAAACCAAAACATCGTTGCGCCTAGGCGCAGCTAAGATTGACTGCGGCAGACATCAACAAAACAACTTTGTGTTGTGGTTAGCAGACGTTCCAAACCTATTAAGGCTTGCTGTATTATCGGCAGGGCTTGTTCGTAGCACTTGCGGCATAGATACTTTGAACGGTTGGTATTTGCTAGCACGCGCCTGATACTATTAATGGTGCAATTGATTATAACTACGGGTGGTGTGCATTCCATTTAAAAAAACAACAATGTTATATTATGTACAGGAATGTGTATCCATCTATTACTGTAGGACTAGGTAAATAATTCTATTTACAAAGAAAATAATAGCAGATGTTCTCTGAAGTTCTCAGCAGTGCAGTGTTTCTTTTAAGTCCAACAAAATAACATCTTCAGTTTATTGCAAAAATTGATATAACTATGCATTTGAAATGCAAGAGTAAAACACCCAGCAGCTCTGGGAAAATATTTTATTTCTAAAAGGATCACAATTTTTTGTGACCTCGACTGATTAAAAGCCGAAAAATATATTTCTGTAAAAACTATTTAGTATATATGATAGAATTTTTGTTCAACCGCGTGGGTATAGAGCAAAAGTAAAGTAATATAGAGGGGTATAGAGATCAGTCTAAAGAATATTAATCAGCTTTTCTTTTTTGGAAAACTGATATGGTAACGAAGTAATATTTTTTTTCTTATTTTTAGATTTTATTTTTTTACATCTTTTAAGTCTAATTAGAAGCTCTGACTGAAATAGGAGCGTTTTCGATTATACACTGACGGACTCATAAACTACATTAATGTTCAAAACGCCTTTGAAATAAACATTTTAACCAAGTATTCAAACCTTTCATACAAATTTAAATTGAAACCTATAGTTTGGTTTGTTAACTTCATAACAGCGTAGTATCATATCCTTAAGTGTATGTTTCTATACTGGAAAGGGCCATTCAATTTTTTTAACGAAAGCGATAAATGTAACAATAATTGGTTTTGTTTGGTTTATTGAAAAAATGGTATTTACAATTTAAAAAAAAGTTGACGCGCAGATATTTTTTCTTTTAATAAGGTTTATTGCCACCACGTTTCCATATTACAGATTCTAATCGGTTCAGCATAAGTCTGATTAGGGTTATTAAACAGTTTTGCGATATATTGTTCCATTCTTGTGAAATCGCTGTTCTTAGTGCTGCCACTGTTGTGGGCACAGGATTTCTCGCATATACAACTTTTTTTAAACTGTCCCAAACATTCTCTTTGGGATGAAGACCCGGGAGGCGTGCTGACCAATTCATGGTATTGTTACACCCAGTGTCATCTCTCGGCATTGTAGGGAAGACTCGGCAGTTCCGTCTAATACACTTTTCCACTGTAACTGCTTCGAACTCCGTAGTATTTTCGCTTCCGTTCGCTTCGATGAATACTTGACAGTATCATGAATGAATTAATTAAGTGTTATTATATAGTTTTCAATAGATAGTGATATTACAAAATTTTGCTGCGTTAGCCATAGATTACAAAAAGGTAGCGTCTACTTTAGTGTTGCAAAGTAAATTTGTTTTAGTCTACAACAACTTAAATCAATGAAGATGTTATTTTGTATAAATAATATCTAAAATCTCACCAATAATGCCATATAAAAGTACAATAGAGCTAAACAGTTAATATCAATGCAGATAAAAATATGTAGCTGAATAAGATTTAGTGGAAATATTGAGATCATCTAGCTACACTTTGTTTTTGACACGTCATGTTCGACGATTTCTAACAAGAAAATTTTCGATTTATGCGTTTGCTCAAAGTTTATTTCTTGTTTTTCTGTGTTGTTTTGTGGTATTCTACAACCTAGTACGTTGAGATAAACTTAGTTCCTCCGGCCAGGCATCGAGAGTACCTAAAAACGCTACGGACTTCTATTTTTTGGTGAAATTGATAAATTTTGTCATCATGGCTCAAAGATTATGTTGTGTACCAGGATGTTTGGTGAAGCTTGGCGAGGGTAAACGGACTGTCATGATGCTGTTAAAGTCGCAGCGCATAATTATTATATGACTCACAAGAGAAAATAAAAAACATACACATTATTTTTTGTTTATTTTTTTCACGTTCCCATTATATTCCCATATAATCCCATTTTGTTTGTGTTTGATTAATATGTTGCCTATATTTGTATGCATACAAATATAGGCAGCATACAAATTACAATAATATTATAAAAATTCTAAAGGATAATGCAGGTGTCTATATACGTATATACAAGTATGTATGTATATGTATAGGTTGCTTTGACGACTTCAGTTTAGTTCATGATTCTGCTACTTGGCGGCAGCACTTATACAGACCTCTAGCGAGGCTCGAGTTGCCTATCTATAGCAGTATTGTAATCTACGATTGTAAACCGATCCGGCGAGCGCTGGCCTTCGTCTTTTATACGCGGTTAAAGCGTTTTCGGAGTTTCGTTGAAATGTCATACACGGTACGTAACAAGTACGAGGATTCGAGAATGTGGCAGCGTTCTCTCTACTCTACTCGTACCGGTTAACTACGTAGTTCCATAAGACTTCAATAGAAAGTGCTGTAATAAATTAATAGACGGAACTGCCGAGTCTTCCCCGCAATGCCGAGAGATGACACTGGGTGTAACAGTATGTATCCCAACCTCTTCGCAATATTGTCGAACTTGTGCAGCGGCGTGGGGTCGGGCATCATCTTGCGTTAGAGTAAAATTTTCGCATATTAATCCCATGTAAGGAGGTATCACGTGAGCTTCTAAAACCTTTGTTATATATGCGTTGTGCCGTCAAACTACCTCTCGAGTCTCGTCAAACTATTCTCGTAATTTTGACAACCGCTGTCAGATACGCTCGCGCCAAGTTCGCGTCACGCGAGCGCTTTAGAGTATTCTACTGCTGCGCGTTTTATGTGCGTGATTCAGATCGCAACTTGATCGGTATTCACATATTCATTTGACGTCTCAAATGATAGTTTAGTCCGATCAACGTGAAATGTTAAACGTAATCGATTCCATGCGATTATTTAGTGAGTAAATTAATTTCCCTCATGTCGCCTCACCGTGGGTAAATTTAACTGATGTAATGGCCCAAAAGCCTGAAAGCCATGTCAAAAGTATTACATACGACTAAAGGCGGAAACATACTTACGTGTCGTGGCGTGTCGTGACGCGCCAGAAGCATATCGGTTTCATACATTTAATATGGTTAGGGGCATATTTGCATGTCGTGTCGTGTCGCGACGCGTTCTGTCGTGGCGTCGACTGCTCGCCACCGATTGCGCCAGAGCGGTGGTGGGGGTTATGACGCGACACGTCACACGACACTACAGGCAAATGTGTTTCTATACCGCGCGTGACTCGTGGCGCTAACATCTAGCGGACACTTTTTATCTTATTATATTTGCAGCATATTTCTGAAAAATGACTGACGAGCTTATCGAACTTGTACGTCATCGAAAAGTTTTATGTGACACAAAGTCTCTCCTTCAATCAGCGAATGGACTTCCTCATATTGTGCTTTGTTCATTCTAAAGTACTGATGAAATTTCTATTCATCACTCTCTAATTCTTTAACAAGACGATGAAATTCACCTTTATTTTTATTCTATCTCCCTCTGTTTATAGGGTTAACCCAGTACCTTCTTTTCTTTTTATAGCCCTCTAAAAGATTAATAATTGCTAACAAAAATTCAAGGTCTTCATCAAAATCGCTATCCGAAACAGAAGAAAACATTATGTACGTTTAAACGCTGCAAAGGTTCGATAAGTACTATTCAGAAATAACGCTAGAGCACGCCACGACACGACACATTAGTGTGCACACTCACCGACACGACAGTAAGCAACACGACACGCCACGACACGTAAGTATGTTTCTGCCTTAACGTACAGTTGACGCGCAGCACATGCGCAGTTTACGCATAGCCAATACCTACCAAAGTACTCTGTGCGCATAGCTTACGTCAAATTACGTGCAGCTCACGCGCAGCTAAATAATTACAAGAATACCATTTTGCATTAAGACGTAAACTTCATTGCAACTGCACCGCAACTTGATCGGCGCGACAAGAAATTACGTGAAATAGCCTGCTGTAGGCCAATTCACGTATTTAAAATGTGTTTACTTGTAGTGCAGTTGCAGCTAAGATTCGATCAAGACAGCTCTTTTCGTATTCACCTAATTTTGACAGCTGATGTTTCAGATACAAAATCTGACGTAAAACTTAACTGCGACTGCATACAGACTGCATCGAAACTCGATCGGTGCGTCGAGATATTACGTGAATTGGCCTACAGCTAGTGAACACATATGATATTTTTGCTGTCCCTTCCCTGTACCTTCGTCTGTTTATTAGATTGCTAGTATTATTGGCGTTCAATTACTTACCTATGAGTTATTGTTATTAAGAATTCTTATAATTTATTCATACACTAGTGCGTGTACTATCCTATATTCGAAGCCCGGTTCGGCCTGGTGGCCCGATTTTCGCTTATGAACTCCTAATTAGCATGAATATGTCGGGTCAATATCAGCAACTTATCTAACATTCAAGGCAGGAATAGGCACACCGTGGTAGATTTTGGTCGGTAGGGGTAGCCGGTCCGGGACTTTCTTTCTTTCACCGAGTGAGTCTGACAAACCCTCTCCGCTCTCCGTTGTAAAAGAAAGTATAGAGCCAGTCTACTATTACCTTCGATTAAATACAGATTATCTACTAAAATATACAAAATACGTAGGTATATTGTGTTGATATATCTTTGTCTAAAACTTCAAAGTGATATTTATGTAGGTATACAGGTGTCCGGTAATTAATGGAAAACCTGGAAATGTCTTATAGTGGAACTGATGGCCGTTCAGAAAAAAATATGAAAAAAATCTATCCTAACTACTACCTGAGATGTGTTTTTTTTTTATTACCATGTACTAACTTTCTTGTATATTACGATCATAAATGAATGAAATCCATTGGTTTTTTGTTGTTTTATTATTAAACACTAATTATGCTAATAGATAGACAATCAAAAGTACCTACCTATGCTATGCTAATATAGCTTGAAATTTTTAATATATTTTTTTATTATTTTTTCTTCATTTTCTGAACAGCCTTCAGTTCGACTATAAGATATTTCAAGGTTATCCATTTATTACTGGACACCTGTATATCGTGGCAAACTGTATGGATTTGCTTATTTTAAAGTGCCCTAAAATCGCATTAGTGGACGGCGATCCATGAATGGGTAGTTTTTTAAGATAACCTCCATACTAGTAATATATCTTGTGTTCCAAGAGACTTTACAAAATTTCGAACAACAGACAAATAACACCCAGACTACATTTGTGCATCACACATAATATGCGTTCGAACTCACAACACTCGGTGTTGCGAGGTGACTACATACTTAAAACCACTACCTACACCACCCATGTTGACTACATGGGTGGTGTAGGTAGTGGTTTTAAGTTTTTTAAGAAGGGTATATCAATTTAAAAAATTAAAAGCTTGTTGAGTTTGATATTGAGATATTCAACATAATATATTAGATTTTTGTTGTCTTGAACCATTCTTGTTCGCATAATACAGTCATTCAGTCACACAAGAAAATAACAATATATTTATAACACATTTTTTATTTTGCTACTAATATAGAGGTAATAACAAATAAACAACAATAATTGTCCTATTATATTATAAGTTTATATTTCAATGAAGGTCACAGACTAGCAGATTAATTTATTTATTTTGTATCACTTATTTATCTTTCAGAAATTGGCAGATTGTATCTAGGAATTTCTCTGGTTTTTGACTATGGACCCAGTGACCAGCACCTTCAATGAACACCAACTTAGCTAACGGGAAGTACTCTTGTATTTCCTTTAGATCATTTCTCCTGAAATATAAATACAAAAAATTACAAATGGATACTAACACCTAATATATATATATATAGACAAATACAACTATCATTATAGTTGTATTCATCTAGAGTCTAGACAAACATTTGACGGTGTCTTTAATATCTAGACTGAACATACATGACACATGACACATAACAGACATATAAACAACTTATTGTTCATATGGTGAACTTGCTGGTTAATTTTATGCTCAATTATGAGTTTCTGGACTAATCCCTAGATCAAGAGGTTTTGTTAGGCTTTTCTATAAAGTAATTTTCAGTATTAGCAAACAGCAAGTGTGTGAAAAGTGAAATGTGCTTATGACAGGAATAGACCAAGCTTCTATTACAGAGGAATTAAAATATATAGTTTGCAAAATATTATTATACAGGTGTAAGACTCAGATGTCTTATGTGTATGTATGTACTTTTATTTGATAAATGTAATAAGAAGCTCAATATTTGAAAGCATACCCAATATAGTCTGACAAAGATCCTCCAATAAACATGGTTGGTCCAGCATATTGAAGTCCTCTCAGGTTGGATGGAAAGCAAGATATATGTGACTGGAAATTGTCTTTTAATGCTGGTATGTTTACTCTCCAGGTATATGACCCTGTGTTTGTTTGTACCAAATTAGTTATAAGGAAGTTCCTTAAATTCAAATCAGGAGTAATACTCTTCAACTGTTCATCAGCCAACTTCCTGGCTTTAGACATTGCTATGCCCGGCCTGATCGCAACGGATGACATGGCATCAAACAAATTCACCATAGAGTAGATTTGTGGACTAGTCTTCACTGGTGAAATATCAACCACAATAAGACTGGATACCATGTCGGACTGAAAATATGAAAGTTGGTATTTATTATTGCAGTGTATTTTTAAAATTATATCATTATTTTATGGAGAATATAATAAATTGTAAATAGGTATTTAATTGTTAATATTCATACTGAAATTAAAGAATCTGTAAGGCTGCCATCACATTTTGTTTCTCCATGATGATAAAGTTTGGTGACTGACATGACTTTGAAATAAGTGTGGGTAAAATATTATATGCGGACTATAAAACAGCACACATCCGTAAAATTTATGTTTATACCAATACCTATATAAAATTGTATGACAAAACTACGTACAACTTACACAGAGCAGTGACAGCACCATAGCAGTGCGTCCGCCCATACTGTGGCCTAGGATCGACACTTTTGACAGCTCCAGCTTCTTCAGCAGCTTGATCACGTCATGCGCCATGTGTATATAAGTGTGTTGAGGTGAATGCCTACTGTCACCGTGGTTACGCGCGTCTACGCTGATAACCTTCCTACCCGTCGTCCTATGGATAGCCTTGCTCATACTGTTCCAGTTATTCTTTGATCCCAGTAATCCATGTAATATTACAAGCGGAGGTCGAGTTGATTGCTCGGGGTGGGTTGTACTCTCGTAAGAGGCGTAAGCCAAGTCCACAGCTTCTGCATTTTCTGATGTGATATGTCTTTTTGCATATTTAAATACATTTGGAACAACTCTAGGACAAATATTTAGACCACGCAGTATAATTTTGGGTGATGTATGATTGAGTAACATGTTTATTTAGACTGTTGTAAAATTTTGAAGGTGACATTATTTACAATGACAGCAATAACTGACAGTGACAGTTCGCATCACTGACAAATAATAGGAGCATCAGCATAGATTAATATGTATTACGGGTAAATACGAGACTAGCTATACGAGTTATATCCTCAATTATAACTCATGGAATTAGTATGTACTATTGGTAATTGTACAAATTCAAACGAATTTTATGGTGCACGGTGGTCATTTCACCTATTATACATTTCGAAAGATATCAGACCTGCTACAAGAAAGAAAATCATGTTGTTTGATGAGCGACTAAAGTTGAGGTACACACGGCTACACATCAAATTATACGCTTATCTGCGTTACATACAAAATAGAGAATTGTCGGAAAGGGACAGTGCATAGTGGTGTCGATGTAATGGTAAGGAAAAGGATAGAGCGTAACAAAAATATAACGCACTTTCTCGCAGCGTTCAACTTCTAATAGTTCAAAGTCCAAACAGTCTAGGTTGATGTGTGGCTGTGTGTACTTTAGCGATATTCACATGTCCAGGTCCGGGTTTTCTTCAAGGTGTTTCCCTTTACCGTTAAAGCGAACGATAATTAAATATTTAAATACGCATATGTCTTTCAGAAGTGAGAGATGCGCGTCTTGGGTTCGATCTGGATACTTCTGCGTGGCAGTTCAACGGTCTCCCACTAGGCTATTGCTGCTATTTCTTAAATACTTGACTTTGGTTAAAGCCGCGTTGACACGATCAGAGTACTCTCGGACCGAGTGCGTTTGGATATCTACTCGGACGCTACTTGTATTGTGACAACGGGTAAACCGAGCACACTCGGATGACGGCGTCCGATCTGTGTTGACTCGGACCCCGTCCTATTCTTACATAGCACAGAGTGAAAATACATCGATCTTAGTGCTGTTCATGGCTGCATCGACTCAAGCGTCCGCATCGCGCGGCGAAATGACGATCTTGCGAATGCTCTTCCATCTTAGCAATAAAAACTTTTCGTGCATGCAAACTAAAGAGCCTAGATCAAAATAAAAATATGCGTAAGAAAGCCAAAAATGTAAAATATCAACTTATCTACCTACATACAATATATGAATTACTACATATAACTGTAACTTACTACATACAATACAGACTCTAGTCTGTACTAGTCCTTATCCTAGCCGCCATCTTTATTGGGAATAAATGGAATGGAAATAAAATATGGTTTGTAACAAAAAACAATTAATATTCTTATGTAAAATTTGGTGTAAATTTCTGTATTTTTGTAAATAAATAAAAATATGAACAAAATTCCACTTGTATATATTTAATTAATAATAATAAAAATAACATTATTTAAATAGACATTTAGGATTGCTTAATCTAGAAGGAGGGGATCTCATTTTAATAATAATTTATTATATTATAATTATACGCGGGTTTTACCACTATCTAATCAATTATATAATGCAAATGTGCAAAATGGTAAACAAAATCTAACCGAAAGCATAGGTAGTAAATATTTATGACTATAATTTATTTTATTAATTTAATTTATTAATTTATAAAATAGTTATTAATTAACTTGTACAGGTGCCGAGGTGCCTTGGAAAGCACGTGAAGCCGTCAATCAGTAGTTATTGTGAACGCGCATGCCATATTTTAGAATAATAATCCCGTACAAACTCACGCGTGAGTGTGAGTGCGTGTATTTATGTGTTTGCGCGTGTGTGGCTGTGTCTGTAACTATATGGTGTGGTGTGCCAGTTGTGGATCAGAGTCCGGTCAGTTGTTGTTTCCCAGTTCAAATAACACAATTAAACACACACACACACACACAGGCAAACACACACACACACACACACACAGGCAAATACACACACACACTCATACACACCACACACACACACAAAAACACACACACGCACAAACAGAAGAAAAACGACCATTGACTTATGCCAATGGTCGTTTATGGTACGCCCGGAAGTATTCATCGATGCACAGATTAACCTGGCATTGCACACACTTCCAAGAGGTCCTTCTATCTGCCTTTCTTTGCAAACACATCCAACACAGAGTTTTCCTTGTCCCAGTCCGCATAGGGAAATGGTCATGTTCTACCATGCATCCACGTTCTTTCTGTTGTTTCGTAATTATGCTATACTGATGCTGTGTAATTGTTATAGAAGCCAGATCTAGTCCTTTGTGTCTTTTTAATAATCCTTCTGCAAGCAAAGATTTAAAAGGGCGTTGTGATATGGTGGTGTCGAGTCTTATATATTAGGTAACAGTTTAAAACGGCTGCATTATGGACGCTGTTACATTTTCGACAAACTCAAATTTAGGTATATAAAGTCGCGCACAGTAACATTACGCGTACGCACACATTGAAACCACAGAGCGCTTTTATACATCGCTTAAATAATCTTGGTCCTTGGTATAATTTTTAATATTATTGGAATTGATTCAGCTACTTGGAACTTTGAAAGCGCATTTGGTGACCGTACTATTTTAGTGATAATTTGGTTAGTATTTTCAACAGACTTAAAAAATCTTAATCGTATCTAGAAACGTACATACAGGTCGATGCCATCGACCTGTATGTACGTTTCTAGAGTCGAGATTTTTTCAAAAACTACTGATACGATTTGAATCGTGTATTCATTTACTAACATATATTACATACACTACATAACTAATATTTTGGTGCATTACATAAAGAGTTAATGACATAGACATATTAGCCTGGGAGTAAAAAATAAGACGCCAGAAAGTAGTAAAAATCTATAATATATTTAATATAGGTATGTAAGAAAAGAACACAAGCATTAGTGTTATTTACACTCCGAGCTTTTAGGCATTATTTTGTTCACTCAATACGTTTTTGCGTGTATGCGAGCTATGGTCCCTTAAGTTCACAGACCTCATGTATCGAGGGTCAACCAGTTCTGGAAGAAACAGTTATTGTAAAATTTTACTAAATATTCCATATTTTCCTTTCAGAACTGTTCTTCTCTTTTTATAATTTCATATTTAATTTTTCCGTCGCCTGTCCACACCGCGAATATACACATATCTTGACCAGTTACTCGTAATTGACCCTGAACTTGGTAGTACCATTTGCTTTTCTTATTGACCATTTGATTTTCTTTTGCTCGATTGCTTCTTCAGGTTCTAAGTTGTATGCAGATGATGGACACTTAACTTCTACAATACCATGTTGGTTTTTGCCGTCTGGAGTAGCACCCAGAAATGAAAATTCACTATCGATGTGTAATCCACAGTCTTGTATATCTAAATTTAATGTGCTTTTTAATTATTGAAGCGCTGTGTACTCGTTCTTCTTGGCATGTTTAATCGATGGGACATTGCTTAGATTATTTCCATATAATATCTGTTTGACAAGAGGAGCACAATTTGTATTTGCACGCCGCCTGCAAACTCTAGCAAACCGTGAAGCAGTTAATAGTTTCCGCCTAGTCTCTAGCCAGAGCGGGCTTGCACTCTGCAAGACTGTGCTTCTTTCTATATTATTTATCTCTTCTGTAGAGAGTGACAAAGATTTAAAAAAGTCTTGTTTTGCTTTAGTGTAATCCAATGCATCCATATCAGGTTTCTGACAAATTACTCCATAATGAGCATCTTTTACAGTGGCATGTTTTATGGTCTTTTTCTTTTTCCTTCTCTTATCATTGTTGGTTTTGCGCTTATTTTCTAGCCGAATTATTTGTGCGTTTGCATCAGTCCCGAAAATAAATTTATGCACATAGGTTAGTAGTGTGCCACCGGTATTTAACGATATGACTGCAGCCGCACATTTTCCGCTGTATGACCCTTTTAATGAGTAATAAATTCTTTTTCCGCCTACATACTTGGCAACTCTGGCATTTAAACTTTCAACCAAATTGTTTGTCTCGTTATACGCAAAACTACAAGCATTTTGGGAAAGTCTATACGCCAAATCGGTAAGTTTTTGGAACATCCCAAAAGCTACTAATTCTGGAACAATATTTGCCGAGTTGGTTTCATTACAAAAATATGGTAAACAATGACTGTGATCACCGAATATGTGGTAGGGCTCATTTTGGATATCCTTTTTTATGTTATCGAAAGGAATGTTTTGCCTAGACCAGTATTTTATTGAAAAATCAACTCCCCAATGCAACTTCAAATATTTTTCTTTGACGTGTTTCCTTGCTTTGATGTTATAGGATGAGGTAGTTGATAGTGCCAGCAATGCTTTAAAATAATTGCGCAAAAGATGGTTCTTGCACTCTATTTTAGCGACAGTGAGATTTTCGCAGGTTCGGGCATTTCTAATGCATTAATAGGTGTCAGCATCTCCATCAGCAATTAAATGTGAATAAATAAGTCCATGGTCGGATATGGAACGTTTAAACCCCTCGGTAATAAGCAGCTTCCATTGCTATTGAAGGGCCGCTGAAGTTCTTAAAACATCTATGTTCAGGTGCCTCAATTCCTTTGTTTCATGATCGGAAACATATCACACAATATTTATTTTTCACCCCCCAGTAAAGCACTTTTTTGCTGTGCTGACCAATGATTGCCGCAGCGCCTGAAGAAGCATCGTAATTATTTCCGTCTGAACGCTTATTCCAACACGCATCCGCAATAACAGCAATCATTGATGTTTCTTGAGATGACATATTGCCGATATGTTTTGCATGCTCGACCTCTTCCTTTCCTGCCTCAGACATGCAATGATCCGCAGTTTTTTCCACCATTGGGAAATTTGATCATGCGTACCTTGGTATAACCGCAGAGGAATCGGTGGAATGTCGGCATGGGCAAGTGATGCAATGGACTGTCACACATATTTTGCAAGCAAATTCGAATTTAGAATGCAAGCCATCTCTTTTTTTTTATTTATCACTAGATGTTTCATACCGCAATCGAAAAGAGAAGTGTGGCTTCCTATTTGCATCATCTGCTCAAATAGGTAATCAATTTCAACTATTCTTTAGCCTTTTGGCTTAAATGTTCGAGATCACCTGTCTTATGCTTGCTTGGTTTCTTAAAACGCAAGCATGTTGCACATTTTGGTGCTTCGTCTTTCTTCGTATTCGTGGTCTGATGACCTAAAGCACCGCAATATCCGCAGATGGAGATGGTCTCGCGGCAAGTCTTAGCGGCATGTCCATATTGTTGGCATCTGAAACACCTGGTCACGAGTGTGAAGTCACGTACGGGGCTGGATGTCCAGTTGATGAAGACTCGATCCTGGTTGATAAGGACCTTTCTGATGCTGGCAGGCACTTCAATGATGAAGTTGCATGTTTGTGCGTCTTTCTTGCCCGACCTATGGCTCAGTTTTAGTGAGGTCAGGAATTGATTACGGGTTACATTGGGGAGTTTTCCGGCAACATTCTGCTCGTATATGCAATCATATACTTCTTGGTCACTAAGGGCTGCTGGTACTCCGATTACTATAATTCTTAGTCTTCTTTTATGTGGATCCTCAACCTTTAAGCCAGAGCTAGTTAACTGAGTTGACTGCCTTAGCTTCTCAATGTCGTCCTTGCTGTCAGTGCTAATGATTACACCTCCGTTTCTAGTCTTCCTTAGTCCTCTTACGTGCAACTTCAATTGTTCAGGGCAAATTATCTTTTGAACCAGCTTCTTTGTTTCGTCACTAGTTTTCAATTTATCATTTGGATAAATTGCAATGGCGCTCACATTTTTAGGTCGTAACATGAAATTTTTTGTGGTCTTGACCATGTCTGCAAAAGACACTTTCTCAATAGCTGGATTTTATGCAACGCATTTTCTTCAATGGTCAACTTAATCGACTTTTCGAAGGCATTCAGGCACTTAGCAAGATCTTGCTTTTCCGTCGTGGCCTCAAGAGAGCTATTCATCAATAAGGCCTTTTGCTTCAATGACTGGTAAAAAACCGCCATTTTAGAGACACCATTTCCAACTTTAGGGGCCAAAGAATTTATCTTCAACTTCTGTTCAGAGTTGAGTTTGCCTTCCGTTGCAATGTTACATACCTCACTTAGCGATCGCTCAATGGAGGTAATCCAGTATTTGATATCATTGGTGCTCAAGGTTTCCAAGGGCTCTTCGGGTTCATGCTAAGGTAGGTGGTTGTGGTGTGCTGGGTGGGCTGCGAGTTGTCATGGTACTCCGATTGAAAGGGCTACTTTCAAAATTAGCCATTGTGACACTTAGTTAATATCTTGCATATTACTTATGTCTCACCGTTTTACGTAGAAATTGCATAAGTTGACTAACGCGTTAACTGGGTCAATAAATAAAATTAAAATAAATTAGTAGTTGCGGGTTTAGTGGGCGTCATCTGGGTAATATGCGAGCACAAAACAAACACAACGATGCCGGTTTTACACTATTTTTATTGAGAATAAACAATATTTTTACTTCACAATAATGTCGAATGAAAAATAATAGTTAAGACCGAGCAATGGGTTCAGGGCACTGATCTTACTTTCTTTATACAACTCACAACTCAACGTTCCGACTTGATCAGTCGCTATCACTCAAATGTGTCTCAATAACTGTCGGCCTTCCTAAAGTAAAGATGGCGCCTCGACCCCACTCAAGCACACGCTCTGCTCTGATTGGTCGTTACGTATATTACAATATTCATAACTTTTATTAGATTAATAAGGTTTTTGAGCTATATAATAATTTAACAAATCAAATAAAATAAAATTAAGAATTTTAAAAGTAATTAAAATGTAGACAATTTATATTGTGAATTATACGTGCAACAATTATACCTCCGACATATATATATATATATATATATATATATACATTTAGTGCGGTCAGGGAACAGCCGTCAGGAACGAATTTCTTCACATCTTAACCCCACCCATCCAAATCTCGACACTAACAACTGCTTCTGCCCAACCATTCATTTCTCAAACATGTAAACAGACGCTTAATCCCACTTATTAATACCTTGCTTTTGTAAAACTTAACATCACCCATCTATTTCTTGACCTGCCATTCGTATCCAAATCCCGATCTTAGTCAACAATTTCTAAATCACATTCTAATAATAAATAATAGTATGAAACTCGTACTTACTTTTATTTCGGTTCGAAAAAGTATCAATTCCTTCACGTCACGATAAACGACGACTGTACAGTCGTCGTCTACGACGCGTGACTTTTTTTAATTTTTTGGTTTTTGCGATAGAGCGATACACCCATGCTTCCACAAGCGCGTCTGAACGTGGAATGATGAACCGCGACTGAAAAAGGAAGAAAAAATTTGCAAGCGTTCTTATTTTGCTGTTAATTGAAAAATGTTATGATTTAGAGTTCGAAGTTTAATTGGCCGTGCCATTTCAGCAGAGACTCACCAATGGCTATCTCTTGCGCTGGAAAATATAAGCTAGAAAAGGAGATGTTTCATTTTTGGCTATGAAATATACTATTAGCCAAAAGATTGCAAAAAATACCAGGCATCGGGAAAAATATTATTTCCTGAATTTAAGTCGAATTCAGTTTGAGTTTAAAAATAATAGATTTTATATTATTGCAATTATATTCAATATGGCGGTGGTTCTCAGTAATTTTGTATGCATTCATAAATAATATCGAAAGTACGAAAGTAGTATATAATAATGTAAATAACATATAAATATATGTCAACAATAAATATGTTTTAGAGTATCATTTATTCATTTCAACTATTATACACATCTTTTCAACAAACAATCAACATAAAAAATATATTCATATAATATAATACTGATTTTGCAGTCTGCAGTCCGGAACGAAACATTTTGTTTAAGTTTGACATTAACTGTCAATGTCTTATTGACTCATAATAAATATTCCAATGCTAAATTAGTGTTTCTTATTACACTTTTCATTTTTACAAGAATATCAATTCTTTGGTGAATATTATTCCAGCAAGAGTTCTTTTACTTCTGACAATTCTAGCATTCTAGGTTATGTATGAATGTCATTCACCAACTTGTCATAGATAGTCCGTATGACAAACGTCAAACATTTTATATTTTATTTTGCGCAACGAAAATACTAGAAATTAATATAGAATTTCTTAACTAAATGTATTTAGGGGTAGATTTCCCAGGTTTCCTGAGGATATACAAGTTATAGCCGGAGTCCTATACAAAAGCGAAACATCTCATTAATATATCATTAAGTTCACAACTGACATAATTTTGTAGAGTTTTGTGTTTCTTGCAATAGTAGCATTATTTACAAAATGTAACACGGTTTTTAGAAGCAAAAATCTATAGTAAGACATTATTTTTCTAAAATGTGGCATTGTCTCATAACCATTATAAGAAAAATACCCTTCTTCTTCAAGAAGAAGGTATAGTTCTTGTAATAGTAATAAGGACAAAAAGCTAATTATTTCGTTTCTATTGGTAAGCGACCAGCGATGAAATCTGGAACTCGTAGGCAGTCGATTTTCAGTCCATAATTTATCTATACGTTGTTTAGCGTATCGGATCGTCTCAATCACTAATATGTCTATAGAGTCAAACATTTTGTATGAAATGTCAAACATTGAAGTGTCTGTCATGTCAAATGTTGATCCTGATGTGTCAGTAAAAATCTCTCTTTTTGCCATAAAACATGTCGCGTCCCTTGTCCACATAAAATCATATGCGTCAGATAGAGCAATATGTCGCAAAGCTTCGTCGTTCCTACTGTCCTCGTCAGTCAATACCTGCAATTGGTATACCGTCGAGTCATTGGCACACACAGGCTCTGTCGCAGCGTTACGTCCAGTCAGTGTTGAACTACTGTCAGTCTCGTCATCCATGTCTTCGTCACTGTCGTCCAAGTGTATCCAGTCTTCCAACGTCTTGCCGAACTCCTTGTCATTTATCCCTAAAATGAAGAATAGTTAATATATAAAATTGCTAACACAATTATTTTTGACGATTGACGCAAAGCAACATATAATACACATTCACTTTAATAATTACCTATCATAGTCTCTTTTGGAAGCTTACTGGCTACCTTCTCCACCTCGTTAATAGTACCCGCTGTCATACCTGCAATAAAATATCAAATTAATAAAGCAAATACCTAAAAACCAACGTTAAAATCTATGCTTTAGGCATGGGCAGCAACTGCAGACTGTTTGGGAGTGTAAGTGGTGAATCAGTGCAGTGACTTCTAAATTTATGCGCGTGGACAAACGGCTTGGATCTCTGTTCAATGAGGAGGGCGAATTTGGTACAGTATCGGCAGCGTCGGTATATTCAGTTGTGCCTATTCTTAACTCACGTTCAATTTGGCCGCCGTACTGGTCAACTGTAATAAAAGGTTTTTTATGTTGCTGTCCTTTCTCTTATTATGTTTTTACGAAACTCAACAAACTTTACTTACTAAATTCAATAACTACATCCTCATTAGCCTCTGCTGATTGCGCATGGGAGGCACCCCATGAAGTTTCTGCCAAGGTAAGGCGATGTCGCCGGTTCCTGAGCTGTACCAACCTCGGGCTCCCTTAACGACGACGTCACTGAGGGTGCCCGTGATGGACCAGCCACGGGCTCCCTGCACGACAATGTCGCCACGTTTGCGACGTTGACGCAGAGGGTGCCCGTGATGGACCAGCTACGACCTGTCATTGCGATCCAGCTGAGGCCAATTGGGAACACCGCACATTTTCGGCATCCACCAACGCGCACGGCTCTCGTTTAGGTGATGGTTTAATGAAACAGTAAAATGTGTTGTGGAATTCTAAAATATATAATAATTGTCTACTAAAAATATAAGTATAATATAGTGAAAAGGTTAACCGTTAAACAAATATAATTACCTAGCACGTCGTTTTCGGGGTGAAGCATCGGGAACCCGACACAGTTGAGTCATTTGCTTTCTTGAAACGAGCTCTTTTCTAGGCGCAGGTGACATGGTGGTCACTTTCTTTTTTTGTTATTTTCGTGTTCGTCAGTATTTGGTTTATAACTTCTCTGGAAATATACACATCAAAAGAGTCTAGGGATCAAATACGTTTTAGAGGCTCACCGCAATTGAGGATTATAAGTTTATCTTTTTTTATTGTAATTTTTTTCCTTTCAGTGATTTTCATTATTTGAAAAATAATTTTCTTTATATTTCGATAAAAAATAGACAATCAACTATCAATCAGGATTTCTATAAACGTGTGTAATAGCGTTTTTATAAAACCATTACAATTTCTGCATCGGAACTGAAAAAGACTGCATCGATATGGAGCGAAGCCATCATTTAACACAAGAAGAGATGATGAGAGCCGTCGGAATGTAGAAAGCTGTTTCCAGGCAACGTACTGTGGCTCTCGCTCTTGGCACTACACAGAACGTTATAAGTCGTTTCTGGACACGCTATCGTCTCACGGCCAGCGTGGCCGAGCGACTTGGAGGACGATCTCGCATCACCACTCGCAGACCGTTCTATCCCGTATTATATCTATCCCGTTTGCAATGGGCTCGCGAACACATTAATGGGGAGGAAGAAGACTGGCGTTGTATTAGCTTTTCCGATGAATCTCGTTTCGGTGTGACACCTGATACAAGACGTACTCGGATTTGGGACCTTCTGGGCGTCAAGATCGTTTGAAATATTGTCAGGAAGTTCATTCATATGGAGGTGGAACAATAATGGTTTGGGCCGGTATTTGGATCGGTGGAAGAACTGATCTCACTTGGATCAGGGGCAACCTCAATGCTCAGATTTATGCGGAGAGGATTGTTTCAGGCGTGATCATCCCTTTGCGAAACTCGTTGCATGATTCATTTCAACTAAAACATGACAATGCACGTCCACACACACATAGAGTCGTAACACGTACTCTTGCCGATGCTCGTATCAACGTCCTGCCGTGGCCTGCTCAATCTCCAGACCTCAACCCAATTGAACACGCATGGGATATACTCCAAAGAAGATCTCTGCCGAGTATGGATGTCGTACTTACCCCACAACAACTTTGTGACTTGTTAGAAAGAACGTGGGTAACGACTATTATAACGTGGCGCAGGTTTACCCTAGTACAGGCACCCATATTATATTACCTATATTAAGTACTTTATGGGCTGTATTCATGTTTTACCACTGTAATCAATAAATAAATTATTATTATTATTATTATGGGTTATAAAATATTTCAATTCTCAGCTTTGATGCTAGTGGGTGTAAACCTGTCACGGGCTTATGCCAAGTGGGTCGGTTCATTGAGTATTGTTGTAGGTGTCTGAGTAGTCGGGCACGCCACGATCGTGTCGGTAAGTCCCGTGTTTGAGGAGTGGCTGGAGAGGCGGTAAGGCGCCCTCACCTTCCGGCTGACACGGGTACTGACTGGCCACGGTTGTTTTGGCCGGTTCCTGTGTCGTATACGCCGGCAAGAGACGCCCGGTTGTCACCACTGCGCTGACTGCCGCGACGTTGTCGAGGACACGGCGCTGCACACTTTGGCGTTTTGCCCCGCCTGGGCATCGCAGCGCCGTGATTTGATCGCGGCAGTCGGATCGGCTGCCCTCTCGCTCCCGGCCGTAGTTCAGTCTATGGTCCGGAGTGAGAGGTCGTGGAACGCCGTCGCCTCTTTATGCGAGGAAGTGATTTCCATCAAGGAGGCGGCGGAGCGGGAGAGGCAGCGTTTAAACCCTCTCCCCAACCGCAGAGCCGGGCGCCGGAGGGCGCGAGATGACCTCCAGCCACCCTGAGGTTTGACCTGGGGGTGGCGGGCTTTGTGGGCCTGCCCGCCATCCGTTCAGCACCAGGTCTGCGAGGCGGCGTGCGTGTTCCCACGCGCGCCTCTGTTTCGAGTCCGTCTCCCCTCTAGGGGGGGGACAACAGGGTATATTATAGAAGTGAGTCCTTTGGGTAGGTCTCTTCGCGTAGTGGCCTGCCGTTTCACACGGCGGGCCGTAACCTCGGCGGGGTCGCGACCGCATGCGAAAGCGATTCGCGCGGCCCCGTCGATAGTGGTTTTGTCGAGGAACACCGTGGTAGGTTTAGTCGGTATTCCGGGAGATACTTTACTATTATTCCATCTTTCTTTTACTCCGGTGAGTCCGACATAATCCCTCCGCCCGCCCCCGCGGAGGGATATGCGTTATTGCATTCCCCCAGGTAAAAAAAAAAAAAGTTGTCTGAGTAGTGGATGTTAGAAATGGACTATAGAGCAAGTATCGATGATAACGGATTTCTGTAATTTTATATATGAATTTTTATGTAAGCCTAATTCTTTTAGTGATGTATGTAGTGACTTTGGAATGAGTCCTGTAGATGAAATTATGATTGGAATAATTTTAACTGTATGCTGATGCCACATTTGTCTTATTTCGTCTGCTAATGGTATATATTTTTGAATTTTCTCTGTGTATTTTTTTCTAATATTTTCAGTTTGGTATTGATATATCTATTACGTATGTGATTTTTCTTGTTTGAGTGTAAGGGTGATGTCTGGTCTATTATTTGTAGTTGTTTTGTCTGTTATAATGTCTCGATCCCAGTAAAGTTTAGCGTATTCGTTGTTTAGTACGTTTTTTGGTTTATATTTATAATATGGTTCTGTTTTTTCTTCTAGTTTATATTTTATAGATAAGAGTGAATGAATTTGTTTTGCACATTATTGTGTCTTTCTGTATATTGTTTGTTCGCTAAAAAGGGGCATCCTCCTGTAATGTGGTCTA
This sequence comes from Catocala nupta, assembly GCA_963675205.1. Lineage (NCBI taxonomy): Eukaryota > Metazoa > Arthropoda > Insecta > Lepidoptera > Erebidae > Catocala > Catocala nupta. The sequence goes on from OY776098.1 coordinate 16,959,171, forward strand.
TTGTTTCTTGATTTGTGTTACATAACCTGCACCTTATTATTAAAATTATTATTATATAAAATATCCTCATTTTTGCCTATTTATCTCATTTACTTAAAGACATTAACTTGGGTTAATTTCTCACAATAAGCAAAAATTTCATATTTCCTTAAATTTTACAAATAGGGATAATTTAATAACTAAAACATAGGAATTAAAGTAAAAAGCTAGTCGGGAAGACTAGATTTGGCAAATATTAATTTGATAGTCTTTATATTGAAAAATGTACTTGATCCCTAGACACTTTTGATGAGTGGAATATAGAATATATAAAGTAAGCATCTTTTAACCTACTTTAAGTGTAAAAGAGAAACAGTATATTTATAATGTAAACTGATGTTACTTACGGCTCCTCAGTGTCTTGTCCACACTCATGTCCTCTACCACGGCCGCGACCACAACCACGGCCCGGGGCATGAGATATAATGAATAACAGCATGGGCTCGTCATTCATTATATCTTTCCCTAAAAATAGAGTATAACATTACGAAGGCTTAACCATGAATTAATGAAGCTCGAAAAGCGTGCAGTTCTGTTAGGAATTTGCGTTGCTGATGTCAACCAATGTTTGAGCGTCTGGGACATCGTGCAAAGCAATGCAGGTTAATGAGTGCAAATTAGTAGGTAAATAATAATAAGTATGAATGAAAATATATGACTAAAATCCTACACCACGCATTAACACATTGAACGCTGTGCCGGTCATAAATGACTGCGAACAATACATTTTCTGCTGTGTCTGTTACATGGCAGTCAATGCGTTAAAGGCAAAACGATACGTGGATAACAACACAAGCTTACAAATGCAGTAAAATATTTTTGATAAATAAACTTTATTATTAAAATCATGCCTTCAAATAATAACTTCAATATAGAAATCGAATGGCATATTCAGTTATTTGAAATTACGACTTAAAATTTTTTAATACCCTATGTCCGACCTCTTGTATGGGAACAAACCACTGTGTGCCGTGGGTAACTTGTTGTATATCTTCACAGCCATACCAAAGACACTGTTATATACGAGAGCAGTCCGAGGGGTTACTATGCATAGACGTGTTTTATTGCAATTTCTTGTTGTTTTTATGAAAATATTAGTATTAGTTTTAACAAACACGGTGACTTCATATATGTAAATTGAAGGAAATGTGAGTAGCTTCAATTTAATAAAATGAAATTTGCAAGAATCAGTTTTTTGTAGATGGCATATTTGCTCTAATGTATCTCTTAAGCTCCAGAAACACCTGTTCCTTGCCTGTAGAGTTTCCCCAGAAAATAACTCCATATTTTAATATTGATACAACGTAGTCATGATAAGCAGATATAACCGCTTTTTGATTGACTTTTTTACTTAACATGTAAAGGGCATATTAAAATCTCAGTACTTTATTAGTATTGTCATAGATTTGTGTGTTAAATGTAAGATTATTGTCAATATGAATTACGAGAAATTTCGTTGTTTGCTGTCCATCAAAATTTATATTAATATTATTGTTAGATTTTTTGTTTCTACTATGCTTAAAATGCATAATGTTAGTTTTCTTAGCGTTACGTTTTAAATTATTATTTTGTAACCAAGTTACTACGTCATGTATACTGTTATTTATTTCTGTTTCGTAGTCATTTATTTTATGTCCCTCGAATATAATTGTACTGTCATCCGCAAAAGGGATTGTTTGTTGATTGATAGCCCTTGGCATGTCATTAATATAAACCAGGAATAAGAGTGGCTCCATAACTGAACCTTGTGGCGCTCCATATAGAATTCTTTTGGGACTTGAGGTATATGTCATTTCTGATTTAGATGCTATATGCATTTTTGTAATTTGTGTTACTTGTTGTCAGTCATTAAGATATGACTTCATTAATTCATAGGCATTACCTCTAATACCATATGTATACATATAACTTTTTCATATACATGCATATACTATGATCCACAAAGTCAAAGGCCTTACTTATATCCATGTACATGGCTGATACAGGTACTTTTTTATCAATATTAGTCATAACTTTGTGTAGCATATAACAGCATATTATAAATTGCAACGTTTATATTCATATTTTTCCTGAACCCATGTTGTTCATATGCCAAAATATTATGTCTCTCAAAGTATTCGTATAGAGACTTATAAATTACCTTTTCGAATATCTTTGCAAATACAGGTATTATGTCTGTAATTTGTCATGAAATCTTTGTCTCCTTTTATAAATATTAGTTTAATGATTGATGTCTTTAATTGTGGAGGAAATCTCTATTAACAAATTTATAATGAAACTTAAGACTATAATGTGTGAGGTCTGTAATTACTTTTGTCGTTATTCCATCGATACCGACACTATTGGTGTTTTTAAGGTAGGAGGTAGGAGATAGAAATATGGAATTGGGATTATTAGATGTCACAGAATATTCTATTTCTATTATTCTATCACATACACACAACACCATCTAGCCCAAACTAAGCAGAGCTTGTAGTATGGGTACTAGACAATGGATAAACATGCATATTTTTTTGTAAATACGTACATATTATACATAGAAACACCCAGACCAAGACAAACATCCGTGTTCATGCACACAAATATTTGACTTGTGCGGGAATCGAACCCGCGACCTCAGTTTCTGCCATGATTTTAGGATCCCTAGTTAACTTGTCATTGTGCTTGACCCATTCAATTACTGCTGTCATGTAATTTGTGTTATTTTGTTTATTTGCCAAGCTTTAGATTTATTATAAGATGTGTTTATGTAATAATTATTTTGAAGCTTTTGCATTAAGTTTATAATTTTTTTATATTGTTTTGTGTAGTTGATGAATTGCATTTTATGTTTTGGATCCTTTGTTAACCTTGCCTGCCATAACAACTGTTTCTTACGTTTACTACACAACTTGATACCATATGAAATCCATTCCGACTTTTTATGTTGAGTACTGCTTATTTTTATTTCCGGAAAGCATAAATTGTAAAATAGCTTGTAATGTTCTACGAATAATTTAAAAGCTAAGTCGGGATGCTTAGTACTATATACCTCACTGAAATGTAAACTTGCAAGGCAATTCTGATATTTTGTAATATTTTCAGTTGAGTAATCATATCTTGTTATGTACCAGAATGGGATACTACTAATTTACTTAACGTAGAAGCTAAGGGTCTGTGCCTTGTGGTCTGAGAGTGCCTAGTGAGTTCTATATTTGAACATCGACAGTGAGCAAGATTATGAAATATATTGTCAATGCAGGTACAGCTGCTAAGTATTCTTGCTGTTTTTATAGCATATTTAAAATTGTAACAGTGTAGCAATTGTAAAAGGTCCCTAGTCAGTTTGTTAACTTTTAATAAGTCTATATTTTAGTCTCCACACAAAATTACCTTTTTATTACCTCTCAGACAGAGTTTGGCCAAAATTTTATCAAACACATCAAAACAATGAGTCACAAATTTATGATCAGTTTTAGGTAGCCTATATATGCTTACGATAATGCTATTGTGGTTACTTAATTCTATTGCAGAACATTCTACAGTATTAATACAGACAAGGACGAAATTTTATCAAGTGGAACATACTTATGGCCATGACGTATTAAAATACAAGATCCTCCATACCTGTTGTGTCTGGCAGTGTACGATGCTAGCTGAAAGTTAGATACGTTCAAATAGCTGATATCCTCCTCGACCATATTGTATTCACTAATACATACCACATTAACCTTTTTTTTTATTGTAAAGTTCATCTAGGTTAACTAAGCATATCCGATTTTGTGATAAGGCCATTAATATTTTGGTGCAATATGGTTATTTTATAAGTTACGAAACAATTTTGGAATATGATCACTTTGCGTACTGCTAGTATTGTTATTGTCACTTTCCAATTCAGTTTGAGTAGATTTGTTTACTGTAGCGCGTGAGTAGTGTAAAGGGTTATAAGAATTATAATTATTACAATAGCTATCAAATTTTAGTTTGTAGTCTATTCGCAAAATTTCTTTTAGTAAGAGTTGAGATTTATGCAACGCAGAGAATCTACGTTTTTGTATAAATGTACAAAAAATCATATCGGCAAATGTCACATAGTTAAATTTAGAGCATATACATTTTAATTCATAATTTAATTTATATTTATTCAATGTTTTATAATATGGTATTTCAGATATAATTAAACGACAATTTTTTTATTATTTTTTATTATGACACGGCAATGTGATTGTAACGGACCTGATGGAAAGCCCAATTACATTCCAGAGACAGTGACGACGAGGAGAAAATAGACATCTTCTAGTCGTCGTTAGTGTCAAGCTGGTCTGACCAGATGCTTCTTCACACTACGTTTGAAGGACCCAATGTCATAGAAGGGAGGGAACACATGAGCCGGAAGACTGTTCCAAAGTTGTATGGTATGGCATAAAAAGGAATTGTTGAACCTTTTGGTGCGAGACGGGATTGTGCTAACCGTCAATCGGTGATTACGAAGACCTGTGATGTGGTTCTCAAAAGGACGGGGGAAGGTGGGATGAGGTCAAATAACTCTTCGGAGCATTCGCCATGATAGTGGCGATAGAATACGGTAAGGGACGCAATGTTTCTACGATATTGTAGCGGTTCGATGTCCTTCGTATCCGGCTTTCGATTATACGTACGGCATGACTAAGGCGTCGAGTAGGTACTTAGTGGAACCATTCCAAAGGTGCGAACAGTACTCCATGCTGCTATGGACTTGGGCCTTGTACAGCAAATACCGCTGTTCAAGAGTAAAGAAACGCCGCACCTTGTTTAGAATCCCGAGTTTGCGTGCAGTTGATGAGTTAATGTCGTGGCGGATGTCTATGCCTAGGATGTTAAGACTATCCTGCAGTGGCAGCGTGGTGCCCCAAAGAGTGGGAAGTGAAGAGAATAGGGTTTCTGAGCTGAACGCGCACACCTGAGTTTTCTTAGCACTGAACTCAACCAGATTAGATGATGATGGACTATTGCAGATTTATCTTGAGTCGTACATTCTCAATGTTCAAATTCTCTATATCGTTATAAGCGCTGATGAGGTCATCATTTAGTGTTTTAATTTTATTGTTGAGTTCACTTATTATTTCAACGTAATTAATTGGGTCATCGGGTAGGCTCATCATAGTCGAATCCAAGAATGAAGTATTGTTGTCGTTAATATATTATCATTTGGTAAATGAAACTAGGGCGATAAGTTTGTTGGATAAGTAAAATTTGAACAATAATATTTTACCCAAAGGGCAGTACACCAAAAATGTCGCTGTATCCGTAAAACGGTTCTAAATAGCGAAAATTTTATAAAGGGGAAAGATCCTTAGATTCCATCCCTCTATAAGATAGAATACCAAAATAATGAGATTTATAAATTTTTTGATTCAATGTGTGAACATTTTCAATTTTAAGTCTGTTGTAGTCAGCATCAGATACATTTGGGTTTTCAAAGTAGTCAAAACTATGTGAAGAACTTCAATTCAATTTTATGTTCGCAGACATGGCATTCAAATTGTTGTAAGCATACAGAGTAGTCAAAATATCTTAGATATTAGTTATCAATATTGTGTTAGCTGTCAGTGTCCATATTAATATTTTCGAATAGGTCGTATCTATGCATTCATATTAATCAAAAGTCATTCTCATTAAGTACCCACACATAGTACGCATACCTACTGTTCAAAATTGGATGAGCAGTACGTTGAGGCTACCCAAACAGTCAAACAAATGACTAAATTTGATACTAATGTTTTATTTACACTGACTGTATAAATATCATAAAATATAAGTTAAAACTAAAAACCCAACTACGGATAAAATCGCAATCTAAACAGTAGAAAGCAAGAAAATAATTCTTGTCTGATATACACCAATGAACAAGGTGGGATATTTTAAAACAGGCTGTAATAAATAATTTAATAAGAACATGTTTATAAAAATTAATAATCATAAAAAGTGTTGGCTAAAAACTGTATGGTGAAGTGATATCAGTGTCGTATATCGTACCGGCTTATTCCCGTGCGCTCCAAATTACCAGACCCTCTTCTTTTCTTGTTTTAAAGAACATTATTTCGCTTCCAGCTAATTTCTAAAGTGGGGGAACGTTACAAGCATAAAAAAAAAGAGACAAACAATACGGTATTTTATGTATCGCGCCGGCCATGTTTTCTAACTAAGTATCAATGACCTTTAGTTGAAAGGATAAAAACGATAGTGATGTAACTCGTGTTGTATCGATATATAAATAACAAATACATATATAAAATGATTAAAATTGTCATAAAATTTAAAATTCGATATTTTGATATGGGGTTAGGGCACATAGTTTATTTATCAGATATACGTCCCTAAATTATGACTGATTACTGACTGTTACACCCTGTATACTGGGTGTTTCTTAGTATAGTGAAAACCTCTCAGGTAGTGATTATACTTGTTATTATGAACAACTTTTGTTCTGGGACTAAAGTTGTTCATAATAACAAGTATAATCACCCTCTTCGAGGTTTTCACTAAACTAAGAAACACCCAGTATATAAATCAATCCTAGTTTCCCTTGGCCACGTCAGAACTTGAAAACGACTTTACCGATTTCATTAAAAAAGATTAAGTTTTCTAATACTTTGTAAAAGGTTCTTGCGGAAAGAAAATTTTAGAAAAATGCGCAGTAAATTGGATAATTTCAGAAAACTTAAAGACTATTTTACATCGCGAGTTTGACAGTTCGCGCGTTTAATTAATGTGAATTTAGCTTAAAGCTGTTTTAAATATTTGTAACAAAGGAATATAGCCTATGAATTATGATTTTTAAATTGTCAATCATTGTGCACCAAAGAGTCGAATAAATAATACGGAAAGTGTGCACCGTGTGTGACCGGCTGTTAATACACATTCATTGCGCCGCATAAAACGCGATGAGTGTCAATGTAGGAGACATATGTAAATTCTTTTTTTAATGTGATCATTTGAAAGGTTATTTTATAATCAATTCTAGATTAATATGTTTTCTGATGTTCATAACTTAATAAATGAACAGACACTTATACTAAGCACTAAGGGTAACTTCAAAACAGTAACTATTAAAACCTAAATCTCGGCAAAGTTCTTGATCCTTAAGTATACCATAATAATATGAATAAGTACAGTCGCTGTCTCGTGCGTGACCATACGTATAACTGATACGCTCTCAGTGCAAAAGTCCGAATAACGACTAAAAGCCGACTTTGGTTAATAAGCTATGTACATCGTCGTATGCTTATTACATCACATGAACAGTGCCGAAACCCTTTTTGAAATCCATCAAAACATTACTCCGTAAATAAGAATTAGGTAACTAAAGAAAACCGTTTCAAAATTTTAAACATCACCACAAGTGCAAGAGTTGACGCAAACAAACAACGTAACAACGAGTTGGGGTCATTGACCGGCCTTCCCCCGCCACTCATGGCTATAGCAAAGACAGTCGTTCGGCATTCGCTCGGATTGTGATCGAGTAACATCGGACGTACGTAGTGAAGACGAGCGCGCGTTTTTTAAACATTGAACTACAATCTATATTAGTAAAAGTCTTCGCATAAAATGTTCAAGTGTAAACGTTGCGACAATGAAGCTAGAGATGGTGCCCCATGCTCTGTGTGCGAGGGGCAATTCGATTTCCCTTGCGCAGCCATCACAGAAATAGGATGGAGAAAGCTCGGAGATCGCAAAGCCACATGGAAATGCGGTAGCTGCAAATTCATGATTCGACGCACAGCTTTATCACATCGGTGGATTACTAAATCATATCGGTGGATCATTTTATCATGTCGGTAAGCCTTTTTATCATGTCGGTGGTTTCCTAGTCATTTCATTTGCTTCTAGAACAGGGTTTCTTAAATTGAGGTCCTTCTGGCATATGCTGGGGGTCTATGGCAGCTCAGTTAATATTCAAATAATGTTTCGTAGGCGTGGTGCTCGCGCTTTCGTGCTCGGCGACAGCCAGTTAGCTGTCCCCCTTTCCTCCTCATCACTCGAAAGGCTTGACAAGGGATCCGTGAAGCCTTTGCAATATAAAAGTGGTACGTGACTGCAAAAAGTTTAAGAAATACTGTTCTGTTTATTGACATCATCTTTAACCAGTAATGTTCATACACATTTTTTTAATATGTCGGTATAACATGGGTTTCCGTGGGGTTGTAGATGTACAAGAGTATCAATAGAGGAGGTCTGTGTTCATTAATGGACGTCTACAGGCTGTGATGTTGATGGCAATTAAATTAAATTTGAAGCTTTATTTAGAAGATATTTTCTAGTTCTGAGATATTTAAGGAAATTGTCTTAATAACCATATTTTTTTTAAGGATGCCGGTGCAAAACCTTTTTGAGGAGGAAAAGAAAGAGAGGAGGAGATTTTGCGAAAGAAGAAGAAAGGCCAGAATTAAAAATGATCCTTTATTGAGAGAACAGCACCTTAGAAAAAACAGAGAACGTTTAGCTAGACGTAAGGCAGCTGGACTTATCTTATCACGAAGCCAAATGACTACACATGCACGTCGGGTTGCACAAAAAATAACCGAATCTGTGCCCGCGCATATTATCAGAGGAAAAAAGCTAAGGCGACCGTTGCCCGAAACAAAAAATAGCCGAACAAGTGTTCCAGTGACCGATGATGTAACACAATCACTACAGAACAATCAAGAAAATTATCTTTTTGAGTTTTGTTCTCTTTTTTTATTTAGTTTGAATAAAGGAAATCATACTGAAAATAATAATCTTTTTTATTCTTTATAATACAAAGCATTTTAATTGGATTACTAAGAGCTTAATTTTCGTTGGATGTGATCTTCTGACATAAGACCTTCAGTTCCAAGTCAACTTAACTGTTGTAAAAATATCTAGGTACCACCTAATTCCTTTAATGTTAAAAGGTGGATCATATCGGTGGATAGACATATCATTTCGGTGGATAGACTTATCATCTCGGTGGTCAGCCTTATCATATCGGTGCACAGAAAAATTTATTGGTGGACGGCGTATCATATCGCTGGCAACTAAAATTAAATCTTAATTTTCTTCTCAGTCTTGAATGATACGTTGATGTCGGTAAATGTGGGAATAGTTAATATCGTAAAGAATACATAAAAGCTAAATAAAAAAAAAATTACGTAAAAAAGATAAATGAAAAATTTCACCGATATGATAAAAAAGTCACCATTTATTGAAATTCAACCATAAATAGTAATAACAGAATTCTTGATCTCGTCCTATCCAATAACGACGTGTCTGTCTCTGCCTGTGCCCAGCCAGTAGTACCCGAAGATCCTCATCGCAGGGCCTTGAGCATCACTGCCGACTTTGTCCAGTTACATAGTCTACCTGTTCGCCCTCGTTTTAAGTACTTATATGGATCAGCTAACTACGATGCTATAAAGACTGAAATGGAGCAAGTTGACTGGCATCAGGAATTCAGGGGTAGACCGTTTGAAGGAGCAGTGACACACTTTTACGAACATATAAGTAGGTTATGTAATAACTTTATACCAATTAAGAAAGTAATGACTCAGTCTAAATATCCTCCATGTTATAAAAGCCCTCTAATTAAATTAATTAAAGAGAAATCAAAATTTCATTACAAATTTAAAAAATACAATATATTTCTGATTACTAATCTTTTGTAGTTTTGCGGAAACGTTCAAATGAACTGGAAAGTACTTTGTTTAATGACTACATAGCGAAAATCGAATTGGATATATATAAAAACCCGAGAGTTTTTGCAGATATGTTAAGTCGAGGAAACAATTTAACTCGTATCCCGCACTGATGTAGCTGGCAATTGTCTCCTCAAGTGACAGCGATGACATTTGTAACATGTTCGGTCATTATTTTGAGTCAAATTTTCTACCAGCATCATCATATGCTCCATCTAACATTGAAGATTCCTGCGATCAGAATCATTCCTACTCTCATTTAAATAGTATTGAAATAAACGAAAACGAGGTTTCAGTGTTGCTCAAACAAGTTGATCTGAATAAGACTGCAGACCCAGATAATATACTGCCAATTTTTTTAAAGATCTGTGGTGACAGTCTTACTACTCCTGTCACCATATTATTTCATTGCTCTATTAGAAAAGGTTTTGTACCCAATATATGGAAGATGGCATACATTACACCTATACATAAGAAAGGACCTAAGAACAAGATAGAAAACTATAGACCAATATCTAAATTATGTATACTCGCCAAAATTCTAGAAAGTTATACATAAGCAGTTGTACTCTGCAATTAAACTTAACTTTGGCGAATATCAGCATGGTTTCTTGACTGAAAGGTCCACCACGACAAACCTTGTACTTTGCAGTGATCTCCTGACAGATGCTATGGCACAACGCACCCAAGTAGATATAATATACACAGACTACAGTAAGTGTTTCGACAGAACACATCATAAAACGGTGTTGGGTAAGCTGTATCATATAGGAATAAGGGAAAATCTGTACAGATGGTTCAAGTCATACGTTGAAAACAGGTGCCAAACTGTAGTGCTGAGTGGATACGCTTTGAGACTATTTCTGGTCCCCCTTTTGCTCAATATTTTCATTAATGATATAATTTCCTGCTTTAATTACTCTAAAATATTGTTGTACGCTGACGACCTAAAGATTACACGACAAATAAAAAGTATTGAAGACACGCGTTTTCTTCAAGAGCATCTAGAACGCTTTGAAGCATACTGTAGTCTTAATTACCTCGACATAAACGTGTCCAAGTGCTATCTATGCTCTTACACACGAAAACCTAACCCAATTACGTTCAATTATAAACTTAAAAACACACATAACTAGAGTAAACTACATCAAAGACTTGGAAGTAACATTTGATTCCAAAATCACTTTCGAAATTCACATTGATGATATTGTCTCAAAAGCTGCAAAAGCACTTGGATTCATGTGTCGAATGTCATCGAACTTTAAAAGCATAAAATTATACAAATCCTATACTGTTCCTTGTTCCGCATCCACCTTGAATACGCCTCTCAAGTGTGGAATCCGCAATATGATATATACGTAAACCGAATCGAAAACATCCAGAAAAATTCACATGGTACATTCAGTATCGTTACCAGTGATACTAACTAAATTACACAAGTCGCTGCAGAAAGTTCCATTTACTACCATTGCATGAACGACGCAGAATTGCTGACCTTGCGTTTTTGTACAATGTTGGTTCAGTGAGCAAAATTGGCCTCCATGTACCATCTGCATTATTGCGCAACTCAAACCTGCTACATATACCGTTTGTAAGCACAAAATATAGACAGAATTCCTACTTAATGAGATCATGTCGTACGTACTACGTGACTTGCCGGAATGCAGACATCGATATTTTTAACACCAAAGTTACCACATTAAAGACAACATTGTGTGATAAGTTGTTTGTTAAAAAATATGTTTGATATGTTTGTTTAATTTGTGTTGTTTTAGAATATCTACTTATGAGTGATTTTATTTAGTTTTAGCTGTTTGTGAAAACTTGTCATTTGCCTTATTTATGTTGTCTTATTTATTACTTGTATCGTATAGCTGTAAGCTTTCCATGTAATAATAAAATAAAAAATAAATTATTATTATAAAACTTATTAGATTTTTAAATCTCACCCATATTTTGACTCGGAACGATTCCTAAACCACGACGAGTGTAAAAAGGGGGCTTTCCAATGTGTTATTATTATTGTTATCTTTCTAGCATCTGTCCTTTCTCTCTCTGGCTATAGGTACAACCACTTCTGTCTGTCGCGATATGAACTGCATTTCACAACAGACGGAAGTTAGACTCTTACACCTAAGTTCAACCATGGAATTATACTCTCATCGCGCTGAAAGTTTTGTTACCTACTAAAACACTTAATAAAAAGATTGCAGTTATGGACCAAACCAATAAATTGTACTTATTATTTCTAAAAGAAATTACTATTTACTAGTAATTTTTGAAACAAAACTACAACTTGTAACTTATAAATGTTTACTTAAAAAATCATTGACTATTTTAAAGAAACCCGTGGGATTTTCTGCGTGTACATTATGTCCCACGTTGTCAATGTACTTCAGTTCAGCTTTAGGAAAATACTTTTTGATTGCCGGCTCATGTGCCTTTCTGTAAATAAGATGTTACTTTATAACTATATCTTTATTATATATTGATAACAGAAATAAACGCGTTTATTTGGCTTTAGATCTCGACTATTGTTTTTATGTAAAGTATGAAATGTGAATGTATGTATCTTACGGAAGATGATCAGATCGGCCACCACCAATGAATAATACCGGGCCTGAATACTGTTTGCCAGCAACCTCCGACGGAAATGATGCTATATTACCAAAGTGGTTCTTTAAAGCATCCAGGTTGTACTTCCACCCAAAAGATTTGTCAGTCCGTTCGCCAATGTTCATTATAATAAAAGCAAAGATCTCCACATTTCGGGCTAATTCGGATCCCAAGAATTTGTCTTTAGCAGCCTGTCTAGCTTTACTTATGTTATCGGCGTCTTGAAAATTTACTGATTTCATTATATCTACAAGTTGCGCAAAGAAATCATTTTTTATACTTAATGAGGATACCGGCGAAATGTCTACAACAACCAAACTCGCCACTTTTGCAGGCTGTAACAACACATATTTTATCTTAATACGATTAGCTAAGTATGAAATTACTTAGCTAACATTATTGGCAAAAGAGGACCTCGCTACGCATCCTCGGATTGCCCACCCCGATCATTGCAATAGAAAAAGATTGACAATACCGAACTCCTTTGAATAATAATGATAGCCACTCCAACATGCAGTATTCCGCTTTGAAAACAAAATATGCGTCGCGCATATTTTGTAGGTAGTAATGGTTGGAATGGAATTCCGAGGGTGCGTGGCGGGTTCCTCTTCTCAATAATTATATTACAATGGACTTCCGCCAAGTACCGCCTACTTCAACTCAATATAAGTAATTTTAGTTAAAGATAGGTTCTAGGACATCTTTTACTTACGCTACTTGCTCTCAACAAGATGTACTTATTGTAAAGTGAGCTATATACCTATGGGTTAGTAAAAGTTAGATACATATTTAATTATCACAGAGAGTGCACAGAGCGTGGAAATCCGACAATAATCGTGTGTAGGAATTGTAGGACGTCACAAAATTCCGTTAATTACAATCACTTTAATAGATCAAAGACAATCAGGCTCACAAAATGTAGATAATCTCACGTAAACATCGCTGGTCATAAAATATGGGTGTAATATTTGGCTACTACTAGGATAGGTGAGATATATATACATACATCTTCGAAGAAGCTGATCCTTCTTGAGATTTGTAGATCAAGAGACATGTACCTACCGTATTTTCGAAAAAGAATGGCGTAAAAGTAAAATATTGTAGGCTAAAGAAAAAGGAAAATGAATACCTAACCTCTGTTAGTGACAAAGTCATTCCGGTTCTGCCTCCCATACTGTGACCGATAATGTGAGCCTTCTTTATTGATAATTTGTTAATCAGTTGAGATACATCTGACGCCAGATCAAGGTACGTATGTGAGTTACTGTGAGGACTATCGCCATGATTGCGAGCATCCGCCGCTACCACACACGCATTATTTGCCGAAGCTATCATTTTACACATGCTTTCCCAGTTCCGCTTAGAGCCAAGCAATCCATGCAATACAATAATGTTCTTGCTACTCTCCGAAGGACTTGACCCGTGTATTTTGTAAGTTACATCAACAGTGGATCTCGTATGAACGTTCCATATTTTCCTTTTTATTTTTTGTATGTATCTAGGCAAACACAGAATAACCATTTCATGTTTGATTTTGTTTCAAATTATATTTAGTTTTGAGCTAAAGCATATGTACTCATACTTGTAAACGCCTTTTATACTTTCACTACAATTTTCTAACGTGAAAGGGAATAACTCGCCGAATAATCAGCCTCGTAAACAAATTACATGATGTTGTTGATTATACACCAAATAATGTCAAATGTTAACACCATAATATACATTTGCTGTCATCATTGAGTTTAAAAAACATACATTAACATGTCAATTAAGCGTCTCTTAATAATGAGGTGAGATATTTTATAAACCGGACAATTCAAAGCCGTACAATAAATAAATAAATTAATCAGTAATTTCAATAATAGTATAGTAATACATAAGAAGTCAACAATTAACAACATGTCAAATTAAATTAGATCCTGATAGGTGATTAATAAATCAAATAAAATTATATAAGATTATCGCATAGGAAATCGATAATATTATAATAGCATTTATGCAATAAAAGATTTTGTTTAAATACGTTAACATTAAGGTCCTTATGTTTATTTGGTACCTACTTTATTCTATATTTTGGGTGCCTTGCAGAAAATGCTCTTGCCCAAAAGCGCTGCTTGCATAGGTACACAGTTTATGATTATCATGTCGGTTGTGAAAAGAGTCATCTGATAGTTTACTAAATAATTATAAATTGGTTTTCATAAATACAGCTGTTGTGATGTAGGTAATGTAGATATATAATGATGTAAGCGTTAAAATTTTATATTTTACGAAGTATGGTCTGCAACTGTCTGTGACTTGTAGACCAAACATTGCTCTAATGCAAACTGTGAGATATACTCGTACGCTTTCCAATTTAATTTGTTGTCTATAACACGGGAAAACAATAAAGAAATTATTTTCTGCGGCATTAATTTTGTTACTTGTTTTAATAAACACCTTTATCAGTCATACCCGAAATATATTTACTTTGTATGGATTGACTCTGCTTCTTAAGATATTCAACATAAAGAACGGTTCCATCAGGACATTAGAACAATGAAAGAAAGATACCAAGGCCGATGGGACATCCATATTATGATGGCAGACTATTGCTTGAGTTTAATAATGGATTGTCCTGACCATAAACACAATAGAAAAGCTTACAGATAAACTTTTTCTAATATTTATTTTTATGATTTTTTGTTAATATAAAACGACAAGTAAATTTTAAACATACGCTATGTTTTAAATTTACTTGTCGTTATTATATAACCGCTTCTAATATTAGAATTCCGCGTCGTTATTTAATATGCAATTGTATTTTTATTTCGACCTTCTTTCAGTCATATATGTAGTTATAGTTTTATCTCATAAACTAGTCAATTTAACAAATCTGATATTTTTGTCGTATTCAGCATACTGAACTTACACAACATTGACTTCAACTTACCATGCCGCAAAATGACTGTTCCCCAGTGTAATTAGATCAAAAAACTTCGCATTATCAACATACCTAATGTATATTTTCATCTTTGTACTTAATGCAAGGTTGGTTGTCTTGCCCTAGGTAAATAAGGGCGCCGTCAACATATGCGTGCGACGGCAGGGGGGGTCGATAGTGGACCTCTCGTTTGCTACACCTGCCCTTGCCGCACGCGTAAGGGGATGGCGTGTCCTGGAGGAGGTAGAGACCCTTATGGACCATTGGTATATCCGTCTGGAGGTCTCCCTGCTCCGGGAGCGGGAGTCATCGCCCGTCTGCGGGCAGAACTCCTCGCTTGCCGCGGTAGGCTGTGAAGAGGCTGAACCGGGACCTACTCGAAGAGGCAGCCATTGTACAAGCTTGGCTGTCTCCTGCGCCCCCGTCTGGGGAGGTAGATGCCGGGGCTGTCCGCTTTCGCGACAGTATTCAAGCTGTTTGCGACGCGGCCATGCCCCGAGTGCGACACTGGACCCCAACGGGGATCTACTGGTGGTCCCAGGAGCTGGCGGACCTCCGTCCGGCCTGCATTCGTGCCCGGAGGTTGTACACACGCAGCCAAAGCCGTCGCCACCGCGATGAGCAAGAGGAGGGCCGACTGTATGACGCGTACCGCGAAGCGACAGCGTCTCTGCAGTCGACCATCTGCTGCGCCAAGGAACGGGCAAAAAGTGAGATGTTGGAAGGTCTAGACCATGACCCCTGGGGGCGCCCATATCGCGCGGCGCTGAACAAGCTCCGTGCGTGGGGCCCTCCCCTTACGGAGACTCTCCAGCTCAACTTCCTCTCCGAGGTGGTCAAGGAAATATTTCCTGACCGGGCAGAGCACGTGCCCCCGGCAATGGCCCCATCGGAGGCCGTCAGGTGGATCTCAGTGCTCCCCCGGTTTGAGAGCGATGAGATGCGGCGATGGAGGCGGCTGTCTTGCGGATCCGCTCCAAGATGACTGCCCTTGGACCTGACGGTGTGCCGGCGCGAGCTCTCGCGCTGGCCCTCGATCACCTGGAAGTCCACCTCAGGGAACTTTTCGACGCGAGCCTGGTGTCGGGACGATTCCCTGAGTATTGGAAGGAGGGGAAGTTGGTGCTGCTGGCCAAGCCGGGACGGTATCCAGAGTCGGCCGCGGCGTACAGGCCCATAGTGCTGCTGGAAGAGGCGGGGAAGATGTTTGAGAATATTCTCGCCACCCGCATCTTCCGGCACCTGAGCACAGTCGGTCCCGACCTGTCGGACGCTCAGTTCGGATTCCGGGAAGGACGTTCGACGGTTGGGGCCATTATGCGCCTGAAGGCCGCGGCCGAGGAGGCGGTCGCGCGCGGGGACGTCTTTAGACATCGCCAACGCGTTTAATAGTTTGCCATACAGCTGTATCCAGAGGGCGCTCCGATATCACGGGGTACCTTTTTACCTGAAGCGGCTGGTGGCAGACTATCTGAAAGGCATTAGTGTCCTCCTCGAGGTTCGAGGCGAGGTTTGGCGGCGGTCCATGTTATGCGGTGTCCCGCAGGGATCGGTTCTTGGTCCGCTCCTGTGGGACATGGGGTACGACTGGGCCCTACGTGCTGTCCTGTCCCCCGGGCTGAGCGTCATCAGTTACGCTGACGACACCCTCGTCACAGCCCGTGGGGGTACCTTCGAGGAGGCGGCCCGTTTGGTCACCGTGGGGGTTTTAACAAGACGGAGGCCCTGGTCTTTCATGGGCCTCGTCGCAGTCCACCCCGCGGTGCCTCGATAATGGTGGGCTCGACGCGCGTTCCCGTCCGTATTTTATTAGTAAGAGAACCATAAATCTTGGTCACCCTTTTTCTAACTTGTATTATAGGTTTTAGGTTCTGATGGTCGTGACTTTATTTTGACTTTATTCATACTGTCTACATTTTCTTCGAAATCGTATCAGTGGTTTGCAAAAACAATGGCGCCTCTACTAATCTCTGTATAAGAGAACGCAGTTCCACGACCACGCAGCGTGGCCGCGCGGTTTTCCACGTTTCGACCGCGCGGCCATGGTTAAACCTCAACAACTTTCTGAATATTGGATCTACGAATTTGCGACTTTTATTGTTAGTGTTTTACAAATTCCTTCGCAATGTTGATCTAGTCGTTTTTCTTCCATGACACTGTGTCCGAACAGTCGAAACGGACACTAATAAAATTCCCCGCAAATACACTTTATTTGGCACAAATGTAAACATTTTCAGAACCAATAAAGAAATACTTAGCTTTTATTAAAGTGAACTACCATACACTGAAATTTAAGGTTAGATAAAGTACTTCCTTGCAGATGCGTTACCATTCGAAATTTCATGCATGGATTGCTGCTACTGCCATTTATGAAAAAGCAGCGAGAACTTATTCAAGGTCCTCTGTAACATTTTGTAAATGTACAGTGAACATGTGATATTAAAATATTGAAATAAACTCTACATAAAAATTGTTTTATTTATCACCTGTTGTCAGAAAATTTTAAAAGTACAAAGAATTTTCACTGTATATTGGTTTATTGGTTTAGGTTCGTCGTCGTATCGAATAAATTATGATGTGTGTGATTTACCACCTCAAATATACATAAATTGACTGAATTTATGAACATATCAATTTGCGGATATCCGAAGTGGCCTTTCGGCGCATTTGTCTGATGTTCTGTATTTGCAAAATAAATAATATCTAACAAAAAAAGGTTAGTCGTATGTTGTGTGTGTACGGAAGTATAAAGTTTATATATTTTTTATTTATTTATAAATTAAAGCAAATCTTTTAGTAAGAATTTTTGCAATACGGATTTGTAAAAGTTAGGAACGCGTTTTATTGTTGTAAGAAGGTTTTTTTCTATTGATATCATGGAAAATTCTGTAAGTCGTTCCTGGCCTTGTGTATTCCTTAAATAAGTATGTATACGGTTTAGCGACGAAAAGGACCTTTCGGTTGAAGCACTGCTCGCGGGAAACGTAACAATTTTTCTCTTTTTTTGCATAATTTCGTAAAGGATATCAGTTGCCGCGAATATTTCATTAAACACATGAAGTAAAAATTGGAATACAAAGTCTTTTAAATTGTATAACAATAACGAAGCCTGTCTTAAAGTCTCGCCACTCCAGGCGCCTACATTTTCCACGATATCCTCAAATAACTCAATTAAATTAGTAAAAAAATTGAAAATCACATTTACAGTACGCGAATTGTAAGTCCACCGAGTGGCAGACACGCGAGGTAATTTTTTTATATCAGCCATTTTATTGTAGGGTTTTGCCTTTTAGTACTAGTACTATTATTAAAGAAATTAGCTAATGTTTTTATGTGATGGAAAAACTTTTAGTTTCTTGAATACGTTCGCACGATTTCGAAACTATTTTGAGGACATGGGCGGAACACCAAACGTATGAAGCAAGAGGACATTGCTGGCGAACCAACCACGGAACGCTGTTAAGTTCAGATGACAGCACAGTAGCACCGTCGTATGTCTCAGCTATTAATTTCGACAAACAGTTAAATTCAGATGAAATGTGCAGTATGATGGTACTTACAATTTGCGCGGTGTGATTGGAACTTACGTCAATATATTTAATAAAACTATCGTACACTTCTGACTCATTAAAATACCTTAAAGCGACTACTAGTTGCTCTTTACCGCTTACGTCTGGTGTTTCATCGACCATTACAGCAACGAAATTAGTGGCAGCGATTTGTTGTTTCATTTATTACCGACGCTACGCTAGAGATAAGGTCATTTTGAATCCGATTTGATAAACCCGTAAATGAACTAGTACAATTTTGCAAATGATTTTCTAAAAATCCATCGTATTTCGCGTGCAGGTTGACCATTTCTAAATAATTACCCTTATTAGATGACGAAGTAGATTCGTCATGTCCTCGAAAAGCGATTTCTTGGTTCCCCAAAAAGTAAACGATGTCAATTAGTCGTTGAAAATTATTTCGGTTCCGATCGACTTTTGCGTTATGTCTATCAATATCGATTTGAATTTGGGAATTTAAACGCGTCTCAATGCGATTTTTCCAAAGGTGTGATGTTTAAGGGAAGCTTCTAAATGTTTTGCAGATTGCTCGTGTTTTTTTGCCGCAGTAAGGAAATTATGTATATCTTTATGATGGTGTTGTGTGTATGTGGCAGAATATTATTATATTTATAACCGGCTTCGTTCCAGACGGTTTTACTGTATGAAAATAATGAAAACAGAACAATCGATTACTATGTATGCAACCCGTGAGCCAATTAAATGAATCATATTGTTTTATATTAAATTTACGATTGACTTTACCTTTAGTTTGTATTAATTGCAAATCGGGTGAACTACGGCCTTTCGCAATCACTTGTTTTTTATCACTGAAAGATAGTTTTAAAAACGCGTCACTTTTTATTTCCTGTATACACACACCATCTGAACAACTTCCATAGTGAAGAATTTCCATTTTCACTCTATAAAAACGTTAAAATGTTAAATGACCTGCGACAACACAAGACAAATAGAACAAATATTAACAATGGCGGCTTCTTTGAACTCACATAAAATTAAACAAAATACCTACGACAGAAAATATTAGTGCTTTAGTTAGCGCTAATCAAATTAACCATGCTACTTTCAAATCGGTTGCATACCATTCGACGTACTTCGGCAATTCTCGCGAACTTTCGTCATGTACGAAGGCCACTGAACACGTCATATACCTAATAAAGACTCTGTCTTTTTTTGCGTTTGTGTGCATAAGTTTTAACATTGTGTGACAAATATTTATAGGAACGCACATAGATATTTTTGTGTTCGTCTCGATGCACACGTGCAAAGAATTATGCAATATTAGTCCATGTCTATTCCGTCGAATTAGGCGCCTTGCAGCGCAGCGCTAGTGCAGCCGGTACGCGACAGTTGGCGCTGATATTAAGACACTTGTTCATGGAAATTCATTATTTGTCGATAAATATAAATATTGGACTTCAAAATAAAATAATATAATATAATAAATAATTATCTGAGTTAGAGAGGAGTAGAAGAAGTTGGAAGGCAGTGTCTTTTTGTTTTTATGAACCGCACGCCACTGCCTGTTGTCTATAGCAATCCTACAGCAAGTGTAAATAGCTACAAATCAAAAGGTTTCGGGTTCGAATTCCAACAAAAAGTGCAGCTCAAATACCTACAAGAAAATCTCGATGGCAGTTAGATCGGCGGTGGTACATCTCCGTGCCTCGGTAAGCACGTAACGCCACGCCGTTGGTCCTGCGTAAACGTCAGAATTTGTGGTCCAGGGATCAAATTTTGGGTTTGTAAAATTTTGTGGAAAATACCTAAATTGTATACCGCTTTACTACCATTTGATAACTAAATTCAAATATTTGGTCCAGGGATCAAATTTCGTGTTTGTAAAATTTTGTGGAAAATACCAAAATTGTATACCGCTTTACTACCATTTGATAACTAAATTCAAATATTTAGTGCCTCGATAAACGGCAGAGAAACATGTAGAGAAAATGGCCAGACATTCTTACGTGAGAACCCCTGGACCACATTTAGTATAGTTCGAGTCAATAGAACATAAATATCTCTTTGTAAATATATTATTATAGTACCTTTACGGTATCTAAAAATATAGCTTTTCATTCTTTTTTGCCATATCAGTAGGACCATTCGTATATTCACTCACTAAGATTGTTTTTTATAATGGATATTTAATTTTTAACTTTCCACATATTGTTTTGGATATATGTAGGTATATTTTCATTACGGATTATTTCGTACTCTAATATCTATATAAATAAAAATCGATTGACACATGTATGACGGAGCATCACTTAAAAACGGCTCGACCGATTTGGCTGTATTTTTTTGTTGTGCTTGTAATTGTCAGGACACGGTTTGTATCTGTGTGTAAGGTGGTAATGAAAGCCCATTAATGGCTCCATGCCACTTTCTCCAGGGAAATTTAAACCACTGCGCTAATGCTCAGGATTTGCTGCTCCAGAGTATAGCGCAGTGGCAAATAAACATCGCCGTGGTCGCCGAGCCGTACTGTAAGCTCTGGGGTGGCCGATCCCTGGGTGTTGGAAGGGACAGAAAGTCGTTGGCAGACTTCCTCCCGCCCCTCCTCTCCGACTTCTTACCGCTTATTGGGGGCGTAGGGCGAGACCCCAGTGGTGGCGCCAGCGGCATCGGCGGCACCATCGGCACCGGCGGCACCAGCAGTGACCTTTTGGCCGCAGAGACGGCCGCAATAGTATCCGCAGAAGACGCGGCTTGAATTGGTGACCGGTAGCTAAGCGCTGGCAGCAGCCGATCGCCGAGACCCTCTATGCGGGCGTCAACATACTTGAAGATGGAGATCTATGTATAATATGTATGTATTTACAAAAAAAAAAAAAAAAAAAAAAAAAAAGTATACATGTATAATTATCCATTGTCTAGTACCCATAGTACAAGCTCTGCTTAGTTTGGGCTAGATGGTGTTCTGTGTATGTGGTAGAATATTTATTATTTCCGGATGGCTGAGGCGCCTCTTTAGGCGCCCGCCCTCGGGTCTCGGTCCCCGGTCTCGGCCCTGAGCCGCACAATCTCTTTGCGCAGCTCCACCACTGCCACCTCCAGCCGCGCGAATTTGTCGGGCAGGTCTCCGACTCCTTCGTCGCGGCCGCCGCCTCCATGAGGTGTTTTTTTGAAAGGTGCCCTTGAGATTCCGGGACTTAGACGCAACCTTCGTCACAATCTCGGAACCAACAAGGGCCCTTTGAACCACCTCTGCCACAGATTTCGGGATGGGACTGCTCCCCGGCCGACGGATTTTATGAGCGAGCTGCGCCACCTCCTTTTCCACGCAGATCTCTGCTGCCGCGCGTTTAGCTGCAGCCACCTCGGCTGCCTTCGCCGGGCCGTAAGGCTCCAGTGTGTTGGGCCGGTCCCTGCCTCTTCGGGCAGTTCCAACCTTTGGAGTCGGCGCCGCGCTCGACTCCCCTTCGGAACCCGAGTGGGTCCGACGGGAGCGGCGCTTGCACTTCCGCGCCAGAATCGCCTTGTCCGGGGCTAGCCCTAAGGCGACACTCATCGCGGAGTCAGTATCCGACTCCGCGGAGGTTTCGGTGCCTGAGATTTTGCGCGGCACGGCACTGCGATGTAGGTTGACCCCCCCAGAATACGAGGGGCAGACGGAACCAGCAAACTCCGTGAGGGATTCTCCGGGTGCGGCGCACCCGGTACCCTCCTGGGGTAGTTTAGAACCGTGAGCCGACATCATTATTAAGCCTCGGCGGGCCACCGAAAACTTGGGCTTTGGGTAATTTTTATAGAGATTTTCTTCCTCGCAGCTCGAAGACCCCCGATCCTATCAGTTCAGGATTACGGGTTGGGCCGAAAGGGGATCCATACTGGACCGATCCAACCACGCCAAGACCGCCCACCTGGGCAGAAACCTGAGCTTCCACCCTGACCTGACGGCCCTCACTATTGATTTTTTAGAGAGGTTTTCTTCCTCTATCCCCTCCTCCCCCCCCCCCCGTCTCAAATCTACGTGTCCTCTGCTAAAATCAGAAGAATACGTGGAGAGAATCCCAAACGCGGCCCTCGCGGGCCGATAGCTACGAGTAATAATGCCCCCGAAAGGACATTATTACCCTAGCTGCCTGGGGTGTACCGGCCCAACGTATGCTGTTCCATCCCACGAGAACCATAACCCTAACCATAACCAGTGGCGTGCGGTTCATAAAGACAAAAAGACACTGCCTACCCTAACTCCTTCTACTCCTCTCTAACTCAGATAGATATTTATTACTATATTATTTATTATAATTTATTTTGAAGTCCAATATTTATATTTATCGACGAATAGTTAATTTCCATAAACAAAATTTCTCAAAACCTATATCATAATATCAGCGCTAACTGTCGCGTACCGGCTGCACTAGCGCTGACTGCAATGCGCCTAATTCGACGGGATGACATGACATGAACTAATATTGCATAATTCTTTGCATGTGTGCATCAAGACGGACACAAAAATATCTATGTGCGTTCCTATATATATTTGTGACACAATGTTAAAACTTACGCACACAAACGCAAAAAAAGACAGTGTCTTTATTAGGTATATGACGTGTTCAGTGGCCTTCGTACATGACGAAAGTTCATTAGAATTGCCGAAGTACGACGAATGTTATGCAACCGATTTGTGATTTTTATGTAAGTTCTAAGAAGTCGCCATTGTTAATATTTGTTCTGTTTGTCTTGTGTTGTCGTAGGTCATTTAACATTTTAACGTTTTTATAGAGTGAAAAATGGAAATTCTTCACTGTGAAAGTTGTTCAGATGGTGTGTGTATACAGGAAATAAAAAGTGACGCGTTTTTAAAACTGTCTTTCAGTGATAATTAAAGAATTTGAATTGTTTTTGGATACATTCAGGTCTAAGTTTGAAATCATTTTTGAACGCGTAAAAAGTAAAATTTATTTTAAGCGGATTTTCATTGAAATTGTAGACAATATATCTAACGAATATCGCGACCGTTATAAAAACCTAAAAAAAATTAAAGTATTTTGAATTACTATCGTGCGAAAATTTCAATAATTATAATGTCAATTTTCCGGTTGAATTAGTAATAGAGATAGGTGTTAAAAGTTATCGGGCACGCCACGATCGTGGCGGTAAGTCCCGTCTTTGAGGAGTGGCTGGAGAGGCGGCATGGCGCCCTCACCTTCCGGCTGACACAGGTTCTGACTGGCCACGGATGTTTTGGCCGGTTCCTGTGTCGTATACGCTGGCAAGAGACGCCCGGTTGTCACCACTGCGGCGACTGCCGCGACGTTATTGAGGACACGGCGCTGCACACTTTGGCGGTTTGCCCCGCCTGGGCATCGCAGCGCCGTGATTTGATCGCGGCAGTCGGATCGGTTGCCCTCTCGCTCCCGGCCGTAGTTCAGTCTATGGTCCGGAGTGAGAGGTCGTGGAACGCCGTCACCTCCTTTTGCGAGGAAGTGATTTCCATCAAGGAGGCGGCGGAGCGGGAGAGGGAGCGTTTAAACCCTCTCCCCAACCGCAGAGCCGGACGCCGGAGGGCGCGAGATGACCTCCAGCCACCCTGAGGTTTGACCTGGGGGTGGCGGGCTTTGTGGGCCTGCCCGCCATCCGTTCAGCACCAGGTCCGAGAGGCGGCGTGCGTGTTCCCACGCGCGCCTCTGTGTCGTGTCCGTCTCCCCCTTTAGGGGGAGACAGTAGGGCTTTTATTTTGAGTAGTGCCTATTTTGGGTAGGTCTTTCGTGTAGTGGCCTGCCGTTTCATGCGGCGGGCCGTAACCTCGGCGGGGTCGCGACCGTATGCGAAAGTGATTCGCGCGGCCCCGTCGATAGCGGTTTTGTCGAGGAACACCGTGGTAGGTTTAGTCGGTATTCCGGGAGGTACATTATCTTTTTAACATCTTATTTTACCCCGGCGAGTCCGACATAATCCCTCCGCCCACCCCCGCGGAGGGATATGCGTCATTGCATTCCCGTACGTAAAAAAAAAAAAGTGGTGTTAAAAGTTATAACAAATAAATAAACATGTTAAAATAAAATTATCATTAGCATTGTTAAAATAAATGACACCGAAATGTTATTTTTAACATGTAGTATTTATTTTTACGTCAGTGCCTTCATTACTATACAATCACCATACGATATTTACGTCAATGGCATCTATCTTACTTTCGAGAAACTAATTCAAATTATTGATTCAAGGTGACGTAAACTGTTTGTTTGTCAAATAAATAACAAATCCTGCGCTAGGTGGCGTACATCACTTTCGTCTTCGTGTCAAACGTACGTAGAGCATTGCTGTCGAAAGAACTGACACCTGACATTGAATATTTATCTATAAGCATGAAGATTAAAATCTATTTTTATTTGAACGATTACGAATTAACATTTAATTCAGCAACCTATAGTAATATCGATCTTATTTGACATCTAGTTCGTAAGTTATAAGGTTCATTTTTATTTAGGAACAGACTTACTTGGAAATGTTAATTTTATGAAGACGAAATTTTACTTGTTAAAACTATTTTTTATTCTTTTCACGGCTCTGGCGCCGGCGCCGTGTTGGTGAATAAAGAAAGTGTATATAATATAAGTAGGCTAAATACTTTTTAGTTTGTAACGGTGTATATAAGTAGTATAGGAATAAGTGTAAATAGTGTGTTCAAATAAACTTTAAATACCTAGGACTTAAGTGTAAAAAAATAGATAAATTCAGAGTCCTAAGCCTGTAACAGTATGAAAGAAATTTCATTGATCTAACTAATTATGTCGCATGTTAAATTTATATAAGCACTTCAACAAAATCACGAAAAAGAAACATGTTAACATTCAAAATTTTAAAATCATGTATTTCACAAGCTAATATGCTAACATGACTAAAAGTTAAAATATATATAACACATTTATTTAACTCAACAATTAAATCAACGTATTACGTATACGTTTAACTATTTAACACGTTATAAGAATTAGCACTTTAAATAACATGCAAATTTTTATTTAACATTAGCATTTAACAGTATAACGAAAAGTATAATTTTAGCCCACCGCTAATTAGTAACGCAATTCGTAGATTTATAAATCATTCAACTTTAACTTAGACCGCCTTATCAATGAGCTCAAATGTGTTTATACAACCGCTGAATTCAAAAGCCTTAGTATTTATAAAATTATAGAACATTTTTACGAAAATAACTTAAATATAGTCTTTCCCGAAGTACTGCGTTTGGTAAAATTAATTGTTACGCTTCCCGCGAGCAGTGCTTCAACCGAAAGGTCCTTGTCGTCGTTAAAACGTATACATACTTATTTAAGGAATACACAAGGCCAGGAATGACTTACAGATCTTTCCATGATATCAATAGGAAAAACCTTCTTACTACAATAAAACGCGTTCCTAACTTTTACGATTCCGTATTGCAAAAGTTCTTACTGAAAGATAGACGTGTAGATTTATATTATAAATATAAAAATAAAATATAAACTTTATAGTTCCGTATACGCACAACATACGACCGACTTTTTTTTGTTAGATATTTTTTATTTTGTAAATACAGAACATCAGACAAATGCGCCGAAAGGCCACTTCGAATATCCGCAAATTGAAATGTTCATAAATTCAGTCAATTTATGTATATTTGAGGTGATAAATCAGACACATCATAATTTATTCGATACGACGACGAACCTAAACCAATAAACCAAAATTTTTGGTAAGTGCCCTTTTAAAATTTTCTGCCTACCCTGTCTTAAAATCCTGTGCACGCCACTGACCATAACACAATAATATTCTTGTCTTATGGCATTACTTTGCCATAACCATAACCTTGCCATAATAATATCCTTGCCATAATAATATCCTTGCCATAACCTTTACTTTGCCATAACCATAACCTTGCCAAAACCATAACCTTGCCATAACCCAAGCTTTGTTATATTCCTAACTTTGCCATAACCTTTACTTTCTATTACCCTAACCTTGCCATAACATTTACCTTATCATAACCATATCCTTGCCATAACCATAACCTTTCAATAACCCTTACCTTTTTAAGCTTGCCATAACCATAAATCTGCCATAACTCTTACCTTACCATAACTTTTACCTTGCTATAATCCTAACCTTGCCATAACCCTAACCCAGCTATAACCCTTACTTTGCGATTACCCTTATCTAGCCATAATCCTAATTTTGTCATAACCTTTCCCTTTCCAAAACCCTTATCTTGCCATACCCATGTTTAGGATCAACTCAGGAATTTCACGCGCGCAACGTTATTATTTTCTGTCTAATCAATGCCCTGGATTGATAAGGCAAGTGGTGTGGAGACTGGTACCTTACTAATTATCTTATAGCTTTTAGTACATTACCTACATCATAATAATATTAATTTTCAATAAAACCGTTTTACTAAAACATATTTAAACTTATTCAATTTATTAAATAGTTTTCATAACATTTCTGTAACAGGATTGCTTTTATAATAATAGCCTTTCGAACAATTATGCAATCATTTTAATGTAAAGGACTAGTATATCGATGCTGTTTCAGAAAAGAAATTGTGAGCTCTAAGAAGCTGCGAGGGTCCTCGTCTTGGACGTAGTGTCCCGCCTTACGAATGTACGTGACCACGGCTCTCGGGAACAATGTCCTTATTTCATTTAATTCGTCAGGCCTGTGGGAAGAATATAAATTAATATTTTAATAGGCAATCATTAAAGATCTATGTAATGGTGTGGTCGAAACAAGTGACCTATTCAAAAACAAGACAGAGATTAACAAAAGCGGCATATAAAATGTAGAGACAAGCGACTGCATTTAAGAGTTCTGGCTATTTAGGCGGCAAACACAAATTGTTTACATTTTTTGGTCAATGTATACTCTTTACTTAATTTTAAGGACGTTAGCCTATCACGTCCAGTTCAATACCTTTTATGAGTTACAAGAACGGAAGATTGCCAACAATTGAAAATGCTTAATGAATGCCTTTTTATTTATTTATTTAAAGCTTTGTGCACAAAATAGTACATCGGCGGACTTAATGCCAAGGGCATTATCTACCAGTCAACCGTTGGGTGATGCAAAGATAAAAAGTGGTAGGTGCATACATTAGGATAAAACATACATTTCTTCTCCCTAGCCTTTATTATTCCCAAGTTACTTGAGGTTGGCTTTACTAGTCTAACCAGATTTGACTGGATATCAGTTTTTACACGGAACGGCTGCCACCTGACCTGGCTAGACTAGTGTCAGGATATTATAGGGTACTGACTTCCCAATAACGACTGCCATAGATGTTCATGGCAGCCGGGACCGACGTGCTCTCCGAACGGACCAGGTGATAATTGTCAATCAATGCGCACATAATGTCGAAAGGTCATATAACTTCCGAAAGTCTGAAGTGCGCGACGTGGGTTCTAACCCGAGACCCTCTGCATTGCGGTCTGTTGGTCTCCCCACTGAGCTATCGTTACATATTAGTATATTATAGTATTATAGTAGACGGCCTCGATGGTGTAGCGGTTAGTGTAACCGACTGCCACGCCTGAAGTCGCGGGATCGATTCCCGCACATGTCAAACATTTGTGTGGGTGAACATTGATTTTTGTCTAGCTCTGGGTGTTACTATGTATAATAGGTAAGTATGTATTAACAAAAAAGAAACCTACATAATATGTGTGTTTATCCATTGTCTAGTACCCATAGCACAAGCTCTGCTTAGTTTGGGCTGGATGGTGTTGTGTGTATGTGATAGAATATATTATATATTATTATACATTTACATATACTAAACATATTATTATATTAAAGAATATTATAATAAAAACGATATATTATTTAATATATATAGCAACATGCATACATGCATACATACATACGTATTATATTATTGTTGAGATAAATCTGATAAACAGTCAAGGAGGAGAGCACGTATTTTCATCTTGAAAGTGTTACAGTTTGTGGACGTCCTGACTTCATGAGGGAGCGCATTCCATAGTAAAACGGACTGAACGAAGATCGAAGAATGTAGGAAACCAGATGTATGGGAGGGACAAAGTAAAAGGAGGTTATTGGGAGAACGTTTTTTACTATGACTATTTTTTAGAGTAGTAGAGCCTCGCTGATTTCAGCATGAATTTCGGCAGCGTGAAGGCTCGACCGGGGAAGGACTACCCTCTCACAGAATATCGACGTGAAATAGCATGCCTACTGTTGTGTTTCGTTCAGTGAGTGAGAGTGCCGGAGGCCCAATCACCCTCTTTCCTCCTACTCTCCGCTCCTTCTCCTTCCCACTTCCTTTTTCTTCCTTTCCTAAAGGGTCAGCAACGCGTATGTGATGCCTCTCTCCAACTAAATAGTCAATCTTCGTCTATCCTTGTTTCCGTATTCCATATGAATTTTGAGACCGCATAATTTGTTCGCTGTTAGTCGTATAAATAGAAAATGTGCTTTATGTTGCTCGTAATTACAATGTGATAATATTCCCCGTATTGTTATGTAAACAAATGATTACGCAACCGAGCGCCTCGCGAGACCAAGCGCAGCGGTCGTATGCGCCGCACGCCGGCCGCCAAGGCTTGTGGAGTGCAAGGTGTTAGTACCTAGTTGTTGGATAGTGGGGAACGCTGCGCTGGAACGACGCGACGCGCGACGTGCTAATCATGCGATAAACTAGGCTGCGTAGGTATATATAGCGTGCACAATTTAATGAAATTATAATATGATATTATAGAATTATAATTAGGCTGACTTACGTCCGTGCGACATCTAAAGGTCCGCACTGAAAATCAGCGCTCTATTGTGGATCCCCTATGGACCACAATATAGCAACAATGCTGAGTGCGTACCAATCTGTCCACAGATTGCACGTTTCTAATAATTAATGTTAAGTTATATTGTAAGTATGTATTTCCTTTTTGAACTGTATCTGTGGCAAATAAACGGTTTTTCTTTCTTTCTTTCTTATAGGCTACGGTGACCACTTACTATCAGATGGGCCGTATGCTTATATACCACCTTACTTGTATAAACTATGACATGGAACAACCTGTCTATTAAAAATATAAACCTATTGAATACCTAGACTGAAGGGCGTTATTATTGCATGTAATATTCTTTACGCTTACTTGTGGTGTTTCGATCATATACCCAATATAGCTAATGTCAAGAACTTACGGGATAAATTCCGATAACTGTCCACCGATGAAAAGTGTCGGACCACTGTATACCACGCCTTTTGAAACTTTGGGGAAAGACACCCAATATTTATAATGCTTAATCAATACATCCAAATTACACGCCCAGCCGATGGTGCCATCAGATTTTCGTTTTATATTGCTCAGGATATCTCTCATGACGTGATCATCTTGGACGTGTTTGTGCAATTGTTTTCTCACTTCCATTTTAGCGGAGGATACTTTTCTAGGACTGTTAAATTGAACGGCTCTAATGGCCTGCAGTAGCTTTGGCAAATACTCTTTAAAGTGTCGGGGTGTTGTCCTGGGAGATATGTCCACTACTTGTAATCCAGACACTTTTTTTGGCTGAAAATGCAACGGGTGTCTGTAGAATACATTAAAAGCAGTTATGTATTCTAAAACCCTTTGTTTGGAAATCATTTGAGGGTAATAAAATATGTTGTTAGATTATATCAAAATAAATAAATCTATACAAGTGCAATTTCGTAACATTTGAAGTATTTATATTTAACCCAAAATAAAGACTACAAGTAAGACAATGTTACAGCATTATTTTTCTGAGAGAAGTACAATAGGACTTCACAAAGAGAAGGATTCCATTTGCAGCAGATAGTTTTTATGCAAGTTGTTGTGGCTTCGTTTAGGCTTGGTAGACAAATGTCAATCATTCATCAACCTCTTCTATTATGTATATGTCTATACTCTTTTGAAATATGATAAATCCGATTTTAGTTTAATATTAACATCCTTCTCATTCTCAATGGTGAGTATAATATAGTTTACAGATCAGACCATTAAGAACCTTATTATTGTCATTATACTTTAAAATCATGATTTATAATACTGATATACCTACCGCCATTAAAGCCACGCACATAGCTGTTCTACCTCCCATGCAGTGGCCTATTAGACTAGCTTGGTGTGCGCCCAATTTTTCAAGCAAGAGTAGGACATCTCTCGCTAACTCTGAGTACTTGTGGGATTGAACGTGAGGGCTGTCACCATGATTCCTTAAATCAACGGACACAACTTTTCTTTGGGTAACGTGAAGTATTGTTTTTCCAATACTTTCCCATTGCGTTTTATTGCCTAAAACGCCATGGAATATAAAAATAGGCGGCTGCGGTGACATCTCTGTTTTTTCGTAAGATATGTAAGATAAGTTAACGGGCCCTGTTCTTGAAGAGTCCTTCCGTGCAACATGGCAGAATAAATTGACTCGACGACTAACATTTAAACATGTATAAGTTTCATTCACTCTGCGCCAAAAGCCACGACATGAAAATATGCTCGATATTGTATTGATTGACATCTTGATTAAGAAATAAATCAAATAAAATTACAACTTTACATAGATAATTTAAGTAACTTAAATAATTTGTATAATATTATTTTGAAAATGTTGAAATTGACATATCACTTTTATTGACATTAAGCGCTGATAAAAAGACAAAACAAAAAAAGACCATATAGTCTATGTGAAAATCATATATTTAGGAGGAATAGGATGCAATCTATGAGATAAGGAAAAATAATATTGATTTACAAAAATGCTAATAAAATTAATAAATTAAAAGGATTATAATCATCTGCGATCGTTAACCAAAATTGTGCGTGAGAAAGCAGTAAGTATAACAAATAGCTGATGGCTAGTAGACTGGTATAAGATCGATGCTAATGCAGTCCTTCGGACCGAATTTCGGGCACGGAGCCCAATCTGAATAGAGACTGGCTATATGCGCAGGAGATATTATAGTGCACAAGTGTGTGCGTAAACATATGTGCACTCTCTGTTTCTTACTCTTATAATCTGATAAGTTGGCAATCCGATACGAACAGAGAGAGATCAGGCGCATGACCAACGGCTTTACTTGCTTGCCGAGGCACAAGGGTGTGTAATATCGCCAACTTCCTGATACCGGGTTGCTACTGAGAGTTTCTTGTCAGAAAACCCAATAACTCTTTGTTGGTCCGGCCCAGGTTTAAAACCGAGGCCTCATGCACAGCAGTCTCATACACTGTCGCTACGCCACCGAGGCATTCAACACAAGATATATGCTAATAAAGTCTTAAGGTCACGTAACTATAAGACTCGCGGTGCCGATTCCTATCAAAAATATGTGGCTCTGCTGCATGCTCCCTGGAGTAAATTGGAGTTCCTGTCCTGCGCAGCAGCTAAAACAGAACGGTCCTGAATTCAAACCTGCGGCACATCAGATTGCGCCTATTAACAAGTGCTAATGGTATACATACCTACTCGTACATACAAAAAATATTATATTTATACTACATATTGCCCGCGACTTCACTCTCCTAAATGTAGGTTAGGTTAATTTCAAACTTATTACTAAGGTATTGTTACGGCTAATGCCCTCTATCGGCACTGTGGGGAAGAGTCGGCGCTTTCTAATAATAATTTATTACAGCACCATCTATTGACATCTTACGGAACTACGTATTTGTCGGAACGAGTTCAGTGGAGAAAGCGCTGGCACATTCTCGAACCATCGCGCTGTTGCGTGCCGTGTGTGACGTTTTCTGGAAAACTCCAGAAGCGCTTTACCCGCGTATAAATAGAGCGCACGCGCACCGCCCAGTCAGTTTACTATCGTAAGCGGTTAAGTGTTCATCGAAGCGAACGGAAGCGACAATACTACGGAGTTTGAAGCAGTCAAAGTGGAAAAGTGTAGTATAGTATTTGTTGTGTGTTAAAGTTAATTGTGTACTAGAATAAAACGTGTTTTAGTCGGTAATATTGTTTTGTATTCTTATCCGTCGAACCCAGCACGTAACAGTATGATTCAATGCTATTATGCAATGAACCGTTAACACCATACTGGGCCAACTCTACACACGATAGTTCTTTCTGTGAGAAATCTTTGCTTATTGTAGGCCTCATGCAAATAAATCCATCCGGCAATAAACAATCGGATTACCTATTCGATATCTCGTTCTATGGTTAGTTGTGATACGCAAATCTACATAAGTCTGTAGTCCATTAATTATTATTTATGATACGTAGACAGTATACATTTTAATCTGTGTGACACATATGTCAATTGAAAATTGGTAATATACCAGTGTATACGTAAATATTTTCTTTCAATGAACTAGTTTTTAATCATTCTTGGACATGGAATGGAGAAACTCTTTAATTCAATGCCGACTTATCTCTTAAATCACGTTTGTAGCTTCTTGATACCGTATAGAAATGTTACTTTATCGTTCAAGGTCCTTGGTCTGGGCACTACGGATGCACCGCAGCCTCCTGTATTTCTAGTTCACAATATTATAGGCAATAAGAAGCAATGGGAAGGTATTGCCAAACCATGCTAAGTATTACTCGGCGATCGGTGGTGGCTGTAGTCTTGAGAAATCATGGTGACAGTCCCCACGTAAATTCTCACAAATATACATATCAAGCAGATATCATGTACCTTATTGAAAAATTGGGCTCACTTCGAGCTAGTCTTATAGGTCATGGGCTAGGGGGTAAAACTGCAATGTGTGTAGGTTTGATGGTGGTAAGATATTAATATTAATGCCTCTTGTAAGACAGTAGCAACTAAAATATTTGCCTCATGAACAAATTTATATGTTTTCAGCCACTTAAAGTTGTCGGTTTACTAGTAGTTGATATATCTCCAATATCATCATCGCCACAGTATAATAAATATCATCTAAAAGTTTAACGGCTATGAAAGCAGTTGACTTCAAGAATCCGAAAACAGTGTCAAAAGCTAAATCCGTAGCGAAAGGACAGCTGATACAAACTGTCAGTAATCACCCAACTATGAAGGCGGTTTTATCAAAAATAATATTTAAGAAAAATAACACTATCGTCTGGACGTGCAACCTTGATGTGTCGATTGATTAATATAAAGACTGGGTATCGTTCCCCGAACAATTGAAAACAAAAACGTATGATGGTCCTTCATTGTTTATTGGTGGTCAGTTATCTAATTTGATTCCATAAGTGCTGCTTAATTACGAACAAAATTAAGTTCATATTCAGAAACCGATGGCAATATATAAGAGAAAGTATTACTCACTTTGTTGCGTATAAAATTAGAATCATACGTTATAAGTGCGGAAATATACCAAGCAATGCCTAATGCGGTCCGCGTTGCCGAGCACTGGGCTAAAATCATTTAAAAGCTTTTGCGACACGATACGAAGAAGAAGTGCAGAAATAAAAGTCAAATTTCAAGCCAAATTGGCGTCGTTTAAGTCTTGAATATCTGTAGAAACATTGCCTTTAGGGTACAGTCACCCCTGAACCCGATATCTCGTCACGTGACCGATGCTGAGGCCATTGCCACAAGGCAGAACGTAACAATTCCTGCTAATAGAGTGGCTAGAATTATTTCAAGAATGCAAAGTGGAAAGTCTCCGGGTCATGATGGACTCAGTATTGAGCATTTTATACACGATGGGGTCCATTTGCCTAGAGTGCTGTCACTGTTTTTCACCCTGTGCACTGGTCATTCTTATTTACCAGAACCGCTTATGCGGACGATAGTGGTCCCCATAGTTAAAAATAAGACGGGTGACACATCCGATATAAATAATTATAGACCAATCTCGCTCGCTACCATCACAGCGAAGGTACTGGACGGTTTGTTGAATGGCAGCCTTTCAGAGTACGTGACGGTGCATGACGCTCAGTTCGGCTTTAAGGCGGGAGTGTCTACTGAGAGCGCCATCTTTAGCCTAAAACACACCGTCAAGTACTATACCATGAGGAAAACGCCGGTGTATGCGTGTTTTCTCGACTTGTCGAAAGCGTTTGATCTCGTCGTCTACGATATGCTATGGGACAAGTTGAGAAGCGTGGGTGTACCGGCGGGGTATATAGCCCTTCTCAGATACTGGTATGCTCACCAGACTAACCGAGTGAGTGGGTCCGTACTATGTCGGATGAATAGAGGATGGAATGCGGTGTAAGGCAGGGGGGATTAAGCTCGCCTTTGTTGTTTAATGTATATATGAACCAGCTTATCGAGCGACTGAGCAGCACACATGTCGGCTGCTACATTGATGGCACTGTGTTAATAACATTAGCTACGCGGATGACATGGTGCTGCTCAGTCCATCGATAAGTGGGTAGAATATATATATCTCGCAGGTCGACAGTAGAGTTACTGTCGACCTGCGAGATATATGCGGAGGTGCACGGCCTTAAATACAACTCAAAGAGTGAGCTCTTGGTGTTCAGAGTGCCTAAACAACGGCCTCGCCGTGTACCTTTGGTATATCTCAATGGCGCAGTACTCAATGAAGTAAATAAGTTAATATAGTAAATAAGTACCTGGGCCACGTTGTCACCGGTGACCTACGGGATGATGACGATATAGAGCGCGAACGCAGGGCGTTGGCGGTGAGAGGCAATATGCTTGCCCGCAGGTTTGCTCGATGTACGGTAGACGTTAAAGTAAGTTTATTTAAGGCGTTCTGCCAGTTTCTTTACACGAGCGATCTATGGGCGTCATACACGAGCCGAGCCTACAGCGTCCTGCGTGTGCAATATAACAACGCTTTCAGGACGCTATTGCGGCTGCCGTGGCGTTGTAGTGCGTCGAGCATGTTTGTAGAAGCACATACGGATGGTTTTCTTGCCATTATGCGTAAGAAAGCAGCATCCTCATTACAACGTTTACGTAACAGTCGGAATGGCATCCTGAAGACTATTGTTGCGAGACCAGACTGTCTCATCCAAAGGCACATGGTTGGAGTGGCTTTGGGTATAGTAAAGTAATAAAGTAAAAGAAATCTGGGTTATATAGGTACTAACATTACTAACATAGAAGATAAGCACAAAATTGTTACTAACTTATTACTAACTATTTATGGACTGTAACGTCTGAAATAAATGATTTTATTATTATTATTATTTTATTATTATACATTATCACAAAAAAAATACCTGCTATTGTCACAAAATCATTTTTGGTACGAGTGGTTTGGCTTTTTTAATTTTGTGATATTTCTTAACCATATACGCCTTGTTTCACTACTTGTTTGATTATCACAGAATTTCTCTGAACCAGCGTTTATAGTAAGTTTAATTGGGAAAAAACAATCCAGAGAATAAATACTCCAATCCCAATATTTTTCCCATTACCTTTGGACTGATTACTGCTGAAGAGCTAGTTAACTGATAAAGCTCAAAATCTATTCGGATCGAATTGTCGCGTCTAGTGAAGATCTTTCTGGATTAATGATTAGGCGCCCCTTTTGCCACTTCTTTCGGTGCCCCCACTGCTAGCGCACCAGTACAGTAGCCCACCGCACACTACCTTGACGCTGCTATGGGCCTTTTTACTATCACTGGATGGCAGTAAAATGGCTTGAAAACAATTTTATGTATCACTTGCAGTCATCATCTTGTATGACATTTTCTCACCTCATGTTGTTTGTAAAAATGCCATCAGAATTTATGCCTAAAGCAATGAGTAGCGACGCATGTGCGCATACATTAACGTCAATTTTATTTAAAATATTGCGCTGTGACCCTTTTAAATATCTTGAAATAAGGTGGCAATACATTTAATGTTCATTATTCGGATACGTACATACGTACTATCGACTTGAGCGACGGTTGGCCATATCAGAAAAAATTTCGCTTACACATGTTGACTTTAAGTGACTCCCTTAAAGAAGCCCTTGTAAAAAAACTCAAACAAAAGGGTCGTAGCTGTGGCCTGCTATGCGATTTAAACCTTAGGAGTGGTCAACCGTCGCTCAAGTCGATAGTACATGTGACTCAAGCACAACAGTAAATCGCGTCGGAAATAATTTGAGTTCTTATACCTAAATTACAAAAAAAAAAAAATACTTTACCAAACTTATTGTAGTAGTGATTGAACTGTTCATAAATATGCGATCGAATGAACCATTATGTTTCAGGATCATGCTGATCTTAAAATTTACTCGTATTTATTAGTATTATTTTGTTTAATTCAATCAATATGCTCACTGCATTCCATCGCTGGACTCTGCCAGTTAATATCAAAAATGACCGGCTTCTGCCTTTCGCATTCACTTTAATCCAGCCACATTCATCAGTCGAGCGTCGTTTTAACTTGTGTTTACCACTCAATGTTGTTCCATATGCTCCCTCAGTCCTTCGACTGATATATTCATATTGCTGTATTATAATTTATAACTACTCAGGAAAAATCTGTACAACAGTTTTGAATGTTGCGGCCAGCGTATATTGAAAAGGTACTTTAGTACATCCCCTCTGAACTGAATTAGCATTTCCTAACGATAAACACGCGTAAATGCTGCTCCAATACGTCTCAGAGCGTGATGTGCTGTAGTAGGATTTCTAAGTTAATACGCATTTAGATGTAGGTACTAGAAACTCTCATCCTATTCGTCAAGCTCGCGTACGTTACGCGAGCTTGACGAATAGGATTGGAGTCGGATTTGTAGTACTTGAATCACAAAATTGTCTCAGAAAAGCTAATGCGATACGTCTCTCTATGCAGATATTGCTATCACACGCACATATTATTTATGTTATTGCGTATTTTCTATCTCGCTCTGCGCGCACCGATCATCACTGCATGCATAACACGTGCGATTTGTTTATGTCCGTAATTAGCGAGTGCAAAAAGATAAACTCAATTGTTGTAATTTGTAATGTCAGGGGAATATCAGGAGGAAGGATAAGGAAATTTAATTTGTTTGTTTGTGTAAATCAATTTGTTTCTGGCACTCGCCGGCCGGTGCCGCGGCACGCTCGCTTCGCTCGCTCGGCTCGTGCGTTGTATGATCGCAGTTCTAACCTAACCTAACCATTTACTTTCTTTTCTGGTACCTTTTCGTACTGTATTTGCTTTATTTGTCATGCTACATACCTACTTTATCTTTTGACCAGAAACTTAACTTTCTTTAGTATCAGTTTCACGTTGACGAACAGAATTAGGACAACCCCTACTTTGCGGCGCGTTATACAAATTTGTAATCCTACTGCAGTACATCATCTTCTGAGACGTATTGGAACAGCATTTACGTGTGTTTAACGTTAGAAAATGCTAATTCAGTTCGACGGAGACGTACTGAAGTAGCTTTTCTATATACGCTTGCGGCCATGATGCTCTTCGAAAATAGCAGACCTACGCTGTATAGCATATTTGTACTTTTCTGTTTGTTGGCAGACACGAAGATGAATCAGAAATTCGGGTATTATTCCCGAAAGCTGTCATAGTCTACGTGCCCAATGCTGGGCACCACGTACAAGTTGATGATCCCAGGACCTTCTTAGAATTAACCATTTCTTTTTTGAGAACTCATTCTTGCTCCACGTAAATAATATTCATGATGAGCAAAATATTAAACCCCTTCCGTCCAAGATTTGATTGAGAGCAGATGTGTGTTTGTATTTGCAAATAAACTTAATACTCTGTCCATTCGTTTATTTTCTTTTTGACAGCTCACGCCTATGAATTACCGTTTTCTTTTTCGAATAATGTACTACAGTAATGTCGTACTTTATTGACGGGTAACGCCCACTTAGTGAAGTGCCCTGTGCATAACAAACAACAACAGTCTATAAAACAGGTCTTGAAATAAAATAAATTGATCATATGTAAAAATAATTTGACTTTAGAAAAGTATTGTTTCTGTAAATTTAATAAAAAACAAGAATATAAAAATACTATGACTCCGTCATTAATTATTTGCAAAGAATTAAGTCGAAATCTTGGAATTTAAGTTCGAACCAAGAGTAAAGAACAATAACTCTGTACGTTCATTTATTTTCTTTTTGACAGGTGCCTTAGAATGTATGCGACTATGCACGCGTTTATGAAAGGACATCATTCAAGCTTCGAACATTTTGTACCAAAAATAAAAGTGCCGGCCAGAAAAAATAATACTGCGGTTTTGTAGAAAATATGTCTCTAAGCATTTTTTTCTATTACAGAAGAAGTTTAACCCTACAACTGCTACATGTGATTAAAAATACAAAAATCATTATTTTTACGTACAACGTTTGTCTAATAGACACACATTTATTTACTTTAGTTAGTAATCATAAACAACCTAGCTACCTGCTATTGTTATGTGTGTGCGCACAAGCACCCATCGCCCGGCCCCCTGCCCGCTCGCGTCCCGTACTCCCCTCTCCCTGCGCGACGAACACTAATCGCTTTGCGCTGTTTTAAATATTTAGTTAAATATTTATCCATGCAACTCCTGTTACATCGGACGGCTTATTACAAACGTATGCGTGATTCTGTTGTGTTTATTTAACAATATTTCAAATGGCTGACTTTCTGTGTATTCGGTGTCGTGAGTCTGTTGTAAACAGAAGGCGATACACTTGGGCTTCTCGAGAAGAAATACACATTGATATAGCGCAGATTATAATTCAAGAAATATTGGAGCTACAGGTATGTAATTTTTGAGGTTATGGGTCCTACTTCTATCTCGTCTTATTTAATAATAGCGCGTTGAATTGAATATCTACCATCAGTTATTATGTTTTGATATCTAGTTTTGTCTTACATTTTACTAGCTCATTGGATGTAATAATACGTACACTGTCTTAATTGATAAGGTTTCCAGTTCCCACAGTGTTTTTATTATAACAATAATTACAATTCGTCATAGAAAATACGTTTATAATGTTCTAGGGAAGTCAACATCCGACCATGCCAAAATCTAAAATAAAGCATAGTATAATATAATGCTCGATAGGAGCAAGTGGAACGACACGAGTAAGAAACAAATCTGTTTTATTTTACAGCTCCATCCAACAGATTTTATTTGTCGATCTTGTTGGCAAAGGGCAGAAAGAACATACCATAGAAATATACGGGAAACACGCCAAGAAGATGATGATGCTGATGTTCCTCAGATGGAACCGGTAGCAGGTGAAGAACCAGCTCAGATTAATTTGCCTGGGTATGTGCGAACACCGGACACTAGGCGCAGTTGTGTTTTCCAACATTGCGATAACGATACAAGACTTCGTATCCCAGATGACATTGTTTTGCGGATGTTGTGTCGATATAATTAACTTATATGTGAAAACAGTCGTGTCTGTAATTAACATTTACTGCAAGACTTTTGGCACACATTGGCCGTACAGCAAAACAATATTACCGTATTTAAAGCTGATCAGATTGTAAGAGCTTTGTCTCTATTACAAGCGCATGTCACTTCAGATGTTTTAAACTTTGAACAATACCAATTGATAAGTCCGAACGAGTTTCGTACCTGGGTTGGCCTTACACATGACCAGTTTACTGATTTACAAACTAATCTTCCAAGCCTTAATAATAGGAGTAACAAAAATGTAATATTGGCAGCTGTACTGGTAAAATTACGGACAGGAGATTCTAACGCTAGGTTGGTATCAATATTTAAAATAAGCGAGTCTTCTTTCGCCCGCTTACTCAACACTGGTCGGACTGCACTATTGCAAGATTTTGTCCCGAGGCACTTGGGCGTTGACCATCTAAGCAGAGAAGACGTAGCTCGAAGAAATCTAACTGTGCCAGAACATCTCTTCGGTAATTCAAACAGCGCCGTTGAAGAAAGGAAAGCAATAACAATTTGTGACGACACATACATTTATATTCAAAAGAGTTCTAATTACTTTTTCCAAATAATATTTTACAGTAATCATAAGTATAGAAATCTTATAAAGCCATTCCTATTGGTATGCTGTGATGGATATATAATTGAAGTGTCAAGTCCTCAAGATGCGTCTACATCTGACGCTCAAATAATGAACAATATAATAGATAGTGAAGCAAACAACGGTGACGGCGTTTTTCATTGGTTTTACAGAAGTGGTGATGTTTTTATTTTAGAACCGTAGTTTTAGAGACACAGTTGTACCAATGCAACAGCATGGTTACTGAGTATACATGCCAGAATCAAAACATCCAAATGAAGCACAATTGACGACAGACCAGGCTAATAAATCTCGTCTAGTAACTATTTGCCGATGGGTCGTCGAGGTTGTAAACGGCCGTTTTAAAAGGGATTTTCGGCTTCTGCGGAATATCATTGTAAATCGTTCTTTGTATTATATGTTCGATTATTTTAAAATAGCGGCTGCCCTATTAAATGCCTATCACGGGGTAATAGAAGACAACATTCACGCACAAACCTTTTTATCTATCATTAATGAAAGATTGTCGCTGCCAAACTCACTTGCGGATATAGTCATATCATAAGAAATAATTATAATAGAAGGCGAGTACAATTTCGTCTATAGCCGGTTTATGTACCTGAGCTCCAAGATTTCCCAAGGCTCACTGAAGAAGACTTAATATTATTTAGCTTAGGTGTATACCAGTTAAAATAAGCAAAAAGCTACTATGGCGAACATTTAAACCCAAATGGAGAATTTATTATAGAAATAAGCGAACTAACTGAACATATTAGAGAACCAGGTGAAAATATTGTATTGATAAGGGGGCGAATCTAGTCTCGACATGTAAGGGCTAGGGTATATTATGTGTATATTGGTTGGCATAGAGGTTCAAGTGGTAGGGCAGCCATAGCGCATTATTATTGCACTTGCAATATAGGAAAACGAACCGTTGGTTGTTGTTCTCATACAATATGTTTGGTTTGGTACTTGAGTTTTGCTAGATACGAGGCTCGTATAAGACCACCTGCATCTGGCTTAGAAAGCATTATAAAAAGGTCTATTGAAATGTAAAGCAACCTATCTAATAATAAAGACATTTTATGTTTATTTTTGTTTTATTTGTCACCTTATTATATCTATATCTGCTTATACGATGAATAACTAAACTTAAACTTAAAATAGAAAACTTACAAAGCTTTCTGTTTGCATGCATGCTTTTTACGTTTTTGTAATTCCAACTCATATTGATTTTTGCATTTTTCTACCCAGGTAGCAGTCGGAGGATTAAAAATTAAGCTTTCCTGTAATACGTAAACATGTTTAGGACGTTATTTCGTATAAAAATACAATATACTTTTTGTTTACAGAATTTTAATTTCGTATGAAACAATAATGATTTTTGTATCTTCAAACTAATGTAGTAATCGGAGGGTTAAACATACAGCTTTGCTGTAGTATAAAAAAATTTTAAGAATGCTATTTTCTATAAGTATCTACTATTTTTTTTCTGGCCGGCACTTTTGTTTTTGGGTACGAAATGAATGATGTCCTTTAACTTTAAAATGCGTGATTAATAAATAAAGACTACATCAAGTTTAAATCAAGAGCAAATATACTTGGAAAATCACATAGGTACTTACTTATTTATTTAACAAATTAGCTAGGTAATTGGGTATACAAATGAAAAGTAAAATTATTAAATATTATTCATTACAACCATTGTAATGAATATTATTTAATAATTCAGACTCTTTTTCGTAATTTACACTAGACTCGTCAGTTTCGGCATATTGTAAGCTTATTTACGTATCGATACGGAGGAATTTAAATACTCAACTCAACGTATGATATTGTAAAAGAATACTCAACGAATGTGAATGTCACACGAGCGTCGCGTGGCAAGCAAAGGTAGCAAGTGACAATAAAATAGCGCCGCCCGGGTCAGCGATGCGTTGCGTTAGGGCCCGTTTATATAAGAAGCAGAGAGACCGCGCGTGGCCTCCGCGCCGCGCGGCCGCGTGATTTCGTCGTTCGGAAGAATTTGAACTTTGTGTCCTAGTTAATAGAGTTTAAAATCGTAATAACAAATACGAAAAAATCATACATTGTGACTTTGCCAATTGACAGACAGCGGGCGCATATCCACGCGGACCACACGCGTGGCCGCCGCGCGGTCGCCGCGCGCTACGCGGCGTCCGCGCTGTTTCATTGTTGGGATGAATTTGAATGTCGTGGCGTAGTTAATAGAGTTTAAATTCTCTATTAAGGAATTCTAGTACGCGGCCGCCGCGCGGCCTCTCCGCTCTCGTCTAACTGCAGCCTATGGTATTGCTAGTGATTACCTGTTTATAATGCGCGTATAGGTTATATTATTTATGAGTATAAATATTTTAATTTTATTGATTTATTATTTATATATTTATTTATTTCATATATAATTTAAAAAAGAACTAATAAACGAATGCTTAATATTTATACTAAAAATACGTCGATGCATTAAATTGATTAAAAGTTCTTCTTAAATAAAATCGATTATTATTTCAATTCGAATTGGTAACGTGTGAGGACATTACTAATTTCAAACTGTCTCGAACTGTCACAAAGAAAATAAACGCACGGACAGAGTATAAATAATTATTACACTATATTAATGTGACTATCACCCATAAAAACTAGTTCAAAGTGCTTTTCTCGCGTCAAGTATATCATTGACGCTCTTCTATTAACACCGTGTCACCGCACGCGCTGTTGGTATGCGCCGTGAAGCCCAGCTGAGGGAAGAGAACAGAAAAATATTTGCTGTCTCGCTCCACCACTACCTGTACGTCACGAGTGCCTACGAGCCACTTAGAGATCTACCACCGAGTGATGATGAGATTTCACCCTCCACGATGCCCCGAGTACAACGATTGCCGCCACCTGTGCCTATAAGTACAGTATCGCTACAAACAGCGTCCGACTCCGATATACCACAACTCACAACGCCATGTGAAACATCAAAGAATGTTAATGTTGACCCGCGACAAAAATGAGCCTGTCCTTATTTGCCGAGCTCCGAATTTCGAGACTTTAGATTGAAAGTACGTGAGATGCTAAAAGAAC
Source organism: Catocala nupta (assembly GCA_963675205.1). Classification (NCBI taxonomy): domain Eukaryota; kingdom Metazoa; phylum Arthropoda; class Insecta; order Lepidoptera; family Erebidae; genus Catocala; species Catocala nupta. Next base: position 17,002,889 of record OY776098.1, read on the forward strand.
AAAAAAATCGCTTCTAACAATTATGTAGCGAACAAAATGCTTCTCTAAACAAACTGATTTCAGAAATAGCTGAAACAAAGCACCAAAATCTAACTATCCAGAAATCCAACTTAGAGATTGAAAAAACAGTCACCTTTATCAGCAACCAGTACGATGATATGTCCAAACAGATGGGAATACTCCAAAAAGAAAAGCAACTAGCAAGAGAATAAAAAATCCATGATTTGCAGTGGGCGTCACGACCATCCTCTATAGAAATCCGCAATATATATGCTCACGAGAAGGAGTCACCAGCGAACCTTAAAACAATAATTACCAAAGTGGGCTCGACAGTTGATATGACGTTGGACTCGACACAAATGCTTACCGTTTACCAGGTAAACCAGGTACCATAAGACCAATAGTGGCCGAGTTCACAAGTGTTCAACTTAAAACCCAACTAGTGACATCTATCCGCAGTTTCAATAAACAACAGTACCCGGGACTGACCGGCTGAACACTCAGAGTTTGGGTCTCGCTGGTGCTCGTCAACCTGTGTATGTCTCCGAATACTAACCGTCCTATATGAGAAAACTGTTTTTTACAGTGAGAGAGTTCGCTAAACAGAACAACTTTAATTTCTGCTGGTCCACAAACGGGAATATTTTCATAAGAAAAGCTCCAGGAGATAACCAAATACTGGTGAAATCAGAAGAAATCCTACGAGAATTACATGAACAACTGAAACAATGACTGTATTCTATAAGAGTGCAAATATTTTATATTAGTTGATAATGCTAACATAAAATATCGTTTTCTTTACCCAACGTCTAACAAAAATGTAATCACCAGAAAATTCTTACGAAAGCTGAAATCTCTATTTTATTTTTATTATCAATGTAGCCTAAAAGTCATCTACAAATCAAACCATCACAATATACACACTTTCACATATAAACAAAATACACATTATACACTCTCAACTTAACAAATTCTTCTCACGCCCGTTTCACCAATAATATAATCTATGCAAATTGAACCCCTTATAACAATAGGAACGTATCTGTGTATCATCTAACTAACGAATATATACTACTTTACTGTGCAATATTCCGGATACGTACTGGCTTGATAATTAGCCTGTCTATACTATTGAGTCCTTGTCTTGAAATAACAAATTACTCCCAATGGCTAATATAAATGAAATAAATATTGAACTGGACAATGTAAACGTCGCCTCATCAACTGTATGCAATATAGATGACTGCGTCAAGCTATTACGACCTTGCAATGCACTAAACATTTTACATCTTAATATCAGAAGAATGTATATCAAAAAATTTTTACGAATGTATGTGCCTTCTAGTAGCGATTAAGATTAAGTGCGACGTCCTTATTTTGACCGAATGCTGGCTGAAAAAAGCAGCAATTGTCCCCTCACTGGAAGGCTATACATCACATCAAACAAACAATTTAATTAACCAGAACGACGGCATAGTAATATAAGTTAAAGAAACCTTGCAACATAAAATAACTGAACCAGCTTTCGTAGACGCTACTTGTCTCATTTGTAACATTAAAAATACCTTCCCTATTATCGCAATATATAGACCACTATCACAGCAAAATGTAGAGAACTTTCTTAACAGCCTAGAGAGTACGCTCACCAACTACAACCAATACACGAACGCCACAAGAAACATCAACTTAAATATATGTAGCTACAAATAAGAATGATGCTCGTTGTCAACAGTATTTAAATATATAGCTGTATATGGGTTTCTTCCAGCACATTTAATCCCCACAAGTAAAAACTAAATAATAACTGCCTAGATCACGTGCTCTTAAAACAAACTAATTGCTCTGTTATTCGTTTTCCTAAAATGAAATATTACTTTAATTATACAATCAGCTATCATTGATCACTCACCGGTACTTCCAAGTTTGGAAATGACAGCCCCTAAAAACATCAAACTCGTATCATTTAAAAAAACATGGTTAAACATCGCTGGTGCAATTAGTGATATAGAAAAATGTGACTACTCAGTTATATCTAGCCTGGTTAACCCCAACCAGAACGCTATACCAGATGTTATCCACTATTATACATACAAATACTATTTACAGACTTATGCCCGCTAAATTAAGAATTATTAAACCGTGGATCACCAAGAGTCTACTAAAGTGCATACGTAACCGTGACAATATTCACAGAAAATGTAACAAAGATCCTCAAAATGCAAGTTTAACTGCGATATCACAATTTCTGTAATAATCTTTTCAAGAATCTTAAAATTGGCCATGAAAAGGAAATCTTCGCTCAAGCCAAAAACAGCCCGAGGAAAACATGGGAAGCTATACGACAAGTGGCACACATAAGCAAAAATCCCTCATCACCAATAGAGCTATTAAAAATAAACACTACTCTATCCGAATCGGTAGATACCGTTAACTCCTTCTTCGTGAATATAGACAAAACGCTAGCAAGCAAAATTCCAAAACAACCGGTCCCAACCGGATGAACAACAACGTGTCCCCCTTAAGCTCTATGGCATTGCTGAAGACTGATGCAGAAGAGGTGGAGCGTATAATACAAGGGTTGCGCTCCGAGAGTGCCTGTGGATGGGACGACATCTCCCCTAAGCTCCTAAAGTCCGCAAGTCATATACTATCTTCACCAATAGCTCACATCTGTAACCTTCTATCGAACGATCTCTAAAAAGGGCAATTGTTCATCCTATTTTTAAGTCAGGAGTCAGAGACAGTATCAACAATTATAGACCAATATCAGTATTACCAGCCCTTTCCAAAATTTTAGAACGCATTATCTATAAACACCTTGTCAGTTACCTAAATAAATATAAAATAATATCAGACAATCAATTTGGTTTTAGAAAAGGTATTTCCACAGACAACGTTGTCAGCACTCTATTGGACTATCCAGTTGATCAAATAGACAATAAAAAGAGATGCCTAGGTATAATTTTGGACCTCTCTAAGGCGTTTGACACTGTCTCTGTCCCCACCCTACTTAAGTAACTGGAGCGAGTAGGAGTTGGCGGAACTGGTTACGATCTCCTTAAGAGCTTCGTATCGGAGAGAACCCAATGTGTCAAAATAGGTAAACACGTCAGCAATCAAGTAACTCTTGATACTGGCCTAACACAAGAAAGTCTGCTTAGTGGGACTAAGCAGACTTTCTTGTGTTCTGTTTCAGATTTATGTAAATAAACTTTGTAAACTTCACTTTCCCTCTTCTCGTATATAATAGCATACGCCGATGACACTGTTATACTAACTAGTAGCCACGACTGGAAAACCGTCAAAGAGAAATAGTATAGTATTTGTGATTGCGTGGCTAGCTGAGAACAGTCTCATCTTGAATTTCAACAAAACCAACATTGTGACTTTCGGCACCAAACCTTCCACACTGCCACCCACAAACTCATACATAGTAAAAGCACACCTTTGCAAAGATTCAAACACTGACTGCAACTGCTTCTCGTTGACCAAAGTAACGGTGGTTAAATACCTGAGGTTGCAGGTGGATGCCTGTATTTCCTGGAACTCTCAGATTCAAACTGTATCCGCTCGCCTGAGGAAACTTATTTTCGTGTTCAAAAAACAAAAGCCTTCTGCCCATACTGATGTAATACATATGGTTTATAGTGCTTCATGCGAATCGATTATAAACTACTGCTTCACAGCTTGGAAAGGCGCCGCAAAAACAATAATCATCCAAACTGAACGCGCCCAACGAGCAGTTCTGAAAGTCATTATGGCCAGACCTCCCCACAAAGCAATTATGCTTAAAATATAAAGTGCTTACAGTACGCCAGTTGTATTGCCTCTGTACAAACACTGCAAGAAAATGCCCATCAACAACACGTTAGGAGACCCAAACCAAAATTTCCCAGTGTATTCACGTATACCACTTTCGCAGAACACCATTATCGGTTTTCAAACGTACTGTTATATAACATAATTCATTATACATATAATACACTCGCTAAACTCGTATAATTGCAAAACAGTACTAAGAGAATACCTACTTATGATGACACAGAAAAATTACTAAAACGTCCCTACACGTAACCTAAAACACGCATACATACACCCTACAAACACTATTATATACCACTCAGACATATACACATGCACACACACACACACATACACACTCGTACATAAAAATAAAATAATTAGGAGGAAGATGGCCCTGGATCATGGTCATGAATGGATTCATTTCCTTTAAGTATTTAATTTATTATATGTCTTTTTCTTTCAATTTCTCTAAATTAGTCTACTTGAATTTTGTTTGCAAATCAGTTAATAAGCATAGCATCGTACTCGCATTTGCATCAAAAACTCTGTATATAATCAAAATTATTTTTGTACTTCCATGACATTACACAGGTCCCCCGTAACACAGGAATTTCCTAGCTCGGGGGACATTGCTCACATTATATACCTTAGATATACCCGATCTATTTCATTTATTTAAATATTTTGATGTATACAGCTCTGAACGCTTTTTATTGCTAATAAACTATTATTATTATTATTAAATTAGACCAATTAAGTAACAGAAAGTTTTACTACAGCCACTACATGTCCTTTTTTTATAATATTATTACTGCCTGGTTGGTCTAGTGACATTAAATTGCATGCAATCGTGAAGTATCTGATTTGATACCCAAGCCCTAGAAAATGATATTGAATTTTCTGTTGAAACATTTTGAATATATGATATATAATATATGCCCGCTAGATAACAATAATCTCTCTACTTACGAGGTATCCAAAACCATAGCTGGCAAAATAAAAACTGTTGTGAGTCTATGTATGAAATATTATTTTAACACACGAACAAACATCGTATCGATAGAAATAACAAAATGAGAATATAATATTAAGATAATTTTTTGGCTCTCCACAAAGGCTTGCTGTTTGAGTAATCATGTTTCATATGATATTTATATTGTTACGGCTAATGCCCTCTGTCGGTACTGTGGGGAAGAGTCGGCAGTTTCTAATAATAATTTATTACAGCACCATCTATTGACATCTTACGGAACTACGTATTTGTCGGTACGAGTTCGGTGGAGAGAGCGATGGCACATTCTCGAATCATCGCGCTGCTGCGTGCCGTGTGTGAAGTTTTCTGGAAAACTCCAGAAGTGCTTTACCCGCGTATAAATAGAGTGCACGCGCACCGCCGAGTCAGTTTACTATCGTAAGCGATCAAGTGTTCATCGAAGCGAACGGAAGCGAAAATACTACGGAGTTTGAAGCAGTTACAGTGGAAAAGTGTAGTATAGTGTTTGTAGTGTTTTAAAGGAATGAAATTCGAATGATCTAAATTGCTGGATGGGAAGGGTCGCATAAGATAAGGTTTCAGTGGGTAGGCTTCGTCACCAACCAGGACGTGTGGGCATACCTAATATATTTGATCCAGGCAACGTTTTCGGCGGTGGTAAATTAAATCGATTGTTAGTAAACAACACGTTAAGTTTAGAAAAATGGAACGTGCCTCCGTCACTTTGTCTTCCCCTTCCACCGATCTCAATTACAGAAAATTTGTAATCAGCGTCGGAAACTGCTTGTAAGACCAATGGAAAAAAATGTTTATAGTTATAATATTGGCTTCCGCTTCGTGGGGGCTTTTGTATTCGAAAATGCTTCCCATCAATGGCTTCTATACAGTTAGGGAACTGCCATCTTAAGAAAAATTTATCAGAAATTCTCGTAAAATCTTCACTAGTCAGTTTTGGTGACATATGCTGATTGACGAATTTATTCCATATTGCCTTTAAAGTTTGATAAATCGTTTTAGCAACGGAACTTTGGCCTAGAGAGTATGAATGAGCCAGAGATTTAAAAGTCATCCCAACTGAGAGAAACCTGAAACAAAAATATTTTCTATAAGTATATACACTATACAGTCAGCTATAGGGGATATCCATAAATTATGTCACATATTTTGAAAATTTACTTCTGAAATTATTAAATTAAAACAGTATTTCCGAAATTAGTTTCGCTTTATTTTTCGACATCTTACGTTACGAAATTTAGTAACCCCTTAACGTGTGACGTAATTTATGGATAATAATTAAACTAAGTGTAACATGATGATCATGTGAACGTCCTTATCTAAATAAATAAGTAAAATTAGGTAACAATTTAATTTTCAGTCAACGATCTTAAGAAGAAGTGGAAGAACTTAAGAGACACATACATTAAAGAGTTGAAAAGAATTCCTAAGCCCCGATCTGGATCCTCAACTTCAAATTATGAACCGTCGTGGAAGTACTTCACACTTTTAGGGTTTATGAAAGATGAGTACATGCCTCTTGCGTCCGAATCAAATTTAGATGAAAATGCTCCTACAGTCAATAAAAATGACGACATATACGTGGACGATTTCAGTGGGGTATCTTCACCAGCAACACCACTTTCTCCTGCGCTTACATCTTCACCAATTGAACCCTCAACATCTAGTGGTCAAGATTCTACTAGAAAAAGACAAAGTGTAAGAGACATTCGAGCCGCATACTTAGATATTGAGAAAAAGAAATTAAAAATTTTAGAAAAAGAATCTGCTAAACAACATGACAGTGAAAGACAGGAAAAAAAATCTGAAGATTATCACTTTTTGATGAGCATTCTACCTGAGATGGAAAAATTACCCCCTATGCAGAAAATTAGGCTTAGGAATAAAATTAATCAAGCTCTTTTAGACGAAATTACTGTGACTATGTATGGCGAACCTTATGGGAGATATAGATATTCTACTCAACCAAACCAACTGAACAATAATTTCAATAATGAGTAGATAATAATATTGTTAAAATTAAATTTTAATCATTGAGAAGACTGATTGTTATTAGATTTATTATTCAATTTTAATTAAGATAATTCTAGTGATCGTAAGTGGTTAGCCGATTAAAGGGGAAGTAAATTGGAATGATTTTCAGGGTAAATAATAATTTGACTGTGATTACAAAAGGCTGATTAAAATTGAGAAAAGTTGTTATTACAATTAAAAGTTTTAAATAAATAATTGTTTAAATTGTTCTCGTTTGTTTTTTTTCTAGTAAAGTGGGTTAGTACTGTAAAGAGCACGTCAAACTTGACACTAAAATGGTTTTTTCTTATTCTATGGCAAATCTATAACATTGATTAAGAGCGCGCGTTTGTACCTTTGTATGCAAGCTTGATATGCTCTGTACTGAATCAGTATATGTATAGATATACGCACATATTACATACCTTAACGTCAAAAACATTTTTTCTGCAGCACTTAAAACCCTGCTTGAATTAATCTTTTTCTCCAGTTCTGATTGAATGCTCCCAAGTATATAATCGAATGTTTCGACGCTCATTCTGGTGTATTGGAAAAAAAATCTGGGTGCTGCCTATATTTTTCATATTTTTGGTGGAATTCTCCGTCTGTAACACGATTTCTATTTAATTCGTGTACTCCACTATATCTTCCAAACATTAAATCTTGAGCAAAAAAACTGCTACTCTCCAAACAACGTCGAGCTAACTTTGATAAAGCCATCTCGTCTCCTCGTCTACACTGGTCGCGGCGGCGAACGCAACTGCCCGTGGCGTGCTTGCCGCGCCGCGCGAATTGCCGCGCCGCCCGCCGCGCCGTCGGTCGCGCCGCCGGTTCCCGTGGCCAGCACGTTAGGTTATTCAATCATTGTGATTTTGTGCTTTTTATTCAATAACTAAAGGTGCTTTAAAGCCATTGATATATAAAAATCCTAGATACACAATCAGCGTCAAAAAACGTACTCACCAAATGAGCACCCACTTAAACATTTGGGTGCCCCGTGAGTAAACATGCCGCAGTGCTCGTTTAAAATTGTAAAATCCCACCTCCAGGTCACTAAAAAAGGACGGTGTTTCATATTTTCGGTAAGTAATAATTTTATTATTATAATTATATTATTGCGTCAAGGAATCAGTTTGTTTTTTACCCGACTGCGTCAGAAGGAGGGTAATGTTTTTCGAGCGTATGTATATATGTACCTATGTATGTATGTATGTGGTTATGTATGTCCATTTCTTTGGCACACCCTACAGCCCAAACGGCTGGACGGTTTTTGACATATGAGGAGAATTCATCAGAATTGTGGTAGTGACATAGGCTATATAAATTTTCAAAATGGCGCCCGCAAATGAAGAAAAAAGGGGTAGGAAGTTTGTTTTTTTGTCTTACCTTAGCATTATGGGTATCAAATGAAAGATCGTGAAACGAACCTTCCAAAAATATATATATCATATCACGTTTATATTACTGTTTTAACACAATTTGTCAAAAAGCGTACCAATTATCGGGACGCCCGAAGTATCATTTTCTAGCAAGAATCTATTCAAGTCAGGAACTCAGGAATTACATTGCCTGTACTTAGTTATATATTAAAATAAAACTCGGTTAATAAAACTAAAAAGTCTGAAATAGAATTATTATTATAAAAACAAAAAACCCGACTGCTTAAAAGTAATGAACTGAAAAGAGAAAAACAAGTACCACAATATCTACATAAAATTCGACTGACTAATCCAAAGTACTGGAGAGAGTCGTATATGCCCAAGTAGTGTCATTCTTAGAGGACAACAACATCCTCCCTGACTTACAGTCAGGTTTTCGTAAGAAACGGGGAACTGCTACAGCTCTGTGTGATGTTGTGGGAAACATACTTGAGGCACGTGATAAGGGGGATGGTACAATTTTGGTCATGTTGGACTACTCCAGGGCTTTTGACTCAATAAATCCTACATTGCTGCTCTCAAAACTTTCCTGCTATGGGTTCTCAGTGGAAGCGGTAAAGTGGTTTGATAGCTACCTATCAAGTAGAACTCAATATGTGGAAATTCGTGGGGCAGATGACAGTATAAAGACTTCAGAGCCTCGTATTGTCCATAGGGGTGTGCCTCAGGGCTCAATACTTGGGCCTCTATTATATATAATTTACAGTGCTGATGTAGCTCAGTCCTTCATGAACTGTAAATACCACATGTATGCTGATGACTTGCAAGTTTATCTCTCTTTTAAACCTAACAAAATATCATCAGCTGTTCAGAAACTTAATGAAGACCTACAAAGAGTTACTGAGTGGTCAAGGCAAAACTCTCTGGTTCTGAACCCCCATAAATCAAAGTTTATGGTACTGGGTAGCAGACAACAAATCAGGGACATACTCTCTGCTAAGCCTGAAATAATTGTCATGAATGAGGCAACTCTTAGAGCAGATTGTGTTTGCAATCTGGGTTTAGCTATGGACCCAGAATTGCATTTTGAGGCCCACATAGGCAAGACCCTAAGTAACTGTTTTTACCGGCTTAAAATATTGTATAATATTAGAAACTTCCTCAGTATACCAATCAGGAAACAGCTGGTAGATAGTCTAGTATTGTCCAAGTTGAATTACTGTGATACTGTGTATGGGCCATGCCTGTTATCACGCACTACACGGCTTATACAACGCATACAACATGTTTGTCCAACACTTTGTTGGAGAGAAACTCAATCCAAATATACGGTAAGATCAGTCACAAATCCACTATCCATTCCTGAGCACAGGACGGCTGCCTTTAGAGGTAGTTTCAAGTATGCCGCATCACAGTGCTGGAATAACCTTCCACCACCAGTCCGCAGCCTGAAATCGAAAAATTCCTTTGTTTTTCATCTAAAAAAGTTTTTGCTACAAACACAAAAAGCTACATAATTATAAATATATTTACTTAAATATATATAAAATCACACCATTCCAATTACTAAATATTATTATTCTATTTAGTGATACTGAACATTTTATTTCAGTTCAATGCGTTAATATTATAACACTTTTAATTTCTATATCTAATCCTCACAAACACCTACTCACCTTCTTGGGTTTGGCGGTCAGGTATTGGATGGAAGGGTTTCCAGTCTGTGTTATTGCGGTGTATTTCAACACTGCAGGCATCTTGAGGTCCTGCTTTGTATTTATATTATATTCCTTAGTCCTATAACAAAACAGGTTTGTTTTTGATTACCTACTTTAAACTTATCTTATATTGTTTTTCTTTGTTTTTTAATTTCAATTCTTGCATTTTTATTACCCATATATATTATTCAATTGACAATTTAAATATGTACAAAGTTGTTAAGTGTTCAAATAAGATGACTGTTCTGATTACCTTTCATTGTTGACATGCTCTGTGATCTGGTTGCTTATGTCACTGCGCATTAGTTTTGTTCACAATTCCTAGAATTGCTGGCATCGCGCGTAGAATAGGGCGGATGCGACATAGGTACCTATATCACACTGACGCTTGCTTTAAAAAATACACTCAAATGATCATGTTATATTATCTTACTACACACTTTTTTACAATATTTAGTAATTATGTTTATATCTTATTTACACGTACCTATATATATTTACTTATTTAAGTATATTTTATTTTATATGTTTAGACACTAGGCGCCGGCGTCACCAAATTGGATTTCGCAGAATACCAGTGTTGCGATTTTACAATCGCAACGTACGCTGAGCGATGTCCAAATTTTGGCACTGATGGGACACACATCTTTGCATTTGTTTCAATTTGTGTTGAACTATAATTTTAATACTTTTATTTTATTATTGTTTGTATCGCTGCACACTGACAATTTGACGTGACCTTGACCTGAATGGAGGCAGTTTCCGTTTGGTTAAGCGGAAGGTGTGGTGTTGCCAGTGAGCAGAGATTTTAATTTATAGTGTATATTTTTTTATTATTGTTATATTTTATTTCTATTTTGTATACTTTTGGTTTTTATTCTTAGATTTTTTTTTGATTTCTTAGTGTTTTGCGTGTGCCCTTGTGTGCCAAAATAAATATTTTTCTTTCTTCTTTTCTTTCTTTCTATATGTATATTCAAATTAGTTAAGTATTTAGTTTAACTAATTTGAATATACATATGTAGTTATTTTATTATTTGATAAAGTAAGCTTACAAAACAATGCATCAGTCAGTCGAATTTTATATAGATATTGTGATACATGTTTTTCTCTTTTCAGTTCATTACTTTTAAGCAGTCGGGTTTCTTGTTTTTGTTTTTAAATGTTCCTTACGGTATCCTTATTGCGGGATGTTTATAAAATGTATCTACATACTTATGTTGAATTTCAGCTTTCCTCAAGACCCCTGCGATGTGCAAAATGGATATCCGTCATAGCACAATCACAAGCAAGCACAGCAACAACACTTCAACACTATCATAATTTTTGGGAGTCAGCTTATATTCTTCAAAGTGCCCATATTAACAAATAAGAATTATGTAAATAAAACTATTAAATCTATTATCGAGAGATATATATAATCTATTATCAAGATAAGATTGCATTATATAACAAAGAAAGATACAGAAATATTTAAATCTGTCAAAAAGAAGATTATACAATAAACTTCATTTATTTCAAGGAAACTAAAAACTTTAATTTGTCGCATCTAATAATATATATCAATATATCATTAATATTATTATGTTTCTCTTATCACTTATTATTATTAATATTATTATTATAATTATCTTTTCAAGTTTATAATAATAATAATAATAATATTCTATCACATACACACAACACCATCTAGCCCAAACTAAGCAGAGCTTGTACTATGGGTACTAGACAATGGATAAACATACATACATACTTTTTTTTTCTTGTAAATACATACATATTATACACAGAAACACCCAGACCAAGACAAACATCCATGTTCATGCACACAAATGTTTGACTTGTGCGGTAATCAAACCCGCGACCTCAGGCGTGGCAGTCGGTTACAATAACCACTACGCCATCGAGTCGTCAATCGAGTTTGAAATCTTAATTTCCTCTCTCATTTTATTGTTGTATATTACTTTAATTTGTAAGTACAATCAGTCGCGTAATGTTCAAACATGTATAATTTCAAAGTCGGACAGCCAAGTAGATATACATATGAACAGCAATGAAACATAGGTACCTACTCGTAATATAATTTACGTGCGTATTGATTGTCCATTACTGTTATATATTAAAAACATGCTATTTTACAAATGTTTTACTTGTCTTGTCTATTTTGTTAAATAAGTATTACTGTTATGTCTGGTAAAATAATCTACCATCTGTTTAAGAGCTGCCATATATTAATTATAATGGCAATACATTAATTTCATTTTATTGAACATTATAGGACACAACCTTGGTAAAATACCTACCGGTAAAAGTAAATATGTATTTATAACACACATTCACATGCATTTTATAAACTTCACATAATTACGTCAGATTATTAACTTATATTTGTAATAAACAATATTCGACTCCATCTATTCCTTATTCCATTGGCGAAATCTGCTCGTAAAATTTTATTACTTATTAAATAATCTTGTTTATTCAACGTTAAGTTAAGGCGGTAAAGTTTAATTTCCATTAATGAAGGTTTATATAGTTAATATAACTACTTATAAGCAACTGGGGACAATTTTAAGTGTTAGATTCGTATGGAATTGTGTATCTAGGTTTTTATACATCAATGTCTAAAACCAATAAAAATGCCCTTAACACCAGCATAGATTGCATAAATTAATCAAGGACTGACACAGCGTAAAGTCGCTGTAGTGCTTGACGTACCACGTTCGTCACTGCAGTATGCCTTAAAAAGGTACCAGGAGACAGGTCAATACTCCCGCAGACCAGGCAGTGGAGGCGTCAGATGCACATCTGCCCGAGACGACCGCTTTTTGTGCTCGAAATTTTAAGAAATCGCTACTTGACAGCTGTTGAGATACGTAATCGGCTTCAAATCATAAGAGGCGTCAATGTTAGCGAGCGTACGGTGAGAAGACGTATGGAAGAAGTTAATTTAAAAGCTCGTAGACCCTCACGCGGTCCAGAACTTCTCAGACATCACCGAGTAGCGTGACTTCAATTTCACGTGAACACTCTAACTGGACTCACGAGCAATGGGCTCGAGTGCTGTTCACAGATGAGTGTAGAATCGCTTTGCGTGCTCCAGATGGTGGGGAGCAAGTGTGGAGAAGAAGAGGAGAGAGGTTTCTACACAACACCACCACACAAACTGTGAGTTTTCATGGAGGCTCTATCATGGTTTGCGGAGGAATAAGTTATGATTTCTGATGGTCATACGGAGTTGGTTATAATTGACAACCGGCTAATTGCAACCCGATACATATAAGAGATCCTTCGGGAACACGTGTTGACATAATCGGATTCTTTTTTTTCTTTTCCTGTGGTTAGTGGCCAACCTGTTGTCAAGAGTTGTTTAAGCCGCTCTTAGGCCTCTGACATGGCTTAATGACTGCTGTCAATTTGGCAGCAACCGGGACCGACATTTTACGTGCCCTCCGAAGCACGGAGACGCTCAGATGAAATACTACTAAGCGGTTACCCATCTATAGACTGACCGCACCCAACGTTGCTTAACTTCGCTAATCGTTTACCGATCAGTGAATGCAACTGGCTATAATTCGGAATTCATTGACCACGGTCAATTCCCCCTAATACACGATAATGCACGCCCCCACGTTGCAAATTGCGTTGATGAATACCTTCAAGAGATTGGTATTCAAAAATTGCAGTGGCCGGCTCGCAGTTCGGACTTAAATCCTATAGAGCATGTCTCGGACATGCTTAAAAGGAAGATAAAGTCCACCACCAACCCGCCACAAACTCTTAACCAACTCAGAAACGCAGCATTGGCCGCTTAGGAAAGTATTGCACAAGTTGATGTCAAAAATATCATTCAAAGCATGCCTGATCGAATGCAAGCGGTTATTAGAGCTAGAGGAGGAAACACTCGATATTAAAAAGCAGAGATAATAAAAAAAAGTTTTTTCTTCTAAATTTTTACCGTTTTTAAATGAATAGTGTAAAAATCGTATTTTTTGTAAAAGTGCTTAGTTTTAAAAGCATTCACAATGATGCAGTTCTTTGTTAATTTTATTGTTCTAAAAGCTTTATAAACACCTATTGAGTGCATCTACCCCTGTTCATGTGAGAAAAACATGAGATATTTTATTTATATTACAAATTACTGACAATTTTACGTATGGCCAAGTTCCCGTGCTGGTGAGTGTATGTGAACTATTTGAACTTTGCTTGTACTAAAAATAATAATTAACATCGAATAGTATTCGATTAAGTGAACTTACCTACCCATTGTATAAAACTGTCAAAAGCATATATTTATAGCGGAGACGTGACTAAATTTTACAGAATAATGTAGGTAGGTCTACCTATTGACCTATTATTTCAGTATTACTTTTATCGAGCATTGACTTTGTATAACGGAAGTCGGAATTGTATTAAAACGTAGTCAATCAAATGCGATTTGCTGATTCATTATTTTCTATTTAGAGTAAATTTTATAAATGTCAGGATTCTGGCAAGTGATATGTGTGTTTGTTCAGGTAGTAAAGCATTCTGCAGCAATATCTCCAACTTTTGGCGATTGCTTCACAATATGAGTTTTATCTTAGATGCTGCACACATAGTGCCATCCAGAGATTAGGTATCGGTGTTGACTCGAGCGGATTGGCAACTTAGTTTCACCGTTCTGTCTATTTCAGTCGTTAAGCAGGGTTGCGTTTCGACTAAAGGACACTACAGCTACGTGGTCTATCCGTTTTTGTCAAATCTTCGTAGGGGTTAAGAGACTGACATGACAACAACAGAGAAATTTTAGGCCCCACTGTAAGATTAAGGTGATTTCACTGAAGAACTTTGTGAATTGGTACCATCATCAGTGGTATTAATAGGGATATACTCATATATGTCATCATAATTACATAATATATCCCTTCTATCACCGTCCTACTCGATACCGCAGTAAACTTCGCCATTTAAGCTGGCAACTTTCCCTTCCACTTTAGCACGTTTTCAGACTTACCAGTGATCATCCCACCTGCTACTGCTGCTGTATTTTTCGAGCCTTATGACTTGCCCTTTTTAAACGATATTTTAATGCGAATTATTACGGATGACAGCGGATTGTCATTGTCATCCATGAAATCCATGAAGTCCATAAATACGTCACTTCAGGCCAACAAAAAGTAATTGGGTTTGCTGTTAAGAAATCTCAATAGCAGCCGACCGGCTTCGAAAATTATCGGATTGCCGTCCCATCGGATCATGAGAGTTAGGAAACAGAAAGCGCACTTGTTTTTGCACACACACTTGAGCACTAGAATATCTCCTGCACAGATGGCCAGTTTCGTTTAGATTGGCCGCTCTGACAGAAATTCGATCTAGGGGACATTATTATATTTAGACACAATATGGTCTCTTTCGCACGGTATAAAATTAACCTATATTCACCTACCTTGTAGAAACCCACATGCAATTGCTTCGTGAATAACCTAAAACACTAGTCTCTAGGGAAAACTACAATGGGAAAGATCATTTCAAAATGTCTATAAAACCGTATATGACTTTACTGGTTCTTAAGAGGCAGTATATTGTTAGACATCGGTGCGTGGTAAGCCGTCCGTTAAGAAAAATAAGCATCTGGCAGCCTCTCGAACAATTCCTGATAAGACACAGCCCGTTTTGCAAACGATTAGGATATATAAATGTAGTAAAGCAAATTCTTCCTGACAGGTTCATCGATCCTCAAGGCTTGTCTTTGTATACGGAGCCTCTCCCCAATAAGTACTCAATACAAAAAGTATACCAGGTATATGAGATTTGTAGCAAAACTAAAAGTTGTATTCAGACACTATTTACCTACCTATTCAATTTCAGTGAATATATTACCTAAAATCAAAATACAAACATTTTTCAGTTTCAGAAAGACATGTACTATGTAAAGCAGGGGCATAGATTATAGACGTCTAAGGTTCAAGTTCAGGTTCATAATCGTTATTTACATAAATATATATTTATGTTAAAATATTTTATTACTATTGTATTAAATCTTTAAGAATATTATGTACTACATTTTACTCACTTATAAATTATAAAGTACTTGGCTTGGCAATAATATTTCTTACAATTTTAAGTTACATGTGCTTGCCTATAATTTGTACGATACGATACGTGAGATAGGTTAAATGTGCCAATGCCGAAGCAATTTATTCAAAATGGTAATTATAGAATACAGTTTTAATTCAGAATGATGCAACTGATGCAGAATTCATTAAAACAAGAAAATCGAAATCACCTAAATCCATTGTTCATAACAACAACAACAGATGAAGGAAGCTGTATCATCTAAAATATCTGCTCAGGCAATGCATTTAATATTTTGCTCCCTTTATTTTGCCTGGGTATAACACAGGTAATGCAGATCATATGCAGGGGCTCTGTGGCTTAGGTATAGAGCCCCTGCCTATGATCTGGCAGTTAGGCCAATTGAGATTAATAACAGTACTTTTCCTGGATCAAAGGTACCCCATGTCCTTTTCTATTGCCCTGACAACGTGTATGCGAAATTTAATGATGATGGGTCGAATAGTTAAGGTCTGAAAGTAAGAAACAAACTGACATTCGCATATATAATTAGCATAGTTTAATCTTTATGTTAACCAGGTGCTCTAAGTATCCTTAAAGATATTTTTCCTTCTTTATTTATAGATAATATGATATGAGAAGTCTGCCACCCGCAGAAGGCCAGCGTGGTGAACTATGGCCTAACCCTTCTCACACCGTTTACAGGGCTGATATTATTATTATTATTTATAGAACTTTTTGTTGGCACGTCAGTAACATTATAAGTTTGTGGCAAATTTGTAAGTTAAATACTATAATTAATACTTTAGTTAATATTTAAATCAGTTTTAATTAGATATATGAATAAGTAATCTTGTACGTCTGGTAAAGGCTTAGCAAGAATAGTTAAGCAAACTCCTACGTCAAACCTATTGACCTTTTATGTCTCCATAAATATTTTTTGACGACCTACGTTCCGGGTACAATTCTTTAACAAATGTTTCACACCACAATCTTCACAAATTGTTGAATATTTTTATTATTGCCTGTCAAAATGATGGTAAGCAGTTGTGTAGTCCACTAGCAGCGCCCTCCACACGACGTCCTCACGTGCTGTGGTGCCGAGGTCACTATTTTGACGGCCTAAGGAGTACCTAGTATTTTGACGCTCTGCTTGAAGGTCGCAGTGTGCCTCAGCAGACTGAGGCACGTGTTTCCTTATTCCTTCGAGCCTAATCCCAAGCTTTTTGCATCAGACGGTTACTTTCTAACGAAGGAATGAAGTGTATGTAAGTGCTGAAATCACATAATGGCGACTGAATGTTATGTTGTTAATCTAGGTTTAAAGGAATCCAAAGGCAGCTTACTTCCAAAGAACTCAATACCGTACTTCTACATCCTTCGATATTATATCAAAATATTTCTTCATTATTTTATATGTTATGTTTTATATTTCCAATAAAAGCCCTATTACAATTATTTCAGGGCAGACTTAATTGCTGTTACTTATAAGGAAACGTAAATAACGTTATTTAGTTATATAAATAAATTCTAAATATAGAGGCAATCTATTTCAAAACAAGAATTGGGTAATCATTAATCAATAATCATGCATATACATAAAACGTACAATGTAACGCATAACTAAGTTTGTTTGTAAACGATTTAGACGCTGATTTCTATAAACTGAGTTAATTAGAGATAACGTTTTATTTTTCCTGTAATTTATAAGTTTCTACAAAACCTAATTGGTTAAGATTTTCTATTAACAACCTTTCGGAGAAAGCGGGGAGCATTGTAATGTTTTTATAGACCGTTTCACCATAATTGTGTCGTAAGTTACACAACATAAACATTGCTATTACCAAAACTCCCAAGAGGTTTCTAGCAAATGCTACACCAAAAGCGTTATTTGTGCGTTTATCTTTAAATACGTTTTTCGTCTGTATAAATTTATAATAATTTTTTTAAGATAACCCAACACTAGGTATGTTATATTCCTATCGCAAAGGACTTTACAGCAATTCAAACAACAGACACAAAGATCACACAAACTTGGAACAACGACAAATAAAGCACAAAAAAATACCGTATTACGATCGATATTGGCTTATTGCAAGTGCACCGAGTGATGTCCTCGCTATACTGGCAGTATTTATTTATTTGATTCACCAACAGTTATATACAATAATTAATTTACATATAATACAATTGATAGCAATTAAAACTAATTGCATAACTAATAATAGGTGAATACAACATGTATTATTAAAGTGAGCAAGTAAACCACTACGCCATGAGCGATGTAAATATGACTAGGATTAGATTCCAGCCACTGAGCCGACCGCGTTTTTTTTTTATTCTACGAATTTGGCAAACAAGCATACGGCCCACCTAATGGTAAGTGGTCAACGTAGCCTATGGACACCTGCAACACTAGAGGCATCACTTGCGCTTTGCCGACCTTTTAGGAAAGGAATTGGGAAAGATAAGGAGCGGGAAAGGGGGAAGCGGGTGATTGGGCCTCCGGCACTCTCACTCACCGAACGAACCACAACAGTAGGAATACTGCTATTTCACGTCGATATTCTGTGAGAGGGTAGTCCTTCCCCGGTCGAGCCGGCCTATTCATGCTGGTAGTTTATTACCTAAAATAATAACGAAAGAATTTTATATTAATGAACGAGTTTTTGGAATTAGTATGTTGTATATTAGTTCAGAATTGATCTCCGATATATAAACACAAATTTGACCTCCACCTATAGAAAAATGAAGTATTTTTATATGATACAAAGAGACATTTGAACTCGTAACGACGTTTATAAAACCGATGCAGTATAAAAATATTATTCGCTACTAGCTTTTGCCTGCTATTTCGTACTGTTAAGCGCGATTCCCGGAGCGACTTTTTAAAAAAAACTATTTATTACCAGCTAACAGTTTATTACCAATTTTGGCACAAGGTTACACCGAAAACGAAATCTTGACACTAGAACTGACGCGGTATGAGGCTGAATCCCGACTGACGCTAAGCTCTGTATCACATGGCTACAAACTCTTTTATATAAAAATTAAATGCAGTTGTCAGCATTTGTTACGAGTAAAATAGGGTTATAACACGTCCCCCCAAAAGACGAAGCTTTATCTTCAATAAGATGAAAGCGGAGTTTAAAAGTGTTTTCGACTACATTTAAGTTCTCATGTCAAGATTTTACAATATTATTTTATAACTAATAAGACATAGAGATAACCAACATAACAAGAATATAATGTATAATATATGTAGTAAAGATAGAATTAAGTGACACATGTTAGAACTTAACATTTAACATAAGTAATTATAAAATATAATTGACATGTGTATGAATAAAATCCTTATATTTAACACAATTAGTTAATATTCTGTAGGATACCTAAATAAAATGCAAAGTAATTCTCCAAAATAATAATCAATAACAAAAATTAATTAAAAGAGATTAGGAAGATTAATAAAAACATTTCAATTGTTTGTATTAACTAATAACTACTTAGATTACGATTTGATTTTTCTGAAGGTCTGAATTTGACACTTTTGTCAAATTTTCTAATTTCTATTTCTGGCAAGCTATGCAGAGACCTTTGGTCATAATTAGGAGACTTGTCAGAAACATTTGTCATTTCCATAGAACTGTCGAATGACGTTTCATAACGGCCAGTTTTTTTATTGTAGCATTGATTATATATTTGAATACAACAAGATGTATCAATACAATTAGAAAAACATCTCTTGTATATTTTGTATATTATATAAACTAAAATTAGGCTTAAAATTATATAAGTAATGGCCGAATAATAATGACCATATTTAATTAAGTGAGGTTGGTTCTCTGCTTGCTTTATTTGATTTTCAAGATCATCCAATTTATGAGTGGCTAATTTAAAAGATTCTAAGTCAATGTTAGTTATAGAAATAGGGGTGACCTTGAGAGAACTTTCATTAACAAATTTAAATTTACAACAATCGTCTTCAGCGATATTAAAACTAATAGACAATTGACTTGGTAGAATTGTGTTATAATTATGTATAGGATGGAACTGTAAAGTTTGGAAATATGCGACACAGTCTTTTTCTAAAGATAGCATACCAGTGCCTTGTAAGGTATAATCTTTAATATTATCATTACACTTTATCGTTAATTTATTAGGCTTTGATTGAACAAAGATATAGTTTCCATTACTAAGCTTTTGCCAGGTATTTATAGTTCCATAAATTAATTTGCTATCACATGTTTCTGGAAGCGACAATGTTACTTCCGTTAATAATTTCGATTCACAGGATGGATTATTTATGCTTGACAAGATAGATGGTAGAGGACATATCAGATATTCTTAATTAACATTTTTACAATTCTTTAAGTCATCTAATAAAGCATAGTTTAGCCTATCATCACTTATAGCTATAAACAATTTCGAAGGGTAAATCAATACATACGTTAGGAAATTATTACCTTCATGTGGTGTAGGTAATGGTAACATTTTGTACACATTAAACTTAACAGAGTTTATTAAAGGAATCCGAATTACAAATACTAGCTTATTATTATAATAATACGAGGTAAGTTCTGATAAATCAATGATTTTATGTATATTCTGTAATGAGATTAAAACAGGGAACTCCAAATTAGATTTAAATTGTTTGCTATTCATGAGTTCATTATATAATTTAGTTGGGGTCAACACATAAGGGTGTAAGATATTGGCTTTCGCGAATAAAATCGAATTAAGAATTGTATCTAAAATATTTGAAACTGACAGCAATGATCCTTCTAGTAAGTTGAAGATAGAGTTTAGTTTTTCAGTATTTAACAAATTAGAGTTAATTTTAGAGGTTTCGGCAATAGCGTAATTTAATTTTTCGATTTGTCTGTTAAGTCTTATCTCATTGTTATTTAATTTATTGATGGAAACATTAAAGTTATTTATAGTGGATTGGACAATGTGAATGTTATCTTTCATTAAGGAAAATATTTGATTTTCATTTTGCTGACAAATTGTAATGGCTTCATCGTATTTTCTTGCATCATCAGCATCTAAGGTACCGAAGAAAAACTTTAATATTTCTCCTCCAAACTCGAGTGACCTCTTAGTGCGGTTTAGGTTATTCTCAGAGATAAGATGAGCCAAAGAGTCGTATTTTAGATAATTAGCATTTATGATAATTTCTAAAGGATCTATCGTGTCCTTACAATCAAAATTATTAATTGCTAGGTTTCTTGTTTTTTCGCAGAAAGTTGAGATACTAGATAAAGATTTTTGGATTTTATTTAAGTAAGGTTTTATGGGAACGATCTCGACATGGGTGATGATATTCCAATAGTCATCGTAGAAATAGGCGATTGAAGTTGGGTCGAAATAAATACCCGAACTGTGTGTTATTGGTTCAATAGGTTCCGCCAACCTGGAACAAGAATGAACTACGCTGGTTTTGTTTCATTTACATGATATTTCACATGCTTCCGATTTATGCTTAGAGTTACGTTATTCTTATCATTAATTTTAATTATTTTGTATGGTCCTTTCCATACTGGGGACAAGGCTTTTCGTAATCTATGATGACATTTTAAATAGACCATGTCTCCGACCTTATAAGCCTTAGTATTAGAAGAATTTGTGTCGTAGTATTTTTTGGAAGTTTCTTTACTTTTAGCAATGTTTTCCAAAGCTCTTTCGCGAGAGTATTTCATGCGATATTGTAAAGCACGAATATAATCATGATATGTAGGATTATCATTTGTATATAAACTATTAGGAATAGATGGTTTATAACCATATAATAACTCGAAAGGAGTAAATTCAGTGGTACAATGAGGAGTGGTATTGTAAGATAGAATAGCTGTCGCTAAATAGCAGTGCCAGTCATCATGATTATCGTTAACAAACGATTTTAGATATTCTTTTAGGGTGGCATGACTCCGTTCAAGGGCGCCATTCGTTTGGGGATGATACGGGGTTGAAAATAAATTTTTAATTTTGAGAATCTCTGTTAACTGCTTGAACAGTTCAGAGGTGAAACAAGTACCTTGATCGGTAAGGATCATTTTAGGAAATCCAAATAAGGAAAAGAAATGAATGAGATTTCGTGCTACTTCATCAGTTGAGCATGTGATCATTGGGTAAGCGGATGAGAATTTGGTTAAATCATCTTGCAAAGTGAGAATGTATTTAAATTTTTGCAAGCCTGCTTCGGGAAGGGTACCGACAATATCTAAGGCTAATCTTTCAAAAGGTTTGGTACTAGAGGATGTAATGACCATAGGTGCCTTATTTGAACGTCGCAATGGTTTGTTTATCTGACATAATCGGCAGTCCTTAACAAATCGTTCTATATCTGAACGCATACTCTTCCAGTAATAAGATGCTTTGATTCTATTATACATTCGCTTCACACCGGGGTGACCAGCGATAGGGGTACCATGATTTTCTTTAAGAATATTTGGTACTTCGGCAGGAGTAGGATATATTATTTGATTTTTGTAAATATGGATCTTAATATGAGTCGCGTGGAAAATAAAAGATATTATATTATAAACTTTTGTGTAGTTTAATTTAGTAAATGGTTCAGAGAAATCCGAAATGGCTATTTCTCCTTCATAAATATCGCTAGAAATTATTTGATTTCGCAATTTCATTAATAGATTATAAATAGTTCGATAATTTGTTTCATCATAATGATGTACTTTTGTAAACATTAAATAGAGCAACTTGTTATTAGAGTCGACCGTGTATATCGTTTCAAGTTCACGTTCACGGCTTTTTAACTCAGCTAAATTTTCTAAAGGTGATAACAACTGTTCACAATGTGGCATAGAGTAGTCAAAGTCTAGAGAAATCGGACAAGCAATTGATTTTTGGTTCGCTAAATGTAAAGATTGACTGTGCTCTTCGATTTTTGTGTCGTTATTTGATGTGGTTTTAAGAAATTGTTTTTTGAAGTATTCTTCATATGTGTAATTGTTTAAATTAGAACTGGTTAAGGCGTTTATGGGATATCAAGACAAAGCATCGACATTAGAATTTAATTGACCTTGTTTGTATATGATTTCATAGTCGTACTCTTCGAGTTTAAGGCGCCATCGTATAAGACGGCTACCTGGGTCTTTTACGTTGAAGAGCCAAACTAAGGGCCTGTGATCAGTAACGATTTTAAATCGATATCCATATAAATAGGGACGGAAGGTTTTAACTCCAAAGAGGATGGCAAGAAGTTCTTTCTCTGTAGTAGAGTAGTTTCCTTCTGCTTTGTTCAAAGTACGCGACGCATAGGCTATCGGTTTATCCTTGCCGATTTCGCCTTGAGACAATATAGCTCCTACAGCATAATTAGAGGCGTCGGTAGTCAGTATAAAGGGTTTGTTGTAGTCAGGATATTGAAGTAAGGGTGCTGTAATTAATTTGTCTTTAAGGGTTTGAAAAGCAAGTTCTTGTTCTTGCAACCACGAGAAAGCGGCGTCCTTGTTTAAGAGCGACGTCAGTGGTTTTGTAATTTTAGAAAAGTTTTCAATAAACCTACGGTAATAACCGACAAGGCCTAAGAAAGATTTAATGTCTTTAGGGTTTTTGGGAGTTGGGAGATCTTTAATAGCTTTTATTTTATCTGGGTTAGGTGATACACCTTTGTCTGTGATTACGTGACCAAGATAGGTAACTTCGCGGCGTAGAAACTCGCACTTATCGGGTTGTAATTTTAAATGATGTTCGCGAAACCTGTCGAGGACTAATTTTAACTTGGATATATGTGATTTTAGGTCAGATGAATACAAGATACAGTCATCTAAATATATATAGCAATGTAGACCTTGAAGGCCAGATAAAACTGTGTTCATGAGACGCTGGAACGTGCTGGGTGCATTTTTTAACCCAAAAGGCATACGGTTGAATTGGTAGTGCCCAGAGGTCTCATTAGTACCGACGATTGTGAAACCAGTTTTCGCGGCGTCATCAGAGTTAAGGGCTATTTGATGAAATCCACTTGCAAGGTCAAGTGTAGTAAAATATTTAGAATGCCCTAATTGATCGAGAATATCTGTAATCAAAGGGATAGGATAGATTTCGGATACAGTGACATCGTTAAGACGACGATAATCAATAACGATTCGCCATTTTCTTTTGCCGGAGGCGTCTGCCTTTTTGGGGACAACCCATACTGGGGCACTCCATGGCGATTGCGAATGACTTATGATATTCTGATCTAGCATATTCTTTATCTGACGGTCTACCTCTTCCTTATGACATTCTGGGAAGCGGTATGATTTTGCATGAATCGGAGGTGCATTCCCAGTGTCAATAGAATGACTAATAGTACCTGTACAAGTAAGAGGTTCGCCTTCGAGATGAAATATATCTGTATATTGTGAGCAGCAGTCTAATAAGGCTGTCTGTTCTTCATGGTTTAAGTGAGAAGTTCGAATTTGATTAAGAACTCTATTATGTCTATCGGTGATAGGAATTGAGATATTATTTATAGTTTCGATATTTCCAATACACCCAGAGAAGACTTCATAAGGTGTAAGATGCACTGAATAGTTATTAATTACGATATCTGATTCAGTGGTGTTTAAAATAGAAACATTTACTCTGCGGTTTGGTTTTAAAATAACTATACAATTAGCTACATATACCCCTTCAGATATTTTATGATCGAGTACTAATGCTTCTTTGAATTCAGATAGTTCATTAATTTTATTTGATACTCCACACTCGATTATACCTTCTGAGCGAGCTGGAATAATATAAGTTGGTAACTTAAAGTGTAAGGGAAGAGTATGATTGTGCATATTTAAGCATTTATTATTATAATCGACAACGGCTTTAAGGTGACCTAAGCAATCTGTACCTATTATGCCATCATAATCGAGATCAATGTCGTCCTTTACGACATGAAATTTGAATGAGAAGATTTCTTTTGATAGAATAAATTGCATTTGAAAAGTACCTAATGTTTCGCAATACGTTTTAGTATCATTGATACCTTTGAGCCGTACTATTTCTTTAGACAACTCAGGTTTTGTATATAAACT
This sequence comes from Catocala nupta, assembly GCA_963675205.1. Lineage (NCBI taxonomy): Eukaryota > Metazoa > Arthropoda > Insecta > Lepidoptera > Erebidae > Catocala > Catocala nupta. Next base: position 17,027,904 of record OY776098.1, read on the forward strand.
AGATTCTTTTACCAGGGAGACACTGGCTCCTGTATCAACAAGCATTACGAGGGCTCTCGTAGTATGCTTTGTATATAGAAAAACATGCGGCAGTGTTACTTTTTTAATGAATGAATTATATTCATAAATTAAGGTATTATTTTCCCCAGATTTAGGGTGTGACATATGTCCTGTATGACATTGATCAGTCACATTATAAGGTAAGGCATTGGATTTAGTTTCATTAGTATACGATTTAGTATTAGGATTTGAATGATTATAGGGCGTAGTATTTGAGATTGAGTCATTGTAAGATTTTGCATAAGAATTTGTATGATTATAAGATTTAGTATAAGAGTTTGTATGATTATAAGACTCAGAAATAGTATTATTATAAGATCTAGTATAAGATTTAGAATGATCATTTGATTTAGGATAAGAATTAGAATTATTATAAGATTTAGTAAGATTAGTGCCTAGTTTATTTTTGGGGGATTCCGATTGGCACATCATCGAAATCCGATTTAGTTTAAATTTGCATTTTCATTTGACTCAGACATATTATTTATATCGCACAAGTGTAATTTAGTGTTGTCTCTGGTTGATTCATTACACTGTGCCCGAGTATCATGTTGCATATTGCGGCGGTTGTTATTATACTGTCTTTTACGACACTCGTTTATCGTGTGACCAAGATTTTTGCAGTATGCACAGTGTTTACTTGGAGAACCACCTTTATAATTATTTTGCATAGGTTGCAACTGTGTGGGAAACCGATTCGAATTCGAGTTAGAAGCAAATGTGTTATAAGATTTATTTGTAGTTTTATCTTTAATTTTATTTTTGAAACATTCAGAAGATAAATGGCCAGACTTATTACAAGTTGAACAGGTTTTAAAGGACTTTGAAGTTGAATTAGTAACATTAAACAACTTTTCCTCCTCGATCGCATGGGTCACAGCGTCATTTAAAGTTTTTGGGTTTCGACATCGTACTATATGAGAGAAGTTAGGATTTAAACCCATTAAGAATGTATTGAGGGCCAAATCCTCAATACCAGCAACTCTACCTAATAATTCGTCTTTATTGCTACATGAAAAATGTATATCAGAGAGAAGTCGTGTTAAGCACGCTTCTATTCGCAACGAGTACTGCGTGACAGACTCCGAAGGCAGATTTTGTTTACAATTCTGCAAATCGGACAATAGATGAGAGGAATGTTTCTTTTCGCCGAAATTTTGTTTGAGAAACGTTTTTAGTGAAGTCCAGTCATCGAAGGTTTTTAAAGAGCACGCTACTTGGGCTTTACCTTCGAGCTGTGAAATAATAAATTTGCATAGAATACTTTGCTGTTCAGCGGAGGCAAGGGCGATGGCGTTATCGCAGTTAGTTAAGAAAGCCGGGAGCGTTTCTCTTTTCCCATCGTATGACTTTATAAATTTGGAAATAAAGTTAAGCGTTACAGTGTTTGACATTTTCCTAGATTTTTTGCCGTCACTTTCAGTTTTTACAATAGGTTCGGAATCAGACATATGGTAAATATATTAAAAAAATAAAGTTTTAGCAGATAAGATTTGGTAAGACTTACTAAGTATATAAGATTTGGTAAGATTTGGTAAATAAGATTTGGTAAGACTTAGTATATAAGAGTTGGTAAGATTTGGTACATAAGATTTGGTAAGACTTAGTATATAAGAGTTGGTAAGATTTGGTACATAAGATTTGGTAAGACTTAGTATATAAGATTTAGTAAGACACAGTATATAAGATTTTGTATAGTAGAGTTCAACGGTTTAACGCGGTTCACTTAGATTCACTGATGGATTCGCGGCACACAAAAACACAAAAGTCAGAATAAAATTGGCAGAAAGAATTTGTAGACTCACGTTATCACGTTGAACACGGCGATGGAGAGCGTCAGTTGAGTCAGCGGGAACATGCTTTACCACCTAGAAGGTTTTTTAAAGCAAGTAGGAATTTGCAGATAAAAGGAGGTGAAGCGAAGTCTCTTGTTTCGGGACTTGACCTTGGTGTGCTCGGATCGCGGCGCTGGCTCACGCAAAAAGCGGAGGCTTACAGTCGACAGCGTTCTGCTAGGCTGGAGATTTTGGGGTCGTGATTCCCCTGGTTGCGGCGCCGGCTCACGCTATAGAGCGGAGGCTAACGGTCGGCTGCAAAGTGTACTTGCGTGTTTTTGGAGATGCGGGCTCACGCTGCAAGGGAGCGGAGGCTGATCGTCGATCTCTCGATACGCCACTCGTACACGGTCACTCTCGCACTGTCCGAATGCTGTGGTCTAAACACATGTCCAGAAAACCAGTCAGCATCCCACTTCTGACACCAATTTGTTAAGCGCGATTCCCGGAGCGACTTTTTAAAAAAAACTATTTATTACCAGCTAACAGTTTATTACCAATTTTGGCACAAGGTTACACCGAAAACGAAATCTTGACACTAGAACTGACGCGGTATGAGGCTGAATCCCGACTGACGCTAAGCTCTGTATCACATGGCTACAAACTCTTTTATATAAAAATTAAATGCAGTTGTCAGCATTTGTTACGAGTAAAATAGGGTTATAACAGTACGCATGCAATTCGGTAGTAGTACTAGTATAGTATTCTATTATCTATGGTAGTAGTTACTATCTATATATGTAAAAATCAATGCCACTTTTCGTTGTAATTAAACTCCTCCTAAACGGCTGGACCGATTTGAATGAATTTTTTTGTGTGTGTTCAAGTGGATTCGAGGATGGAGATGTGATACGTAGATATGTTCTTTTTTTTCTCTGTACTGGACAACTTCTGTCGTGACAGCTGGTTTTCTATATATTTATGTACAAATTTATAGATAGTTTTTTTGAAGGAAGGAATACGGTAAAAATTGCTTATGACTCACTCCGAACCTCTATCTATATCTTGTTGTTAGGGCTACTAGGCGGCGCGGCGTTTCAAAAATGTCTTATTAAATTCGGCTAGATGTGCCCGCGGTTTCACCCGCGTTTTAATTCGAACCAGTAGTGCCTGAGATTAGCGCGTTCAACCAAACAAACAAACTTTTCAGCTTTATAATATTAGTATAGATTTCTAGACGGCGCGTTAAAATAAAACATGCACCAGATTTTAAGCTTCAGCAATATAACTGTAAAAACCGCATTCAATATCGTGCAGTTCTAATTGCGTGATGCGCGTACAAATATACAGACAGACTACAAAAAATTTCTTAGCTCTTATAAAGACCTCCGACATCATTTTTCCTAAATGTCTCCGATGTACATACAGATATTTACCTGTTGCAATTTTATTACAGTGTTACTAGTTGCTAAATATACTTACTTATTTTAACAACTGAAGACTGGTGCAAAGGCCTATATGATGTGTGTCTGGGGGATGATTGGTCCCCTTTAATTGGTCTAGCTGTTTACAAAACGTTTTGAAATAGTTCCCTGAGTATCATATATAAAAATCAAGACTGAGAATATAAGTACCTACAGTTACAATATTTTTCTAAGAGATTTAAAGCGTCTGGTAAGGATACCGCCGACGGAAATTGTCTGGCAATATTGATTATTAATTTTGAACAAGATTTTATAAAATATACATAAAAATCAGTACTGATAATTTAAGAATAGTGAGTATTCTTTTTACCTGCCTTTAGCACCAGGTAACGCTCAAATGGCCGCCGGGCCAATCTAGCAGGTATGCATACACTCACAGTACATACTAACACTACCTTATCCCATACATTTTATTTCAGAGAAAATAAGTAATGTGTAACAATGAAACAAATAATTTGTCACAATCATTCTTCTTATCAGATTTTTTTTATATGACAAGCAAATCTAGTTTTGTTATAAGGCCCTCATACTTAACACTTAAATATCAACGTGAATGATTGAAATGCTCAAAATGAACTAAGTAATAGAATATACTGCATTCTATTTATATATAATATTGTGCTTAAATACCCTCATTAATGTTATAATATTTAGCTTAACAACCCTTTTTTTTTTTTTTTTTTTTTTTTTTTTTTTTTTTTTTTTTTTTACGTGGGGGAATGCAATGACGCATATCCCTCCGCGGGGGCGGGCGGAGGGATTATATCGGACTCGCCGGGGTAAAATAAAGATGTTAAATGATAATGTACCTCCCGGAATACCGACTAAACCTACCACGGTGTTCCTCGACACAACCACTACCGACGGGGCCGCGCGAATCGCTTTCGCATGCGGTCGCGACCCCGCCGAGGTTACGGCCCGCCGTATGAAACGGCAGGCCACTACACGAAAGACCTACCCAAAATAGGCACTACTTCAAATAAAACCCTACTGTCTCCCCCCTAGAGGGAAGACGGACTCGACACAGAGGCGCGCGTGGGAACACGCACGCCGCCTCTCGGACCTGGTGCTGAACGGATGGCGGGCAGGCCCACAAAGCCCGCCACCCCCAGGTCAAACCTCAGGGTGGCTGGAGGTCATCTCGCGCCCTCCGGCGCCCGGCTCTGCGGTTGGGGAGAGGGTTTAAACGCTCCCTCTCCCGCTCCGCCGCCTCCTTGATGGAAATCACTTCCTCGCAAAAGGAGGCGACGGCGTTCCACGACCTCTCACTCCGGACCATAGACTGAACTACGGCCGGGAGCGAGAGGGCAACCGATCCGACTGCCGCGATCAAATCACGACGCTGCGATGCCCAGGCGGGGCAAACCGCCAAAGTGTGCAGCGCCGTGTCCTCAATAACGTCGCGGCAGTCGCCGCAGTGGTGACAACCGGGCGTCTCTTGCCGGCGTATACGACACAGGAACCGGCCAAAACATCCGTGGCCAGTCAGAACCTGTGTCAGCCGGAAGGTGAGGGCGCCATGCCGCCTCTCCAGCCACTCCTCAAACACGGGACTTACCGCCACGAAGCTTAACAACCCTAATGGCATAATACTAATAATAATTAGATACTAATTGCTTAGTAACTTCTGTCATCAAAATTAAGGTAATTCTATAATTAGGGTAATTAGATAATTCCTAATAGGTTAACGATCATACAATAGTGTTAAAAACGAGTTCTTAGAATGCATAATTAAATATCACTTTTTTTTTCTCGATGTCATTGAATATATTAATTTTGCTAATGTTGTGTTTTCCTAAAATACAGACACCTCTCTGCAAAATTTCAAGTTTATAAACCCATTGGTCCGAATGTAAGTACAAATTTTAGTTCAAACATTTTTTATATAACATAGCTGTACTTATATATTTTTTATAAAAAAACCGCTGTTATAAAAATATACCAAAAAATGTCAAATATTTTTTACAACAGCCATGTGTAAGGATATAACGGCTAAGGCAGCAGTTTTGAAGATATCTGGATTTATTACTTTGGCTCCATACAAAATTTTAATTTCTTCGTTTCATAATTTTGTTTACCAATGTAATGATATTTCTTATATATATATATAGTTCATAGTCGATCGAGTTTCATAGGCATGAGAAGCTTATCACAAGCAAAACAATGTATAAAAGAAAAAAAAAATTCAATGCCTATGAAACTCGATTTTCTGTCCACAGTGGCGACGCCCCGCGTCTCCGTAAAGTAGACACATAGTTAGCCTCAGATGAAATACCTGAACCTTGTCCTCAACGACTAATTGAAATAAGTTTATAACAACAATAATAGCATCTATAATGGTTATCTTGATAATTTTTATCTAATGCAATCAGATATCAAATAGTCGATTATCATGTCGTTCCCATCAAATAAATCGTCAGATAGCAATAGAAATATCACTCTGTATCTAAAATTGCGTAAGTAGAATTAATTATTAACATTATAACAAAACTATTGATTTTCATTGATTGTTAAAATAAAAATGTTCGGCAATAAAAGTTGTAAGCATAAAATATTATGTCTGTTCAAACGATCCTAACTAATAGTAGGTATTATAAATGCGAATGTGAGTTCATTTATTTGTTTGTTACGCTTTCACGTCTTAACCGCTCAACCGATCATCATGAAATGTTGCATACATGTTGTCAGGGGTATGGAATATAAATATAAACACATAGATTTAATAATTATTGTTAAGAACATATAACTTAGTTCCTAATTGCATACTGTAAGTGCCCCTAACGCCTGTGGCACAGGTTTGCTGTAGTCCAGACATATGATAATTTAATCTACAGTACTTAATATAAGAACTGTACCAATTTATTGAAATCTGTAACTATTAAATGATTATATAAAATACTAGCTTTGCCTGCGGCTTCACTCGAGTAATAAAGTAGATTAGGATATGTTCATAAAAGAACATTAACAAAATAAAATTATAGTCTATGTTACTCGATGACACACAGCTTTTTAATGGAGAAATATTTTTAAATCGAATTCGATCCTAACAAACAAAAATCTAATCTTTCTTCTTTATAATATTAGTATAAATGACTGTTTTTATAAATTATTTAATATTTATGGTTAACCTCCCTTTTTAATTATATTGAAATAACGTTCTTTATTTTATACAGTAACAGTTGTAGAAGCGTTTAAGCAGTACCACGATGAGGCTGCATAAATCACAATAGTAGTGACATCGAGGTCCCTCTTGTTTATTCATGCATACGACATCTTGTACTAGACTAATAAAACAGTTATATATAAACTTACTATTGGGGGCGACTATAAGTGGGTATATATAATTTAATTTAGATGAATAGGCAAGATTTTTTATAAAATGTTGCTTTTATTGCTTTCCCTTTTCATAATATAAACTTTAACTACACCAAATCTCACACTTTTCCATACGCGAAATATGCATAACGGTGTACAAAACTCTCTCTTCGCGTATTAATATAAAATAAATACTGAAATATTTTAATTTTTATCTATACCTACTACTAATCTGGTGAATAGCCTGCAAACGGCTACTTACATGTTGCTAACCTTAAAAAAAGGAGAGATGCTGCGTTTTCCGCGTAAGGGACAAAGATTAAGGGCCTGTTCTATCACCTCCAAACCTTATACTTGATAGTTGTGAAACTGGCCATAAGAATCCTTTGTTAAAATTATATCAGCATTTTTGAGCGGCTTTTCAGTTCACAGTTTAGCATTGTAGCGTGCTTAGGACCAAATAAATATGTTTTTTGACAGTAGATAAAGGGCTTCGTTCGTTTATGCGTTATGCAGTGCGTCGAACTCGAAGTATGACGCACACACGAACCGATTGATCAAAATGGTTAACCTTTTGATAATTATATACATGACAAAGCAAAATGTGTCCAGCACGCCATGGCGCCACGGTCACGACTACATGAAAAATTTAATGATGAAATCGTAGCTTGGGCCGAAAGCATACTTTTGATTTCTTGACGTGGCATTCAAAGGGCAGTAGTAGTAGTTATAACAGTAGAATAATAAATTAATATATATATATATATTGTTCTATTTTTATTCTCCAATTTCACTTGTAGTTTGTGGATGATGATGTCATAGGCTAAGGAAGAACAAAACTGTCTTCACCTATCTGTCAATGCGTTGTTCCGTTACTGTTTGCGAGATGAACAAACACTTTCGAATTTATACCTACCGTTCATTAGGGATAGCAAGACTGTATTATATCAAATTAAATTTGGAAATTTCATTATATAAAGTTCTCATCATTTGTTTATATTTTACCTCCGTGTATGTGTAATTATTTACAATACTAAAATTAAATCTATGAGAGTCGCAATACCCATTTCATAAATCCATCTTCGTTGAGTACGATAGTGTGACACTAATAACTATTAAAAAGATACATACATGATTTCACATCTTCGAAAGAATAGCCAGAGGAGTATTAAGTCAAAATTCACCAGCTATGAATTTTGATCCTACATAATAGTTCTGGATTCCGTACTGCTACTTAACATTTATTGATGGACGGAGAATCACATAATATTCAAGATGTGATGTTTGCCTATAAGTGTTTGTTACACTATTGTTAGTGTTCGTGCTCCTTTTATTGCGTATAACTGGTATAAACAAATGTTGGGAAACCAAATAAATAAAATAAATAAATAGAATTAACATTTTGTCCGAGCCGGGATTTAGCCTCATTCACAACAGAGAACAGCAGTCCTACGCCATCGAAGCATTGTTGATTTTCATAAAGTGGTTCCTGATTACTCATACTTAGATACATTGATTAAAGAATAATTATTATCTATTATTTAACAATAAAAACAAACCATTGATAGCTACATTTATTAAATTTTAATTAATATTGAGTTCATTAAACTGCGTTGCAATCAGAAGGCAGAGGCGGTGGTAAGTGTATTTTAATTAATACAGTTTATTTAATTCATTGACGGCTGCCGGTCGGCTAGGGTTTATACACAACAGCTTGAGCGCTCAAACAAGCTGTGTATTTGAATCGGATAACACGTCGTTCGGCAGGTATTTCGTTTATTTTAATCTATAGTATTAAAATACCTAATTTACTATCGTTCGGACGCCGGCATCGAGACACAACACTTTTATCCATTTAGAAAAGCAGAATATAACAGTGGGTGTCCTTTAAACCAATTTTATTTGAAAATAGTGCGTTACTTGAATAGCAGACGATTTTCTGCTGCTGAAACGGTGATTATTTCCTTTATGTATTAGGAGCTTAATAATACCTATTCCGTCGTGGATATTTCTCTAAGAGGGTCTGGAAAGTTTGGCAACTGTTGAGTAAACGTGGTCAACACATTCATGTGAGTTTATCAGTTTAATATAATAATAATAATAATGAAATCAAATATGAGTCCCATGTGCCCATCTCCGTTATAATTTATGCTCAATGCTTTATACAATGTAGTAAAGTCGTAAAAAGCAATTTATTCGTAAAGTACCTTATATATTAAAGTATTACCTACATTGCCTAACATTATTTATTAATTATATTAAATATCATTCACTTGAACTTTGAATATTAATCAGTAATAAACATATTTAACCATAAATAACCCTACATATGTTTGTAATATAAATAATAATTATTAATAAAATAGTAATAAGAATTGCGTAAGAATTTACGCGTGGGCCGGCGTAATTTAATTTATGTGTTGCATTTTCTTTTCCTTATATGGAACTAAGCAGCGATTGCCTAGTGGGAAACCGTTGCACTGCCACGCAGAGGTCTCGAGTTCGAACCCAAGGCGCGCATCTCTGACTTTTCGAAGTTATATGCGTATTAAATAGTTAATTATCGCTTGCTTTAACGGTGAAGGAAAACATCGTGAGGAAACCTGCATATCTGAGAGTTCTCCATAATGTTCTCGAAGATATGTGAAGTCTGCCAACCTGCACTAGGCCAGCGTGGTGGACTATGGCCTAACCCTTCTCACAATGAGAAGAGGCCCGTGCCCAGCAGTGGGACAGTTTAATACAGGGTTGATATTATTATATATGGAACTAAATTAGATGGAAGCAAACTCAGATTTTGTTGAATCTCAGGCAAACAAAATGAAAAGTGCATTGAGGTTTAAAAAAATATGTCTCATTTTAGAGATATCACTGCTAGAGATATCGAACGTCTACGGACACAGCCTTGTTATTTTTAAATAGATTAAAATAAATGATTGTACAACTTCCAAATGCAATAATGGACAATTAATGGAAATAAATTTGTGTTTCTAAATGGATAAACATGATTTCTAATAGGTATACATATAGATTCTACTAACTATCTTACTAATAAAACGAAAGTGAATGTTTGTGAACTTGCATGGATGTTTGTTATGTTGTATTTGCCATTGAACGGATTTTAATGCTGCTTAGCATAAAGATAAGATTGAGGCGGGCAAAGCTGCCGGCAGAATATATGTATAATATATATATATATATATGTACAAAATATTAGAAAAATAACTGTAATTATATTTTTGGAGATTTATAGTCTGCTTTGTTTTGTTCTAGACTACTCGGAGATACAGAATCATTGGGGTATTTTACTCTATATGAGAAAAAATCTAAAATATATTATTGAGATAGCTTAGGGAAAAGGCAGTCGAAAAACGTTAGTTTTAGTTCATAAAATAGAAAAATAAATATTAAAATGTAATTTAAAGTTTTCAGTTTTTTTAATCTGTTTCATAACACCAGTATAGTAGTCGCCATCTTATTACGTCATACGGCTGTGTAAACTAAGAAATGTCAACTGTCAACAGTGTCAACTAATCAGCGTACTTTTAATCTCAATTTAATCTCTATAGGCGTTTTATTATTTTTATTTATACATTCATGATCAGCACACCAACTATAAGTAGAATAATAACTCATTTTTTAAATATAAACAATTAACATAACATACAAAATATCACTGCATTTGTTTACACAGCCAACCGACGTCATGACCACAGAGCAATATGACGTCCCCTGACGTCCTCATTTTTTGCCTTTGTTCCACCAAAAATACTAATTGCACAGCAAAATATGCTTACTAAATATTATATTTTAGTAAGTATATTTTGCTGTATAATTTGTATTTTTGATGGTCATTATATTTAATCTCTAATATTAATAGCGAGAAAGTATAAGTGAGTGAGTTCGGCTGTGGATGCCGTACTATGCTTGGATTAAAATGGAAAATGTTGATGAAATGCGTATTCACGAACTTAGTATATATTTAGTTATAGAATAGATTTGTTTTTTGTATATGAAACGAATATATTTAACCTAAAAATAATTCAACAGAAATATATTATTTTGCCTGCGACTTCGCTCCCGTTAATCTAGATTTTGTCAATACATTGCTATCACTCGGGAACAATTTTTTTTTCTGGATTAAAGATAACTTATGTCCTTTTCCTGCTTATTTTACATTCAAATTGTTTATAAATTAAACTTAGAAAACCGTAGCATTTGATACATTTTAGCAAATTTTATTACTTACTGCATAAGTACCTACTTCCTATTACTAGCGCCGGAAAATTACGTATAAATAGGTACAGATATTTAGATAGAACACCAAATCTACAGTTAGTAGTCTCGGCCTCCATAATTTCTTGGTGACACGAGTTGTATAGTTACGAACCCGCTCATCCCTCAAGGTTCGCTCCCTAGTAGGTATTTGTTAGGTTTCTTCTTAAAATCCATCCAAAAATAGGAGCCCCGTGAGGCGGGGCTCTGTCTTTCTATGAAAGACAGAGCGAAAGTCAAGGGGCGTACGGGCGTAGCCGGTTGTAGACACCAGGGTTAAAACCATATAGGGTAGTAGGACGGGTTTTTGTACATTATTTTACAAGAGTAAGTAGCAACCAAAAGAAAGCTTTTTGGAACTAATTAATATTTTTAATTTGGATATAAGATAAAGTGAGGATATCTCGTGATCTCACTCGAACATGGACAATGCTTTGAGAGACCTTCGATCCCATTTGAAAATCTCTGATAGATTTTTCGTTGCACAAAGGAGTATGAATGCTCCCTAATACCTGGGTTTTCTCTAACTTGCCGACTAGGGAAACACATCCACTATACCTACAATAGATCGCAGCCAAACTACCTACTTAATTTTTTTCTGTTTCTGCGAAGAACGAATGAAATAGTTATATTTCGCCTGAAAGGTGTCTAACTTGTTGAGTCGGTGTGCATTATAATAATCGCATAAGTACAATTGAAGTCATATTGAGTGATTGGTTCGTTAATACGATACTTTTGTTTTTATATTATTCTCTTCGCACCTAGATTGACCTGTTCATTGGCTATATTTATATACTACATACTACAGAAAATTCAACTACATTATAAATCTAAACCTACTTTGTGGCGGCTTCGCTTGCGCAAGATAGTCTAGGTTGGTAAAAGGATATTCTTTTTTTTTTTAAGAATAAATCGGTGCTTTCTAATGGTGAAAGAATTTCAAAAGCCGGCGGATTCATTTTTGAGTTAAATCCTTACAAACAAACAAAAAATCAAATCTTTCCTCTTTATAATATTAGTATAGATTACCCATCAAATATATCAAGAGAAATAATATCGAAGAATACAAAAGTATTTAGAATTATAAAAATAAAAACTTAAATAAGATAAAAAGAAAATCATCAGATCATTACTATTACGAGTATTGTTTACCATCTGGCAGGCTTATTATAATATAAGGCTTACTACATCCCGTGAATAGACAAATAACAGTCATGCAATAATATAATTATTTTTAATATCGTAGGTATTTAAAATAAATTGCATTAATTACAGCCAGAGATCATTCACCGCCACACTTAATTTATTGTATATTTAAAATAAAATTTAAATGAGCATTTCCATAGTCAATACCTCATTTACAAGTCGCTGCGTCATATAAAAAGCCCGCGCTGTTCTAGGTGCAAGAGTCATGTCAGTGAGCATTAAATGTTTTCATTTAATATTGAAATAGGTTTACACCGTAGCTGTACCCGTGTAATCTTCGAACTATTCTGAGAAAATCTATTACAGCTACTTTTTGTTTTTAAAATTTCAACTCTCTCACTAGTTATAATTCTTCCTGTATCGCGGGTTACCTTACAAACATTCAAACAACGGATACAAAGAACATCCAGACTCGGAACAACCATTTATGGATCACACCATTTTTGTCCCACGTGGGATTCGAACCCACAACACCCGGCGCAGTGGCAGCAGCGAGACGAACACTTAAATCAGTACGCCATCTGTGCACTCAAACAGCTAATGACGTAATATCACATAAGACGTATATTTTGCACCTCTAAACGGCGACACAGTGACGCAGGCGCTAATAAGTGATGCGATTTAGTTAACATAAAAAGAAAAGCTAATATGATAACGCGTACTGAACATTAGCACATCACCATGAGCATAAATAATTAAGGTGCGCAATTCATCGCGATGTCTTGTTACTCTTATATCTATGTATACTTCTATACTAATATTATTACAAAGAGGAAAGATTTGATTTTTTGTTTGTTTGTTTGTAATGAGTTAACTCAAAAACTACTTCTCCGATTTTAATAATTCTTTCACCATTAAAAAGCTATATTATTACCGAGTAATATAGGCTATATTTAAAAAAGTATGTTAACCTAACCTAACCTACTTTTACGCCAGCAAAAGCCGCGGGCAAAAGCTAGTGTCGTATATGTTGCACCTCTAAAGGGCGACACAGAGTGTAGCAGGCGCTAAAAGCTAAAGCGCTAAAGCGATTTTGTTGCCATAAAAAGAATAGCTAATTTCACGCTAGTATGATATAAGGATAAATAATTAAGAAGCGCAATGCATCGCGATGTCTTGTTACTCTTTTATTTTAATAACTGTGGAATAATTTGTGTGTTTAGCATGATTATATATTATTATTGCATCGATTTTTAACTGATCATTCTCATAGCATGACGACAAGAATTCTAAAATAGGTACGATATTGTGTTCTGTTTTATTTCTACTATGGAAAGGCTATAATCGAGCTTACAGCGCGCATAGTCGACTGAGAACCACTGACAAACAAAAAATACATATACTATAGAAATTAGAATTAATACTAATAGCTTAAAAACTAAGCTAAGATAGTCTAGAGAGCAGCATATTATGGCACTGATTGTTAAAGATGGTTGTGTTCGCCAATAACCTTAATGCCTTAATGTTGAACCTCTTTAGCATAATTGTACTAAAAGCAAACACATTCAGATATTTTATTACCACAAAGACTTCTGACAAAAATGTATAATAGGTACATGACAATAAAAGTGTATGTTTTTGTTTCAGCTACCACAAGCAGGAAACATGGGTACGCTAATAGGAAACATAACAAATTACTATCGCTATGTCAACGAAGATCTCGCAGGTAAGTCTACTGCGTCTAGTATTTTATTAGAAATTGGCTTTATGAAATTTGAATAGCTGAGACCTGCCATAGTTGTTTCATTACGATAATTACGATTGATAAAGCCGACTCGAAGATTAGCCTATGTCAACTAACAGATAGAGACTAGAATATAAAAATAGTTTATGCCATATAACATACAAAAAACGAATTCTGCTCAATACAAGGCATTCAGTTTTATAAATATGTATATGAATGCTTTTTTCGAAAATGTGTAGAGTTTGCCACTTCGCACTTGGCCTAGGTTGTGGACTGTGGCATGGGTCATGCTATGCTTCATACTGAGAAGAGGCCCATAAGCAGCATTGGCACAGTCGACAGACTGAGAACTGATCCTATAATATCATATGATTTACATGCATTAAATATATATGACCGAATCTGTAAAATAACTTTTACAGATTAACTTATTTACTATGATACCTGGCCTATTTTAAATTGAGCAGGATGAAATCGTCTGAATATTAAAAATGTTTGTACCTATAATATTATAAATGCACTTCGTATCGATTTAAATTAAAAACGCAAACATCAATCTGCTGACTATTCCGTTCTGAAAGTTTTGGCTACGTTTAACAGCCGACAACTAAGCCAAAACTGACATTTATGTCCATTCTTCGTTATTTCCAGATCCTCGGACAAACAGTTTCTTGCTGGTGTCGAACCCGATCCCGATCTTCGCGATAATGTACGTGTACCACAAATTTGTCAAGTCCTGGGGCCCAGCCTTCATGGCCAACCGCCAGCCTTACAACCTGAAGAAGCTCATCATTCTATACAACATTGTACAAATAATGCTCTCAGGATATCTTGCAGCCCAGGTAAGGACAACCAGACTTTGTAATTGCAATAAAATAGTCCTGGTACTGGCACTCAAACTAAATAAGATTGTAATCATTTAAATTTGGAACTACTCACGATACAAATTGTGACGTACCCGCTATGTGTAGAGATGCAAGTAACATACACGCTATCTTACTTACTACTGCACGATGGCGTAGTGTTGCAAGTAGTCGCCAGTGGCTGCCGCACCGAATGTTATGGGTTCGATCCCCACACGGAACAAAAAATTGTGTGATCCACAAATTGTAGTTCCGAGTCTGAATGTTCTTTATGTCCGTTGTTTAAATGTTTGTAAAGACTCTCACGACATCGACACAGGAATAATTCCTAGTGCGAGATTACAAAAATAAAAATTACTTGCCCACTACTCGCTCACTTGTTCTGATTTGCTGCTGTATATAGTAAATAATATTTTTTTGCAAATCTATCGATGTCATGTATGAAGTCTTGTAAAAGTCAAACCACTCAAGATGAGATTTGTTAAACATAATTCTTGTTGTACGTTTAGAGAATAATATGAATACCAAACTTCCTAGTTAAAACTCTTGTACTCATACTGAGCAGCCCGACAATGGCAGTATCTCCTATAGGAGATTTTTAGGCTCTGTTTGGGGGGTAGAAAGAGCCTCATGATATTTTATCTTTGCTCTGACAGCAAGCGACACTGGTAGACGCTGACGAAGTATAGACTACGCACGCATTACTATACGTGTACCTATATATGGTAAAGATTATCATAAGACGGGTGGCATGCTTATTTGCCAAACCAATGTCATTAATAATCAATCAATAGTAGGTTGACATCTTCTCTTTCTCTATTCCATTTTATTTAAATTGTGTTGTTGGTATATATATATATATATATATATATATATATATATATATATATATATACAAAGCCCTATTTTAACATTGTTTTGAGACCGCTTTTTGGTCATAAAAATGGCACTCCAATTAGTTACGGTAACAAACTGCAAACAAAGGTTATCAACTAGTATCTATCTAATTGTTTTCCGGATGAAATTAGCGATGAGACCCCCTTTACACATCCATATAATTTTCTAAAACATGCGTATGAGGGTAACGTTCTCGAGTGTAAACAAAGTCTGCCAACCCGTCTCAATTTGTGCGGTTTAACGAATTTGATCATTAATTAAAAAACATATTATAGGTCTGTGCCTCGCGAGGTTTGAGTGTCCCACCGACCTATTTACCAATGCGTCAAAGTTCCGATAATTACAATACCTCATTGCTTACATTAGGCATAATTAACCGGACAACCGCTTCAAAAATACATTAATACAAATACTGGTCTGTACAAAAAGTTGAACTGTTTGTTACAATATTCAAATCAATTAAATTCTTTTACGCGTCATCTTTAACATATTATGTATATTATATATACCTAATAACGATAAGCTTTATTTTATTTAATTATTTTTACTCGTAAAGTCTAATATGTTATTCTTTATAAATATTGGACGTTATGTTAACATATACGGCATTTTTTACGGATTAGAAAATATTTAAAGCTCGTAACGTAATCATGCAAATGCACTTACTAAGACATTAAAATATTTATTAACTTAAAGTTTTAAATTATTATAGTCATACAAATAATAGTACTAAGTATGTAACATCATTTTAAATATAATAATAAAAGTGATAGGTGCTCACAAAATATCATAACAACAACTCAAATAGAGACCGTCCAAATACGGATGTTAAATAAATATTGCAACTAGACGTGACATATTTAAATGGATAAACAATAATTATTATGATGCTTATTCCACAAAATTACTACAATACAATATTTCGGGTTGTGCAAAAATAAATAGCCAGTTTGCTCAAATATCAGGAGAGGACATCTCCATCTGTTCACTGTATGCATGCCGCATAATAAGATGATAAAATATGCGAGATGATAATGTTTTATCGTACAAAGTATAATCGTTCTCAATTTATTATAGCAATAGAAGTAGCTAAAGAAATGTTTACTTAATCACAGTTATAGTAATTAAGTAAACTTTTCATTTGTTATACTTCAACTTTGTACAATCCAACCCGCAACTGTAAAATAGGTAAGTAATTTAGGTAAGTACTGGTGCAGATTGCGTTACAATGCCATTTCATTACAAAAACGCAAATTGCAAATCGTGAAAAGTTGGTAGGAAATGACAATTAACTTATTGGGCCAAGGCAGAGGATACGCACGCAGGGCTGCCAAGTTCGTGTGTTGCACCGGTTCGCGCACTTATGAAATACATATTTACTGTTTACATATGTACCTACCTACATAACTAGTTGTTATTGTTGCGCTTACTATGATAAATCCCTGTCTTATTAATTATTAATTTGGATAACGTTCGGTATTATGACATTGTAATAATCTTTACGCACTATTGTAATGATTAGTGAATCAATCAATCAATAAACCCGTTGTAGTTCACTGTTGGTCATAGGTGACTCCAATTTTGCGCTACCACAACTGGAGATAACATTAATAAAAATATGTTCAAATCTTACCACGAAACAAATTCCTAATAGCAAATAAATCTAAGAAATAGGTACTTATTTTAGTATATTTTAGAAGACACTTGTTTCAGTAAAATTAACCGCCATCATGATTATGGTAACCCTAAAGGAACACTAACACGAAAGTTCAGAATACTTCTTTAAATTAAATTCTAACGAAGGCCAACATAAATAGACCATATTTATTCATTATTTTGTGCGTCTTTTAACAATTACTTAAAAACCACAAAACGACGGCATCCGCGTCGGATTGTTACAGAAGCGAGAAAATAGTAAACAAAATTAAATGCTACAAAAACTATACGATTTCATATTTACTAGCGCCTTGTCTATAACAATACTACGATTTTCCATAGTATTTAGCTTAAGTTACTATATCTACTTAAGTAAGTTCATTATTTTATAAATATTTTTTTATAACAGCTCCCCCTCTTTGTATAAATCCTTTAACACGAGAGAATACACATTCAGACAACGGACTCAAAGAACACCTAAACTCGGCACGACTATTTGTGGAGCACACAAATTTTGTTCCGTGTGGGATTGCAACACAAAACACTCGGCGTAGTAGCACTGACGAGGCGACCACTTTAACGACTGAGCCGTGTAATCAAAGTTCGACAGAGCTTTTTATGGATACACTGTCAATGTATCTACGGAGATACAGTACCTACTGACAGACAAGGCGTTTAATGCTAGAAAGATTGTATGTTCTGTTTCTTGTTTACACGGAAGAGTTCGTATTTCTAAGATGAAATCTATGCCGACAATGTGAGATACTACCTGGAAACTTAACACAACATTTATGCAATGAGAAAATGATTGTAATTATAAGCTGATTACATACCTATGTACATGCAAACATGATCTATAAAAATATTATTGAAGTTTTTATTACAAAACAGCAATATCAAAAACATTTCCTACAATACAAAACATCCTGTTTACCGACAAAGTCCGGTTCGGTAATATAACTATTATAATTCTAACAAATGCACTTGGAAACAAACGATGAAGCGTTCTAACTTTATAATCGGATGGTAGAATGTAGGTACATAGTAAAGCGGCCGGTGCCTTAGTGAGACAATCGATCGATTTAGTTCAAATCAAATAATTTATTGAGGGTTATAAAAAATATGTGGCGGAATTAAAAATAAATTAAATAATTTAAAAACCGGCGCTGCTTGCTTTCCTAGACTGGATCAAAATATATAAGTGTGCACAGTGGGCAAGGATTAAATTAGTTGACTTTATCTTAGCTAATATTATACATGCGAATGTAAGTTTATTTGTTAATGTACTTTTCGTGACTTAGCTACTTGACCGATCATCATGCAATTTTGCATACACATTATGAGGGATACAGAGAAGGACATAAGTAACCTAATATCCAGAGAAAAGTACTGTTCTGAAATAACGCAAAGCATAAAAATAATTAGAAAATCTTTCAGCCTTTGGCACTAGTTTCCTCGTATTTTATGGTCAGCAATAACTAATTAAATATATAATTAATACATGGGTTTAAATTATTATGGTATGGTATTAATTAAACCCATGTATTAGACATGATTTTCATAATACCAAAAGAGTATTTAATTAACTCAAAATCAGAACCGAACCTAACGGTCCAACAGTCTACAGCCCAAAATTAAATTCAGAACGAAATCTAACCATTCAACAGTTTTCCCTATTAGCCCATTGGAGTTCTTCGTGATTTAATAATTTAAAAAAAATTATTCTTTCCAGTGCTTAACGAGGTTATACTTACCAGGCAACTACAGCATGTGGTGCCAGAAGATTATATACGAAGACACAGAGCTGGAACGAGTTGTTGTTAGCCGGGTCTGGCTCTACTACATGATCAAAATCATTGACTTGATGGACACGGTAAATCACCTATAGTTTATTTTGTAAACCTATATTAAAGTCATTCATACATCTACTATTTTCAAACTACATTAGTCCTCTAATTATTCTTGAACTTTCTAGTTATAATTTTATTTCTCAGAATCAATTACATAATTATAATAATTAACATAGAATAACAATCAAAAACAATATTTACAAAAATTTAACAAAGAAATATTACAATATTTAGAAATTGACATGATTCTACTTCATTGTCACGTTGGATAACGATGCTTATTGTTTGCGCAAACAAAATACCAGCCATCTGGTTTCGCAAGGCGTCGATTAAACGCTCAGCTACATCTCTATAAACAGACCTAGCACTTGAACCCCAAAGCCCCCGTTCTCTAATAAATCGCGTATATCCTTGAGAAGACAGGGAAATGTGTCTTAGAGATCCTCTTTTGTGCACCCTAATACATAGCTGGCAAACCTATTTTTGTCTATGGAGCACATTTGCAGAATCTCTACTGCTACTAAGAATTTCTCTGTAACAAATTTGAGACTTCACGATCACTCGGCTACATGTACCGCAGGACCATCGAGACAGTTTAACTTAACCTACTATGTAACCAAAATTTATTTAAGTTAATTATTCTTCAAGCCTGTATAATGTGTATCTATATTATTCGCAGCTGTTGAAAGGTTAATTAGTTGAAACAATAGTTAATTAATGTATGAGACGTTGACTTGTACTTTTGTTCAAAAGAAAACTATGTAGAATAGAATTTTTAATTTTTAACAGAGTAGATATTACCCGCCGCTTTGCCCGCGTGGAATAAGTAATACTTGTTATGGTAAATTATATTAAAGAGTAAACTATGTGTTTTCTATGGTTCTAGCGCTAAACCTATGAAAATGTGACACATAGACAGAGCTACTTCTGAAATTAGTATGCTCGCATGCCTTTATAAAGGCGTACCTACGTATCATTTTCTTTAAAACTGACGTATCTACCTATGCCCAGAAAAACATACATACATGGCCTCGTACCTGTATTCTCGAAGAGGAAGGCATAGATGCATGAGACACAAACATTTCACCTTGCCAGACCCGAAAATCGAACCCTCGGGCCTCGGTCTCATGCACAGCAGTAGTATTTAGCAGCAGTCGTATTCTACTGCTGCTAAATAATTAAAAAATACGTTACCACCGAAGAACCCGTTTTGTAAAATACGCGATCCTACTCGCTCTTACACAAAATTGCATTAAAATGTTGGCTACATGTTTCTCTGTCAGTTAAATTATTTTGATACTAACGTATAAAAATAACGTACGTGTACGTACACGTATGTACACACAGCGACACTTCAACCTAGACTGTTTGGATTTTGAACTATTAGAAGTTTAACGCTGAGAATCGTGCGAGAGAGTGCGTTATATTTTTGATACGCTCTATCCTTACCATTACATCGACACCACTATGCACTGTCCCTTTCCGACAATTCTCTATTTTGTATGTAGCGTAGTTATGCGTATATAGGTTTTCTAACTTGATGTGTAGCCGTGATGTACGCGTTAGTTTTAATTTTTTTTCTGAAATTTTAACAACGACATAATGATCGGCACATTTTAAAAGCATATTAAATTGTAAGAAATAATATAATATAGCTCTACGCTTATTGTAAGTCAAATACATTAAAATTATAAACGTATAAAGCACACGCAGTGCAATAAAGGTGTAAGTACAATTACGCTGTTTTCTCCTTACGCCTTTATTCCACTGTGGGTGCGATAAGTACTCTGCAGTGTATGAGGTACAAAGTCAACGTGACGAAACTAATATTCAGCCATATCTATTTATAAAATTAAATGGATATAAAAAAAATCTCTGCTTCATCCCAAATTGATTTTGATTGATTGGTGTAATGCAATACTTACTTAAATGAGATGTTTTACACCAGGTATTCTTCGTGTTGCGAAAGAAGTTCAACCAAGTATCGTTCCTACACGTGTACCATCACTTAGGCATGTGTTTACTTGGATTTATCGGCACTAAATATGTACCAGGTATGTCATTTTATTATCTATTCTCGTCACATTGGGCGTACACATTAGATTTCTATTTGTATTTTTTCACATCTACCTTCTCTTTCTTCTTTCATATCTTTCATTTCTAATTCTGGCCGTTACAATGCTTTTAAGTAGTATGTGTTTCCATAGAGACACACAACTACCAATGTATGACTGCACAAATGGCGTAATGGTTTAAGTGGTCACTTCACCACTGCGACTGGAGTCTTGTGGGTTCGGTCTAGGGGTTCTCAACTTATAGTACAAGAAATAAAGTATATTAAGGTCGGAGAAATAAAATGAGGAGCATTGCGATAAAAAAAACTTTTGGAGTTTCTTGTTAAATTTAACAATTTATTATCATTTTTATAATACATATAAATTATAAATATATTTATTTTTAAGTTTCGTTACAGTTCCGAATATATATACCAGTGGTCATGAAAACAGTATTCTGTGTAATGCTGTTTTAACAGTACTGTTGGGAATCCTAGTTCGAACCCACAAGGGATAAACATTTGTGTGATACACGAATAATTGTTCCAATCTGGGTGTTCTTTGGGTACGTTATTTAAAGGTTTGTGTAGAACCCCTTCCAAAACAGCAATTATTCCTAGGCCTAGTATTCTTAATGTGAAAATAAAAACAATTTATACATAGGTTCAACGAAATGTTAATTTGACGCAGTTATGAACGCAGATCCTTATTAAATCTGTATAATTCCGATCGTCTGCAGTTACCAAGAGCCCTTTTGTTTTACGGGATTGTGATGACGACGGCTTTACTACAGACTTTATAAAAAGTGATATATAATTTGTTGGTTTATTTCCACCAGGCGGTCATGGCGTGATGCTGGGTTTCATCAACTCGATGGTACACGCAGTCATGTACAGCTACTACCTGATCTCTATCGTGCGCCCGCACTGGGTGCGCCATTGGTGGAAGAAGTACATCACGCAAATGCAAATCGTAAGAACGCTCGTTTTTAATTTTTTTAATGCACTGTCGGAAGCATCTAATAATGCATAAAATTTTAATGACTCTTATTTTGTAGGTAATCCTGCGAAAAATGTGTTACAGTAAATGTAGAATTATTATTTATTTAACCTTAGGTCTTTGAACGCGATTGTGTCGCCACTGCCAGTTTACTTAATGTTTTGGATTCGAACCCCACACGGGACAATTGGTTTACATGTGTGTAAAGGTGACACAATAATCATCTCTATTACGGGTGTCGCTGTTTTAATAACCGGCATATTCTAATCAACACTTAAACAAAACCAGCTTCTGCCTGCTGCTTCGCCTGTATGGATTTCAAAGTAACACACCTCGGCATAAAAAGTACCCTATGCCTAATTGAAGAACGAATTTTAATGAAACTTAGCACACAGATAGCACAATCTATGCTGCTTCATAATGAAAAACATGTAATCGAATTGTCTTTCCAAATAGTATTTTTGACGTTGTTGGAATTAGTAACAAACAACACATCTGCCAGTATTTTTATTTTAGTACTTATAAAAATGCTGGCAAATACGCCTTTTTCTTTATGACGGCAGTATGATACTGACATTTATGTTAAGACGTAATGTTTTGTGGTTAATAAATAATATTATGTTTTTACTTTACAGTTGCAATTCCTGTTGCTGATCCTACACTTCGGGCACGTGATATTTGAGCCATCATGCGAATACCCTAAATGGGTCTCTATCATGTTCTTGCCACACAACATATTTATTTTGTTCCTATTCTCAGACTTTTATATCAAAGAATATATTCGAAAGAAAAATAAAAATAAGACGAACTAGATAGGTAGGTACTTATTATATTTAATACAATGACTTAATATAATTATTTTGTAATACCTAATAAGAATAAATAACTATTTAGTTTTATTTATAAATTATTCTTATAAGTACTGTGTTTTATTTTACCTTTTTTGTTTGATACTCATATAATATATATACATACTTAAGTGTATGTGTTAATAGTTACAAGGAACTAGAAAAAGAAAGATATTTTATTTATAGGTACACACGGCTACACATCAAACATTAGACACCCTATATACGCCTAACTACTACTAACATACTAAAAAGAAAATTATCGGAAAGGGACAGTGCATAGTGGTATCGATGTAATGGTAAGTATAGAGCGTCGCGTCCCGTTCAGCGTGAGTGAGACAAAATAACAAAAATAGAACGCACTCTCTCGCACGATTCGCAGAGTTCAACTTCCAATAGATAATCCAATAGAAAATATAAATCTACAAGATAGGTGGGTATTAAAGCTTTGCTACCCACCTATCTTGTAGATTTATATTTTCTACCGTTTCTTAAATATGCTACGTGTTAAGGTCTCTATGCTTACCATAGTTTAAGGCGAAACAGCAATAATATTCTCTAAACGGCCTACGTATATAATTTGAGCAGGAAGTTTGACACCAGGTGTTATGACCCTCCCTTTAGACATAGTATTCGTCGTATAAGGGGTCATATTTAAAATATTTTTAATAGCAAAGTCAAACTAAAATAATGTAAAATGCAATTACTTAGGTAAGAAGGTATACATTCAAAGTCTAATGCCTGTATATACCTGATGATAAAAATGTATTACATCCATATTTGATGTCTTTATGATTTGGTACTACGTAACAGGAGGTAAGGCTATTGCTGTTTAAAAAAGGAACAATAGGATAAGTGTTCTCTTGTATAGTTGGTTGTTTTATGCGAGGATTCATAAATAAGTAGATAACCTATTTAAGGATCCTCGCATAAAAAAAAGCTCACTGTCCACATTTCATGAAATTAGCTTCGCCGGCTTTAGCTTAATTAGTTACCTACAATGACAAATTGAAAGGACTCAATAGAATCCAATAAAAATAAAATTAACTTATATCATACAGCATAAGATAAGTTTATTATACACGACACTATTAGCGAAAACGCCTGAAAAACCATTTATAATTATTCATTAATATTGTAGTCTGTGGTCGAAGTTAATTCTTGGTTGGATCTAATATGTAGTCTGAGGATTATTTTCTTGTGACCATAGATTTAGTATTTACTCCAGTGACGCTAACTGACAGCTGACATTGACATAAAACAATAGTACGAGTATGTACGGCTGTGATGTGAATAAAAATATATTACCATTCTTTGTTTTGATTACGATGAGAATTTGTGAATTTAAGATATACACTTGCTTTTAGGTGTAATATATTATTTATTAGAAACGATTAAAGATTCTTTAGCTACTCTAGAATAATGTCTGAGAATAACAAAGAACCAAGGCCTGGAGCAGCAGCTTTGGAAAACATGAAACTGTTGAAACATGAAAGCAGTATCTTCAAAGTTCCTAAAATACCTAAAAAGAAAAATATAAAAAAAGCTGAAGTATTAGACGAAGATGTTTATGTTGAAGTAAGTGTTTAAAACAATTCCATAACTCTAAAATATCATAAGTGTTTCTACATAACCAATATTTCTTAAGCATTCCGTATGTGTAGTAACTCGAATAGTTTATCCAGTATAGACTGGTTGGTGGACCATTACAAGGTATATTTACAGAACTGTAATAATTACTACTTACTTATGTTATTATTGTACCTACAAACAAGAATCAAAACCCATCAACCACATAACATGCCTCAGTAATTACACAGTATATATATATAATAATTACCGTGGTAATTATCACTTACCAGCTGAGCAAAACATGTTTGATATATCAGCCAAAAGTAATAATTCACTATTGTAAAATGTTTTGATTAATATTCAGCTACTTAACTGTCAAGGAACCTCTGTACACTTCATCTGATATTTTTGGTCAAACACCTGCAACAATCTTTTTTGTATTATGAGTGGTTTCTGGCTATATGAAGAGTTAATCTTTTTAGTTGTGTAATAGTGCAGAACCTGTAACATTTTACTAGCCTACAAGAGTTGGTATTGATAGAGGTATGAAATATCTTTTGTCCCAATAGATATTTAATTACTTGTACTTGTACTTGTATACAAAGTATTATTCCAATTAAAACAAAGATAACTAATAATTCTGTGTCTTAATTGAAATATTTCAGGGTATTGCAAAAATTATACAAAGAGATTTCTTTCCTGATCTAGAGAAGTTAAAAGCACAGAATGAATTTTTGGAAGCAACAGAAAACAAAGACTATGCCCGGCTCAGAGAGATAACTAGAAAGTACAGCGGTACCAGACCACCTACTGAACCTTGTATGTATGTTGATTATCATAGTATAGTACAGTAATAACCCGAAATTACGTGATAGGCAGGACTGAGTGATAACTGCGTAAGTCAAATTCGCATAAGTCGGGTATAGCTTAGCATAGTGAGTTTCTTGCCCGTTCTTCTCATGAGCCCTACACACCCTAGCTTTGCTGAACGTGGCAGTAAATGTAAATTCACAGGAAAAAAATTATGTGTAACTTTGACATTCATAAGTGTTACCTTGTAACCTAATTTGAATAAATTTATTTTGATTTTGATTTTGATTTCATATAAATACATATTGGATTTGACAAATATTAAATCGCTAGCTGCCGTTATTGTGATTCAATTCGACACGCGACTCAAAAAATCTTTCTCCTGCAATATTCCCTCAATTCCTGAACAATAGTGTAGGGACAGTTAGTCTAAAATTGACGATTTGAAAATCGTAACTCCGAGTTTGCATACGTCGGGATAGCGTAAATCGAGGTATTACTGTATATATTCTGGAATTGCTATCTAATATCAATCCATATTCTTATTTAAATTAAAATTGTTAATTTACTAATCATTACTCAAGATTGAATTATATTCCTGTCGTTGCCTTACATGTTTTTTTAAATGATTGTATGATCAATGATCATCTTATTTACAGCAGCTATGTTGTCAACACAGTGAACAAATAAAAGTTTTTGTTCCTGATTGTCAACACTATTGACATCAGGGTTTTACTGATTGGAAATAATGCTTAAAAGAAACTAGATTTAAATATAAAGAATTTTCTAGTTATATGTATAATATTTTAGTAAAATAATTAACACAAGGTAATATTAAAATTCTTAATTTCAGATAATTCTCCAGCTACATTTGACACACCACATCTGGATGGATCACTTACCCCATCAGAAGCAGCATTACAGGGAGAAAGACTTGTCCCTGAACATGAACCTAACTTACAGGATAAAACTAAGGATATTACAGACAATTATTCATTAGGTTTGTTATAATATATTATGATTTCTCGATTAAAATTAGTATCACAGTGAATTCTTACATGTACATAAATCATAGCACGAAAAAAAAAAATGGATTGCTATTTGCTCTTGTATGTAAAATAAAGCACAAAATCAACCCTATTGTTAGAAGTAAAAAATAAAACATTTGCGTGTGAATGCCTTTTTTACAGATTTATATCAATCCAATCAATACTTAAAGGGTTTCTAACTATATAACATAATAGAATTATAATATGATTCTACCAAGAAACTTAAAAACACTTAAAATATTTTAATAACTTACATACCCCTCCGCCGGAGCGGACGGAGAGGTTATGTCGGGCTCACCTGGTGAAAGATAGAAAGTCTCAGGTCCTACCGACTAAACCTACCACCGTGTTTTTTCACACGGTCTATGGCCGGAGTGCAGGGATCGCTTGCGCATTCATCCTGCAGCCCAAGCAGAACTTGGCGGCCACTAAGTCGTGGCGCTTCGTCAAGTTAACTTTCCCTCCTATGGAGAGCCGCGCGCGAAATACGACGCGACGCCGTCTCAGGCCTGGTTCTGCACTGCCCTAGGTCTGACGCCTCGGGCTTATGTATATTATATATATTTAAATAACTTCCTACCCTATTGTCAGACTCGTTCCTGTCGAGTCACACGAGTGAAGACAACGCGAGCTATGACCGCGTCATCGCGTTGGAGGACAAGAAACGCGCCGCCAAACTCGCGACACAGCTACAGGCTGAAATCACCTCCGCGGAGAAAGCCGACGCAGCACTCGCGCTGCCCTCCATCGAACAGCAGGCCGACCAGACTGAGAGACCACATGAGGTAAACATTTTATATTGATTATACATTTTAATATGTAAGAGAACTCATTGTTAAAACAGCAAAGCATAGAATAGACATAATTTTTATATTAAATTATTTTATTTTCTGAAAAAATTTGGGTTAGCTGCTGTTGCTGACCAGACTAAGTAGATGTACGATATTATTATACCACAGAATGTAGAATAAAGATAGAAAGGTCTTATTGACGGGGCAGGCGCGCGAAACGTTCAATTGTTTTCGTCCATTGACAATCCCGCTAGTTGTATAATTTGTATATACCTGTAGTGAATGAGGTTTCCAAATTTGCGCGAGGCGCTGTTAGTAGGGTGCTGAATGTACTATTTGTCCCTTGCGCTTTGGTGCATAAATATAAAGTGGAGTGTGCATGTGTCAGCTAGACACGTGGCGCTACAAGGCGCGCAACTACATAATGTACGTGCCGCCGGGCGCCGCCACGCAGCGCGCGCCGCGCCCCGCCGCGCTGCTGCACCACAACACGCGCCTGCGCGCCGAGCCCTTCGACCACGCCAAGAACAAGGAGGCCATCTCCGCCATCGCACGGACGCAGGTAACATTATCTACATAATGTACGTGCCGCCGGGCGCCGCAGGTACCTCCTCTACACTACTACACGATTTATTAATAACTAGCAGCAACTAGCGCCATTACTCACACTTAAGGACACATACACACCCACAGACACATATAAACACTTGCTCACACAAACACTTAAACACATAGACACTCACAAACACTTACTCACACAAACGAACATTTGCAGAGGCACATAAAAGCAAATGCAAATTAACCTATGTTTATTACGGTTAGATTCAACTTATACTTATACAGGGTGTCCGGTAATTAATGGATAACCTCGAAATGTCTTATAGTGGAACTAATGGCAGTTCAGAAAAAAATATGAAAAAAGTCTATCCTCACTACTACCTGAGATATGTGTTTTTTTTAATTACCATGTATAACTTTCTTGTATACTACGACCATAAATTAATGAAATCCATCGGTTTTTTGTTGTTTTATTATTAAACACTAATTATGCTAATAGATAGACAGTCAGAAGTATGCTATATTAATATAGCTTGCACTTTTAAATATATATTTTTTTTTTGTTTGTTTTTTTTTGGCTTTTTCCCTGAACGGCCTGCAGTTCTACTATAAGACATTTCAAGGTTATCCATTAATTACCGGACACCCTATATAGCAAGAAATGGTTAATGATGTTTGACTTATAAAACTAACCACTAATATAATGAGAAAATATTGTTTACTAATTAATTTTAGGATGCAAGCGTAACAGGCAAAATAGGCGTTGATGGCGTGAGCATATCTACAGAGAAGCCAGGCGGCGAATACTCGTTCGTGGCGACGCCTTCCCCCCGGCCCGGCGAAGGGCCCGACCAGTCGCCGCTCATGACCTGGGGAGAGATTGAAGGCACGCCCTTCAGACTCGATGGCGGAGATACACCACTGCCCGCGTATGTACCTTCTAGATGCAGGATTATAAATATATGATCTATCTTTAATCATGTAAAAATATTTGTAAGAAAGAAGTATAACTAGCCGCATTACATACCGCCGATAAATTATTCATTATATTATTATATCAGAATTATTTTAAAGATATCTAACAGTTTGTGTTACGAATGACTATATAATATTATTGTCAATCACTTGAGCCAGTCTAACAAACTTGTGTTAAAAATGGGTTCACGTTGATAATACAACAGATGGGATTGAAAAACCACGACAGATACTGCGACATTATACATGTTTTCCCACATTTATAAAATTTTAGTTTTTACACATATATCTCTTAAATTTTGTGACTGTTGAGTTTCCATTGCCACGGATACCTAGATGATTTTATGATGTTTGTTGTACAGTGTGGGCGCAGGCGCAGCGTATCGCATGTTGGAGGGCGGCGCGCGCGAGCGCATCGCTCTGCAGCTCGCCGAACAAGTGGCCAAGCGGCGCAGGCCTACTACGCCACGGGTCGCACCACCCACACCGAGGTAACACACTTGCCGTTAAATCTAACCGATTACTATATAATATGACATACCATGACGTCGGTATATACCGGACGGGTTAGGTAGATGTCTGTCATGCCCATATGTCGCCAGGCATGATTAGGTGGATCTCACTTTGAAAGGCAAGCCGGCGTTGGTTCATCGGACACTATTTCAGACCATACACCACACTTTACAATACTCGTTTATGGAAGTGCATGCCATAAATGACAATACTTCACCAGACATGCATGAAGCAGACTGTATAATAATAATATCAGGTTTCTCACTAGACTTTTGTTATGAAATACAAACCGTTTAAAAATGTATTATGTAAATGTAATAATGTCTTTCTCCAGTTTCAGATCGAATACGGAACGTCTAGCAAGTATGTCACCAGCAGCGAGAAAATTAGCAGCGAAACATTTACTTTCACCAAGAATGAGACTCACTACAAATGATGTTGGAATTTTGTCACACACCACACCGAAGAGAACGCCCACCTCACAACGACCTCTAGTGGCAACACCAAACGCCAACAAATCGGCAACGCCACGAACCCATACAGCCAGTACAGCCACAGTCGCCACAGAAGACAATAATCTTACAGATAATCTACTACAGATCAATGTTGCCAAACGAACGCGATTAAAAGCAGCAGATTTCTTCCAAGTATGATATATAACGAAGAGAAATAAAACACGTTGTATCTGTTTATATTGTTTTCATTATTAAACAAAAAAGAAAATACTTAGATTATATTAAACAAATCATCATTAATAAAATTTCCTAATTGCATATTACTTACTTTAATAATTATTATAAATAATAAAAAACAAATATTTTACGTGCATAGGTATATCGTATCGGTAATACTCGTTATCATTATGATAAATATAATCGTAGTCTATCAACTACATGAATGTGTCGTTCAACAACTTACCACCCTGTACAATTACTAACTATATCTTACAATAAAGGCCACTACACGATAAAATACAAATATACAACAGTTTTGCATGACCAAATGAGAAACTTCGCATTCCCTCAAACCTAACGTTTGGGTACTGCCCGGTCAGCTGGATTAATACAGTTCATTTTAAATCAAGTTCCACTTGGTTAGATCTTGTAGGTCCGTCAAGCAGGGCATCAAAGTAGAGTTCTTAACACCACTTCAGAACGTAGTGTGGAGGTCTTTGCTCGTACACTATACAACTGCTTACAATTAGGGGAAATAAAGTGTCTGCAGATACATAATACCTTCTTTGATATCGCTTAACAGGTGCCCGTATTGTTACGTCTATAAGCTATTTATCTTTAATAACTTAACACATCGCTCCCACCACGTTTAATAATGATTAGATTGTCTACTTATGACTACATATCAATAATAAAAATAGCAATATTAAAAATATAAATTATTGTCATTATAGAAACATTCGTTTGTATAATCCGATGTCCGCCGACTGATATGTATATAAACAGGTATAAATGTAGACACACCTTAAAATTGATTGTTTACGTCAGAATTAAAAAATAAATTGTCTGCTTATTTATGTATCAAAATACTTCGTCAATACTAAATTAACACTATTGGTCACCCCGTCTAGCAATGAGGTATTGTTAGCAAGGAATTTTTAAAATTGCATTCAGATTAGACTGTCACATTCGTTAGCAAAATTATCGACGCACACGTTTGATCGTCAAGAAGTTTAAAAACATAGATTACAATGTTTAAAAACTCACGATGCATTCAGTATAACATCCGTTCAACATATTTCATATATGTGTAGGTATATAGATTATCTAACAGAGGTTATAATATTATAACCATAAATAACAGCTATAGTTCGAATGTTATGACGTCCGAGACTTAGGTAGGTACTGTTTAACCCACTAATACGAGTCTATTAGTCCCGCTAATACGAGTCGTTGTAGCTACGGGCAGTTATGTTTTGACATATTTATCATAGAATATATTTTAAATATTACCTCTGCTTGTAAAACGACTCGTTTCTTGAATATCGAAACCGGTCATAAGCAAAACGTATACCGTAAATGCACAGCACAATAAGAAATGACGAAACGAGTACATAACTCGAATCATTTTGATTTTGCCGCGAAAGGTTTGTGACTCGCTAGTTTTCCAGTGTCAAGTATGCAGACATTTACAAACATAATAAGCATCACACCGGCTGTAACTTATAACATAATTTAAACAATATTGCGTACAGTACCTATAATCTGAAAGCACCTTTGATGTACTCCCTATAATCTGAAAGCACCTTTGAAGTGCTCTAATACGAAATATTATAGTCTGTAAAGGTGTATTAGTACCATCAAAGTATACTAACACGATTTTGCGGTTAACCTCCAGACCAAGCAGCTACTCACATTATAAAAGCTTATCAAATTACATGATAAATACAACTCTGTTCCTAATAATAAAAAACCACGACAATACGTACAGTATGTACCTACCTACTGACTTAAAAATAATATTACCAAACTAAACTAAGCGCTGCTTTGAAGAACGATTCGGGTTCCTTTGGCTTATAATAGTCTACATTCGGCTTAGGTTTAGAATCATCAATGGGATCTTCCTCGAAAATATTTACAAGAGATTGCTTCACACCGAATTTGAAGAATGCTAGATATGGGAAATATCTCATTAAAAACAAACTAAAGTGAAAGTTTAAGTTAAAGTACAGTCGGCCAAGCCATGACGTGTAAATGTTTATGTATAGGTTTAACAGAAACAGCTTGTATTTTGCTTTAAAGTTGAGTTGTTTGTACGCGGGCGCCGTTTCGATAATGTCGAAATCATTGTAGTACAGGAGCCGTGGCGGACGTTCTGGTAAACCGTCGAGTGCGGATGGACACATCAGTTCCCTTGTGTCTACGCCTGAGGACAAAATAGTTAACTATAAGACACTTTTATTCAATTATTCGTTTCAATAAATAGAGAATAGATTCTTAGACTCCATAAATAATTCAAACAGTTGTTTATGCACTAGGTACTTAATAATAAAGGCTGTCTCTACATTTTGCGGTTCTTTTAATGAATGTACGGATGATGCTGTGGATTAATCATTGGTATCGCCACTGTAAGTGCATAAAGTGTTGTAGTCTCCCACGGCTTAAATTGAGAATGCATGTAGAGAAAGACTAGTTAAGTATTATTTAAAGGGTAGTATTTAACTGTTCCTCAATTTTTGCCTTTGTTCCACCAAAAATACTAATTGCACAGCAAAATATGCTTACCAAAAATACTAATTGCACACCAAAATATATTTACAGAGATTAAAACTATTATTATATATATTTTGGGTGGATTTAAGAAGAAACCTAAAATAACCTAACCCTTCCGAGACGGAATGCAGTGATTTGAGGCGTATGTGCTCGTTATGATATATTTTAGTTAGCATATTTTGTTGTGCAATTAGTATTTTTGATGGTCATTATATTTAATCCCTTATTTAAATATTATTTTATTGTTTACATAGGTATCAAGTTTACTTAAACTGTAAAGTATAAACTTTGAGAAAGTATTTAAAGATCGTATAGGTACCTACTTAAGTAAAAGCTCAGCTAATATCAGTTTATTGAAATTCGAGTTTGCAAAAAACATTTGATAATAATCAGTTTAGATTTGTTACTTTTCTCAATACAGGAACTGGGATTTCAAGTAGGTATTGAGCTAGCCTACGGGAGTGATCACCGTGACTCGAGTTCGAGATGCAAAAACCTAATTTTAAGCATGGTGAATAGTTCTGCAAGATTACATTAAATAGATATAAACTTACGTAAACCTAAGAGTAAACAAGACTAAGTACCTATACTATAGAGCGCGCGTATTAAAGTCACAATAATTGTAAGAGCTTGGCGCATGTATGAGCATGGCAAACACATTGAGGAAGTGATTGCCATCAAGGACGCGGCGGAGCGGGAGAGGGAGCGCTTAAACCCTGTTCCCAACCGTAGAGCCGGGTGCCGTAGGGCGCGAGATGATCTCCAGCCACCCTGAGGTTTGACGTGGGGTGGCGGGCTTTGTGAGCCTGCCCGCCATCCGTTCAGCACCAGGTCCGAGAGGCGGCGTGCGTGTTCCCACGCGCGCCTCTGT
The DNA here is from genome assembly GCA_963675205.1 of Catocala nupta. NCBI lineage: Eukaryota > Metazoa > Arthropoda > Insecta > Lepidoptera > Erebidae > Catocala > Catocala nupta. The sequence continues at coordinate 17,061,236 of OY776098.1, forward strand.
GTCGAGTCTGTCTCCCCTCTAGTGGGGAGACAGTTGGGTTTATTAGTGAGTGAGTGCCTTTGGGTAGGTCTCTTCGCGTAGTGGCCTGCCGTTTCACACGGCGGGCCGAAACCTCGGCGGGGTCGCGACCGTATGCGAAAGCGATTCGCGCGGCCCCGTCGCTAGTGGTTTTGTCGAGGAACACCGTGGTAGGTTTAGTCGGTATTCCGGGAGGTACATTATTCTTATTCCATCTTTCTTTTACCCCGGCGAGTCCGACATAATCCCTCCGCTCATAAAGGAGAGGCATGCGTCAAAGCATTCCAACACGTAAAAAAAAATGGCAATCTCATTATAATGCATCTAATTCTATAATGAGATGCATTATAATGTGTCTATGCATATACCTATCCTAGGTATTTATTTCCATTTGTGTCTAAGACTCAAGGATTTTACGTAGCAGTGTAGTGTATCAAAATCGATTATTAAGCAGCAAAACGAACAAAAACCATACAGATCTTAAGGATCAGGAGTTCATATGTGTGCCCTTTAAGCTGCACCAACCTGCTCATGTTCTGTAGGTACATACTTACGATAGACCTCGAGTTACTACCTATAATAATATGCTATAAGGTTGTGGGTTTTATTGACAACGATCATTCACCCAAAATATGTTTTTGGAGTCTGCGTGCTCTTTGATTCCTATTTTAATATTTGTAGTCTCTCGCGACACAAGGGTAAATTCAAGCACCTCACGTATCTAAAAATAATAGGTATCGTATCCAAATTTTTATATCGATCACTAAAGAGCGTCGAACAATCTAAAATGTTCTCAGAAAGATCGATGTAACAATTGTCAGCGATCAGTCGTCATGTCAAGGCCAGTTTCCCTACATCATTAACTACTCGAACTACGGATACTGTTCGGTATGGTACGGGCGACCCAATGATACTGCTCGGCAGGGAGAATATTCAATTACGACCTATATGCTATAAATATCAGATCATGCGTGTGTGCTTTGTACAATGAAGCAGGAAAAACCAGATGTATAACGCTAATTCTTTCCATACACATTCTTTCTTACATTTGTATCAATCATCTTAGTACACTAATCGGAACACTTTAAAATAATAATTTTCTAGCTTTTGCTACCGGCTTCGATCACTCGGGTACAGTGTTCTTTTCTGGAATAAAGGTACTTTATGAAGTTTTCTGGACGTCTTACAAAGTGTATGCGAAATTTCATGATAATCGGGGGAGTAGTTAAGGCGTGGAAGAGTAACGAAAAAACATAGATACTGACATTCGCATTTAGAATGTTAGTCAGTAGGTATGTCAAAGGTGGCTAACTAGCATATGGCCCATCTGCTAATACCTAAGCGGTTAATGTAGTCTTTTGCGATACGAGCGTTGCCGCCCTTAGAGAAAATGAATGTAATAGTAGCTGTCTATCACTTTCATTTTCCCTAAGGGAATCACCTTTTTTTACGTGGTGGAATGCTTTGACGCATACCTCTCCACGGGGCAAAGGAGAGGTTCTATCGGGTTTACCAGGGGAAAGGTTCACCGGTAACACCGATTAAACCTACCACGGTGTTCCTCGACATAACCATAGTCGGCAGGGCCGCGCGAATTGCTTTCACATGCAATCGCGACACCGCTGAGGTTTCGTAGTCTTTTAGTAGTGGCCCGCCGTGTGCAACGTCAGGCCACTACATAAAAAGACTACTTCTAAAGTCCCTTTGTGGGGCAACGAAGACACGACACTGAGGCGCGCGTGGATACACGCACGCCGCCTCTCGGACCTGGTGTTGATCGGTGCAGGCCCACGAAGCCCACCACCCCCAGGTCGAACCTTAGGGTGGCTGGAGGTCATTTCGCGCCTTCCGGCGCCCGGCTCTGCGGTTGCAGAGAGGGTTTAAAGGCTCCCTCTCCCGCTTCGCTGCCTCCTTGATGGAAATTGCTTCTCACAGAAAGAGGCGACGGCGTTCTACGATCTCTCAATCCAGACACCATAGACTTACGGCCGTTTCCAATATTCAAACTAAGTTTACGGATAGATCACTATCCTCTGTTACCAGTAAGATATTATCTATCCATAGTCTACGTTTCACAATCAAGGATAAGTACTATCTATCCCTAGCGAACAAGAGATAGCTTTGTCCTCTCATCTATCCGACCCTTTTCAAACGTTTCGTTCTTTGCTACTACGTAATTCTTATTACACTCAATATATTTCATTTTAATTAAGTTATTTTTAATATGTGTATTTCGAAATGTTTATTAATGTAAATATTACTTTAGAACAAAGAATTAAAACATTATAATAGTTTTCACGAACTATTACTTGCTTTCAATCAAAATCTATCACGAAACAAAACGTTTTGTAGCTGAACTGACATTTGGTTCAGGAAATAGGACGCTTAGACGCTCCCAGAACACTTATACTCAGAGAGTAGACGCTACACTTCGTTTGTTTGTATTTTTAATTTATACCATGATTCCTGTAAAAATAAAATGAATGAGTCTTATTTATCATAAAACAAAAGGCATTCAATTGAGTCTATGTTAAAATTAAACTTATATTTTATATGTCACACTTATATCTGGTTGTATCAAAGTATTTAATTGATTCACAGTACTTTTATTGAGTCTAAATCTGTATGCAAACTCGTAGTCATTTAATTTTGTCATATAATTCACACGTGGCTTAACGGTATATCAGAAGTATCACGGTCACTGCCTTCATCACAATCTTTTATCATTTGAAATAATTCCATATCACTGTCATCGCTACTATAATATTCCATTATTACTAATACAAAGAGTATTTAATATTATAAAATTAATTTTCAAACGGCTATCCGCATTCGTAATCGCTCCAAGTTGACGGATAAACAAATGATGTTACTAGAGTTAGCTCCGCCTACCGGAGAGTAACATGAAACTCTTATTGAAATGCAAGTAAGACTGATTTGTATGAGCGCTCCTATCTCTAGTAACCTATCCGTCCTCCGGATGATAGATAGACAACTTCGGTAGGAAATGCTATCCGACAGTAGGTTATTGAAAAGCAAGTAAAGGCAAAAGGATAGATTTGTTTATCTCTAGTAGCTTGAACTACAGATAGATAGGTTATTGGAAACGGCTGTTAACCACGGCCGGGAGCGACAGGGCAACCAATCCGCCTGCCGCCACCAGCTCACGGCGCTGCGATGCCCAGGTGGGGCAATCCGACAAAGTGTGCAGCGCCGTGTCCACAACAACATCGCGGCAGTCGCTGCAGTGATGAAATCCGGATGTCTCCTGCCGGTCTATGCGACACATGAATTGGCCAAAACAATCGTGGCAAAGGAAACTCTACACAAGTCTCTAGAACTGTTACTTAGCAGCCTCAACGTAGAAACAGTGATATCTCTCTTACGCTGATTGGTGTAATCTTTTTCTTTTTTTAAGACAATTTCCGCAATAGGGGTTATTCCTGTGTCGCGGGGACCTTTACAAACATTCAAACAACGAACACAAAGAACATCCAGTCGTCATCATTTGTTCATTATCCATATCGTATTAAAACAACATGATGCACTTATCTACTTTTTAAACCACTTCCTACGGACAAGACAAAGTAGGTATGCGCATAATTTCAAGGCAAACATGCTTCTTGTAAATAGTTTATTTTTATTCCGAGGACCATAATTGTGTAATAATTTAAATTAGATTTAAACGATTATAGTACGAGATAAAAACAATGTGAAAATGTGTGCCAAGCATTTATAAACACTAATCTATTCCCATACAGAGAACTTGCTTATATTTGTGACATAAGAACTATCAATCAAATAGGAATACACAGTTTGTTTAAAATTAATTTATTTTCTAGTAATATTTAAATCACTTGCACAATAATGATTTAATTGAGATATAGTCTGAAACAGGTTTAACCTAATTCAAGCAACCAATTCATAATCTTTGGCAAGAATATCAAGAATATTGTATAACTCACGATAAAAATCTCAATGTGTGCCCTACAGGCGCATTTGTGTGCTGGGTTGGTGGCGAATAAAAGCCAGGAGGGATTCTTCCTTGTGCTGCCCGCTGACTTTACCGATACCGCGCTCCGACGCGATATTTATACAAAAAATATGTAGTTCCTGTGATTGGTCAGCCAATCAGAGCGCAAGCCTTTCGACCAATGAGAGCAAAGTCGGAATGGGTACAATGAGCTTAATTACAACGAAACTTTACCGTAACGAGAGCTGAGTGAAAGCTTAAGTACAACAAAACTTTACTGTAACGAGAGTCGCTTGACAATTTTTGCGTTTTTATTACTAATTTCAATGACAACACACTATAAATTATATGTTCTTAGTTTCTACGCATCATAAACTACATATACAGGAAAAATATAAAATGTACAAAACAAGACATAAAATGTAACATCAAAACATAAGTCGTACTGCTTACCCCTAAGTACTTTGCACTACGAATTCAAATAAGATCAGAACAAACATGAATCATAAACATGAAACTATACAGAGGCGAATCTAATAAGAATATGAGAGTATAAACCTTATATACTAACATGTAAACACTATACTAGCATGTAAATACTATGGACTGTCTTATCAGTTTACTATTCACTTAGTTCACGATTAATTACTGTATATCATCGATCAAACTATTTTAATAAATCTTTCTGCGCCTAAGAGTGTTTATATATTTAATCCTAACTAATATAATATAATGAATGCGAATGTGAGTTTGTTTGTTTCGCTTTCACGCCTTAACTACTCGACCAATTGTCATGATATTTCGCATAGGTACACGTTGTCAGAGGTACAGAAAAGGCAATATGGTACTTTTCATTCAGAAAAAACGTACTGTATCCGAGAGATAGAAATGTCTTGACGGAATCTAGATCTAATACTAAATAAAGTAAAAATGTATATTGACGATGTATACTTTCACGGTCGCCAAATAATTGGCAACGTCGAGCCTTGCATTCATATTTTAAAGAAACACTACACTACACTAGCGACGAGTTTAAGTAAATAATGTTGGATTAATATTATCCAACATTATTTACCTAAACTCGTCGTCGATCGAGGTCACATCTCGACTGAGACAAACGCGAGTGAGATAATTAAGGATAGGTAATTATGTTAGTGTTCGAAGCGATCCATCTCCAAAACAATTTGTAAAAAGAAAAAAGAGAGCAGGCAAGCTTTGCTAAAAAGAGAGCAGGTAAACAATACCGACAGTATTGTTTACCTGCTCTCTTTTTAGCACGCTAACAACATTTAGATACTCTTACCTGTATCAATAGATTTTCCATTCAAACATTTGTAGATCTTGCACTGAAGTTTTATCCTGTCCTCCTCCGTGTATATGTATCCGGGCACATCGGCGAGAGACCGGCACAAGTACAAAAACCCGTCTGTTTCAACCGTGGGGTTGACACACCAGATGCCATCGAGCATCACTCTGGCCATGTGCTCGAAATACTCCGGTACATTCTCCAAACAAGGAGTGAATACGCGGTCTTGGAGCAATTGGCAGACTTCGCGGGTTTCGTAGAAGGTTGGGCGGCAAATGTTATATCTGAAATGAAAAGTAAATTTTTTAGGAGGCGTATATAATATACAATGGCGGTATCCGTAGTTGCTGCCCATCGCTGTGAGAACCAGGTCAAACGTATGCAATATCGCAGAAAAGATATAGTGTAGGTGTCATTTAATGTGTAAGCACGTGTTCCAGGTGTGCATCGCCATATCTCGCTTCTTTTACCTCCAACAGCTTCTCGTACGTGACGTCGTGACCAAGCGCCTCTAACACGATTAAGGCCTGATCGCGAAGCTCCAAGGTGAGGACAGTCAGAGCCTGTTCTTGGGGACGCAAGAACAGGCTCTGACTGCTCTCACCCTCTCACCTGTTTTATTTCATGACGGCCTCGAACTGGATCTTATAGGCTGACCATGACGATGAGCCGTCGAATGCTGGGCTTTGAAGCCTCATGGTGAGGGCGCCACTACCGCAGATGTCAAGATCCCATCTCCAGCCTTGACCCCACGTATCGTTTTCACCACCTCGCGATACGATGCGACTTTCGTGGCATTGGACTTGCTCTTTCACCTCCTTCATCTTCTTGCCAACCGTTGCGCTAAGGTCTTTTAGCATCATCAGCTGCTCCTCCTGGGGGCGTGCCTGCTCCTCCTTATCGTGTTGCAGCTGTTCCTGCATAAACGCCATCAAGGTCGCGAGGTCGGGGTTCACCGGCGAGTGAGCTGCACTAGATGGTTCCGCTGCAGCCACGGAGTCACGTGGTCCACCTGACGACGGCGAGGTGGCGTCTCCAAAGCGCCTGTGGTCCACATCTTGCTGGCGCTGGTTCCTGGTACGCACCCCTTCCACTTCCTCCTTCGGTAGTACTGGCATATTCTTATCTCACTTTTGACACCAATTTGTTACGTGCTGGGTTCGAGGGATAAGAATGTAAACAATATTACCGACTAAAACACGTTTTATTCTAACACACAATTAAACTTAAAAGACAATACACACTATACTACACTTTTCCACTAACTGCTTCAAACCCTGTAGCATTTTCGCTTCTGTTAGCTCCGATGAATACTTGATCGCTTACGATTGTAAACTCACTCGGCAAGCGTTGGCCTTGCCCTTTTACAAGCGGTTAAAGCGTTTCTGGAGATTTATAGAAACGCCATACCCGGTATGTAAACAGTACGAAGATTCGAGAATGTGCCAGCGTTCTCTCTACTCTTCGCGTATCGAAAAGCTAAGTAGTTCCGTAAGACCTCCATAGATGGGGCTGTAATAAATTATCAGACGGAACTGTGAACCCTACAGTGCCGATAGATGGCACTGGCTGTAACAGTATCATAGCAGCGTCGCGTCCTCGCTTTGTAACAGGGGAGTAGTAAATGGTTAAATTATAATGAATTGAATCATAGTACGTTACTTGGCACAAATCCGTTCTAAAGTAGTTAATGATAGAGAAGTCCAACGTCTTTTTTACAATTACCAACCTGAAAGTGCATTGTAGTTGTTCCGCACGTCGCATTGCCTATGAATAGAAAAAGGTTGAAATAATGAACACCTTAGTAGATAATAAAAAATAAGTCTAACTATCCATTTCCTCTTGTAATCGTTAGTATTGGCAATGCGAGAGTGCAAAGTCGGAACTCCATCACGTGCTGCACTTGGTAGGTTCATCTTATAACTACTACTAGCGACCCGCCCCGGCTTTGCACGGGTAGTACAAAACCTTAAAAAATATACACCTAAACCTTCCTCATGAATCACTCTGCCTATTGGTGAAAACTGCATAAAAATCCGTTCAGTAGTTTTTGAGTTTATCGCGTACAGACGCGACGGGGGACTTTGTTTTTATGTAGTGATTTTACAATGATAACGGTAATCTTTGTAAACTGTCTACATAAAAATAAACTATTACTACTATTTACTATCTGCTCACATTAGTAATCACTTTTCACACAAGCGTACAATTTAACTTAACGTGTTTTCTCTCGAACTTTCACTTACAATAGCGGGCAAATGTCACGTCATAAACAGTACTACAGTGACCTTGAACTTTTAGTCAAGTTTAATGGAGTACGTTCATTTACAAAGTCAAGTGGCGCACGCGTACACATTGCACGCAACAATGCTAAATTTAAACAGTTCACACGAACACTGCCGGTTGCTCGGCCACTGAATGTTTTGACATTATTATAGAGACCCGGTATTGCAAAATATAAGGTGTACCTACGTAAATTTTATTGCCATGAAAATGTCGATTCGAAACTTCGGAAGAACGAAAAATCTTAATGAAATTTGATCGGATTTTTCTTTCAAAATGCCATTAGGTACTGCAGGACAATCAAGCGGCTACGCACCATACCACCATTCAGGACGAATTTCGGAATAAATGTGATCTATTGTACGAACAGCCGGACCTTAAAATCTATTCCGCTATTAAAACAAGGAATAAAGGAATTGGGTATACACACATGCTAAAACTGTTGAAATGTTATAACCTGTGGGATTATGGTACAAGTAGTTGAACATTAAACCGACTTGTAACAGGATTTTATGAACCAAAATACTGTAGTAGGTACTTATAATAATTGTGCTATAGCAATAAATTATGATTATATGCATATCCTTTAACTGTTACTGGAGTAAAAGAAGAGCGATTATCAAAATAAAGTCAAATCAAGATTGTTAAAATCTCCCAAATGTTTATCGACTTATGACGCTAACCAACAAAGGAATTACTTTTTTGAGACATAAACTAATATTATATGTACTTATAAACCTCACCTGTCTTCCAGTCCGATCATTTGTCCAATGACCCTCCAGAAGTAATTATACGCGTCCCAATCTCCCGCCTTCAGCTGTCGAATACTGAACTTGTCTGGCTTTAGCATACTGAAGCCAATGAAGCCAAACTGCGTGAGTGCGATGTCTCTCTGAGATACCACACCGGTACCCTTCAGCTTAGAGGACAGGCTGGCGCGCAAGTGTCGGCTCCGAACTGCGTACAGTGATTTCCATGATCTGATGAAGTGTATAATGCAGGTAAATGTCAAAGAAACGCGTCTGTTGCCAAAACTAAATTGTAAGGTATCGATCATAGATGTTTTAGACATTGAATATGTATGCCATGTCAATAAAGTTCATCAGCGCTGTGATAAGCTGTTAAGGTAGTAAATCCTCGCTGGTTTCAGCATGAATGGGCCGGATCGACCAGGGTAGTACTACCCTCTCACAGAATACCGACGTGAAGTAACGGTACCCGTATTGTTGCGTTTCGTATCGGTGAGTAAGAGAGCCGGAGACCCAGTTACCCCGATCCTTTTCCTATCCTTTCCCTCCTTCATTCCTTTTTAAAGGGCTGGCAACGCACTTGTAACTCCTTTGGGATTGCAGGTGTCCATGGGCGGCGGTAATCGCTTGCCATCAGGCGATCCGTCTGCTCGTTTGCCAACCTATGCCATAAAAAAAAAAAAATACGCAAATGGGTTCAGTTCTTTCGTACTGACCTTTTCCTATACCTATGCAGCTGCATGCAAAGGATTATTAATATTAAAATATCACTTAAAGTTGTATTTCATCATTACATATGTAAGTGAAATAAACTGCTGATGATTTGCGAAGTCTGCCAGCTCGCACTGGGCCCGCATAGTGGTCGAATCCTTCTTACATTGAGGAGAAGCCCGTGCCCAACAGTCGGGCAGTATATAGGTAGGTACATACATTCCTGATATTATATGTAAATTATTTATGTTAATTGTAAGGAAAAGCTATGGGATAACATTTCAGTTTTTGAAAAAGACCATTGTAATAAAAGCTATACTCACATACTACCCGGCTTCAGCTCATATTCAAACCAAGAGACGGTATGGAGCAGCGTGGACAGATACCGCCTGTACGCGGTGAACACCGATGAGGAGCGCCGTGATCCCACCAGCACTTTCAGGATGGATGGCACCGCGAACACCGCCACTAAACCCACCAACATCGACGACGAAAATGAGAAATTGTGCGAGAAGTAGAACTCACGACCCCTGGACACAGAAAATGAGCATTTTATTCGAAGTCTCACCTTAAAGCCTGGAAACATACGCGCCAAGCATATAGGTACTCTCGGAAGCGTCAAGGAACAATTTATATAATTTGTTTATGGTGATTGGTTTAGTGAACCTAACAATGATGGCACATTTACACACTCTACTACTTTAACTCCTTCAGAAGAACTGAAAAATAATGGCTCAATCTAATTTCATGTGTTTTTAGTTCCGCCAGGCAATTCTCCAGATCTAAAACCAGGACTATGTAGGTAGTTATTTCTTATGACGTACGTAAGAAGAATGGCCCTATTTTATAAGCGGTATTTTCACGTCACGCTAGCTGAAGATTACGAAACGTACGCTTACTTAACTTACTTACGTATGGGTTGTGACCCCGGAAAGTGATTCTCGAGATTTTAGCAGAAGAAAATTGTTTTAATAGAACATAGCTAACTCGATGGAGCCAGTAGAACAAGTTTTATCTTCAAGGGCTATAGCCGATGGCTATAGCTATTATTAACACAGCTGAATTCGCTTGAAAATAAATGACATAACGTACTTACCTCAGTAAATTAAAATTAAATTAAATAAAATGTTAGTGCACAATATCATAGACATCGTTTTTATCTGTTTGTGAATATTTCTTTTCTGCTCACGTTTAACTTTACAATGGCAGAAACAATTAGGGACGTAGTTTTCAATGATAAATTAAGGAAAAATAGCTTAGATAAGTATATTAGTTACTGGCTTTTGCCCGCGACTGCGTATTACTACGTATTTATCTATATCTTAATATTATATATATTTATATTCGTAGTTATCTATATCGTAGTCAAGATGATAATGCATAAGATTTTGAATTAGACCTCCAGCAAGACTCTAGCCTCTTTGAAAACAGAATTCACTGTTGTGAAGTAATTTTTGCGTGATGCGCATAAAAATACAGACAGGCAAATCTAAAAATAATGTAGACATCGACCAGTTACATTTTAATCTATAAATTCTATACTAATAACATAAAGCTAAAGAGTTTGTTTGTTTGGTGGGTTAAACGCATCTTAGAAACTACTGGTTCAGATTGAAAATTATTTTAGTGTTGGATAGCCCTTTTATCGAGGAAGGGTATATAGACTATATAACATCACGCTACGACCAACAGCAGCAGAGCATCAAAAATAAATTAATAAATTATGTGAAGCAGACGAATTATGTATAATTATAAATGAAGTGAATATGTATATATTACAGTAATACAGATAGGTATATTAATGTGACTGCATAGACACTTTGTTTACTCCTACAATGTCTAAGATGTTCCTAAAAACAGGTTTAATGTTATTGTTAATAACGAGAAACTTTGGACTTTAGAGGTGATCTTTGTACTATGTTTCAGTTAGCCAATTTAAGCAACTTAAGTTCAATGCCAAACGTGACCGTTTACAAAAAAGATTGCACATGTCGAGAAGGCCAAACAAATCCTTATTAATATAACACGTTATATTATAGGCAGGCAAATGCGAAAGTAACTATTTGTTACGTTTTAAAGGTTAAACACCTGACCCGATTTTGACATATTTTGGTGTAAATATAACGTAAGCCCTGGAGAACGTCTAAATGGTAACAGCAACATTTTATATCTATATATTTTGACTACCTGTTGCTTGCGACTTTGTTTACATAGGATTAGTACTAAAGTCGCGGCAATGTTAAGAACTAGCCAAATTCGTTTTACAGAAATTAAATTATTATCGTAACAAATAAAACAAACGATACAGCGTTGTAGGTACACCTGCGAAAACGTGACAAGCAGCCACATTTCTTTCCATGCCCGTAACATTGATATAGAAACATCACTGTCGAAGGTACTAACCTACTTAAAAATGTTGATCATAAACATTCGTTTGACGTTTTCAACCTTCACATTCCATTAGGTTTTTCTTGTTATTAGAACGCAAACAAGTATAAGAACAACATTATTTAGTCTATTAGCAATCAAAATCAAAACCTAGACTTAACTTTGTATCAACGACATATTGAATATCTCGGACAGGAAACTTCACTTAACATCGAAACAATCTCGCGACGTGTCGGTACACAGCGATTTAGCGTCTGGTAGCTTCGTAATACAATATAAATAAAATAAATGTGCTGCTACTACTCTTGCAATAACTAACCTTATATGACTAGGCAAGGACCTTTATACACATTTTAAATCAGAAAAAAATAATTGTAGAGACAAGAAATCGTATGAATTTAATTTTCTACTTATCGTGGACCTATCTTCAACATTATTCGACTCAAAGGATAAACATTTGCGCGCGAAAGCAGTTTTCTTTTAATTCTATCTACGTTAGTGGAATTGGCATACCGGTCTACCAAGTAACTTAAAAACACTTAAAATACTACCTTAACATCAATGAGTTGTATCACAAGGTTTAAGATGGCAGATAAGTATACTTTTAGCCGGTAAATACTTTTATACGTGGGCGATTTAGCGAGCAATAATTACATACAGAACAAGTTAATAAAACATATCAAAAAGCCGGTTCAAAATAAAAAGTAGTCTTATCATTTAGGTATAATTAATTAAGACTACGATGTCTATAACTCTATCTAGCCTAAACTATTTACAGTGTAACTAACATAATATAATTCCAACAATTTTATGAACCAAAATTTATTTTACTAATAAACCATATGCCACTACATAAGAAACCGGTTTAAAACCATAAAGCTTGTATAACTAATTGTATCTTGTTGGTAGTGGTCCTTATATTTATAAGTTTCAACCGAAATAGGATGTAGATTTAGGTAGAACACACTAGGTGGAAGATCTACTTGAATTTTTGTCGCAGAAATCTTAATTGAAAAGTAGATTAATGTAGAGGCATGAGGTCAATAATTATGTACGCATGTTATTGATAAAACCAAAATATTTGCTTGTTCTGACAAATAACTTGTTTTGTACATTCATTATGACTGGCAAGAATGTACAGACAAAAAATGAATTGCGTAATTTTGACGAGTGCGCCATACCACACTGCTTTGTAATTTTATTTAATATCCGTTGAATACATATAATGAATGCCTCGGTGGCAGAATTGCGACTGCCATGGATGAGGCTGCTGCTCGAATCCCGAAACAGGACAAAAGAAAGCTATTGGGTTTTCTTACCAAGACATTTTTACTAGCAGCCCGGCGCTTGGCGGTGTTGCAACCGTGCCTCGGAAAGCACGTAAAGCCGTTGGTCCTATGCCCGATCTCTCTCTGGTCGTGTCGGTTTGTCTCTTATCATCGGACTATGAGAGCTAGGGCAAAGGCATAGACGCGCCGATGACCAGCGACCGATATGTTGATTAACCATTTCATAAATTAAGCCATTGATACTAGTTTATTAAAGAGACGTTAAAATGAAGATAAAAATAAATGGAATTGACACAGGTGCTCATTGTGATAAAAGTTACAGGCATCAATCATATCCTATTGAGTCACGCCTTATTAAAAGATATTTTGTGCATCTACAAATATCTCTGAAAGCCTATGCCTTTCAACAAAATCAAAGTCCATACAGAATAAGCAGGCCAATGCGCTAGCAATAACATTTATTTGTACAGCAACAAGAGTTGATAAAAATAGTTGGTAAAATAAATATTGTTTTATTATAAAGCGAACCGACATACATAATAATACTGACATAATATATTAATTATTTTGTTTTGTATTGATATGTACGTTTTTGGATTACAAATTATTAGTATTCTTGTTAACCCCTCCTAAGCTAGAATGTTTGTGTCAGAAGTGGCTTCACAGACTGCAATGAATGGGACTCGAAATCACGATCTCTCGATTGTAGGTACAGTACCTTACCTATCCACTGCTTGTTAAAAGAACAAAAATATAACGAACTATGTTTCGTTTTAATCATATTGCTTTTCAAATATTGATTTAAAAAGCAACAAATATATATAATAATAAACACTTGGGGACTGAAATAGCACGCCGATGTGAATTATTTGGTGACTGCAGGAATATAAAATGCGCACCTAAGAAACAACTGGCTTCTTAGAGGAACTGCATTATGAAGTTATGAGAAACGCAGCTAGGGTTGCCAACTTTTATTAGAAGAAATAGAGTATATCTGATTTCAAAGGAGGTAAATAAAGAGTACGGCCTTCCAAAATTCCAAAAAAGAGTATCATTTATTTTATATTATTAAAAAGGTATTTTTTCGTACTTTTTGCAGCACATAACAATTTTTCATGGTTTTTAAAAGAATTGTATGACTCCAAACATTCTAACTCTAAATTTATATAGATCAAAAGCTCATTTTAATCAATTTCAATGAAGCTCTGTTTCTCTCTGCCCGCCACTTCACATTCATGACCGAAAAGACTCTCTCATAAATGCTGAAGTGGCGGGAATAGAGAGTATATAGTGAATAAAAATTTTTAAAACAAACAAATTCATCAGGACATTTTTTTAAAATAAATTGCCATTTTTCTGCAGTGGACTTTTGCGTAAAATCTGTGTTATTTAACATTTCACCTTGGAGTTCTTTTAAAATTATAACTTCTGAATATAAACTGTCCATGTGTATGTTTAGTCTTCGTAAATTAAGTTTTTCTTCTATAATTTGTTCTAAATGATTTAATTCAATATTAGTTCTTAAAGATATTTTATTTAGTGAAGAGAGCCAGTTATCACTACTAAAATCAAACCATTTTTGTAAATAAATCAAACATTTCTCTATACACAATGAAAAACTCGTGTTAATTTTATTAAACAAGTCAGGTGATGATTGTTCAAAAGATTTTGATTTCTGTTTTGTTGTATAGCCAAAATAGTTGTCGTTTTGTCTTTGCAGTAATTCTGATTTTAAATTTTCCATTATACTAGAAACATCTACAATTGTGACAGTAGTTACTAACTCCCCGTGACCATGGCTGCTGAAAAGCAACCAAAACGTCGAGAAAAGTGTAAAATTAAATCAAAACAGATATAATAGTTTTAATAATTTAATTAGCTTCAAAATTAGTTAAGTTTAATAGTAGTAGTATGTAGTGTAACAATTTTTTGGTTATGATAATGGGTTTGCATAATATTACATGACTGGCACTAGTATAGTAAACATTGTGTAAAAAAGAGTATTTCAGCATACTCTATTAGTGTTATAGATTATAGAGTACGCCTACATGATAAAGAGTACAATACTCTATTTTAGAGAACGGTTGGCAACCCTAAACGCAGCTGCAGCGTTTCTTGGTAAGAAAATGTGACGAAGGCTCGCATATCTACTTCTATCATTGCTTTACTTTTAAGCCATTTTTAAGTCCTTTTGGGTAGAGACGATAATGCGCGAGATTAATATTGCAAACGATCGTAGACTTCTATAATCAATCACATACGAAATATAGAAATATAGTAACGGGTAAGTACCTTTATTGGCAGTTTGAATATAGGGTCGAACTAATCGGCAGCTTAAGGCCCGGCGCACATTGGCGGCACGGCACGGCAAGGATCCCCTCCTTCGACATCCCTACATGAAAGCGCACACTGGCGGTAACTATGCCGTGTCATCCTTAGGTATGCCGCGACGTCCTTAAGCATACCGAAGCGTCCTTAGGCATGCCGTGGCGTCCTTAAATACCGTGCTCGCGCCTATCTTTTTCACAATAGTCGTATCGCTTCTTCAGAACGGTCTTAACGCCAGCTTGTAAGTGTGTGTATAATGGTATATTGGGACCTAGTGCGGGCGCTGTCTTGCCGTGGTATCCCGAAGACTGCCAAAGCGTTCAGAGAGATGCCGAAGCGTTCCGAAAGCTGCCGACACGGCATGCCTAAGCATACCGCGGTATTGTATTTGTACTTACGACTGTTAACATTGAAATTTCAACTTTTATTTCCATACGATTAGGTTATATGTTTATTCGTCGCCTAAAATTACCTTGCCATGCCGTGCCGCCAATGGGCGCCATGGGGCCTTAAGGTTTTTGACATAGCTAACATTGTGGCATCCATATGTTAAATGTTTTACACGACATTAACAATGACAATAATAAATAATAGTCGCGACTTCTTTAAGCCATGATGGCAATTCCTCTGGTATTTAACCGATATTCGTTTGGATATTAGTCGACTTATTTACCAATAAGTTTATAATAAAATTTATAATCATACCTACAACAATGAAGACACTTGAATAATAAACAAATTTTAACTTTAATTTGAGGAGGAAGAATACGTAACCGGACAGGCACAGAACCTGATAAATTAAAAACAGACCTCTCTAGATACCTATTATATTGGAAACCTTAAATTACTGAACCGACGAATGGTTATTTTACAAGTTAAACTTCTGCACTGCAAATCGATCCTGTATCGCAGAATAATTTACAAACAGTCAAACACCGTTGTTTGACTGTTTGTAAATCATTCTGCGGTACAGGATCGATTTGCAGTGCAGAAGTTTAACTTGTGGCCGTCCACAAAGAGCATTTAAAGTTTAAACAGATATTTGTGGATCGGATAATTTTTATCCTTCTCAACACGGGAGATCGAACCCACAATAGGTACTGCAGTGGCAATGGCGAAGCGACCTCATGCACCACTAAAGTCTTACGTGCCATTATGTACACACAATCATTAAATATGGTAACGTATAATTATATAGGAAGGACTGTTATGAAATGTGGTTGTGAACTTGCACAACGGACCTTCCTACATTTACTTACATTATTCCTACAGTACATTTCTTGCCAGTTCTCATTGGTTCTACGCCCTTGCTTTACTGAACATAGCAACAGGCAACAGGTAAATGTAAATTCACATTAATACGTGTAACTTTGACGTTCATAAGTGTTACTTAGTGACCTACATGAATAAACATATTTTAGATTTTTAACTATTTAAATTCGAGACCAGCTCACAGTCTAAACTCTTGAACATATAACGCACCTATTGAACTTCTTCTCATCGAAGTCCTTAGGTAGTTCCATGACGAGTTCATCTGGTTTGACGCTGTCCGACGGCTGTTCCGCCGCCACTTGTGTTAACAGCCCGTCCACGAACTCTTTCGCTGCAACAAACAAATTATTGTTTACATAAACATTTATGATTAATCTATCAAATCTAAGAATACCAGACACTTAAAATCTATTGGCCACCGGTATGGCGCTGAGGCTCAATAGGTTAATTACCTATATGCCGAATAAAAGAAAAGGATAAAAAGGATGGCAGGGCGTCGCTAGACTTTATTTTTTATATTAAACCAACTCCCGCACTGGGAATAATTCTTGCATCGCGGGGAAACATTCAGACAACGGACACAAATAACACCCAGACTCGGAACAACCATTTGTGGATCACACAAAGTTTCGTCCCGTGTGGGATTGGAACCCACAACAGCCGACGCAATGACAGTGGCGAGGCGACCACTTAACAGGTCATAAGTCATAACAATAGATTTTCTATTGTGTCTATCACGGGATAGTGAAAGGATTAAAACACAACGCCATCCGTGTAGTCGATAGTAGCTTAAGGCAATGGTGGAGACACGGGCCTTCGACTAGATCAAAGAAACAATCCTTCCTGACTAATTTGTTTGTTTTTGCTTTTTACGCTTTCACGCCTTAACTACACGACTTTACACACACGCTGTGCCTTTAATCCAGAAAAAAAGTATTGTTGCCGAGAAAATAAGAATTTAATAAAACAAAGGTACCTAATCTAGATATCCATGAACCGCCTCTGGTAGAACGAGTCTCCTAGAAAATAAACTGGTCACGCCCGTCATATTTCAAGACTATAGTAAGGCTAACCCCAAACCTAAAATAAACCAATTTAGCCGTGGTCGAGACTCGAGACAAATCCTTGACTTAATTCACTCTCATTCTCTAGAAGATTTTGTCAAGGAACGCTCATAGCATTCACAAAAATATTGTAACACACGAATCTAACCAAAATGGATTGTTGCCAAGTTGGATTATCTTGGCTGTTTGTTTGGCACCAACTCCATATTGGTTAGATAACACTCGAGGCTTAGTAAAGACTAAAAATATTACTAAGAAAGGTTTGAAGTCGGTTTATATTTTTTAATAATATTTTTCAGTGACGTTTCCTAAAGTTAAAAGCCTAGTGGGTGACCCCGTGCCAGTACTCGTACCTAATTTATTTATTTATTTATAATTTAAGCATACCAACTGTATAATTACAATGTTTTGTAGTTGAGACATTCTTAATTTAACATTGTCAGAGTAATTAAAGAAATCACAGGCATGCATGACATTTCAATTACATTATATATTAAAGAGACTACTTGTTTATGGTGAAAATATAACAGTGACTGTTATGTAATGTTTAGTTACATAAACTATAAATCGAAGTCTTACTATATTAAAACCAATTAAAAGTAAAATAAAATTGAAATTACAAAAGATTATAAAGCATTACTGAGTAGGAAGTGTCTGAATGATAAAAATTTCATAGAGAAGATATCAATGTTATTGTCAGATACGTTGGATTCCGCATTATACAATCTTGCCATGCGTGTAAATGGTCTATTGAAGGTAGTATTCAAGGTAGTGATAGGTGTCTCAAATACCCGGGGATATCTCACAAATCGCCTGCTCGTTTTAAAATTAAAATTATTAATTAGTTCAACATCTAAGGACCCATGTACAATTTTGTGCAGAACCAATAAGTCATGTATGTTGCGTCTTTCTTTTAAGTTGATAATTTTGAAATAAGACAAGTGTATTCAGGAATTATTTTACCTGATGCCATGTTTTATGTCTAAGTACCTTACAAAGCGAGTCTGAACGGACTCTACCTTATCTATATGGGTTGAGTAGTAAGGTGACCATATAGTGGAGCAATATTCAACAGTGCTACGGACCAACGCATTGTACAGTAAGATAACACTGCAACTTTTACGAAATGGTTTTGATACTCGAATTATAAAACCTATCGTTTTGTTAGCTTTTGCGACAACATTATCTATGTGATATCGGAAAGATAAAGAAGTATCAAAAATGACTCCCAGGTCACGGATAATATATACTCTGTCAAGGTACGCACCATCTATACAGTATTTATAATCAATGAATTTAATTTTATTAGTAACGTGATATACTGTTTTTTTTTTACGTTTAAGGACATTTTATTTTCCAAACACCATTGTTGATTAGTATCAAGATCACTTTGCAGCTTAATACAATCGGTAGTTGCAGATATTCTACTGTACATCTTTAGATCATCAGCATAAGCCAGGCAATCACATTTTATCCATTCCAGAAGGTCATTAATAAACACCAGAAATAATAAAGGTCCCAGTTTAGAACCCTGCGGGACTCCAGAACCTGGCACAAACGGCACAGACTCATAGCCTGCCAACACCACTAGCTGAGAACGATTATGCAGATAACTCTCGAACCACCGCAGAAGACTACTATGTATTCCGGCCTGATTAAGTTTTATATACAATATGGAGTGGTCCACACGATCAAAGGCCTTGGCAAAATCTGTATATATGGGGTCGACTCTGTCGACGACTGTCCTCTAGTTTCCAATGTATCAGTAATAAAAGTGGTGTACACCAGTAAATTTGACAAAGTGGAACGATTAGACATGAAGCCATGTTGACGGGAACTAAGGATATGCCGAAGATGTGTGTAAACTACATTGTAAATGAGACCCTCGAATATTTTTGAAAATTGGGATATAATAGAAATAGGTCTATAATTTGTAACATCATTCAAACTGCCAGTTTTATGAATAGGAATAATATGACCTATTTTCCATAAGTCCGGGAATGTTCCCTCTTTAAGAGATTTATTATCAATTAAATGTAACGGTTTAATAAGAGCGTACATGCAAAAGCGGATAAAAATTGGAGGCAGTCCATCAGGACACCTTTATTAAGGTCATTTTTTATCATAGAATGTCTTGTATCATTTTCCATTATAATAATACGAGAAAGAGTATAACTCGCTGTTTTGTGCGTTTCCATATAATTATTACTTCCATCACTGTCCCCGTACAGAAGAAAAGTACTCTGCAAACAAATCAGCCACACCACTTCTCGGTCGGAACTCGGTCACCATAAGTATTTTTTTTTTGGCAGATGAGGGCAATCTATGAGACGGATCGCCTGCTGGTAAGTAATTACCACCACCCCTGGACACCCGCAACCCCAAAGGAGCTACAAGTGCGTTGCCAGCCCTTTAAAAAGGAATGAAGGAGGAAAAGGGTAAAGGAAAGGATAGGAAAAGGATCGGGGTAACTGGGCCTCCGGCTCTCTCACTCACCGATACGAAACGCAACAGTACGGGTACCGTTACTTCACGCCGGTATTCTGTGAGAGGGTAGTTCTACCCCGGTCGATCCGGCCCATTCATGCTGAAACCAGCGAGGATCTACTACCTTATACTGATACTGATTAGGAATACCCCTAAAGTTTCTTTTAGATTTAGGGTATCGCCAAAAAGACTTTACATTCGTTTTTATTTCGTTCTCGAGTTTCGATATATAATCACGGAAGCAATTTTCAGTGCCTTTTTGGGCTCTTTCACGTAACAAGTTAAGCGTATCATAATCTCAAGAATTTTGGTACTTTATAAATCTGATTCTAAATTTGTGATTTTCTTTAATTAATTTAACTAACGATGCAGAAAACCAGACAGTATAACTACTCCGCCTCTGTTTTACTTTAGGGGTGAATTTGTCAATCACCGCCCAGATTACATTATAAAATAATTGAACAAATTCGTTACAGTTTAAATTTTTGAAAGTTTCTTATTTTATCTGTGACAACTCCAAAATGCAAGCTATATGATCTGTTTTATAAAATTATACCTAATTTGTGAAGCATTATATTTTAGATTGGAAAGCAGTGGCTGTCTAAGTTCCAATTCTAAAGGAGGGTGGTGGATATCAATTTTACACAGAGGAGCAGCGTGGGTTACTGTGGCTTTAATGCCCTCATCGATAAGTACAAGATCTAATATGGTTTCTTTTCATTACAAATCTTATTAATTTGGGTAAGGCCTGTAACATTCAGTAACTTTTTTAATGCCAAGGATTTTGAATCGCAGATATCCGAGAATGGGTCATCAGAGTTAAGTCATAATTGGAATATTTGATAATTGGAAGATTAAACTCACCCAATATCAATGTAGTACAACCAGAATACTGTAGACAAATTTCCTCGGACTTAGCAAAAAAGTTCCTCAGTACATCGTATGGAATGTAGAAAGGTAAGTAAACAAGACAGAGAATCATGCAGACACTTCCGAAATATACACGTAACCATAAATCTTCCATACACGTTTACCAATCGATTTTATTCACAAACTTAAATTTATTACTAATAGCTACTATAACACCACCACCATGAGATTTGGAGTATAATTGCTTAAATGTAACACAACGATCTCGTCGCACAACAGTATATATCTGATCGAAATATTCAGAGGACAAAAGCGAATCATCTAGCCAGGTCTCTGTCGTTTAAAATTGAGATACATATTTCGTGAGCGTTGGTTTTCATCCCCCTTACATTTTGGTAGAAAATAGATATTGTTTTCATTAAAATACATTATAAAAATTTACTACGTGGCATACAATATCGAACAGAATAGTAGTAGATCAGTCAAGCAATTTTATCCAAACACTTTTCATCCCTAATTAATATACTATCCACGTTTACGTTTAACGCCTAACGCTGGTAGTATGCTCTAGCCTGACCTAATGGTTAGTTTATCGAAGATGCATCATGGCAATATTCATAATTAGCCTATTAAATCACAGTAGCACACCGGCAACCAGACAATAAATTTTTAATTACGGTGCAATACCGTAATTAAAAATGTATTGTCTGGTTTATTGTATTGAACTATAACATTAATAAAGATCTATGTATCTTCGAATTTGAATGTTAGTTATAGAGAAAATTTATATGACACCACCTTGAAGCTATACTGAACCCAACGATTCCAAAGAATTATTAAAATCTGTCCATAAATGTAGAAGTATATACATATAGTCAAAAAGATATTTTTTTTATTTTGAAGCCTGTTTAAAATCTATTTGACTATCCAAGAATATTGTGTTGTGAAGAAAATATAAAAAAATCCTCTTTTTATAAGTCAATTTCTCAAAAGATAAAGTACATATAACCGCTTGGTTGTTTGCTCATGAATCTACTATTAACTACTAAATTATAGTTACAATCCATCGTCCTTCCCAACTTGGTCGGTTGCCTCGTCATCGCCTTCTCGGACACTTACGTGTTCTTGTGCATAGGAAGGTTTATAACTGGATTTACTATTGGTGAGTTCTTCATAATTTTCAAATTATCTTCATAGAATCCAATAAAATTAAAAGGTATACAAACGGTTCATTGACATGATTATAGACATTTTAGTGATGTCTAATTGTAGCGTCAATTGTAAATCGATTAATTACCTAATCGAATCATTCGATTTAATGCAGTGAGAGAGTTAGACATGACATAGACACTGCAACAATTATATCTTATTGCGCTATAATTGTACCCATCATTCGATTTTGCAGTTGAGCAACAGTAAAACACTATTTGCATGGTATATAATTTTTCAAACCATTATCATTATTCCATTATTATTGTAGCCAATTATTATTGTTATTTGTCCAATTCTTGTAGCCAAATGTTGTTGTTTCAAGAAGAAACACAGGCCAAGTCAGTATATAATTATTATTCCGTAAGTAAGCAAAGTTGTCAGCAATAGCACACAAAAGTAATAGCGCAGTCAACAAAATGGCAGTTTTCTGACTAGCCGCATACTTTTCTTTTTATTAACCGCACTAGTTTTAATTTTGTGTCGCAGAAGACTTTACAAACATTCAAACAAAGCACATAAATAACACTCAGACTTGGAAAAATATATCGGCAACAGTGAACTTTCCTGTAGCACGTAAGTATTTAATGCCAGTAATAAACAGATTAATTTAAATTTTAAATTCCTCTAAATACCGTATATTTAATTGCAAATTAATTTTAACTATCTTGTTGCATAGCAAATTTCGATTAACTATTCGATTACTAAAAGTCTTAAGACTTGAACGAATTATTGTTTGTCGTGCAGCCCTAAGCAATCATAAATTATAGATATTTTTTCATCTGCCAAATAACCTCAGTTTTCGACTAAGATTTTTCAAATGAAATAATCATTTATTAATCAAACGGCAATTGCTTTAAAATGACTCGTGGTATCATGTGAAAACCTTGAAAATACGGATAAACTTAGTAATCTTATTTCATTTAGTAAGTAACTATGATAAATTAAACAAAATTTGGTTTGTGTACATTTTCATCTGAATGGATTGGAGTAGACTATACACCCTGCGCTATTCAAATTACTGACGTATTGCTTATTAAGAGAAACAAACGAACGAATGGAACTATCTACGATACACTACAATTACGTTCGAATTACGTAGTCTCACATATCATTATCTTTCGTTTACGCGAATGTTATACATTGAAATTAACTGCTTTACACGGATTTTATCGCGTTGTTTATTAACACTTATCCTTACTATAATATTATAAATTCGACAGTAACTCTGTCTGGCTGTTGGTCGGCCTGTCTGTCTGTCTGTTACCTATTCACGGCTAAACCACTCAACCGATTTAGATGAAAATTGATACAGAGGTAGTTAAAAACCTGAGAAAGGACATAGGCCCCTCTTTATTGATGGAGGTAAACGCGGGTGGAGCCGCGCGCCAAAGCTAATATTACATAATTTTAAAAATATTATCCTCCTACTGAATTTGTAATACTCTATTATCTATTTAAAATGATTTAAACTATTTAGATTTAAAGGAACATGCCCATTTCTGGGACTAAGTGTTACAGCCAAATTTTTTGCTGCAAAGGTAGTGTCATTTCATCACTAAACAAAATAATAAAAAACAAATAGAATTTACAATGGTCAAAGGAGAATAAAAGAATTATGTTTAGTAATTACGACTTAATTTGTAGTTAAAGTCATGTGTTATTGTATATGTTATTTTATCAATACACAAAATCACAAAGAACAATATCCAACTTACGATGGTAAAATAATATTTTATGTTAATTAATTACATTGCATTAATTATATCCAGCTGAAAAGACACGGTGTCAGATTTTTAAACTTCAAACTTCAGGTTTGACAGTTACGTTTAACGTAAAAAAAACAAAAGTACATTCTTTCGGTAGTGCTTGCGCCGGTGATGTGTTCTGTTATGTTATTCGCATTTTCGTATTAAATATCGGTGCTATTTGGTTCCTGTTTAATTTCTCATTACAAATCAGCTGAAAGAACAATGGTGCCAATTCTGTTGTCACAAAATTCTCTTATCTTAGCTGAAAATCTCTAAAATTTAGTTTAGTCCTGTCAATTTTAGCGATTTCAGAATACAAAATGTCGTTTGACAGGACTAAGCTAAATTTTAGAGATTTTTAGCTAAGATAAGAGAATTTTGTGACAACAGAATTGGCACCAATATCTGTATTTTTAATGTACCACAACTTCTAAACTTTTTTTTTTTTTTTTACGTGGGGGAATGCAATGACGCATATCCCTCCGCGGGGGCGGGCGGAGGGATTATGTCGGACTCGCCGGGGTAAAATAAAGATGTTAAAAAAAAGATAATGTACCTCCCGGAATACCGACTAAACCTACCACGGTGTTCCTCGACACAACCACTACCGACGGGGCCGCGCGAATCGCTTTCGCATGCGGTCGCGACCCCGCCGAACCACAACTTCTAAACTAACCTAACCCAGTTACACATTCGAATACAAATATCTCATCATTGCAATTGCCAATTTTAATGAAATAAAGCAGAAGTATAATTAGTGTATTTCTCTAACTAATGCCACCAATTTTATGACTGTAGCAAGTAAGCCAAAATATGTAGAAAAATGGGGGATCTACTTTACACTTTCCTTGACGTTTCGGTTGCTTTTCAGCGGCCATGTTCACCGGGTGACTCCACCTAGATCCCCGCAGCGGTAAGCAGAAGTAAGTTACGGGGTGTCCTACGTGAGCGAACGCAACGAACACGATCAAAACAACGGCCTACCCATCTTGCGTCCTATATGGCAGTCTGCGGCGAGACGCGACGTTACGCGTACCTGTTTTGCAGGCGACCAGACGCGACACCACGTACTACGAAATGGTTGATTCTCAAATTTAGACTTGATAGCAGCAATAATGTAATCGAAAGTAGACGGTAACACGCCACAAAATTGTTTAAACATTTTATAATCGTTTCTTAATTTTGGATCTGAGATTCGCGATTGTAAATTACACTCTAAGGGTAGGGCAGACAAGACTGCGTGGAGTCGGATTAACAGCGATTCGTTTCTGTCACTACAACCTACTTTTTAGCTAATGTTTTAGGACTGAAAATGTTGTTATAAATTAACATTCGGAATAATACACATTATATAATATAATACTTAGGACATATGACTTTATTTCATGCAAAATTAGGAGATTCAATTATTATAGTACCCAATACTATGACAGAATAGTTTTAGAAGTAAAAATAAATATGTAAAACAAAAATTCGAATTTATGAAAATTATGTTTACTAAAGTTTATAGCAAACGTGTTATGGATAATGATTTTCGGACAAACAATTTGAGGAGAAGAAAAGGAGTAAATGATTATAGGACGTACTGTGACGCCCAAAAGGCAAGCAAAATCTCGCAACTGTTTCTTGACTTATACCTATTGCACTGCTATACAAAAAAAATAAAAAAATCTGCGGCAGGGATTTTGTTAATGGTTTTTGTTAATACTCATATTAGACCTTCACGCTGCATGCTTATTTATTTTTGATTCACTCTGGTTATTGAGATAAACGGAACTAAGAAATAATTAAAAATTTCAAACTACCCTACAAACATTGTGGTTCATTGATTTGTTTTCACTTACGTTTGTTATCTTTTCACGGATTTATTTGCAACAACTTAACTTAATAGCTATCAGACCCTGTAATTATCAGTTATAAATCGGTTGTTTTGTGTTAAAGTGCATTTTTCCTTTCAAAAACATGAGTTTTCCACGTAAACCTTGTTTAAACGATCCTAACACTTTTTGCTTTATTTGTGGCAAGTTTAGTTTACAAAAGCAAAGAAAAGAGATCACAGAGTTTGTAAAAACAGTCTACCGAGAATATTTCGGGATACCACTAGTGAAAAGGAATAAATATTGGGTGCCAAACATCGTGTGCAAGCCGTGCGTAGAATCTTTGCGTTACTGGAGCCAAGGAGGACGTAAAGGGTTACAATTTGGAGTGCCGATGATGTGGAATGAGCCAAGTAATCACTTAAACGACTGTTACTTTTGTGCCGTAAATGTTAAAGGTATGAACCGGTACAAAAAACGTACTTGGGTTTACCCGAGTGTGAAATCGGTTACAACTCCAGTATCTCACAGTGATGATTTGCCAATTCCAGTGTTTTCAAGACCATCTACATCAAATTGTGATGATTTTGAAATGTTAGAGGGATCAAGCGGTCAGTCGAGCAGTAGTGGAAGTGAGTTCGAAGAAGATGTTTCTAAGAAACCTGGATTTTCTCAAGACGAACTCAATGATTTGGTTCGTGATTTGAATTTACCGAAACTTTCGGCCGAACTTCTTGCTTCAAGGTTGAAAGAAAAACAATGTCTTCAACCTGGTGTTATCATTACATCCTTTAGAACCAGAGAGAGTGAACTTCTTCCTTACTTTTCAGAAGAAGATAACTTTGTTTTTTGTAATGACATTCCTGGGCTCCTAAGATCTATGGGTCTTCCTAAATATGAGGCTAAAGATTGGAGGCTTTTTATAGATAGCTCAAAAAGAAGTCTAAAATGTGTATTGCTGCACAATGGAAATAAGTATGCTTGCGTTCCGATTGGTCATACTACAAAACTAAAAGAAGAATACCAAAATATTAAAATGGTTTTAGAAAAGATTTCGTACGCACAACATCAGTGGCTAGTTTGCGTGGACTTGAAAATGGTAAATTTTTTACTAGGCCAGCAAGGAGGGTATACTAAGTACCCTTGTTTCATATGTTTATGGGATAGCCGTGCAAGAAACCAACACTGGATTACAAAGATCTGGCCTTTGAGAGAAAATATGGAGGTTGGAAAAGCAAATGTGATAAATGAACCGTTGATAAGCCGAGAAAACATCCTTCTTCCACCCCTTCACATTAAGCTTGGGCTAATGAAGCAGTTTATTAAAGCCCTTGATAAAAATGGTGTCTGTTTCAAATATGTGTGCCAAAAATTTCCAGCTCTTAGCATGGAAAAATTAAAAGCAGGCATCTTTGATGGACCGCAAATACGTACACTGATAAAAGACACTGAGTTTGTAGCCCATATGACACAGATTGAATGTGAAGCATGGTTAAGCTTTGTGTTGGTAGTAAAAAACTTTTTGGGGAATCACAAAGCGCCGGAATATCAAGAACTAGTTGCAAAAATGCTACAAAATTTTAACAGAGTAGGAGTCAACATGAGCATAAAATTGCATTTCTTACACAGCCATTTGAACCGATTCCCGCAGAACCTGGGTGATTACAGTGAGGAACAAGGAGAAAGGTTCCATCAGGATATCAGGATAATGGAAGAAAGATATCAAGGTCGATGGGACAGCCATATGATGGCTGACTATTGCTGGACCTTGAAAAGAGATTGTCCTGACAAAGTAAATAAGAGAAAATCCCAAAGAAAAAGATTTTCATGATCTTCATTTATTTATTCTAGTTAAAGGTACCCCAAACTATTATTATTTTTGTGTATTTTTGTAAAGATAAACAATAAAAATAAATTTTAAATACATCTTTTGGCCCATTTATTGAAGCATTTTATGGAAAATGTTAGAAGCGTTTATCTCAAAAACTGGAGTCAATTTGACCATTCTGGTATTTTTCCCGTTATCAGCACACTCGTCTTATACAAAATCGACTTCAAGTATGCCTTCCGCAAAATGACTGTATAGCAGTGTTGTTGACTGTAAGATCCCAGATTCAGATCTCGTTTTATTATTTTATATATACTACTATAACAATAATCATTATAAAATAAATTATTCTCTCTTCACAATCGTTTCTTAAAGTTAATCATGTACTGCCAGCAGTGTAAATAGTAGGTAGGTACATTGTAAACTAACTTGCGAGACTGGTGCCTGAATTAGGTTTATGAAAACCTGTATTACAGGCCACCAATTTATGTAATTATTGATATTCGAATATCAACAATCGAATATTTAAATAACAATTTAATAACACAAATTACTACACACCATTCGTTTATTTTTATAGTCAACCGTGTTAATGTCCTTGTTGATATACAAATATTCTGTCTTATGTTTGTGCATATGCCGACAAAGAAGCGACCCTGATTTACCTTGATAATGGTCTATATTATATTTTTATTTTGATATATCATGCGCACAATAATGCACTTTAAAAAAACTACTTTATTCTAATAACGATTAATTTTATGTAAATACGATTGAACACTCATGCAGTAAGGAGTGGGGTATCGAATCAGTCGGGCACAGCGGAAATGCCAGTCAAACCCCGACCGAGCATAATCAGGAATCTCTTGTGCTCTGTTCCCGGAATGGTCAAATGTTAGGCATTCATGAAGGATTATCTTTATTCTCAGCTAAGTAAAGCTAGTATAGTCTATTCCAATCCATTCTGATGAAAATGTAAAAAAACTAAATTTTGTTAAAGGACATCCCCCATTTTTCCTACATCTTTGGGCCTGCTTGTTACAGTCATAAAGAAGATATTAGAGAAATATATTAATTATACTTCTGCTTTATTTCATTAAAATTGGCAATTGCAATAATGAGATATTTTTATTCGAATGTGTAACTAGGTTAGGTTAGTTAATGGATCCCGGCCGTAGTTCAGTCTATGGTCCGGAGTGAGAGGTCGTGGAACGCCATCGCCTCCTTCTGCGAGGAAGTGATTTCCGTCAAGGAGGTGGCGGAGCGGGAGAGGGTACATTTAAACCCTCTCCCCAACCGCAGAGCCGGGCAACGGAGGGCGCGCGATGACCTCCAGCCACCCTGAGGTTTGACCTGGGGATGTCGGGCTTTGTGGGCCTGCCCGCCATCCGTTCAGCACCAGGTCCGAGAGGCGGCGTGCGTGTTCCCACGCGCGCCTCTGTTTCGAGTCCGTCTCCCCTCTAGGGGGGAGACAGTAGGGAATATTATAGAAGTGAGTCCTTTGGGTAGGTCTCTTCGCGTAGTGGCCTGCCGTTTCATACGGCGGGCCGTAACCTCAGTGGGGTCGCGACCGCATGCGAAAGCGATTCGCGCGGCCCCGTCGATAGTGGTTTTGTCGAGGAACACCGTGGTAGGTTTAGTCGGTATTCCGGGAGGTACATTATTTCTTTTCCATCTTTCGTTTACCCCGGCGAGTCCGACATAATCCTTCCACCCGCCCCCGCGGAGGGATAAGCGTCATTGCATTCCCCAACGTAAAAAAAAAAAACAAACGCCGATACTTAATAAGCAAATGCGAATAACATAACAGCATACATCACCGGCAGCACAAGCACAACCGAAAGAATGTAATTTTGATTTTTGACGTTAAATGTCACTGTCAAACTTGAAGTTTACAAATCTGACACCGTGTCTTTTCAGCTGAATATAATTAATGCAGTGTAATTAATTAACATAAAATATTATTTTACCATCGTAAATTGAAAATTGTTCTTTGTGATTTTGTGTATTGATAAAATAACAAACATTTTACAGTAAAAATATTGATTATAACACATGACTTTAACTACAAATAAGTCGTAATTAATAAACAACTTTTTTTTATTCTCCGTTAGCCACAGTAAATTATATTTGTTTTTTTATGATTTTGTTTAGTGATGAAATGACGCTGTTTATGCAGCAAAAAATTTGGCTGTAACACTTGGGCCCAGAAATGACATGACTTATTCCATTAAGTAAGTAATTATGATAAAGGAACATGTCCATTTCTAGACATGTTCCTTTATCATAATTACTTACTTAATGGAATAAGTACCCATTTATCCGTATTGTCAAGGTTTTCACAAGATACAAGGCATCTTAAAGTAATTGCCGTTCGATTAATAAATAATTATTTAATTTGAAAAATCTTAGTCGTAAAGCGAAGTAATTTGACGTATAAAATAATATCTATAATTTATGATTGCTTAGGGCTGCGGCAATAATTCGTTTAAGTCTTAAAATTTTAAGTAATTGGTAAGTCAATCGTCATTTTATAAACAAAAAGATACATAGTTAAAATTAATTTGCAATTAAATACATGTATTTAGAGGGATTTAAAATTTAAACTAATTGAAGCACCAACATTTGGCTACAATAATTGGACAAACAACAATAATAATTGGCTACAGTAATCATTTAATTAGCCTTCGACGTTCATAAGTGTTATTTTGGGCCTTAAATGAGTACATATTTTTGTCTTACACAACTTTTTATTGTTAATGGTATCTAAATAACCTTGATCACTTATAAGTTATAACTACTAATTATTCCTTAGGTTACTTTTTCAACAATGAAGAATTATATACCTTGCTAATGTTTATTATTCAATACTATATTATCCTGTTTGCTCAACTACGTACATTGAATGATAGGTTCAATTATAGCGCGATAAGATATAATTGTAGCAGGTTCTATGTCATTTCTAACTATTTCACTGCATTAAATCGAATGAATCGATTAGGTAATTAATTGTTTTACAATTTACGCTATAATTGGACATCACTAAAATGTGGTCATGTCAATGAATGGTATGCGTTCAGTAAGCACATTCACGACATGCAACTAATATTAAAGTGTAAAGAAAAACAAGATAGGTTTCAATTAATAAAATTGGGAAACGCAAGCCATACACACTCGGATTGCCCACCCCAGCTATTGCAATAGAACTAACCGCATTCTCTATTATCATGGTATTAAAAAAGTGTGTTAAATGTAAAAAAAATGTTACCAAAAAAGTACCCGGTCTGGAGTGTAGTAGGTGTGACAAAGTAGTACACGCCGATCCTGTTTGTGCAAAACTGTCTAATAAACAGTTGAACACCCTCAAGAACTCGCCCGGGATAGAATGGAGCTGTGATGAATGTCTTAAAAATATTGCACGTCGATCTTCGTTTGTGATCCCAGAAGAAGATGATGAGGAAAACGACGAGGATCAAATTGGGAGCGCGGCAACATCTTCAGTCATAGATATCAATAAATTAGTACAGGATATCAGACGAGAGGTGAAGAAGGCAATACGCGAGGAAATGAGAGGTTTAGAAAACTCACTAGAATTTCTTAGTGAGCAGCTTACAGAAATGGAACAAGCTATTAAAATCCAAGACAACAAAATCAAGGAACTGAAAAATAAAAATTATGACCTTCAAAATAAAAATAAAAACCTAAAACTACGAGTCAGTGCATTGGAACTAGAGGCCAAAGAAGCGGAGCAACAATCTCTGGCGACGTCGTTAGAAATAGCTGGGATACCCGAAATACCGTACGGTGATGTTGGCAAGATTTTAAATACTGTGGCCCTAAAACTGAACGTTGAGGATATGGAAGTTCAAGCATCGCGGAGATTACCAGGAACTAAAACCAAACCAGGACCTATACTCGTGGAGCTTAAGTCGAAAAGGCAGCAGCAACAGTGGGTAGGTGCTAGCAAAGAACGTCGTCTCACTGTGGGTCAAATATTGCCAAACGTCTCCAAAGATAATTCTGAAGTTCGAGTTTACATACGGGAAGCCCTAACCAAGTATCAAAAAACCCTATTGTACAATGCAAAAACCCAGTTATTAAATAAGTCATGTCAATATGTATGGTGTAAGGACGGAAAAGTTTTTGCTAGGAAGTTAAATGAAAGTAAAATTTATTACATACGTACAATTAATGATATCAATCGGGTAGATAAACTATGTTCAGTCTAGCTAAAAAAAAAACAACCTCAAGTGCTTAACTCACTGTAAAATCTTATATCTCTTTCATATAACTACATACCTATTTCCTTAGATAAAGTATCATCTAGTAGATCACTATCATATGGGCATAAAGGTTGAAGAAATTTATAATTGTACTACCATAAAAAACTTTTTAAAACAATTACCCCCAAAGACGAGTGTAAGTTTATCCTGTTTACATTTTAATATAAGATCTCTCATTAAAAACTTTAATGTATTACAGCAAACCATTCATGATTGTGACTGTCCAATAGATCTTATAATCTTAACTGAAGTGAATATCTCAGAAAATATAATCAACTTGTACAAATTACCCGGCTATAAAATGTACTCACAACTACGAACTAATAAAAAAGGCGGCGGTATAATTATTTACGTCCAAGAACACATGAAGTTCACAATATTAGAGCAGAACACAAAAACTTTTGAAAATATTACAGGCATCTTAAAGATAGATTCATATCGCGACGTGGTTGTGTGTGCAGTTTATAGGCCTCCATCTACAAATAAAACTTTATTTGTAGGAGAATTGGTTAGTCACATCACTAAGTTTGATTCAAAACAAAACTGCCTCCTTATCGGGGATACAAACATTAACCTAAAAGTCATGTCGGCATACAAAAACTTATACATTGGGGCACTCAGCGAACACGGATTGATGTGTGGAATATCGGATTACACACGTATCGAAAAAAAATTAAATCTGATTACAAAATCATGTATTGATCACATATTTGCACGTTTCCCCACATTATATCCGTTCGCCGCGGTGCTCGATGTCGTACTGGCCGACCATCGAGGCATTATATTTACCTGTGTTGATGAATCGGTTGAAGAGTCTAATGTTATACAGCATGTTACAAAAAAATGTATTAATTTTGAACTTTTATATAAGGAACTTAAAAGTGTTGAATGGTCGAAGACAAATAGTATGAATTCACCCAAAGATATCCTAAGTTTTATATATAATTCTTTTGATAAAGCAAATAAGATTGCGAGTCAACATAAATCATGTAAATTATCTAGCAAGCAAACGAAGCCATACAGAGTGCAATGGATCGATGACAATATTTCACAACTTTGTGATAAAAGAGATAAATTATTTCTCGCCTGGAAAAATAATTTATATAATCCAAAAATAAAAATAGAGTATAATAAAATCCGAAATAAAATTCATAAAATAATTGAGAACAAGAAAAACAAATATTATTTGCAATTAATAAATGATAATTTTAAAAATGTAAAGAAGGTTTATCAAATTGTAAATCAAATGCTGGGAAGAGTGACACTGTCAATAGATACGGCTATACTTAGAGCTTTTGATGCACAAGGGATTTCGTTGACCAAAATTGCCAATAACTTTGCAAATACTTTTAACAAAGCGGTTAAAGATATCATGCCTAACTGTAGTATAAAACTTACGAACAACAATATGATACGTATATCATTGGATTCTAGTATCTTATTTAAAAAAGCGACGGCGGGCAGCGTAAATAAAATAATAAAAAAATTAAACTCGAGGAAAGCGCCAGGTATTGACAATGTCAAGGTTGCCGATATTAAGGTGATTGGGGATAGCATATCTAACACAATTGCCGACTTAATTAATAGGAGCATTGAAACTGGTATATATCCAGACGACCTCAAAATAGGTTGCGTCCGACCAGTCCACAAATGCGGTAAAAGGAACGAATACATGAACTATCGCCCGATAACATTGCTCTCGTCTATAGATAAAATAGTTGAGAAATACGTATGTGAGCAAATTCGTGTATTTTATAAGAAACATAACGTCATTAGTAGTCACCAATTTGGTTTTCAACCTGGTAAAAGTACGACTGGCCTTTTGTCAACATTCACAGACGAAGTAAATAGCTATTTAAATGAAAAAATGTATGTGCTTGCTCTCTTTATTGACTTTTCGCGGGCTTTCGACACACTAGTTCATAGTCAGATTATTGAAAAACTAGATAGCTGTGGAGTGCGTGGTCCATTATTAACCTGGTGTGCAAATTATCTAAAAAATCGTACTTTTACTGTAAAAATACATAACAGTTGTAGTGAGTTCATGCCAGTAACTGAAGGAACGGCTCAGGGATCCGTCTTAGGCCCCTTACACTTTCTATCTTATGTCAATGATATGAGACATTACATTACTAATAGCACTTGCTATCAGTTCGCGGATGACACTTGCCTTGTTATTGCCAACAGGAATATCGATAACGCTTGGGAAGGCTTACAGTCTGATCTTGATGCCCTAACAAAGTGGTGTCATGATGCTGGTCTTGTTTTGAATCCAAGCAAAACAAAGTTACTATGTATCAAATCACCATACATTAAAAAAATGCCAATACCGCATTTAGTAGCTCATGAACATAGGTGTTTGCATACTGTTGGTGCAGTTAAGTGTAATTGCCCATCTATAGATATTGTTGAAAAGCAAAAATATCTTGGACTGATTATCGATGAAAAGTTCAATTGGAATTATCACATCGAACGAGTTTGCGATAAACTTAGACAGTTTCTTGCACATATAACTGTACTTAAAAACCGAATACCATTCAAAATAAAGATTATACTTTATAACGCATTGGCAGAATCCTACATTCAGTATGGCATTAGTAGTTACGGTCGAACATATAAAACCTATCATGACAATATTTATAAACTGCAGGTCCAAATTCTAAAAAAAATAGTATCGCCCAAAATAAAAATAAAATACCACGATAATGCAAATGGTCTTTTTAAACATTGTAAAGTTTTACCAGTACATCGTCAAGTAGATTTGTTTATTCTTAAAGAACAGTTTTTTAATAATTCTTTAAAAGACATTATTGAACATCCTGTATGTACACGGGCAGTTACTAAGAATCGGCTTCGTACACAACGCGCTAACAATATGTATGGCGAGCGCACGTCAAGCTATATTTTACCCCGACTTATTAATAAACTACCTACAAATCTAAATAATAGCATCACGATGAAAAATATCAAAATGAAACTAAAACACTTTTTCCTAAATTCCTTGTAGATATTAATTTATTAATTAAAACATTAATATCACAATCCAATAGCGGTAATACAATGTTTTATTATATATTGTATTAGAGGGTAAGATAAAATTATTTGTATTAATCGCGCTCGGAAATGTGATATTGTTTACATTGTATGTTTAGTTCTAATGCTCAACGATCTTTAGTTTATAGTTAACACAATATGTTAATTTTTGTTATTTAGGTATTTTATATTGAAGATAATGTATTTACAACTTAATGTGTAAAATATGTTGAGATTGACTCACAGACAGCGCTGTACTAAACCTTTGTGGTTTTTAGTTGCTGTTATTATATAATAATTTTGTACTTTTTTGTAAACGATAAATAAAAAAATAAAAAAAATAAAAATACGGGTAAACTCCAACTTGCAGTATTCGAGCACAATATATGCTAGGACACATGTTTTGCCTCAGTGCGAGGCATCCTCAGGACAATTTGGCAACGAATGAACAATGAGTAACTGAGCGCCTTTATAGTCCCCCACTACCCTCTACACTCTTGTTCGAATGACGAAGTGAATCATTAAATTAAGCGGCAAGTGACATGTTGAAGTTTTTTTGTTTTTTTTCTCGCGCGCGGACGCTTCGTGTCTTTGGACGCGCTTATAGGTCGATCCTAAACCGGTTCTACTGTCCGGCGCGACATCACTGTATTATATCACTGTTATTGTACATTTTAAATATGTTATTTACAAATGGATAGTGATGAACTAGTTGACATTGAGCGTGCTTTAGATGGGTGGAGGAATGTGAATAGTGTACGAGAAGAAAGTGAGATGACAAGTAGCATGGAATGTATACATCAATTATTGGAGGACAAGGAGGAGTCACCTATCGGATCTAACATTGAAAATACAAGGAATAAGCGTTATAGATCTATGGATAATGACGAGATGTGGACCACAATCACTAGGAAGGGAAAGAGATTTGCGCGATCAGGTGACACCGATGGCTTGATCAGGATACCAGAAGATAAGATTGAATTATGCGTAACTTCTTCGGACAAACTCCCAAAGCAATTCAAACTGGCCAAATATTTAAAATCGGTGGGTATTTATAACATCACACGTGTTAAATACATAAATCCATACAAAGTATTGATTCAGTTTAGCGATATGGACAGTTGTGAAAAATGTATTGATTCGAAATACTTTAAAAATAACTCGTTTAAATGTCAGAAATCTTTGGAAATAAGTCAATCATATGGCGTCATCAAACACATTGATTTGGATTTGTCTGATGAGGAGATTATGGAAAGCTTAATCTGTGACACTGAAATCATTGGCGTCAAAAGATTAAAACGCAGAAATAGTGTTGATGAACGGTGGGAACCATCGGAGGCCATTCGTGTATGTTTTAAAGGGGCTTCTTTATCGTCATGCTTACATATTTATAACACAAGAACAGAAATATGCCCATATATATACCCAGTTACGCAGTGTTCTCGCTGTTGGAGGTTTGGACAAACTATTAAATTGTGCCCATCTAACAAGATTGTGTGTCCAAAATGTAGTATGAATCACCCCAACTGCGACACAAAATCTTTTAAGTGCAACAATTGTTCCGGCAAACATATGGTTTTAGCGCGAAATTGTCCAATATTTCTAAAAGAGAGAAGAATAAGAAATCTCATGTCTGAATTCAACTGCTCATACAAGAGAACTCTGACTTTATATGTTCCTTCAGAATCTCCCGTACCGCGAATTTCTTCAGAGAATGAGAATAAAAATTCAAGGAATGAAAACATTACACCTGACAGGTCAGGACACCCTATAGCAACTACGTCAAAAAGTACTGGTATTACATACGCAGATATAACAAAAGCTGGATTAGATAGCACTACCTCCACTATCAAGAAAAATAAAAAAATAAAAAACGAGAGCAGAAGCGGAGCAGAAAGAGTGAACCTTCAGGGAGTGAAGGTTAGGAGCGATATACAGACAGTGAATATACGAACGAAGAGCATCAAGAAGGAAGGAAGGAAGCAGACAGTCAAAATAAAACTGAGAGATTAATATGGAAAATATCTTGGAGTGCTCTTTATAGGCAGCTTAAAGAGAAAATGTTGGATGAAAAGATACCATGGGATGAGAAGATTAAGAAATGTGCAGCTATAATTATAGAATGGGCTTTATCATTTATGATGCAATACCTATGTGACTTGCCTTTGGTATATTACTTTAAACAATGGACCAAAACATCGATGGACTCTCAGCTATAAGCATACTGCAGTGGAACGCCCAAAATCTTCGACCTAAGGCTACAGACTTTGAGGCATTACTTTTTCAAGAGAAGGTTCATATTGCGATAATAAATGAGACTTGGTTAGACCCTGGAAGCCAGTTCCGGATCAGTGGATATAATATCTTCAGAGAAGATCGATATGATGGCTATGGAGGTATAGCAATCTTAACACATTGGTCGGTTAGAGCAACTCGATGCAATATAAATATCACCAACCCAGGAATTCAGGTTATTCACGTCAAAATACTAAATTGTGAGCATCTGGAAAACATTATTTCTATTTACTGTCCGTCATCCGTCCATTCCACTAAAAATGACTGGGATCAAATTTTCTCCATTCTTGACAGACGGACTCTTGTAGCCGGAGACCTAAATGGACATCATACTAATTGGTCGTCTAAGATAGACACAAGAGGAATGCAAATATTCGACTCAATTTCTGATAACAACTACATATCTAAAACTAAAACTCCAAAATGGTATCATAGTGTCTTATGCAGATGATACAGCACTATTATTCACGGGCAAAACTCGGACTGAAGCGACTACACACGCTCAGCATGGCTTCAATACAGTTAGTAAATGGCTTTTTGATAATGTACTAACCCTAAATACCCAGAAAACAAAATATATTCACTTCTCAATGCGCAACAACACACATGATTCACCTAACGACATATTATTTGCTCACAATAATAAATGTCATTTACACGCTGACGCCGCATGCACTTGTCCTACTTTAGAATCAACACATTTTATAAAATACCTCGGCCTAACGCTTGACGCTAATCTAAATTTTCGCAATCACATTGATTTGTTATGTAAGAGAGTACGAAAGTTAATATTTATTTTTAAAACCATTCGTGGAGCTGCTAACTTTAAATTACTAAGACAAGTATACCTGTCACTATGTCAGTCAATCATATCTTACTGCATTACCTCATGGGGCGGAACATCGAAAACGATTTTATTGCCACTGGAACGAGCTCAAAGAGCTATTCTAAAAGTGGCGACGTTTCGACTTTTCATGTTTCCTACCTATGAGTTGTACCAATCCACTAATGTCCTAACTGTTCGCCAATTGCTTATTCTGCACACCGTGCTTAAACAACATGCACTACTTCCATTCAGACCACTTCCTCCAGACAAGAGACGAAAAGATTTAGTATGTACTAAGCTTCATGCCAAACATGCCTTTGTAAATAAATTCTTCTTATTCCTAGGACCATTTTTATATAATAGATTAAATAGAATTTTAGATATATATAGTCTAAGTTATAAACAATGTAATGTTATTGTTACCAAACACCTGCAAACATTGACCTACTCCGATACGGAGAATTTGCTTACAGTCGTAAAATAGCCTTAAGTCATCAGTAATTTGTAATAATATTATGTAATCTAAGTTATTTTTATTGTATCAATATACATACTTTATTTTAAGTTTATGCACATTGACCTCAACTTTAATATTATTTGGCATATATTTTATTTTTGTAAGTAGAGAAATAGCCTGAAACACAGGTCTAAACCTAGTTCAGGCAACCACTTTATAAAAACCTAGCGCTTGAAGTTAAATTAGAATGCACAATGTCGGCCGATTAAAGTATACCTAAGTAAAACATGTACCAGATTAAGGATAGTTATAACTTATTGTAGTATAATATTATTTTAGACTAATAACAAAATGTATACCTATGTATTATTATTATTATTGAATAAATTATTATTATTATTATTATTATTATTATATCTCTCAATGATGGCTCCCCTACTCGTGTTAAGCTTGTCAACGGTTTGTGTCAGAAGACTTCTCCAGATTTAACTTTGGCAACCATAGATATAGCATTAAAGCTTAAATGGCAAGTGATGAACGAAAATTTAGCTAGTGACCATCTGATTATAAAAGTTATATCAGACATCAATAGTACTAATAGTAGAACTTTCAAAACTAGAAGATATTATAAAAAGGCGGACTGGGATTTATACAAAAAGAAAATTGAAGAAGAAATGAATAAGTTCGTTTTGCCATCAGATAGTCAAGATACATACGACAGGTTTATAGATGTGATAAATAGAGCAGCTAATGAGGCTATACCTTTGGTTAAAATCTGTAATAATCCTGTTCGCCAACAAAAGTTTAAACCAAAGCCATATTGGAGTCAACATTTATCACGAGTAGTTGTGGAACGTCGACGCGCTATAGCATCTTTTAGGAAAAACCCTACACCACAGAACTTAAATATCTTGCAAGATAAGATTCGAATTGCGCAAAGGATGATACGGAATAGTAAGCACGAATCTTGGAAAACGTTTTGCAGTAATATGGATAATACCACATCTACAGCGGATATGTGGGCACGCATGAGGTGGTTGAAAGGTCGACAAATAGTGCCGTGAGTCAAGAAACTACAGAAGTTTTATTACGAAGTTTGGCTCCCTATCATGCCTCTCCTCCAACACCAAGTTTCAGGTCTGTAAATGTACAGTTATCTAAGCCGATATCGATGCATGAACTCAATAACTGTATCAAACAAACTGATACAGCTCCTGGCGGAGACAATATTTCATATTCTATGATAAGATACCTACCAGACACAGGTAAAAAAACACTATTACTATATACAACATTTGTTTACTGTCTGGTTTCATCCCCAACCAGTGGAGAGATATAAGTATTGTCGCTATTCCAAAATCTGGTCGCGATGCGGGGTCTGTTTCGGGAATTAGGCCTAATGCTTTGGTGTCATGCCCTTGTAAAATACTGCATACGATTATTAACCGAAGACTCGAATGGTTTCTTGAGAAGAATAACTGTTTTTCTAATGAGACATCTGGCTTTAGAAGAACGCTGTCTTGTGCTGATAACCTATCTAGACTTGTTTCACGGATTCAGATAGGATTTTCGAAGGGGGTTACTACGCTTGGGTGTTTTATGGATATAGATAGTGCTTATAACAATTTAAATGTGGTGGCTCTTCTAAATATATTGGACAATCTTGGAGTGGGAGCGCCATTGTGCACATACTTATGGGAGTTCTTACATCGAAGACATCTTTCAGTACAAGTAGATAGCGGAGAAATAATAAGTCGGACTACTATAAGATCTGTCAAAATATTACAAATGTTTTTGTGTCACAATATGCAGACGATTTTGTCTTATATGTAAGCAGGCAAAATATTTTAGACTCAGTCTCCGAGATGCAGAGTGCCTTAAATATATTCCAAAGGTTAATAGAAGAATTAGGTTTACAGATATCATATAATAAGACTAAAGT
Organism: Catocala nupta; assembly: GCA_963675205.1. Classification (NCBI taxonomy): domain Eukaryota; kingdom Metazoa; phylum Arthropoda; class Insecta; order Lepidoptera; family Erebidae; genus Catocala; species Catocala nupta. The sequence goes on from OY776098.1 coordinate 17,101,415, forward strand.
TTGTTTATTTAGTAAAGGTAATATAAGAAGATATTTCAGTTTATATATAAATAATAGTCATAGCATTAAACGTGTCGAAATTGTAAAGTACTTGGGAATGTGGATAGACAAGTCTCTAAAATGGAAAAAACATATAAATGAAATACAAGAAAAATGTATGAAATTTTTAAATATTTTTAAGGTACTTGCTGGTTCAAAGTGGGGCGTGCACCCCAGTCATCTTCGATGTCTGTATATTGCCATTATACGAAGCAGATTGGAATATTGTAGTTTTTGTATGATAACTATATTAACAGCCAATTATACAAGCTCGACAAAATACAAAATCAAGCTATGCGAGAGATGGTGGTTTTATAAGGAGCACGCCTATCCACGTAATGGAGTACGAGCTTTGACTTCAACCACTTCATATTCGTAGACATTATTTAGCTAGCAAGTTCTGGCTTAAATCTAGGTCTGTGACGAATAACATAACAATAAGGGTACTAAACGAATTGCTCGACTTATGTGATAATTAGTACTGGCGTAGGAAAAAACTGCCTTTATTGATAGAAATTCACAAATCGCTTAACTGTTAACTCACAAGTCACTCTTGACGTGTTTACCTTAGAAACGTGGCTGACTAATTTCGAGTTATCTGATATAGTATGTGATATTCCAGGCGTAAGTTCATCAAAGCGCTCAATCAATATATCCAGACTTAGGGAGAGCTGTTTAGATGTAATAAATAATACGTACGGCAATTTTTACAAATTGTTCACTGATGGGTCTAAGGATGTTCATTATGCGGGAGCAGCGGTATTTGATCCACAGACAGACGGTTCAATAAAGTTTAAAATAACTGTTAATGCGTCCATCATGTATTGTGAGCCATTTCGGAGGCGCTTTCGTACGCATTATCGCTTGCGTCTAACCATATAATAATATTGTCTGATTCAAAGTCCGCCCTTTTGCATTTGACTCGGCTTCCCTCGAGATTACGAGGATCCCCGATAGCCTATGTTATTGTTGGTACGATCAGCGAACTATTTAGGATGAATAAAAATGTTATTATTCAGTGGATCCCGTCTCATATTGGCATTATGGGTAACGAGAAGGCAGATCGAGAAGCAAAGTTGGCCTTAAGTGAAGGAAATTCCTATTCATATTTGAATATTGAAATTCCTATATATATATCATACCGATCACTTGCAAGGAATAAGAAAGATATGTTTGGATAAATGGCGAGAATACTTCGATGAACGGTCGCGCACTAAAGGTATATGGTACAAAAGCATCCAATCGGAACCTCCTCGTTATCCTTGGTTCCAAGAGATGGAATCCCATGGGGAATTCATTGTAACGATGTTGAGACTACGTTCCGGGCATATACCATCAAATAAATTTGCACACTTGATAGGAAAAAATGATTCACCGAACTGCCCTACTTGTCATACAATTGATGATATCCAACATGTGTTTTGTGAGTGCGCCCGCACCGAGGCTCAACGTCGTCAATTAATGACGTCTGGATACGATGTTGGAACTTGTAACAGCAAGCTGGCTTCGCCTTCCTCGGAGGAGGCCAGGGACCTGTATACAATATACTCGTCAAGACGAGCGAATATCCATTAAGCGAATTTATTTTCAATGTATTTAACAAAATTTAAAATAATTATGGTTTGGTGTAGGTTAAAATTGTATTAAGCAGCACAAAATTGTTAGATGTTTTTACGGGGGCGTCATCGTCAAAATTGACGAAGTCCCAACAAATAAAGGAGAACAAAAAAAAAAGTTTCTTTGTTCGTTCAGTAATGTATTTTAATCCGTTTTTAAATCTCTAATTCTCCCGATACACTTATTTTAAAGCCTTTTATTAAATTATTTCATTACTAAAATATAATATCAGGCGGGCCTTATTCTGAAACACTAGGCACGCTATTGCTCCCAGGCGGGCTGTTTGCTGATAGAAACAAAACGTTAAACATCTAAGAAAATATAATTGCCTTTTATTACCTATTATTTGGATTTAAATAAATATATTAAATAGAGTTCATATATAAGTTTATAGAATTTTAATTTTAATCTTAGTTACTTATCATGCAAAAACCAGAGAACTATTTTTGGTGCGGTTTCCACCGATTAGCTTAACTTAATGTAGTTTAATTTAAAACCTAAGCCACATTTCGTCTGATATCGTTAATTAGAACCAGCAATATGGCGTGGCAACACACGAATCATAATCATAATATCCTTTTCGATATTAACGTGAACTCAATGACAAAAATGTATATTATACATATTAGCACTAGATATGCTAATATGTATAATATACATATTAGCATATTATTATTTATAGGCTATTTTTACTAAACAACTATGGCCTACATACCGCTCTAGAATTTTGAGTACAAATCTTACATCCTGCGGTGGGCTACACTGACGTGGGCACGGCCCACCAATGTATCAATACTTTATACACATGTTCACCATGTACCTATGGAGTTAATTCCAATAAAGCCATACTTTAAACATAATATATATTCAATTCAGCATATATTAATATGTTAAAATGTAGGTTTTAATTATAAATCATTAACAAGAGCGACAAAACTAAGAAGTCTTTGACGATGTAACAAATCCCACCTGAAAAACTTTTTGCTCAAAGAGTGCAAAGTACAATGGTTCGGAACAATCGCGGTTGGTCCTACTTATCAGTGAGTTTGTAAACATTGCGGAAAACAATGTGCACTTCGATGTCTACTTTCAGAGCTGACCGACCCCCGAGAACGATTTCTGCTTTAAAATGATTTTCTATCAGTTATTTTTATGTTTGTTTGTGACGTGGGTGAGCTGTTCGGACTGGGTAAGCGCATTTATTTTGTTTTACACATCATATAATGTCTTTTATCTTTTCTATATACTTGTATGTTTACTAACAACCCTAACATATCATCAGGCCTGTACAGGCCGGAAGGATTTAGTCTACTAAATCCTTCCTCACATCCTCACATGACATCCTCATTTCGCTATCTGAGGTGAGGTCCATACTGAGGTGCTACAGAATCATATACCGAAGACAGTTCCATACTCCATGCTACTAATTGAGAACAACCGCGCAACATGGCAGTATATTTTAATGTTCAAAATAATTTACATTATTTTCAACCTAACACCTACCAAGTGAATAAGATAAAATGTAAGTCTCAGTAATAAAAAACATAATTGCATAATAATAATACATAATAATTCGGTACTTATGTATAAGTAAAATTAATTTAAAATGAAAGTAAACAACCTGCAAGCCTTTTAAACATATCTACTAAAATATTACTAGACTTGAATCGCTTTTAAATTATTAAGGCGCAAAACAAGTATACATATTATGTCCTACCAGAAATGACGATTTGCAGGTTCTCTCTGTAATTATATACCCTGGCGTGAACGACCTTGCAACAATAAATGTCGTCACCCGTGTAAGGGATAACGATCACTAGTGCCCTATTGAAGGAGAGAAATCCAGGTGGAAGTGGATTCCTCAGTATAAACTGTCGTTCTGCTGTGCTACCTCTCTTTATTAATTTCATATACTAAAAATTTAAAAGTGTTTCATCTAATTATACAATCTTTAACAGGCGTCCGACTGGATGAATCCGATACATGATCAACTGTAAGTGATTTTCTAATACTCGTTTCAACACAAATTTTATATTCGCTGCAAAATTCGTTCTAACTTTTATCCTTTCTAGACGAGAGGAAACAAGGCGAAACATTAACAACGCAGAAGTTAAGCCGTTCGATGATGACGTGGTTCGAATGATTCAAGCGAAGACCAACGCACCAGAAATTCTGGAACGACCGAAAGACACCATATTTAAAGCAGATATCAACGAACTGTCAACTGCAAGCTTGAAGTCAAAACTAGTAGAAACTTTACAGAATGCGAAGACGCTAGCTGAGTCATTGAGAGTTCAAATATTGGAGCTGATTACCCGGGAAGCATTGCTGAAGGATGCTATTGCAAATGGCAGGTAATATAATGTTTTCATATTGGTAGCCTTTAAAGTTCAGCAACGTGTTGAAATACGTGCTCATGCTCACGTACACATTATAATTAGTATCTATTGCTAAATTTTCAAATCTATTTCTGGGTTATTTTAGATATAAACCGAGGTTTACCATTGCCGGATAAAACCCAGCCTTTTTTTGCATGCAGGGTATTTGCCCATATTTGATTTTTATTTAAAGCGCATTAGTAATTATACACCTGTGTAGAAGGGATATAGTACATAATAATTGTACGCGTAAACACAAATGTAATATCCTTACCCCAACTCTTGTAATCCGATCAGGCGCAGGACCAACGGCTTTTTTGTTTTCCGAGGCAATGGGTTGCAACTCCGCGAACTACCTAACACCGGGCTGCTATTAAGAATTTTTTGACAGAAAATTTTAATAAATTTTTTGTTGGCTCGACCCGGGATTCGAACTCGAGACCCCATGCATAACTGTCGCATTATTGTACTACCGAGGCAGTCAGCTAGTCATTATTAACTATCCACACTATGTTATTTTTCTAACTACATTGTTTTTCTAGAACATATTGTTACGTGCTGGGTTCGACGGATAAGAATATAAAACAATATTACCGACTAAAACGTTTTATTCTATCACACAATTAAATTTAAAACACTATACTACAATTTTCCACTGTAACTGCTTCAAACTCCGTAGTATTTTCGCTTCCGTTCGCTTCGATGAACACTTGATCGCTTACGATAGTAAACTGACTCGGCGGTGCGCGTGCGCTCTATTTATACGCGGGTAAAGCGCTTCTGGAGTTTTCCAGAAAACGTCACACACGGCACGCAACAGCGCGATAGTTCGAGAATGTGCCAGCGCTTTCTCCACTGAACTCGTACCGACAAATACGTAGTTCCGTAAGATGTCAATAGATGGTGCTGTAATAAATTATTATTAGAAACCGCCGACTCTTCCCCACAGTGCCGACAGAGGGCATTAGCCGTAACAATATGTATAGTCAGTTAATTATATAATTACTTTTATCAAATACCTACATAGCAGTTTCTAGCTCTGTTAGATGGGTTTTAACTTATTGTTGCTATTCTGAATTTCTTGGTTTCATTATGCTAATAAACTACAACAACGCAAATTATAATTATAATATGACTTGCCAAGTGTATTTTATTAATACAAATTAACTATGATCTATATGTATAATTTAATATTCCTCCCAAACTTAAAAATTTGCTAATTCAAGAGAAAACATTGCCAATTATACTAAATAATTACCTGTTATATTAGTAGTTTGTGTATTTTAGTTTTATTATGTTACACGTTTAAATGTGTAAAATAATAAAACAAAAATACAAATACTACTTAATATAACAGGTAATTATTTAGTATAATTAGTTGACAATATGTTAACATGACGTAAATAATTAAATGAATGACGATGCGAAGCTGCGGCTAATTCAGATTCATTTTATTTCATCATTAGTTTTAGCCCGCGGCTTCGGTTGTGTGCGAATTCTATTATGACTATTTAAGACGCCAGAATTAATATTTATAGAAATGTCTGCAATCTATTTAAATTTAAGCTTGTTTGCAGTAGGTATATTTGCAAAACTGTTGCAGATATTCTCCAAGAAAACTTAAAACATACTTCCTAAGGTTTCCTAACATTAAAAACCAGTAATTATACGTCATACGACATAATATGTAGATGCCAAGCTGTATAGTATCTACCTTTATTAATCTACAAACCGATTATGATAAATACGCCTTAAATGTAAAAATCCTAAATGTGTAGATAAACAGGTTACTAATGAATAATAACTGTTTAGAATTTCATTTAAATTAGTATAATATGTAGTTTTCATGTTATGCACGTTTAGAAAGATAGACAAAATTCCAAAACGATGCTAGCTGCTAGCCACGACTTCGTAAAAGCTCTATTCCTTCTTTAAAACTAATCAGCGGCTTAACGGTGTAATAAAAAGACAGCTGCTTTCGCAAGTATATCTCGCATATTTGCTTATCATAAGGATTAACATAATTTAAGCGGTAAATGTAAAAAGCATAGACTTAGAATATTTAAAAAGTCAATTATAAATTATGATGTGGGGTGGGCGTTGCTAGGCAACGAAATCAAACATTGTGTTGCACATATCCCAGCAGTAATAACTCTTTGGTAATAAGATAACAGTTTAAAATAGTTTGTTAGGCTTTATACCACAGAACATTATCATAACTGTACCTATTTTATTGCTCTATGCTTAACAATGAGAATAAGATGGATAGGTACATGCCTACAGATAAAGTAGCATATAAAGATAAACAATTACGACATATGAATGGATTTGATTTGAAAAATGTTTGTCGCCTACGCTCGTCCTTATTGAAAGCCACTCTTATTAATTCCAAATTACCTTTGAATAAGTTAAGAAACACACGATTATTTAAGTAGCTCACCCTTATGATTAATGTATGCCGAATCGCTAAACCGAGTTACAAGTTACAACATCTAAGGTCAAACTGATATAATTAAAGGAAACCCAGTTATTTCTAAGTTACAGGTACCTACCGCATAATTAACGCTTAGAATAGATCCTGTTAAGATTTATTTAATGTGAGTTATCTATACAAATAAATAAAATTTAAATAAATGCAAATGAAAGTTTTTACCTACATGGTACTTATATAAAAAAGCTATTTTTAATTTTTTGTCTGTCTGTCTGTTTGTTCCGGCTAATCTCTGAATCAGGTGGACCGATTTTGACGGGACTTTCACTGGCAGATAGCTGATGTTATACGGAGTAATATATGCTACTTATATTTAGAATATAATAGGATTCCAAGAATAAATAATTCCACGTGGACGAAGTCGCGGGAAACAGCCAGTCTAAAATAAATACGCACATGTAACACATGTACTAAAACTCTTGGTTATTAGAACTATGTAATAAAATAATACAATATAGAATCTAGAAAAATAGCTGGGTTGTGTAAGTGCGAATACTTACAATATATCTACGAGATGTATAAAAATCTATGTACACACAGCGACACATCAACCTAGACTGTTTGGACTATGAACTATTAGAAGTTGAACGCTGCGAATCGTGCGAGAGAGTCCGTTATATTTTTGTAACGCTCTATCCTTACCATTACATCGACACCACTATGCACTGTCCCTTTCCGACAATTCTTTATTTTGTATGTAGCGTAGTTGTAAGTATATAAGGTGTCTAACTTGATGTGTAGCCAGTGTGTGTGTACGAGAATATAGTATATATTATGTATCTTCTATTAGATTTTTATGACAACAAGCATATGTTAGGTTTCGAATTCAAGAAAATTCTATCTTGCTAATATGTAGTTCTCTGGAAAATCTTTCATGATAAACTGATACAAAAGGTTACAAAAGTGATATTTGTTTTTATATTATATGGGATACAGAAACATATGGTACAAATAGTTCAAATAGTTAAGGCGTGCAAGCGTAACAAACAAACAAGAAAACTCACATTCGCCTTTATAATATTAAGTTAGGATTAGTATAATTTGATAGTTATTCAAGTATGTCAATGCCGTCATATTAGCTCAATCAAATTGCAAATTTCACAAAAAAATGATGTTTTGCAACAATATAAATAAGAGTGCGTGTGACATTCCTTGGCTTATTTTTTGTGATCACTTCATTTCTTACTATACATATAGTCAGAGTTGCCTATTATAAAATATACCAGAGATCTTCCTTATTTTTTTACCACACCGCACATAAAAATAGGCATATGTAGAAGTGTTGCGTTATTTAAAACTAAACCAGTTGCTATGATAAGTATTAATATAGTCTATTATAATCGCATGTTCGAAATATAATATATATCTAGAAATAAAAATACTAATTCAAAATAGTAGTACAGTAAATGCACGGATGGCGTTGTGGTTTAAGCGGTCGCCTCGCCACTGCCACTATGGCGATTGCCGAGTGTTGTGGTTTCAAATCCCTTATCTACTGGACAAAAAATTGTGTGATCCACAAATGGTTGTTCCAAGTCTGGGTGTTCTTTTTGTTCGTTGTTTGAATGTCTGTAAAGTCTCCTGTGACGCAGGATTAATTCAGAAAGAGGAAGTTGTGTTTTAAAAAAATAAATATTGTCATTGCTGTAAATTCATTGTTTAAATCTACCACGAGCAAGTGATATAGCATTAAACTTGTGTTTTAACAAGCGGTAAGACAGAGGCGTAGACACATTATATTGTCTTTATGTAAGGTCTATGTAAATAGAGTACCAAGCGGGTGCCCGGTAGAGAATAATCGTAGGCTAATTCCTTATTATCCAGGTTTATAATTCATATGAATGGATTCGCTTATGTTAATCTAGATTTTATCAATGAATTTCTATTTCCCAAGAACATTTTTTCCTGGATGAAAGGTACCCTATGTCCTTTTCTATACTCTTGACAATGGGTATGCAAAATTTCATGATGATTGGTTGAGTAGTAAAGGCGTGTACCTAAGCGTAAGAAACAAACTCACATTTATTATAATAATAAGGAAGCAACATTCAAGAAGGGATCACACACATTATTCGCAGTGAAACAGACATAAACTTTAATAGTATTCTTAAACTGCGAGTTGCAACTCACATACATAGTAATTTATAACGAAGTATAGGTACATAATTCATAAGCTTTTTGTATTCTCTATGTTGCGTTCTACACGGCAAAAATAAATCTGAAACTAAAATTTTATATTTATAACTCACTGTTGTGACATAAAGAGAAACGCGAATTTGTGCGCTTTGTGGATTGAAGTATATTATATTGCGCTATTTCAAAATTATATTTGTACTAGCTTTTGCCCGCGACTTCGTCCTCGTGGAATAGTTACTATGGGCAGTATTTTTATTTTCTAAGAAACTTACTAAATTCTGTGGCTTAGGTACTGCAAATAGCTTATTTTAGTACATTTTACTAACCACGTTTTTCTTTTTCCATCCTTTGCTAAAACATTTTACAGGTTTGATACTCATGAGCACGCCACATAGAGTTGCCCATGGAAAACAGCTTCGTTTATTTTTATCGTAAATGATGCGTTTAAGAAAATCTGCACTCTTTTAAACTAAAATGGCAAATCGGTCGTAATTATCGGAATACGGGGAATTAAAACATTTTCTCCTTTTGCCATTCTAGTCATGATTATAGCTTTTATAATATTGCGTCCTAGATGAGTAATTTGTCGCTGTGTACCATTATATAGCCTTGGTGCGTCAATATTTCTCATTAACATAACTGGAACACCAACTTGCAGCCTTACCTTATGGGAAGGCACTCCTGATAATTGTCAAGAGTTGAGAAACTCTATAGGGTACGATATCACTTGTTCAGTGTCAGTGTCATAACATTGTCTATTGAGAGATACACGACAATATCAACATCTGACATAATTTAATTTGTTCGTTTATCTGATCTAATGTCTCATTTGTCGCCGCCGAAATTAACCTGCCACACAACCATTCTCAATTGCCCATTCCTACTTATTTGTAGATCTGGATAGACATTATTATTTAAAACATCTGTGTTACCATCAATTTTACAGAATTCACGTCTTAGTGTAATCATGCCGTTACTGTCTGTTAGCATACAATCTTCTCCGACTTATAGAAAAGCAGCCGCATATTGCCTCGCCTGAGAATCATTGTGCAGTTGTACTTGCATATTTGTGGTCAAACAAAACTTTTTACATGTACCCATAATAAAGACGCCTTCAAACAGGCATTTATTTCATCTGCCGGTGTACCCCTAGAAATAACCGGCAGGGTCTGTTTAAAGTCACCAGCTAAAAGTACCAGCATCCCTCCCATGAAACCCTTGTTGCTCTATAAATCTTGAATTGTGCAATCTAGTGCTTCGGTTGCTCTTTTGAGGGACAACGTACATTCATCCCAAACCAACAGCTTACACTGTTGCAACATTTTTCGCGCTTACCGCTTTTGTTAATGTTACAAACTCCCTCACTACGCCGCGTTGTGCGGCCACCTCGGCGCCTCGTTCATTGTGTATGGCGTTTGGCGTATCCCGCGCTCGTGCGACGTGTATATATAAAGACGTCATTTTTATTAATGTTAAAAATAAACAGATTAGTTTGGGCTTCCACACGAACTTTCTCCTCCTTTTTTATCCCCATATAGATCGAAATTTCAAAGTCTTTGGAACAAATGTTTACTTATTTACTTCTTATCAAGTGCCTAAATACAAAGTATCATTGTTTTATATTCGATAATGACGAATTCCCATACAAACTTTCATCACTTATTTCAACCTCTTCTTTTACAACAAAAAGTAACATATTTCTTTTCCAAAGGTCTAGTCTATCTTTGGACCAAATTTCATTAAAATCATTTGTGGTTTAGGCGCGATAATGACGAATTTCCATACAAACTTTCATCCCTTATTTCAATCCCTTCGTGTCCCTTTTTTACAACAAAAGGTAACCTATGTCCATTCCCAAGATCTAGCCGCTCTATGTACTAAATTTCATCATAATCGATTCAGTGGTTTAGGCGCGATAATTACAAATTCCTATACAAAATTGTATCCCTTATTTCAACCCCTTTATGCCAATTTTTACAACTAAAGGTAGCCTATGTCCTTTCCCAAGGTCTATTCTATTTCTGTAACAAATTTCATCAAAATAGATTGTGGTTTAGGCGAGATCATGACGAATTCCCATACAAACTTTTATCCCTTATTTCGACCTTTCATGCCATTTTTACAACAAAAGGTAACCTATGTATGTCCGTTTCCAAGGTCTAGTCTATCTTTGTACCAAATTTCATCAAAATCGGTTGTGGTTTAGGCGAGATAATAACGAATGCCCATACAATTATTATCCCTTATTTCAACCCTTCATGCCATTTTTACAACAAAAGGTAACCTATGTATGTCCGTTTCCAAGGTCTAGTCTATCTTTGTACCAAATTTCATCAAAATCGGTTGTGGTTTAGGCGAGATAATGACAAATTCCGATAGAAACTTTCATCCCGTATTTCAACCCCTTCATGCCCTTTTTTACAACAAAAGGTAGCCTATGTCCTTTCCCAAGGTCTAGTCTATTCCTGTACCAAATTTCATCAAAATCGGTTCAGTGGTTTAGGCGTGAAAGCGTAACAGACAGACAGAGTTACTTTCGCATTTATAATATTAGTAGGGAAGTAGGGATTTAACTGTGGTATTATTTAACAGCCACAAATAAAAAATTTCGCGGAACCCTGGTGACTTTTCTACGAAATTCTTATCGTATCTCGTCCGCACCCTGTCGGACATCTAGAACCTCACATTTCCAAAGAGGTGAAAGACATTATTATGTCTCCGCCGTCGCAAAATCGATACAACAAGTTGAAGGCAGAACTCTTGAAACGATTAACAGCTTCACGGGAGCGTAAAGTGAAGCAGCTGCTGACGTATGAGGAGCTTAGAGATAGAAAACTCTCTTAGTTTCTGCGTCACCTACAGGGTTTAGAAGAACCTAATGTACCCGAGGACTGTTTGCGCACCATCTGGAGCAACCGACTCCCTGCTAACATCCAGCCGCTTCTAGCATCACAGCCTCAGGGTACCCTGGAGGCCTTAGCAGACCGGGCAGATCGAGTTTAGGATTTAGCAGCACCATCCGTACACGTTGCTGCTACTTCAACCTCTGGACCAACCGTCAATGAGCTGGCGTGTGAAATTGCGGAACTCAGGCATGCGATGAAAGACCTCACAACTCACATAAGAGAAAGTCGACCAAGGCAGCGTCCACGTAGCAGTAGCCGGGGACGCAGCCGATCATCGACCCAGTCTAACTCAAACTACCGCAAGTTTCCTGTATGTTAGTACCACAGTAAGTTTGGTAGCAGTGTGCACCACTGTGTGAAGCTGTGGGACTGCAAGGCGGGAAATGCCACAGGCAGTTAGTAATGGACGACTTTCGATTGCCCAATTTCTAGTGGTCGCCTGTTCGTCGTAGACAAGTCTTCAAAGACGCAATTCCTGGTCGATACTGGAAGCGACCTCTTCGTCTATCCTCGTCGTCTACTACGTGAACGTCGTGCATCTACGAATTACCAGCTTTGTGCCGCGAATGGTACAACCATAAACACATACGGATATGAGGACTTGAACCTCAACCTAGGTTTACGTAGAGACTTTAAGTGGCCTTTCGTTGTGGCTGACGTGGGTAAACCTATTATAGGAATAGACTTTTTATCTTTTTACTCGTTAATCGTTGACTGTCGTAACTAACGATTAATAGATAGTAATACAAATGTATCTGCATTTGCCGAGAATCGATCAGACTCCTCTATAGCTTCTGTAAAGGTCCCAACTGGCGATTCTAGGTATCACAAAATTCTAGCTGAGTTTTCTGAAATTACTCGACCAGTCAGTACACCACGCACTACACCACACAACACTGTACATCATATACGCACGACACCAGACCCTCCAGTCACTTGATCCCCTCGACGTTTAGCGCCAGATAAATTGAAAATCGCCCAACAGGAATTACAACTTATGCTGGTCAACGGTACTGTTAGACCTTCAGAAAGCCCCTGGTCATCACCTCTTCACCTTGCTCTAAAGAAGGATAACAGCTGGCGTCCATGTGTTGACTACCGTATGCTCAATGCGAGTATCATACCTGACAGGTATCTGATTAAACACATTCACGATTTTGCTCACAGCATTGCAGGTTGCAGAATCTTCAAAATCATCGATCTGGTGAAGGCATTTAATCAGATCCCTGTTAGCGCGGACGATACTCCGAAAACCACCATTACAATACCTTTCGGTTTGTATTAGTTCCCTTATATGACCTTTGGACTTCGAAATGCAAGCCAAACCTTCCATCGTTTTGTCAACGAGATGACCAGAGGACTCGACTTCTGCTACTGTTTTATCGACAATTTTTTTTTGTTCTCTCGCAGCGAGGCCGAACTTGAGCAGCATTTGCGTATCATATTCAGTAGGATGAAGAACTTTGGTATGCGATTATTGCCGAACGCTGCCCAAATTCAGGCGCCACTTCCATCTTCTAGTTGGCAATGTGAAAAGCTGTCGTCCCGTAGACTTAAGTGGCGATACATTAAAAGCTTTCGAGGATTGGAAGCAAAGCCTAACCGACGCTGCCTTATTAGCTCACCCCGATTGCGAAGCCAAACTCGCGTTGGTTACCGATGCATCTGACATAGCAATAGGCGCCGTGTTACAACAGTTTGATACTGATGGTTGGCAGCCACTAGCTTTCTTTTCCTGGAAGCCTCTCCTTACGATAGGGAATTATTAGCCATTTACGAGGCCATTAAATATTTGCGCCACATATTAGAGGCGAGGCACTTTGTCATTTATACTGACCATAAGCCAATCACTTTCGTATTCCATGACAGAAAAAGAAACTGTTCGCCTGGGCAATTTCGCCATCTAGATTACATAACTCAGTTTACAACTGATATATTTATTTATTTAAGCTCGCACACTGCAACGCCCGACATGGTCCGTTGCAAGCGAAGCGATATTAAAAACTCTTCTGCGTGTACACACGGCTACACATCAAGTTAGACACCCTATATACGCATAATTACGCTACATACAAAATAGAGAATTGTCAGAAAGGGACAGTGCATAGTGATGTCGATGTAATGGTAAGGATAGAGCGTAACAAAATATAACGCAGTCTCTCGCATGATTCGCAGCGTTCAACTTCTAATAGTTCAAAATCCAAACAGTCTAGGTTGATGTGTTGCTGTGTGTACGCGCCGCCATATTGTACCATCGCCAAAACCCAAATGATCGCCACTGATGTAATAAATCATTGTACTCTACAACAAAATACCCAATGCTTTACTTGACTCTTAATATTTTTTATAATCTATCTTACGATCGTAAGCGCCAATCACAAGTGCTATTCTGTAAAATCACATATCGAGCTTACTTCTAACGCCGCAGTGATAGCTTTATTATTACTAAAGTGAATGATGAAATGACCTCGAGATGAATAATTGTGATATATAGCATGGTTAGCGGTGACAAACAAATATAATTCCTAATGCAGCAAATTATCATCTCATTTACATTCTGCTGTTTTTGCTACATACATAATTTGTTTTTGCTGTATAATTAATTATTGCTGTATTCTGTTGTTTTGGCTGTATCATGTGGTATTTGCATATCATATTTTTTATATACGCATGCAAACGCCAATATCTTGGCAAATATTTATATTCGTCACTCATTGCATGCCATGTTAAGTAATCACAAAAAGTGAACTCAATGAACCGCTGTTGCTAGTTGTAACTAGCAACAGCGGTTCATTGAGTTCACGGTTGAATGAGTTGGTGCTTGCAACTGGGTTTAAAGAGACGTATCGTTAATAATAAATTCCCGATTATGCTATCCAATATTGAGCAGCATACTGAATTAATATTGATTAGGACTTTTTTGTCCGTATATGTAGTAGAGTATGCGGCGACTGCACAGGGTCTTGTAGTGCCCAAACGTGGCAACAAAATGGCATTATAATTTTAACCAAACCCGTTTGTACAAATTATATTTGTAGTTAACAGTTTATTGTCATTTTGTATATTAAAATTCACAAAGGATTACTTTTATTAAATATATATTTATAATATAGCCCCTCTATGATCTAAGCAAGGCTGCCTAAAATATCGATATGTTGCTAGCTCTTTAAAAATAATCTTGCATGGTATATTAGCAATGGATATGATACAGATTAGTTTATAAGCTTTTTTAGTTTTTAAACTATTCTGTATCATATCCATTCTTCTTGTGTTTCTGTGAAATTGTCCTATACCTAACCTGTAATGTCTTTGCATAAGACTATACTGTAGATATGTATGTGGACGGTACACTGCTATTGGTTTCTTTTTTGTAGAACTCTTACGTAATTGAAAGAGAACATAAACAAATCGATTTTGGTTTATTACATACTTTGTTGACATGGATTTATCTAAAGTGATTTTAAGGGACGTTGTTATTTATCTCTTTAGTTATTCTATGAAATATTTTACAATTATAATCTAGTCAGTCTTCTGATCAAATTTCGCATGACCAGACGGCTAGTCGTTTCATAGCACTAAGAATCAGCACTGCCATTCAACGTGGCGATGCTGCCAATCTTCTGGGTACGTTACCGGTTGACAACGAGGCTGACGAATTCTACGACACCTAAACCAATTTTGTAAATATTATGTACATATACATATTAAGTATTTTAGTTATTAGTATTTTTATTAATACATTGTTTTTGTCGATTCGTTTATAAATATACTTAGGCTGGCCATACTGCTACAACTAAAAAAACAAAATATTACATTTGAGTTTGGAATCTGTCATTCTTATATTCATTGTGCTTTCTCATTTACGCGTCAATCGGTGTTAAATATTTTTGTGATATTAAAATGGAGTGGGCGTGACAAAGTAGGTATGGAGCCAAAGGCAATTTTTGAAACTCTCCATCCGCTTGGTATTAGTCGAATGTTTGAGTACTCGGCTATTGATAGGTACAATAAAATCTCCTGTTTGTGACAGTAAAAAGATCTGGCCGTCCACGTAGTATTCGTACGGAAAAGGCGATCAAAGCAGTGAAGGAAAGAATTCGAAGAAATCCTGTCCGAAAGCAAAAGATTTTATCTCGGGAAATGAATACAGCATTTAGAACCATGTCGCGTATTTTGAAAAATGATTTAAGACTTGCAGCCTTTAAGAGACGCACTGGTTATTATTTAACTAATAATTAAAAAATGAATAAGGTGGTAAAATCAAACGCAAAAAGAAGGTCACGCAAAATTTTTATTTACTGACGATATTTTTTTTACTTTTGAGCAATTCTTTAACAAGCAGAATGACCGTGATTATGCTCCAAGCTCTATAGAAGCTTTCCAATTAGTCAGCAGAGTACAACGTGGACATAATCCGACTTCAGTGATGGTTTGGTGGGTCTTAAATATCAACGAGTGACTGAGCCATATTTTTGTGGAAAACATGTCAAAACATCGGCACAAGATACGATTCTTGAGAAGGTGGTTAAGCCTCTTAACATTTACATGTTTCATGACCAAGAATTGTCTTTCCCGCAAGACTCAGCTTCGGGTCATAAAGCTCGATCCACCCAAGTGGCTGAAAACGAACGTTTCGGACTTCATCAGAGCTGAAGACTGGCCGTCATTTATCCGCTGCATTATGATTTATGGTCAGTTTTAGAGAGTATGTCATGCTCTAAACGCCATGATAATTTGGAGTTCCTGAAACATAAGTTTGGCAGTGAAAACTTGCCATAGAGAGAGTGCGTGTTTCTATTGATAACTGGCCTCAAAGTATAAAGGACTGTATTAAAACCCCATAGGCTTTAATACAATCCTTTAAACTTTGAGGATCTGGAGATCTTTTTTGAATGAACTTTATATATTTGTAATGTTATTATTAAACTAACTTAAATTAACCTAACACCCATTACAGTAATAAATGTTTTATGCAATAGCAAAACAACAAGATATTTCTAGTAACAATATTTATGGCAAGACTAGGTATATTAGACTAGTTTCAAAATTATGTAACTAGTGTATAAAATTATCTAATCATAATTAGATGTTACTTATCATAATTTAACAAAATAAAATAGAAGGTATCAAGGTACGTAGGTATGTAAACGACTGATAAATTGATAAATAATAGCAAATCTATTATCAGGTATCACGAATTTATAGTTGTTGGATCTACTATCAACTTAGGTAGTTAATGTGTGGAATGATCGTTGATAAACTGATTTGAGTCACTTATTTGCATGATAGACTATAAAGCGGATTCATTGAAGGTTTTGAGTCGCAAGCTTATTGTCCATTTTCTGGAGTCCCTCAAGGACCACATTTGAAACCAGAGCTTTTCTTTACATACTCGACGTATGCCGATAATCTAAAATTATTTAACTAAATCAACCATTTTATTTTGCATGAATAATTTAAACAATACATTACTTGTGAAATGTGATGTTGCATCACATTCTACTGGTAATATTATAATATTCATAAGCGAGTAAAATTTTAGTAGATACCTAGATCTATTGTCGGTTGATATGAAATTATTTGAAGATTTAGTAGCAAATGAGTAATTTAATATTGTAGGGGTAATCATAAGTGTTCTTGTGTATAACATACCAATACCTACACACATACCCACTCCAATTCATCTTATAATTCAATACAGTTGCTTTATTATCTTTGAACCTTTAATGTCTTTGGTTATTGTCGAGAAAATAAGAACTCTATTGTAACTCTACTTATTATTTTAATATAGTTTATTTCAATATATGGACTTATATAATTCTAATAGGTGACAAGTGTGAATAGCGAGGCGGTACTTTTTTTTTTTTTACTTGATGGAATGCTATGACGCATATCCCTCCACGGAGGCGGGCGGAGGGATTATGTCGGACTCGCCGAGGTAAAAGAAAGATGGAATAATAGTAAAGTACCTCCGACTAAACCTACCACGGTGTTTCTCGACACAACCACTATCGACGGGGCCGCGCGAATCGCTTTCGCATGCGGTCGCGACCCCGCCGAGGTTACGGCCCGCCGTATGACACGGCAGGCCACTACGCAAAGAGACCTACCCAAAGGCACTCACTTCTAAGAACCCTACTGTCTCCTCCCTAGGGGGGAGACGGACTCGAAACAGAGGCGCGCGTGGGAACACGCACGCCGCCTCTCATAGCTATTAAACTTCTACTGTATTATATAACAATGATTTTAACAGCGAATAGATAAAATACTACATACCTACATACAATACAATTCATATTGGTGCCAATTCTGTCGTCACAAAATCCTCTTATCTTAGCTAAAAATCTCTAAAATTTAGATTAGTCCTGTCAAACGACATTTTGTATTCTGAAATCGCTAAAAGTGACAGGGCTAAACTAAATTTTAGAGATTTTTAGCTAAGATAAGAGAATTTTGTGACAACAGAATTGGCACCATTACTTACTTAAATGCCTAGGCGCCATTATGCCCAAGTGCGCTACAGGTTAATAACCAAATATAAAGTATAGAAAACGATCACACACGAGGATACACGTATCTACGATCTTTAAAGGATTACAGTCACAAGTAATGTATTTTTAGCGAGATTTATAAAAATATCAAGAAACATACGTAATGTTAACCTCGCTCAATATTGCGTCGATCCCAGTTGAATCTCAGCCATTCTCATATTCAAAAAATCAAATTTTAAGAACCTGATTCGACAAGACGTTATATCATATATGTATATGCCATAAACCGGATTCAATGTTCATAAAATAAAGTATATAAATAGAAATATCATTTACCTATACCAGATATCGACATCCTAATCCGTACTAATATTATAGTAAATGTATAATATACTAGATTTTCCCGCGGATTCGCTCACGTAATTGTAGATTAGGTTAGATTAGTAACAGTACTTTTTCTCAATGTATTACATTTCATCGAAAAAAAGTACTATGGCCTTTTCTGTTTCCCTGAGAATGATCGTTCAAGTGATTAAGGCGTTAAAGCGTAACAAACAAAAAAAGAAACATACAAAGTCACATTCGCATTTATAATATTAGTAAGGATAATAAAGTCTGTTTGTTACGCTTTTACGCCTTAACTACTGGACTGACCATTATGTTATTTCGCATACACGTTGTCAGGAGTACAGAATAGAACATGGCATCAAAAAAAAATATTTTAATAACCTAACCTATATTTTCGCGAATGAAACCGTGGGCAATATCTAATATAACAATATTAACAACCCAGATATCGCAATAACAAAATTGTTACGATGCGAGGGGGCCTTGTACGTAATTATTTCGGAGCCAACGGCACACGGAAGGAAGGTATATCATACACATTTGAAAACATACTCGCATCTACATAATACATAGATACATACTTTATCCTATCACGCTTATATCCCCAAAGGTTAAGGTTAGATTACAGGTATATTAGTCGAAACGACACCCAGGAGTCCTCGCCCGCAGTGTATATGTGAATGTGTGATGTCAATTGCTCGCAATTTTTTTAATGAGCTCCTTCTTTAAATAATGCGGTTCTTGTTTGATCTAGTTGTTGACACAAGTGCAGTTATTACTTATCTTCAATACAAATAAATAAAAATGAAGTGTCTGATTGTAAAGTTAAAATAACAGCTTTTTACTAGATATTAAAGTCTCATATCTTTTCATCTGTTTCTCTAAATGAGGAAAATCCTTTAACTGCGAATATTAACAAACGTGTGATAATTAATCTCTAATAAGCAAAAATTATTTTATAAATATCAATTAGGAAAATAATTCCGCTAATTAAAATTAATTAACGCCTGTCGTGAAACTTTCTTAGATGCCGCAATCAAATGATACCGCGGGACCGTAGCCCGTCTGGCTACAATTAAAAATAGAGTAGTAAAGGTATAATATTGTCTTCTGTTTACGCGAATGTTATTCATTGAAATTAAACTACTATATACGGATTTTATCGCGTTGTTTATTTATCACTGTATTACAAAATTTTGAAAATATTACTCTACTACTACTATTGATTTTATTTGACTAATTTATAAGCTAATAAAATTATTTAAACTATTAAATCTATTTATTTTTGGTTTACACTTTCCCCGACGTTTCGGGTGCTTTTCAGCAGCCATGGTCACGGGGAGAGATTTTTATTATTAGTGTTCTATTTTAATGGTAATAGACAGCTGGCAAAGACGTTCAATATATTGTTATTGTGACGGATATCCTAACGAAAAACAAAACATTTAATAACTGTCAATTCTAAGATATAACATGGTATTAAAAACGGTCAAGGGTGAGTTGAGCTCGGACCATTGTGAAATAGTAAGAGTCCCCCAGACGAGCCATGGCGACTCGCATCTGGCAGATTTTTATTTATAGTAACTATTGCCCTGTCCTTTTAATAAACTAACTCACTGCTGGGCATGGGTCTCCCTTCAATATGAGTAGGATTTAGTTCTAGTTCACTATGCAGGCCCATGTCGAGATAGCATGTCTTCGATCATTTATGGAGGACCCTCAGAAATGCATGTTTTTTAACGATATCCTTCATCATAAACCAAGGGATATTATTAACAATGTATAGTAAGGTGAAGCATGCAAATTATTAAATGAAATACTTCCTTGATTATTCAAAGTCAATGACCTATCACAGTTCACCGCAACAGTGGCAAATCATTTGATCACAATTAACCTTACAATCGTTCACAACTAATAATGAATGTTAAATTGCACTGTAGAAACGGTTCTGACGCGCCTTAATGGCACTTAGTATGAGGTCTATAGTTGAAATGTACGTCCATAAACTTCGAACTATTCCAAAGATCACTTTTGCAATCATACTCTTAATTTATTTTCAGAAACTATGATACAATTTTATTATTTTCTTCATTTCCATTATCTTATTATTCTCATGGGTTAGCCTTGCTTAATAGCAAGCAGCCATCCAATAAAAAAGTACATCCATCTTATAAGTTATTTAAAGACAAATTATCATTCAGTAGTTTATCCATCGATTTGACAAATCAGATTAAGTGACGTTTACCTCATAATTAGTGCTTAGACTTCCTTTTTGGTCCTGTAGCAGAACTAAGCTCTTGTATTTGCTTGCGATAGTTAGGCCTCCGAACGGTCACTGTTATTGGGTTTTCTGTCAAAAGATTCTCAGTAGGCAAGGTGCAATGTGCCTGGTCAACGGCAACCTACTATTACGTGAGGCGAAAAAGATCCTTATCTAAATGCTTATCTCCTTCGGGGTATGTAAACGTAAATCTATGTATGCTATAAAATGTATTGTATTACTCTGGAAAGCACTCCGAGCAGCTATGAAGAATTTCTTGAAAACTAATTAATTGCTCGTCGTTTTTGCAGATTTGGTGTATCCACTCTGACGGTGTCGACGATGAGTCAGGTGCCGCGCTCGTACATCATTCGCGACGGTCGCTGGACCCTATGTAACGGCATGATCCAGTTCCCGGTCCCCGGCCAGGGAACGCAGACCAATCTCTTCAATGAACTGTTCAACGAGCCGAGATGTATCGGCAGAGAAGTAACTCTTTCATTTCTTTCTAGTTATTATCCTATTAGTCCTACTATTCGTAGTATTATAAATCTAGTATTCAGATGCTTATTCCTCAATGAAGCCTAAACCGCTAAATATATTTAGATGGTGATGTCCGACCAGACACTACAATATTTTAAAGAAATGCGTGGCCGCATTTGTCGTCTTGAACGTCCCGTGCCAGTCACAAATAACCGCGCACAATACATTTTATGTACCGTGTGTTAAAATTCAAGAAGTGCAATGTTTAAGAATCATATACTTTATCGGACAGCTATAAAAGATACTGACCTACCTTACAACAAAATCGAACCACAATAGTAATGGAATATATAAACCATTAATTATATAAAATAACGCATTCAATTTGAATTGATTTTGAATTTTGACGTGTCGAATAATACCTATTTGAATCTCTATCATAATTATATAAGTAAACAATTTTTACAGTTTGAATTTTAGGTATTTAATTGTTTATGTGCTTCACGTTACTTAAATTCGATGAGGGAGAGAGACATAGATCTATAAGAACTTTTGATAGAGATCATTTCATAGAGGCCTTACTAATATTATAAATGCAAAGGTAAGTTTGTTTGTTACGCTGTTACGCCTTAACTACCTGAAACCATGAAATTTCGCATACACCTTGTCAGGGGTCTAGAAAAGGACATAAGGGGTAGCCTATGTCCTTTTTTGACATTTATTCTGGATGAAAGGTATCCAGAAAAGTTTCTGTTCGCGAAGGATAAAAAAATTATATAAACCACATTTACGCGAGTGAGGCCACGGGCAAAATCTAGTATTTATACGTTCCTTCGTGGCACTTGCATAAGTATACAATTTCATTACGAAGTATAGATAAATCACAGAGGAATCTTTCCTTAAAGCTGGAATAACCACTATACAGAAAATTGCAGTCTTAGCGTCATTTATGTCAAATTCCTGTGGTGAGCTACGAGGGTATGAAAAGAGGACACTGTGGTGTCAGTTAGATCTTGGGTGACTTAAGTGAGTGTTCTTGGATTAGCAGTGCAATGCCTCCAATCTTGCAGTCTAGAAAAAAGAGTAATAGTGTGGCTTGCAGGACTTTGGTCCTGCAAGCCTATGGACGCTTTTCATCTGACAAACCGTATGCCTTTTTATAATTTTAGTACGTTTGCCTTCGCTACTAAAGCAAGACGCTACGAAAATTCCATGGTTTGTTACTCTATTCTGCCAATAATCCATCACAGCAGTGGCTATCCACTATGGTACATAACTAAACAAAATTCAGTAGTGATAACTTATAGTATATAATATGAATGTCTACTATTTATCTCATTGACATTATCGCGGTCAAAACACATGTGTAGTGCTAATAGTGTGTATATTTATGACATAGATAGTATCCGTTTTTGTTATTAAATATGTGATATGTTGACAACCTATATATTTATTTGCAATTAGCCGTTATTGGGCAATTAGGCATTCTGGTTATAAATTAAAAATCTTTATTATTGTGTACTAGTTTTTGCCCTCAGCTTCAATCGAGACCAGTGCTGGTCCTAGATGAAACGTACCTTTTGTCCTTTTCTGAACCCCTGACAACATATATATGTGAAATTTCATAATGGTCGGTCGAGTAACTAGGCCGTGAAAAAGTAAATAAATTGCACAAACAAACTCACATGCGCATTTATAGTATTAGTTAGGATAATTTTGATACATCAAACGTGCCTACAGGACATTTTCAAGTTCACAGATATTTGTGCCAAGTTGAGTGTGATGACTGCATGACTGTTGGTAAAGTTCGTATGTCCCAAGATAAACAAAGTATAGAAACCATAGTGTTTAGATTGAGCCATATACGCAAAATAAAAGGAAGCACATGAAAATTGGTTTAAATGCAAGCGTTTCTTTTATTTGATTAGCGATTGGCCATACAAATCTTTGTATTTCTTATATTAAGTATCACGTGTAAAATTAATTAGTATTAAAAACGAATCGTTTGACACATCATACACTAAAATCGGCTTAATAGTTTCGGCGCTAATATGAAACATACGTAAAAACAAATATACATATACGTAAAGACTATTAAAATGATAACCTTTCTTTCTTACTTTGGCATATTAATGTAAAAATAAGATCGCCTCTGATATCTAGTCTTACAAATAAACTTAGTGGTTTTGGTTATACCATCACCGAGTTATATAATAATAAACTATAGGTACCCATTTCTTACGCTTAATATTTATTATATTTATTTAGTCACGAGTTGATCACAGACTTGTTTATTCAAATTGTATAAAATCTTCCTACATATGGATCATGCCATTATTTATTAAACGTACATAATATAATTTAAAACGTAATACCACGATAGAAGGACACTAGAAACATTGGAACGAGTATGTCTGGTGTTTTGCCCTGGAAAGTATGTAAGGTTATCCTATATACCAATCAAGTCAATGTAATTGTAATTCTTTAAATTAATGTTAAATAAATAAATATTAGGAATACTTCTAGATATATACCGATACCACGTCACGCATATGTATGTATGAAGCCAAAGATGTATCACATCCATATTTCTCCAGCTATGGTTTAAAATCCCACGCAATAGACGACGAGTTTATGACTCGTATATCGGTCATAGAACTTAGAATTTAACAGAAAAATCCAATTAAACTGTTACATGCTGAATAAGAATTTAAACAATATTACCAACTAAAACACGTTTTATTCTAGCTAAATTTAAAACACCACACACACTACTTAAACACTTTTCCACTATAACTGCTTCAAACTATATTGTATTTTCGCTTGCGTTC
Organism: Catocala nupta; assembly: GCA_963675205.1. NCBI lineage: Eukaryota > Metazoa > Arthropoda > Insecta > Lepidoptera > Erebidae > Catocala > Catocala nupta. The sequence goes on from OY776098.1 coordinate 17,125,395, forward strand.
GCTCTGATAAACTTGACCGCATACAATTGTAAAGTGCCTTGGCGTGCACTTGCCTTGGCTTTTATATGTGAATAAAAGCGTTTCTGGAATTTTTTAAAGCACCATACCCGGTATGTTCCTAAAAAAAAAGTACGAGAAAGTTCTAGCGCTCTCTCCACCTTCGCGTACTGTCAAGCTACGTAGTTTAGTAAGACGTCAATAGATGGCGCTTTAGTGTTAATTGTTTCGGCGATAACTGCAAAATACAATCATAAAGCCTTTCTAACAAAATCTTTAAGCAGCAGGCGGAAATGTTATCAATTTGTCAAATTTTATTATCTCTAATATAATATTCTTTCTTTTACGATACGATAAGATAATCACTTGCTAATCGAATTGGAGGTAATCATTCGTACATAATAAAAAATGTAGATAGCCAAACTATTATATATTTTATAATTTACAAACTTGACTTATTAATGACGTATTCAACCAATCAGTACAAAAAATATTATGGGTCTGTGTGAATCATACGTTTCATATCGACATGCAGCAGTCAGATCTTGCTGGCATTAATAAATTCATCCATACCACCGGACTGGTAGGTATGGATATGGATGAATTTAATAGCTTGCAAGCCGTATGCAACAATCTTGCAAATAGAACATAACTGGCAACATTTAAATTTTCCAAAACCGGAAAGGTAGACAATATCTGAGTTGCTATCTCGATAGTCAACAACTAGTGTTGTCATCTATTTGAATTAGACCTTCTTTTCAGCCTTCTATCTGGACTTAATTGTCCGAGATGGACAAACACAATGAAGAAATATGATTTTCGCGTTAAGAAAATTTCGTAATAAGTATTCGAGTTTCAAGTCGTCATATTCTGAAACGCAGCTTCCTTACTTCGGCACGTCCTTTAAAAACCCTATTACAATAATAGACAACATAGTAACCAGCCATAATTGGTTTTAATTACACGTTACGCTAACAGTATAACGTACATTAATTTAAACAAATCACTGACTATAGTTCTGTTCTTACAATTGACAGGTGTCAACGATACAAGATCCCTGCGTTTTCAACTCCGTCATCAAGTACGAGGTGGTGCCCACTCACCGCGCGTTAGAATACGTCGAAGAAGATTATCTTTGCCTTAAGCCAACATTCAATACAACTTTGGAGCGATACATGAGCGTCACGAAACACCTAATCAACGAAACGTGCAAAGAAGGTAAGCGAATGACGAAGTAATTAAGTAATAGGGTTTTGAAGACGTCCGCAGGAAAACTAAAGTTGCCGCCATAGCTCTCCGGATAGCCAAGCTGAAGTGGCAATGGGCCATCGATTCTGCACGCTATGTGCTCTTAGGGCGCAGAATCGATGGCTGTTGGGGCAGAAAGATTCTGGAATGGCGGCGCATCGGAATACGCAGAAGAGGTTGGTTTCCCCCTACAAGTTGAACAGACGACCTGGTAAGAATCGCGGGAAGCGCTTGGATGCGGGTGGCCCAAGACTGATCTTTGTGGTCCTTGGGGGAGACCTATGACGTCTTTCGGCTGAGATGATATATATGCTTATTGACATGACTATTTATTTTCTCATGGTATTATTATATTTGTATAACCTTTACAGCTGACATAAGCAACATATTATAATTGATGGTTACTGTCAAAGATGTTACTGTCGAAGTGACAATAGAGTCAGATATTATTATTTTACTATTTTACGACTGTAACATGCGATGTCCGGCAAGCGTCTTAATTGCTTCTTAGATCTCACGAAAAATCACGGCTTCTTGAGGAATTTGCAAAATAATGAAAAGCCATAAAAGTCGCAAATAAGAGTGACAACGTCGTATCATATTTTGCGGATTTTCAATGTTAGTCATTTATTTGGCCTTTATTTTATTAATGATAATGTAATACAGTATGTATATGTAATGTATATATAATGTAATGAAATACAGTCTATCAATTTATAATTACGGTAAAGAACAATGTCCATTTTTGACCTGTCAAATCTATTTTATTAAATAAGCGCGTCTAGTGATGAAATTGATACCAAATAATTGCACATTTTACGCTGATCATAAAATACTAAGTAGATTATCAAATGGAAGCCAGAAAAAAATCTAATTGATTTTTAAAGTAATCACTTTTGGCAGTTATATTTTAGAACGCAGCCATAATTAACCCATCCATAATCTAATATTACGTTCCGTTTGCGAAAACGTATAAAAAAAAACATTTCTGTATTTTACGAAATGTAGTTTTTTTAATAAGTGCTTTTTCGATTCTACCTTTTTCTCAATCGTTACTGAATTCTTGAAAACATTGTTTTAAATCGAGTTTATTTAGTAAAAATGAAAAAAATAAAACGCTCTTTCATAGAAAACCTGCTACAGGTTTCTTGATTAACATCCTACCGATTGCCTCATCACTCATTAGTTCTACGCTAGTGACGCACAGGCGGTATTGTATAAGTAGGTGGAAAGGGACACCAGACACATCCCACGCTCTCTTGCCCAGTTCCCACTCTTTTAACATCTCATTCTTCGCTAGAGTAAGTAGTGTATACTTTGATTAGAATCGCTATCGACCTGGCGTAGTATGTACGTACATCACGATGACATTCTTGACAGGTTTTCTTTCAAAATTGTTTATAAGATATCATCTATCCCTGGCTTCCAAAAAAAAATTGGATTACAATAACATTCATTTAAGGCTCTACTGCTACTAGTACAACACAGGTCATCAGTAGACGCGATCTAAAAAAAAATGAGTTGACAGGTCAACGCATGTATAGAAAATGGTCATTGTTCTTTGTTTCATAGATAAAATATTTGAAGTCCTTTTACTATGCAAATTAGGCATCTAAAATTTCCGACTCATTATTTACTTAGTAGAAGTATTAAACTTAGTATATAATCAATATATTAAAACTTCAGATTAAATACAAATTGTATTTGTAAACTGTCTGAGGATTTAGACATTGAACTGTCCATTTAGCGGAGTCATGCACGCGTGCAAGAAATTAAATGAAAGATTTCTGATAAAACATCCTCTGTCAGCCTTAAAAATAAACAAAACAATGAAATATAATAATTATCTCAACTGGTTTTCAATGATTATCACCTATGGTCAGTCTAGGTAATTAATCAACTTATCTGGTCAGGCTGGCTTTACATAAATCAATTTTAAATGAACAATTATCTAATGCGAAGTAAGCATCATTCACCCAGTTCATTTTTGAATCAGCCTTTTCGTACAAGGAGTTTCATTAGCTTAAGTACTGATGTGCTTTAGAGTTGTTCAATTCCTCCTATAGGGCTAAATAAAATATATTCACATCCGTCTACTGCGGTTACAATTGCTATTATCATAAATCTATAAACAGGTGTCATTGCAGATGTTTTATATAGGTATCTAGCACTAGCTTTTGCCCGTGACTTCGTCCGCGTGGGAAAGTTATTTTGGGAAGTATTTTAATTTTAGGATACTTATTTTGCAAATACTATACACAAATAAATACTATCGTTTACTGCAAATAGCTTATTTGAATACATTTCTATAAACTACGTTTCTTGTTTTTTCATTCAATTTTTTTGTTTTGCTGAATCATAATGATTTTGCGGGTTTGATACTCCTGAGCACACCACATAGAGTTGCCCATGGAAAACTGTTTTGTTAATTATTATCGTAAATGCTGCTTTTAGGGGAATCTGCATTCTTTAACACATTTTCTCTTCACATTTTTTCGAGAATTAAAACATTTTCTCCTTTTTCTAGTCTAGTCGTGATTATAGCTTTTATATACGTAATATTGCGTCCTAGATGAGTAATTTCTTGCCGTGTACCATTACATAGCCTTGGTGCGTCAAGACTTCTCATTGACAGGACTGGAACACCAACTTTTAGCCTCAACTTATGGGAAGACACGGCTGATAATTCTAAAGAGTTGAGATAGGTACTATGGGTACGAAGTCACTTGTTCAGTGTCCATAACATTGTCTACTGACAGGTACACGACAACATCTTCCTCAATATCTGACATAATTTATTCCTACTATCTCGTTTGACGGCCCAATATCTCGTTTGTCGGGCGCCAAAATTCACCTGTCACACAACCATTCTCGATTGCCCATACTTATTTTTAGATCTGGATAGACATAGTTGGTAGTAGATCCTCGCTGGTTTCAGCATGCAAGGGCCGGGTCGACCGGGGTAGTACTACCCTCTTACAGAATACCGGCGTGAAGTAACGGTACCGGTACTGTTGCGTTTCGTATTGGTGAGTGAGAGAGCCGGAGGCCCAGTTACCCCGATCCTTTTCCTATCCTTTCCCTCCTTCATTCCTTTTTAAAGGGCTGGCAACGCACTTGTATCTCCTTTGGGGTTGGGTACACGTAAAAAGGTTTTGTATTATAAAAGCTATAATACAGACGCCTCTAAACAGGCATTTATTTGATCTGCCGGTGTAACCCTAGTAATAACCGGCAATGTCTGTCTAAAGTCACCAGCGGCGGGTCCCGCGCTTTTCTATTAATAATACAATGTTTTCGATAAATATACGTATTGTAGAAATAGATTTGTTTGAGCTTCCATACGAACTTTAGTCTCCTATTTCATCCCCATGTAGGTCGAAATTATAATGTCGCTGGTACAAATGTTTGCTTATTTACTTCTTATCAAATGCCTAAATACAAAGTCTAATGGTTTTATCTTCGATAATGAAGAATTCCCATACAAACTTTCACCCCTTATTTCAACCCCTATATGCCCTTTTTTACAACAGAAGGTAACCTATGTCCATTCCCAAGGTCTAATCTATCTATGTACCAAATTTCATTAAAATCGGTTCAACGGTTTAGGCGTGAAAGCGTAGCAGACAGACAGACAGAGTTACTTTCATATTTATAATATTAAGTAGTGATGTGTACATATCAAATTCACAGTGTGGTGTAAGACATCAAACAACGACTCAAACATTGTATGTGGTAATATGGATAACAAAAACAAGTATTAGCAAAATATATTAACGTAACATTTAAAATGACAATTTCACCTGTACCTCCTAAGAGTCTAAGACAGTTAGCTTAACGTATTTACATCCTTTTTAGACAATTGAGTTTATTTGAATAATTTAAGAGCTGATTGATATATTCAACCTATACCGAAAAAAATAGACGACATTACTATGAAACAGTTATTCAACACAAGTCGATACAATGAAGTTTGTCAAATAGATTAAGCAAACCCAGGCGAGGATCTAGAGATTCAACAAGGGGATAAACAAATTTAGACCTTTGATTCATATAAGCGTGTAACAATGAGGTGTGGTCAGATATTAAGGTAGTAAAGACCTTTTAGCCACATAAATTCGGTCAGAATGACGAATAAAATTTTGTTAAAGTAGATTGTCATCAAATAAATGAACAGATGTGAAACTCAAGCGTGCTGATCTTGAGGCAGACCTTTGTCGGGAATAACTACGTAAAAAAATAAGAATCTAAATAGCTAATATTGATTATTATGCAATAATAATAAAACGATGTTTCTGAAATAAAAGGTGACTGCAAACAGCGCCGGGGAACAAAGGGCATATTTGACTTTTACTCTTGCCAGTCGAAATGTCCGTTGAATCGAAATAACTGTAAGCATGCAACATCATGTAGTTGTTAGAACCAGGTTTTCAATACAAATAGTACAGAATCATCGTCGTATTATTATAATTTATATATAGCTTTTTTGTATCCCATGCAAATGCAAATGATGCATAAACTTATTATAACTTACATAAACCATTGCTCGTCATGAAAACACTCAGCTACATACTGCACAAGCTACATTAGCAATATAGAAAGGCTTTGAAAATATTTACTTTCAAAGTCTTGCGAATATGGCAACCTGCGTATCCAAGGAGACCGCTGCAAACACAATTTGTATATATTATAATGATTTTATGAATAAGGCAGTTTTTGTTTATTTATATTTCAGAACTATTTGATAATTTTCTTTGAATAAATCTAAGACTAAAGATATGCTTTTCTTTAAACCAGGTGTGATCAGAAGCCTCGCTGATAATATCGTCGAGTGTGGAATAAGAGTCCTATCTGAATACAGCTTCTACCCATATAGAAGTTCAGCAGCCACAGCGTTACCTCTCGAATACTGCGCCGAAAAGGATGGCTCGTGCAAACTTATCAACGCCTGGCACGTTTCGAACATTACCATAGAAAACTTCGAATTTTTGAAAAACGAGCATAACTTCAAAAAGTATTTCATAAAAACAGGACCATATATCGAACATGTTATATAATATTCCGAAATTTAATTGTTATGAATAAATAAAATGTCGGGCATAGTTTATATAACAATAAATTTAATTAATATAAACAAGTGATATACTTTTAATACCTCCTAACTATCGTAATCGTAATTAATATTATAAATGTGCATGGGTTTGTTTGTTTGTTACGCTTTTACGCCTTAACTACTTGACCAATCATCATGAAACTTCGGATAACTTGTCAGGCAAATTATTATAAAAACAATAAACCCGACTGCTTAAAAGAAATGAACTGAAAAGAGAAAAACAAGTATCACAATATCTATGTATATAAAATTCGACTGACTAATGCATTGTTTTGTAAGCTTACTTTAACAAATAATGAAATAACTACATATGTAAATTCAAATAAGTTAAACTAAACAATTTATGGTGTCGCATGCAGTGACAAACGTAGTTTTGGTAGATCTTTCTTTGCCCGTAAGTAACAAAGTATTGTTTGTCCCCGCCTGCTGCACCATAAAGCCCGTCACAGACGTAGTTATCATATATATTAATATATCGACATATATATATTATAGTATAGCAAGCTATCACACACGGGAGCTATACTATAATATATATTTTGCCCTCACTCGGACTGCGGTCGTCCTTGCAAGCGCACGATTTTAAAGCTTAATTTCTGTACAGAATGTTCAAATATTGAAATAACACTGTAATCAATCTAGGTACTTAAATGAATTCGACAAGAGCACTTCTTTTAGATCTAATTGAAAATACCTCAGAATCCTCTGAGGTATTTTCAATTATTCCGATTCCGATGCTGAATTTAACCATCTGGGTTGAGTCGCTTAAAAAACAAAAGAGAATTCGTGGCGAATTTAATTTGTATCATGATTAAAATTTATCATCGAATAAATTTGCACAGTATTTTAAAAGTTCAAGATCGACATTTATCTAGCTTCATGAATTGATAAAAATAATTTAATAAAATGCGATACGGTTATGTGCAAAAGCATTAGTTCTGAAGAACGTCTTGCAGTATGCTTGAGGAAAGAAGTAAAAACAAATCATATTTATCATATAGCTACGTCTGTGACGGGCTTAAAGTATTTACTTTAACTTATTTGAATATATGTACATATGTAGTTATTTCATTATTTGATAAAGTAAGCTTACAAAACAATGCATTAGTCAGTCGAATTTTATATAGATATTGTGATACTTGTTTTTCTCTTTTCAGTTCATTACTTTTTAAGCAGTCGGGTTTTTTGTTTTTATAATAATAATTTTATTTCAGACTTTTTAGTTTTATTAACCGACAAGTTATTTCTGTTGTTACTTATGTAATATTATAATATAACATAATATATACATAGTTTTACTTTAATATATAACTAAGTACAGGCAATGTCATTCCTGACTTGAATACATTCTTGCTAGAAAATAATACTTCGGGCCTCCCGATATACATATAATTGGTAGATACGCTTTTCACAATTTGTGTTAAAAAGTAAAAACGTGATATGATACATATATTTTTGAAATGGTCTTTTCACGATCTTTCATTTGATACCCATATTGCTAAGGTAAGAAAAATAAAAACGATCCCCCCCCTTTATTGCATTCTCGGTTGCCATTTTGAAAATTTATATAGCCCATGTCACTACCACAATTCTGATGAATTCAATGACACCTCATATGTCAAAAACCGTCCAGCCGTTTGGGCTGTAGGGCGTGCCAAAGAAATGGACATACATACACACATACGCTCGAAAAACATTACCCTCTTTCTGACGCAGTCGGGTAAAAAAGAAATAAGATACATTTCATCAAGAAAACTTTATTTCCGACGGATACTGTTAATTTGACACCGTGTAAAACGAATAGTTATCTGTGTAATGTGCATCGTGGAGATATTAAGTATTATTACAAGAAGAGACATCTCAACTAAATTGTTGCTCGAATGTTAGCCACCTAACTAAGTGGTACCTCAAGTCAAGTGAAAATAAATTTGTTTTATTTATATTCTTATTAAGAACACAAATAGGGAATATAAGCGTTACCGCTGTCAACAACATACATATATAAAGCTGGACACTTTTCTAAATGTGAAGGTAGGATAACTTGAGTAACAAAAATTTCGTAGGAATATATGGCCGAGCAAGGAGCTGGGCAGTTTCTACAAGGCCTAAAAACAGCCTATAAACCTCTTACTCTACGGGCACTGACTACGATTTAGTGATCTCTTTGGGGAAACCGAAGGTTTAGTCTGTGCAATAACGACCAAAGTTATCGAGACAAATAAACGAAAGCACGGCTTACATCTACCGCGCGACAGCCAACTTGGTCAATCCCCGGACGAATACAAACTTGTTGTCGTTAAAGTGCCATACATACACGTACGTAAAATAGCTGAGCCAGTTCGCAAAGACGATTGTCACATTGTACTATCACCCAACTATCATCACAAACAGGACTATTGTAGCTAACGAACCAAACATAAAAAAAATAAAAACGTTTATTTGACACAAAAGAGAATACATTCACTGTAGGCACATGGTCATTAAACACTAACTATACAATATGTATCTCATTAAAAGGTACTGAGACTGTTTACCAAACTAGGCAATAGCCTGCATTTTGGTTGACAGTGTTCAGACGTGGTAATTGACACTAGAGTTTAAATTTAGATTAAGACGTGAATGTTGCTGTACAGCGAATTACATTTGTTAAAAGTAAGTAAATCTACATTTTTAAATATATTTTTTTTATAATCATTTAGACGTCCATTGGGTTTATATTGTGAGCGAGTGTGGTGTGTGAATGTGGGTTGTATGGATGTGTAGTGTGAGTGAATGTGGCAGTATGTGTGATAGGTGTATGTTGTGCGTGCGTGCGAATAATTGTGTGTGCGGGCGTATAAGTGTGAATGTGTAGACACAAGTACATAATATGTAGGTATATATTAGTTGAGTGAAAGGTGAGATATTGCTATTATGCGATGTAGTTAAGTAGGTCCTCCGTCATTTGGTAATTAAGTTGCTGCAGCCAGGCACATACTTTGTGTTTGACTTCATAACTATTTAGCCTGGCAATATTTATGTGTTTATTTATGTAGATATATATTTTGCAGCTTAAATATATAATATTGCCACCTCCCAAATTACGTTTTGCAAGAAGCGTTGCGGATGATAGGCTTTTTACTACGCTTATTGGGATCTGGAAAGGGCACAGTCAAATGTTTCCTTAGAACCAGTCGATGCACAAAGAGCTGGCGTACAGTAGGGATGTTGGTGTCTGAGTATAGTTTTGACGTGGGATACCTGTAGAATTTTTTTTTTTTTTTTTTTTTTTTTTTTTTTTTTTTTTTTTTTTTTTTTTTTTTTTTTTTTTTTTTTTGATAATACTTTAAGCACGGCTCTTTGTGCCCTCTCTAAGCTCATGATATGTGTTTTGGCTGCCCCTCCCCATACTGTGATGCAGTATTGGATGACGGATTGTCCTAGCGCTAAGTACCTACTAGTTTTAATTTTTCGTGTGGTGTTATGTCTTTAAATGATTTAAATAAATCATTTAGTCGTCTTATGCGCGTTGTCATCAAAATTATGTGTTTATCCCACCTCAGCCCACTGTCTATCTCTACTTCAAGATACTTAGACGATTAGGCTCTGGTGAGTTCGTAGCATGTACACGTATTTGGAGATCAGCGAACGTGAGCTTTGATGGAATAATTTTCAGGTGGGTTATTTACTTTTGTGATAGAGAAGGAAATTTAAAGAGTTTTAGTTAAGTTAAGAGTGTGTAGTGTTAGGTTTTATACACATCCGGGCACGCCACGATCGTGGCGGTAAGTCCCGTTTTTGAGGAGTGGCTGGAGAGGCGGCATGGCGCCCTCACCTTCCGGCTGACACAGGTTCTGACTGGCCACGGTTGTTTTGGCCGGTTCCTGTGTCGTATACGCCGGCAAGAGACGCCCGGTTGTCACCACTGCGGCGACTGCCGCGACGTTGTTGAGGACACGGCGCTGCACACTTTGGCGGTTTGCCCCGCCTGGGCATCGCAGCGCCGTGATTTGATCGCGGCAGTCGGATCGGTTGCCCTCTCGCTCCCGGCCGTAGTTCAGTCTATGGTCCGGAGTGAGAGGTCGTGGAACGCCGTCGCCTCCTTCTGTGAGGAAGTTATTTCCATCAAGGAGGCGGCGGAGCGGGAGAGGGAGCGTTTAAACCCTCTCCCCAACCGCAGAGCCGGGCGCCGGAGGGCGCGAGACGACCTCCAGCCACCCTGAGGTTTGACCTGGGGGTGGCGGGCTTTGTGGGCCTGCCCGCCATCCGTTCAGCACCAGGTCCGAGAGGCGGCGTGCGTGTTCCCACGCGCGCCTCTGTGTCGAGTCCGTCTCCCCTCTAGGGGAGACAGTAGGGTTTTAAGCGACGTAGTGCCTATTTTGGGTAGGTCTTTCGTGTAGTGGCCTGCCGTTTCATACGGCAGGCTGTAACCGCGGCGGGGTCGCGACCGCATGCGAAAGCGATTCGCGCGGCCCCGTCGATAGTGGTTTTGTCGAGGAACACCGTGGTAGGTTTAGTCGGTATTCCGGGAGGTACATTACTATTATTTCCATCTTTCTTTTACCCCGGCGAGTCCGACATAATCCCTCCGCCCGCCCCCGCGGAGGGATATGCGTCATAGCATTCCCCCACGTAAAAAAAAAAAAAAAAAAAAAAAAAAAAAGGTTTTATACACATATTGCATTGATTGCCACATGCATTTTAGAATTTATACACATTTTTAGAATTTATACCGTACCTTTATTTAATTAAGTAACATATGTACTATATTAAATTATAATTATACAAAGTAGAAGTTATCATTTATTTGTTAATTAATTTGAGGTATTTACTATATTTTACAGTAATTTATATTTTGTTTACACATAAATTATTGATAGATTAATTTAATTAGTTTCAATGTATTATTGCTTTAATAAGTCACTGATTTGACCCACCATTATGAGGTTATCGTTTGTTTCATTTCGTCATGGCAGCGCGGCGGCGGGTTATAGAGGTAGCTAGTCTGTAGTAATTTGGCAGTCGGTGTCGAACAGCAGAGAGAATAACAAGTGTGAAGTCCAAAAAAAAACAGTGTGAATTACAAAAACGTTACGAGTTTTATTTCCACCTGACCTAAAAGTAGGTTTTGGTTTAATCAATGCATCAGTGTGGAACACCGTATAAGACAGTGAGTTCCTCACTTATATGGTCCTCTATCTTCACCGCTTGTCTCCGATCTGTCAGGTAGTCTTGAAATATTTTAAAAGGTAAACCACGAACGCCAATCTTTTGTAGCTTAGCTAGAAGGATAGGGACAGAGACTGTGTCAAAAGCTTTAGAAAGATCTAAAAATATGCACAAACACTTGGTGTTTGCATCAAGATGTTTGCGTCAAGATGTTTGCTGACTGTACTTGTTAGATTGAGCACAGCGTTTTCAGTTGAGATGCCTGATCGGGACCCATACTGATTTGCAGCCAAAATGTTGAAGTTCTTGAGATATATTTTAGGGCGTTCTTCAATACCTTTTCAAGCACTTTAGACAACGCTGATAGTATGGCAATAGGTATATAATTACTGACACAGGCTCTGTCCCAGTTCTTATAGATTGGGTGGATAATAGCCTGTTTAAATGCTACAGGGAAGACACCAGTAGTAAGTGCCAGATTACATATATGTGTTAGGTTAGAGGAGGTTAGGAGACTAATACGAGAGTCGAGATTCCTTCAGGATCCGAGACGAGATACCATCCCATCCCATGGCACAATCAAGACGAAGTTGAAGGATGATACTTTCGACTTCCGACGCCGAAACCTCTGTAACTACTATTGAATTCGGTGGGCTATGTATAGTAGTGGTTGTAGTGGGCAGCGATGTTGGGGATTGAGGAGTGGAAGTTATTATATTATTGGCTAAGTTTGTACCTACATTGCTAAAATAATTATAGACTTGATTTATTGATTTTTGGGGGTTAGTTGTTATTTGTAATAATTCTAAGGCGGAAGTATTGACTTTATCTGTCTTTGTTATTGTTTTAATTGCCTTCCATAGTGCTTTATCATTATTACCAGCTTTATCGATAAGGCTTTTTCCGTATTCTAGTTTCAGATTGTGTAAAAGTCGGTTGCATTGTAGTGATAAATCGGATATTATTATTAAAAAAAAATCCTTGTGACAGTCCACCTTGTGAAAGTCGAGAAAGCTTATTTAGACAAATTGTATATTTATTCTCCACTTCTGTGATTGTCGAGAGTCATAATTACCAAGAGTCTCAATCAAAACCTTAAGAGGTGTTAGATTCTCATAGCTAAAGGTTTGATGCAGAAGGTGGTAAGTACTTCTAGACAGATCGCATTGTGGGGAGATTCTTGCCTCTGGAGTACTAACCACTGGCGGTAGCAACAGCAACAGGGTCGAACCCTGTTCCTAATGACGGTGTGTCACCGTATTTTGTATAATTTTAAATGTATTTAGAAGTTTTGGCAATATTTCAATAAATAGTATAATATATATACTAATATTATAAAGCTGAAGAGTTTGCTTGTTTTTTGTTTGTTTGGTTGAACGCGCTAATCTCAGGAACTACTGGTTCAAATTGAAAAATTCTTTTAGAGTTGCACAGCCCATTTATAGGCTATATAACATCACGCTACGAGTTAGGGGAAGGAGCGGAGCATCAATGTAAAATGTTGCAAAAGTGGAGAAAATTCTCTTATGTGAAGTAGACGAAGTTGCGCGGGTCAGCTAGTGTAATAATAAAATAGTTTTCAGAATTTCGTAACGATCGATGCTTTGATTTGTCAAGCAAAGGTTTTGGTGGTTCCTTTCTTTGGAGCCATAACTATTGGACTGTTAAATGTGTTTTTTGTATAATACATGTAAGTAAAATAAAATAAAATATTAATTTATTTTTATTTGAAATTATCATATATTTTTATTATTTTATTATTCTAAATATATTTTATATTTATTTAATTGTTCAAACAGATATGTTTAGTTTTAACGTTACATACAGCAAAACATACCAATTTATACAATTTTGCAAACATTGGAACATGTTATGTAAATACATTTCAAGCGTGAAATAATAATATAAGAATTGTTTAAATTTATAAATCTAAACATTTCCTTCAGAAATATTAATATTTTTTATAAATGACTATCATAATAATTTATTCATTAAATATTATATAAGAAATGCAACTCATATTTAGCTGATCATAAAGAACCGCTGCCAACAAAGTTAATATAACGGTAAGTAGGCACTTATGCTAAATACTCGTAGGAGTGACGAGTAAAATTTTATAATATGATTAAATTTTTATATCGTCTACTTACCAGTCACAGCCATTTTATATAAAGTAAAGCAGCACTTATAACTAAATAATCAAACTTTCTCTCGTGTATTCGTTAACAACAGTTTCTTAGCGACGCACACACTTCTAGGCCACCAAACATAATAGTACCCTGTGGTATAAATTGAGTTCACTGATTCATTCGTAGAATGATCGAATCAATTGAATGAAATAGATAGAGTAGGGTTTTACTTTTATGTTGCTGTTTTATATGATTATCGATAAATTTTGGAATGTAAGTAAATCATTATTTTTATTTTTCTCGAATGTAAAAATTTATTATCTCTGTATTAGTAATACGATACTAATAATAATTAATATATCGGATTCTAGAGTAATATAGCTTAAAAAAGAATATCAAGTTCTACTTAGTAATAAATTTTGTTTTTTTTGGCAATCAGATGAGAAAGTTATGTTGACCTACCTAATCTACTGAAAACAGAAACCTCTATGAAAATAGTACACACAGCGACACATCAACCTAGACTGTTTGGACTTTGGACTATTAGAAGATGAACGCTGCGAATCGTGCGAGAGAGTGCGTTATATTTTTGTAACGCTCTATCCTTATCATTACATCGACATCACTATGTACTGTCCCTTTCCGATAATTATCTATTTTGTATGTAGCGTAGTATGCGTATATAGGATGTCTAACTTAATGTGTATCCGTGTATACTAAATAAATTTGTATCATTTTAGTTGGTAAATTGATCTTTAAACTTTTATCGAAATCTGAAGATTTTTTTTTCATTACAGGTAATTAGTTCTAAGAACAATCACCGCTGCTCTCAGCATTAAAATCAAATGGCTTCGTCGTTTTCATCCACAATGTTAGTACTATTTTCTTTTTATTAAAACCACGTATTCCAGTAGTAGTCTAAATATAAATAGCGAAAAGCCTGACCGACAATTTCCGTGACCACAGGGCCGGTTTAAAAGCATTGCCATTCAACGTGGCTAGTCTTCTGGGTACTCTACTAGTCGACTGTGAATTGTGATGCGAAGGAATTCTATGATACGTTCATACTCCTACTTGTTTATATTGATTATTTATTTTTGTTTTATAACATTTTAGGTTAGGTTGATTATATAATTATTAATTTAACTGTATGTATAATACAATGTAGGATATATGAAATTAATAAATTTTATAATGTGTATTTGTATCGATATAAATTAAAATGTATTACATCTCTAGAACAGAAGGATTGAACGAATGAACAAATTTATATATTTGACAGATAAGGCTAAAATTTTAGACGTTTGACTGCTTTATTAAGTTCAGGAATCAGAATCACTGCAGCTTTATTTATTATAATTTAGTTATGTACAATTGCAGTTAAAGTTATGATAATCCAATATACAAGTTCTTTTTTATACAAAGATTACAAGTATAATTCACTCAAACTTGTTAGGATAACATATTATATAAAAAAAAAAACATTTTAAACTAAATACGTATTTTAGTAGTTACCGAACTAATAAAAATAAGTCAACAAAATATAATACAACCGATGGGCGCGATAGTTTAGAAATGACTGTATTTGATCATTATTTTAAATAAAAAAGTTATTTCAAATACAAAATGAAATGTCACGTGCCTGGACCTAATGTTAAAGGCAAGTGCTTATTCATACGTCATGGTAACATCTTGTTTTTCGACGCCCGCTATGCGAGGGCTTATTTTACGCTTTATAAATTTTCAGTTTTAGGAAGAACTGTTCACGCTCTGGCCAGGGTCGGCGATGAGCTTTACTTGGAATCCCTTCCAGACTGTATACTCTTAAGGACATTGAATGCAGCTGAGTCAGCTTATGCCATGGTGAAATTCAATAAGAGTTTCTTCTCCTACTTCAATCATAATTATTACTCTACTGAAGATAACGAGGGATTAAAATGTAAAATATCCATGAAGTCTGCGCTGAACACATTTAAATCTCCAGCACATATGGATAAACAAGTTGAGAATTTGGAAATCAAGCTTGATCCAGAATCCTGTAAACTTATATTCCAGTTAAAATGTCGGCATGGTATTGTGAAAACACATTTTGTTTCTATATTGGATTGTAAAGCAATGCAAGCAGTGTACACAAAGGATTCTGTACCAAATAGGTATGTGGAAGAAATCACTGCATATATTTATGGTGCAATATATAATAATCATTTCTATTTATAATTAACCTTAACCTTTAAGCGCCATTGTCTTGTATAGAAGAAAAATGTTCAAATTTAAATATCCTACTGCTAATCATGGATCTCATCTCGGCACAAGAAGGCTATTAGCCAATAATAATTGTTCTTGCAGTTTTCCTTTACTGAGGGTGAAAGGAATATTGAACTACTTAGTATAAGTAGCTATAAGTCCTTCTCTTATTGTAATAAGTTAATTTACTATGGGATCTTTTCCTGAAATTTCTTTACATCATTGGTAGGATTATAGTAGTATAGAGGTTCCTCTCCCATCAGGTATGCACCAGGATTTGCCTAAGGTTTAAGAAATAAATGTTTTTAACTCAGTCTCCTTTGCCACAAGTAAATCATAGCTTGTAAATGTTTCTTTATTCCATTCGGTTAGGTATCTACCTAACCAAATGGAGTAAAGAAACATTTAAAATCAGTAGTTTTTTTGTTTAATATGTGTTAGTGTAAAAAGTCACATCAAGATTGTTTACCTTTAGTTAAGTACCTACTTAACTAAATGTTTACATTTAGTTAAGTAGGTACTTAACTAAAGGTAAACAATCTTGATGTACTGCTTAAACCAACCATTCAATTGATTTAGTAATCGTTATTGTTGTTTTTACATTGATTTTTAGCAGAATTTTATTTTAAACTGAGTTTTTGATAAAAAGACACATCAAGATTGTTTACCTTTAGATAAGTACCTAACCAAATGGAGTATAGTGACTAGTCTTACTACACAATCAACTAATGTTAAGCTATAATGACAATTCACCTTAAAAAGAGCTTGTGAAAGCTTGATATTAGACATCGCAGCCATTAAAGATGTACATAATTATTAGATAAGATGAATCACTGAGAATGCCCAGCACTCGAACAATTAATTTACAGAGCAGATTTTATTATTTAGATATTAAAAAGTAATTTTGACAAATTGTAAATTGAATGTTACAGAATAACATCTCCTCAAAGAATTTTATCTGAGGCACTCAACAACTTTCAAAGTTCTGATGACCAAGTGACACTAGAAGCAAGTTCACACTCCCTCATCCTGCGGAACTATATTGACTGTAATGTTGACCTCACAAAGATTATAAGAACACAGATCAGTCTGAAGCCATTAGAATTTGATAGCTACACTATTGGAGCAGAAACAATAATTACATTCACTCTAAAAGAATTTAGAGCCTTATTAGCATTTGCAGAAGCCCTCAATTTACCTTTACAACTGCACTTTGAGACAACTGGCAAGCCTGCAGTGTTTATTGTACACAATGGTACTACTTTTGAAGCACATTTTGTACTAGCTACCACAAAGCCCGACAATACGACACAAGCAACTTCAACCCAGAACACAAGTATAGAAAGAAGTAAAAGAAAAGATACCAGTACTCAAGGCTCTGTTAAAAAGAAACCTCATCTGGACATTGATGTTTCAAAATGTTTAGATGAAGATTCACATTTGTTTAACTTTGTAGACATTCCTGAAGATATTAACGTAAATAATTTAAATGGTAATAAAAATATCGTAAATAGAAGTAAGGTAGATATGATGGACTGTGATAATATTCCAGCTTCCCCAACATCGAAAATGACGATCAAGTCAGTGTTCAAGAGGTGTTTTGAAAGTACATTTGATCCAAGAAGTATACAGGGTGCAGTTTTAGCAGAGAACTCTGATAGTGACTAATAATAATTAATATAATGTAAAATTCTGCTTCAAATATTTTGTTATAAGAATTACATAATATTTATATAATTAAATTATTTTTGTTAAATGCTCCTGATTTGCTCTACAACGCATTATAGGTACTCTAAGGTGACAAAATGAAATAACATTATCACTGCATTATGATTTTATAGCAAAAAATATACATACAGGAAAAAGTATTATACACACGTCACAAATCAATGTTCGATGATATAGAATGAATACAAGGGGTTTTTAATTATCATCTTTATAACTATTTTAATTTCCACATCCAAAATGGTAACAAAACTTTCATTTAATCAAACAAAATCAATTGACAGCGGTAAGAAAAATGTACACAATCTAATCATTAGGCAACATTGTGTCCAAAGAAAAATATGTCGATCATCGCCATGTATCTATTGAGCAATTCATCTGGTACTGTTGACTACATCACCATTAAAACAATAAATATATTATATAAAGCTGCCATCTCATCCTCTGCTCTACTCATATGTGCATAAAGGATAGGGTGGAATCGATACAATGATAAGTTTACAAAAAGTTATATTTATTCAGTAAAAATTATAATTAAGTATTAAATTTACTAATTAGCACTAGAATAAAATTGTAGTTCTGAGAAGCGACGTTATAAAAGGTACCAATGTGTATGCATCGCATAGAAACGGTAACTAACAATTTACATGCAAAATACAAGTTTTGTAGCCCACTTGACACTTTATTAATTTTGCTAAGTTCGTAGTGTTGCATGTTTATATCTATACAATAGCGAGTTGCGACACGTAATAAATAATTTTTGTATAAAATTACCTCAGATTTGGTTTCTTCTATACAGAGATCAAACTTGTAATCATATTAGGAAGTAGGTAAATAGAACAAAATGCAGATTTGTTTTTCTATAAAATATTACCATACATATTTCATTATTATAACAATAGCTAGCTAACATGTCTTAAAAAAGATGAAAAAGACCTTGGATTCTATTTTAATTTATTATTTATAAAACACGGCAGCGATACCATATAATTACAATAAGTATTTATTTTAAATCAATTTCAATATTGTCTCTGGGTGCCCGGGTGGGGGGGCCCGCACTATGAGTCACGCCGGAGCCTGCTCTCAACAACGTCCTAACTGCTTCACCAAACACTCACTATCCAACTAAATTAATGAAAAAGGGCACTGTTATTTAGGAACAATCCTCTTGGCTCTTTCTCACACACTGTGCTACTTTTCTTTTAAACTCCGAATATGATTCTCTCCATTCTTTCTGTAAAAAGAAACAGAATGAGCATTCATCTACTATTGTCGTGCGCATACGCGCGGGTCGTGTTCGTGAGACGAGTCGGTGCGTGCAGCGACCTAGCGTGAAATAACGATTCAATGTTGTGTGATCTCGGTACAGTTGTGTCACATGGCCCTTTTCCAATGATAATATTTTGTGATCTAAATCCCCTCTCACTCCTAAAAGCAATCTTCTTGACTTTTCCTAACACATCTGGCAACTTTCTTTTTGAAATCCGAATATCGCTCTCTCCATTCTTTCTGTGAATGCAAACAATAGTAATATGAGAATGGACATAATTACAGATGCAGCATACATAGCCTAACTACATTTTAGCAGTTTTAGAAGACACATACTCTATAGCAGTAAACATGACTGGTACTACTGATATAGCAAATGTACTTCATAGTTCTAAAACTAAAATGCAGCCAATGTAAATACAACAAGCAGGACACACATATAAGTAACATTAATAACTAAAACTAAGTAACATTCATGTAAATAGACAAGTTTAAAATGTGTCATGCACATTTTTGGATTATCACATTATATTTCACAATTAATGCTGAACATTAAAACCAACCCATTGAAAGATCTACATAGTCTTACTGATTCACTGAATCGGCAGAGACTTGCTTTTTTGTATGTATTGTAATTCAAACTATATTTGGATTTAAGAATATTCACTTGCAGATCCAAAGCTGCATTTAAACTATGTAACATGTCAAATCTTTATTTACTTTGACTATTTTACCATCAAACAAAAGTATTTCATTTATGTATTGATTAGATTTACAAGTAAAGAAATTGCTGGAAAAACTACATCAACCAAATTTGGCCCAGCAATAACTGAAATATAATGATCAGTAAAATATAATTTTCAAATATCTATTTCTAGCACATCATTTATATCAGAGACTTGTTTTTAACTATAACATAGCCTATGTTATCTACGGATACTATACAATAGTCACAATTTTGCTTAGTGTAGCTTGCCACCACAGTTCTAGAAACTACCTCTGTATATGTATTAACAAACAAATTTTAGCTAATTATTATGAGTACTATTATGCCATTTTACAAATCAATTTCTAATAGCTAAAATTAAGTTAGACTATAATAAGATAAGGACTTCAATAATAATTAAAGACCATACATAACTACAAACAACTAAGTAATGATGTAATATTGTAAAAATAGGAGGTATTATTGTGATTAGAACAATCTGGTTATTTTACTCTTTCTCTGCAGCATGCAGATAGATAAACTTATATGTATTATGTTAATCTGCATAATATGTACTTATGACTATATGAACTAAATCTTTCTGCAACTATACACACATGATTTTAACTTACTTATGACACTGAGCATAAATGCAACAATACATATAAGAAGAAAATGTATTTGTTATAAACCTGTAAAATGTTGTCTTGCCTCTTCATAGAAGACAAAATTCTAACAAATAATCTAGACTAAAAAGACTAACAAATAAATCACTTTTTGAAAGCCTTGTAAGCTTACCAGAATATATACAACACTAAGTTTTTAAAGATAATAAATGCTGACACATTTTAACTTACCGCAGCATCAACATTAGCAGGGCTTTCATCATTTGGGTCTGCCAGCATGGAAATAACACTTATGAGAATGGTCTCCACTGTGTGAACTGGCAACCACCTTTCTGATGCCTTCTCATAGCCCCATTTGTCATCACCAGGCTCATGCAATATTGATATGCACACATCACCATTCTTTTCAACTGAAAATTTTGATTATATTGGCATACATAGCAGGTCTCAGTATAAACACAAGAGAGTAATGAAGAATTACTTCAATCTATACTAATATTATAAAGCTGAAGAGTTTGTTTGTTTGGTTGGTTGAACGAGGTAATCTCAGGAACAGATAGCCCATTTATCCAGGGAGGCTATAATATCACGCTACGACCAATAGGAGCAGAGCATCAATAAAAAGACGCAGACGAAGTTGCACAGGGCAGCTAGTATAATATACACTGATTCTGACCAAACAACATCCATGTTCTCATAATAATTTGTAAACATTATACTTCTCATACTACCATTATGTAACAAGAAAACATGCTAACTGCAACTAAACTGGTAATTTTCACTATAGATTGTGTAGGGCCACTACTTGGCAGAAATCTTTCAATAGAAGAGTTACAATCAACTATGACAGTTTTAATTATATTTACATGATCTTTATTTGGATATGTATAAATAGCTTTATACTAAGTTTTGCACTATTAAAAGTATACTGCATCTCATTATATGCATAATCCATGTACATATATATAATAATTGATTTGAAGGACATAGACCTCCATACTAATTATTCAACAGTCTTCACAATATAAACCATATTTGCTACAAAATTATCTGAATCTTTATTTTTTAAATATAGCCTTTAATTAATAATAAAAGTATAATATGTTGATAAAGGTGACATTTACTTACTATTTGGATGCCATATTTCAGTAACAAATTTCATCCGGGGTGGCCTCAGTGGATATTCCTTAGGAAAGTGTAAATGTGCTTTAAAGAAACCACCCTCACTGAAAATAAAGATTTTTGTACCATATTACATTTATGTAATTTAATTTTCAGCAATAATACTATAAAACTTTACAACACAACAAAATCTAGTATGCTTAGTCATGGACAAATTTGCAAACAAATTAAAATTGATTCTGATGAATTTGTATATTTTTTGAGAAACTAACTAAACTAACTATATTGGGGCTAATACTTACTATAATGTGTCTGGAGGACCAATGATGAGGACTTCCCACCTGTATATGTCATTGTCATCTATCAACCCAGCAGAAAAACCTTCCACTGGATTTTTGTTTAATTCTGTAAACAATAAGTTGCAAATCTACAACCTTATGAAACACTCATACATATTTTAATGAATTAAGACGATATCTGAAAGAAACTCTGATCTCTGCCAACTATAAATATAATTGTAAATACTTCAAAGAAATAAACTGACTAGGCATTTAGTAAATACCTTATTTTACTTCTTTGGCTTTGGCACGAACACCTGTCAACGCAGCGGGTATTGATTTTGTAATATCGAGACCAATTTTCGATATAGTTGACAAAATTACCACATGTATATCATAAACGAAGTTTCAAACTTACGGTGTCGTATCATCCCAACCACAAAGATACTCAAAATTCGACCCACTGAGGTCAATGATTGCTTGAAACTAGTCAGACAGTAGAAACAAGAGTGATTGGCACAAACTATACGAAAATATCAGCAGTACACTTACCAGCTAGCTGCTTTTTTAATAAAAGCGAAGACTGTGGCTCTGACATTAATTACAATTGTGAAATTTACCCTGACGACACGAAACAAATGATTTTTCCACAAAAGATGGCTGGCTAAGTTTTGAGCAGGTTGTGAAACATATGAGTTATTACTTGTTTCCGGTAAAGTGTTGCCACTAGATGCGATATGTCGCAATAAACTAAACTAAAATATTTATTTATATTATAATAATATAAATAAATATTTAGTAATATATTTATAATAATTATTCTAGTACTTATACCATAATTTATTATTACGTTAAATCAAGCTTATTCGTTATTAATAATAATAAAGCCACTAATTTTAAATTTGTATTAATGTAATGGCAACATATAACGGAAGAGCTTAACGCCATCTATTGGCTAAAATTAAATTTAGCACGTCAACGAGTCTAAGGCGCGATACTGCGAGCGATGTTGACTAAGTAAAAATATCTATATAACAGCTCCCAAATTACCTACTGTTTAGTCATTCAGGTTATTTTTGCGTTGATATTGTACAATCATCGCACTATATAAATACAGACTACTGTTTGTAAGGCATGTTGAGACTAGAAGAGTGTAATAAAAATAAAAATACAGCTTTAATTTGTAGGTTTATTTATGAAATAACCACTAATTGTATTATTTTATTAACAACTTATTCACTTTCACTGGCTTTCCTTAATTTCTTATGCTTTGGCTCTGTGTGGCCATTCATCTGTTCTATTTTCCTTTTTTTTTTGTTTTTCCTGGAAGCTTTTTTCTGTTGTTTACTCTGTTTTTCATTAATCTGCTTATTGTTAGTCGTGTTTACAGAACCCTTATATGATCCAACAATATCGAGTAGTGCCTTAAAATCTAACTTAGTTTGAACTTTACAACTTTCATGGAACATTTTTATTGTATTGATTAACTTTTTTAGTATGACCAAGAAATTGTTCTTTACTGTAAATTCTGTTTCAACATTTAATGTTTTTACTAAAATTCTTTCGAAACTAGCTTCTATGTTCATCAAACAGTTAATGGCTTTGTCAGATGTCGGTTTGTTTCTCTTTTGAGCACGATAAAATCCAGCAACCAGCTCCAGTCCTTCATTGCGTCGAAATTGCCGCACATTATTGTTAAATACATTTTCTATAACTATTGGCACTAACTCATAGCTGCCATCCCACTCAGTTTGCAGAATGTTGTGAAAGAAAATAATTGGCAGTACACAGTTTCGATTTTGAAAATAGCTTTGCAGAGACTCCTTTAATATTTCCAATAATGTCGAAACATTGTTGCCTTTTTTTGTCGATTTGGACTGTTTTATCTTAGATGAACAGTGGATTATAAATGTGGCGAAAAACGTAATAACATCACCTAGAGCTTGAAACAAAAAGTGGGACCTTGCTCCTTTATCTATAGTTGCTTTCATGTAGTCACATAAGATGTTAATATCAACATCATCTACAGAAGAAAACTTTCTCACTTTAGCAAGTGTTTTAATAGTTTTCCTTACTCTGTTCTCCAGTTCATTAAATTGGTTGTCTTGTATGCAAAACTCTAGACATCTAGTAAGAGGTGCAATCATTCCAAGACAAATATCCATAGATGGATCCTTTTCTAAGTAAATATCAATTAGATCGAGAACCCTAATTCTGAAATCTGAGAGCGACTTTTTGTCTTTGCGATCTTTTTTATTTTTCTTGCCTTTGCCCTGATGGAATTGTTTGAAAGCCTCGGCTAAGGATTCGTCTAGTTTCTTGCCTTCTTCTTCATCAATCATATCAGCGTCAACACTTTCAGTGTCGGAATCAGGCGCTACGGCGCCTAAAGCTTTTTGAATTGCTATTCTTAATTGATCAGGCGTTTTTAAGTCATCCTCATCTTCTTCTTGACTGTCACTACCTCCTTCGTCACTTTCCTCATTACTGTCATTCTCATTTTCTTCATCTTCATCATTATTATCGTCATCACTGTCTGCCCCGTTTTCAGTGTCAGTGTCTTCTTGTGTTAGTGGATTAGCTTCACTCTCAGGATCTAACACTGATACTATTTGCCCAATTGATGAGGGAGTCAAATATTCCCATAAAAGTCTAAATACACATTGTACAACAGACCTGAGGACACTTGATTCCGCTGATAATATTGATAATAAGACCTCCACTAGTACTTCTATCCATTCTGGTTCACTTGAAAGGTCTCCTTCTTTCACAACTTTAGTTTTCTTTTTCTTACCTTTTCTGTAATGCTCATAACAACTTTTAAGTTCTTTTATTGAACTTCTCGCAATTTTTACGTGGAGTGGTTCGGAGAAGAGGAATAAGCCCAGCTGATACAGCAAAATGAGGAACACGTTATCGACTTTTGACTTTGTATCATTCTTTTCTATATTTTGGCAAACTTCCATCAGCATCTCCCAACATTCCATGTTTTCTTGAGGGAATTGTTTTTCTATTTTAGTTCGCACCTGTTCTTTTTTAAGAATACTGCATATAAAGCTGCATAAAGATGAGAGGACTGTGACCAAGTTGTCGACGTTCGAGAAACGAGATGTGAAACAACGGTAGAAGCAGGACTTGATGGAATCTGGAAAGTTATCCATAATAATATTAGAATTATATATTATTAAAATAATTAAAATTGTAAAATATTGTAAAGGTTTTCATATTTACTTGATAATTCAGAGCTAATCGCCACAGTTTCATCTCCACCAACTTTGAAGAATCCAAAACACAATAACAGTTTCATGTATGTCAATTTAAACTCTGTATCATCTTTCACAGACTCATGGCTGACTAAGTATGACAATAGCTCAGCAGCCTTTACTCTTTCGTTATTGTACCAATTCCTCTCAACATCTTCTTTAATGAATTTCTTAGAAGTGTTTAAGAGGACTCCTTTGAATAACTTGGACATTTTTTTCACACCATCTTTATTCAGATCAGCAATAATTGATTTGACAATAGTTGTGCCTGTGATTTCTGTAAAGTTCATTTCGCCTGGATTAAATAAAAATTTTTTCAATATCTCTACTCTTACACTATTGTCAACATTCTCCAATTTTAACGCTTTAGACAAAGCATTCAGTAGTTCTTTCTGTTTCTTGATCATAATTTTGCTGTCATCTTCATGGTCTCCTTTCTTGCTTCTAATCTTGCTTGCAGTCTGTAGTCCTTTAAACCAATCCATGAACAGCTTGAAAAAGTTTCTACTTATGAGCTCTGGTATACATTCTGTATTTTCCTTGATATTATTAAGAATTGTAGTGAGTATACTAATTGCTACTAATTCTCTGTTCCTGTTATGCTTAACAAGTTGGCTGTCAATACCAGATGTCCAAAATAGTTGTAAATGTGGTGAGTTTGCTATTTTTGTAGCAATTTCCTTGTAGATGGGGTGGCCAACTGCATTAAAGTCTATACCAGCCTGTAAGATAGATTAGAATAGTTCGATAAAAAAGAATAATGATTTTACAAATACTTCAATAAATACCATAAGTTATAGTAGATCTTACCATTATTTTTTCACATACTGCATGGATATTATCTTCACAAAGAATTTCGGGAGTACCAATAAGTTTTCTTAATTTCACTTTGTCAGAAAATTTTGAGCTGATTACCATCAGAAAATACAGAGAGTCCAATGTATGCTCCTTGATATCTTTCTTAAATTCTGGTTTGATTAAAGGCCATATTGTTGTACCAAATTGCTCTGCATCCACCTGAAATAAAACTAATTAGATAAGTTTCATACATCAGAAAATTTCTCTAAAGAACTACATCTAATGTAAAGGTAACATAGGCACTGAATTATTATTCCACAAATAGTGATTGCCAAAAATTCAACATATAGTTTACTAGATTTTGCCAGTGACTTCACTTGCACAAATATACATAGGTTATGGTAATGTTATATCCCTCAGGAACAGTACTCTTTTCGTCTTTTTCAGTATCTCTGACTACTAGTTTTGGCTTGAAAGCATCAAGCCTCGTATCCACTAGGCAACAATTGACGCACAACACGTGACGATCAACAAGATCGGCAAGGTTGCACAACAACGTGCGACGTTGCCAGCCGGCACGCAACATGACGCGCGGCTTGTTGTTTGTTTCCGTGCAACATACAGTTGAGCATCACGTGTTGTCAAGAGGTGACGTGACGCGCAAAAAATGTCCGTAGTATGGTGTAATAAAGTGTGCTGAAATCAACACTAGTTTCTCTGGCGACATGTTGCCAACGACTGGTCATGCGTGGTCAGACAATGTTGCTAAACAATGTTCCGCATTGCTGTGTGCAACATGTCGCACTTCAAATGTTGGTACAAGGCTTAACATACAAACTACCATTTGCATTTCTAATTTTAGTTAGGATAAAATTGCCTCACCACTGCAGGCATGCAACAGTCTGACCTGTCATAGAGGATATCTTTCTTTAAATTATTTGTGTAATACTTATAACTGGTTCTGTAGTTGACTAAGAGTTACTTACCCCGGTAACAAAATCAAGCAGGATAAGGTAAGCAACAGTGCTCAGGTAAGACTTCTTTCTACCAGCCGTCAACAGTAATTGTATTATTTCTGCTTGCTCCTCACTGGTGCATTTAGAAATGCGTGCTGAACGAAATATGGCACCGCACACCAGGATCTGGCCAAGAGCCACATCACCAATTTCCTATATAAAAATGAAAAGATAAGCAGGCATGAGTCTATGCTTGTATGTATTACAACTGATCACCAAGTCTTAAAATTATTAGATCATTCATATAACACATATAACTCTTAAAATGGTATGGTATTAATTAAATTTAACTGATAACATATAGAAAATTCATTCATCTAAACTTATCTGGTGACTGAAAAATATTATGTCCTACACATCAAAAAGTAAGGGTTGATTCCTAATAGAGACCAAATGTACTTACACTCTTTGAGGATCCATTGCTGTGAAGTTCCTTTTTAACAAGTTCTAGTAATTGTGCTATAGACACTTGTTCAAAGTTTGACAACAATGCCACCAGGGTAGCAAAGTATCCAGTTCTCATGTCCGGCACATTAGCACCCAGACTTCTAACAAGCCTTTTGAGAACATATTTTAACTCCTTTTCATTCTAAAATAACCATACATCATATTATCACCCCATTTAATTATAAGCATGGTTCCAAATAACATAGCTCATTACAAACATGCTATTACAGATAAATACAATTACATATATAATTTATATAGAATTAGGAGGTAACTTATAAAATTGCTTTCAATTTAAATGGTACTTCTAAAATTATAAAACCTTAAAATATTTCTCATTTGGACCATTCAGCCAAACACTTGTATGGCCGGCATGATAATGCTTTATTATTATGTATAAAATAAGATACTGTTTTATCATGTAATAAATAACATTGTAAAATCCTAACCTCACTGCCCTGTAACTGTGAAATAATCTTACTCCCTCCATTGAGTTTAGCATCATCTTTTGGTGCTTTAAGTAGATCGAATGCATCTAAAACAGAAGCAGTTACTTTGCTTTCCGTTGTAGGTTTTACAGAATCACTTTCTTCTTTCATTTTGATTTGATATTGGTATCACAACAATTTATATCCACATGGAGCGCACATTTTACGTAAAATGAACATTGAACAACATGTAGATGACGTTATTGACATGTACAGTTTGACTGTTGACATCACCGGCATACGTCAAAAAAACAGTTATCAGCACCAAATCAGCACAGAATATTTATTAAACATGTACTTCAAAGTAATTTAAAAGTCAATGATGTAGATACTTGAATAATATAAGTCAGATATTAATAAAAAATAAAAATAAAAAAGTACTCTGAATAAAAATCATTAGGTATTCTTTTAGCGTGATAATTGCCTTGAATAGTTCCATTTACGTTCTTAGTCACTATACTATTCAACCAAGATTTTTTAGCCAAAGACTATATTCTCTGTCTCGGACGGATCCGTGTATAATTTGAATTTATTTAACCGTTAATCGATAAACGATATTTTAAGTAATAATATTAATGTTTATTTTTAAATTTCATATAATTATATTTTTCTTTGTAATGTATTTTTCTTTTTAATATAATTACATGTCACTGGTATTTTTTACGAGGATCTTAAGCAGTCTCTTTACTTCAAATATTTTAAACTACCGGTGAAACAACAGAACATAATATGCACTGGCCCATGGATCAAATATACCATAGATGCACGATCGTCGTTTGTAAAACGGCGCCAACCAGACTCGGCATAAATCAGCCGTATGAACAGTTTCGCTGGCAACCGCTTTACGGCATCTTTCACTATTGAAATCTATTACTGCAGTGAACTACTGTGATTTGCTAACTGAATTACCATTTTACCAATAACCGTAGCACAACCAATAAAATTACTTGATGTGGTTTTCATTTGACATGTCGGCTTTTAGAAGCCGGGTGTAAATTTGGGTGTAAAGGAGATGTTTCACTTTTGTATAGGACTCCGGCTATAACTTGTACATCCTCAGGAAACCTGGGAAATGTACCCCTAAATACATTTAGTTAAGCAATTCTTTATTAATTTCTAGTATTTTCGTTGCGCAAAATAAAATTGTCGGAAGTAAAAGAACTCCTGCTGGAATAATATTTACCAAAGAATTCATAATTCTTATATAAATGAAAGGAAAACGTATGAATTCAGGAAAGTGTATTATGAAACAATATGACATTGACAGTTAATGTCAAACATAAACAAAATGTTTCGTTCCGGAGTGTACCCTGAAAAATCAATATTATATTATATAAATATATTTCTTATGTTGATTGTTTGTTGAAAAGATGTTTATGATAGTTAAAATGAATAAATGATACTCTAAAACATATTTATTGTTGACATATATATTTTATTTACTTTATTATAATAGTAGATACCTACTTTCGTACAGTTTTCGGTGTGATTTCTGAATGCATACAAAATTATATGACCGAGAACCACCACCATATTGAATATAATGGCAATAATATAAAAACTATTATTTTTAAGCGCAAACGTAATTTGACTTAAATTCCGGTAATAATCTTTTCCCTTTTTCCTGCTATTTTTTGCTATTTTTTGGCTGATAGTACATTTCATAGCCGAAAATGAAACATCTTCTTTGATAACAAAGTGTATCAAAGTTTCAGTTAGTTATTTATAATATAAATTGTTAAAAAGTAAAAAAATAGTTTGAGCCCTAGCAGTACAAATTACTTGAATTCCTCCAGCTTTTTTGCATTTGATTACAATAACAGTCTTATTTATCCTCAAATACTTTATCCTTTTGAGTCATCAAAGTGTCCAAAAGGATAAAGTAAAAATATTTATAGTTAATGACACCAAGAGTTCTTTTTTCTTTTTTTTTAGCCAGAAACACACGTCACAGCATTTGATAGTACTCACCAAAAATATTGTAGTACTCAGTTCCTAATTTTGTTACCTTTTATGCCACTAAACAGCGCTTATGTCGCTGTAACTTCAAGCCAAGTCCTTCTTATGCCGTATTAATTGCCAAAAATAAGCGAACGCTCTGATTTATAAAAATATCGTAAAGAAAGAATAACTTAACACATTCAGTATAATATATTATACTGAATGTAATGTTTTACGTACAAAACAAAGAAATAAGTGAGTTAAAAGGTAAAAACACGTTTTCACGTAACGACATGCCCTTAGGTACCTATTTTGAAGAAGGTACATATTCAGTGGAAGTAAATGTAAATTCACAGAAAAAAAATAATTACGTGTAACTTTGACATTCATAAGTGTTACCTTGTAAACTAATTTGAATAAATTTATTTTGATTTGATTTGATTTGATTCATCGAGTTATCTACGTTGAAAATAGCTCTGTTGCTTTTTACGCAAGTTGACTTTTCTCATCTATATTTAGGCTATAAACTATAATATTATAAATCTCAAGAGTTTGTTTGTTTCTTTGTTTTAACGCGCTAATCTTAGGAACTACTGGTTCGAATCGAAAAATTATTTTAGTGTTGGATAGCCCATTTATCGAGGAAGGCTATAAGCTATATAACTTCATGCTACGACCAAAATAAGCCGAGAATTATTGAAAAATGTTGCAAAATCGAGAACAATAATTCTCAAGTGACGCAGACGAAGATGCGCGGGTGCGCGCAGAAAAATCCTTGGATTGTTAAATCCAATGTTTATATCCAACTTATTTAAGTAGAGGTCATTATGTTCGGCGCGTACAGTGCGACATAAAAGAGTAGACATTAATTATTAGAGAACTATAGATGTCAACATCTTGCAACACTATATATGAGTACACGAACTGTCAGTAGTTGGCTTGGCGTATTATTAAAGTAATAACTTAATAGGCTTGTTGTCGAAATATTTTCGTAACAACATTAAATTATTTGACAATAATATTATATAATTCTACATAAACAAGAATAAAGTAATACGTGGTGGTGCTCGTGAAATTATTTATAATGTTTTCATGCCGTGTTTAGCAGAATTTCAAGCCGGCAAAATGTTATCCGATTTGGATAATGTCTATAACTTCGACCCATTGGGATTTTTTGTGTCAGCCCCAAGATTTATCCCTTAGCTATCTCCCTATGAATGTACTGCATCAGCCGCAGCGTACACTTCAGAGGGAGAAGGCTGAAGTCTTCAGGGTTTAGAAATGCCAATCCCATCAGACCCATCCTTAGTCCGGCCAACGCGTCACATTCACACAGTAGGTGTGATATGGACTCGTCCTGTTCATCACAGGCTCTGCAGATCGAATTGTTTGACAATCTCAATCTGCAGAGGAAGTCGTTGCTGCCAAAATGACCAGTAAACGCTCCTGTGAGCAGGCGTATATGGCCCTTGTTGTACCCGCAGAATTTCCGGGTGAAGCCCGTGGCTCTGTTTGCAATGAATTTCTTGGAGTGTTCCAGATCCCTAAGGGCCATCTACTCTAGCCTGTGTTTATCATTGCAATGTGCATTCAAAGCTGTCTTGACGGTGCTCTCAGAGAGTCCCACGAATGGCTCGGGGCCCACAAACAGTTGCTCCGAGTCCATTCTGGCTAATTCATCAGCCGCCTCACTGCCCTGCATCCCTGCATGCCCCGGAACCCACACCAGTCTGATTGTGTTCTTCCTGCCAAGTTTAATTAGGGCCTTAGCACAGTTCAGGACCAGTCTGGAGTCTACCCTACATGAGTCCAGAGCCTTGAGAGCAGCTTGACTGTCACTGAGAATATACACAGTCCTGTCAGTGACATTACTGTTGATATTCTCCTGAGCACAGGCAATTAATTATACTATAGGTTTCCGCTTGTAAGACCGTTGCATATATGCCCATGCTTTGGCTCACCTTGCAGTCGTTGGTATAGATACCAGCGTCCGACCCTGTTTCCATTTTGGAACCATCAGTGTACCAGATGAGACAAACCTTGTCAGGGGATTGTAGACCTTGTCTCCATTCGTCCCTCGAGAGGACCTTAATTTTAAAATTCTTTTTGAATATGTGGAATGGTTGCATTTTGTCGCATCTCATGCTCATAATCCTTTTAAGATCCTTTGAAATCTCCAATTTTGTGTGTCGAGTTACCGGCATGTTGACGCTCCACAACCCATGCACAGATAGTCTGTGTAGCACCTTTATCGCCTCTGACTCCACAACAATGTTAAGCGGCGTTAGATCTAGTAGGACCTCTAACGCTGCCGTTGGCGTAGTCAGGAACACCCCTATTATAGCCATGCAGGCCAATCGCTGCACCTTCGACAGCGCGATCCTGCATGTAGCTAGTTTAGTTCTTTGCCACCAGACAATGCTTCCATAAGTGAGTATGGTTCTTATCATCATCGTGTATAGCCACTTGATGACCTTGGGCTTTAGCCCCCAGGTCTTCCCATAAGTAGAACGAATCATGCCGAAGACCCGCTGGGCTTTCACTATAGCTTTGTCTACATGAGGTTTCCACGTTAGTTTGCTATCTAAGTTCATGCCTAGATACTTCACCTCCATGAACCATTGTAACTGCGTACCATACATGGAGAGAGTTCCTAACCCTGTCAGATCCCTCATCCTAGTAAACGACACGACAATAGTTTTCCCTGGGTTGATCGATAAATGATTGTTACTGCACCATTTTCCATCATAATCAGGGTCTTCTGCATCAGACTAGATACCGTACTCGGGAACTTTCCATTGACGAATATCACCAAGTCATCCGCATATCCGACCATTAAGTACGTATCTTTGTTGAGTTATTCTTGGAGTGAATTAACAACAAAGCACCATAAGAGTGGTGAGAGTACTCCACCCTGAGGGCAGCCCTTGGTTGTCGTTGCACACATTTCATTTCCTAACAACTCAGACCTAATCATTCTACCCCTGAGCATACAATCGATCCACTTGCAAATGGTTGGCTCTATGCGGTGGTAAAGGTGGTCCGATCGAAAGCACCCTGAATATCCAGGAATGCAGCAATGCAAACTTCCCGGTTCTCTAATGCATGTGTGGCGACTATCCGCCACAATTACTTCTCTGGACCCCTGCCTTAGAAGTCGGAGTAAACCGCTCCGCTTGTGAACATTGGGCCATCCCTCGACAACACTGACGACGGGTGCGAGGGCCAATGTGATTGGCTAGCCGAGTTACACGTGCCGGCACCGTTCGGCCTTCGGCGCGCCCGCGCATAGATACAGAGGACCGCGCGACACGACACTCGGTTCACAGCTCTGTTCGAGAAAGTTCGCTTCGCGCTTGCTATTGATATTTGTATCACTTTAAATAATATTGCTATTGTCATTTAATAAATCATATCGTTTTGTTTAAATATAATAATTCATTCTTCGCCTATCGTTCTTCATCTATTATTTTCTTCATCTATCTTTCATAACACTGCTTCGTTTCGCCTGCTGCTATACGTAGTGCTTGAGCTTAGGTTCCGGGTTCGACACCCGGCTGAGTGAAAAGGTTTTGTGTGGGCAACGACCCCACACATGTACTGCCTTATTTACCACAAAATGTAGTGCCGTCTCAGTGGATTTTCCCGACTGGTAGGCACATTGTAGCCTGTGGAGGGGGAATTTCCATAATGCTCCCTCCCTGACATGTCTATCTACTAACTTCTCCAGGGCTTTCAAGAAGAACGACTCAAGACTGATAGGTCTGTATGCCTTGGCTTCTTCGTAGTCCGCTTTGTCTGGTTTCGGTATGTAGATGACTTTAATACGCCTCCATTTCTTTGGAATGTATCCAAAAGCTATGCAGGCTCTGTATAGTCTGCACAAATTTGACGACTCGATAGCGTAGTAGTTAGTGTAACCGACTGCCACGCCTAAAGTCGCGGGTTCGATCCCCGCACAAGTCAAACATTTGTGTGCATGAACATGGATCTCTGTCTTGGTCTGGGTGTTACTATGTATAATATGTATGTATTTACTAGTACCCATAGTACAAGCTCTGCTTAGTTTGGGATGGTGTTGTGTGTATGTGCAGAATATTATTATTATTCTCTTTATTTCTATTTTTTTCCTAATGATTACATTTTTAAATATAAATATAAAAACTATACATATTTAAAAATATAAAAACTGAAATGACTCACCGACATCGGGAACAAGGTCCAAGCTGCCGGTGGTTAGGGCCCCAGAGAGAGGAATCTCCTCACAATACGCGCCGTGTCGAGTAGTACTACCTTTTGGATCGAAGACTTGATCCAGCCATCTATCGCGAGCCTCTGCAGGTGGTGGTCGAGGCTCTTTGTATTAAATCATTGACTGTAATGACTATCGGCACAATGATCGCCGAGTCCACATGCCACATGTCGACAATCTCGTGAGCTAAGTCTAGGTATTTCAACTCTTTTTCTTTTTCAGCTTTCACAAGATTCCCATCATGTGGAATGGTGACATCGATGATCATTGCTCTGCGCTCCAATCTGTCTATCAGCACAATATCTGGCCTGTATAAAGTAGCACGACCATTTTCGAGAACTGGATCGGGCACATACCTGTAATACGGCACTTCAGATTCCACAAGTTCATACTTCAAGGCAAGTTGCTGATGGACAATCCTGGCTACTTGGTTGTGTCTATGCAAATACTCTCCGTTGGCAAGATGAGAACAACCGGAGATAATATGTCTGAGAGATTCTCCGGGCTGGTGACATGCCCGACATATGTCAACCGTCCCATCCTTCAAGATATATCTCCGGTAGTTGTTCGTCATAACAACTTCGTCCATAATTGCACAGACAAAACCTTCGGTCTCAGAGAAGGGATCGCCAAATCGTAGCCATGATACCGATGACTGAAAATCTATGTCGGGCCCATTCAGGGCCCGGAAAAAGCGTCCATGCAGCTCTTTTCCTTTCCATACATCCCTGCGCTTGTCAGTTCCAAGTATAACAGGTTTGCGCCAGTTCTCTTTAGCCAGAGCAAGCGGGGTAAAGCCCGTATCCACTGCGACTACATCGCGATGCACGCCCACATCGGTTCGAAGAAAATATTCTCTGAGATTGCACACCTCACGGTTGTGGAGGATCTTGGCATTTTAAAAACCGCGACTCCCACACTTTCACGGGATGTACAATCTCATTACCGAGGAGCGCGTGTGCGCATTCGGTATGCAGTCAACATTGTACGGACCTTTCTATCCAGGGCATCTAATTCTGTTTGTGTCCATCTGAGTATGCCAAAGGAGTACCTAAGGATCCGCATGGCTCAACCGTTACAGGCGCACCCTGTTGCCGCCTGACAAAAGACATTTCTGTATTCTTTTCAAGCGGCTAAATAAGCGCTCCTGCAACACCCGTTTCATACCGTCCTCAGTGACACCTAATGCCTGTGACATACCCAGATATTTATAGGTTTCGTTTGCAGAGAGAGATCTAAGTCTAGTGAAATCTGAAAGTTCAATGCTATCAGATTCCAAAACACTGCCTCGCTTTACATACATAACTGCACATTTGTCAACACCAAACTCCATCCTGATAGACTTACTGAAAGTTTCAGTTACCTTAAGTAACGCTGTCAGTTGGGATCTGGTGGAGGCAAATAGTTTTAAGTCATCCATGTAACGAAGGTGAGATATAACTTGACCATCTCTCCGCAATCGATAGCCTAGCCCTGAACTCTCCAGTAAAGTACTAAGAGGGTTCAGTGCTAGACAGAACTATAAGGGACTCAAACTGTCGCCCTGGAATATACCTCGCTTGATCTTGAGAGATACACCACTTTCCCCGATCTGGCGACATCCTGGATAGCGTAAAACCGTTCTCCACTGCCTCATACATGACTTAAAGAAAGTGCAAAGAGTTGCATCAACTTTATACAACTCCAGCACCCTCAAGAACCATGCATGTGGTACAGAGTCACAGGCCTTCTTATAATCTATCCAGCATGTCGCAAGATCTTTCCTTAGGCGGTGTACTTGTTGACTGATGGTCATGTCAATCAGGAGTAGCTCTTTCGTACCACGGGCCCCACTTCTACATCCATTTGAGATACAGACATGATGTTGTTTGCTGTAATATGTAGTGAAAGTTTAGATCTCAAAATGGATGTAAGAAGTTTATAGACCGTCGGTAGGCATGTTATCGGTCTATAACTTTTTGGTTCCGTGACACTACCTGATTTGTAGAGCAGATGGGTAGTGCCAGTGGTCAAAAAGTCAGGAAGCGATCCTGATTTCAAAAATGACTGGAAAAGGGGCGCCAAGCATGCATGTGCATGCGGAACCATTTCAACCAGAAGTTGTGCAGTCCGTCCGGTCTCGCTGCTTTCCAATTTGGTAACGAACGAACCGCACAAGAAACATCTTCTGGTTGTATGTTAATTGGCTCCATTTTTGGTATAGTGTCACATATCTGCCAAACATCCCCAAACCAATCCCCCTCTATTATTATTATTATTATTATTACAAATGCGGAACCAAGAGTGCAGCTTCCTGTTGTAGGATGATGGGATAAACCATGTCTGGACCAGGTGACTTGAATGGTTGAAAACCATTTAGAGCCCAGCCGACCTTCCCTTCATCCACTACCTTCCTAGCAGTGTCCCAATCTGCTTTGGTTGTACGACAGCTGAGTTCAACCAGGCTGATCGGATCCTCCTGCTCCTTTTTTATTATCTTACAGTCTGGAGAGTGTGTGTTTAGCATCATTGCTAGTGTCTCCTTACCAGACCCTGTTCGCTGCCCATTGCCATCCTTAATGGTTGTCAATGGGTGTGCTCTAACAGTCGTTCTTATCTAAAGTTCAGTTTAAAAATAAAATGCTGCTAAAGATCAATGTAAATAAATACAACAATAACGACTACTTATACAATTGAACCGTTAGTTTAAGCAGTAATTTATTTGTTTAATATGTGTTTGTGTAAAAAGTCACATCAAGATTGTTTACCTTTAGTTATATGTACCTAACCAAATGGAGTATAGTACTATATTTTAAACTAATGAGAGTTTTTGCGTATGTCTAATTATTTTCTATTATTTTCCACATATTTTAGATTACGTAAACAAATGGAAAATTGACAGTATTACTGATAACTAAACTATAAATTAATAATCTTGACACTTAACATGTTTTTATATCTTATATTTAAAAGTGACGTTTTGTTTGTTTTAGGTACATAAATAAAAAAGCGCGGTGCGAATAATCGTTAAGAAAGGCGTGATGTAACCTTTTATGTGGTTATTCACTATAGATCAGGTCGATCCAGAATTAGGACAGTCCACGCCGTAGGGACGTGGTGTCTTGTGTCAGAGATTATTAAAAGATAGAACAACAATTAACACTTTTAATTGACTTTTAAACAAGTTAAACAAGTATAAAATTCTCAGGGCGTGTTCCGCGTTAAAGGACTTGCTCCGTGGTTCTTCTGAGGGAAGAACACTTAACTCGATGTTGTAGCCAGCCGGAAGAGACCTTGATCCAGGACGCGATCGGCTTATATATCCGCTACCGCCGGGCGGGAGGGGAAGAGGGGCGCCACCCACCACGCCGACTCGCGCGCAGCGGTTCGCGTTACAGTGAAGGATGAGAAGTGGTGGAAAATTTTAATCGCCGGCTAAGCACTGAAACATTCATCCATCAAAAAACTTAGATGACTTTGATAAATATGCCATTAGGCAAAATGTAAATTTTTTTATACAGTAAGGCATGAAGGGCAAGCTATAAATAAACATGTAAATGCATATAATATAAAGTAAAATAAACAACGCGACAAAATCCGTATAAAGTGTTTAATTTCAATGTATAACATTCGCGTAAACATTAGACAATATTATGTAAATGCACTTTTTGTTGTTTTATTACACAATTCATAGATCTTACTTGTATTTGATTATCAGCTACATAAACAGGCATCAGTCTCATAAAATTAAAAAAATAGAATTAGAATGTGTTAATTGATTTTTGTAGTCTTTCAGTCAGGTATTATTTTAATTAGGCATGGAAATTATAGCTACAATAATATAACTTTATATCCTTTATATGTACATATTCTTTGATATATATCAACGCGAAGTTATTATTTTTTCGTCATTGTCACTAAAGATGAATCACGGTCATTTATATTACACTAGAGTCTAGTTACGATAATTATCTTTGTGGTTGTGTTTGTTTTCTCGTGTTACATGTATAAATAAGTCGCTATAATAACGCCCGTTATATGCAGATGTTATATCAGTATCGATATTTGGTTCAATATCGCGATAAAATTTGTCAAAGAACTTTCCCTCATACTTCAAAAGGCTTGGAACAGCCAATTATGTTTAATATTATTTATTGACAGTAACATCGGCCTATTCACACAATTAATTTAATCAGCCTTTTTAATCTGGCTAAAGTCACTCAAATAAATTTTCTCTGTTTAGCTGCGACGTGTCATGTGTTCGCTCCCGCTTCAGCATAATGTTATTTTTATGCACTCGTAATTTTAATATCACACGTTACGACAGAGAAGACGATATAGGTATGCGAAATTTCATGATTCTCTACCGAGTAGTTATGGCATGAAAGCGTAACAAACAAACTCCCATTTGCATTAGTGATATAAGTTGGGCAATAAATTAGCAAAACTTATGATATTATATTATTACGATACTGGTAAAAACTCAAACATCAAAATTAATGGATCGTATGCTTCCTGTGTTGCCATATGTACAATGCTAGCGCCCTCATATGTCTACTCTTTTATGTCGCACTGTACTTAAGTGAAAAGAAAACTATTTACTAGAGTACCCCATTGAAAGCATACCTTATACATGTAGTATATTATCTATGAAGCATATTGCGCGCTAGAGGTGTGTGAGATTTAGCACAATTAAAATGAATATATAGATGAAGCGCAAAAAGTTAAAACATATAAAAAACGCATTAATACTACTACTAATAAATACATTAATGTTTTAGAGATATAATTGTATTAAATATATATATATTCTATTTAAAGTTAATAAATAATACATTTTTGAAATTCATGGCTAGTTAAGAATCACTTTTCTATATCAGTTTCTGCTTTCAAGTTTTAAATTTAGGAAATACATAGAGTCTTTCTAGATATCGAGTCGAATCTATTTATATCGTGATGGGATCTCAAAAAATTTAATTAATTGAATCTAATGCAAGATTTGTCATTGAGGAGAACAAGCCAGAATATTATTGGCGAGTTTTATGCTCTGTTCAATTCAATGTTGATATGCGAAAAAAATAATCTTGCCAGTTGCCGTCGCTTCCAGAAATTGATGCGCGCGCCTTTAGTGTTCCATGTTTCTAAACATGGCAGGTCGAAGTGGATACGATGATGTTAATCCCAGGTATTTATTATAAAATACTACAAAAATCAGATTTAATTTCATTGTACAGTGCGCGTTGAAGATTTTCGATTATATTTTTGTTATTTACTGTGGCATCCAAC
Organism: Catocala nupta; assembly: GCA_963675205.1. Taxonomy (NCBI): domain Eukaryota; kingdom Metazoa; phylum Arthropoda; class Insecta; order Lepidoptera; family Erebidae; genus Catocala; species Catocala nupta. The sequence goes on from OY776098.1 coordinate 17,164,470, forward strand.
GATTTGTATTGAAATAATGATCATGTTTTTGCTTTCCGATAACATTGAATGAAAATGGTATTTTTACTTATGCTTTCGAAGTTATATCTGTTTCTTCAATGTTATCACTTACTGAGAGGTATCTGTGACCATTTGTTTTCGGTCAGAAGTGTGTGTTTTATATTTTATAGGTTATGAATTACCTACGGTTGTGGTGCTCGTTTCAGGGATTACGGTGGCGGCAGAAGAACTGTCGGTGGCCGCCCCCTTCCCTCCGAGCCTCCTTATAAGGCTTACGTCGGGAATTTGCCCTCTGGAATCATTCAAGGCGATATTAATAGGATTTTTCCTGTAAGTACATGTCTACCCTCTTATTGTCATGGTTTAATTGTTTTGGTTGATTTTTTATTCACTAAGTTGACAGCAGATATGTAAAATTAATTGTGCTTCAAAACTGCAGCATTTTACCAAAAATAGTGTGAATAGTTTTGATATTTTGCAAGCATCTCCAGATATATTTTGCACACCATAAATCAAAAATTTGTTATATTTACAGCATTTTTAAATATACCAAAACATGTTTCTGAAATTATATTTACATATAAGGCAAGTAGTTCTTAACTACTTTATGGATAAAATCCTAAATTCTATGTCAGCATCAAAATAATTAAACATTTTGTAAACACAGCATTGAAGTATTGCTTATCTTGTATATTCTGCTTATTTATGTATAGTTTAGTAAAAAACAGAAGAATGAGAATAAACATAACTATTTTATGCATTGCGATGACTTGACATCCAAATAAACCTGTTAATACAATTAGATATAATATATGCACCTGCAATGTTTTGCTATTATACATAAACTGCTTCTAAATGTTGTTTGAGTCAATTATGTTATCTTCATATATTGTCTTAATACTAATTTGCCACTTGATATTTCAGAAAATATGTCAAACAAAAATTTCAGTGAGTTGGTTATGAAGCAATGAATAAGAGAATTCATTTTAGCAAACTTGGTTTTTACTTTCATATAAAATCATAAGTTGTTGGTGTTTAAAAGTCAGACATATAAACCACACTGGAACAGTTTACTTATGACAATCTGTTTGCTGAGATATTGTAAAACCCATGTAATGGTAGCTATCATATCTCTAGGTCACATTGTCACCAACCAATGAAGATAAATTACAACTATAACAAATATTTTATCATGGTTATTCAGTAAAAATGTGTTTTCTTGTTTTGTTAAAGAATGATTATCCAACAACTATATGATGAGTATCGAATTTCATCCTGGTTTCTACTGTGTGCGATGCTCAAACAAGAGTCTTGACATGGATTGAGTGACCAGCTAGTGACACATATGAAGTGTACAAGCATCCAACATTGTATCTGTGAGAAGTACAGGAGTATTATTGTTATGCACATACAAAGTTAATTATTTAATTGCTTTTCCAGGACCTAGCAATAAAAAATGTGAGGTTGGTTATGGATAAAGAGACAGACAAGTTTAAAGGATTCTGCTATGTGGAGTTTGAATACCTCGAGGATTTGATAAAAGCAATTGAAATGAATGGCGCTCTTATAGTAGATGGTAACTGTATTAAAATTGATGTGGCTGAAGAGAAAAGAAGTGACAGGTGAGAATATAGATAAGGTGCTAAGAAAATGTGTTTATACTGATTTAATATGAATATAATGGTGCTGAATCTATGCCAGAATGTTAGTGAATTTATTGCCAAATAATGGCAACATATAGCTATATATATTTTAGCTTATTCAGAAAAACATATCTGCCGTTGCCCCGCTTATTACTGTCCTAAGCTAGACCAAAAACTTGTCCATATCAAGACCACCCTTTATACTTACTTTCAGACCTAAAGCTTTGATGCAAATATGAATCCTAAAGTTGTGTTTAATTTAAACTCAGTTTTTGGTGCATGGCATGGTATATGACTTCAATTAAGATACTATAAATGGTTTAGCACTAGGATGTTCATTGTATCTCTGCCCCTCTTGTTATAATTACAGTAAGTTGTGTTACTGGTTTTAAGACTTTTTTTACTGTAGACTGTTTGTGTACTAGAAGAAACATTTTTCCTTTTTTATATCTAAAAAAAAAAGGAAAAGTGTGGATAAGTCATAACGCCAGTAACGTGACTTACTGTAATTATAACAATGGGAGTTCTGGTAATAACAAATACAAACAACATAAAGGCCCATAATGTTATTTGTAGTATAACTACTAGTACGAGTTCTAACTTCTGGCATCATGTTATATTTAAAATATATCAAACTTAACATTAAGGTAATTTATACTATTATTGATATTATAGGCCTAAGTGTTCTTACAGCTATGTAGTAGTGTTTTTTGTGTAATGAACCAAAAATTTATAACAAATAACAACTAGAATATTTCATTCTATTTTATGTTGCCCTCCTAATTATGATATTTTATTGTGTGCTTACTTAATTTAATCTTACTGTAGATTACTATGTCACTAACAAAGTATTAACCATATCTGGGTATGAATGATTAATTACGTATAGGCCCAAATAAACAAGTAAACCCTTGACTGACTAAGCAAGCAGTAATAAAATCATAACAAATTAATGTTTCATGTGAGCAACTATGTGTGACAAAGTGGTAGTTGACAGTGAATAATGTTTCTGTCACAAATACTAGTAAGAATCTATCTGCATGATCCAACTAAGGTCAGGTGTAACTGCACTACTAATATGAGCCTTGACTATAATTGACACATACTTAAAATCTGTAGAAAAATGTACCCATACTATGTGACCACTAAGTGACCACGAAAAGTATATGCCATAACCCCCTTCCCTCTCTAGTTTTCTCATAGTAATACATAAATATGATTTTAAATAAATTTTTGCAACAAATAGTTCATACAATATAATTTGGCTCATATTTGTTGCCATATTTGAATATAGCACGAAAAAGTGTGCGATTTCCCTAGTGGATATTGACTACGTAACGAAAACCTAAGCTCCCCTTGCCCCTGTGACCTAGTGTGGTACTTTGATGACCCTTTCCTCCTTAACTGTAGTGGTATAAGTAGTAGTAGATTGTTGGTATCGTCAGCTGGATGTAACATAATGTAATTTACAGAGGAGGTTTCGACCGCGGGCGGCGGGACGGTCGCGATGGCGGCGGACGTGTGGGTGGCGGCGGTGGCGGCTTCAGACGGGAGGGAGGCGGCGGCGGCGGCGGCGGGCGCGGTACGTACGACCACTTCGATGGGCTCGACCGTCGTGCGCCGCGCCATCCGGGTGGAGGGCTCTCACATGGTAACATCATCCCCATTACTAACATTGAGACCAATACTACAATCAAACGGCGGAATTATATACTGGCGTCATTATTCAGGTACTCCAATACAAAGAAGCAAGTTGTTTTACTATTGGCCTCTTACATTCAAAACCTGCCTGTTTAAGAACTAACACATTATTGAAATCTGTTCATTATAAAGGCTACATAATAAACTGATTTCACAATTTTTTAGTTACATTAAAACATTCAGCTATGGTATATAACATACATGGGTTGTTTGTGTTAATCTGGTTATGTGTACCTACCCATACGAAAGTAATGTCTATCTCATGGCTTCAAACATGCGTTTACGCCGTGTGTTTTGCGATGTTACTAATGAAATTAACACGTTTGAGTAATTTCTTTCATTTGTGGTAGTATAATTGCACTCGAATGACTTTCGAATATATTACAACATTATTCAACTACGTGCGCCGCGACCTAGACTTTTTAAAGTAGGTACCGCGTTGTACACACAGCGACACATCAACCTAGACTGTTTGGATTTTGAACTATTAGAAGTTGAACACTGCGAATCGTGCTAGAGAGTGCCTTATATTTTTGTTATTTTGTCTCACTCACGCTGAACGGGACACGACGCTCTATCCTTACCATTACATCGACACAAGTATGCGCTGTCCCTTTCCGACAATTCTCTATTTTGTATGTAGCGTAGTTATGCGTATATAGGGTGTCTAACTTGATGTGTAGCCGTGTGTATACTGCTGTACTCGAATGCAATTATACGCAACACTATTACAAATGTGGTTTGGGCATTTCACATTCATTATAATAACCTCATACATGGCAATTAATGAAATGTGACTAATATAATATGATCTGGTTAACGAACTTCGTGATATCGTGTTGTTTTTTGTACTCATTTTATTGTTAAGCTACTGAAATGATAATCTACTAATTTGCCTTCTCATTTCCTCAACACTGTCCTTATGGCTTTTAATGACGTATCCCCCTCATTGCCTGAGTGTATGGTGGTCATCATTATTGCTAAAAAGTGCAAATAAGCGTTGTAAATCCTGACTAATGCCCGTCTTACTTATGCTTTTAAATACGATTCTTTTCCTATCTTTCCTTCCCTGTAAATTTTCATTAAGAGTTTTGTACGAGTCGTAAAATACGCTTCACGCATTAAAATGGTATCATTTGATATTTCCTATCATATTATAAAATCCAAATTTTTGATCTTACAGTTATTTGAAAATGTGTGATACTTATAGACCGCGAGCGAGGAGGCGGCGGCGGCCCCGGAGGCGAACGATGGGGTGACGGCGGCGGCAGGGGCGAAGGCGGCGGCAGAGCTTCGCGGGGGGCTTCAGAGGAGCCCCGCGGGGGCGGAGGCGGGGGCGGGGGCGGCGGCGGCGGCGCCGGCGCCGGCGGCCCCGGCCAGGAGTGGGGCCGCATGGGTCGCTCGTCTGCCGCCGCTCAGACGCGCCCGCCGCGCCAACGCAACTTTGAAGATATGCCGCCCTCGCGTCCAGGTACTATACTGCCCTTATCTGCGAGAAGAATGCAACTGAGCGGTTGTGCTCACTGTGTTTAAATGCTATTGACTTTAATTCCCTTCTGCCCCGTTACTAAGTAGTAGTATGCTCTATTAGCAGACACGTCGGGCCGGCCGAAGCTGAAGCTGGAGCCGCGAACGGTGAAGGAGCCGGTGAACTCGCTGGCGTCGACCAGTCAGGCGCACTCGATATTCGGCGGCGCGCGGCCGCGGGAAGAACGGCTCAAGGAGCTGTCCAACGAGTAGGCGCCTCGAGCCTTCCGCGTACTCTCACCCCGGTCCCGTGTGTATATGTATCGTCCCGAAGCCCGCTGCCGATTCCATATGTGTGCCCTGATATTTACAAGCAGTTTTTCATTGAATGCAGTGCAGATAAAATTGTATATGATACTACAAACATTTTGTTAGGTTATATGAGGTTGTAAATCATTTTTATCGTATATTTTGTTAGCTTTATTATGTGTATCGAAAGATAGCTTCTTATTGTTTTTGCGCCGGCTGGCTCGTTTTCGAGTTGGCGCCGCGCGTCGCTTGATTAATCCGCAGTATTTAAATTGCTAGTATGTATTTGTTTGTCTCTTTATAAGATTTATCCGGGCTTGTGTGTACATACGATATCGGCTCGCATAATAATAATTAATTTTTCGAAATTAGACTTGGAAGAAAAATATTTTTTGTTCCTCATTTTGGGTTATATGTGTATTGATTATTGTAATAATTATTTTATTTTTAATATAGCATTGTCGCGATAGAGGTTCGTAACAGATTCTCTGTTGTATTTGTTTTTTTTTTCATTTATTAATTATTTAGTTTGTTAGGTCATGAAAATTAATCATTGAACGAGTAATTATGATACATAATTTAAGAGTTGAGATAATATGGTGATGTAATTACGGTGTCATTAATAAAATTAACTTCCACGTACTTGAATTTCTACTTTATTACATATTGTGTAATGGCAAGTAACGTGGCAAAGAAATGAAAAAAAAAATCGCAAAATTGTAACAGAACATAGAAAATAAATAAAAAGTGAATTCTTTGTAACCGAGGGTTTGTCTGGAATACCTGATTAATATAATTATCCTTATATCCAACATGGAGTTGCGAAACAAGTTTAAATCTGACATACTTAACACTTTTTCTTTGCCTTGAAATAGAATTACATCGCATGTGCGTGTAACGCTGACGTCACCAGACTCACTAGAGGCACAGCACTATATATCGTCTATTAGTGTTCTGTGCCCGAGGCCAGGCAAGGAATGACAACAAATAACTACGTGTTACTCGTCACTCTATGAGTTAATACGGCGAATACTACTTGCGCTTAATTAAATTTGGGCGACTATTCGCCAGTGAAGTTCATGATCAAAAAGATTAATTAGCTAGACATATTGAGTATAAGTGCAACCTGCTTACGCATCGGCCACAATGCGTCAGCTAACTGTAATTCAATTATCTTTAATTTCATATTGCATTGTACCTTCTTCAACTGGTTCTATAAATAAATAGTAGTGACTTGAAAAGAAAGATTCTAGGAATCTAGTCTGTGATGGTATATATACTTATCTATAATTTTTTTATCTTGCATCGGTTATCGTTTCATAAGCGAAATAATTTTATTAATATATTTAAAATTGCGTGGAAAAGATATTACAAATTGCGTCTTAAAGGTTAGCAACTCGACAATCATTCACATAGGAATACTTTTAGCTTCTCGACCATAGAATATTGGGTTATTATTAACCAATAGCTAAACACAATGCCTAAGTAGGTATCTCACCTTAATAATGAGTTTGGAACATAATCTAAGTATAGGTACTAATATTATAAAGACGAAGAGTTTGTTTGGTTGAACGCGCTTATCTCAGGAACCACGGTTCGAATTGAAAAATTATTTTAGTGTTGGATAGCCCCAGCCTAGATAACAAAGACGGCTATAAAAAAAATTACTTTATTTCAATCACACAATACTTTTAAATTACATTGTTAGGAGAAGTATGGAGTTGCTTGTATTAGGTGACACCGCTCTTCTCCTTAAACATTAGCAAGTGTTAGTGTTTAGCAATTGAAAAATGAATGTATACAGAACAAAGAGTTATTTTGCCTTAGAAGAAGGCAATTTATTTAATTAATAACAAAATGCACAAAGTAAAGTAATTTATTAGATATAATATGTATTAGAGTAAAAGTCTATAAATAAATCTTTAAATACAAGAAGGCGCGTGTTTGTGTAGTGCGTGGAAGATAGTGCTTGTGTGATGTGAGGGAATAGATGTGTGTATAAGTGTGAGGATGTGTATGGTTGTGTGTGAGTTACTTTCCATTAGATGTTAAAGTTTGTGTTAGTTAGCCCTACGACAGTGTCTTGGGGTCAGAAAAGCCGAGGTGCAGCTTTTCCTACTAACTACATATGTATATAGATATCTCTGTCATCGAATTGTAAATACCATAGATTCTATTTCGTCGTAATCTTTAGTCTTGAGCCATTCAAGTACGACTCTTTTACAGTCACACAGCTTCAGTGAGTATATAGGTATGTAGTTCTTTATTGACCAGGTTGTACAGGTGAGAAGATTGTCCCGCGTACTGCCTTTTAGCAAAAGCAGATTTGACCGCAACAGTTGGAGCGACTGCGTGATTCCTTCTACGATGTAGCGTTGTGGGATCGTATGGAAGGGATGTGTGTTTCATCAAAATGAGCTTCAGCAGGTAAAGTTTCCTTACAGTCAAAAGGTCAGCTATTTGGTAAAGATTTTGGGTTGGAAATCTATAATCTTTTAAAAAGAGATCTTTGTGTCTTCTCTAGTTCTAAAAAAATATTTTTGTGTCCCCTCCCAACATGGCAGGCAGTACTGAGGACTGATTGAGCTAGGCTTATACAGGGTGATTTTGAAATCGTGTAATTCCTTTTAACCACGCATTCTACTGGTGATATAGAATAACCCTGACCATATTTTTTCTTAATTAGAATAATGGTTTCGGCAAAATTAGAGTACAGATTTTTTTCATGAAATGCTTTCATATAGTCATATTTTAACCACCTGACACAATCTTAATATTTTTTTAATTTAAAAATAATAACATAACAATAACTGATGTCGTAAATAATAAGGGGCAATAAAAAGGACCGCCCGTTATTAGTTACGACATTAATTATTAATATGATTTTTTATTTTAATTAGTAAAAAATTAAAATTGCCTCGGTTGGTTGACATATGACTATCTGACACCATTTCACGAAAAAAACGGAATAATAATTTTTCAAAAAAAATAAATCTAATTAAATAAAAATATGGTCCTGACCATATTTTTATTACCATATTATTACCATATTCTATATCATCAGTAGAATGCGTGGTTAAAAGGAATTACACGATTTCAAAATCACCCTGTATACACTTGTTTTAAAAGATTTTCTGAGCTACGTGACGCAATGTTTTAAAAGTCCATATCATTTTCCTAACTCTGCATGATTAGTTCTGTATGCTTATACCAAGTCAATCTCTGATCGATCATAACACTTAAATATTACGTATCTTGTAAACGGTTAATTTGAACACATGAGTGTATGGGATATAGACAGTTGTGAATTTTTATTTGGAATTCATTTGATGGTTGTGTGTTGTTATACTTAGAAAAGCAAATATAGTTAGACGCATAAAGAATGAGGAGATTATGGTTCAACCAGGCTGCTATTTTCGACAGGCCATCTTCAGCAGTCCTTCTAACCTTGGCCCAGGTGTTATCAGTAAAAACTATGGCAGTATCATCCGCGTATGAGAATGTTACCCCAGCTAATCATCGTATTACAAAGGTTATTAATATAAAAAGGAACAATGTCGGACCAAGCACTCTCCCCTGTCCGACGCTATATGTAACGATTTGTTCTGTACTAGTAACTCACCTATTTTAACCATTTGTTTACGATTATTAAGGTAAGATTTAAATACCTCAAGAGGAGATCCTCTTACACCGATGCTTTCGAGCCTGTTTATGAGTATTGAGACTGAAACGGTGTCAAACGCCTTTTTTAGATCGAGGAACACAGCTAGACATTTGCTCCCTTTGTCTACTTTATTCACTAAAGTAGAAGTTAGTGACAAGACTGCGTTCTCAGTAGACATTCTCCGCCTAAACCCAAACTGAGATGGTGAAAATATTTTGTATTTGGTAAGGTAGCTAATTAAGCGTGAGTTTATCAGCCTTTCGAGAATTTTTGAGATAAATGGTAGAACTGAGATTGGCTTATAGTTTGAGGGGTCACTCTTATCACCATTCTTGTGCACAGGTGTTATTAGGGCAATTTTCAGAGCATCAAAACATAGATTTACCAAATGGGTTATTATAGGTACCAAAAGTTTATGAGCAGCTCTCAGAAAGTTAACTTGTATTTTGTCCCAGCCAGACGCACTGTCTGCCTTCAGGGTCATGAGAGTGGAATGAACTTCGTTGTGATCAGTGTCGAGTAGAACAAAGGATAAAACTAAAAGAGAGCAGACATTTGCTGCTGGGGATAGAGATGGTATTATATTATCCGCGAGAAGTTTGCCTATCTTAGAAAAATAGCTGTTGACCTTGTTAACTGATTCCTGAGGGTTAGCGGATACATCCAGCAGTTCTATACTATATTTTTTTCTAGCTTTACGCTGTGTAATATTATTAATAATATCCTACGATTTTTTAGGGTTTTTATGAACACTAGATAGCTGATCTCGGTCATGTTTTCATTTTAGTTTTAGAATAAATTCGTCCGCATTTACAATTGAGGGAGAACGATAGAATCGCTATGATAGTGAGTTCAGGTGGGATATAGATCTCTAAGCAAAATGCGTTGCATGAATTTTATTTCTCTCGTTTTAGACTTATGTGTGCTTTTAATATAGGTGATCACTCGATCGGTTTTATTTATATGGTTTGTGGTCTGGAAAGGGACAATCTGATGATGTTTGGGGTATGTGTTTATTTGCGTTCAATCTACATTCAGTTAAGATTATCAGGTCGATATCTGTTCTAAGTTTTAATAAATTTAATTGAAGGTCGTCAAAGTTAGAGTAAACAGACCTTATATTTTGAGAAATGATAGTAAAGCAAGGAGCATTAGGGTTATCTTATCTTATTCGGGTGCCAGTGTAGACCGGCGACACTTCGACCCAGTGGAATCTTTTGTGTCGGCCCTGAGGTCTATGCCTGAGCTATCTCCCTATGAATGTACTGCATCAGTCGCAGCGTAGGTACACTTCAGAGGGAGCAGCCTGAAGTCTTCAGGGTTCGGATATGCCAATCCCATCAGACCCATCCTTGGTCCAGCCAACGCGTCACATTCACACAGTAGGTGTGATATGGACTCGTCCTGTTAACCACAGGCTCTGCAGATCGAATTGTTCGACAATCTCAATCTGCACAGGAAGTCGTTGGTGCCAAATGACCAGTAAAAGCCAAAACGAACATTATGGTTAATATATTTAGGATCGTCGTCGATATCAAAATCAAATACTTCGGCCATTTCTGAGTTGTCTATTTGATTCAGAATTTGTAAATTGCTATCCATGGCCGTAAGTTTTATTAGTTGAATAAATGTTGTATGTAGGTATGTGAGAGGTATTGTGGATATACCTAGGTGCAAGTGTGGTTTGGATGTTTGTAACTTGTGTGTTAACTAGGATAATAGCGGTTTAGTGGGATAAGTACCTATGTGTTAGTGCGCCATTGATTAATATAATGTAGTGTATAAGACTTTAACTTAGGGTTTGCCTTTACCATTTTATACGACTTGAAGTACGTACTTAAGTTAATATTAAGTAATTAGTTTTATACTTGTTTGGAACTGATAAGACATTAACAAGTAGGTGCAACAAAGTAAGAAATAAATACTGTAGTGTGTTTCGCTTCTTATAATAATGGTAAAAGAGTTATCGTCCTTTTTAATATGTACTTTACCGTAGGCTGTGCAACAGTATTTATATTCCTTGGATTTAGCCAGGTCGCACGCGAGAAAATGAAGTCGAGCTCCTTAAGTAGTATACGCATATACGCACAGGCAACATATAAGTTTATGAGGAACCTGGAATCGAACGGAGCATCATACGTCTAGCCGCAACGTAACCAACTGACGAACTAGCGACGCGCAAACAGGCCATCTGCTTTTATACGTGGCACTATTTTTATACGCACGTACACACGCGTAAGGACCGCCGCACCGCACGCACACACGCATAAGGATTTCCAAGAATCCCCTCGTAAATGTTAGATTTTTTGTTTACTTGTCGCTGATTGGTATAAATGATTATTGTACACATTAGTGCTAGCGCTACTTGCACGAACAATAAATGGGATATCAGAAGGCTTAAAAATTGTAAATACATTCTCAGTTGAATCAGTCTACGCGTTTCAATATAACCCTAACGGTTACCAGCTACGGACCTGGCTTATGCCTGCCGGCTGATCTACAACCCTAACGGTTATCAGTTACGAACCTGGCTTATGCCCGCCGGCTGTAATGGGTTAAATATAAATGGGTGTATACTCTTCTGTCTTAAAGCCAAGATGTTCTGCACATAATTTTTCTTTATATTTCCTATTAAACTCTTTGGTCGCCTTCAGGAAATCGCCTTTAAGGATAGTCGATGTCATCTCAAGCACAATTGGACTGTTTTTCGCATTAGAACCTTTATTTTGTACTCGAAGTATGTCCTTAATATCAGTCTTTGTAATTTTAGGTACATCCAATTTCATTGGATATGCATAATACCATATTTATTACGTCCTCTTTAGATTTCTTAGCCTTTTTTTGAAACATTTTTGATATCCATGTTCGCCTTTCGGCTACCTCTTTGCAGATTCTCTATTTTGTCCTCTAATGTTGTGATATAATTTCTATCTACACATAACAATAATTTCAATCTTCTTCTGTGTCTTGAAGATACAGTGCAAAAATACTTGGCACTTTTAAAAAATAAATTTCAGTCAATAGGCTTGGAACTTAATCCAAGCAAATATTAAATTTTTGCCGGCAATAACATCAATAAACTATCGGTAATATCTAAATTCAATTCTTTGGCACCTAATACTAAACTTTTAGATAAAACCTCTCTTCGCTTCCTTGGGTCCCCAATTTTAAATGAAGGTTTTAATAGTTTTATAGAAGAAAAAATTCAAAATTTTTGTAAAACGTCAGACAAGTTATTCAAAATTAATATACATTCGGCTTTTACAATTATTCGATACTGTCTTTTCGTCCCTAAATTTACGCATGCCCTTCGATCTTCACACTTTTGCAAACATTTGCACTTTAAGCAAAAATTTATAAAATTATACAGAACATTCTCATTAAACTTTTAAATGAGGCCATTAACGACCGGGCGTGGCTACAAGCTGGCGGCCTCGGCATTCGAAAAATTACTGATGTAAGTTTACCAGCGTTCCTATCTTCGGTCCATAGCTCGGAGGAATTGACCAGGAAAATCTTGGCACTTACACTGGTTAATTCTGAAGTGCTGTGCATGACCGAGGCCGTGAACGCTTGGAGACATGCTTGCCCAAGCACCGATTTACCCGAAAACCACCTCTCTCAGAGACAGTGGGATGGGCCGTTATGCAGCATAGTTCGAGAAAATCTCATAAATACATCTTCCTGTGCTGCTGAACGTGCCCTGGCTGTGGGAGAGTGGGTATCGGGCCTTTGGCTTCAGGCGCTCCCGTCGTTCAACATAGGTACCATGTTGGACGATACGACCTTCCACATTGCTTCTTGTTTGCGCTTAGGTTCTCCTTGTGTTTCTCCGCATCGGTGTCTTTGTGGAGAAGCCATCGACAGTCCTGGTCACCCTGACCTTTCATGCAGCAGGAGTGCTGGTCGTATATCACGACACAACAACCTGAACAACATACTCCGTCGGGCTCTTATCACCGCTGGCGTACCGGCTCAGCTTGAACCACACGGCTTGCTTTGCTTACGCGACGATGGCAAGAAACCAGATGGTATGTCATTTCTGCCATGGAAAATGGTTAGACCTTTGGTGTGGGACGCAACTTGTGTCGACAGCCTTGCGCCATCACATCTTTCTAGCACAGCGGGTTGTGCTGGTGCTGCTGCTGCCTCAGCGGAGACGCTCAAACGGCGTAAATATCAAAACCTTATTGGTGAGTACAGATTTGAGCCGTTTGGTGTCGAAACGCTGGAGCCATGGGGTCCAAGAGCTAGGTCTGTTTATAGAGACCTAGCTAAGCGGCTCACCGACGCTTCGCGTGACCAGAGGGCTGGTATTTTCTTTGCACAAAGAATAAGCATTGCCATTCAACGTGGCAATGCTGCCAGTCTTCTGGGCACGTTGCTAATTGACGACGATGCGGAAGAATATTATGACGCTTTTCGATTTTGCAGTTTTATTTTTCTCTTAAGTTTATATTTTCTTGTAAATAATTTGTATATATATTATGTGGCGTATGTATATACGCACAGGCAACATATAGCTTTACGAGAAACCTGGAATCGAACGGAGCATCGTACAACTAGCCGCGCCGAAACCAAGCGACGCGCGAAGGCGATCGAACGGAGCATCATACGTCCAGCCGCAACGATATCAACATTCGAACTGTTGACGCGCGAAGCTTCCCTCTGCTTTTTATACGTGGCACTACTTTTATACTCGCGAACAGATTTCCAAGAAATCATTCGAAAATGTTAGATTTTTGTTTACTTGTCGCTGATTGGTGAAAATGTTTATTGTACACATTAGTGTTAGCATTACTTGCATGACTAATAAATGGGATATAAGATAGGTGAAAAATTGTAAATATATTCTCAGTTGAATCAGTCTGCGTGTTTCATTATAACCCTAACGGTTACCAGCTACGGACTTGGCTTCTGCCCGCCGGCTGGTAACTCGTTAAAATTATGTTAATTATTTAATTATGTCTTTGATTAAATATATTTCATTTCTATCTTTCGTAACTTGGACTTCGAGCTGTTCAATTTTAATTTTTAATTCTTCATTTTGTGACGACAAAGCGGCCATGGCGGTTTCTATGTTGCTTCTAGTAGTTTTGATTTTTCATAAGTGCAGGGTATATTTTTAAGCTCAGTTTGTTGCGGTAGCATTAAAGATGATATCAATTCTTTAACTTCAGCTTTAAAGGCAAGGAAGTCTAATTCGTAGTCATTTTCTCTTGGCATTTTCTGCCGTTGGGATACAAAATTCGGAGGCGTAATTTGTTCAGTTTGGTTGTAGAGATTTGATTCAGAAAGGGATTTGCTGCTATCTTCCATATTTATTGTTTGATTCCATATTTGTAGTACTAGGGTATAATATATTATGGAAGTGAATCAGCGGTTGATTGCACAGCACTTTATAGGCAAGCAACTGTTATTAGGTAAAATTTATTGAACCGGCAGACTGGAAATTACGCACATGCTTAATTATACGCAATAACCAATGTCTGCCAATGAAACATCGTGATAAACTGTATTACATATCAGATTATATCTTATAAAATTGAACCTATTGAGTCGTAGAAGCACACTGGCGGCCAGACAATAGGTTTCGAATTATGCCTATGGCATTCTAACAATTGACAGGTTAATTTAATTTTTACAGAAAATACATTAATGTTGCTATCTAGCTTTTATTTTACGGGTTCATTAGATCCGGCTCTATTATTAATTACAAGATATTAACGGTAATGAATAGTGAAATTATTGTTTTAGTACCCTCATCATTTTTATCCCAATTAAAATAAATAGTTCCAAGGGCTATTGCTTACGCATTGCGCATTGAGCCCTTGTAAACACGGCTACACATCAAGTTAGACACCCTATTACTTTATTACTTATTACTTTTCGAAATTATGTGCGTATTGATTGACAATTATCGCCTGCTCCGTGCCTTGGAGAGCACGTTAAGTACCTAGTCGGTCTCGGCTGCCATGAACATCTATGGCAGTCGTTATTGGGGAAGTCGACACAAAAGACCCCACCGGGTCGATGTGTCGCCGGTCTGTACTTACTGGATAAGATAAGATAAGATAAGATAGACACCCTATATACGCATAACTACGCTACATACAAAATAGAGAATTGTCCGAAAGGGACAAGTGCATAGTGGTGTCGATGTAATGGTAAGGATAGAGCGTAACAAAAATATATCCCACTCTCGCACGATAAGCAGCGTTCAACTTCTAATAATTTAAAGTCCAAACAGTCTAGATTGATGTGTCGCTGTGTGTACCTACGTAAGCCTTTCGAAGAGCCGGGTATTCCCCTAGCGAAAATATAAGGAAAATAACCGCGAATAGGTAATATATTATTCATACACACGATAATATTTCAACACTATTACCTTGACGATTAAATATTTAAAATATATTTATTGTGAATGAAATTTGTCTCCATGCGATTTTGATTGCCTGTCTATGTCGATAAGTTTCTCGCGAAAACTACAGCACTGATTTTAAAGTAACGTCGTGTGCTAATTGCCTACCTAGGTACGTTGTAGATCACTCCAGTTTTACATCATTAAACCTAATTGATATTTTAAAGCTACATATTATAAAAGTAGTGTTTATCTTATTAAAGAGTGACAATAACATTAATTTTTGCTATTCTAAGAATCTTTACATACATTCCTATTAGAGGGATTTAGTTTTCCTTTTTTATTTCTGTTTTATAATATTTTAGGCTAATGTTAGTTTGAAAGATTTGTGTTTATTGATTGTATCCAAATAAATTTATTTCATAGGGTATTTAAATCGGCCAAAGTGCAGATATTACTTACATTTCGGTCAGCTATTATAGGAGAACATGAACAAAAGAACCCGATAATAAATAATAATGCTTCCTCGTTCGCGATGTATGTGACTACCGTGCATGAGGTCTCGGGTTTATTGCCCGGGTCGCGCAATCTGTACTTAGGCTTTCTGTATAGCAATTTTCAGGAGCACTAGAGGCACAGAATAAAGATGTGCACGGTCGATAAATATTTGGTGTGGCGGCGTCCAGCCGTTTTAATTATGAACGAACGTGTACTATAAATTAATTAGTTTAGCTTTACAATCTTATAATTTTAGCAGTTTTATATTGTCAATGCAAAGTAAGTCTGCATACTTACCACATCCAGCTCATGTGTATATTTTTGTGATTACTGACACGCGCTTCGGGTATTTATTTCTTGAATACTGAACATCAAAAGAGTTTCACCATAAGTGTAATAAATAACTAGGTATATGGTTTCACATAAACTTTACTACTTCTTCGGCTTCGGGTTACCGTTTTCACGAGCCCTAAATCTGGCTGAACCGGCGTCGTACCTTTTGACACCCCTAAACACTCACTGGTTATAGTGACTATTTAGGAAGCTCATCTAGTGAATCTAACCACTGTCTACCCATCCGATTTGATGATATTAGACACTCCATACTAAAATTTTTTAGTGTACCAACATTACAAAATAAAAAATGAGAGACCTCAAATTTATAAGCTGAAGACATGTGGATGTCCAATAATTATAATCAAAAGCTGTAAATGCTTATGCTAAGAATTCAGTGTAGTACATAGAATTCAAGCCTGTTTTTATATTATATCCAAAAATTTAAACATCAGGATAATGGGATTAGCATTTTAATATTTTAAATATAATTATGTATATACATATTGAGGTATCATGATGTATCACATGATATGTATAAGTCAAACAAGAATGTAAGTAGTGGTGAACAAAGGTTTTTCATTAGTAAAGACACAACAAATTAAAGATAGAAAAATGAAGAGTGCATCTAAAAATACTTAAAATTTGCAATATATAGCAGAAAAAGAACATTTTGGTATAACAAATAGTTTTATTTATATATCAAGATCCTCATCAGGGTCTTCTTCATCCCAATCATCAACCGCATCAGGTTCGTAATATACTTTACTTTGTCCATCATGTATTTTACTCATGTAGGGGAGTTTCAAGTTGTACTTCTGAATCTTCTCTATTTGATCAACTTCAATTTTGAAAGTAGAAAGATTACCTGGTATTGGTTTTTCCTCTTCTTCTTCATTCTTTATTTCTTTGATTACTGGGGTTAATTTCAATGAAGACAGGTTTGTATCATATGATAAAAGTTCTTCAGATCTAACCACTTTGTTACCTTTTTTTAAGGTTATTGACGCATAATTAGAATTTGTCTTGCTGTAAGATATGATAACGTTGACCAAGTGATTTAAATGTACCTGTAATTTAGAACCATGTGAAATACAGTCTTTGTGTAGCACCAGTATTAATCTGTTCACATTTGAATTACTTTGTAATTTTTTAATATATTTCAAACATTCATTCCAACCCATACATAAAGCCATTTGGTTCACAGAGTCTATAACTATAGAGCTTTTTAAGTTGGTATATTTACTATACATATCTCTATCGAATTCTTCATAATAATTGACATTGGAATGGTTTTTTATAACATTTCTCCATAGACAGCTTGGCTGTTCATAACAAAATATGTTGATTTGATCTTTCTCATCTTGCACCAACTCTAACAGTAGGGGTAGGATGTTTTTGTTACCGTCGTCTTCAATTAAAACAAATGGAGCTGATTTTAACCTAAATAACGTCATTATAGAGAAATTGAAAGTCGTTTACGTTAGTTTTTTAATATATGATTTTAATAACAGTTCCTTGGTATTTGCAGCAAAACTACAAATTCAACAATGTGACACCTAACGTACTCTGTGGTGACACCCTTGTCAATTCTGACATATGTTAAAATATACCTACAGAATTTAGTCGTTCATTCATTTGGTCTATTGTTTATGCAAGTCCTCTGCTAATTATTCCTCTTTGAACGTTTGTGGAGTATTTGAAGTATCTATTTGACAAAGACAACTGACGTTTATAATCTGACAAATGAAGTATGTTACGAAAATGAAATTTTATAATTTATGTAGTATAATAATATAGTAATTTATAGGTTTTTCAAAATGTATAGACGTATCCTACCCAATTTTAAGAAATTAACCCGCCAAGTAGTTTATGTCCCAAACCACAAGCCTCCTAATAATGAAGATTTTGAAATACTAACAGAATTTTTAACAAGAAATAATAAGATCTTAGTCTTGACAGGTGCTGGTATCTCTACAGAATCTGGTAAGATATTTAGCTACGTAACAGTACCTTTGTTTCTTTAATCTTCTGTGATTTACCTTAACATTTTTTATTATAATAGGAATACCTGACTACAGATCTGAAGAAGTAGGATTGTACGCACGCAGCAATCATAAACCTGTTCAACACCAAGAATTTGTAAAGTATCCTAAAGTAAGACAACGATATTGGGCACGAAATTTCGTTGGGTGGCCAAGATTTAGTTCTATTCAGCCTAATGTTACCCATTTTGCTATTAGGGAGCTGGAAAAGGTAAATTTACTATATTAATATAAAATAGACATTTCTTGGTTTTGATACACCTAATTAAGACTATGCACTATTCTTTAATCCTCTTATTGTAGTATGAATATTTAGCTAAGGTGAAGTTAAGAGTTGTAAAGTAAACATTGAAATGTAATGTATTTCCAGAGTGGAAAGGTAACAGCAATAGTAACACAAAATGTTGACCGCCTCCATCACAAAGCAGGATCTGAGAATATAGTGGAGCTCCATGGAACTGGGTACATAGTTAAATGTATGAATTGTTCTTATAAGACTAACAGAGAAGACTTGCAAATTGAACTTTTGAAGAATAATTCAGACATAGAGAGAAATTTCACAATGATAAGGCCCGATGGAGATGTTGAATTGTCTAGAGTGAGTACTGAGTAGTAGTTAACTTGTTGCGTTAATTTATTTGTCAGATTATATCAACATTATTCATTTTACTATTTGTTGCTGTGCTTTAGTTTTCACACCTCATAGCAAATTGTATGATAATTTTAGTCTATATTTTGCATTATGCTTGGAGGATTAGTAATCTGCCCTAGTGATTTTGTATAAAGCTTGGATATAAATTTCAGACAAAAATGTTAACAGCTATTCTATTAGCATTAGTGTCAGTCCTAGGTCAATTAATAGATAAACTTATTTTTCAAAAATCTGTTATATTGGACATTAATTGTCATCAATAATATGTATTAGAGATATAATTATGTATATTGACAAATTTAATTAACCATGGGAATACATTGGACTACAAGATAATTATTTGTAATTCATTATTAACATGTAATTAATTATTTGTAGTTTTCTTCAATTTCACAAACTGAATGTATGTTTGTACTTTGCATGTGGCCTACTGTAAGTGAGGGTGCACACCCAATCTATTGACCTAACACTTTTGTATCTAGCTTTAAGTTGTGTTTCTCTATATATGGTACAATGAAATAAGATATTAAGTAGTAATAATGTTTGTAGCCTTTTATTAAAAGATATCAAGAATTTTATAATACTTAAATGAATATAATTGTGTAGTGTAATGTTCATGTTCATATTTCAGGAGCAAGTGGAAAAATTCAGATCTCCTCTTTGTCCAAAATGTGAGGGCCCTCTGAAGCCTGACATTGTGTTCTTTGGTGATAATGTTCCTAAAGAGAGAGTGGAGCTAATCAGGAGTCATGTTTCATCCAGTGATGCAGTGTTTGTCTTGGGATCTAGTTTGACAGTTTATTCTAGCTATAGAATAATTTTACAAGCAAGAGATGAAAATAAGAAAGTAGCAATATTAAATATAGGAGCTACGAGGGCAGATGACATGGTAGATGTCAAAGTTTCTACTAAATGTGGAGACATCTTGCCAGAACTATGCAAGATTATCACTAATGATAATAAATAGTATGTGATTTTATAATTTTATTGTGGTGTATATAACTACCTCAGTATAAGTGTTAATATGTTTGTGTAGATCAAATTATATACTTTTATTAAAAATAAAAAGCAAGAGAATCATGGCATTTCATTTTAATGTAGTATAAAAGAAGTAGGGATACAAAACTGGTTGAAATTTCTAATAAACAATGAATTACGAATATATATTGTAGTTCAATTATTATGGGCAGAAGTTGTAAATCAATATTTAGATCATGCCTTTATTTCAGGTCTATCATAATTCACAAACATGAGGTATCTAGTTATCATCATCCTAACATCTGGGTATTGGGTACACACATCCAATCTTAGATAATTAGAATGTGTTAAATCATTGTGTTCTATAACAATTTAACCATTTAATTAATAAAATTCTGTGCTACTTACTGCTTGTGACTACATACAATATATATTAAACTATTATTTCTTTAATGTCTGATAAGATAATTATAAAATTTAAACAAAGGGAATTATGAGATCACTATGTATAAATTTGGTTACTATAGATAATCCTAAATTCTCAAAGCCAAATAAAAAAATAAAAAATGTGACTTGGAAAAACATATTATTATGGAATTCTGTGTTAATATTTCTATTTAATAACTCCCACAATGCTGCTATAAGAAAAAAGCACAATATTACATAATACAATTACATATATTTAGCATTAACTTCAATATAATTTTGTCTGAATTCTGTAAAAGGGAGAGTCTCAGGAATATCTAGAAAAATAAATTAGTCTATTAGCAATGGACAATATACTAGTAATTTTAAAATTCTCTACATGTACCCCAAAGTCTAAGTAATTTAATCTGTCTGAGATTAGATATAATTATTACTTAAAAATCATAGCATAGTTGCACTAGTTACTCTATATCAATATGTAAAGATATTAATTAAAAGTACATCTACGTTTTGACATTGCTTCCATTGTATATATCAGGTACATACATTATTGTTAATCTCTTAACTCTGTATGTAAATAGTAACGGCAGTGTTTAATGACATCACATTACATATATGAACCTGTTTTAAAGCACTATGCGTGGCAGTACGGCAGATATCTCACTCTTACTACATATATTTCGACAATGCACAAGAGATTATTTATACTTAATGCAGTTGGTTGACAACACAACTGCTCTAATAATAATGTAACACCTATGAGTGAATGCTACCTGTGTATTCATTTACCAATCACTCGCCTTATCCTATCCATTGTTCGACACATAATTGTGCGCTAAACTATAATTACATTGATTTTTTAACCATCTCAATACTAAATATAATGAAAAAGAAATTACATAATCAATGGTATACTTGTAATAAATGGTAAGATGCAAGCACTGCATTGGTGAATGCATACAAATCAATAGAAATGCCAGTTTATACAAATTATTGGTTTCAACATTAACTAACAAATGTATTTAATTATTATATTCTTAAGTCAAGATTAAATTATAACATGTTCAGTTGTGGAACTCGGTTTGTACTAGACTTATTTATTTTTATTTCAAAATGTCTTCTATGAGCCTCGGAACGATTAAACAGGAAGGTTTTTGGTTCGCTCCATTTAATATACATTGTGGTTAATTATATTTATCACATACGAAAGAGAGTTCTAGACTTTCGTAATAAAAGAACACAAAACTGTATGAAATAACGCGGTCCACCAGAACGGCGAAAATGTACTCAAATCGTGTTCATTATCAAAAAATATGTTCGCGAAGGATATAAACGTCCGCCTTGGTTTAACCTTCTGTCAGCGGGCGACTCGTGCGACATACGTAGAGTTAGCAAATAAAACACATTTACTTAAAATAACACATTCAACTTACAATTCAACACCAGTCTTAAGATCACAATAAAATCATGTCCACATTGAAATGTTTTGTCACTACAATAACATAATACTAGATGAGTTGCTCGCCGTGTGTCAAGTCTATTGTACGCAACATTATAAGAAGTAGTCTGCCTGGGGTTTCTTAGAGGGCACGCCCCGGGACTCCTGCGGCGCCGCCTCAAATATTGTGAACTCTCGTTGCAGATTCTCATTTAGTTCTAGGATAGCAGCTACGTTTCCGCATCTGTACACAACAATTATTGTGATATTAATATCAATAGCCACTCTTCTAGTTATACTCGCATACATTTTTAATATTTGTGATGATTTCAAACTGATACTGGACATCTCATCTGATTTTTATTTAAATCTGTACAGTAAATAATATAAAAGTAGTAAATGAACACAAACAAAGCAGTTGCAAGTTTTTGGCTTAATTTAGGGAGATATATAATTGATATATATATTTTGTATAAGCATAATAGGACACACTTAAGATTGTCTACATAGTAACAAATGTAATAGTAACTGTCAATATGTACACAATTATAAATACTTAGGCCTAATGATTGATTAAATCTTTAATTGGGCAATGCATATATCTAATGTTTGTAACAGGCTACAATCTATCCTAGGTAAATTTTATCAATTAAGCAAAGTACTGAATTACTAATTACTACGAAACAAATTTATTAATACATCTGCAATAGTGAAATAGACAATTCTATTTCACTATTGCAGATGCATTAATAAATTATGGGCTAATTGTGTATGGGAGAACTTTTGCTGCATATTTAAAAGTCATTGAAAACTTACAAATAAGACTGTTAAAATACTTAGTAAGAAAGAGACATATGAATGTAATAAAGAATATGATAAATCGTTTCCTATGTGTAAAATTTTGCCAGAAAAGAAAATAAATATATATATATATTTAATAGGTCTACAATACTACTACGAAGATGATTATAAATATGTTATAGATAATATATACAACACTAGAAGGGTTAGAGAACAAAAGCTAATTAAACCAAAAGTAAAGAACTACTACGGTCAAATAACAAATAGGTATTTAGTTCCTATGATTTTTAATGATACAGATGAATTAAGTAAAACATCTAAAATAAGTATTAATATATATAGTAATACTCTTAAAAGAAGACTGATGGCTGTATTGCTGGATGGTGTATGTGTCGTCTAGCAGTGCAACTTTCAGTCAGTATAAGGTACAAAGTATACAAATTGTATATAAAATCTGTTATAATTTAAGAGCGTGTCTCGCCGTTAAACTTATCGTTTTTGGCGAGTATTATGTATAATGTGACTGAAGTACCACTGTATTGTACATAAAAAAAGGAATAAAAATAAGATGGAACACACTAAACAAATAAACAACACAGTATTATGTTTTATTGTGTAAACATAAAAATTTACAATGTTTTAATCAACAGTTGGCCGAGAGCAAGTATCCTCCAGTATTCATAATGTAAAGTTAAAAATTCTGTAGCCAGAACGCGAATAGTAATTAGGTATGTGTATACTTAGACAGCAGACATGCTGTATACGGATTTTATCGCGTTGTTTATTAATCACTGTATTACATAATTTTGAAACTGAAATTTTGTTTCAAAATTATGTACCTAATACAGTGATTAATAAACAACGCGATAACATCTGTATATAGTAGTTTAATTTCAATGAATAACATTCGCGTAAACAGAAGACAATATTAAGCAGACATGCTGGTTGTCTGCAAAGCAAGACTTCAGTAGAATTTGGATAACAATGGATTCATTAATAAATAACGAACCTATAACAGTAGTTAGGCGCAGACCACACAGTGAGCACGGTTTCATTGAAGTGCCACTTGTAACCCTCCATGACGAGCTGGTGCGCGCGACAGATCATGTCGATGTCGTTGGATACGTTGAACTGCGCCACCACGTCCGAACCGAACAGGTAGCCGGCACCGCGAGGTGACACGCCCCAGCCTTGTGTGTCTACACAGAACATTAACATTTATTTCATATAGTCCAAGTAACTATTTATCAATATTTGACAACAACTTCTAGGGCATACTTGTCCTGTGAGTCATATATTCTTTAAGAAAAGCCTGAAGTGGTTAGAATAACAGAACTACAGACATACTATAGTAATATTATAATATATATCACGAATTTTAAGTATTACTAAAACCTCACAGTTGGCTATAGTTACTCAATTTTTTTCCATGTGGACGAAGTCACAGGTGTAACATCAAATATGTAAAAGTATATTAACTTCATTGCAGCAGGGATTATAAATTTCTGGTAACAAAATACATACATTGGTTTTATAAACAAATATACATTGTCTTTACAAACAATCATAATAATTATGTTTACTGATAAAATATTTAAGAAGTTTAGGTCTACCTTGAATGAATCAAAGATGGCTCTTTTATGACTAAGCTTGACAAATATAGTGATAGAAAGAAGTGATCCAATTGGTTTGTTCAAAAATAACACAATGTTTCTACAAACATGTAAAAAACATCATTAGCTACATGAGTAGCCATGCTGATTATTTGTTTTGATATAGATACTAGAAATAATTAATACTAAACATAAAATATTAAAAGAATAAACTATGTTTCTAAGTCCTAATATGATATGACACACACAAAGGCACTTTTGGTTTGTCTGAATATATATATATATATAGATAGATTTATCTATTATGCAAAATTAACTATATGCTATAAGATTGATAAATGTTACTTTTATATCAAATTAATATATTCTTTCTTTATTGATTTGTATGGTGAATTATGGAATAATTAATCATTGTATCATACAGTGAAATGTTCACCAGTATGTATTATGTTCAAAAGCAGGCGAGGCTCTAGATATTATTTATTTATTAGTTTGTTCTTTACAACTAACAATGATGGTTCTTACATTCTACTGAAATAGAAGATAGTTTTCTCTACATCTATCATTCTTTATTTTCTGTTAGAGACAAAGACAATTCAACATTTATATTTGATGCAGGTTAGTTCTTTATATATTTCCAAAAGCAAATTGGCAAAATAAAAACAAATTACTACCTTCAGGGTCACTCCAGAGCAGATCGCACATAGGTCCATCATGAGGTACTTCTTGCTTACGGTCAATGGTTCGGATTTGATCCAGTGTCTGTATTGAGGGGCTCAGGCCACCATGTACACAGAATATCCGTCCATCGATGATCGCCGACAAGGACAGGTAGTCAAATATTTCTGTGCAATACCTGAGAGCATAGTGTAACATAAGTCTATGGTAGTCAAATATTTCTGTGCAATACCTGAGGGCATAGTGTAACATAAGTCTATGGTAAAAAAACATGTGAAGATCAAGATCACCACCCAATAATGAGTATAGCATATTGAGGATAAGCATAGTGGTTATAGTAATACAATAATAATTGTACAAATATTTTAAATACCAGCATTTAATTAAATAGTTTACTTTATTTCATGCAAGAGCCTTGTAGTTGTTTCGTAACTGAAGTAAGTATGAACAATACATATAAAAGCAAATGGAGTAATGGTACTGTTTAAAACAAAAAAATATAATTTCACTTACAAAAATCCATAACTCATTCCAGGGGATAATACTATCTTGCTGAAAACTAGGTAAATATAATTGATTGGTTAGATATGTTGTGTATATATACAACTCACCTCCATACAGTAATAGATCCATATTTCCTGAGACATTCATCATAGAAACCATAAACTTGTGTGATCTGTCTTGATTCGTGATTACCTCTGATAAGTGTGATGCGGTCTGGATAGCGCACCTAAAATCACAACAATTGTTTAAAGGTATTTATATATTGGCAATACCTGAATATGCAGTAGGACTTTTTGTTGCTTTTAACAAGAGAAAATTATGTTTGCTTGCAGATAAGGTATATTTTATGTTCTTATCAAACAAGCTGTCAGAGACGTGATAATATGAATCATAAGTTATTTCACTTGGCTTGTGATTATTAAATTTGGTCTCCATAGAAATATTGTAATATTTTAAACATATGACAATTAATTTCATTATTATTGGTCCCTTTATAATATTGATCTAACCATTCAAAAATTAATATAGTTAATGGATTGCCAAGAAGTATATTGAGTAAACTATTCATTGATCAACAGTTGCAAGTCTTGATTTTATTTATGCAAACATGGCCAGCTCTCAAATCAATCTCAGCACTTACAGCAACATTGGCATAATTACAGTAGAATTATGTATGAGACCAAAGATGTAGGCAGAGATACAACAATACAATTTTAAGTTCTATATAAATAAATGACAAGCAAAATGCCTTTAACAGGGCATGTCTTTGCCAACTCTGCTAATAGGACAAATTAGCTACAAGATCAGTCCAGCCAAACTTTCTTAAGTATAATAATTGAACATAATACATGCCATCACAATAAGCTATATGTGTAAATTAAGTTTTATGGCATGGAATGAATGAGGTAGTCTTATTATGTGTGTCCTGTGATTGCAGAAACATATAAGTGTGATATTTTATTTAAAAACAATTTATGGTGCTATCAGTAAGATATATCCATAAATATGGGTTACTATTCAAAATAGCATCTTCACAAAATGTATTGCTTCTTATTAGCATGTGTGTCATAAACATTTATACAAAGGAATAAGTCATATGTATCTGTGGGAATCTGTATGCATTTGTTTTTTAAGCCACTTTACCTTTAAAGCCAGTAATAATAGAAATGTTTCTACTGAATAGAATCCTCTGTCTACAAAGTCTCCCATGAATAAATAATTCGTTTCAGGAACATCTCCACCCACTTTGAACAACTCCTTCAGATCATAGAATTGGCCATGGATATCGCCACACACCTAAAACAAACTTTCATGGTTAAATGTTGGATACAAAAGTACTTGTGCAGTTGATCATAATCAATCATAAATCATAATATGTTGGCTATTGATGAGAGTAGGAATGTACTAATAATATAAATAATTATATTATTTTAGAACTCGGCCTTAGATAACGTGACGATATAATTCAATATTTTATTGACCTGTATTGTTTGTATACAGTTAATGGTAATTGGTACCTTTTAGATGACTCTTGGGAGCATATGGTTAAGCTGTAGTATATAATGTTTTATAATTAACATAAATACAATGTGATTTTACCGTAACAGGCGAATCTACCCGCTGAACATTGCTCTCTTCAACAAGTATTTCGCGGGCCTTGGCACAGAGCGCCTTAACCTCGGCCTCCATAATTATCTCGCATCTTTTAAGCTGTTCGATTTGACGATCTAGATCACTCGTGTCAGACATCTTATTAAATAAAATGACCACGTTATATCTGTAAAGTTAAAAATTTCAGTAATACAAAGCAAAATAGATTACATGATTAGACTGATACATGTCTATAGAGCTGACATAGTATGGAGATAAGTAATTGTAATGAAAATATTACTTATAAATAAAAATTCTTACGAATTGTTTTATATATAAGTTCCTTTGTAGTTATTTCGTATCAATAGCTCAAAATTATTATAACAAACAATCACAATGCGTCCGCCATTACAACGTTAAATCCAAAGACTAGTTCAAAGATAATGTAGACTACTAGTGCTCAAGTTATCAAAATATATTTACTTCTGTCCATCATTATTAAAGAAAATAATTTAGAAATAAGATCGTTTTAAAAAAATACAATATTGTACAATCCATAATGAGACACAAGCTACTTCAAATTTGCGACACTATAATTGGCTTGCCAGAATTCGCATTCCGATAAAATTTTATTCAAGTCGTCTTAGTTTGCCAGGTCGGATATTGTCATGTTATAATAATTATTAGTTTTGCATCCATAAAATTATTTTAATTACTACTGTATTGTAAAATTTGTAATCGTATATATCAACATACACACCCAGTACCTGTAACCGCTATACTCAGTGACTTTGTGCAGCCAATAAAAAATAGTAGTAGAGCCTCGTTGCTTGATTTCAGCATGAATGGGCCGGCTCGACCGAGGAAGGACTACCCTCTCACAGAATATCGACGTGAAATAGCAGTATTCCTACTGTTGTGTTTCGTTCGGTGAGTGAGAGTGCTGGAGGCCCAATCACCCTTGCACCCTGCCCGCTCCTTCTCCTTCACACTTCCCCTTTCCTAAAGGGTTGGCAACGCGCAAGTGATGCCTCTGGTGTTGCAGGCGTCCATAGGCTACGGTGACCACTTCAGTGATCAGGCCGTAAGCTTGTTTGCCAATATAGTCGGAAAAAAAAACAATCAATGACCGTGGGCAAATACACTGTGGTCCTATGCGAATGGTTCCTTATTTTTTTAACCTGTGCAAATTGTTCGTAACTTTATCATTCGGTCATTTCATTCATTGTTGTTTGTTGTATTTATTGATTTAGCGACAGTTGTTTTTTTTCATAAAGTGAATAATTGTGTTTGTGCGTTTTCTGGGAATTTGGAGAAAAATATGGGCAATATACACACCGTCGGTCCTAATGAGGCGCTAATAGTTTCAGGTAAACTCATATAAAAATATTGTTTTGCATTAAACGGTTTGAATACTTGCTATATTTACAGTTGCTAGTCCTCAACTAAATATAATATTTTGAATCATATATTATAAAGAATTGCACAACACGTGAATTGTTTTAATAGTCTTGTTAAATTTGAATTATTGATATAACAATAACCTATATCTCCTCAGATAAAATCATCGACTACTTGTTTATTTATAGTATCTGCTTATCTTGTATGTACCAAATTTAAAATGCAGGGAGTTTTTATAGTTCTTTGAGATATCAGTCCTTTACAATTTCTCGGTAAACAAATAAACGAGTGTTGATCTGTTGTCCACGCCCATAATAATTACTCATGACCAAATAATCTTATGTGAGTAGGTACTTGATTTGTTTGGTGGCCATCATTCATATTTTTAGCAGATGCTAATCATAGAATTTCATTTCAGACTACTTTTACCGGCGACAGATATTGCATAATTTATATTGCGATAAGCGCTGAATACGTAACCATACATCAAACAAATTAAAATCAAGGTCGTTGCCTAAATGTATCTCTATTACATATGCTCATCTCAATGTCCTTTTACTGACTGTCCAGTACCTACAGAAAAATTCTGCACGTAACATATGTCTTATATCGCAGTTTATATTTAATCATGTTTAAATAACTTTATCAGCTACTTTTAAATGATTGTCATTATACGCCCATCATACGGTATTATGATGAGTAAAAATGAATCGAAAATCGTATTAAGGCGTCAGTCGTTTTCACGGTATATAAATATACAAGAAAACTTATTTAGAAATATCTGATTTTCAGGGTTGGGTGTATTATTTTGCCTGAATCATCACGGACGCGTTTTCATTTCGCACATTCGTGTCGCTAAATGAGGAAAGTGAGAATACCTACCATACAAATAAATTTATCATACAGGTATATAGGTACCTGTCACAAATGAAATAGGACAGCGATATTACTCTTAAATAAGTATTTTCTTTAAAAATTAGGGATCAAGACGTCCTGTGTCGCACAAACACAATAATTAATAGATAAAATACGCCCAGACTAAGAGCAATACTTTTAGGACCTTATATCTTCTGTGTGGTATTCGCTAACATAGGGACCATGTTGGACGATACGACCTTCTGCATTGCTTCCTGTTTGCGCTTAGGTACTCCTTGTGTCTCGCCGCATCGGTGTCTTTGTGGAGGAGCCGTCGACAGTCTTGGTCATCATGACCTTTCATGCAGCAGGAGTGCTGGTCGTATATCACGACACGACAACCTGAACAACATACTCCGTCGGGCTCTTGTCACCGCTGGCGTACCGGCTCAGCTTGAACCACACGGCTTGGTACGCGACGATGCCAAGAGACCAGATGGTATGTCATTTCTGCCATGGAAAATGGTTAGAACTTTGGTGTGGGACGCAACTTGTGTCGACAGCCTTGCGCCATCACATCTTTCTAGCACAGCGGGTTGTGCTGGTGCTGCTGCTGCATCAGCGGAGACGCTCAAACGGCATAAATATCAAAACCTTATTGGTGAGTACACATTTGAGCCGTTTGGTGTCGAAAGGCTGGGGCCAAGGGGTCCAAGAGCTAGGTCTGATTATAGAAACCTAGCTAATCGGCTGATCGACGCTTCACGTGACCAGAGGGCTGGTATTTTATTTGCACAAAGAATAAATATTGCCATTCAACGTGGCAATGCTGCCAGTCTTCTGGGCACGTTGCCAATTGACAACGGTGCGGAGGAATATTATGACGCTATTTAATTTTGTTGTTTTTTTTTTCACTTTAGTTAATATTTCTTGTAAATAATTTGTGTATATATTACGTTAATTATTTGTTTATTTGATGTGCAATAAATTTTTCCTTTTTGGATATATGGATGTATGGATGTTAGTTACCCTTTACGCAAAAACTACTGTACCGATTGCGATGAAACTTGGTATGTAGATAGCTGGAGACCTGGATTCACACATAGGATATATGGATTTTTAACCCGATATTTCCACGGGAACGGGATTTACGCGGGTGAAACCGCGGAGGAAAACTTGGTTAAAATATATATTATGCCAGATGGACGTATGCTGTTCATACGGTCGAAACCGGGGTAGAAGAAATGTTGGGCAGTTGTGTTACAAATAATTAATCGGAGATACTTTCGCAATTGTAACTTTAGTCTAGACGATATATGTACTCATTTATTATAGGTATTTCCAGCATCGCAATATTTTCCTGTTATACCTACACTTGTACCTATGGCATTTATTTAATCTGGTTTCCTTTTTAATAAGAATAGTTTTGTTATATAAGTTTCCTGTTGGCTATTCAGCAACAAATTTGTACTGAATACGGAAACATTGCAGAATAATAACGCATTTACAAAGATATGCACTTGGTAGTGGTATAATTATATTGCCAGTTATGCTGGCTGCAATAGTCATGGCGCGCCTGCCTTCCAATTAAGATAATGTGATGTGGGGGACTAACCGAACATTTAAACAACTACTAGGTTACTCTAAAATTAAATAGGCTGCCTCATTAGTCCCTTGATTATGCGGTCGATCGTGACATCCCTATCCCGGGTTGGGCAAAGTGTTGTTGGGTTTTTCGGTTGGAAAATTCTTAGTATCCTAGACATTTTTGCTATAAGCTCGCCTTGTATTGGTTGTAACATAAAACATAAGAAGGAACTTTTACACCAAATCTTAAGTAAGATATAAGAATTGCGGTTTATTAACCTTTGCGTCGACACGTCAGTCAGCCGAACCTACAATTATAATAAACCTATCAGAAAAGACGGCTACGAAGCGATATTTCGTTTAAATCTCTACTTTACATACCGGAAAAACTATACCAAGAACATGAATAGCCTGTACATATCATAAACATAACATGTTACTTACATATCACAGTATTGCCGAAATGTTATATGCTATGTATAACATTGATACTTTTCGGCAGCTAAGTGTTCTGAGGTCCAATGACAGTGACGATCAGTCTCTTCTCTTTTTTCTACCCGATGCCTACCTTCCCCTTTGTATAGACTACGGTAACTGCTATCAGGAGCAAACAGTTTGTTTGTTGTTAATAAAACATAGCCATGTCTGTGAGTGGCTGTGTCCGCTTAATATTAACTGAGCCGTTGGCTTGTCTGCAATCTGCAGTAAATAAAAAAGGTCGTTGCTACTTATTATATCGCACAACATAGGCCCATCGTTATGAAGGAAAGATCGGTCGAAAGTTGTTGTCTGAATTCAGTAACGAAGTATTAAAACTCGGGTCAGTCGCGAAGTAATCATTGAGTCATACAAATTAACAAAGTCACGTTGGATTAAGAGCTGACTGCGAATTACAAAAGATTGACTCGTGTGGGATATTCAGTATGTAGAAAAAGAAAGTTTTGAATATTCCAGTCTCGTAATATGTTTATGATAAATATGTTAGTAGTTCTTACAATTCCTTTGAGGTTAGCCGCCTGATATAAGGAAACTGCCAAACTGCCAATTAACCTCCCAAGAGGACCCTATATTTGAAGGTTAAACCAGATGACTAAATATTTAAGTGACACTAATCAATTGTCTTGGAGCTCAACATTGCCGTCGAGACCAATGGCTTTATTGCCTCTTGTTTGTATCATGGTTGTTGCCCACATGAATAATACTTCGCTTCGTTTTTTTTTATACAGAACGCATTGTTGCGATAAAAAGTATTATTTACTATTTATTAACCCAAGAAATGGGCTGTCTGTATAACAGTTTTGAACAAAATCTGTTCATCGGCTTATTGCTGCCTGGTTGAGTTACAAGCATCTTCACAAATTTCAACATTAATAATACATATTAAAGACAATATTTGGTTAAGTAGCAACAAATTTTTAATTAAGGCCATTTTTAATATACCATTTAAAATGACGTGCCATATACAAGATATAAATTAAAAATGAATAAAATAACTTACACATTTAGCTAGTTTAACAGCAATTAATATTGCGTTACATTAATGACTCTTGTAATACGTTGCGTTTATCGACATATCTAGAACGTCTTTAATATAATGATGCTACAATAATTACTTGGTAAAAATTATAGCTCTACAAATTACGAGTAAGGAAACTTGTAGAATGCGAGTCAGTGTTTTGATTTTCAGTACGGAACAAACCTTTTTGTTCTAAAACTAAACAAATTCGAAATATATCTTATAAATAAACAGCCAATTCTTCAAAATGATTTCCAAGTTTTTCTGGTGATTGAAAATTAAATCTTGGTTCTCGCCATACTGTAATTTGTATCTATATTTATCTTAAAAATTAACATTTTTTTTTTAAGATAAATGGACTACAAAGAATGTAGTAGAGGTAGATCGATGGATTCTTTGTAACAATGTAGTAGAGGTAGATCGATGGATTAATAGTTGTCAATTAGTTTAATATTAATTTAACGTTAATGTAGTTGCCAGTCTTTTTTGAGCATATCCGCAGCCTTTTCCCCAATCATAATGGCGGGAGCATTGGTATGTGCCACAATTGTCTTCGGTATAATGCTAGAGTCCACTACTCGCAGGTTTTTTATGCCATACACCTTTAGTTCAGGGTCGACGACAGCTTCAGGATCTGTAGGTGGACCCATTTTACACGTTGTTATTTGATGATGAAGTGTTGCAGTAATGGCTCTCACTGCACACTCCCAGTACCCGTCACTGTCAAATTCATGCTGTTTACAGTTCGGGTATTTCTTCGTATATAACTCAGCACCATACTTCCTAAAAGGAGGAGTGTCCACGAGCTTGATGATGTATCTGATAGCTGCTATCATTGTGTCAACATCCTGTCTGTGCGTTAAGTAGTTGCCGTTTAGACTTGGCTGTTCGTAAGGATCTGCAGATTGCAGTTTCAAATAGCCTTTTGATTTTGGATGTAGAAGCATGAATAGCACAGTGAAGCTTTCGACGTTCTCAATTGGTTTGTAAACGTCATTGTAAAGCCAGTTAGCGAGGCGGATGCCTTTCGCTACTAACTTGCCTTCATCAGAAGCCATGGAAGCGCAAGATCCTAGTAGTTCAATATCTGGGTAGTCTCCAATTTCATTAGATTGATTAGTTTTAATGTAACCAATCGTCTCTACCCCAGCTAATGAAGACATCGGGCCGTCACCGTAATGATCATATTGAATTACAGTATCAACTGTAGCTATATTCTTTTCGATCAATGTTAGTCGAGTTGTATTCAAAGTAAACGCTAGTCCAGGGAAAGATA
Organism: Catocala nupta; assembly: GCA_963675205.1. Classification (NCBI taxonomy): domain Eukaryota; kingdom Metazoa; phylum Arthropoda; class Insecta; order Lepidoptera; family Erebidae; genus Catocala; species Catocala nupta. The sequence goes on from OY776098.1 coordinate 17,197,806, forward strand.
TATGATCGTATAAAGACTCGCCAACTTTTAAGTTTTGTATGACGGGTATACCAAAAGATTGCAATTGCTTCTTAGGTCCTATACCGGAGAGCATTAGTAAATGCGGTGATTCAATGGGTCCAGCTGATAATATGACTTCTTTTTTAGCTCTGATTTGATACGCACGTCCGTTTTTATGAAATTCCACCCCGGTAGCTGTTTTAGAAACAGGGTCAATGATAACTTTAGTTGCTCTGCTACCTGTCAATATGTGTAGATTTTTTCGTTTTTTATTATTGTGAAGAAAAGCTTTGGCAGCACTGCCGCGTTGTCCGCGGGTCAGGGTGGCTTGAATGTAGCTAAATCCAAACGCATCTGGACTATTGTAGTCTACTCTGCGATGACCATATAAATTTGCCGCGTCCAAAAATGCCTTTGAGAGTTTAGATCTGAAATATAAATTAGTATAATTGATAAACAGATATTACGTCAATAATTTAGTTAATTTATATACGCAATAATTTAGTTAATTTATATACGCAATAACTTTCTGCGTCCGAGCCTCATTCCTATTCGGCTCATAGTTTAACACGGTGGCTAGAAGCTGATGTAGTAGGTTGGTTAAGCCCCTGGTCTAAGCACAATAGGTCGAATGTAAGTTGTTCCATGGAATAACTATCATTTGCTAACGAAAACTGAAGGGAACAACTGGTAAAACCTAAGGATGTGGGCTCCTTAGGTTTTACCAGTTGTTAGAATACGGACTATCGAATTGTTTATATTGTCGATCTTACAGGCTATTTTATATATGGACGAATATGCCTTTATCTTTACATATCATTGACTTTCTATTAACAAAGATAAGGCAAGAATCGAAGACTTGAACAAGGCCATGTTGGTTTTTACTACGTTAGGAGTTGTACGTTTAGTTAGGTATAGATATATCATACCTGAACGGAACATCTTCCACAGTCAATTCACCATCTCGACCGTGCCAAGGCGAATTCTTTAATCCTTTGAGGCTGGCTCGCTCAGATTTGATGTAGTATGGCATGACGTCGGTGTAGGACCTGGAAATATAAATGAAAAGTGTAAAATGCTGATAGTCCAATGGTTAAACTAATACTAGTCATATGTAACTTTAAATTATTATACTACCTTAGTTACTTGATTTTAATGGTGTGTGTAAAATTTGATGAAATAATGCAGTGAACAAAATTTGTGTAATAAAAAATTATGTTATAATATGCGGTACTAGCCTCAATCTCTAGCTTCGCCCACGTGAATATAACGAGAACGCATACTAAGATAAAAGTATCTTATGTTTAAATTCAGGAGATGGTTTATCTGTATACAAAGTTTCACGTTTCAACTGTTTAAGTACGAATGAGTAATATAAAGTATCTTTAAGAACAAAAAGCTTCATATTTATAATATTAATAGAATTGATCTGTCAATACTTTGCTATTTTTTATAATACCTGAGTTGCACCGAGCTTATTCTCTGCAAATATTACTCATTAATGATTTTAAAATATTCTTCTGCAACTGACTTTGAATATTCAAACATTTAACATATTATATTTTTCTGTTTTTCAGGTAAGTCCTAAATGATTTAACATCAATTCAAACCGTGGTAAGTTACTTAAGTATATAAGATTCTGGACTCACCATCCGTAGTTGCCAGCAGCGGCTATTCTGTCCCAGTCTTGCTGGAAGCCACGTGTGTAGATCATGTAGTTCACAACGCTCGTGCCGCCCACAGCCTTCCCTCTGGGCCAGAAGCATTTGCCGTCCACCATCCCTGGAACGTACCATACGCTTAATCAACACTATCCAATTATACGCCATATCGTAAAGGAATGCGGTCTGATTTTCGCAGTCGCATTTTCCTGTTAGGATTACTTACTACCAGTATAGAGCCTAGTAGTTAACCGTAATTGCCTACGTGCTAGCCATAGCATGGGTGAAGCACCCATTGTTTAGACTATTTAGTAATAAGATCATTGTGAAGTTTGTTACCTTTTGAGATTTAGCAGCTCGCCGGCAGCCAGATACAATTGTTTTCAATTATATCAGGCAATTGGCGTTTGACAGATTAAGCTTACAATGTTTTGAAAGCCAGATACTAAATATAGTCAGTAAACTTGCGTACTACGAGTAGAATCGCTATATACACTAGGAAAATTGTATTTTTTAATTAAATGAAGGTACGCTAGAATAACATAACCATTTCGTAGGAAACCTATAAGTAGCATCGATAGTAACTATAGGAAGTTATCAATAGTTCTTCTTGCAAATGACTAATTAAAATATTATTATTAAGGCCTAGACATTACCTTACCTTCAAAGTTATATCAAGTTCTCTATTATAAATATTTTATCTTAAAACAAGTAACTATTAGGTGTTTTAAACTAGTTGAGAAAATAGGTATAACACACATAATATTCGGTTGGTTGTTAAACTCACAAGACTAGTTTAACCGAGTATTACGTTATTTATTTAGCGTAGCATCATTCTCTATATTCTTATACAATACCTAAACTCATGCTGTATATCCCCAAAAGGTTGGAAGGAGGTCTAATACAATTAAACATTCAAATGACATCTATCGGGCACTTTTATTAGTAATTTCCTTAAAGAAAACTAAATAATAACAAGTATACCGATTCAGAAATTGGTCCCGTGACCACATGATCGCCCATAAATGGTAGTGTAAATCTTCTAACAAAGTAAAAATACGAGTAAAATCGTCAGCTCAACTGTTTACGCAATCGGTCTTTTTGGTATATCATACGGAGTAGGAGTTGGCTTTCATAGTAGTAGACTTGCTATGAAAGATGCGATTGTATTAATGAGAAATGTGAGCTGTCGGCACTCTTACTTCTTTAACTACGTTGTTACTACTCTTCCACCGACTAACTGAGAGAGTGATATGCAGCAGATGCAGCCACACACCTAACATAATAGCACATGATCACGAATGTCTGCATGACAACCTTATGTGTAAGCATAACAGCATGTGTTCCAATTTAGATAAAGTTAATGAGCATATGTATGTTGGTCTTATAATAGATAATAGATTTAATTGGGGTGCTCATATAGAACGTGTATGTATGAAGTTAAGAGCAATACTTAGTAAAATGTACACATTAAAATACAAGATGTCATATAAAACTCTGCGCTTATTGTATCTGGCACTGGCGGATTCTGTTATCGGTTATGGTTTGTATAGCTACGGCCGTACTTACAAAACTTATATAGAAAAAATATATAACATTCAGATTAGGTTATTGAAAACGATTGTTCATCGTAATGTAAAATTTAAATATAAAGAAAATTACAATGAATTATTTACATACTGTAATGTATTACCAATACAATGTAAAATCTAAATGGCCGTAATGAAAGAAGAATTTGTAAACACTGACCATCTTTGTTTGCATATCCGAAACAGTAATTTAAGACAGTTGCCAAATTCAAAGAAATATGTTTTGCCAAAATTTAATAATTTGTATGGATCTAAAATATGTCGATACATACTTCCTAAGATCTTAAATAGTTTACCCGAAGATATAGTAAATAAATATGTAACAAAGCAGCCGTATAAAACCTCGCTAAAAAGACATTTGTTAAGTAACATTGATAAATTCCTACTACCATTGTGAATGATTAGAGTATAAATTGTAATTCTAAATTATATAACATATGAACTCCCACTCGCATAAAAACCCTAGTGGTTTAAGCGAGTGGTTTAATCCATGGTATTACTATTGTAAATTTTTAGTCAAAAAATATAAAAAAAAAAAAAACTCTGCCTCAGTCTTAATTCATATATAAATTGACTTACCCGTGCAAACTCCATTCTGGTATTCCATCATGTAAGGCCATACATATTCCGTCTGCTGAAGTAGCGGCGCCAGTAAAGGTACATCGGTTATCAGCGACTCACCGAGCCCCGCTTCTAATAGCAGAACCGATGCTTTTCGACCTTCAGTAAGGCGAGAAGCTAGTACACTACCCGCCGATCCTGCGCCTACAATTATGAAGTCGTACTCCGCTAGAGGTCCTTTAAAGCCTGCGTAAGGAAAATCATTCATTACTTTATTGTTATGATTGTTTAATTTCGTTATAGGTTGGGTTAGTATTTAAAAAAAACCTTTATCTGATTGGTAGACAACACTGATGGGCAAAGGCGCTCCCTTTAATTTCCAAATTGCTTTATTGTTAAATATGTCCCTTTCAAAGGCTATACATAAAGATACATATATTATGTTTTAGTATATCTAAGAATTTGGGTCACAAATTATTAATATTCTTGTTAACTCTTCCAACTAAGCTAAATGTGTGTCTAAAGATAGTTGACGTTTGTGGTGTAATGTAAGAGGATCGCAGCTATGATCTATTGAGTCTTCATAAGTCGGATGCCTTAATCATTAGCTTACCACTGCATATAATATATATCAAGCGAAAGCGCAAAAAAATTGCAATTGAATACGTTATCAGCTGCTAATCATTGACATTGATTGATAGTTTTATTAATATAATTAGTAATTCAAATAGTCATACCCAAGAAGAAGCAAACCATAGCTAGATGATATGATTGATTGATTTTTGATGATTCATGATACTTTGAGCTCATTCTGCGTAAATAGAAACACCAATGATTAAATTATGTTCGGGTACTTTGAAATAACTACACTGGAACATTGAGACAACTATCATCTTAGTATCCCCGTGACTATGGCTGCTTAAAAGCAACCGAAACGTCGAGGAAAGTGTAAACCTAAATATAAATGTTTTAATAATTTTATTAGCTTAAAATTGTAGTAGTAGTGTAACAGTTTCAAAATTATGGAATACAGTGTTAAAGAAACAACGCGATAAAATCCGTATAAATGAGTTTAATTTCAATGAATAACATTCGCGTAAATAGAAGACAACGGTGCCAATTCTGTTGTCACAAAATTGTCTTATCTTAGCTAAAAATCTCTAAAATTTAGTTAAGTCCTGTCAAAAAACATTTCGTATTCTGAAATCGCTAAAAGTGACAAATCTAAACTTATTTTAGTGAGACAGGATTAAAATTGGTTTAGTTACTCAATTTAGTCCTTTCTGCATTCTGCTGTACGGCTTATACGTCAAAAATGATCTAAAATTAGAAATGTCAAACTAATATTAGATGACATCTGAAAACATGATACGAAGTTTAGTGTTCCTAGAGATTTAGTAGCCGAGGCTTAAATAGTGGAATTTATAAATATATGAAGAGCCGTAAAAGTTCTGTCAATTATGCCATTAACCTTGGAGCCACCAAAAGTGAGGCATGTGAGGCGCACCTTTGAAAGGAAAGAATATCCCTACTAAACATATTTGTATCACCTGAAACGCCTGATTAAGGATCACCAGAGGTGATCTGAAAGCCTTCAAACTATATGTCAGACTCAGATATGCCGGAGCAAGGAGAACATGATCAGGTGGAGATACACGGACGGAATTAATTTGGGTTTTTTGTTCCTGGATTTGGGATTGGATTGCCTCAACACCTGAACGCAGAAGAAATTGACGAGTGCCTGCGACAATACCTTAGTCCTATTTAAAATTCTATTAAATAAAAAAAACTGGTTCTTAAGCATTCTGTGTCAATCATTATACCTATTAAATTTAATATGTATTTATTATATTTCTATGTATAATATGTATGTATTTACAAAAAAAAAAGTATATATGTATATTTATCCATTGTCTAGTACCCATAGTACAAGCTCTGCTTAGTTTGGACTAGACGGTGTTGTGTGTATGTGGTAGAATATTATTATTATTATTAATTAAATACATAAAATATAATATTTTATAAGGATTATCCCACAGCTTTCTTTATTTCTTGCATTATCACACATTTTAATAAAACATCATTTAAGTCTTATAATTTGTATGATTACAACTCAATGTGCATAAAATTATATACACTGTAAATACTTGTATTTAATGTAAATGTATAGTGCCATGCCACTATACATTTTATTTACATTTCTTAGTATAATAGGTTTAAAGAATCTACTGTGTAAATCATTTTATGGGCCCTTCTATTTCATTGCCGGCTAAAATAAATTTTGATATTAGGCTCAAACCGATGTCTCCAACAAGTTAAGCTTCTCAGGTACAAGTAACAAATCGGCACCATAATAATATATTGAATGTAAGCCAAGTATGAGTCAAACAAAAAGTACCTATTGAAACTAACATTTACCCTGCCCTTTGTGATTTGTGCCACTGATTAATAAATATATTAAATGTTAACCTACACCAATGTTGTTGTACTTCTTGTTTTCTTTATGCAATATCTTTACTAAAATATTATAATTTGGTACATTTTCATAATTATTATAGATTACAGTGATTGAGTTTCTATGAAACATTCTTTTGGAGTGATAGGTATGGGTAGAAGAGAATAGAATAGAAATTCTATTTCACTTTATTTCCAACTGCTACTTCTTTTATTAGTTTATATCATTCATCATTCAGCAATAGAAAATTGATAGTAATGAAAAAGGAAAGGTACTTGAAAAGTCTTTATTTGATAAGTGCATCTTGTAAATTTACTAAACCACAGGCTGTAGTAATAACTAAGTCCAGAACCCTTAATAATTTAAGTTAATAATCGAGTGCATCTTCTGATGTTGCTGTAGACACAGTAAACTTAATTGTTGATAATTTAACATCTTTCATATTTACACCAATCTGAACCATTTTACTTCTGTAGTGTGTAACATGAACTTGAATAAATTTATGTTCCTGATGTGGCACAGCCTGTACTGCTTTATCATAAAATGTCCCTTCAGGAGGAGGCAAGACATGAAGGCTCGTTTTCTTCAATCAGTATATCTAAAAATAAAATGATAAAGAATATTTAGATAGGTACTTGCCCAATATTAGCTAAATTAGAATCATTACATAGGTAGTAAATGAAAGTAGGGATAATTAGTAGAATATACCTGTACCTTGATTGAACGAAGACGTTGAAGGGTCAACAGAATATATTTCTTCTAGAAGCGATAACTTTTGTCGTTTCTTGAAGGCAGGTCGAGGTTCGGTTGGTGTGGCTTTGTGTTTTCTATCCTGTTGACAATCAAACCTCGACGCTACGACGTTTTAGGCGTATTCTTTGACTGAAACCATTAATTAGTATTGCATATAGAGTTCTCCATGTCATTCTCCAACTGAAACAAAAATGATTTGAGCAACATAACCTATAGAGAAAATAATAATAAATATAACTAATACTTTATTACTGATGTTAGATTTATCTAAACTTACATCATGGTGATCTTCACACATATATAGTTGACTTTTAGTTGATAATGACTTAGGATCTCTCCTCGCCAGTTGTATCCACAGAACAATAATACTCTGATTGTATCCATGTATTTCTTAATTTTATATCCTTTGGTAACTGGATCCACAGGTTTTCTGGCATTTTAATACTAGTGTTTTGACGCTCCGGCACAATACACCAACGATGATTGCTGTATACATTGAACATCATAACAATATAATAAAATTATTCTATTTTCCATACAAAATCTACGTGTTTACTGCTTCAGCGACGTCACAGAAACAAACGTCAAGAGGGAACAGCGTTTTCATGCGTTCATAAAAAAATTGGTTAAAAGTATTTATTTTAAAACTTTTAACTACGTACTTATTAAAATAAATTGACATTTTAACGACTTATTTGAGGATAAGGTACTCAAAAAGTAATACAAAATCAATGCAAATAGCATAATTTAAAAAAAAATTATAGTCTGCCAGATACATTCTCTGTTGTGCAGTATTTACTTAACTTAGAACGACTAAAATACAATTTTACTTACCGTTTATTATTTATGAAGTGTTCACAAACAATTACACGCATTTAACAAAAATAAAAATAGTAATTTTTTAATTAACTCGCTCACATTCATTCTTTATATCTATGTAGTTTAAATATGTGTAACACCGCCTCAATTCAATTTAGGATTGTCAAACTCGAATTAGGTGCTGTCTAAACGAATTGTAAATTTAGTTCGAGTGAACAGCAGAATGCCCTACGCGAAATCTCTTAGCTAAAATTAGAGAATTTTTGTCTTATTTTAGCTAAGAGAAAATTACAACAGAATTGGCACCAATATCTCCTTATTCCAGTCGAGATTTCGTATGTACTATTTTGCCACACATATTGATTTCGTCACGGCCTTAGGGCTTACGGATTTTCTTTTGTGTTCGTTGCACGCATTCATTATGTTAATATACTCTGTAGAAGCTACAATAGAATATGTGTCTCTTGTCACAGTTGAGCGTTCGACGTTCAGTTTCAAAGTCTGAACAAGGTCTTCGTCACAAGAATTTATACACTTGTATTTACGCACGATGAATGATCTATACTAATATTATAAAGAGGAAAGTTTTGAGTTTTTGTTTGTCTGTAAGGATTTAAGCCGCGCGCCGTATGAAACGGCAGGCCACTACACAAACAAACCTGCCAAAGGTGCCCAATGGGGCACCACTAATTTTATCCCTACTGTCTCCCTGGGGGAGGGGGGAGGGGGACACACACGATATAGAAGCGCGCGTGGGAACACGCACGCCGCCTCTCGGACCTGGTGCTGATCGTATGACGGGCAGGCCCACAAAGCCCACCACCCCAGGTCTAAACTCAGAGTGGCTGGAGGTCATCTCGCGCCCACCGGCGCCCGGCTCTGCGGTTGGGGAGAGGGTTTACGCGCTCCCTCTCCCGCTCCGCCGCTTCCTTGATGGAAATCACTTCCTCACAGAAGGAGGCGACGACGTTCCACGACCTCTCACTCCGGACTATAGACTGAACTACGGCCGGGACTGAGAGGGCAACCAATCCGACTGCCGCGATCAATTCACGGCGCTGCGATGCCCAGGCGGGGCAATTCGCCAAAGTGTGCAGCACCGTATCCTCAACAACGTCGCGGCAGTCGCCGCAGTGGTGACAACCGGGCGTCTCTTGCCGGACTATACGACACAGGAACCGGCCAAAACAACCACCATGGCCAGTCATTACCTGTGTCAGCCGGAGGGCGCCATGCCGCCTCTCCAGCCACTCCTCAAACTAACAAACTAATATAACATAACTTAACCTACTTTATGCGAGCGAAGCCGCGAGCAAAAGTATTTTTATAAACAAATAAATAGGATTGTTTCTAAATTATTTACATATATTTGTACTGAGAACTTTTGACCTTCATCGTCTATTTATACTAGTTCCGTCTACGACATTGAATTCCTTGTATTCAATTAAATTTTGTTTATGATGGTCATTTCGACACCTTCAAAACAGTTCTAAAAAATTACATATATAATCTCAGGCCTATATCCTCGTAGGGACTGGTAAATGTATATTACTCTGTATATTACATTTCACCAACATGGTTTTAGGATCCATGAATGTTAATCATCTATCAGGCACAGTTATAGATTCCGTGCATTTCTTGATAGAAAAACCAATTAACTTTGTTCGAACTTAGGATCGAATCCAAAACCTCAATTGCACTCATTATCAGTGCGTCACCGAGACAGTCTAATATCTCTCTCTCTTCCTAGCTATGTATTCCACATGGTGGTGGTGTCAGCTTTCCCTATTTTACTCCTCCACTTCGCTCTGTCTTCGACATCACCGTCAGTAACATTAGGCGCGTCGCCCACTGGTAGTTCGAGGCACGGTCGCGGTGGCGTCGTCGTGGCATGGTCGAGGCGTGGCGTTTATGTAGAGTCGAGGCAAAGGCAGCTGTGCTTCTTTCACACATTCCAATTTATTTAACATGTCGTCAGAAGATGAAGACGTAGGTACTTGCACTCATACAAGTTATTAATTTAAATAGGAGAAGATTTTACTTAAACTTAAGAGAAACAAAATAACGATATGGTGGAGTCGCGACGCGGTTGAGCAAACCATCCCCGCCGCGCCATCGCCCCGCTTCCGCCTGGACTCCACCTCGCCTGTGACGCGACTCTAGTGTGTGAGCGCACTGCCATTTATTCCTGAAGATAACAAAGAAGCGGCGCGCAGTTCTTGCGCCCGCGCTACGATGCCACCTCGACTCCAGCTCGTGTGGGCGACGGGCCTTACATTCCCTCTTGTCCACACACATTAATACAGTCTAATATAATAATTATATTTTGTTATTGATATCATGTATCAAAATATGTTTAGACCAGAATATTTTATACAGCAATTAGTACAGCATAAGATTTTTAAAATCATCCGGCCGCATACATTTTTGCATGTTTCTTTTGTTTTAAAATTATGCGCTCCTTCACTGAGTTTTGTAAAAAACGCTGCATATAGCAGCACAAGTGCAGTAACAAAGCATTTCAGGTAAAATTAATTCAGCAAAACCTAAAATGTATGTATTTATTTTATAAACAGCTAACTCAATATAAAAAATATAAGACTGAGCCACATCAAAGTCTGGCTACTTTGATGTGGTTCAGTCTTATATTTTTTATTATCAAAGTAGGTATCTTATATGTATTCTATGTATATGTATAAAAACATTACAGCATAGTATTGGAACGTCCTGGTATAAATATTTCAAGACAAACATCGACTACTTTTCGAGTTTCGCGGATACAAACAAGCTGATTTTTTATATAGAAAAAGGTATAATCATTAGTAAAAGTCGCGACCGTAAGAAGTGCGTATCACAAAAGAGGCCCCTTAAGATCATGAAGTTATGCGCATAAAAAATTTAGGTATCACTTTTACACGTTATGACATTAGGATGAAGTCATTCATCGTGAAAAAAATTGCGTGACTATTAGATTGTCTACAATTATGTAAAAGTATGCAGTGTACTACCAACGAAATCTATACTGTAATATAAAAAGGGAAAAGATTTAAATTTTTCGTTTGTTTGTTTGTAAGGGTTTAACTCTAAGACGACTAAAACGATTTAAAATTCTTACATCGTTCGAAAGCTATATCTAGCATCACCAAGTAACATAGACATATACATTATTTAAAAAAAGCACTGTCATTAACATAAACTGACGCGAGCGAAGTCGCGAGCAAAAGCTAATAGTTTATAAAAAAATAAAACAAAATGCCATATTCTGCGTTACAGTGCAACTTAATAATAATACCAGAATGCGAATACCAAAATCCATAACAGGACTCGATTACAGAAACAAGTTTAAGTTCATTGACTGCAGCGACCCCTGGTCTGCGTCACATCACTCACACAATGAAACAGCCATTAATTTCTTTTCATTCAATAACAATGATACACTGCAAAATTTGTGCAAGCGATGCCGCGGGCATGTAGTAATATATTTACCAGAAGACGCCCGCGACTTCGTTCTCTTAAAATCTGTAAATTTTGTTTATAATTTCATTCCCTCGGGCACAGAACTTCTTTTCTGGATGATAGATACTTTTATGTTATTTTTTGTACCGACGTCAACGTGAACGAAACGAAATTCTATTAAGAAGTTACAGCGTGAAAGTGTAACATACTAACTTACAATCATATTTATAATATTAGTAAGAATTCCACTCCTCCGCTCCACTACATCAAACCTCTTATGTTTGTATCTGATTTGATAGAATTGACTGACGCTCGGATGCCTGCTAAAGTCAAATTCTAAAACAGAAGTTGTACCGCAATAGCATCTCTGGAAACTTACTGAATTGGTGTACCTCGTACCTAGATAATCGAATTTCACGAGTCGTATGTGAGGGTCATATTTCAATGCCTTTTAACATTCCTTCAGGAGTTTGCGGAACTTGCGGCTCCCATCTAGGTCCAATCTTTTTTAACATATTCATTAAAGACATAGTGTCGTGTTTCAAATATTCTAAAGTTTATATGTATGCTGACGACCTTAAACTTAGGGCTATTAAATCTAATAACGACTGTTCGTTGTTGCAAGACCATATGAACAGGCTGGCTCAATGGTGCGAGCTAAACAAAATGTCGTTAAATATAGAAAAACGCAATTACATCCGATTCACAAGAAATGTTAAATTAACATCAGCCATCTATACAATTAATAATACTCGTTAAGGGAGGTAGAAGAGATTCGTGATCTTGGCATTGTTATAGATAACCAATTAACCGCTTTAACACACATATAAATAAATTAGCTACCAAAAGCTTCAAGCTTCAAGATGAGGCTTTGTTTTGCGTAATTGTAAAAAAATTAAAATGTTTTCACGAAAATCACGCTATTTAATACCTTTGTTAGGTCCGGGCTTGAATATTGTAGTCAGGTGTGGTCACCTCATTATGAAGTGCATGTCAAAAGACTTTATGTATCATTTATCATATCACTGTAATAAGACCAAGGTGCTCAAAACCTACGAAGACCGCCTGACATTTTTCAAACTATCCAGTCTTAAAGTTCGCAGATACCTCCTTGACCAAGTGTTTTTATTTAGGCTTGTGAACGGCGTCCTAGGTTACCCTCAACTCTTAGAACGCATTACATTTAACCCACCGCTGAAATTGCCCCGGGGATCTAGCTACTCTGTCTTTGTACCTAAAAAAGCTAGAAGCAATCTGGGTCACTATTCACCAATTTCAGTCTCAACACAACACTTTTACTAAATCTAATAATTGTATTGATATTTTTGGACAAAACATATATAAATTTAAGGCCACAATTCTAGATACAGCTTACAGCAATATTAAAAAATAATAAATTGTATTATCTAAAGTAATTATTTAAAGACCTGCATAATTTCTTTCTGTTTAACTTTTAATATAGTATAGTATTATTGTTTTGCTATATTTAAATATAGTATATGTTTATAATCTGTTTCTAACTGTATAATATGCATGCCTTGGCAACCTTTAAGTAAGGCAGCACTAAACACTAGCTATAAGTACTAGTCATAAGAACATATTACAATGTATACCTTGTTGGTTGTCCGAATTAAATAAATAAATAAGGATATATAATACTAAATGAAATCAGATGACATTATGTACCTAAATTAGCTTTCAAGTTGAAACTGTTTAAAAATCCATTTATTAATTTTGACGAAACAGAGAGACTAGTATAAATTCTAAGAACCATTGTTTATGGTTCAGGCTTTCTTATGCATATATCCTCGAAGATGTAGGCAGAGATGTAGGGGCTTATTGCCATTTATAGTTCCAGTTTCTGATACCTAGAATACCTAGACTGAATACCTCAATACTTCTTTGCCCGACCCGGGAATCGAACCCGAAATGCATGCAGAGCAGTCTTATTTACCGTCGCTGCGTCACTGCGCCGGTCAAGACTAACATGTTATTCAAAAATTTCGTCAATTCACAGACACAGCCTAGATACATTTTCATTGAATAGAATAAAATGACGCTGGAGTAGCACTTACCTTTAGGCAGTTCATATTTATCCCTCAGAAACGAAAGTATGTCTGGCGAATCAGGTCTTAAAGGAAGCATCTGGGTACTCATCATGGCATCCAGTATTCGACTTTTCATCGGGGCTACACTGTACCGCTTTTCCCTCTCCCTGTTTTCTCCGCAACGTCCAGCACAAGCGATTGGCATGGCATAGTCGTCTTCATCGATATCCACAGTAGCCTCATCATCATAACCGCTTAAAGTAGCACTTATTAGAAATTGTAGGAATATTAGCAATACTATTTTATTTTTCATGATTAGGGGAAGTAGTGTGTAAGAGCAGTGCTCTTGGCCGTGATCAAGTTTATTATGAGCTACGTTTGAGTTCACATGGTCGTATCAACCGGTTTAACTGTAAAGCTATTATTTTTCAAACAAGAATTCTAAGCCTCGAAGTTCGCTTGCGAATGCTAATCACTTTGTGTTACTTTTTAATTTTTATAATGTAACTGCTACATCAGCAGTTTAGTAACTAGAATCGGAACAACACTTGGAGGTATGCTTAAGTTACATTAACCAATTATTTTTCTATTATGCATTAGGAACTGGCGTTTGCAAACGGCTCTGATTGTTATTTTGCGGCTTTTTCTGCTTTCTGTAGTATTGCATTGGTATTACAAACGGTATAGAAATTTGTAGAACATCCGACTTCCTCACTAATAATATGAATGTGAGTTTGTTTATTACGATTTCACGCCTTAACTAATCGACCGATCATCATACAATTTGCACACACTTTGTGTTCGGGGTTGGGGTGAGGTTAAGATAAACTAAGATAAAAGACTAAAAAGATGACTATATTCCGGTACTATTACAACTAATGAAATATGTGGGATGAGTATGAGTTGTGTGCGGACGATGACAAAAACGTACTAATTAATTTTATTATTGCACAAACGATCGAACGATGTGCAGCGGTGTCGCAATTCTGCTGACTCCAATTTATACCTATTGTACGGTTGTTAACCCGTACACTTTGTCTGGGAGTGCAAAAAGGACAGGCCGCAGCAAGTTTGTAAAAAAAATTATCTGTTATTCAATCACGCCTGAAATAGAACTTGTCACACAAATAGACTATGTTCTGAATTAAGACAGAATACATTTTATCCAATATAACAAGCATTATCTTTTAGTTTCTAATGTTAATTACTTTAAAGAAGCGAACGGTGTACGGTGCGGTGTACCTACATATGTAAAGAAATATTGCATTTTAAAACGTAGCACAATATTACATTGCTTTTTATTTTTAATTGAATAATTGCTGCGCTGGTCCCTCGGTGAAAAGCTATGTTTGCTGTTCGTTGTGTCGAGTCTCGATTTCCGGTTGTGGCAGTGTTTTGAGGCTTTTCTGTTAAGAAATTTTTAATAACAGTACGGTGTCTGGTAATGTGTCCGGTAGACAGCAATACGCTCGCCTTCTACGACTAGATAAGGAAACGTAATTTGTTGTCGATCAAATATTTTTATATAATTAAATTGAAGGCTGTGTGATTTGAAAAAACAAACTTCCGTAATTATCGTATAAAATGCGTGGTCAAGCGGCGGTAGCTCAATGGACAAGGCATCGGAGTTGCGATCGAGTGATCTTGGGTTTGAATGCCACCCGTTGCATTATCGACGTGAACACACTCCTAACATAAGCATACTATCTTAGCTGGAGGGGTTAACAAGAATACTAGTTATTTGTAACTTAAATTACTAGTAATATTTATCCTAACTAATATTATAAATGTGAATGCGCGTTTGTTTGTTACGTTCTCACGCTTTAACTACTTGATCGATCATCATGAAATTTAGTATACACATCCTATGTTATTTTTTTACCCTTGACGGATATAAAAACAACATTGAATACATTTGTATATATTATATATTATTATAAATATTATTTTCACGTCTCTCTTAGCTGTATAAATTAAATGCTTGCAACAGTTTTACGCATCGTAAGTTCAAAGAGTCCACGGCCCTTATTTATATAATTATATAAATTCTTTATTATTATCTTTAATATTCTATTTCCAAACGACGTCTTGACAAAAACAATAAGCATGCATTCACGTCATTGTTTATTTTGGCTGCGATACCAATTTCGATTCCACTGTTAAAACTAAAACATGTTTAACAACGATGTACGAAAATAGCTCTGTCAGCTTGGATACTTTTATATGCAGAAAATTTTTACTGACGTGGATGAAACAACAAAAGTATTTAAAAAAAGCAAAAATACAGTCTAACACATTTCCGAAGAGTTAGTGGTGTACTATATCAACATTTTGCTGCCATGTATGTAGAGTGAGTCTATCGTCTGTTGGACTTGGCTCCAGACTCTGTGCAAAATCTAATAACACTTCATCCGGCCGTGCAATTGAACGCATAACCTTATGCACAGCAGTCGCATTCACTAATGCACGGTGAGCTACAAATTATTTAAATTAACAAGACCATTACAATGTCATTCGGTCTCATTATCCTGTATACTTTTATGCATATTAATAGTAAGTGCGTTCTGTAGGTCGCCAGGTAAAATATCCTTACCTACATCTACATGCAAAATGCATGTAGTTGTTTATAAATTTGGAGAAGATTGTTTTTTAGACAATAACAAAAAATATCATTACTTTTGATTAGGTTAAGGTGAAGGCGTATATCCCCGACTTTTAACCAGCCATGTTTTTTTGGTTTCACGCTGTTCCGTAAAGCCAAAAACGCTGCCCTCAGCTGTATCTGACATATTGGCTATATTATGTTATAATGACTTTATCGGATTGATTGACGAGGCCTGGTGGAAGCCAATTACCAAGGCATAATTAAGCAAAAGAGTTAGTATAAAAAGAACATTAATTTAACTGTTTTTCTATTTTAAATAGCGAACGATCTATTATGATATAGGTATATGTAAATATCTATACGCATTTCTGTTTTTTTTACTTATGTGGATTTATTAGAAAGAAAGATAGAACTCTCTTCTTACCTACGTATACGTATTCGTATAAACATAATATTAGAAAGTTTTATGGTAGGGGCTTGCCTATGTATAGCCCTGACATTGCTGAAGTTCATTCGCGGTTACCATTGACCATCAGATTGGCCGTAACCTTCTTCCTTTGCCACTAAATGTAATCAAAGCGGTTACATTGAAAGGCTATGACGTGAATATTTCCATAAATCTAAAATGTTATCGACATGTAAATCGAAATAGAAAATCGGTACTGAAGACTGAGTGAGATCTTTGTGGATTTTTGGCTAAGAAGAAATTATCGTTATATCTTTTAATTTGTGTTTTACTATAATATCAATCGCCCAGGACGTCGCTTATAGGAGACGTGTTTAAATGGATACCTTGCCCATTGTGCTTTATTTTTACAAAATTGTGCTCGGGTTTTAGTTTAGATTTTACAAACATAATTATTTTTTGTTGACATTTGGATGTCGAGGCCCAGACGCACTGCTTTTTCCTGTTGTTTAGATATTGTTATCCGAACTTCCAACTAATATTATAAATGCAAATGTTTATTTGTTATGCTTTCACGCCTAAACTGCTTGAGCGATCATCATGAAACGCATAAACTTTGACTGGAGTACAGTATAGGTCATACACAAAAAAGTACCTACTGTGTCCGAATGCTACATCTTGAGTAACGCAAGCGAAGCCGCAGGCAAAATAGTACTTCTCATAAACAAACATAAACAACATCAATATTTAGAAAAAGATTTGTGAGTTACACAAATAATTGCTTTGTATGGGATTACAAACTACTACTCATCGCAGCGTCAACGGCTAGGTGCTTGCCCGCTGCGCCTTTCGAGTGTTCGATTTTATTTTCTTTCGTGTTACGTATTTCGAGATAATTATGTTGTCAAAGAAAAATAAACCACTTTGTTTAATCGTAATAGATAACAGCAGCTAAACTTTATAAAAGCTCCTTCTGTGGGAAGAAAATTGAATCAAACACATTTGCGCATATATATAACCTAACTGCCTAAGTAATATCGAGTTCGCTTCAAGCAGTACGATGTTACTACGCTAGATGGCGTTTCAGGTGTGATTGTGTAACTTAAAACGTATTCCAAATATTTTACTGCATAAGGAAAAATGCTATAAGGCTAAGTGTACTTCGTGTTTTCTTTTTGCACGCCTACAAACTGAGTTATTCTATGAGTGTTCATTCATCATATATTTTTCTCTCAACGCATCTCGATGTTTGAGCGACGTCAACATGTTTTTCTATATATTTTGATTAGTTCATAGACGTTATCACTACGGGCGCGTTTAGAAAATGTGTGCTAGATCATGCTGCCGAGTAAATGTATTGGGCTAAGATGACATCCATGCAAATACATGATAGAAATATTATTGCATTTCTGCTTTGACGGTGCTTTATATACCTAATAACGATAATTTTAATATACTAATATCACAAAATTGTAAGGCATGTGTTTCATAAAAAGAGAGCTTTAGAAACGTCGACAATAGGAATATTTCTAAGAATAGCGCTTTATTATAAAATGGAGCCTCAAATGTACTTGTATGTTGTATACTGTTTTTGGGTGCTTAACCCTTTCCACGGTAGTGGGTACGATACCTACACGGGACAAAATTTATGTATTTCGCAAATAATTGTTGGTTGGGTGTTCTTTGTGTTCGTTGTTTCAATATTTGTCAATTACCCTGCGACACAGAGATTAGGTACACCATTCTATTGAAAAATAAAAATAGGGTTATATGTCCACGGAAATGAAAATAATGTAAACGTCTTATTATTTATTTAAAAAGTAACTGAAATGCATAGAATAAGATCTGGTAGCTGATTTTCGTAGATATCAAAAAAACACATACCTGCAGATATTAGCTGCCAGGTCTATAACTTTTATTTTCTGCAATAAATTAATTGTAATTAAGCTATACTCTTATTTCCATGTCTGTTTAATCATATCTGCAGCCTTCTCGCCGATCATTATGGCAGGTGCGTTAGTATGCGCGGAAACAGTTCGTGGTATTACACTAGAATCTACGACGCGTAGTCTTTTCACGCCGTAGACGCGTAGCTCTGGATCTACGATAGCACGAGGGTCGCTTTCGGGGCCCATGCGACACGTAGATATCTGATGATGCAGTGTAGCAGTAAGCGTACGTATCGCACATTCCCAATATTCATCTGAATCAAACACCGTACCGCGGCATGTTGGAAATTCTGCTTTTAGCAATTTTGCTCCATAACGCTGGAATGCTGGCGTTGCAGCCAAGGCCTGTATGTGCCGAATTGAAGCGACGAACGTGTCAACGTCTTTACGATGTGTCAAATAATTGCCATATATTCTCGGGAAGCTAAAAGGATTTCTGTCTAGCAATTCCAACCGTCCAAAAGATTTCGGGTGTAGTAGCATCGGAAATGCACTCCAAGTATCTCTAGTTGCTCTGTCTACTTCCCCAAACGCTGAATCGAAGATGTCGTCCCGAATTCTCATACCTCTTCTCACAGATTTACTACCCCCTGGCCCTCCATCAGCAGTGATTGATGCGCCAATATCAATTAGTTCTATATCAGGGACAGGATCTGGATCATCAGATATTGCCGTCTTAATGTATCCTATACCTTCGACAGCGCCAGGCGAAGAAGCGTCTCCGTTGCCATTATGGAGCCATTGTACTGCTTGACGAACGGTCACAGCCCTTTTTTCGTGAAAGCTTACGCCCGTGGTGTTCAGTTCAAATACCAGTCCTGGAAAGCATATGTGATCGTATAGTGTTTGTCCAACGGGCATGTCCCTTAATACTGGTATGCCTACAGATTTTAGGTTTTCCTTGGGACCGATACCAGATAGCATAAGTAGTTGCGGTGATGCTATGGGTCCAGCAGAAACAATAACTTCTCGACGCGCTCTCACGGTGTATTTTACATTATTTCGGACATAATTCACTCCGTAAGCTGTCATTGTCTTAGGGTCTATTAACACTTTAGTGGCTGTGCTCAATGGTAATATGTGCAAATTGTGTCTCTTCTTATTTTTATGTAAAAATGCTTTAGCTGCGCTGTACCTATGTCCGTAACTTGTCGTTGTCTGTACGTAACCAAAACCTAGTTCGTATGGAGAGTTGTAATCTGTGGTAGGATGCCCGAGAGTTCGGCCGGCTTCCAGGAAAGCTTTGGCTAATTTTGTTCTGAAATAGAAATAATGCATTTTTAATTATTACTCGTAACTTAATATAAAGTGTAATCAAAAGCATATAATAATATAGAATAGGTCTTAAAAGGATGAGAAGCTGTAACATAATTATTATAATATTTTATGGCTATCTCATTGGTCCCGTGATAAATACTTACGAAACCATCAATCGTACAAGTATCGGTCGGGTATAACTTTATTGTATATTGTCGTTATCTAATTCTCAATAGAAGCGCGTACATACATATGTGCCCGACAGGCGATAAAGGTCTTAATTATAACTACATGATTCCTAAACATAGTGAAAGTTGAGTATGGATAATAATTTACATTCGATACATTAAAGTCTGTTATCTGTTTTAAAAAATCGCTTAAATGACACTTCGCTTGTCAGTAATGGGATATAAATTAGAACATGACGTATGAGTACGTACACAAGTATGTATGTAAAATGGTTAAAGGCTGTATTTAAATTCTCTGTTCTTTTTAAAAGGACAAGACACTAGGATTTATCCCGATATCGCGCGGGACTTTACAAACAATTGAACAACGAATATAAAGAACACCCAGACTCAGAACTACTATTTGTGGATTACACAATTTTGCCCCATGTGGGGATCGAACCCACAACACTCGGCGCAGTGGCAGCGGCGAGTCTATCGCTTAAGTCGCTACGAAATCTATGCAGTCAATGAGTGTTATGTTTGTTTTTAATATTACTTGTACGCAGGCGCGTGCGCTTCATACAAGCAAATAAGCAGTGCATACCCTAGTCCGCTGGCCTATGTGAATCTATATAATCGAAATCTATTTATTAAATACTACAAACTGAATAATAATAAATACACTATTATCAGATACAATAAGAGCTTGTGCCACTGCCATCTATTGGTCCGTGAGCGAACTATTAAACAAATAGCTTGTGCCACTGCCATCTAATGCCATCTATTGGTCCTTGAGCGAACTACTAAACAAATACAATATATAATAGAGAGGTGTCTGAAAGCACAAAGAATCGTGCTTATTAGCAGTACATTTAAACGTCAATCGATTACGCTGTCTACGAGACAAATATTTTGCTTGTGTGTGTAAAATGCACGTTTGTACTCGCCGACTGAAGGCACTGCCTACAACGAAAATCCAACCAGTTTAAATAGTTGTCAAAAACATCATAATTGTTGTTTATTATAGGCCTATTATTTTAGCAATATAGCATCGTACGCCATTATTAATTATTTCACAGAGCTGTCGAGGGGATTTTGAGCGCTTTGTAATTGTTATCTAAATAATTAGTGAAATTACCGGAATTACTGTAAATTATGGAAAATTATACCTGTGAGATCTGTGTTGGTGACGTGTGTTTAAATAAATTAAAAATTGGTGTTTTCTAGACGTTATCTTTTGATGACAAAAATAAAATAATTTATCTTGGACGCTGTGTTCGCGATTTAGATCTAAAACAACAGAAAGGTAATACGACACGTTCTTTTAATAAAAAGTATTATGATATTTTGACAATGTTCAACAATATTACAGGCGCGAGATTATTGACAATGTCTTGAACGAGTGACGTAGTCGTTATAAAAACTTAAAAGACCTTAAGTTTTTCAATCTACTTTCGTATGAATATTATACTTTGTATTGTAATAATTGCAATAACAGAGCAATCGATCGTCGAACTCATTAATTCGCATGAAAATTCCTTTAACCCGGATCGCCTTAGGAATGAGCTCCGATGCGTTTATAAATCAGACGAATTAAAAACGTTACCCCCTGTTCGCACTAAAAAACATGCAACACGTGATGTTTCGAGACATATCGTATGTAACAAATCTCATAACATGTTTTTTTGTTAGTTGCCTTTACACTAATGACAAACAACAAAACTTTTGAACGTATCTCAAGATTTATTGTTATCTGTGTTAGCACTTACCGATGTTTAAGATTTGTTAATGTTTTTTCGATGTATCTGTCTAGTTTGACGTTTGCACTGTTAACATTATTGATATGTCAATCATGTTTCACAACAGAATGTTGCTAAACAGTGCGAACTCAGTGCGATACATTGTCAAAAAACAAGTATTTATACATGTTTTTATGTGAATGTTTAGTCAGTGCGAACTCACGGTTACGAATATTTGATCTTATTCAATATTTACGTACAAACAATTTTACAGCCATATTTCCCGAAGTTTACAAATAAGTAAAATCGTAACTATTAACGATTCCAGTTAGTAGCGCATCGGCTGAACGATCATTTTCTTGCTTAAAAAGAATCCATACATATCTATGAAACACATGGCCAAAGCAGACTCACTGATTTGTTTATGATTTCAATTGAAAAAGAACTTTTAATGATTTTAAAACGATCTTATAATTTTTACAACGACATTTTACAGAATTATTTAAAAAAAGACAGGCGCGTTGATTTGATTTATAAAAATTAAAATAATACCTACAGTCAAGTATGTTAGTAAATTCGTTCATTTATTTGTGTTCATTTGCGCAAAAAACACTCTTAACATCTCACGGCCTTGTAATACCTACAAGGCCACAATGGATATCATTTAGGTGGCTTGTTCTCACCATCAGTCACTTATTTGGATATTCATGGTGGCCACACACACAATCATCAATAGTGCCATGTCGAAAAGTCGCTGAATTGAATTTGGTAAGATATTTTATTTATTTATTGTACAATAATATATACACACACAAAAACATTTTTAAATGAAATGTAGTGCCCTCGCAGAGCTTACGGGTAGGGCGTCCATACCCTACTAGAAATCTTTGTGCACGCCCCTGCTTGCACGTAGCAACTCGGTATAAATCTGCACAGATTATTTGGAGAGGCCATTGCTACTTACTTTTTAGGCACAAATTCAACAGGCAGTTCTCCATCGCGGCTTCTGTACGGCAGTTTTTCAATGCCACCTAATGATGCAGCTCTCTCTGATTTCATGTAATATTTGAGAACGTCGTCATATGACCTGGAATTTAAGTAATTATATGTTATTGCATTATAGCACTTTGCATGTTTAATTACGTAAGTTTATAATAAAATCTCTGTAATATTGAAAAATTTCGTCACTGCTATATATTATATGTTATGTTCTTTAATAAGGCTCTTGTGCTAAAAATTATCTGGGTATATTTGACACAGTCGAAAAGAAAAACCATACTAGAAATAAATATCTATCGATTATACAAGTATATTAATGTATTTAGAAATAAATATATATATACAACGTGTCCCAAAATTCAACGATAAGCGGGCGCCAAAAGTATTATACTTATGACTACTCGACAAAAAAAGAAAAATTACATCTTGATTTATTTTTAATTACGAAAAGAAAAACGACGTCCTTAAAAATGGACAGCCGTTATTATATTTTAAGTGCCATTGCTACAATTTTACAAATACTTTAGTGTTTTTTTTTGTATTGGCAACGTAAGAAGCACTGCTATCCCTCACAATCATTAAAATCCCAGAATGCCTGTAGTTATTACACAAATAATAACCACAATATGCTTTTTTTCTTAAATTACGTAAGATTCTGACTATCAGTTCACTTTCACTCATCGTGATGAAAAAAAAGTATTGACACTACTATGGCAAATATTTTCAAAAATTGGTACATCTAACTACAATTCTAAAATGGTATAGTATTCTAGGCAAACTAGCCACAGAAATATGCATAGGTACTATTTCAGAACAACAACCAAATTTCGTAAATTGTTAGTGTAGATTCATCACTTTTACTATGTACTCAAAATTGGTATTTTGTTTCTGTGACTAAATCAAAACAAATGGTACGAACATTTAATTAATTTATTTTATTAATTCACTATATTAATAAAATCACAATAAATGTTCGAACTGTTTGCCATTGGCAGTAATACAGGCACGACATCGCCTTAAAAACGATCGTTTTATTCTTCGTGCATACCTTCTTCTATTCATGTGATCCGCAGCCTGAGTAATTATTGATGAAGCTCGTCTAACGTTGCAATGGGTTTCGAGTAGACCTTGTCCTTGAGACCACCCCAATAGAAGAAGTCCAGGGGTTTTAGATCGGGTGAAGGGGATGGCCATAAGATAGGACCAAGTCGCCCGATCCAACGCTCTTGATACTCTTGGTTTAAGTATTCTCGCACAGGACGGGCACAGTGATCTGGGCAACCATCGTTTTGAAATCACATGTTTTGCAAATCACTTAAATGCTGCGTCCACTCTTAATAAAAATACTTTTCAGACAGCGGGCACAAAGAACACCCAGATTCGGAACAACTATTTGTAGATCAAACAAATTTTTGTCCTGTGTGGGGATCGAAGGATCACAAGGACAATCGGCGTGGCGGCAGTGGCGAGGCGACCACTTAAAACACTACGCCACCCATGCTGTATCAACAATGGTCGCATCGTTAGTGATATGTAACTACATATGTATATGAAACACTAGGTGAACTTCGCAAATTCGTCTACTTCACATAAGAGAATTTGCATCATTTTTCATCGAAGCTCCGCTACTATTACTGTCTTGTAATTGTGTGTGATGTTTTAGATCGATGTATCTATTATTATTTTGATTAAATACGTAAAGGGAATTTACGCGGTCACGATATTGGAGTATCGAACTAGAAATAAGAGATTGTTTATACCTAAAGTGTCTAGGGTGATCGCGTTAATTCCAACACGTACCTATAACGTCAAGTACGCAATGCGAAAGTAATACTATTCTATTGGAACGTAATTAACATTATGTGGCAATATGACAAGTTTCAACATCAGAATTTGTGCTCTTTAATTACTTTTGTAGAGCCTTAGTCTCCTAACTAAAATTATAAACGCGAATGTGAGTTTGTTTGTCACGCTTTCACGCCTCAACTAATCGTCCGATCATTATGAAATTTGGCATACACGTTGTCAGAAGAACGGAAAAGGACATAAGGTACCTTTTATCTGGAAAAAGTATTTTTACTTATCTAACCTAACCTACTTTTACGCGGAGCGAAGCTGCGAGCAAAATCTATCATAGAATATTTTAATTACCATCCGTAGTTGCCGTCTGCAGCTATCCTGTCCCAGTCGATCGGTCTGCCACGCGTGTATATCATGTAGTTGATCACACTGGTGCCCCCCACAGCCTTGCCGCGTGGCCAAAAACAGCGCCCGTTGATCATGCCTAGAATTTAAGATTGTTATCACTTTGGTCGACCTTCGTATATTAAACAATGTATCATTTGTACTGCGACGAAATTTAATATATCCGATATCAAAATATTATATTTCAAAAATTCAGGTAGTTACGTCTATAACAGTACTTTCATAAATGATTTTAAGAGACACTTTGAGGACATATTTATAATGAACTTTAATGATGTTTGCAATTCTAGTCAATAAATGTACATTTCTGGTGCAATGAAATACAAATAAAATACTAAAGATTTTAGCTTTAAAATTTGTTCATATTACACAACTTACGATGTGCTATGATGTAGTAGGTATGTCTAAATTAAAACCTAAACATAGAGTTAGATAGTGTCACGCTTTTAGGTATTCCCTTAACACGAGGGCCACGGAACAGACGCTTGAAGCGAATATTGTGCGCGGCAAGGGTAAATTGGGAGCGTCAGATACATTAAATGTAAGATTTATGACCAGCGTTTGCGCCGGAAGATCTGGCCGTCTATTTGCCCGGGCGTCGAGAATCGAGCTCGTTTTAAATTTAAATCAATTTATTTTGGTTTTTGTGGTGAGCGAATTAAATAAACATTGTAGATGGCATCTTTTAGCGCTTAATAATTTACGCTGTTAGTGAATTAACGCTCCAAACGTGTTTTCGTGTACAGCCAGTGCGTTAAGTCATTTTAATCTGGCTGCTAAGTAAACATAAGGCATAGTATTCGAAGAGTCGTTTGATGCGAGCTGATAATGTTGTCATAATTACCTGTGCAAACTCCAGGTTGGTACTCCATATAATATTGCCACGTATAGTCAGTGTCCTGGAAGTAGGATGCTAGGCCTGGCAAGTCTGTCAGCAGCATCTCCGGTCTACCAGCTTCTAGCAGCAGCACGGTGACGTTCTTATTCTCTGTCAGTCTTGAAGCCAGGACGGAACCGGCAGAGCCTGCGCCGACGATGACGTAGTCGTACTCATCGTACGGGGCCTTTAAACCTGAAATACGTAACATTAATTATTCAGATATATATTGTTAACAAGATAACGGTACTGTATTTTTTTTTAATCGTCGCCGCCCGTGTCTCGTCTGTGCTTCGTTCGATATTTGTTTATGCCAATTTGGTCCCAAAGCATGCCCATCCCATAGCTATTTTCTGTTGCACATACTCTTGATGCATTGTTTTGTATCCATATGTAGAGCGTAGAGTGATGAGGCCTTACTATTTATTTTATTAATTTTTAAAGACTTGGGAACTTTACAAACATTCAAACAACAGACACAAAAAACACTCAGATTCGGAACGACCATTTGTGGATCACAAAAATTTTTGTTCCGTGTGGAGTTTGAACCCACAACACTTGGCGAGGCGGCAGTGGCGATGTCATCATTGGCCATCAGTGCAGTCAATTTTCTAAGTTATCGCAAACAATCTTCAAGATAACTGGTTGTACCAATTTGATCCCTAGCTTTAGCTATTTTCTCTTACACATAACTATGATGCGTTGTTTTGTACCTTTATGTAGCGCGAGGGATGAGTTCAAATATTTTGGTTGCTTTAGTCAAAAGGAATTATCATATGCAATATATTTATTAGATTTATACTGGGTTGATTTTAGCCTATAATATCGAGAAGTAATGATTAAAAGTATTAAAAAAATAAAACCAAACCAAAACCAAAGTCCAAATCCTATGGGTATGACCATAGTTTTATTGTTTAAACTCCGGCATCCAATCCCTCCCAGTGCTTTTATCGTTTTTTCGCGATATGATAGGGTGATATCAACCCTGTATACATTACAATAGCCATAGCTTATTGACATTGCATGATAGTTAACCGCATCACATAAAGGTTACTTTCAGTTGCCAAAAATCGAATATTTTGTATCAATAATCCATAACAGACATACGTAGTCTATAAGTAGTTAAATGATATCGAATACTAACTTGTTTACAAATATCGTTGAGGTCAATGGCCGGTGCAAATGTTAGGTTGTTTATGTGGACTTAAATTTATTTTTATTGCCTTCGGTGGCATACGAGCCAGCGTTACATCTGATGGTAAGCGGTAATCGCCAAATATGGAAATGTGTGCATTCCTTTAATATTGTAGAAGCAATGTCTTACTAAATCTAGGCATTCGGGCTCTGGCATTTACAGGGCAATTTCAATCAGTTTCAACACATAAATTAGTTCATAACATATTTAATTAAATACTAGCTTTAGCGCGCGGTTCCGCCTGCGTTGTACCTACATTAATAAAAAGTAGTCAATGTCAAGTAGCAAATTTCATCCAAATTGGTTGAGTTATTTCACCGTGAAGAGGTAACAGAGAAACAGTCATAAAAGTTACTTTTCAAATTTATAATATCATATAGTAAGAATTTCATTTGTCATTTGAATTCGACTTGATATATACTACGATTTAATATGTACCTAGTATATAAAATAATAAAAGTCCTAATTTTGAATATCTTTGTATTTTATCAGTATGCATTTTCCTCGTTTACGTTTTTCCTATACCTATGTAAATCAATTGTATTATGATTCCGTATGTTCTTGGCCGTTGGACATTCCTTCAAAAATACATAATATTCGGTGATGATTTTCTGACCTATATGCAAAGCTTAAATACATATACAAAAATAAGTAGACTGCACGAATGGCTTTGTGGTCTAAGTGGTCGCCTCGCCACTGCTGCCGCGCCGAGTGTTTTGCGTTCGATCCCCCGACGGGACAAACATTTGTGTGATCCATAAGTAGTTGTTTCGATTCAGGTTTTTTTTTGTACATTGTTTGAAAGTTTGAAATCTCCCACGCGACACAGGAATAAAGAGTAAAAGTTTTACTGAAACATCCCAGCGACCTGTATGTATGGTTAGGATCATATTGTCTTTGTATGTCTAATGGAAACACTTTTGAGGAGTGTGGTTGTGGTCCCATATAAGCGTTTGAATGGAATCAAACTTATCTAGATTCAACAATATGTGAATTCGATAATAATATATGCTCGATTTTCTCATAATTCATGTATGACAAGTGTGACATTGTATAAAATTCTACATTTATAATGTAGGTGGAGCCAAAGTGACACAAATAAAGTCAATAACTAAAAATGCTGTTTGTCAAATCATCTAATGTGCCATTTATATGTGTGTGAATTTCCATTGATTATTACAATATGTAGCGTATTAGTTTTGTTCGATTACTAATAATTTATTCGAAGCGTCAAAAACATGAAATTAAGCTCTTTTTTAAAATAATATTAGTCGTGTTTTTATTTATTGTAGAACAAGTAGAAATACGGAAGTAATAAGTAGAGATACCCATTGGTTTAGCGACGTATAACCCATATACTTTATCTTAGTTAGGAGGTTAACATGAATACTTAGTGCTACTAGTGTTAAAATAATAGTTAAAAAAATTAAACAACACGTTTTATTAAAAAAAACAAACTGAAAATTAGAAAATCATTTTATAATTTTAATGTTAAAAAGCGTGGGGTCAAAATATCTTAGAAAGCACCCCACGCTTTTTTACATTAAAATTAGTTTTAGTTTCTTTACATTAATTTTTTAATCTATTTTTTATTTTTACTATTATTTCGATTTATTTTTTATAAATTATTATATTGTCGTCGGTCCTCGATAAGTGTGCGAAGTTTCAAATGAATCCGTCGATTTGAAAAGAGTGAAAATCACGTTCAAAGATTCCGTTACATAGATTCATAGATACATAGACACATACATACCAAGCTAATAAAAGCGTGATGAAAACCTTACCTACATTGTGTAACACATAATTAATATAGTGAGGCAAATATATTATTATTGTTATTAGTATTACGTACATATTACTTCGATCCTAACTCCCTAATTATCCTAACTTAATATTATAAATGCGAATGTGAGTTTGTTTGTTATGCTTTCACGCCTTAACTACTTAACTGATCATCACCTTACATCCATAAAAAAGAACTTTTACTAATTTAATCTAATCAAACGTAGATTTACGCGAGTGAAGTAGCGGATAATATCTAGCAGGATAATATTGTCTTATATTTACGCGAATGTTATACATTGAAATTAAACACTTTATACGGATTTTGTCGCGTTATTTATTTTACTTTAAACACTGTTATTACATAATTTTGAAAACTCTAACTATATTAAAAAACTATACCTACTACTATTATTGTATGCCATGTTCTCGGGGAGACCCGTGAACATGGCTGCTGTAAAGCAACCGAAACGTCGGGGCAAAGTGTAAACTTAAATATAAATAGTTTTAATTAGAAAATATATAGCTTAAATAGTAGTAAAGTTCAATAATAGTAGTATAGTTAGAGTTTTTTACTATAGTTAGAGTTTTCAAAATTATGTAATAACAGTGTTTAAAGTAAAATAAACAACGCGACAAAATCTGTATAAAGTGTTTAATTTCAATCTAGCAGGATATAATTAACTAATCACTGATTAGAAACAAAAATAGATTTATTCACCTGTTAAGGGCAATAATAATAATGGACAGTGTGTTATGAGTAGACATGTATGATTTATCATAAATATGTTTAGCTTGTTTACTATACATAGACACGCACATATATAATTAACGATGATTTTTATTAACGACCTTTAGTGCCCCGTGATATCAATCACATGTTATAGCTTGCTTAGTAATGATATTTTAAAGATCCCGTTGCCCTTGCTACTACTAAACATCGTGGGCTGGGCCAGTTGGTCTAAATATCTTAAGAACACCTTTATCTTGTTTTGGTCGCTTGTTTATCACAATGTTCTGGATCGATTCTTTGGAAGAATAAATGTTAGGTATATACCGTCGTCGTTGTTCGTCGAGAAACAGGTCATATGATTTTTCCAATTGGAACGGCTCTCGCTTTCGCCGACACACACACACACACACACACACACACACACACACACACACACACACACACACACGCGCGCGCGCGCGCACACACGCACACACACACACACACACACACACACGCGCACACACGCACGCACACACACACGCACACACACACGCGCGCACACACACACACGCGCACACACACGCGCACACACACACACACACACACACACACACACACACACCAGGTACAGAATTACGTGCTTTGCCTGAACACGTTTGCATCTCTCGGTCTAGGAGCCTAGACACAATGCTTCTCTCATTGTGTCTCGCTGTCGACTTCTTGATGAGTTGTGAGAAGAAGCAACTTCTGCAGTTGTTTTTGTTTACCGGTTTGGTGGCAGTTTATGGTAAAAGATTTAGGTATATATGGTTTTCTTTGCTAGCGATAAAATTCAAATAGCTTATGTTAATTTATATCTATTGATCAATTGTATGGAACATCATATTTTTATCGTTATTGGCAACCACTGTTTGTCGTGTTTACCTATACGGAAGGACATACAGTAGCGCTAATTTTTACATAAATACCACATTGCATGGTCAACTTGTCTCATGACTAATAACAGATTACATGAGACTCAAACATAGCTGGTGGTATGAAATTAACCTCTGTGTAACCCGTAATAATTGAGGAAAACTGACGATATCTTAAGACAGGGTTGAGCAGGGATTGGCCTTGCTGCCATTTACTTCCTTTCTTCCGCTTTATTTCTATGAAAAACGGTTAATTTAAAAAATAAATCGTTCTTGCTGACGTTTCTAGACAATTTATACTACATTGTTTAACATGGTTTTTATTGGTTCTATAAAAGATTGGTAAGTACATAATATAATCTATAATATATTTCTATATTATATTATATTACCGGTTTTGCACGTCATTCAAATATTTGAAGACGTCGACATTGGCAGACTTAGTGGCACTCCACTAGTCACGTAACACAAAAAGATTTAGAATACCTAGAGTTTATTTCTAGTTTCACAGTGAACGATATAATAATTTTTAAATAGATGGAACAAACAAAACACTGCAAGTCTGTTTTATTATAGACGTTTTTAACTTTATCAATAATAATAATTAATTTCTATAAATGTTATGATTAAAATAGGAGAATTGAGTTCTAAAACGAAATATATTTTTATAATCGCAGGCCGTGAGGTGAACCTTTCATAGTTAAGGTTTACTTTTCTAGTACCCCATACAGCTCTCATATTATATATTAGATTTTTCAAGAGTTCGACATGTTTTCATCAGGTGTTGAATATTAGCGTACCTAATGTTAATTTTAAAATTAACTTGTAAGTAATGCATTTTC
Source organism: Catocala nupta (assembly GCA_963675205.1). Classification (NCBI taxonomy): domain Eukaryota; kingdom Metazoa; phylum Arthropoda; class Insecta; order Lepidoptera; family Erebidae; genus Catocala; species Catocala nupta. The sequence goes on from OY776098.1 coordinate 17,228,803, forward strand.
ATTTCGTTGTCGTACTACATTTCCTGCCGCACTCATGACGATACAGCGACCTGATCTTCATAGAATATTTGCACCTGACATTGAATCCTTTTAGTGCTTCGGGGTGAATAACCTCTACCAGCTTATTATTCAACAAAATACATCTAACACCTAGGTATATACCAATAAGCATAAATTAAAATGTTTATCGTGTAGATTATGCTTACATAGCTAGCTGTTCTTGCATTAGAAATAGAACCTTTGCAACAGCAAAAAACCTACCTGATTATATTCTGTCATTCATTTCTATTTTCTTTTAATGACCCTAATCAAGCGTGTAACTACACTCGGTTAGATAGTGATAGACTATATTTGGAGCACGTATATTTTTGTACAATGTTAAATTCGCAACGTTTGGTGCAATAATTAATTTCTATCAACGCACTTTTTCACTTTCAAAATTTTCACAGACATCGGTTTTTGTTTTTTCTATAGCCAATATAATTCTATTCCTGTTTTGATCGGGAGAGCACGTATGAGGGTTCTTGTCGCTTGATCTGAGGACTTTAGTTTTGGTTAGGTCTAATGTAATGGTACTGCTGCAGCAACTACGATTGGCACAGCGCCACAGTGTACTGCCAGACTTATTTGTCTTTTCAAAATTGTACCTGAAGCCTTCTTGTAACAAACAAAGACGACCGGCTTGGTTCTTAGTAAATTGAAAATCCATTACGTATTCCGTAAAAATACTATTTCTCTTTTATTAAACAAACGCACTGAATACGCATGACATTGACATTATTTCATGTTGTTTGTCATTAAAGGAAAATAAATAAAGGATACTTCAGAAAATAAAGTGGCCAAGTAATTTCTTCTAGCAAAGAGGTAACAAATGTGCATTGTGCATTCTATTGCTACAAGTTGTAGCGTATATAATGATATTGCTAACACACACAACAAGGCACACAGTCCTTTTGTCTTAGTGATACAAATTTCTTATAATTAAAGTTAGTAGTGAGGATACATCACTACAGAGTATTATGTTATTAACTGTCCGAAAAAAATAGTCAGTTTGCGAAGTAGTTCAATTGAAAAGTAGACGGAATGCGAAATAGGCTGATTGCTAAGTAGGAAATTTGCGAAGTTGTCTCCACGAAAAGTAGTCAAAATGAGAAATAGACAGTTTGATAAGTATGTAGATCCCTGGCGCCGAATCGAATCTAATATCCTGATTTTGTTGTAATCGTATCGAGCATGTTTTTAAACTGGACCTCAGTTTTCACAATATTCATTTAAGAAACAAAATGTAAACGCTTAAGATTTCATTGTGTATAAATGAACTTAATTACAAGATTTTATTATTAAGATTTTAAAAGTGTTTGGAAATAGTTATACTCGCGCTTCGCTTAGGAACAATACTTTTTTCTGGATGAAAGGGACCCTATGTTCTTTTCTGTACTTCTGATAACGTGTAGGTATGCGAAATTTTATGATGATCGGCTTAGTAGCGTAACTAGAAAAACAAATTACATTCGCATTTGATATAAATGCGAATGTAATTTTTTAATATTATAATAATATTATTATTTAGAATAATAATTATAATTGATTATATTTTGTTAGGGTAAGGTTAAGTGAGGTTCAGGCACGCCGATCGCGGCAGTCGGATCGGTTGCCCTCTCGCTCCCGGCCGTAGTTCAGTCTATGGTCCGGAGTGAGAGGTCGTGGAACGCCGTCGCCTCCTTTTGCGAGGAAGTGATTTCCATCAAGGAGGCGGCGGAGCGGGAGAGGGAGCGTTTAAACCCTCTCCCCAACCGCAGAGCCGGGCGCCGGAGGGCGCGAGATGACCTCCAGCCACCCTGAGGTTTGACCTGGGGGTGGCGGGCTTTGTGGGCCTGCCCGCCATCCATTCAGCACCAGGTCCGAGAGGCGGCGTGCGTGTTCCCACGCGCGCCTCTGTGTCGCGTCCGTCTCCCCTCTAGGGGGGAGACAGTAGGTGAAGTAGTGCCTATTTTGGGTAGGTCTTTCGTGGCCTGCCGTTTCATACGGCGGGCCGAAACCTCGGCGGGGTCGCGACCGTATGCGAAAGTGATTCGCGCGGCCCCGTCGATAGTGGTTTTGTCGAGGAACACCGTGGTAGGTTTAGTCGGTATTCCGGGAGGTACATTATCTTTTAACATCTTTATTTTACCCCGGCGAGTCCGACATAATCCCTCCGCCCACCCCCGCGGAGGGATATGCGTCATTGCATTCCCCACGTAAAAAAAAAAAAAAGGTTCAGGCACGCCACTATCGTGGTGGTAAGTCCCGTTTTTGAAGAGTGGCTGGAGAGACGGCATGGCGCCCTCACCTTCCGGCTGACACAGGTAATGACTGGCCACGGTTCCTTTGGCTAGTTCCTGTGTCGCATAGGCCGGCAGGAGACGCCCGGATGTCATCACTGCGGCGATTGCCGCGATGTTGTTGTGGATACGGCGCTGCACACTTTTGCGGAATGCCCTGCCTGGGCATCGTAGCGCCTTGAGTTGATCGCGGCAGTCGGACTGGTTGCCCTCTCGCTCCCGGCCGTGGTTCAGTCCATGGCCGGAGTGAGAGATCGTGGAACGCCGTCGCCTCCTTCTGTGAGGAAGTGATTTCCATCAAGGAGGCGGCGGAGCGGAAGAGGGATCGCTCAAACCCTCTCCCCAACCGCAGAACCGGGCGCCGGAGGGCGCGAGATGACCTCCAGCCACCCTGAGGTTTGACCTGGGGGTGGTGGGCTGTGTAGGCCTGCTCGCCACCCAATCAGCATCAGGTCCGAGGGTCCGTGGGTGTTCCCACGTGCGCCTCTGTGTTGTGTCTTCGTCCTCCCCCCCCCCCCCTCCCCCCGAGGGGGACGGTGCAGGAAGTATTTTTCTGTAGTGGCCTGCTGTTTCACACGTCAGGCCGAAACCACGGTGGGGTCGCGATTGCATGTGAAAGTGATTCGCGCGGCCTCGTCGTCTATGGTTATGTCGAGGAACACCGTGGTAGGTTTAGTCGGTATTGCCGAGGTATCTTTTCCCCGGTAAGCCCGACATAACCTCTCCGTCGCCCCGCGGAGAGGTATGCGTCAAAAGCATGCCCCCACATAAAAAAAAAAGAAAGACAGATTAATATTTATTTAATTTGGATTTAAGTTAATCATGTTAATTTAATGTATTTTATTACAAGAAACCTTTTTGTTTTATTATCATGTTTATGAAGATAACAACATAATTGCGCATTTAGATTGTGTTGTAAGAAAACAATGTGTTCAGCATTTTTCGTCATTACTTTTAACAAGATTTAGGATTTTATTATCGTGTGACAAAAATATCACATTTACCGCTTGCCACGACAACACAAAAATATTGTCATTGGTTAAATTTTTCTTTTTTAAGAATATGCCTACCAATAATGTGTGTATCTTAAGTAAATCATTTTTTAGCAGCATTTTATTTGTCCACTTGGATATAGCGGAACAAATTCGCCAATACGTGCACTGAAATATCAATATAATATAATATTCTACAACATACACAAAACACCATCTAGCCCAAACTAAGCAGAGCTTGTACTATGGGTACTAGACAATGGATAAACATACATAATATATACTTCTTTTTTGTAAATACATGCATATTATACATAGAAACACCCAGACCAAGACTGCTTACCATCAGGCGGAGTGTGGTCATTTTGACGAGCAAAATTAAAAAAAAAAAAACCATGTTCATGCACACAAATGTTTGACTTGTGCGGGAATCGAACCCGCGACCTTAGCGTAGCAGTCGGTTACACTAACCACTACGTCATCGAGGCCGACAATAATATCTTAAACCTGCATTTTATTGAAGATTTATGCAAACTTGCACCCAGATAATAAGCTTTAATATTTAGTTATCCTACTTTAATCATAACTTACATTGGTTAGAATTTCGATATTCCGTTATCAATAAAGTTCTATACTATTCAAACATTATGTATAATGAACGCACGTCCAAAAATTAATTGACGTATGTATATTGAGATATAAATGTGATCTTTTTACGATTATACGATAGATTTGTAGGACCAGTAATCACTGGACCTACTAATGTAAAACGTTTGTTTGTGAGGATTTCGGTACACAGACACATTGATATCATTATTTACTACTCACCCTTCATGACAAATAGTCATTGTATTGTCATTGTCATTTTTAAATCATTCAGTATGTTAATTTAAAGCCTATATGTTGATTCGCCTATGGGGTAATATGCATGGAAAATTTTAACATAATTTGTTTATTAGCTTTTTCGTTACCTACATATGGAATCGGTAGCATATTTAAATCACTTTGCAAGTTTTTTGCAGACATAATCTATGTATGTTATTACTTCGTTTTACTTTTATTATATGTATGAATAACGAAATCCCAAAGTAAACAAACATGAATTAGTAATTAAATAAAGCAACATACATGTTTATAATGAAACGCTACTGCAGATCGGAACTACGTCATGAATTAACCTTGTCAATCAAAGGAATTTGCTTTGATTGGCTCATGTACATAGTTACGGTATTGACGGTAATGATACCTTTAGCATTAGTCTGATAAACAGTAACACCACGTAATTTAATGTGCTGGTAAATTATGTGGCACAGAACAAACGCTGTTAGTTTGTGATAGATAACGTAGATCATCACCCGAGGGAGGCACGAGGTACCTTGCTCCTTGACTGCACCCTGAACCTTCTTTCACTGAGCAGCTGCTCGTACCGATTTAACAAAGCTTATATTAGACTATATATAACAACATAAAATCCAAATCATTGTGACTTGTACTATTTTTTTACGACTAATAAACAGAACTATGATTATAGTTTCAAGCAGGTTTAAAATTTAATATTAATCGAGTGCAGATGCAGAATTTTTAATAAGGAACTTTATTTGTGGAGTCAGCTTTTTATTATAATATAATATTCAAATTAACTGATATATGATTGGTCGCCCCGTGACCATGGCTGCTGAAAAGCAACCGAAACGTCGGGGAAAGTGTAAACCAGTTTTTTATTATTTATAATATTCAAATTATCTGATATTATTGTAATATGTACCTATCTACTCATTGGCAAAACAAACGTTATTTATTAAATCGTTGTTGATAAAGTCAATAACAACTACTGTGAAAAGTTTAAATGTATTTATTAGTAAAAATAAATTATGAAAAATAAGTACAGCGTGGTTCTATTTATAACATAACTTATTTTAATACGTTTCGTAAACTATAATAGCAAATTATAATCGACGCGATCGCCAGTTGTTATATCAACTGATCATGACCTTAACTTTGTATCGCACTGCATATAATAGGTATGCTGTATCTTAGGAACTCTATTGATTGTGGTTATACATGTCTAAGCTTTTAAGTGAGAGTAGCCACTGTACATAATTAACCGAATTAAAATCCGTCACGCCAATCTCAAGGGTTGAGAGGACAAACAAACAGACATAAATAAAAATAGTAAAAAAATCATTTTTCTATTTATAAATATTCTTAATTTTATTAATGAAAACCTATGTAATGTACAGACTTTTTGGTCACTTCACTTTCATCATAGTATCTTAGAATAAAAACACTCACCTCCAGGCAACGGGTACGAATCCCTAAGGAAGTCAAACACATCTCCGAGTTTTTGTCCCAACAAGTTGGGTGCTGCTATATTCATTATTGGGTCAGTTTTCCGTCGTCCATTTCGAATGTCTAAACGAAATGGGCCAGCATAATCTCCATTTTCTTCATAATCACTTACAGTTTCCACAAACGCTTCATCATTGCTAGATGTGTAACCACAGGATAAAACTGCCGATATTGTAATTAATTTTAATAACATTTTGACAAGTTCCTTTTAAACATTTATTTTTGATAGCATTGCACTGATACTAAAGTGTAGCGACGGCGAATCAAGTGACCTCTTTACAGTATGACTGCTTGAGATATTGTGGCGCCGGTAAGCAGAGACCAGCGGCTCGAGGATGTGAGATTATTTTTCGGATCGGATTGTTTTTGTATTATTCTGCTCTGCATTGATTTATTGGGTATATTTTATGAATACCACTATTTGCTATAATTGACTTTAATTAAGCGTTATTGAACTTAAAGGTTATGTGAATTTCATAGATCATTAAAATCTTATCACATTTAAAAATACTATATTTGAAATATAGTATTTTTAAATATCAGTTAAGCCGAACAGTTTTATTAAGTAATAAGGTATTAAGCAAGCTATGGTATATATATGTATATATGCTCTGCTTTATTAAATTACGCACTATAGGACTAGCGATTACAAATCTGTGTTGCTTGACAGATATTGAAACAAGGTCACCCAGACTCGAAGTACAGGTGCATTACTAAAATGTGAGAGTACAACTTTCTACAGCTCTTTTTTAAATTAACCAATAAATCTTGTTTAAATAAGTTCATATATGTTTCGATGAAATAGGCCATTTCTTAACACAGAAATGTAGTCGATCAAAAAGACAATAGATTTGTTTATAATATTACAATCAATAAAATATTAAGAAAACATATTTGTAAATATTTTAACTGTACCGATGGAATGGCGATTGGGCTTAGCGAGTTCCACTGCGCCGTGTGCTGTAGTATCGTTTCGCACACGGTACAAGAAAAGTCTGTTCCCCAAACAGTTGTTCTGAGTCTTCTTTGTGTGTGTGTTTGTGTGTGTGGGTGTGGGTGTGTTCTTTGTGTCCGTTGTTTCAGTGTTTATAAAGTTACCCTCGACACAGGCCAGATTCCTGCTTCGGGAAGATACTTCTCTAAAAAAGGAAAGGTCACCTAATTTAATATATTTATATTTATGCATATCTTTTTCTAACGTCCTGAATCTTATGGTACAGCTAAGGATTTTTGATTTTTTTGTTATGTTTACAATTATAAGCGTGTAAATTGTACATTCCGACGCGGTGCCTAAGATGCACTATATTTTTTGTAAAATCAAAATTTGAAGTATAATAATGATTCGTAGATTTTATGCAAAGACTAAGATTATTTAATAATAAATTATCTTTTTGCTTAATATTATCAAAGTAGACTTTGGTTTTAACCACTTAAAGTATGAAATTGTTATATTATGAAAACAAAGGCATGTGTTGATGTATTGCCTTGTGATGAAAACGTGGCCTTACTCGCTATATGCTTAAATATGACCTGAATTATAAAAGTCCATCATTCATATAAAACTGATTTCGGTATATATCATGCCGGCATATCATACATTGCAGACACGTCTGCCATTTGGTACCTCTTAACGCGACCATAATAATTCTAAATTCCAATGATTCGATTAAAGTGCCGTCAATAACTAACGCAATAATGGTCATAGTAGGGTAGCGGTAGTAAATACGACTTCTAGCATTAGGTTTCAGGTATGATTCCCTGGGCGGGTAAAATATTGTTGGGATTATAGCCCTCTATTATTTAGGATCTAAAATTGTATCAAAATGTGGGTGTAATACGTGAAGGGGTGGGTAGAGATCTGCCTACCCCTTCACGAATATACGCGTGAGACTACGTATATGTGTATATTGAAATTATATGAAATCGCGGTTTAAATTTACAATTGTAAAGGATACGGTAAAGTCATCATGACAACAGAACTCAATAAAATGCTTGCTAAATTCTAGTAGGACTCGCGCTTCAAGTTTCTTACGGCGTGGTCGTTTCATTAACCTTTTGAGTCTTCTTCGAAGAGTTAAATGAAAACACTATGTGGGTCTGTGTGTCTGTCTGTTAGTGACAGTTTGTTAGTGACAGGCATAGCTCCGGAACCACTGGCCCGATTGACTTGTAACTTGGTGTGCAGACACCAAAATACCCCCGAGATATAGGGATCACAAGGTCATTAGGTCAGAAGATATCCACCAACAGAGTGATTTGGAAGTCCAAGGGAGAGGCTTTTGCCCAGCAGTGGGACATTATAAAAAGCAGATGGACTCGTTCTAAATTTAAAGTTTGTTTGTATCAACCTTTTTATGATAAAACAAAAACAAAAATCCTTGAGACTTTGTTTTTCTTGAGGTTCATTCACAGGTTGGCATCCATCGTGGTTATTTCTACATTTGAGACGGCAATATGTTTATGCGAACAGGTACCACTCACGTAGATTTTCAGCTGTCCTCGGTTTCGGGTCTACCATTCATTTCATTCTGCTCGGCTTTTTTCTCATATCAAAAGTAGAAGATATTTATATTTGTCTAGCTCCTAATACCCGAACACAGTGCTAACAATTGTTAAGCTAAACAAAATAGAAACATCAATATTGGTCTAACGATTTAGTAGTTCAATGGCACACACGTACAGAAGCAGTTGCGCATGATAGACCTAAAGATTGGTAGTTTCGAGATTTTATCGTTTGGGCCAAGCCAAGGCCATACCTACTGACTAGAAGGGCAGTTTTTTGTAGACAATTGAACCACAAAATATTTAGCAGCTCTCAGTATAATTATAAAAAGTCACTTTGATGTATGCTTGACATAGACTATTATACTATATATAGGTATATTCTGTGGAGTGCAGATAATACGTAATATTATAGTTAGTCTTATTTTAAGATAAATCATATTTTGAAAGGCATTGCGGGTTTACTCTGTTGTAAATCGAATTTCTGCTGTGCTTTCGCCTGTGTCGCCAACTAATACCGTAAAATATCTACAGCGATTGACTAGTTCCAGACTAGAGCTAATATGTGTGGCTGATGACTAACATCCATATATTTGGTTTTCTGAGAGTTGATCTTACTCTATTTAGTACCTACTGTATGGGATAAATCGTATCAATAATATTTTGTAGACAGGCCAAAGTGAACCGGTTGAGACAGTGTTTTCATCTAAATAGATGTTATTAATGACTTTCTAGTTAATAATTATCTTCCAGACGAATTAATTAAATCGATTCAAACTTTATTAATATGTCAAGTCTTAGAATACCGGACCTAATTAAAATTCTATTGTGTCTAGCCGCTGGTGTGCCGCTGTGACTTAATAGGTTAAGAAATATATGAAGTATGATATATTATGAGGAGATTTGAATACAGTTGTTATTTGCGACTACGGAATATACATATATTCCAATCTTACGTACGTAATTATGCGAGGTCCATCATGTAATTGGCCGTTATTATTAAACTATTAATAACTAATCGTTACGTGTGGAACGTTCACTATAAGATTCTTTTATAAATTTATTAACATACACATAACATACATAAATAAGCGGACTTTAATATAATATTCTATTCTATCACATAGGTACACAACACAACACCAATGCAGACATATAAATAAAATTTTGGTTTTAGGATACACCCATAATGTGTAATTTACTGCCACCGTGGCGCAGCGGTAGTGAATGCGACTGCTGTGCATGAGGTCTCGGGTTTGAATCCCGAGCCGGTCCACAAAGTCATTATATAATAGCAGCTTGGACTTAGGAAGTTGGCGGTGTTAGACATACCCGTGCATTGGAAAGCACGTAAAGCCGTTGGTCCTGCGTCTAATCTCTCTCCGGTCGTGTCGGGTTACCTTCCGATCGGATCATGAGAGTTAGGGAACAGCGAGTGCACTTGTGTTTCCGTACACACATGTGTTTCCGCACACATTTGTGCACTATAATATCTCCTACGCAGATGATGATCTGTGACCGAAATTCGGTTTGGAGGACATTAATTATAGTTTTCAAGGACCACTGTGAAGTTTATCTACACGCATTGGCTAATGCGGCTGACTTATTTGTTAAATTCTAAAAGGGTACTCGTGCTTAGAGTTTGACCTAATATATTCTTGAGACCCGTCCTTGTCAAAAGTCTACCATTTCAACCGTACCGTATGATTGTTTCGACTACACATGGGTTCTCAGTTTAATTTGTTTTTATTTATGCAATGTAGTACTTAAGTGACAGGCTCGTTGGTAACGTGGTCATAGGTATCGATCGATCATGTGGTTCCTTGTAATCTAAGTGTTATTGTATTTTCTGTTAAAACATTCTCAGTAGTAGCATGTAGTCTGTAATTGTGCCCGAATTGTGCGTGCAGAAGACGTCCGTCTCCTGTCTGTTGAAACTTTAAATAGCAGCTGGCGAAATGTTGTTTTAATATGTGAGACTGTACGTATTGTCGAGACCTTGCGGATAAAAAATAAGCGGACCCACAGTTGTTTCTGCCTTTTATAATTTTTCTTTACGCTCTGTTATTTTCACTTGAAGGAAAGCTTAACAAACAAACATATTCGTATTGGTACGTCAGTAAGATATTGCACCATAGAATCAGATAAAATTACCTCGTTTGCCTTAGTGAACATAGCGATTTGCACAACAAATATCAGGTTTCCTTGTATATATAATACTTCGTACATACTTGGCGTCATTGCTATGACAGTTACCCTTATGTATAGGATATTCTTAACCGACTTCAAAAATAGGAGGAGGTTCTCAATTCGACTGTATTTTTTATGTGTGTTACCTCATAACTTTCTAGGTGAACCGATTTTGATGTTTCTTTTTTTTAATGCTGGTGCATTTCATGTGGTCCCATTTAAATTTGATCAACTTCTGACCAGTAGTTGTTGAGTTACCGTTAATAATACGTATTTGGTTGACTTCGACTACTGATGTTCTGATGAAGATCTTTAGTGTTATACAATGGAATTTTTTATAAATAACAGCAATCACATGTATACTTACATGTATAGTTTACACATTTCCATATTGGTTTTTGATAGTATTTAATAGTATAGGAGTTATGTGCAAATGTAAAACTCTAAACTCAACAAAACACCTTTTGATATTTGCAATTAACATGAGATGCATTATGGCCAAAAATGATTGCCATGTTCAAAACATTTTTCATGTGAGCCCGCATTTTTGAAAGCCTACTTTTCGCTCTCCACAAGCCTCTTTTGAATGGCCCTGGAGGTGGCTTTCCTATTTTGAGATAGGCATTGTTTCCTTTTTTCGTTTGTCTCATTTAAACGGCGCTGTCTCATAAGAGCAGCGCGTTTAGTAGGTCTACCCATATTCAGACAAATAAAATCAGTTATCGAAATGCAGATTCACTAAAAATCGAGAAATAAAGAAAATTTTTAACAGGAATGAAAGCCGTCTTCAGAACAGAATATTATAAAATAAAAAAGCACTAAAGTAAAAAAGAAATAATTGCGTATTCTTGTGTCTACAACAAAATTATTAGTATTGTAATCGAGTCGGTGTCAGCTAAGGCGACTTAAATACGGCAATATACCTAGCAATAATAATACGAGAATACCTTATCAAATCTATTTTACAAATTATACGATGATATACTGTGACAATATCGTAATATAACCCAATGCTTAAATCTCGTTAAGTAGTTACAAAACTATCTTGGCTTATACTATCCTAATCATTTTGTTGTAGACACGAGAATACGCATTTTTTTTACTTTATAGTGCATTTTTATTATTTTTAATGACTAGGGGTACGCCTCTAGTCATCACAAATAATCTAAGCAATTAAAGACTCCTACACCCCCATTGGACCTTACGTAATATTTAACGACCCCTTACAGTCGACTTATTTACAGCTGTGGGGTTTAAACTACTAATCTACGTAATTAAGGGTTACTTCTACGTACTTAATTAAATTGTAAGTCGATAGGCGAATGACCTTGAAGATTTATATACGACCTCTGCATTAGTATTTTTTCACTTTATTCCACCTGTCTGTAGATGGCTTACTATGATAAGAAATGTACATTATCCTAGATTACAGACGTGACAAAATACTTACTATCATCATAATACTGTAATCTTTTTTTCATCTCATTTTATTTGCTCTCTAAGTGACTAAATATTTTCATTTAAATAAATAATATTTCCAAAATAAATATTGAGATACGTTACGATATATATTACAGCTATACGTTACACAGAATAGCTTATATATTTACAAACAACGATTAATTACAAATGTTGATATAAAATTTTAAACTACGCAATTAATTATTGCAACGATCAATCAGTATTCTGATATTATGATATCGCTAAATGCTTTTGCCTTTTTAGGGTTTCATATCAAAATTGTAAAAACGGCATCCTTGTAGTTGTATGTCTGTATGTCCGACCGCCTGTCTGTCAAGGCTATGTGTCTCAGCAACTGGTAACGCTATTGTTTTGACATTTGGAATAATTATAAAGATTGCTTGTCCAATTTTATTGCAAATATAAAGCTTCTGACCGTCTCTTTATGTATTTATGGTGCGATTGATGCGACTGCCGTGCGTGTGGTATTTGTATGTGTAAATGAAAATGCCAATTTGGTCCCATAGCATGCCCATCCCATAGATATTTTCTTTTGCAAATACTCTTGATGCATTGTTTTGTATCCATATGTAGTGCGTTGAGTGATGACGCCTTACTACTTTAATTATTTATTTTTTTAAAGACATTTTCGGCACTAGTAAAAATTCCTGTGTCGTGGGGAACTTTACAAACATTCAAGCAACGGACACAAAGAACACCTAGATTCGCAACAACCATTTGTGGATCACACAAATTTTTGTTCCGTGTGGGGTTTGAACCCACAACACTCGGCGAGGCGGCAGTGGCGAGGCGACCACTTAACCTCTGAAGTCATGGACGTTGACGTCGTTGCGTGTCCGTGACCCCTACGGAGGAGCCAAGAAAATCTTTGGTACTTTTTTGCACGACGAGTTTTTCCGTTGCGCGTTCGTGACCTCTACTCTGACTCCCCCGGGAGTCAGAGTAGGGGTCACGGACGCGCAACGGTAGCGTTTTACTGACTCCACGGTATAAGTCATTGGACATTCCAAATGTCCACTACGCCATCAGTGCAGTCATTTTTCTAAGTCATCACAAACAAACTTCAAGATAACTGGTTGTACCAATTTGTTCCCTAGTTTTAGCTATTTTATCTTACACATAACCATGATGCGTTGTTTTTACTTTTATGTAGCGCAAGAGATGAGTTCAAATATTTTGGTTGCTTTAGTCAAAAGGAATTATCATATGCAATATATTTATTAGATTTATACTGGGTTGATTTCAGCCTATAATAACGAGGAGTAATGATTAAAAGTATTAAAAAATAAAACCAAACCAAAACCAAAGTCCATACCTTATGGGTATAACCATAGTTTTATTGTTTTAACTCCGGCATCCAGTGCCCATGCTTTTATCATTTTTTCGCGATACGTTAGGCTGAGATCAACCCTGTATACATTACAATAGCCATAGCTTATTGATATGATTTATTGCATGGTAGTTAACCGCACCACATAAAAGTTACTTTCAGTTGCCTAAAATCGAATAGTTTGTATCTATAATACAAAACTGATACACGTAGTCTATAAATAGTTAAACGATATCAAATACTAACTTGTTTACAAATATCGTTGATGTCAATGGCCGGTGCAAATGTTAGGTTGTTTATGTGGACTGAAATTTATTTTTATTGCCTTCGGTGGCATACGAGCCAGTGGTACATCTGATGGTAAGCCGTAATCGCCAAATATGGAAATGTGTGCATTCCTTTTATTTTAGAAGCAATGTCATACTAAACCTAGGCATTCAGGCCCTGGCATTTAGAGGGCAATTACAATCAATTTCAACACCTAACTTAGTTCATAATATATTTTATTATATACAAGCTTTAGCGCGCGGTTCCGCCTGCGTTGTATATAAATATATTAATAAAAAGTAGCCTATGTCAAGAAGCAAATTTCATCCAAATCGGTTGAGTGGTTTCACCGTGAAGAGGTAACAGAGAAACATAAAGAGTTGCTTTTGAAATATAAAATATCATATACTAAGAATTTGGCTTGTTATTTGACTTCGACTTGATATAAGTATACTACGATTTAATACGTAGTATATAAAATAATAAAAATCTCAATTTTGAATATCTTTGTATTTTATCAGAATGCATTTTCCATAAAAAAAATCCATAGAAATAAATCAATTGTATTATGATTCCGTAGGTTCTTGGCCGTTGGACATTCCTTTAAAAATCCATAATATTCGGTGATGATTTTCTGACCTATATGCAAAGCTTAAATACAAAAATAAGTAGACTGCACGAATGGCTTTGTGGTTTAAGTGGTCGCCTCGCCACTGCTGCCGCGCCGAGTGTTCTGGGTTCGATCCCCCCGACATCCATAAGTAGTTGTTTCGATTCTGGGTGTTTTTTGTGCATTGTTTGAAAGTTTGAAAACTCCCACGCGACATAGGAATAAAGAGTAAAAGTTCATTAGTTTTACTGAAACAGCCCAGCGACCTGTATGTATGGTTAGGATCATATTGTCCTTGTATGTCTAATGGAAACATTTTTGAGGAGTGTGATTGACTCCCATATAAATCTTTGAATGGAATAAAACTTATTTGGATTTACCATTAAGTGAATTCGATAATAATATATACTCGATTTTCTCATAATTCATGTCTACTCAAGTGTGACTTTATATAACGTTCATTATTAATAATGCCAAATTGACACGAATTAAGTCAATAACTAAAAATGTTTGTCACATCATCTAATTCATTTCCATTAATTAATGCAATTTGTAGCGTTTTGTTCGATTTCTAATAATTTATTAAAAGCTAATGTTCTTTAAACTTCGAAGGCAAGAAACATGAACTTAAGCTCTTTTTCAAAATACTATTAGTCGTGTTTTTATTTATTGTAGAACAAGTAGAAATACGGAATGAATAAGAAGAGATACCCATTGGTTTAGCGACGTGTAACCCATATACTTTATCTTAGTTAGGAGGTTAACATGAATACTTAGTGCTACAAGTGTTAAAATAATAGTTTAAGAAAACTAAAAACTACGCTTTATTAAAAAAACAAAAACTCCAAACTAACTATTTTTTTCTATATTATTGTATTGTCATCGGTCCTCGACAAGTGTGCACTTTACACACAACTTTCAAATCAATCCGTCGATTTTAAATGGGTGAAAATCACGTTCATAGATTCCTATTTTATTAAAAGCCTAAAATTACCTTTAAACTTCGAAGGCAAAAAACATGAACTTAAGCTCTTTTTGTATTATTGTAGAACAAGTAGAAATACGGAAGGAATAAGTAGAGATACCCATTGGTTTAGCGTTGTTAATTTACTATTATTATTAATGCTCTGGATCGATTCTTTGGAAGAATAAGTGTTGTATACCGTCTCTGTAATAATTTCTACTCGCATAAGGTGACCGGTACTCGTATAATACCGGAAGGCAAGGTTGTTCGTTGAGAAACAGGTAATACGATTTTTTCAATTGGAACGGCTCTCGCTTTCGCCGACACACACACACACACACACCAGGTACAGAATTACGTGCTTTGCCTAAACATGTTTGCATCTCGCGGTCTAGGGGCCTAGACACAATGCTTCTCTCATTGTGTCTCGCTGTCGGCTTTTTGATGAGTTGTGAGAAGAAGCAACTGCTGCAGTTGTTTTTGATTACCCGTTTGGTGGCGGTTTATGGTAAAAGATTTATACATATATGGTTATCTTTGTTAGCGATAAAATTCAAAAAAGCTTATGTTAATTTATATCTATTGTACGGAACTTCATATTTTGATCGGTTATTGGCAACCACTGTTTGTCGTCTTTACCTATAAGGAAAGACATACAGTTTCCGATAAATATCACATTGCATGGTCAACTTGACTTATGACTAATAACAGATTACATGAGACTCAAACATAGCTGGTGGTATGAAATTAACCTCTGTGTAACCCGTAATAATTGAGGAAAACTGACGATATCTTAAGACAGGGTTGAGCAGGGATTTGGCCTTGCTGCCATTTACTTCCTTTCTACCGCTTTAATTCTATGAAAAGACGGTTAATTTAAAAAATAAATCTTTCTTTCTTACGTTCCAGCCAGATACGTTTCTAGACATTTTATATTACATTGTTTAACAAGGTTTTTATTGGTTTTATATAAGATTCTTTGGTACATAATATAATCTATAATATATTTCTATATTATAATATTATATTACCAGTTTTGCACGTCATTCAAATATTTGAAGACGTAGACATTGGCAGACATAGTGGAACTCTCCCGCTCACGTAATACAAAAAGATTTAGAATACCTAGAGTTTATTTCTAGTTTCACGGTGACTTATATAATATTTTTTAAATACATGAACAAAAAAAAACTGCAAGCCTGTTTTATTATAGACGTTTTTAACTTTATCAATAATAATTAATTTCTATAAATGTTATGATTAAAATAGAAGATTTGAGTTCCAAAACGAAATCTATTTTTATAATCGAGGCCGTAAAGGTGAAACTTGAATAGTTATGGTTTACTTTTCTAGTACCCCATACAGCTCTCATATTATATATTAGACTTTTCAAGAGTTCGACATGTTTTCATCAGGTGTTCAATATTAGCGTACCTAATGTTAATTTTAAAATTAACATGTAATTTAAAATTAATTTGTAATGTTGCATTTGCATTTCGTTGTCGTACTACATTTCCTGCCGCACTCATGACGATACGGCGACCTGATCTTCATAGAATATTTGCACCTGACATTGAATCCTTATATTGCTTCGGGGTGAATAACCTATGTAACATCTACCAGCTTATTATTATACGTCCTGCACTATATCACAACCTAATAAATCTCAATTCACAATTAAAGCTCATATTTGCCCTATAGACAATATCTACTTATGCGACTGTCAATATATTGAACATACAAATAATATAAAATTTTTTGGGGTATACCTCGATAGTACCACGACTTGGAGCAAACATCTGGAGATATTCAAAGGCCGCACTCGTAAATTTATTTTTACATTTAAATGACTTCGCGCCATAATGGATGCTGGCTCATTGAGAAGTGTTTTCTGCGCCTTAGCTCAATCCCTCCTATCATATTGCATCCCCGCATGGGGCGGTACGTTTGCAACGATTCTTCTTGCAGTTGAAAGAGCCCAGAGAGCAGTTCTCAAAGTAATGCTCAAGAAACCTATTTATTTTCCCACGGAGCGTCTGTACGACGAATGCAATATACTATCCCTACGGCAGCTCTTTGTGTACAGAGCAATACTCCGATATCACGCCACATTAACTTACGATCCTAAAACAACAGAAGGCAAACGCGTGAAAAACAAAATATGTCCTTACACCATCCACAGGACAGCCATTGCAACACGGCACTATTACGTTCTGGGTCCTCGTTTGTATAACCTAGCCAGTAAAAATATAAACATATACTCACTGAATACGGCTGACGGTAAAAGACTTCTTTTTAGTTGGCTCGTAAAACTCTCATACTGTGACACAGAAAGTCTTAACACACAGAGATATTAAAGCAAACATAACACATACACACACATGCACGCACGCACGCACGCACGCACGCACGCACGCACGCACGCACGCACGCACGCACGCACGCACGCACGCACGCACGCACGCACGCACGCACGCACGCACGCACGCACGCACGCACGCAGGCACGCGCGCGCACGCGCCCAAAAGTACATAACTCATACATACATACATTTGCATGTTTCGTTTAATTTTCACTTTTTATTGTTATTTCTTTAATTTAATTTTTATTTTAGTAGTATTTGTAACAATTGATCATAACAATACATTAAAATTTAAAATTTACAAATGTAACAGGGCACACTAGGGGTGGAGACCTGGTGTCCTAAGATATGGGAGGGGAAAGTTTACTTTAGGCACCAGTCTCCCACATTCATAACTTTTGTATTGTATCCATAGACTAAGCTTATGAAATGTAATGTGGTAAATGTGGTAAAAATATATATTACTTTTTAATTATTATTATTATTTTCTGTTCTTCTGATAACGTATGCGAAATTTCATGATGATCGGTTTAGTAGCATAACAAATAAACTTACATTCGCGTTTATATCTAATATTATTATTTAGGATCATATACATAATTAATTATATTTTGTGAGGGTAAGTTTAAGAAGAGGTTACTGAAGACATAAAGTAATACTTTTTAATTTGGAGTCAAATTACGGTTAAAGATCGTTTATTTCTCAAAAGAATTTATACAAAATTCACTTACAGAGAAATCATTCACTTATAAAAGAATAAAACTAAAAACTAAGCATACAGAGTAAAGTATACCTTAGTACAAGCTGTAAGTTAAATTAACAATTTACTTATATTATTAGTGAGTAACTTAATATAATACTTTATAAAGACGGGTATGTGACAAAACAGTTTGTTGCGGAGTAGACAAAACACGGATGTAAGAAATTAATAGAAACACATGGATGTGGCTGTGGCATTCATGGCAATAAATATCAGTAACAAGTTTTATTTGGATATATGTGTTGGATGTTTTTTTTCCTTAGGTGTTTGCGGTTATGTATTCTTTAACCATTTTTTTAAATGCTATCATATTTTTAGCTTCTTTGATGTTAGTTGGAAGTTTATTATATAGTTTTACACCTTCGAACTCTATGTTTTTTTTACCATAATTAGTTCTAGGTATTTTTGTTATCAGGTAATTAGCACTACGTAATTTCATTTCCTGTCTATTATGTTTTTTCAAAAAAGATATACTAGTATGGATATCCTTGTTAACTATTTTACGTACCAATATACATGTATAATATATATATGTTTGCATTATTGTCATTAGTTTAGTATCTTCATATATTTTTTTTGTCGGTGACCGAAATTTATAGTTGAATAATACTTTAATTAATTTATTTTGACTTTTTTGTATCGGTTCGATGTTGGATTTAGCCGCAGTACCCCATATTTCTACTAGGTAATCGATGTGTGGTTTAACTAGTGAATTATAAATGATATACCGGACTTTACGTGATAGGCACTTAGTTATGCTGAAAAGACGTCCTGTTAGTGATACTAATTTTGACTTAATTGTTTCTAAATGTGGTTTCCAACTTAAGTGATTATCTAAAATAAGACCTAAATATTTTTCTTTTGTTTTCCTATTAATATTTTCATTATTTATTGTTAGTTGAATGTTGTCAGTAATTATTTTATTTTTTGATGCAAATATAACATAGTTTGTTTTAGTTGTATTTATAGTAAGTAAGTTAAATTGAAACCAGTCGTTAATTAGATTAAGATCATTTTGTACAATAGGTATCATGGCTTCAATTGAATGTCCGAAATAGAAGAGACTTGTGTCGTCTGCATACAATGAGATGTCACCTTTAAGGCCAATTTGAGATATATTATTGATATAGATTAGGAATAGAAGAGGGCCTAAAATTGATCCTTGGGGAACACCATACGTCGTGAGTTGAGGGGAACTTTGGTATTGACCTATTTTAACTATTTGTTTGCGATTATGAAAATATGATTTAAAAAGTTCGAGTGGTTTGCCAGTTTTACCAGTAGACGCTAATTTCTGAATTAATATGTTGGGACTAATTGTATCAAAAGCTTTTTTAAGATCGATAAAAACACCTAGAGCTATTTGTTTCTGGTCAATTTTGTTTTTTATTTTTGTTACTAGATCAATTGTTGCCGAAAGAGTATTTGATTGGGGTCGAAAACCATATTGCTTACGATATAAAAAGTTTTTAGAGTTTAGAAAAGTTTCCAAGCGGTTGTAAATTACTTTTTCGAAAATTTTTGATACGACTGGAAGGACAGATATTGGGCGGTAGTTACAAGGATCACACCGATTACCAGCTTTGTATATAGGTACGACTTTCGCTATTTTTAAATTGTCAGGGAAAATGCCTTGTTCTAAACATGAGTTGATACATGAAGTAAGTTCAGTGACAATTAGATCTTTTACACATTTTATAGTTTTGGTACTAATGCCATCGATGCCTGAGCTTGTGTTTGGGTCTAAATTAGTAATAATTTTGGATATTTCGTCCGTAGTTGTTGGTACAAAATTATTGAGTTCTATTACGTCAACTGTCGTAGAGGTTTGTTCAGGAGAATAGTTGTTATGTTGACCAAGGAACGCATTTGCTAAAGAAGAGCCAATAGTCGAAAAGTAAGAATTGAAATGTTCACAAATCTCTTTTTCGTCCGTAATAGCTAGTGAGCCAATTTCTAATTTGTCTGGTCCAGTCTTATCCTTAATTTTATTGTTAGCAAGATTGTTGATTAATTTCCACATTTTTTGAGGTTTGGCCATATGGTTATTGAAGCACTTCAAATAATAAGCTCGTTTAGTGTTTTGTATGTTTTTAGCAACTGTTGCTTTCGCTTTTTCAAATGATATTTTTAGGCTTGTATTGGATGGATTTGTTTTATAGTTTTGCCAAAGTATGTTTCTCTCATTTATTTCCGATATGATTCGTTTGTTAATTCAGTCTTGCTGTGGACGATTCAATATTTTTGTTTTTGTGATCTTACTCTTTGATAGCGACGCTAATAACTTTTCTTCCAGTTTGTCATATGTAGCTTCATCTTCAATGGTAGGAAAATCTTGTATATATTTGTAAAATTTGGAATAGTCTGTGGCAGTATATTTTATTTTCTTGATAGGGTCCGGTTGATATTGTTTAATTTCTAAAAGTATCTGTTTGTGGTCAGACATCGCTGAGTCAATCACAGTAAAGTTGAAGTTATTGTCTTTTAAGTTAGAACACACGTGATCTAATATGGTTGTAGTGCGTGTCGTTTGCCGAGTACAATATTTCTTGTTTATTTTATTGAGTATCTTGAAGTTATTTTCTTTAAGCATATGTTTATAATTATTTGTTACTCTGTCTGGGTTAAGAAGATCGAGGTTAAAGTCTCCAAATACAACAGCTCTCTTTCTATTATTTAGTTGATGCGAATATATCTCTAGAAAATCTTCCATTTTTGACTGATTAGGTTTGTATATAACTCCGATATCCAATGACAATTTTTCCACGTGAACCCATAGGTAATGAGCATCATTGATGCAATGTTCTTCGATAAGATAGTGCTGCAGGTTATTATGTACAAAAAGAGATACTCCACCTCCTTTCTTATTTTGTCTATAATTATAGTAGTGCGTGTAACAGGGGATTTGAAATCTTTTAGCCTCATCTTCTGTTTTGATCCATGTCTCTGAGAGTGCGATTATATGTATGGTGGTTTTGAAGGAAGCAATTTCGCATCTTAACTCATCAAATTTTCCCGGTGTGACGATGCTGCGAGTATTGGCATAAAAACATTTAAATGACTTTTTTGTAAATTGTACATTCGTGTAACTATCGGTGGCTTGAAATAATATTTTGTCCTGATGAACAGTTAGTTTTTTGACGTATGTGTCATAGACGCAGATTGGTCTTTTGTTGAAACAATTTTCGGTACTCCTTTAATATATTTAATTATTAGATCGTTTTCCCCGTTTGCGAGACGATTTTGAAGTTCTTCTCTTAATGATTTTATATATGTTCGTTGGTAGGGGGTTTGGTCGGAAAATATTCTGACGTTTTCAGTGTTGATTGTATACTTGTTGCGTAGAATTATTTTTGTAGTTTCAGGGGACTTGAAACATACCTTAATAGCGCGAGTGCGACCTTGTTTATATTTTCCTAAGTGAATAATTTTTTCAGGTTTCAGGAAATTAATTATGTTACTTTAATGTATGTTATTAGGTACAATGGGTATAAAAATACTTTTTTATTTTATTATCGTGTTTGTGAAGATAACAACATATTTGCGCATTTGGATTGTGTTGTAAAAAACAATGTATTTTTAAATAAAAAAAGCATTTAACAAGATTTTATCATCGTGTGACAAAATAATATATTTACCGCTTGATACGATAACTCAAAAATATTGTCTTTGGTTAAGTATTTATTTTTTAAGGCTATACCTTAATTTTATCAGCTATTTTTATTGGTTCACTTGGATACTTTACTTGCACTGAAATATCAATATTTTATAAGTGCATTTTTATTGAGGATTTATGCAAACTTGCACCCAGATAATAAGCATAAGTATCTAGTTTACATGTGTGAAGAGGAAACACAAGGGCCGTTTTCCCATACAATAGTAGTCCCCTGTTTCCTCCCTGGATAATGCCAGAAAATATTATTGCTCTAATAATATTTTCCCAAAAATTGTATGGCCTCTATTGCCATGTCCCTATGTTTTCTTTTTTTTCATTTATTAATTATTAAAAGAGACATGAGCATTCAAAAACCTCAAAACTTGGCCAGATTTTCCGCTGTGTTCAAACATCCAGCAAACAAATTTGAAAAAATTATATAAAAAAAGGAAAACATAGAAACACGGCCAAAGCCTTTCTTAATTTTTTAATGAAAAAAGTAATTATTAAATCGGTCAAGTGTTGGAGAAGGAATCAGGGGACTACGAAACGTTGATTTTGTGTATTTTAATAGGTATTTTCGGTCCAAGCTGCAGTTGTCTTGCAGCTTGGACTTGCAGTTGTGTTCTCTTGTTGTCTGTATCACGCTCTGCGGGCACTGCGCGACAGCCATAGATTTTACAAATACCTATTTTCAATTCTCTCGCCCGTGGTGTTTCCTCTTAATCATAATTTACATTAATAAGAGTTTCGAGACTCCGTTATCAATGGAACTCTATATTAAACGAACATTATAATATATGACCACGAGATACTGACGCACGTTATAAAAAAACCGTATTGACGTATACTTGTAGTATGAATGTGTTCTTTTTACAGTTATACGATAGATTAGTAGGACCAGTAATCACTGGTCCTACTAATCTAAATGGTTCGTTCATGAGGGTTTCGATACATAGACACATTGACATCATGATTTACTACTCACCTTTCATGGCAAATAGTTGCCTTTTTTTTAAATCAAATCAGAATCAAAAAGTGTTTTAGTTCAAAGCTTATATGTTGATTCGGCTGTAGGGTATTATTCATGGAAGTTTTAACAGAATCTGTTTATTAGCCTAATGGAACAAACAAAACACTGTCAATAACCTTGTCAATCAAAAGAATTTGCTTTGATTGGCTCACGTATATAACTACGGAATTGACAGTAATGATACCTTAGCATTATTCAGAAAAACAGTAACACCACGTATTGAGTACAAGGTTAGTTTTATGTGCTGGTAAATTATGTGGTACAGAACAAACGCTGTTAGTTTGTGATATATAGCTGTTAGATCATGGCAGTACCTAGGTGGAGGCCCTTGAATGCAACCAGAACATCCCATTGAGCAGCTGCCTGTACCGATTTGACGAAGCTTATATTAGACTACATAGTTAGGTCATAAGTTCTGTCACATGTTTAATATGAAATAATTGAGACATGTTTATTATTGATTTAAACATTTATATACCAAAATGAACTTAATAAAACACAGACTCTTATGCTAATAAAGTTTATTCAAAATGACCCCCGTGATTTTGAATACAGGCCTTCAACCTGCGCGGCCAGTCGTCTATCGCAGCACGAACGAGATCCATGTCAATTTCGGCGACTGCCTTAATCAAGGATGTCTTGAGTGACTCCAAATCAGGATGATGCGTTGAGCAGGTCTTTTCCTCCAAGGGTTGCCATATCTTGTAATCTAACGGAATCAAATCTGGACTGGAGGAGGACCAGTCTTCGTGTCGGATGAAGTCAATTTCACGCGCCGCCAGCCAGTCTTGAGTTCTTTTCGCTCTATGAGCTGGCGCAGAATCTTTTTGGAATACCCAGCGCCTGTTATTGGACATGGTATGAGAAACAGGTTCCACAAGGTTCGTGAGGACTGTATTTTGATACACAATTGCATTCGCTTTTACGCCTTTCTCACAAAAATGTAACTCAGTTAAGCCCCAATAAGAGACTCCCAACCAAACCATGAGTGAGGATAGAAAATGGCCTCCGCGGAACACGGCTGCTTGCTTCTTTACTGCTGTGTGCGTACCTACACCTTATCATTTTGTTTGTTGTAGCTCTCTTCCACATTAAAAATATTTTCATCCGAAAGAAGAATTTCCCGATGCTTGTTTCCCGCGTACCGCTTCAACAAAGTGCGACATCTCTTCAACTTCAGTTCCATTAAATGAGCGTCCAAACGATGTCCTGTTTTTCTTCGATATGCCCGAAGCCCTAAGTCTTCATTTAACACCATTTTCATCGTGTTTCTGCTTAAACCGATCTGAAGGGCCAAAAGTTTTTGCTTACGTATGGGATTTCTTTGAATTCGCGCCTTCACAGCTTTTATCACTGCTGGAGTCCTAACAGAGCGAGGGCGACCACTTCTTGACCTGTCATCTACATTGGAGTCTTCATTGTATCGTTTGATGGTACGATAAACGAATCTTTTGGTTATATTAAAAATGTTCAATATGTCAAACATCTGAATTGGCGCGTAACCGCAACGATGCAACGCAATAACTGCAACAAGGTCTTCTTTAAGTGTTTTCATATTTAAAAATGAGTAAAATTCTAAAAGGTACACGTTTAAAATTCGAAATTCGAATTCAATAAACTTTTTTGTGGCCAGCATTTTAAATTCAAAAGTTTTTATTGTGTGACAGAACTTATGACCAGACTATCTTATTTTATGTATGGGGGGCCAGTCAGTACATACCGGCGACACTTCGACCCATTGGGATCTTTTGTGTCGGCCCCAAGATTTATCCCTTAGCTATCTCCCTATGAATGTACTGCATACATAAGATAAGATATGACCAGACTAAGTATATTATAACAACATAAAATCCAAACCATTGTGTCTTGTACTAGTTTTTCTACGACTAATAAACAGAACTATGATTATAGTTTCAAGCAGGTTTAAAATTTAATATTAATCGAGTGCAGATGCAGAATTTTTAATAAGGAACTTTTTTGTGGAGCCAGTTTTTTATTATTTATAATATTCAAATTATCTGATATTATTGAAATATGTACCTATCTACTCGTTGGCAAAACGGACGTTATTTATTAAATCGTTATCGATAAAGTCAATAACAACTATTGTAAAAAGTTTAAATGTATTTATTAGTAAAATAAATTATGAGAAATAAGTAGTACATGATTCTATTTATAAGCAAATTATTATCGACGTGATAGCCCATTTTTCTATTTATAGATTTTCTTAAACCTATGTAATGTACAGACTTTTTGGTCACTTCACTTTTATCATAGTATCTTAGAATAAAAACACTTACCTCCAGGCAACAGGTACGAATCCCTAAGGAAGTCAAACACATCTCCGAGTTTTTATCCCAACAAGTTGGGTGCTGCTATATTCATCATTGGGTCAGTTTTCCGTCGTCCATTTCGAATGTCTAAACGAAATGGGCCAGCATAATCTCCATTTTCTTCATAATCACTTACAGTTTCCACAAACGCTTCATCATTGCTAGATGTGTAACCACAGGATAAAACTGCCGATATTGTCATTAATTTTAATAACATTTTGACTTTCTTCTACACATTTATTTTTGAAAGCATTGCACTGATACTAAAGTGTAGCGACGGCGAATCAAGTGACCACTTTACAGATTGACTGCTTGAGATATTGTGGCGTGGTAAGCAGAGATCAGCGGCTCGAGAATGTGAGATTATTTTTATTAGGAAACAAACCGTTAAAACATCGCATTGTTTTTGAGTTATTCCGCTCTAGATTGACTTTTTTAGATATATTTTATGAATACCACTATTTGCTATAATTGGCTTATTTACCGTTGTTGAACTTAAAGGTCATGTGAATTTCATAGTCATTAAAATGTTATTACATCTTCAAATATGGTATTTGAATATAAGTTAAGCTGAATGGTTTAAGCAATAAGGTATTTAGCAGTTTATATTATATGTATATATGCTCTGTTTTATTAAATTACGCACTATAGGACATGTGATTACAAAACTTTGTGTTGCTTTAAAATTATTGCAACAAGGTCACCCAGACTCGGAATACAGGTGCAGCATTACTAAAATTTGAGAGTACAACTTTCTACACCTTTTAAAAAAACTAACCATTTGATCTTGTTTAAGTAAGTTCATATATGATTTAACATTAATAAAAGAAAGATTATTAATTAATATTTACTTGCAATATATAATATTATAAAGGTCTGTAAATACTTTATATCGGAAAATAATAGATACTAATTCCAGCACTGAGCGGGTTCCCTCTCAGAATCAGATAGATAGGCCAGGATAATTAGGTAATTTTATATGTATCTTTTGATTTTGATTTGATTTTTGATTTCTATTGACTACATAACACAGAAATGTAGTCAATAGAAAATATAATACAAAGGCTTATAAAATTATGAAATATCAATAAAATACTAGAAAAACATATGTTATGTAAAATTTGTAAATACTGCACCTATGGCGTATATGGTGTTGTTTCCCACGCGGTACAAAAATCAGTCCCTCATATGTTTGTTCTGAGTTGGAGTGTTCTTTCTGTCAGTTTTTTCAGTATTTATAAAGTTACCCACGACAGAGGCATTATTCCTACTTCGGGAAGATACTTCTCTAAAAAAGGATAGGATTGTCACCTAATTAAATATGTTTTAATTTATGCTTATTTTTCTAACGTCCTGAATCTTATTTGAGTCGCAGTCCGTACAGTTAAAGATTTTTGATTTTATTGTTATGTCTACAATTATAAGCGTATAAATTGTACATTTCTGACGCGGCGCCAAAGCTCCACAAGACTTCTTGTAAAATCAAAATTTGATGTACCTATAATAATGATTCGTAGATTTCTTGCAAAGACTTACGATCATTTAATAATACATTATCTTTTTGTTTAATATTATCAAAGTAGACTTTGATATTAACCACTTAAAGTATGAAATTGTAATATTATGAAGACAAAGGCATGTATCGATTTATTGCCTTGTAAATATGTCATACAAAAATGTGGTTTATCTTATCTTATCTTGTGTGGGGGCCAGTCAGTACAGACCGGTGACACTTCGACCCAGTAGGATCTATTGTGTCGACTTCCCCAATAACGACTGCCATAGATGTTCATGGCAACCGTGACCGACAGCTTAACGTGCTCTCCGAGGCACGGAGCAGGCGATAATTGTCAATCAATACGCACATAATTTCGAAAAGTCATATAACTTCCGAAAGTCAGAGGTGCGCGACGTGGGTTCGAACCCGAGACCCTCTGCATTGCAATCTGTTGGTCTCTCCACTGAGCTATCGCTGCTCATTAGTGGTAGTGGTTTATCTTACTCGTCATATGTTTAAATACGACCTGAATGACACTATCATTTCATTATTCATATAAAACTGATTTCGGTATATTGATATATACCGAAATCAGTTTGCATGATTGCCGGCATATCATACATTCCAGACATGTGTGCCATTTTGTACTTCTCAACGCGATCATAATAATTCTAAATTCGAATGACTCGATTAAAGTGCCGTCGATACTTTAGGCAATGGTGGTAATAGTGAAGCAGCGGTAGTAAATGACTAAAGGCATGAGGTCTCAAATATGACTCCCGTGCCGGGTAAATTATTATTGGGATTTTAGCTCTCTATTATCAAGGATCTAAAAAGGCAGCAAAATGTGTCTCTTCACGTACGCGTAGTACTACGTATGTATGTTGTAATTATATGAAATGGCGGTTTAAAGTTACACTTGTGAAGTACCGGTAAAGCCATCATGACAACAGATCTCAATAAAAAACCTTGCTATATTCTAGTAGGACTCGCGCTTCAAGTGTCGTACGGCGTGGTCGTTTTATTATATGTTATTTTGGTCAACAGTTACACACAACATCACACTATACTCGTTCTAAATATAAAGTTTGTTTTTATCAACCTTTTTATGATAAAACTAAAACAAAAATCCTTGAGACTTTGTTTTCTTGAGGTTCATTTACAGGTTGGCATCCATCGTGGTTATTTCCACATTTGAGACGGCAATATGTTTAGGTGATCAGGTACCACTCACGTAGATTTTCAGCTGTCCTCGGATTCTGGTCTACCATTCATTTCATTCTGCTCGGCTTTTTTCTCGTATCAAAAGTACAAACAAACAATATTTACATAATATTGTCTTCTGTTTACGCGAATGTTATTCATTGAAATTAAACTACTATAGGTATACCGGATTTTATCGCGTTGTTTATTTATCACTGTATTACATAATTTTGAAACTGTTACACTACTACTACTATTGAATTTTATTAATTTATAAGCTAATAAAATTATTTAAACTATTAAAACTATTTATATTTAGGTTTACACTTTCTCTGACGTTTCGGTTGCTTTTCAGCAGTCATGGTCACGGGGAGACTAAGATGGTAGTTGTCTCAATAAACAACGCGATAAAATCCGTATATAGTAGTTTAATTTCAATGATATTTATATTTGTCTAGCTCCGAATACCCAAACACAGTGCTACCTACCGGGTTCAATCGTTAAGCTAAACATCAATATCGGTTTAATCATTTAGAAGGAGTTCAATGGAACACACGTACATAAGCAGTTGCGCATGATATGACCAAAAGATTGGTCAAGGCCATACTTCAGTAGGTATAAGAACAATTTTTGTACACAATGAAACCACAAAATATTTAGTAGCTCAGTATAATTATAAATAGTCGCTTTTATGAATTAATTAATGTCCTCCAGACCGAATTTCGAGCACAGCGGCCAATCTTAACAAAGACTGGCCATCTACGCAGGAGATATTATAGTGCACAAGCGTGTGCGCAAACACAACTCTAATAATTCGATGGGGCGGTAATCCGACACGACAGGAGAGAGATCAGGCGCAGGACCAACGGCTTTACGTGGCACGGGGGTATCTAACACCGTCAATTTCCTAACTCCGCAGCTCCAGGCTGCTATTGAGATTTCCTAACAGGAAAACCCAATAAATTTTTGTTGGCCCGGCCCAGTATTCGAACCCGAGACCTCATGTACAGCAGTCGCATTCACTACCGCTGCGCCACGGAAGCAGTTAATAAGGCGCTTTTATATATGCTAGACATAGACAGAAGCAATTTTTCTATTCTGTGAAGTGCAGATAACACGTAATATTATATAAGTTAGTCTAAATTTACTATAAATCATATTTTGGAAAGCATTGCAGGTTTATTCTGTTGTAAATCGAATTTCCGCATTGCTTTCGCCTGTGTCGCCAACCAATACTTTAAAATATTTCGATTGACTTGTACCTACCAGAGTAGAGTTAATAAGTGATAGGTAAGTGTGGCTGATGACCAACTTCCATATATTTAGTTTTCTAATAGTTGATATCTCTGCTTTATTTAGTACCTACCTACTATATGGCATAAATCGTATCCATAAGATTTTGTAGATAGGACATTCTGAACCGGTTTAGTGTGTTCATCTAAATATATGTTATTAATGGCTTTCTCGTTAATAGTTATCTTCCAGACGAATCAATTAAATTGCTTAAATTTTATTAATCTGTCAAGTCTTATAATAAATTATGCATAATTAAAATTCTATTGTGTCTGGCCGCTGGTGTGATGCAGCGACTCAATAGGTTTAGAGATATTTGGAGAATGATATATTATGAGTAGATTTGAATACAGGTGTTATATTCGATAACGGAAATATAACTATTAGATTTTGCCCGCGGCTCCGATCGCATAAATGTAGGTTAGGTTAAGTTAGGTATGTAACAGAAACATTTTTTGGATAACAGGTACCTACCCCTGACAACGTGTATGCGAAATTTCATGATGATCGGTCGAATAGTTAGGCGTCAAAGCGTAACAAACAAATAAAAAACAATCAAACTCATTCATTTATTCACTTATTTGCGTTTATAATATTAGTTAGGATATTACAATTTTACGTACGTAACTACGTGTGGTTGGTCACGTAATTGGCTGTTTTTATTAACCTATTAATACTAATCGTTACGTGTGGAACGTTCAGTATAAGATTCTTTTATATATTTATTAGAGTAAACATAACGTACATAAGCGGACTTTAGTGACTTAGGTGTTGGGTATCATAGTGTTGGGCAGACATATTAAGGGCGTAAACAAAATTTAGAATTTTTGATTAGGAATTGTATCGTAATGAAAAATAGTTAATTTATTTATTTATTTAAACACATTTATAATATCTTTACAGCTATAAGCTAAGTATACATAATATAATATAAATAAGACAATAAAATAAGCAAATTACAAAGGAGACGGGGATTTCTGGGCCTGACTGCTTTAAGTTAAGATATGGTTTAAAAAAAGCGTTGTATTTTTCTATTGTAAAATATAAAAAATTAGCTTAATTCACAATCTGGAAGACGAGAAATCTTAAAAATAAGTTTGTGTCACTAATAAAATAGGATATCGATTACTATAATCGATTAATGTGAATGTTTTAAATAAAAAAACATAAAATCACTTGCACCAGATGATTGATTCAATCAAAGTAAATGTATTTAACACTAATTAACATAATGTCAACAGTTAAAAATATCGAAATACTAACTTGATGAAAATAAATCTGTAAATTGTTTCTCGTTTACAGATGGATTTATTACCTGTGTTTGTCAACTGTATTTTTAATCTGTGCTAACAGTGACAGCTACCTGACTTTCAATCTATGATCACTCGTCTCGTATCGTTTACTGCGTGTGCGTTTTGAGTGTGTTTCCAGTTTTTTTATATATATTCCCCAACCAGTGCTTTCTTTCTACGGACTTCTGATCTTGCTTAACTTGTACGACCCTTGCTATCTTAACGGACACGGATAAACTTGTTTACTCGTCTGAATTTGGCTCGTTATTTTGGATTTTACGTCCTGCTAATCGATTGGATATTGACACCATGGATCGCTGTGTGAATTGTGGTATAGCGACTAGTCGCTGTAATACACTGGGGCGACGAGCTTTAGATGATGAAACGACACTGTCAGTGATTCGTCAATGGCGTGCACCAGAACCTGTAAGTACAACCTTTTGTTTGTTGGCTAGCCAGCGTCTCTCACTATAGGTTCCTTCCTATGTTTTCCATAACCATTATGCAGGAGCAACACTAATGCTTAACGTCGTTTTTTAACGCGTTATTGGATACCTACTAAACATCGATTTTGAGAGGTTGATTTTCCTTTCTTAGTGGCGGCTTCATTATAAAAGAAACCTACCTACTGTAAACAATCATGCTTGTTGCTACAATAGTTGACTCTGCTTGTTAATAAGTGTTCCTAAACACGTTAATAATTATCGGCATTAAACCTAAGTGTGGCCCCTGCATTATACTTACAAATAAAGTATAGATACTTAAACATATTATAATAGTCATATGAAGATTATTTACATGTAAAAACAACTAAAAACCTAAACTGACTGTATGTTTCGCAGTAATCAAAATTCTTTTATTTAAATTCTTTTCTCATCTTTCAGGTAAACAGCAGTGACTATATTTGCCAAGCTTGTTGGGATTTGGCTCAACAACCATCTGTTGATGAACCACAACAACTTGGCCACCGTAGTGTATGTCTCCGCTGTGGTCGTTCTCTTGCATCATGAGTCAGCCATCTACCACCTGCGCACTTCTTAGATGATATTCTGATTATAATTAAAGATGAATAAAAGATAATTATTATTAAAAAGTGATTTTTATTTTTAAACATCACATCCTTGTCTTCCCTATTGATGGCGCAATGACAGTGAATGCGAATGCCGTGCGTATGGTATTAGGTTCCATTCTAAAGACGGGCGAAGATTTTGTAATTTCTATCACAGAAATTAGCATTACCAGCACAGAGTTTTCATGTGTTCAGAAGGCAACAACTAACAACAACAACAAAAGACTTTGATTAAGATTGATACAGAACTCTCGGTTATCGAGTTCGTCTCGTGCTTGATTGGTGTTTATTAAAAAGACGCGGATGTTTCTTTTGTATAAGTAAGTCCTGCCACGAGGTAGTTTATAAGCCAATTGCTATAAATAACATTTAGGTGTTATAACAATTTTATTTACAACATAAAACAAATTTTTATGTCGATGGGCATTAAACCCACACCCTTTGCAGTGGCATTGGACAGGCCACTATATAAACTACTGCGGCATCTGAGCTCTTATTTGTAATAATTCGCTTAAAACTAATTACTCAATTTCTGTTGTAATATAATGCACTGCATATGTGCGTATGCGCAATGTTCTATAATTAAAAGCACTTTATATTACATCATTTCGAGCACCTTACCTGGTGTACTTGCCGGCGGTCATTGAACCAATGAGAGGCGGTATTTGTTTGTCAACTTAAAGACCCTACGCAGACGAAATTGTACCAGTCATTTAAATTGTGTAGTAGAGCCTCGCTGATTTCAGCATGAATGGTCCGGCTCGACCGGGGGTGGACTCACAGAATATCGACGAAGTAGCAGTATTCCCACTGTTGTGTTCGGTGAGTGAGAGTGCCGGTGGCCCAATCACTCTCTTTCCCCCTTCCCGCTCTTTCTCCTTCCCACTTCCTTTCCTAAAGGGTCGGCAACGCACAAGTGATGCCTCTGGTGTTGCAGGCGTCCATAGGCTACGGTGACCACTTACCATCAGGTGGGCCATATGCTAGTCTGACAACTGAGATGTAAAAAATTCTTGCGACACAGGAATTGTACATAGCGGGATTTGTCATAAAAAATAAAGAGACGAACGATGTTTTCCTATAACTACTCTAAATGCAATGTACAAGCAAGACCCGTATCTCTAAACTTTAAGATATCA